>CM066035.1:178816199-180070959 GCA_033557465.1 Ichthyophis bannanicus | reverse complement strand
ATCGCAAGCTTTACCAAACCACACCAGGCCTCACACATGAATGGGGCTCCATCCACTTGTTTGCTTCGCACTGCAACCACCTCATTGAAAAGCCCATTTCTCCACACTATAGAACCCGCAAGCAACCCTCCCAGTAATAATTCTTGGGAACCCTAACCTTTCAGGACCATAATTCGCCCCTAATCTTAACTGCCATAGCTCTCGCAACGCGGTAAATCGTTTTAACCTGCACGATAATCTCGGACAATGAGAGACTAACCAAAAGAGATCACTTGTGACACCCTTAAATACTTACACTGGGAAACTACTTGAAACCCACAAGTGCAGTCATAGCAAAAAATTCAAAGCAACTTCGTCTGACAGGGCATGGGGACAGACATCTCCACCGGGATTGTAGAAACAGGAGAATTCGGCAAAACGATAACCCCTTCCAAAACCAGCGGTCGCGTCCTAATCTGGTCACAAGTAAAGTCAATGAGTTGTCTGTGTACATGAGACACTGCCGTCGGCCTCTAGTAACCTCTACCCCAGTCCCCCCACTTACTGCGCCTCTTAGCGACACTGCCAAAGGTCCATAGCCAATGCAAATAAAGCAGGGACACGTATGAACTCCATCTGTTCACCATCATTGGTCCACGAAGTGGATTGATACACGGAGAGGCATTCTAGCGCAGGCGACCAAACATTACTGCTCAGCACAAACTGTGCCAACACCAAGAGAAGGTACCACCATGCCATCTTGTCTCCATAGATATAAATAAATACATTTCATCTTTTCAATGCTTCTTTAGAGTCAGGATTGGTCACAGAGGACTGGAGAAGGGCGCATGTGATCCCCTTCACACAAAAGCAGAACGAAGAATGAGGCTGGGAACTACAGGTCAATTAGTCTGATCTCTTAGATGAGTAAATTAATGGAAATACTGCTAAAACAGAGGAATCTGCCAGGTACTTACAACCAAAATTGGCCACTGTTGTAAACAGGATACTGGGCTTGATGGACCTTGGTCTGACTCAGTATGGCATTTGCTTCTTATTTGTTTCTTGGGAGTGAGGTTTTCAAGAATCCAATGTATTTCCGGATCCAAAAGCAGGCAGGTGCTTTTTAACTAGGAGCCGGACTTGGATCAGACAACTATAATTTAAGCGTTCTTTGATTACGCGGAATACAGATGGACAAGGGGAAAGGCCTAGAGTTTATGTGTTTTATGATTTCAGAAGAAGCCGTTGGGGGACACGGTTTCCATCCGCCGCCTTATAGATGCCTAGGAGGGACCTTAGGTGACGTCTGGTTTAGAACTGGTTAATGAGGATGCAACAAAGGTAACTCGGAGATAAGGTCGTGTTACCATGGTTCATAATGGGTGGTATCTTCCGTTTGTCAGATTCTCTACCCTTTTTTTATGACAGTGATAGTGTTAAGGGCTGCGTGGATAAGGTTTGCCTCTTTTGCAGGATGAACCCACTCTGCATAAGTAGCCCCCGGAGGAATAGACTACCATGAAAGGGATCAGAGATGAAAGTTGAAAATGAGATAAGAAGTTGGCATCGTGAAATTTATGCTAAAGGAATACTTGCCATTTAGTTGGTTCAGGAAAATCCAAGGCAGTCCGGAATAGCTGTGGGAAGTGCTCAAGACAGCGTAGTTACTCACCTGAAACAGGTGTTCTCCAGGAGCAGCAGGAATCAGTCCTCACATATGGGTGACGTCGGCGCCGACGGAGCCCTCGCGGAGCAATTTTCCCCAGCTTTCAAAGAAAGCCTTTGGGAATTGCAGCGCGCATGCGCGGTCGCCTTCCCCGCCCAAGGGTGCCATCTTAGCCAGTCAGATGACATAGCTAAAAAAGACAGCATAAAAATTTGCAAAAAAACTAAAGCAGATGATTGCAACTCCAAGGGGAGGAGGGAGGGTTGTGAGGACTGATTCCTGCTGCTCCTGGAGAACACCTGTTACAGGTGAGTAACTACGCTTTCTCCAGGACCAAGCAGGAAGTCAGTCCTCACATATGGGACTCCCAAGCTTAAGGCTACCGGAGACCCTAAGCACAAAATGAGCTCCCTCTAGCTCAGCAGCACAGAAGGAAGGAATCTTCGCTGAATTAATACCCACCGTTAGCCCACATCCGGGATGGAGGGTAGGAGTTTGCTCAGACCTCAAAGAGATTACGGAGGACTGCCTGTCCGAAAGCACTGTCCCTGCGGGACTCCCTCTCGAGACAGTAATGGACCGCAAAAGTCTGGGCTCGAAGACCAAGTAGCGGCCCGGCAGATGTCTGGCCCAGCGGACAGAGCGGAGGTAAGCCACTGACGTAGCCTTTGCCCGAACGCAATGAGCCGTGACTCGACCTTCCAAGGAGAGTCCGGCCGCCCCATAAGCCCAAGTGATACAGTCCGCAACCCAGATGGACAGAGTACGCTTGGAGACCGGGAGCCCCAATTTATTGGGGTCAAAAGACACAAAAAGCTGAGCAGTTTTACGGTGCTTCCCCGCGTACGGTCAAGGTAGAAGTTCAATGCCCTTCTACAGTCCAGGGTATGGAGGACCGTTTCAGCTCGGCTGGAGTGTGGTCTGGGAAAGAAGGTCGGAAGTACCACCTCCTGATTGATGTGAAAAGGGGAGACCACTTTTGGAAGAAATTTTGGGTGAGTCCGTAGGACTACCCTATTTTTGTAGACCGAGTGTAAGGGGGATCAGACACGAGGGCCTGCAATTCACTTACGCGTCTAGCGGAAGTGAGGGCTATCAAGTACAAATGTTTTCCAAGAAAGAAACGGAGAGAACAGGTAGCCATAGGTTCAAAAGGCGGACAGGTGATCCGCTGTAACACCACATCAGATCCCAGTCAGGTGCTGGCGGGCGCAGAGGTGGTTTAAGTAGAAGGAGACCTCGGAGAAACCTCGCTACGAGAGGGTCGCTGGAAAGAGGTCCTGCCGTCCACCGGCACATGATGTTGCTGAAAGAGCACTGAGGTGAACTTTGACGGAGTTGGACTTAAGTCCCAGATTAGAGAGAGGTATAGCAAGTACTGCAGAATCACCGACACCGGGCAGGAGAAGGGATCCTGAGACTGTTGGGTACACCAAACGGAAAAGCGACGCCATTTAAGGGCGTAGCATTTGCGGGTAGAAGTCGCCGAGAAGCTAGGACGACCTCTTCCACCTCTGCCGGCAGAAGAAGGGGAGCAAGGACTACCCTCTCAGCAGCCAGGCCATTAATTGAGAGATCTGAGATTGGGGTGCAGCAGAGACCCCTGATCCTGAGTGAGGAGATCCGGTTGTAACCCCAGAGGGAATGGATCCTCCACCGCTAATTGCAGCAGGAGTGGAAACCACGGCTGTCGGGGCCAGCGAGGGGCCACCAGGATCATGAAGGCTTTGTCTCGGAGAACCTTGAAAAGAGTTCGAGAGACTAGCGGGATGGGAGGGAAAGCGTACAGAAGGCTCTCCGACCATGAGAGTAGAAAAGCGTCTGCCGCAACTCGAAGGGGATGTGGCTGACGAGAGCAGAAGCGAGGAAGTTGCCGGTTGAGAGGGCTGGCAAAGAGATCCATTGTGGGGAGGCGCCACTTTAGAAAGAGCTTCTGAACTACCAAGGGATCCAGGCGCCACTCGTGCGGCTGGAGGATCCTGCTGAGTTTGTCCGCCAGGCAATTTTCTTGGCCTGGGAGATAAACTGCCTTGAGATGAACGCCGTGACTGACGGCCCAAGAGCAGAGCTTCTGTGCTTCCCGACAGAGAAGGAAGGAGCCCGTGCCCCCCTGCTTGTTCATGTAGAACATGGCAACTTGATTGTCCGTCTGGACAAGGACGGACTGGCGAGAGGTCAGGTGGGAGAAAGCCTTGAGAGCCAGGCGAATCGCTCTGAGCTCCAGGAAGTTGATCTGCTGAGCAGACTCCCACGTGGTCCAGAGGCCCTGAGTACGTGCCCCTTGGCAATGTGCTCCCCAGCCCAGGAGGGATGCATCTGTCGTCAGCACCTGGGCCGGCTGAGGTGACTGAAAAGGCATGCCGAGTACCAGGTTCGGCCGATGAAGCCACCACCGGAGAGACGAGATCAGCGGCTCGGAGACGCGCACAAGGTCTGCTAGGCCGCCTGTGGCTTGTTGCCACTGCTTGCGGAGACACCACTGAGCAGGCCGTATATTCAGGCGGGCATTGGGGGTCACATGGACGGTGGAAGCCATATGGCCGAGTAGTCTCAGGAAGCGCCTGGCGGAGACCAGGGGCTGGCTGCGAAAAACGGTCAGCTAGGTCCATGAGCCGTTGAGCCCTGTCGAGCGGTAGGAACGCTCGTGCCTGAGGAGTGTGCAGCCTTGCGCCGATGAACTCGAGATCCTGTGAGGGGAGCAAAGTGGACTTTGCGAAGTTTATAACAAAGCCCAAGTACTGCAGAAGAGTCACCGTGCGGCGTGTGGCGTTGGTGACCTCCGGAGCGGACGCTGCTCTGATGAGCCAGTCGTCGAGGTACGGAAAGACATAGAGGCCGTGAAGCCGGAGATGGGCCGCCACCACCGCGAGACATTTTGTGAAGACCCGCGGTGCGGAGGACAGGCCAAAGGGCAGTACTCTGTACTGGTAATGATTTCCTGCCACCCAAAACCTTAGGTATTGGCGGTGGCTTGGGTGGATGAGGATGTGCGTGTAGGCATCCTTTAGATCCAAGGAGCATAGCCAATCTCCCTGCTGGAGGTAGGGCAGAAGGATTCCAAGGGTAAGCATCTTGAACTTTTCCCGCACGAGAAATCTGTTGAGGTTGCGCAGGTCCAGGATGGGTCTGAGGCCTCCTGTCCTTTTTGGTACTAGAAAATACCTGGAATAAAAGCCTTGACCTCTCAGGTGGTGGGGCACCGGTTCCACCGCCTGTTCCTGTAGAAGACCTGCTAACTCCTGAAGGAGTAATTCCCTGTGCAGAGGGAGTCGTGGAGGTTCTCCCGGAAAATAGGAGGGAGGGACCTGTTGGAAGTGGAGAAGATAGCCTTCTCTCACGACTTGCTTGAAGCACCCAGGCATCTGAGGTGATGCTGGACCACCTGTGGGCGAAGTGAACCAGCCGGCCTCCGGTGCTGGGGGGAACCAGCGGAGGGGGAGAGGCTATGCTTAAAGAGTCAAAAACCCCCACCCTGCTGAGCAGGGGCTGGTGGTGCAGGCTTGGGGGCTTGCTGCCTACGGGACCCGTTACCCCGTCCCTTGGCCTGCTGGCCCTGTTGGGGAGCTGCAGGGGCCTGATATTGGGGGTATTGTTTGTAGGCAGCCGCCTTTCTCGGGTAAAAGGACTTCTTTCCCGAGCCCTTCTTTTTCTGGGAAGGGGCGGAGGTCTTCCTAGAAAGCCTAGTCCTCGTGAGAGTCTCCGTCTCGATCTGTGCAGCCTTTTCTGCCATAGGTTTGCCAAAGAGGTTTTCACCTCGGCAGGGGACATCGACCAACTTGTCCTGCACCCAGGGCTCAAGGTCAGACGACTGAAGCCAAGCCTGTCGGCGGGCACCGATGCCGGCTGCGGCCACTCGAGCCGATGCTTCAAAGCCATCATAGGCTGCTCGGGATATGAATTTTGAGCATTCCCAAATGCCAGAGGACAAGGCCAGGAACCTCCGCAAGGGTTCCTCGGACAAACCAGCGGAGAATCCGGCTAGCTCTTTAGCCAGGTCTCGGAGATACATGCCCAGGTATAGCTGGTAGGTCTGGACACGACACGCAAGCATAGAGCCCTGGAAACACTTCTTACCAAGGCCATCCAGGTTACGGGCCTCCCTGCCAGGAGGCACCGAGGAGTGCATCTTCTGGCTCTTAAGACGATGCATGGCCGATTCCACTACCATGGAATGGTGTGGTAGCTGTGCTTTTTGGAAGCCAGGGCTCTTGCGGACTCAATAGATAGAATCGACCCGCTTGCTCAGGACCGGCGAGGAGGCCGGACTCTCCCACATGCGGAAGAGTAGTCGTTCCAGCATGGGAGGAACCGGTACAGTAAAGTGTTCCCTGGCGGGAGAGTCATACTGGAGGGCGTCGAGCTCTTCGGCTCGAGGCTCCTCCTCGGGATCCGCAGGGAAGGCCAAAGCCTTGGCCATATCCCTGACGAAGTCCAAGAACCGGGCATCCTCCGGGGGGGACTGCTTCCGAGGTTCGGACTCAGGTGAGTCCGAGGGGACACACCGAGTCCGAAAAGAATCAGGCGACTCTTCCTCTTCAGACTCCCAGACCGACTCCGACGAGGACTCGGTGGGGTCGGCCCGGGCAGGGCGCGTCGGCGTCGGCGACCTCGGTCCCGAACGGGAGGCCGAGGGTGACCTCGACCGAGGATCGACTCGAGTTCGCATGGACTCGAGGATCGGCTCGGTCTCCGGGGTCGACTTAGACGTCGACGTCCCGGCGGGTCGGGGCAGCGGCGCCAGCGAGGCCGGCGAGCAGTGCCCGCTGCTGGTCCATGAAGGCAGAAAGTCTGCTCTCCAAGGCCGTCAACCTGAGTCCGAGCTCAGGTGACCCAGCAGCCCCCGACTCGGGCCCCGACGGCGTCGGGCCCGACGTCGGCGGTCTCGGAGGCGAGTCCAGGAGGACCACAGGACTTACCCGAGCAGGCAGTTCGACTCCAGGCGAGGTCGCTTCGAGAGGTGCTCCTTCTCCAAGGACCCGGGACGGCTATCGGGGCTATGCGACCTGGCCCTCGCGGAGCCAGGAGCGTCCACCGACGCCACCCTCGCGGGTTTCACCTTCCGACGATGGTCCCCGGAGGGAGAACCCCTATCGGAGGAACTCTGGCGACGGTCCGAGCTGGAACCTCTGGACGCGGAGGCCTCCGACGAGGTCCGGGTACGGCTGGGGTCAGCGAAGATCCTATCCCGCTGATGCCGCCGACTTCTCAACGCTTTGGAGGACATTTTGCCGCAGGGCCCACAGATCATTTCTTCATGATCCGGGCCCAGGCAGCGGAGGCAATTGTCGTGTGTGTCAGTTAGTGACATATTTCGGTCACACTGACCACACCGCTTGAAACCACTGGCAGCCATCGGGGGAAAAAGGGCCCCGGCGAGGGCAAAGGACCGGGCTGCCAGGGAAAAACCGAAATTGAAACTGACTAAGTCAGAAAAACCGAAAAAGAAGAAGAGGACTCGTGACCGGCGTCGCGAGTCCGGGCGGGAAAAAGACCGGCGTCGAACCGAAGGAAAAAAGAGTAAATTATGAGTAAATATCAACTTTTTTCGCGGGGGACACGACGGGTACGTCTGTAGGGCTCCGCGGGACAAAAGAAGACTGGCTAAGATGGCACCCTTGGGCGGGAAGGCGACCGCGCATGCGCGCTGCAATTCCCAAAGGCTTTCTTTGAAAGCTGGGGAAAATTGCTCCGCGGGGGCTCCGTCGGCGCCGACGTCACCCATATGTGAGGACTGACTTCCTGCTTGGTCCTGGAGAACAGACGTGCCAAAAGGCATGACTCTATTCCTCGTGGTCGTGGATGCATGACCCTAGATGCCTTTGGACACAGCATCGATGCCTGGAAGATACGATCAGCCAGGATACGCTCCTATCATCTATCTATGGGAATGTTACTGAAGGAGGCCTCTGAGGATCTAGAACATCTGAGCCCTCGTATCCCAGATGACAGGTGATTTGATCATCAGACTCATGGCAGACATGCCCAGCACGTCAACATTTGGCAATCGAGCAGCCTTCGACTGCTTTGAGGGACATAGTAGGCCTCGGCCATTGTCATAGGTGCAGGATGAAATGCCGGGCCCCTTGCCACCGACTTGGAGCACTGGGTACAGGACAAACTGGGTAGTACCCCTTGTAATGGGGGGAGCCCTTTGGAGAACCTGGCAAGGGACAGCCAATGCATTGGATGCTGACAGGTTCACCGTGAGTAGGCTTTCAAACATTACAGATACTGCAAAACACAGAGCTTTTAGGAAGCCGTCCTGCTCCCTGAGGAAGAGGTTCTCTCAGTCCTACGACCAACAGGGACAACCTGCAGGCCACCCCGCTAGAAAGGGACAGCAGTCAGCTAAACAGAGAAGGCCAAAGGCCTCTCTGTCCCTGATGACGCAGCAGGCTCAGCCTCCTCAGGGGCTTTGACTCCCTGCCAGGGAACGTGTCTTTTCTGGCTCCCAAGGGGCCAGACCCCATCCCCATCCTAGGATGCCTCTGTAGATTTGCCCACAGATGGAGCCACATAACAAAAGAGAGATGGACCCCAGGCATTGTCGGTGAAGGCTACAAGCCTCCCTTCCGATGCCTGCCCCCTCCAACAGTGGTAGGAGGGTTCACCTCTCAGGGCAAACATTTGCTTCATGACGTCCATCTACTTCCAGGCCAAGGGGCAATATAAGACGTGCCCATCCTCCAACAGGGCACAGGGTGTTACTCCCCCTACTTACGTATCCCAGAGATGACAGGGGGCCACAGGCCCACGTTGGACCTCCGTGAACTGACAGGATATCTGTTGAGAGAGAAAGTCACAATGCGTTCTCTGGGGACTCCTCATCCATTCCCTCACAGTCAGGATTGGCTATGTTCTCTGGATCTCAAGGCTGCGTACACTCATGTCCTCCTCCACCCAACCCACAGATGATTCCTACATTTTCTCTGCCAGGGAACGCACTATCAGGATCGCGCTCTTCCCTTAGGCCTGGCCTCAGCTCCAAGTGTGTTTACGATAAGCATGGCTATGGTAGCAGCATATCTCCGCACCCTCGGGATACTCGTCCCCCCCTACCTAGATGATTGGCTCATTCGAGCCACCTCAGAGGTCGCGGCCAAACATTCTCTATCCTGCACAATGCATCCTCTCCAGTATTCTGGTCCAGTTATCAACCTGCCCAGATCCAATCTAAGCCCCACTCAATCCTTGGAGATTACAGGTGCACAACTAGACACCAGGGAGGTAAAGGCCTATCGTCCTTGGCCTTGTTGTCACCGCATTGTGCAGTTAGCTTCCTAAGCCATGTTGGGGGCGCACCTCACCGCTTGGGAGATGCTACAACGTTCACGTCACCTGGCCCCCACAGTACATGTGGTCCCCTACGCACGCCTCCATATCGGGGAAGCCCAATGGACATTGTCCACTCAGTGGACCCAAGCATCAGGCAGCCTATCAGATAGGATACCGGTATCAACGCTCTGTATCTAGTCTCTCCCATGGTGGCAAGCATCTCAGTATCTGTTGGTGGGGTCACCCTTTCTATTGCGCCCTCCTCAGACACCCTTGACAACAGATGCCTCTCAGATGGGGTGGGGAGCTCACCTCAAGGACCTCTCCACCCAGGGCAGCTGGTCCGTTCAGGGGATTCCTTGCTATACCATTCTTTTGGGACTCGGAGCAATATGTCTAGCTCCCCAGGTGTTCCGCAACCAACTGCATGGCAAGGGGGTTCTAGCTCACACACACAATCACATAGCTATGTCCGACGTGGGCAAGCAAGTGGGAACAGGCCCTCTGTCGCTATGCGACGAACCCGACGACTATGGGCCTTTGCTGGAGGGCATCAGAGTCATCTCCAGGCAGTCTACCTTCCAGGCATTCACAGCTCTTGGCCAGACAGGCTCAGTCGGGGTCTGCCTTCACACAAATGTTCTCTTCACATAGATCAGGTCACCAGTGTCTTCCTACTCTGGGGAACTCCAGCTATAGACCTCTTTGCACGTCCAGTGATTGCCAAACGTCCCCGGTTCTGGTCACGGTTTCCGTCTCAGGGTTGTCCGGCCAGGGATGCTGTCCCCCATTGGGGACCAGACTACCTGTATGCCTTTCCGCCCATCCCCCTAATTCCGCACACTTGTTCAGGCTTCAGAGTGACAGAGGTGCTATGATCCTCCAAGCCCCAAATTGGCCACGCCAGGTGTGTTTTCCTCTGCATCTGCATCTCTCAGGTTCCACCCCTGGAATTAGGGTCTGCTCCAGATCTACTGTCACAGGAGGATGGGATGCTATTGCATCCCAATACGCAGTCTCTGCATCCCAGAGCCTTGCTTCTGACGGCCTTTACCCCATAGGCTGTCACCTCCGTCAGGACGTACGGAACATCCTTCGTGCCTCCGGAAGACCAACCATGAATTGCTTTTATGCTTTTATGTGGGGAAGGTTGAGCATCTGGTGTTCACAGAGGGGTCTCAACCCTCTTGTGGTTCCAGTGGTATCATTATTGGAATGTCTCAGTCACCTTTGTAATGCCAGTCGCAGGACTCATTCATTTTGAGTCCATTTCAGTGCTATCGCATCTTCGTGCACAACCATCAATGGGCAACCTGTGCCATCTCATATCAGGAATCATGAGAGGCCATCTTCTGACAACACCTCCCATGAAACCTCCAATGGTTGCATGGGATCTGAACCTGCTTCTGGGTGAGCCTATGAGGCTGCCTTTTGAACCTTTAGCCACCACGTCCATGGAACTCCGTTCCTAGAAGGTCCTGTTCCTCCTTGCATCACATCAGCAGGGCGTATCAGTGCGGTGCAAGCTTTAGTGGCAGATCCACCTGATACACAGTTCCACCATGCTAGGGCAGTCCTTAGGACACATCCACACCTCATGCCCAGGGTGGTCACGTCCGTCCATTTAAACCTGGAGGTTTATGTACCTGTTTTCTTTCCAAAGCCTCATGCATCACATGCGGAAAGGAATCTCCATACTTTGGATTGTGGAGGGCCTCTTGCCTCCTACCTGCAAGGGACTCAGCAGCACAGACGGTCCTCGCATCTCTTTGTAGCCTTTGATCCCTCTCACCTGGGTCGTGCTGTCTTCAAGGGAACACTATCCAACTTGATTGGTCAGTGTATCATATCTACCAGAGCAGACACCGTTCTCTGGGGGGCCATAGCACAGCTCACAATGTGTGTGCCATGGCGGCCTCTATGGCTCATCTGCACTCTGTATCTCTTGACGATATCTGTCGAGCAGCTACCTGGTCCTCGGTTCACACCTTCACGGCCCATCACTGCTTAGATAACGTCTCCCACAGGAATGCCTTCTTTGGGCAGGCTGTTCCCCACCACCTTTCCCATAGATACTCCACTCTTACCCGCCATCCCTCATACGGTGCCGGATATCCATGCCGGAACTTGTTACCCCTTCCCAGGGGCTCCCCACCTCTGGGGATCCTATACTGGTACCTACAGCTAGGGGGTCCCAACATGTCAGGACAACTTCCTGCTTGTTTCTGGAGATAGCATAGTCACTCATTAGTAACAGGTGATCTCTGGGAACAGCAGGTATAGGTCTGTATTGCCCACCCACCTCCCCCCGGAGTTGTATCACTCTCTCTCTCCCCCTTGTCCTATCTCTCTCTCTCATTTTGTCTCAGCTTTTGAAGCTCAACAGGGGTGAGGCAGTTGGGAAAGGCAGGACGCCAGCACGCAGGCACTGTGGGATGCTCCCAAAGGCTTGCCCATTGGATGCTGGGGGGGCGTTCCCGCACAGGCTCCGTCGCTACCGACAATACCCACATGTGGAGATGTATCCCTGCTGTTCCCGGAGGTCACCTGTTACAGGTGATTAACTACATTGCTCTGCGGTGTGCTTGCTTGGGGTATGAGTCTGGGGAACAGCACACATAGGTCTGCGCCCCTTACACATGCTGACCCCTGTGACACCATGCTACACAGGGTTGGAACGCACAGGGCACCTGACATACCCCTCCCCCCCCCCGACATGGCTCTCGCCCTGCTATGTTGCCAACATGCAGTCTCCTTGTGTATCTGTGGACAACCCCCATGGGGATTCCTGTATATGTTCTTACCTACCTTCAGCATCGCGTCTTGCAGATTCCATGTGGACACATACCCCTCCAGTGCGGTTGCCATGCGTGGGGTGGGTTGGCCTGCTGACCCTTGGGCCTGACTGGGGTGTTGCGTCTCTCCCCTGTTGGCGCCCGCCTGGGCATGTTCGGTGGTGCAGCTGGCCTCCACTGTGTCTGCCGTGCCCAGGGGCATGTCCAACCCCTCCGGGTGCATGCCTGCCCCAGGTGTGCCGTCGCCATTGCTGCTGGTACCTGCCGACATTGTAGCCTCTGGCTCCTCGCCATCCTGGGGCTCTGACACGTCACACTCCTCGGGTGGCTCCATGATGCTGTAGTCAACTGCGTTGTGGGACGACATACACAACAGAGCTTGGATTGGTCCGTGCAACTATGTACACCTGTGTGGTACATGCACCCCACATGTGATGTGTGCTTGGCCATGCCCTGTGTGTGTGCCACATACTACTGCCACTACTGGTAATTGGCTTTGCGGGGCACTGCCAAGCACACGCAGCACTGTGATGCTGCGGTCACCAGGTGCCAATCCGTGAACAGGGGTGCTTCACATTGGGTCAGTCAGTGCAGAAACAGGTGTGTGATGTGTGAGATATGCAGGAGTTGTGCATACCGGGCAGCCAGGGGTTAGTAGGGGGTGGTGCTGGCACCATCTACGGGTGGGAGACAGGCCCATGCAGATGTCAGGGGCTGTGCTGGTGAAGGGGACACCCGTGGGCCTGGGGATGAGGGACGGGGATGACGTATGCCACCAGGTTGGGGGGGAATAAGATGCGTGCCACATAGGCAGAGTGCTGTCACATCATGCCTTTGTGACAGCAGGATGTGATGTGTGTACCTACCTGCCCTGGGATGGGCGGTGTCCAGTGCTTCCGGCAGGCCACACAGGTATACCGGACCCAGCCGATCAGCCAATTCCTGCTCCAATGGGGTGAGTGTGGGGGTAAAGGGGCCTCCCCCACCTGTGCCTGCAGCATGTTGCCGCTCAGCGACCATGTGGGCATGCACACCACGTTTTATGTCGGTCATCCTTTTCCGTAGGCTCTCGAGGTCTCTGTGTAGTCCCCCTGCCTGCGATACAATCTCCTGCACCTCCTCCCAGACACGTGTCCGTGTTGCCACGGTGGTGGTACTGCTGTGCTGTCCATACAGGACATCATAGTGTTCCAGAACACTCGCCAGCAGGAGATGGTTCTCTTGAGGGCTGAACCGAACAGCCCTCCTCCTTTGCAGACAGCACTGGTTGCCGCTTGCGCTTAGCGATGGGTGGTCCGTGTGTGTGCTGTGAACCACACGATGGGCCAGCGGCCTCCTCTGCCGTCCTCACACCTTCAGGGATCTCTGTGTCCTGCTGGACAGGCACACCCTCCTCTTCCACCACACCTGCCCTGTGCTGACTCTCCATATCCTTCCACCCCCTAACCACTGGCCTCCACCTCACACCTGCTGCTTGTACCCACCTGCCCTCCCTGCTGCCTGCTCCTCGCTCCTCACCTGTCTCTCCTGCCTCCCCTCCCCTCTCCCTCCTCCGCTCCGCCACATGCCCCTCCCCCTACCTTTCTCACCCTACACCACCACTCCCACCCACAGTCTACTACACCTCCCACTGCCCCCTGGCACTATCTGAGCTCCACTATCAACACACACTTTCCCTCTCCGTCTCTCATTCACTCTCCTACAGGACACCATCAATGTTACACATATCTGCAGATCTATTTATCAGTTTTTATGGCGTACTGCACGTTGCGCATGCGCCGCCGAGACGGTGTGCGGCGTAGCGCATGCGCCGCCAAGACGCTGTGTGCGGTGTAGCGCATGCGCGTGCATGACGTACGCACAACGCATGTGTGGTAACGCGCGCATGCGCAACGCACGCAGCTGCCTGCGCGCAACGTAGGTCTGGCCTTTAAATATACCTGTTTATCTGGGACACATTGAGGGGTTTATGTAGGAGAGAGTCTGTGACATGGTTGTGAGGTTTGAGGAGTGTTAGAGGACGGTTCTTTGTGTATAGTCGCTGTGTGTGTGAGTGTCCTTTGGCTTGTGTGTCTGGCTCTGTGTCTTCGTCAGTGAGGTGTCAGTGTTTGTGTGTCATTGTGAGTCTGTAAAGGTTGTGTGTATGGCAGCCTTCCTGATTGTTGCGGTTGAGGAGGACGCTGAGGAGGGGCTGTGGTTGCCTGATGGGGGAGATGGTGTCAATGGGGCTGCGGCACGGGGCATGGGTGTGGACCCGCTGCAACTCAGACCTGCAGCTGTGGGGGCAGGCCGGGCAGGGGCTGTACCCGCATGGGGCAGGAGACGTGCAGAGGTGCAGCTCCGCCGGCCTCGCCTCTACAGGCCCAGGGCCCAGCTCCAGGGCATGCGTGAGGACCAGGTCATCTCCCTCTACCGCCTGAGCACGGGGGCTAATAGGGAGCTCTACGAGGATCTAAGACCTGACCTCGAGCCCCTGACTGCTCGGTCACATGCCATACCGGGTTTGGTCAAGCTCCTTGGTGCCCCACATTTCTTTGCCTCTGGCTGTTTCCAGTCATCTGTGGCCACAGTAGGAGGCATGAGCCGCCCCACCTTTTCACGCTGTCTCCACCAAGTAATGTGTGCCATGGTCAGCCGGGTGGGGAATTACATAGCCCTTCCCCACACTAGGCAACAGTGGGGGACCCTGAACCAGGCCTTTGAGGCGTTAGCCGGGATACCACACGTGATGGGAGCTATTGATTACACACATGTTACCCTGGTCCCGCCAAGAGACAGGGAGGTAGTGTTCCGCAACCGCAAACACTATCATTCCCTGAATGTTCAGGTTGTCTGTGATGCACATCAGCATATTCTGAATGTGGTACCCAGGTTTGCAGGGTCCACCCATGACTCCTATATCCTGCAGCACTCAGCACTTTACACTCAATTCGAGGATGGACAATATGGGGACTGTCTATTGCTGGGTGTATATTTATCATTTCTGACGTGCACATGCTGTTCATGTTACTAACCGTATGTGCAGATGTCTGTCTCGGAGGTGTATACCTCTTTGTGTGGGTATGTCATCTGTCTGTGTGTGATATCAGGGGAGGGGGCCTCGAAACCCACCTTGCTATGGAGCTTTGTCGTGATAGTGAAAGGGCTGCTTGCATATGTGTCGTGGTTACAGATTATGTTTCCAATCCATGCACCAAGCCCTTGTTGTGTGTGTCTGCCCTTCACACCCTGATGCATAGTCCTGCTGTCCCATCATGTGCTGTCATATGTTTATGTCACAATGTGTTCTGCATTTGTTTTGCACGTACATACCTGTGTCTTTTTGGGAGGACATGGGCTCCTGCTTTAACGTCGTACATCTCTTTGTTGCAGGTGATACAGGATATGGGTGTCGCCCCTGGTTGCTGACCCCCGTGCGTCAACCACGGACACGTGCAGAGAGGAGGTACAATGAGGCCCATGCCACCAGCCGCTCCGTCATAGAGCGCACCTTTGGCATATTAAAGAGTCGCTTCAGGTGTCTGGATAGGACAGGCGGGGCCTTACAATACAGACCACAGACTGTGGCAGAGATCATTGTAGCCTGTTGCATCCTGCACAACATTGCTCTCAGGCACCACATCCCTGTCGATATTAATGAGGGTCTGGAGGAGGACCCTACGTGCCCCCCCTGCACTTGCCCATGGCGACACACGTGAGGGCACAGTGGTCAGGCGGCAGCTGATTGCAGAGCTCTTCTCATGTAAGTACTGCATATGTTACTGCCTATATTTGTTTAGATATGTGTGTACTGCTAATACTAGTTACCATTTGTATTACGATATCTGTATGATGCAATACTGCACTAACATGTAACTGAGACTGGCTAGCCATACCAGCTTCACATCTACTCATGCCTGATCCACATCAGATGTGGGCAGGGCACAACAGCAGGTGGAAGTGGCTTGTGTATGTGTGGTGTTTTAGGCTTTGGTGCGGTGTTGGGCTGCCATATCTGGTTTGTGGCTGCATGTGATAGGGGCTAATGTGCAGGCACACGTAGTTGGCTTTGATACTTTGGGGCGGCAGGATAAGAGGCATGTGGTATGGCGTTAACAATGCGGGAGCCGACCATGGATGGGGCCAGTTGTCTAGATGTCTGTCTCTTACAGTGGGTGTTTTGAGCTGATTGTGTGGTTGGTATGCTCAGATGTGCAGGGTCTGTGCATTAGTTGTTTTAGTATGCCGCTAAATGTGCTAAATACCAATATCTATGTGATCTGTGGTAACTGGATCACTGGTATGTGGTATCCTTGAGGGACATTATTGCAACACCACAGTGTACCTGAATGTAGAGCTCATCACGTAACCCTCTCAAAGATTCCAGAAAGAATAGAGAACCAGTGCAGTGTGCAGCCGGGGGGGGGGGGGGGCGGGAGGGGGGGTGTATTGTGCTAGTTGTGTGGGATATAGAATAGCTGTGCAATGCAGTGTTGCATATTTGTACGCTGACAGAGATTATTCATGCCAGATCAGCAGGGTGTGGGTTACAGTAGGCAAGCTGTGGGCTAACTGTGGGTGTGGAATCAGGTTTCAGTGTTGTCAGGGGGATCAGGGCACATCTATCTGATGACATCTGCACATGTACCACAGCACTCACATACAAGCTGGGTAGGTGGGCAGAGGGGGTAGGTGCAGTCCACTGCAACAACTACATTGCTGACCCTGAAGAGGACGACTTATGTCCACACACACAACATCGCTCTGAAGGGGGGGAGGGTTTAGGTGCACATATGGGCTATCCATGCCTTTCCATTATCCATGGCACACAGCAGTATGACATGCAGCCATCATGGTCTGGTCACATGCACACATTGGGGTGTGGTTTGGCAGGCATAACTCAGCCATTGAGATGTAGATTTGCAGCTCATCATCACACAGCTGTTAATGTAAGTGATGGTAGGAGCTATACACACCACTGAACTGTATATGGTCAGCCGATGGGGAGGTGCCCCTGCATAGTTCCGTGTGTTACAGTACTTGACAGCAGGGTAGCAGACATCATTGGGACACCAGAACACACAGTGAGGGGCATTGGGGGAGATATGGGGGACACAGGATATTACTGCAGCCGTGGATTGATGCTGGGACACAGTAGGGACGAAACACTTCTGTTCACCCTTTTGTACATGAACAGAGAGATGTGGGTAGGGGGGGGGACAGACCGAGTGCAGACCCTTGTAGTTTGGCATTCACACTTCAGAGATAACTCTCACATGACAAAGATCTGTACAGTGTGCTGGTGAACAGTAGGTCTGTGAAGGATCTTGGGGGGTCTGCGAGCTGAGGACAGGAAGGTGCAGTGTGTGTTGCATAACTGGCAAATGACATATGTATGTTTCCCTTGTGTTTCCTACTCCGCAGGACATACCTGTTGCAGCTCCTGGTGCGGACGTGCATTGGCAGGTGACTGTCAGTCATCCAACATGAAGTGGTCTGTGGTAGGTGGATCTACGGCTACATTGTCTGTGCTGACAGTCAGGGTAGACACATGTCCTCGGTGATGAGTCAGATTGTACATATGATGTTGTTTACCTCTTTTCCCACATATCCCCATGTGTTCCTGTCCGGTTTGTCCTCTGCAACACTGTGTCTGTGACACAGCCAACAGAGCTTCATGTGTATGGGTGTCCTAGGTGTTGTGGTGGTGGGCTACATGTGCACCCTTCCCCAACAATGTACCATCAGCCAACACCAGTGTTTCGATTTCACAGGGCCTTTCAGTCCAAACATCTCCAATTGGGCACATCCCAGCCATATGCTACTGCTGGCATGCTCACCGTAGCATACTGTGTGGGTGTGTTTCTTAGGGTTGGCTGTGTGTTGGTACAGTGTGCAGGCATGTTACATTATTATGTGGTGTGCGGGGTCTGTACACCTGGGGGGCAGTGCTGACTGTGCTATCTCTTCCTTACTGCTGTTTACCATGTGAATATTGTGGACATGTGTTGTGTATTGTGAGCAGACCTGTGTCTTGTGTTGTGACATACGACTGTTGGACCGAATTTTTCAGATCTCAGATATCGCCATGATGTGGACATGCATCAACAGTGGCTGAACATGGTTACATGGTGATTCTTCCAATTGGGGTGACGTCGTCTCCCTTCACTGAGTGACCTAGGGGATCCATGACATACACCTGCTGCACGCAGACGGTAGGTTTAACCTTTTCGGGGGGGGGGGGGTGGGAATGACATCTGACTTTACATGTTAATGATTTACGGTTTGTTTCAGAGATATTTCATGTTGCCTCTCTGTTCACAAACGCTGATGCACATGGGGTGGCGCTGTGATACACTTGTGTAACATGGGCATGGCCATGGAGATGAACATATCCATGTGACAGCCGTGTCTGCAGTTCCAATCCCACATCTGACCAACCTGCACTGTGTTCTGTTTTGTGCTCATGTTATGTTTGCCTGTGTGTCGTTTTATTATGTGCATATTCATGGTTGCCTGTCTGCATTTTGTGCTGCTGTTGGACACTGCATACCAATACATCATTTCTACTCTTCTGACAGGGCAGAGAACAAACTGGACATATCCACTGGAGCGCATCCAGCATCGCCATCGTCCACCAGTTGGGGGACACACCACCATGGAACTATCCCTGGGAAAATGGTGGCATAGGATGTTTGACCTCTGCAAGTGGGACACATGCCTAGGATGGACAGTATTACTTTGGGATTGCTACTTTACCCATGACAGACGTATACAACACACTGTTGCTGCCATGCTTTGGCTGGGAGTCGTGCTCATCTCAGGGGACACACATGACCTTTCATGTACTGTGGCATATTGGGATGTGACACTTGACTATGCATGCCCAGGGTTGCAAGGATAGTCTTCACCTGACATGTTGGATTGCATATACACTTTGGACTTTGCACACTGTGTACTGGTCCCCACGTGTGCAGCAGGGACTGACATTGTCACTGTATGATGTACATTCCTCCACAGTTCTGGTGTTGTTGTGTTTTGGCCATGTGTGTGACATGGAACACCGGATACGCTCATCTGTTTGTTTCAACACAGGCGTACAGCCATGCATGTGGCATAGGGGGAGCGATGGAGAGGTCCTGTTGTCTATGTCCACCTACTCTCCTCCTGGACATGATACAGGTTTTGCCACAACACCGCTTTAATGAGCACCAGCATCCTGGATTGATGTTTTCAATCACCAAGGGTGTTTCCTTGCATGTGTGGCATCACTGTAGCATGTTGAGATGTACATGGTGCATGTGCATGTGCATGACTATGTTGGAGAAACACAGCACGTGGCAATATGGCTTCTGTGTGATTTACTGTGACATGTTTGCCCTTACTTTCCATCTCTCTATACTCTTTCTTGAGTTTGCTTACTGTACAGACGTGATGCTCTGCATTGATTTACAGACCTTGCATTGCATGTCTGCACAGTCCTATTTATCCTCTGAGGTACCGACACTCACATTGCCCCGTTCTATTTGGAGTGTTGCAGTGTGAGTGTCCGATGTCTCCCTTCAATTGTGCATTCCCTGTACTGTGCTATATGTGTACAGACACTGTCTACACACCAACAAGTGCAGGGGGATCCCCTGCATGGTGTTATCTCTGCATGTTTCTGCAGGTAGTTTTCATTTGAATTCTCTCTGTGTTGATGTGCCTCTGCTACCTGTTAGCATATCCTCATTGTGCATTTGATGATTGTTTAGGATTACACTGTTGCAACTCTGATTCCTATATCAGGCATTACGTGAGAGCTGAAACATTACTTTCAATATGTTTTTTTCAAATTACGTGTTAACAACAGATGCTGTTTTCATTTGTGTGCCTCCTGTGTTTGCCAGATAGATATGTTTTGGAGAACAGATCATGATTGATGTGTATTGACCCCTCATCATGCACCACCTACTGTCTACATGCACTCATATGTGAGTAACACATTTGAGGCGTGCAGCAGCATGTGGGGGGTGGGGGCCTATGAAATGGTGCATACCATGGACCTGCTGCACATTATGTCTTCTGCCCTTCATTTGTAGACGGGCCAGTGACCTTTCTGTATAATGTGGGTTGCTGCCCTGCTAAATGTGTTTCCGTGTTTCACCTGGGATCCACTTACCTTGAAATTATGATGGCGGTATCGGTATCAACACTATCTGTGAGGATTAACCCAAATAAATATATGTGTTTGCTATACATTTGTCTCTGCTGCTGCTTGATCATGGTGACAAACATACAGTACAATGTGTGCCTTTGAGTCAGTCCTGACTCCTTGTGACCCAGAGACTCCAGGGCTTTCTTGGCAGTGTCACTGGAAGTAGATTGCCAGGCCTTTCTTCCAAGGTACTGGAGGGTTACATGTGTTGCCCAGGGCCACATGGAGTGCTTGTGGGAGTTGGACCCTGGTTGCTTGGTAACCAAGCCAGTTTCCTGACCACTAGGCTACTCCTCCGCTCTTTGCTCACATTGAAACTTGTATCTACTGATTTGCTGGTCATGTACATGGCCCACTTGTGCTCACATCCTTGTACGGTGGCAGTTGTGTATCTGCCAGTCATTTACCACATCACTGGGTATTACAGCTTCCCATGCACACCCTCCCTTTGGGGTACTTTTTTTGCATTGTGCTCAGTGTGCTCATTGTGGTTGTTTGGGGTAGTGGTTGCAGGCATGTGTTCTAACGCGATAGGTTGCAGGTTTGGTCCCAAGATGGGGTTTATCCTTTTCTTCTCTGTCATGCTAACATGACCATTAGGTACCAGAAAGTTCATCACCTCTGCACACACCCTTCCATCTCTTCAGTGTACACCAAGGTGTGCCCTCTGTGCTGCCTAGCCATCACATATTAGGTGTTACATATGTCTCTTTCTTTATGGTGTTTACATGGCAGTCCGCTTGGGGGTTTGGTATTGCTGTGGTTCAGCTGTTGTGTGGTATACCTGTTTGCATGTTCACTTCTCACCTGCCCTGTTCCAGATTTTGCAGCAGCTCCACAGAGCATCCTATGCTGCCCTTGGGGTTTAGGTACGTTCCTCTTTTGCATGCTGTATCCACTGCATAACATTTCATTGTGTGTGTGCATGTAGTTCTATGTGGCTCTGGTACCAAGTACAGACTGTAGTCTGCTCTGTACACAGCAGATCTGCATGTGCATTTCAACAGGGTTACTGTTGGGGGTTTGCCTGTCCCGACAGCCAGCAGGCGTCTTGTGTGCTGCCCTGCACTATTTTTGTATGCAGCCTTTGCTAATGCACTCACGTTGGTGGTGTGGCCTACCGGTTTGTGCATTGCCATTTGTGCTACTGGTCATAGGTTAGCTTCCTCTCTGTTCTCTTTCATTTGCATGCCTGTCCTGCAGGACTACTTTTCATTCCTGTGACAATCATATCTGTGCAGAGCTGTGCTATGAGCACATTGTACCCTCATCACAGTTGTGAACCGTCCTTCTGTCCATCTACGTGTGTCTGCCATCTGTGTGTCATCCTACCCTGATGTGCATGCTGCTACCCCACGTCCTGCACTCCTACACATTCCTGCATTGCAGCTCTCCCTGTTTGCCTCTCCTGTGTGTGCTCTGCATGTCACTGCTACTCCACTGTCATCCTGACATTGCACCTATCCTGCCACTTCTACCTCCTCTGCTGCACACATCTTCCCATCCTCTGCCACACACTGTCATTATTGCATAGTGCATTACCATCGCTCTGTGCATAGCTACAGCTGCCCCCAATATGTCTGTCCATTTTTCTAACTGCCACATGGGCTGGGGGCTGCTTTTTCTGGTCCATCAGCTCTGATCTACATCCTTCCATTACTTATGCATTGTCTTTCCTTACTGCTCTGTGCAGTGTTTGGGTACATGTGTGTTTGGCACATACCTCTCTTGCCCTTTTAATTGGGTGATCTTACTGCTCTTGACCAAAGTTTGTGGGTTCACTTGTACATCCTTGGGGTATCTTGCGGCACACCTTCGGTTCAGGCAGCTTCTGGAGTGCCTACTATGGTGCCTTGAAAGTTGGCAACCTTTCAACATGGCCTCTGGGGCACATTATACCCCACTTTCGCTGGCATGGTTGTTTCAGATGTGCCTTCTGGTGCACCCTAAAAGGTGCATTACTTTATGGCACTAGGGTGCAGTTATCTTTAGATGGCAGCACAGATTGTTGTACAGTTGATAGCAGAAAAAGGGGATTGCCTCTGCCAACTTTATTCATTAGGTGCACTGGGGACTTGAACTCATGACCCCTGTACTATCAGTCAGTGTATTAACCATTGTACTACACCTCTATTGCTATGTTTGTAGGTCAGCGCACCTACTTACGATTTCCATTCGTTCACATGCACATTGCTGCCATCAAAAACAGTGCTGTGACTCATAGGGCACCCTATTCAGCACCTTATAAGGCTCCTTATGGGCAACATTATAGGGTGCCTTGGCGGACAGTGCACTTTATGATCTGCCCTCTGGAGTGCCTTATGCGGCACCTTATGTTACGGCACTTTGAGGGTGTGTTTGCTGGCAGCACAGTTTTCAATAAGACTGGCACATGCCTCTGAAAGCACTGGGTAAAAGTATTATTATTCATCTGGCCCACTTGGGAATCGAACTCAGGACCCCTGTGGCATCAGTCAGTGTACTAACCATTGTACTGCACCTCTATTGAATGTTTGCAGCTCAGCACGCCTACTTAGGTTTCCATGCATTAACATGCGCAGTGCTGCCATCAGAGACAGTGCTGTAACCTTGCGGTGCCTCATGGGGCACCCTATACAACACCCTATACAGCACCTTATAAGGCTCCCCATGGGCAACATTATAGGGTGCATTGGCGGACAGTGCACTTTATGATCTGCCCTCTGGATTTCCTTATGCGTCACCTTATGTTACGGCACTTTGAGGGTGTGTTTGTTGGCAGCACAGATATAAATACAACTGGCATATGCCTCAGACAGCACTGGGTAAAAGTATTATTATTCATCTGGCCCACTTGGGAATCGAACTCAGGACCCCTGTTGCATCAGTCAGTGTACTAACCATTGTACTACACCTCTATTGCTATGTTTGTAGCTCAACGCGCCTACTTAGGCTTTACGTGCGGCGACGCACGCTACTCCCTTTCCGTGCGATATTGTGCGCGGCGCATACTAGCGCGCGTTAACGCGCTTGTTACTTTTTGGCTGGACCGCCCACTCCTTTTATGGCATCCTGCACACTAACGCTGGGCGCACGTTAAGAAGGTTTAGTAAACATGCCCCTAAGTATCTACTATTGATTTTTAATTTTCTTACTCCTCTCCGGCTCTGCGTTTCCCTCCTTTTTTACTAGGAGTATTCTGCACTTATATGAATTTTACTCTTTTTTAGCCCTGAGATACTAACTGAAAAAAGGTCTTTCTCAAGACCTCCATCCTTATATGGTGCATTACGTAAGTACCCTCTCTGTAGCACTCCTTGTTATATAGTTTTTAGTTGTCTTGTTGTTGTTTTAATATTTTAATTATTTATTTGGCTGCTTTTGCTTTTTATGTGTTTATGTATTGCATATTATTTACTCTTATTCTTATACTCATGTTCTTATTTGTTTTAGTTTTAATCTTCATTATTGTTTTAATAATGTATGATATCAGATGCATTATCTATGTACACATGGTTTTATATACATTTTTATATATTTCTGATGCTCTCAAATATGCAGTATTATTAGTTTTACTCATTATCATTTGTTGCAATTGTTTTTAGATGCATACCCCCCGATGAAGGCTTGACGCCGAAACGTGTAGGGGATTTTAACCAATAAAATTAGCACCTGTGACCTCTACTGGTCTTCGCCCGTTGTGTTTTCCTGCTGTTGTTGCGAGGGCCTTGCTCCCTTTGTCTTCCAATGGGAAATTATTCCATATAAACTGGAAGTGTGTAGGAGAAGGTGAAGACTGTGTGTCAAAGAGAGAGCAGATTGTCAAAATACAGTCCTTTTTGTTGAATTAGTCCTTTGTCGGATTGGTGACTCCTGTTTAGAGTTAAAGTCATCCCAGTAAGTGGGATCTTCAGGTGCCAGTGGAACAGCAGATACCATAAGATCGTCAAACGTAAGTACGGCGAACTGTGTTGGGATCTGGTTGGTACTTTCTGCAGGAAGGGTCTATGAAAAATAGACACAGTTAGATACCCATTTCAAAAAATTTCTTTTACAGTTCTTCTGCTATAACATGTATTCTTTTCTACTCAACCCTCTGGAAACTATTGTTTTTAATTTATTAAGAATTGATATATCACTCATCCATCAGTTCCCAGAGGATTATAAATAAACATACATAATCGATAGGTAAAACACATACATACCATATATAAAATCTCACACATCTGAAATTAAACAAATTAAAAAGAGAAACCCTGTTTGAAAAAAAATACTTTAACCATCTTCCTGTCCAACATATTCATTAAAGAAAGAGAAGATGGTAAAGAATTCCAAAGACTAGGCTGCACAAATAAGCTGTTTTGGGCTGTCACTAAGAACCACATTTTAAGGATGGACAACACAAAATACCTTGGTCTGATGTTCAAAGAAGCTGAATAGAATGCTGCATCACAGCATTGAAGGACTTTGCTGAAATATTCAATGCTGGAAATGTCGTTAGCGTGATGGGGAGAAAGGGACACAAGTGATGTAGATGGCCCCTAATGCAGCAAGTTTAGCGTAGTTACCTGTAACAGGTGTTCTACAGGGACAGCAGGAATCAGTCCTCACATATGGGTGACGTCAGCACTGATGGAGCCCTCGTGCAGAGCAAATCACCAGCTTTCAAAGAAAGCCTTTGGGATTGCATCGCGCATGCACGGTCCCCTTCCCGCCCAATGGTCATCTTGCTCAGTCAAATGACATAACTAAAAGACGGCAAAGAATAGAAAAATTAATAATATAATAGGACTGCAACTCCAGGGGAGGAGGGAGAGTCTTGAGGAGAGATTCCTGCTGTCCCTGGAGAACACCTGTTACAGGTAAGTAACTACGCTTTCTCCAGCAACAAGCAGGAAGTCAGTCCTCACATATGGGACTCCCTAGCTATAAGCTACCGAGAACCCATAGCTGAAAAAATGGCTCCCTCTAGAAGAGCCGCAGCAGCTGTAATAGGAATTCAGCCGAGAACGCAACACCCCCCGGTAGCCTGACACCAAAGGGTCGGAGGGATGGAGTTGCCTAAACCTCAAATAGGTAACGGAGTACTGCCTGGCCGAAAGCACTGTCCCGTCGGGACTCCCTATGGGCTGAAAAAGTCTGACTTGAAGACCAAATTGTGGCCCGGCAGATTTCTGCCAGCAGAACAGAGCGGAAGTGAGCCACTGACGTGGCCTTAGCTCTGACATGGTGGGCTGCGAGTCGACCCTGCAATGGAAGGTCGACCGCCCTGTACGCCCAGGCAATGCAGTCTGCCACCCAGGTAGACAACGTGCGCTTGGAGACAGGTAGACCCATCTTACTGGGGTCATAAGAGACAAAGAGCTGAGTAGCCCTTCGATGTCCCCGCGTATGCTCCAGGTAGAAGGACAACACCCTCTTACAATCCAGGGTATGCAGGACTGCCTCTGCCCGGCTGGAAAGCGGCCTGGGAAAGAAGGCTGGAAGAATCACCTTTTGAATGAGGTGGAAAGGAGAGACCACTTTCGGAAGGAACTTGGGGTGGGCGCGGAGGACCACCCTGTTCCTATAAAACTGAGTGTATGGTTTATCAGATACGAGAGCTTGTAGCTCATTCACATGTCTAGCTGATGTGAGTGCCACCAGGAAGAGCACCTTGCAGGAGAGGAAGCGCAGATGGCAAGTGGACATCGGCTCAAAAGGAGGGCGAGTAAGTTGCTCTAAGACCACATTCAAATCCCACTCAGTTGCCGGAGGGCGAACTGGTGGCTTCAGCAGAAGCAGGCCTCTGAGGAATCTGGACACCAGGGGGTGAGCTGAAAGAGCCTGTCCCTCCACTGTCAAGTGGTTTGCTGACAAAGCACTCAGATGGACCCTGACAGAGTTAGACTTCAGACCCAATTCTGAGAGGTGAAGCAAGCACTGCAATACCACTGGTACAAGTCAAGAGAAAGGGTTCTCATTGTGGTGAGTCCACCACCTCTCAAATCTACGCCACTTGAAGGCATAGGATTTCCTAGTGGACTGCCTACTTGAGGCCAGCAACACTTCTCTACAGTACATTCTTAGATAGTAGAAGAGGAGCTAGCACCATCCTATCAGCAGCCATGCCATCAGGTTGAGGGACCTGAGGTTGGGGTGCAAGAGAGCCCTGCTCCTGAGACAGAAGGTCGGGCTGCATTCCCAGCGGGAGTGGGCCTTTCGCTGCCAGCTGAAGGAGAAGCGGAAACCAAGGCTGCCTCGGCAATCTGGGGGCTACCAGAATGATCGAGGCCTTGTCCCCAAGGATTTTAAACAGAGTTCGGGCCACCAGAGGCGTGGGAGGAAATGCATACAGGAGGCCCTCTAACCAGGAGATCAGAAAAGCATCTGCAGCCACCCTCCGAGGATGTGGCTGTCTGGAGCAAAACTTGGGCAACTGGTGATTCTGTGGAGTGGCAAAGAGATCTATGGACGGATGCCCCCAGTGGTGGAAAACCTGCTGGGCCACTTCCAGATTCAGTTGCCATTTGTGAGGTTGGAGAATCCTGCTTAGCTTGTCTGCTAGGATGTTCTTCTGACCAGGCAGGTAAACTGCTTTGAGAGACATACCCTGCCTGACTGCAAAGGAGCAGAGGTCCAGTGTCTCCTGACATAGGATACGAGACCCTGTGCCTCCCTGCGTAGAACACTGCTACCTGGTTGTCTGTCTGTATCAATACAGACTGATGAGAGAGAACATGACAAAAGGTCTGAAGAGCTAGGCGAATCGCCTGCAGCTCTAAGAGGTTGATTTGGTGTGTAGACTCGCGAGGAGACCACAGTCCCTGAGTGCATGATCCCTGGCAATGGGCTTTCCCAGCCCAGCAAGGAGGCATCTGTCGTTAGCACTCTCATGTGCGAGGGAGTCTGAAAAGGCACTCCTCGAGCAGGTTGGGTGGCTGAAGCCACCACTGCAGCAACTTCACCAGTTGTTTGGACACTGTTATCTTGTCGCTGAGGTTGCCGGTGGCTTGTGTCCACTGATGTCTGAGGCACCACTGAGCTGTTCTCATGTGAAGATGGGCATTTGGGGTCACATGTACCGTGGAGGCCATGTGGCCCAGTAGGCATAAGAAGTGTCTCGCTGAGACCTGAGACCTGTGCCTGAACCTTTCTGCCAGTGCTAGCAGCCTCTGTGCCCTGTCCTCTGGCAGGTAAGCCTTCGTCTGAAGGGTGTCCAGTCTTGCTCCTATGAACTCTAAGTTTTGATTGGGGAGCAGAGTAGACTTTGTGTGGTTTATGACAAAGCCTAGATCTTGCAGCATGTTGATAGTGGGAGAAGTGGCCTGTTGGGCCTCCTGTGGGGACTGGCCCCTGATGAGCCAGTCGTCCAGGTAAGGGAAGAAAAAGATCCCTTGGCTTCTGAGGAAGGCCGCCACTACAGCCAGGCATTTCGTGAACACTCTGGGAGCAGAGACTAGGCCAAAGGGTAGTACTCTGTATTGGAAATGTTTTCCTCCCACTACAAATCTGAGATATTGTCTGTGGTCTGGATGTATGAGGATGTGCGTATAGGCATCCTTCAGGTCTAAGGAGCATAGCCAATCTCCCTGGTGGAGGTAAGGCAGCAATATTCCAAGGGAAAGCATCTTGAACTTTTCCCTCACCAGGAACTTGTTTAAGTTTCTCAGGTCGAGGATGGGTCTGAGGCCTCCTGTTTTCTTTGGTATGAGAAAATACCTTGAGTAGAACCCCTTCCCCTACAGGTGGTGGGGCACCGGTTCTACCGCCTGATCCTCTAGAAGACCTGCTAACTCCTGCAAGAGGTCGTCCCTGTGAAGAGGGGGTCTGAGAGGATCTCCTGGAAAAAAGAAGGGTGGTATCTGGCTGAAGTGAAGCAAATAGCCCCTTTGGACTATTTGCAGGACCCAGATATCCGAGGTGATCGCTGGCCACCTGTGGGCATACAGGGTCAGCCTGCCTCCTGTGCAAGGCCTTACCACTGGTGGAAGAGAGACTATGCCTTGGGAGTCAAAAATCCCCTCCCGGCTGGGTAGGAGCCGGGGCCTTCTGCTTACGCGGGCCATGCCCCTGTCCCTTGGCCTGCTGCCCTTGTTGGGGAGCTGGGGTGGCCTGGTAAGTGGGGTAGTTGCGGTAAGCAGTACCCTTCCTCGGGAAAAAGGGCTTTTTACTTGAGCCCTTTTTCTTAGAAGGGGGCAGAAGTCTTCTTTGAGAGTATTGTCCGGGTCAAGTACTCTGACTCGAGCTCAGCAGCCTTCTCAGTCATGGGTTTGCCAAAGAGGTTGTCACCTCGGCAAGGGACATTGACCAACTTGTCCTGAACCCATGGCTCCAGATCTGACGACATTAGGCAGGCCTGGCGGCGTGCACCAATGCCGGCCACAGCTACTCGGGCCGAAGCCTCAAAGCTGTCATAGGCCGCTCGAGATATGAACTTCGAGCACTCCCGAATCCCGGTGGACAAGGCATTGAAGCGCTGCAAGGGTGCCTCGGAGAGGCCAGCTGAGAACCCGGCAATCTCCTTTGCCAGGTCCCTCAAGTACATGCCCATGTACAGCTGGTAGGTTTGGACACGGCATGACAGCATCGAGCCCTGGAAGCATTTTCTGCCGAGAGCGTCCAGGTTCCAGGCCTCCCGGCCAGGAGGCACCGAGGAGTGCGTCTTTTGGCTCTTGAGCCTGTGCATGGCCGATTCCACAACCATGGAGTTGTGCGGCAGCTGTGCTTTTTGGAACCCAGGGCTCTTGCGGACTTGATAAATGGAATCGACATGCTTGCTGAGCACCGGCATCGGGGCCGGCAACTCCCACATGCGGAGCATCAGCCGTTCCAGCATCAGAGGAACCGGCACCGTAAGGGCTTCCCTCGGGGGAAGTCATACTGGAGGGCTTCGAGCTCTTCAGCTCGAGGCTCCTCCTTGGTGTCCGGCGGGAATGCCAAAGCCTTGGCCATGTCCCTGACGAAGTCCGAGAACCGGGTTTACTCCGGAGGGGACTTCTCCGAGGCTCCAAACCCGGTGAGTCCGATGGGACATACCGGGTCCGATGGGTGTCCGGGGACTCCTCATCTTCCGTCTCCCAGGCCGATCCCTCCGAGGAGGAATCGAGTGGCTCCGGCCGCGAGGGCTTCGGCCCTGACTGCCCGAACTCAGAGGGCACCGGTGTCGACGACCTCGGTCTCGAACGGGAGGTCGAGGGAGACCTCGGCCGAGGATCAGCTCGGCCTCCGGGGTCGACTTGGACGTCAAGGTCCCGGTGGTCAGGGCGGATGGACCGGTGAGACCAGCTATCAGCGCCCGCTGCTGCTCCATGAAGGCAGACATACTGTGCTCCAGGGCCTTCATCCTGAGACCGAGCTCAGTTGACTCTGCAGCTTCCGGCTCGGGTCCCGATGCCATCGGGCCCGAGGCCGGCTCCCCTGGAGGAGAATCCACAAGGACAAAAGCAGTTACTTTCCTCAGCGTCTCCGGCTCTGTGCGAGGCATCTTTGCAGGCTGCTCAGACTCCGAGGACCTGGGGCAGCGGTCAAGACTCCGCGACCTGGCCTTCGAGGGCCCAGGGCGATCGGAGGCATCCAACGACGCTGCCCTCACGGCTTTCTTCTTTCTCCGGTGTTCCCGGGAGGGAGACCCCCACTCAGAAGACCCCCGACGGTGCTCTGGTTCAGACAGCTCCCGAGACATCGAGGTTTCTGACGAGGTCCGGACCCGGGGGGATGCGAACTCAGAGAAAATCCTTTCACGCTGCTGCTGCCTACTCCTAAGTGCCTTAGAGGACATCTTCCCACACGGGCCACAGACGTGCGGGTCATGGTCGAGCCCGAGGCATTGGAGACAGCAGTCATGTGTGTCGGTGAGGGACTTAATGGCTCTCTGTGCCCACCTAAAAGAAAACTTCTGCTGTAACCTCCCCAAGACCTCATGATCTAGATTAATGTTCAGTGCTTCCGTCTTCTCCAGGTTCATCCTGAACCCACATACTGTCCGATACCATTGTAGCTGCTTCAACACCCTCTGAATCGTCTGCTTGGGTTGCATCACTACCAGCAGGATATCATCTGCAAATAGTGATATCTTATGCTGTCACCCCTCGACCTCGTCACCCCTCAATCAGTCATTTGTCCTTACTGCCTGTGCAAGCAGTTCCACAACTACTGCAAACAGCAGTGGGGACAGGGGGCAACCCTGTCATGTACCTCTCCCCAGTGCGAAGGAATCAGCATAATGGCCATTGATCTTTACCTGCGCGGGTCCCGATAGAGAACTTGAACCCAATCCATATACCAAGGCCCAAAGCCCATTATTTGCAGGACTAGAAACAAAAAGCTCCAATTCACTCTATCAAATGCTTTTTCAGCATCGATAGAAAGCAGCTGGTGTGCAATCCAGATACCAAAACCGGGCTCCAATACATTTCTCTGTCCTCAAAACGTTTCCAGGGTCCCCCTGATTTTGGTAATGGTAGCTAGTACTTCCCGTTTCCGCAGCTTGTGCACCAGCTGCCGCCCTGCCCTATCCCGCACTCATAATATTGCTGTTGAGCGCTCTCCAGCTGAAAAGCAATCGACTCCACTTGCAGTTTATTCAATTCCATCTGCAGCTAGTTTAAATGCTGTAATCCCTGGGCAGTTCCCCGCGCCTATATTGCTCCACAGTTTCCTTAATTTCCCGCTGCAGCTTCAAGTCATGTTCCATCCTCTTCCTCTTAAGCCTAGCAGTCTACATTTCCAAGCACTCTTACTGTTTTCATCCCCTTTCACAGTACCAGATCTCCCACTTCCCTGGTGTCATTCATCTGCAATATTCGCAGTACAGGTCCTTACATCCTTCGCCACCTCCTCCCTTTTAAGGAAGCTCTCGTTCAATCTCCAAAAATGTACCCCACAATCCCCTCTGCTGTCCCCTACCTCTACCCACACTGGGACATGATCAGACCAGGTGATATTTACCAACTTTACCTCACAAACCCGTAACTCCCAAGTCTTGTCCACCAATATATAGTCAATTCGACTATAGCTATTGTGAGGATGTCAACCCCCCCCCCCCAAACATATAATCCCATCGTCCACTATTGTGCACCTTCCATATATCAACTAAATGATGGAGGCAAAAAGTAGGCGGCTTGTACGGGAGATTTTGAAACTCTGTCTCTCCCTTTAGCCTGTCGGTCCCACCGAGGGTGTAACGCCAAATTAAAATCCCCCCAAAACAAGTTTCCCCTGTGCGGATTTTTCCAACAGTTCCTGTATCCCCGCCAAAAAGGAATCTGTCTCATTAGGTGCATAAACATTCACTACACTGACTATTTCCCCCTGTAATTTCTCCCCGTAGCAAAAGTACCTGGCCCTCTCCATTGCAAACTACCTCCCCAATTTGTAGTGGGCAACCATGTCGAACTAAAATAGCCACCCCCCTTCTCCTCTGGGGCCCCCAAAGTACTGCTGTGGATACGAATGTCTCTAACAACACCTCATCTTTTTTTCCCCCGAAGAGGAGTCTCCTGTACAAATATCCCAGCGTACTATGTCTTCAGTATTCATTGAGCCTATCCGCACCATTGTTCCAATTTAAAACAAAGTAGCATGTTGCCCCTCTCCCTGAATACCCCTGCCCCCCTACACTTTCTCCCCCTTCCATAATCACTCCTTTCGGAGTAAAAGTGCTGGAAAGGATGACGCGGCACAGGGACCCTCACCCAACAACGCTCCCCCCCACCTTTCACACTCATCCCCTGAAGCTCCCCCTTTCCACCTCCCTGTTATCCAGCCAACTCCATGCACTTGCCCTCATGCATCCACCATGATTCATCCATCCTTTCCTCCATTTACAACATACAGTGAAAACAACCTGATGGCAGAAAAACACTGCCCAGAACTAATCCAACAGTAAAGCAACAAACTGCAGGCAAAATCCCCCACTGGAAAAATAATAGAAACCAGCTTAAGTCTGCAATTGTGCCATTCAAGGTAATCCATTGTCCTAGGGTTCCTTCAGGCCCTTCTCTTTAGATAAGCATTTCAGCCACTTGCCCTTTGTCACCACTCTCTGCTACTTCAGGCCTGAATCTTTGGGTGCCGCCATCTGCGCCCGGGCACACGTGGTCTCAAGGATATTCTCTAGCCCCAGGTCCTTCAGCGCTTTCCAGGCCTCCACAGCAGTCTTAACACGCCAAGAAACCCCTTCAACAGTAAGCAGGAATCCAAAAGGGAACAACCATTTATATCGCAGTCCCTCCCTCGGGAGTAGGGCTGTCATCTCCCGCATCTCTCGTCGGCGTTGTAATGTTCCCACTGACAGATCATGATATATATATAAACAAATCTGGATAGATAAATAAATGAATAGTTCCACTGTGCTATATAGTCCCTGGGCTGGGGGAATTCACAGAGGAGATTCCTGTATGAACAGGATCAAGTCCCAGAAACACAGCTTTCATGGCCAATCTGGCACCATCAGGACAATCCAGTCCATCTGTTGCTCTACGCGGCGAAACACACAGCAGATACTTCTTTAGCCAGGACTGAACTAAGGCACTGACACCCTAGCAGTAACTGAAGAATCTGCATGCTTTGGTAATGGATTGGGTCACCACCAGATCCATTCTCAGGATGGCCCCAGAGGTGCAGCATCTGTTGAAATGCAGACTGATTTGGTTCCCACTTCCTAGGATCGATAGAGTGGCAACTAAGGAAGTCAGCCTCCACATTGTTTATTCCCACATTGTGTTGCGCCGAAAGAGCCAGGAGGTTCCTTTCCAGCCAGGAAAACAGGAGTGTCATCTCAAGAGCCACTCTGGCACTCCATCATGTTGTCTTGCCAGTGACATATGACACAGCCGCAACATTGTCTGAGAAAGCGTAGTTACTCACCTGTAATAGGTGTTCTCCAGGGACAGCAGGAATCAGTCCTCACTTATGGGTGACATCGGCACTGACGGAGCCCGCGCGGTGCAATTCCCCAGCTTTCAAAGAATGCCTTTGGGATTGCTGCCACACGTGTGTGGTCCTCTTCCCTCCCAAGAGTGCCATCTTGCTCAGTCAGGTCCCTTAGCTTGAGCCCTACCAAGCAGACGGCAAGGGAAGGATAAAAATCCAGCAACTCATCAGGGGAGGTGGGAAGATAGTGAGGACCGATTCCTGCTGTCCGTGGAGAACAACCGTTACAGGTGAGTAACTACATTTTCTCCAGAAACAAGCAGGAAGTCAGTCCTCACTTATGGGACTCCCCAGCTACAGGTTACCGAACCTGTAACCAAAAAATGCCTCCATGAGGCCGTGAGCAGAAGCCGATGCCCAAAGGAGCACGAGTCTTCGGGTCCCCAGGGCGAAACCTTCGGTAGCTGTCGAGAAGGGTCGGAGGGCAGGAGTTGCTTATATTCCGAACAGATTATGGAGTACAGCCCGGATGAAGGCGCTGTCCCGGCAGGACTCCCTCTCCAGGCAGTAGTGCGAGGTGAAAGTGTTTGCCGAAGCCCAGGTCGCAGCCCGGCATATGTCCAATAGCGACACTGAGTGCAATGAAGCCTGTAAAAGGGGGTGCTTGTTATGAAGGTACCACCATCTTGGCAAGTATGTAAATTAACTGTCTTGCAAAGGATTGTGGTTATTGAAGTCCATTCACACAAAGCTTGCCTTTTTAAAATAAATGAAAACTCTTGTAGTTGGTCGAGTGTAAGGCAAACTTAGAGTTTATTTATGGGGTGATTATTCCACACACAGATATGCTTGGTAACACCATCCAGATAACTTCTCCAGGGCTTATTCAAGATAAATAAGGCAACTGAAAAAACTTATGCAAATAAGTTTCAAAGTCCTTTATGGAACAGAAAGGCTTTCTTACAGCCACTGCTAATAAACTCCTTAGCAGTGCTGAGATGAAACAAATCAAAGAGGAAAACTTCTTCTTACAAAAACCTAGCTTACTTTCTCCATACAGAAAAGAACTTTTAAATCCCACGTGTTCACGGCTTGTGCTGGGCTCCCCTCCACCAACAGGTGACAATTAACTGCAATCAGTAGCTTGATTTCAGCACACATGCAAACTTTCCAACAAAGCTTTTTCTTTTCAACAAAACTTTATGGGAAGCCAATATTTAGAATGTTTCCTTTTGATGTTTTCTCTTATATTTAGGATTTTCCTAAAATAACAACCTACTCAAAGAACAGTCCATATAATTATCCTCTGCATCAGATATTAAACCTTGCTCCTGATATTGCATAGACTCAGTTTCTCCGTTTGACTCAGAGGGCTTTAGGAATTGACCTCTATAAGGAGAGAAACTATTTCCCTGCTGTTTGCATTGTTCAAAGCTAGAGAAACGTTCACAGTTCATACCTGAATCCAGGCAAGCGTCAGGCTGCTTCTTCTGGTATTCTGGCCAGTATGCAATAGAGCTTCTGTGTCCTGTCCTCCAGTTGGTATCTCTGAACCTCAGGATCTTTTCTCCAGACGTCCTCCAAGAGGTATTTGGGCTCCTTTCCTCCTTAGCTGCAACAGACCTCCTCCTAGGTGTTGCTTGAGGGTCCCTGGCTGTGGATCTACAGACCTCTGGCTTTCTCCAGTCCACTGAAGGTTCTTTTCCCCAGGTATCTCTCCAGGCATAGGTACTTCTCTGAGCTCCTCTCTTGGACCGTCTGCTTCCTTGTCCTTGTTCCTTCAGGTTCCGGTTGTTCTTCCTTCTGTTCTCCTTGTTCTTCTGATTCCCCTTCTCTGTCTCCTTCTCCTTCCTCTTCCTGAAGATTCCCCTCTAGTTTTAAAGGGCTTAGATTGCAACTCCTCCCTTGCATTCTTCAGGTGTTGTAGATTAAGCAGTCTCCTAGAGGCTGTTTGATTAGGGATGACATAATGCTTTCTCTGATTAGACTCATGCTTTTCCACTCTAGCTCTCCTAGGGACTTTCTGCATACTAGTGCATTCTGGAACATGTAGTCTTTTAGGGAAACAAGCTGTCTTATTTCTATAACCTGCCAGCACAGGTCCCTTGATCAGAATAAATTCTTCACTTTTGTCATTACTCCCTGAGCTTTGATAAGCTTCCTTATCACAAGCCATCGAAGCCGCCTTGGCTCGGACACTGTGTGGTGACCCACCGATCCAGCGAGGCCCCTGCCTTCGCATGAGCGAAGGCAATGCAGTCCGCCATCCAAATGGAAAGGGTGTGCTTTGTGACTGCCTGCCCCAGGTGATTGGGATTGTAGGTCACAAAAAGCCGGCCAGACTTGTGATGAGGCTGGGTGTGCTGCAGATAGAAGGCAAGAGCCTTCTTGCAGTCGAGTGTATGCAAAACCGCTGACACCTGTTCGGCATGGGGTCTCGGGAAGAAGGTCGGTAAGACTATCTCCTGACTGAGATGAAAATCCGAGACAACCTTCAACAGGAACTTGGGGTGGGTACGGAGGACCACCCTGTTCCTGTAGAACCTGGTGTAAGGGGCTTCAGCCATGAGTTCACTGATTTGGCGGGCCGAGGTCAAAGCCACCAGGAAGACCACCTTCCAGGATAGGTGCCGAAGCGAGCACGTCTTTATCAGCTCGAAGGGTGAACGCGTAAGCTGCATGAGCACTATGTTCAGATCCCATTCTGCTGGAGGAGGCTGGATGGGAGGTTTGGGCAGCAAGAGGCCCCACATGAAGTGGGAGACCAAGGGCTGCACTGAGAAGGATTTGCCCTCTACGGGGAAGTGATGCATCGAGATGGCGCTCAGGTGTACCCTGACAGAGTTAGACTTCAGCCCCTCCTCCGAGAGATGGAGAAGGTACTGGAGGACCCACCGAGTGGGACACGAAAAAGGGTCGATCTGGAGCTCTGAGCACCAGACCGAGAAGCGTCGCCACTTGAAGGCATAAGCTCATCTCATTGAGTCCTTCCTTGACCTTTTCCGGGAAGTCTAGTGTGGCTAAGGTGACCCGTTCAACCGCAAGGCTGTGAAGGAAGAGGCCAGGTTCGGGTGTAGCACCTGCTCCTCCTCCTGCGTTAGCAGGCCTGGGGCACAGCCCAGGGGAATCGGAGGCTCAGATGCGAGCCAGAGCAGGAGTGGGAACCACGGTTGCCGAGACCACAAGGGAGTGACAAGTATCATCGACGCTCGTTTCTGCTGAGCTTCTGTGGAGGGTCCTCGCAATGAGAGGAGTGGGAGGGAATGCTCTGCTCAAACTCCACCCACAAGCACACCTACAGTGCCAATGGAGCAACAAACCTACTTATGAAATAGCGCCCAGTCTAAGTATGCACATAATTGTCCATTGACACGTGTAAAACACTAAAATACCATGATTTATGTAGCCTAGTGGTTAGAGCACTAGCTTGGTAACCAAGCAATCAGGGTTCGATTCCCACTAGCAGTTCCTTGTGGCCTTGGGCAAGTCACTTAACCCTCCATTGCCTCGGAAGAAAGGCCTGGCAATCTACTTCCGGTGATACTGCCAAGAAAACCCAGGAGCTTCTGGGTCGCCAGGAGTCAGGACTGACTCAAAGGCTCACATTGCATTTGCATGTGCATCAATTGAGCTTAACTTGATGATGCTCCTTAGAAAATTACCCACATATGTACAGGTCTCCCTGCAACTAATTTTGAAAGGAAACCGCTTATGTTGACCTAAAAAAATACTTCCACAAATTAATTTTAAATCTGCTATTTATTAGATTTGTGGAGCATCCCTATCTAATTGTTATATTCCAAACACTGTTCTTGGTGGGTGGGGAAAAAGTGAATAGTGGCCAACACTGGTGGAGACTAAACTGAACCAAGGACCACAGAGGGTATAGAGTGAGGTGAAAATGTACTCAAGGTTTGCAAAGGCACCGGCATCAATAATGCCTAGGGATGGCAAATCTAGATCAGTCATTAACTATACCACATCCTTTCAGCTCACTATATTCAGATGGTCACTGTGCACAATATATATATAAACAGAGAAAAGTGATATGGATGTATTCTAGGGATAAAAAAAAGAGGTGCTAGTTGAAAATGTGCTTCTTATACTAAAAGCTAATCTGTGACAGACTATTAGGGGTTCCTTTACTAAAGGGCACTATGGCTTTTCACCTAACCCACCTATAATGCACAAAGACAAAGTGTGTTAGGGCAACACCACAGCGTTAACTGCTAGGAGCATAGAAAGAGTAGTTACTCACCTGTAAACAGATGATATCCGGGAACAGCAGGAAATCAGCCTTCACATATGGGTAACACTGGCACAGACAGAGCCCGCGAGGAACACATCCCAGCGTCCAATAGGAAAGCCTTTGGGAGAACTCCACTGCACCTGCGTACCTGCCTTCCCAACTCCTCTCCTCAGTTGAGTTTGTAGCTGAGAGGAGGAGAAAAATAAACAAACCCTACAACTCTCCTTGGGGAGGAGGGCGGGGTGTGAAGACTGATTCCTGCTGTACCTGGAGATCAGCAGTTATAGGTGAGTAACTACGCTATCTCCAGGAACAAGCAGGAATGCAGTCTTCACATACAGGACTCACTAGCTCCCAGGTACCAGACTGGCATGGGAGGGGAGGGAGGACAGCAGTGATCCCCGAGGGCAAAAGCTTGTAGCCGAAGAGTCTGGGAAAGTTGTGGGCCACTGGACTCGATTCCAGGAGGCGATACTCCCCCCAATGATAGTCTTGTAGAAGTCCGGGACAGAGGGTAGGAGTTGAGTTTAAATCCCAAAGAGATGCTGGAATGCAGCAAAAGTATGAATGGAGGACCAGGTAGCTGCCCGACAGATCTCCTCAATGGATACTGAACAGAGATTGGCTACAGAGGATGCCATAGCCCACACATTATGAGCAATGACATGACCCTCCCAAGAGTTACTGCCTATGCATAAGCAAAACAAATGCATCTGCTATCCATTTGGATAGAGTACATTTTGTCATCGGCAGGCCTAGGTGACTAGGATAAAAGGAAATGAATAACAGAGATCTTCCTTAGCTTGGTCCTTAGCTTGCAGTCTAAGGTGTATAGCGCTGATTCAGCCCGAGATGCATGTAGTCTCAAGAAGAAAATCAATAGGCTTACCGACTGGTTTAGATGGAAGGAGGAGACTACCTTCGGAATGAAATGCGGATGGGTAAGCAGAACCACCTTGTCATGATGGAATGGGCTATAGGGTGGATCCACCACCAGAGCCTGCAGTTCACTGATGCAGCAAGCTGACGTGAGGACAATGAGGAAGATTACCTTCCAAGATAGAAATTTCAGTGAAGTGATGACTAAAGGCTCGAAAGGAGGCTTTAGAAGTTGGGTGAGAACCACACTGAGATCCCCGACCACTGAAGGAGGCTTAATGGGTGGCTTGGACAGCTGGAGACCCTGCATGAAGCGTGCCACTAAGGGGTGTGAAGAGATGGGTTGTCCCTCCAGTAGATTGTGACAGGCCGTAATGGCACTAAAGTGAACTCTCGCTGAGTTAGTTTTAAGACCTATTAAGGATAAGTGGAGGAGATACTATAGAAGGGACTCCACTGGGCAAGAAAAGGGATAATTGTCCTTTGAGGAGCACCAGATGGCAAACCTTCGCCACTTGAAGGCATAAGGCCACCTGGTGGAATCTTTGCATGATACAAGGACATCTTAGACAGTCTGTGGCAGGTCGAGGTCAGTGAGCACTATCCCGTCAGCAGCCATGCTGTGAGGCATAAAGAGTTAAGATTGGGATGGAGGCATGTCCCATTGTCCCAAGAGAGGAGTTCAGGCGCAAATCCCAACTTGAGAGGTTGAGTCTGCGCAAATCAAAGAAGCAGAGGAAACCACAGCTGACGGGGTCAAAGGGGGGCTATGAGGACCACAGAGCCCTTGTGTCATGTAGCTTAAAAAGCGTTTTGGGCATCCAGGGGATAGGTGGGAATGCGTAGAGCAGTCCCTGTCCCCAATGTAGAAGGAGGGCATCTGGGGCCTGTTGATGCTGCGATGGAACTCTAGAGCACAAGAGTGGAAGCTGTGAGTTTTGTGGAGTGGCAAAAAGATCCAAATGGAGTTTCCCATGTTCGAAAGATCCAAGCAGCCGTCTCCCAATGCAAGGTCCATTCGTGTGGACAAAGGATACGGCTCAGCTTGTTCGCAAGGACATTGAGTTCGCCCGGGAGGTACACCACTCTGGAGGTGAAAGTGGTGTGAGATGGCAAAAGACCACAGGAAGTGCTTCCTTGCAGAGGGGACGGGATCTTGTTCCCCCCCCCTCCCCGTTTGTTCATGTAGAACATGGCGACTTGTTGTCCGTCCTGACTAGAACACGTTGCCCCAAAAATTGGGGTTGAAAGACCTGAAGAGCATTTGTCAATGCCCAAAGATTTAGGAGGTTGATCTACAGGGCAGATTCCTGTTCTGTCCACAGTCCCCGTGTGTTTAGGTCATTCAGATGCTCTCCCCAACCCAGCTTGGATGCATCCGTTGTCAGGGTAAATCGAGGTGGAGGCATCTGAAAAGGTTACCCGATGAGTAGGTTCTGTGGAGAAAACCACCACTGAAGGGATCTGATCAACTGAGGGGTGATGTGGATCTTGTCTCTGAGACGCCCCTTTGTTTGCGTCCATTGAGAAGACAGAGTTCATTGTCCTTGTCGCATGTGCAATCGAACGTAGGGGACGATATGGACTGTGGAGGCCATGCATCCTAATAGCCATAGCATCTCTTGAGCTATTGTTCTTCTTTGTTTTTGCATTCCCTGTGCCAGTTTGATAAGGCGGGCACAGTGATCCTGTGGAAGAATACCTCTGGACTGTTGAGTGTCTAAGAGTGCTCTAATGAACTCCAGTCATTGGGATGGAGTGAGACTTTGGGAGGTTTATGACAAAGCCCAGGTGTTGGAGCACCATGATGGTGCTATGGAATGAGAGTTTTACCTCTTGAGGGGAGTCTCCCCTGATCAGCCAGTCATTTAAGTAAGGGGATGAAAACCCCCGAGGTGCGTAAGTAGGCAGTGACTACTGCTATGCATTTCGTGAAGACTCTTGGGGCAGAAGGTAGACCGAAGGGGAGAACCTGGTATTGATAGTGGTCTCCCTGAAATATGAAGCGCAGATACTGTCTGTGCGAGGGATGGATCAGTAAATGCATGTTTGTCTCTTTAGGTCTAGAGAATATAGCCAATCGTTTCTCTGGAGGTATGGTAGAAGAGTTCCTAAAAAAATAATTTTGAATTTTTCTCAAACTATTAATTTGTTTAGGTCTCTGAGATCCAAGATAGGCCTGAATCCTTCTGTTTTCTTTGGAATGAGAAATGGAGAGTAGAAGCCCATCCCTTCCTGAGGAGGAGGAACTCTTTCTTTGGCATCCTGGGAGAACAGGATGGTCACCTCTTCTTTTAAGAGAGTGTTCTGAAGGGGTTGCGGAGGATAATCCCCTGTGAAGCTGGTGGGGGGTAAGGCTTTGAAGTGAAGCTGATAACCCCTTTGGACAATCTGGAGTGTCCACTACTCTGACGTTATGAGGTGCCACCTATGGGCACAGTGACAGTCTGCTGGGGGTAGTTTCTCCTAATGGGTTAGTTTGCGCATACCATGGCAGTCGTGAACCTCACTTCTAAGCCAGGGTATGTGGAATATGATCTTATGATCTGCTGGCTATGTGGAGGGGCTGGGAACCCTCCAGGGGCAGATTGGCAATGCTCTCCAGGAAGGAGTCAAAAAACAGGCGCAGGTTGTGCCTGTGCGCAGCTGGTTGAGGCTTAGGAGCCTTGGGCTTCTTGGACTGGCTATGGCCTTACTGTCTCTGCTGAGGCTGCTGGGCAGCAGAAGGTGGGTAAGGAGGACAGTATCTCTTCTTTTTAGAACAGAAAGATTTCTTGGGAAGAGGCATTTTAGGGCGAGATCGTCTGTCTCAATTTCTCCTGCTTTTTCCCTCCAATCTTTGCCAAAAAGGTTTTCTCCAGTACATGGGATATTGGCCAGTTTATCCTGGACCCATTGCTCGAGATTTGATGCCTGTAACCAGGTCTTCTACGAGCCCCAATGCAGACTGATGAAGCTCTGCTTGTTGATTCGAAGGCATCAAAAGAAGCCCTGTAAGAAACTTAGAAATATTTTGGCCTTGCTTGATGAGTGTCTGGAATGAACTCCACTTAACCTCAGGAAGCATGGCGGTGAAAGTCTTCAGATCCTTTGTGATATTCATCGGAAACATGCCTATGTACAGCATGTAAGAGTTTATTCCGGAGGTCAACATGCATGCTTGGAAGAATTGATGCCCAAAGGCATCGAGTGTCCTCGAGTCTCTGCCAGGTGGCATGGATGAATGGTTCTTAGAGATCTTTATGCAGTGCAATGCCATTTCCACCACCACTGAGTGGTGGGGGAGCTAAGGTTTTAGGAAGCCTGGGCACTCTGGTACACGGTACATGGTATAGAGTCTTTTGCTGACAGGTGGAAACGTGAGCGGTGCCTCCCACATGTGGAGCATGAGATCCTGCAGGATACGATGCACTGGTAATGCAGCCGTCTCCTTGAGCGTGGGAAGGTACTGGAGTATCTCCAATTCCTCTGTCCTCGGTTCCTTTTTTGAGGCTACTGTGATGGCAAGCCCTGCTACCATGTCTCGGATGAAGTCCTGAAAGGACATATCCTTTGGTGAGGACAAATGCTTTTGCTGAGGCGGCAAAGGGTCCGAAGGGATGTCTGGAAGTTCTCAGGAATCGAGTGATCCTGCATCAGATTCTGAAGAACTGGAATCAGGGTCTGGTAAGAAGTCAAAGTATTAGCGGTCTTGGGTTTGACCTCGATGCTTTCTGGATGTCAAAAGTTGATGCAGATACCGATGTGCTGAAGTATTGGAACAGAGAGCCATGTCAATTTGAGTCTGTTGGATACAGAGGGTCTCGATAGGTTCCAATGATGGTATCACCCTCAGGGGTCCCGTTGATACTGGTTCGAGGCATCAGGGCAGATACACCTGTCTGTAGGCTCTGTGCCGAAGTCTGCACTCCTTGAGCTCTCGATGCTATTGGTACAGAGGCTGCCAGGAGCACCACCAAACTCCTCTCGAGAGCCAGCATGTGCTGGTCGGTCCAGGGAAATGGTTGATGTCTGGGTAGAATTGCCCACGGGGCTTTGAGCCACCGTCCCACCACATGGAACCGATAGCTCTCCAGAAGTTGATTTCTCAGGAGCGTCCCGGGGCCCCTCTTGTGCTTTGGAGGACAGATCCTCCTGCCGGGGTTGTTTGGCTGGCCAGTCTACATCGGATGCACCTCTAAGGGAGTCGCAATGTTTATACTAGGACTTCTTTCTGGTCTTGGTAACTGTCTTTGATGCCAATGACTTTGGAGAGACTAGAGACTTGGATTCGATGTTGGTGGCTTCCATTTCGAGGGTATCGACTTCCTCTCATGGGTCTCAGGTTTTCTCAAATTCCAAACATAAAAGTCTGAGGCAAACAACAATCCATACTGTCTAGCTCGGTTCTTTAGGCCTCTCTTTGTCATTTGTTGGCACAAAGGACAAGAATTGGGTTGATATTCAGGTCCCAAACATTTTAGATACCAGTCACGTTTATCAGTGACTGATATGGCACCAGCACACTTAGCACACTTTTTAAAACCACTAGTTGGCATTTCTATGCCTCAAGAAAGTTGTCTTCAGAATTGAAGAGAAGGCTATGGAAGCCTAAAGGCCTAGTTTAGCGGTGAAAACTGCAGGATCTGTGTCTAATTCAACAGACCGGCACAGACGGGAAGGCAGAAGCACAATGTTCCACACCAAAAAAGATATTTTTCGGCGGTGACAGGACGACATATCCTTGCGGCTCCGTGGAAAGCGAAGAAATGAGATGAGAGGAGTTGGGAAGGTAGACATGCAGATGCAGTGGAGTGCTTCCATAGCATTTCCTACTGGATACTGGGGAGCACTCCCGTGCAGGCTCCAGAAGTGCAGACGCTACTCATAGATGAAGACTGCATTTCTGCTTGTTCCTGGAGATAGCATGTTCCCGGCATTTACCACAGTGTATACAGCCCTACAGTGGCACTAGAAGAACATAGGTGCACTCAATAGCACCTATGGAGGTGACTGAGTGCCTCTATACTACTAGCCTACTGTGCAGGTAAAGCACAGTTACTTACATATGGATATCGTCGGTACCGACGGAGCCTGCGCGGGAACGCTCCCCAGCGTCCAAAAGGAAAGCTTTTGGGAGCATCCCACAGCGCCTGCGCGCTGCCTTCTCGCCTTTCCTAACCGCCTCTCTCCAGTTCGAGTTTTAAAGCTGAGACAAAGAGAGAGGAAAGGAAAGATAGATAGAGAGATACAACTCCTAGGGAGGTGGGTGGGTTGTGAAGACTTATTCCTGCTGTTCCCAGAGATCACTTGTTACAGGTAAGTAACTGTGCTATCTCCAGGAACAAGCAGGAATGAGTCTTCACATATGTGAACTCCCCAGCTAGAGATGCCTGGGAGATCACCCAGGTTGTGAGTCCCTGGGAAGGGCTCTACCTCCACCTATGAATCTCAGGCATCCAGTCAGGGATGGAGGGTAGGAGTTGATTAGGTATGGAACAGGTGTTTGAGAACAGCCTGACCAAACAAGGCATCCCGGCGGGAGTCCTTGTCCAAGCAATAATGGGCTGTAAAGGTATGAACCGAGGCCCAGGTGGCCGCTCGACAGATTTGGTCGATGGACACAGAGTTTAGATGAGCCATAGAGGCTGCCATGGCCTTCACATTGTGAGCTGTGACATGGCTTTCTAGAGAAAGGTTCTTACTCTGGTAGGCGAAGGAAATACACTGAGCAATCCAATTGGACAGAGTTCTCTTAGAGACTGGAAGTCCTAAATGAGAGGGATCAAAAGCAACAAAAAGTTGAGAGGACTTTCTATGTTGCTGTGTCCTTTGTAAGTAGAAAGCAAGTGCTCTTTTACAATCCAGGGTATGAAGATTCCTCTCTGCACTTGATGCGTGAGGTCCCGGAAAAAAGACAGGTAAATACACCTCCTGGTTCAGATAAAAAGGTGAGACCACTTTAGGCATAAAGTGTGGATTAGTTCTGAGGACTACCTTGTCATGATGGAACCTTGTATAAGGAGGATTAGCCACTAAGGCTTGCAACTCACTGATACGGCGAGCTGAGGTGACTGCAATGAGAAAAATAACCTTCCAGGAAAGGAATTTCAAGGAGGTAGTGGCTAAGGGTTCAAAGGGTGGCTTCATAAGCTGGCCAAGAACCAGATTCAAGTCCCATGCCACTGGAGGTGGTCTAATGGGAGGTTTAGTCAAAAGAAGGCCTCTCATGAATCTTGCTATCAGAGGATGAGAGGAAATAGGATGTCCATTGACAGGCTTAAGGGATGCTGCAATAGCACTCAAATGGACTCTTACTGAATTCGTTTTAAGGCCTGCATGGGATAAATGCAGCAAATACTCTAGTAAAGAATTCAGAGGTATTGCAAGAGGGTTAAGACCTTTCTCTGCACACCAAATGGTAAACCTCTTCCATTTAAAAGCATAGGAACGTCTGGTGGAAAGCTTTCTGGAAGCATGAAGGATATCCTTCACTTGCTGAGAAAGGTGTAAATCCTGAAGGTCTAAGCCTTCAGCAACCAGGCCCTGAGATGAAGAGACTGGGGATTTGGGTGCCACAACGTTCCCTCCTCTTGGGAGAGGAGATCTGGAGCAGACCCCAAGTCCAGGGAGGGAGCTTGAGAGAGATGAGAAGTAGAGGGTACCACACTTGGCGTGGCCAACGTGGTGCTATGAGGATCATAGACCCCCTGTCTCTCTGAAGCTTGAACAGTGTCTTGGGAATGAGGGGAATAGGTGGAAAAGCATAGAGGAAGCCTTGCCCCCAATGAAGGAGGAAGGCATCCCTCGCCTGAACTTCCTGACACGGAATCCTGGAACAGAACCGGGGAAGTTTGGCATTCCACGGACTTGCAAACAGGTCTATGTCTGGGGTTCCCCAAATTCGAAAGATCTTGGCTATCTGGTCCCCATGGAGGGACCATTCATGTGGAAGCAGAACTCGACTGAGTCTGTCTGCCCAAGAGTTTTGAACCCCTGGAAGATATACTGCCATGAGATGGATTTAATGCTCTCTGGCGAAGGCCCACAATCTCAGAGCTTCGTTGCAAAGCGACAGAGAGCCAGTCCCCCCTGCTTGTTCACGCAGAACATGGCTACTTGGTTGTCCGTGTGGATGAGGACTGTCTTGTAGCTGAGCAGGGTGCGGAAGACTCTGAGAGCCAGGAAGATTGCTCTGAGCTCTAAGAGGTTGATATGTAGAGATGTCTCCTGTGGAGACCAGATGCCTTGGGTGGAGAGATCTTGTAGATGAGCTCCCCAACCCTTTGGAGAGGCATCTGTTGTAAGGGTTGCTTGGGGTAATACCTGTTGAAAGAGGGACCCCAGCAACAGATTTTGAGTGGACTTCCACCAATGGAGCGAGGAAAAGAGGCGACTGGAGGTCGCTATTTTGTCTGACAGGCACCCTGATGCCTGGGTCCATTGGGTGGATAGAGTCCATTGAGCCGCTCTCATGTGAAGGCGAGCATAAGGAACCACATGCACGGTGGATGCCATGTGGCCTAACAGTTGTAACATCTCTCGAGCAGTTGAATGGGATTTTAACTGAATCTGTGAGGCTAACTGCACCAAGCGTAGGCAACGGGCCTGGGGGAGATAGGCCCTTGCAGTTGTGGTATCCAGTAAGGCCCCTATGAACTCTAGAGATTGAGTAGGAGTGAGATGGGATTTTGTAATGTTTATTACCAGTCCCAGATACTGAAGAACACGCCTTGTGCAGGCCAGGGAAGCCTGGGCCTCTGACTGGGATGGAGCTCGGATGAGCCAGTCGTCCAGATATGGGAATACGAATATCCATAGAGTGTGTAGAAATGCAGCTACTATTGCCATTCATTTGGTGAACACTCGGTGCAGAGGCCAGACCGAAAGGAAGCACTTTGTATTGGTAGTGCTTTCCTTGGTAAAGGAACCGAAGGAACCTTCTGTGTGTTGGATGGATGAGGACATGGGTGTACGCATCCTTGAGATCTAGAGAACAAAGCCAGTCCTGACTCTGGAGGTATGGAAGGAGAGTTCCGAGAGAAGTCATCTTGAATTTCTCCTTGCATAGAAACTTGTTCAATTCTCTGAGATCTAAAATTGGTCTGTAGCCCCCTGTTTTCTTTGGAATGAGAAAATAGGGGGAGTAGAACCCTGAGCCCTGTTGAAGAAGGGGTACTTCTTCTATTGCCCCTTGGGCAAGAAGGGTGGCAATCTCTTGACCTAGAAGGTTGAGGAGAGATGTTGGAGAATTGAACTGTTTCACCATAGTGTGAGGAGGAAGGTTTAAGAAGTGAAGCTTGTACCCGTCTCTTATGATGGAGAGGGTCCATTGTTCTGCTGTGATTTGTTCCCATCTGGGAGCAAAATGATCTAACCCTCCTGGGATGGTGAGAGGCTCTGGATGTTCTAGAGCCAGAAAGACTAAGTTCTCTAGTGGTAAGTCAAAGGCCCTGAGGAGGCTGAGGCTGTTGGGCCGTAGCAGTCCTCGCAGCCTTAGGCTTGGCCTGTTTTGGTTGTTGTTGCCTCTTTGTAGCAAAATGACCTGCAGAAAAGGCCTGACCATAAACAGAAGAATATTTCCCTTTTTTGGGAAAAATCCTTTTTTGAACAATCTCTTTTTAAAAGGAGCAGAAGTAGACTTTGAAAGTCTATCTAAAGCAGAATTTTCAGCATCCATCTGGTTGGCCTTTGCTTGCCAATCTTTGCCAAACAGGTTTTTACCTGTAAAAGGAAGGTTACCTAGTCCATCCTGAACCCAGGATTCCAAATCAGAGGCTTGTAACCAAGCAACTCTGCGTGCACCTATGGCAATAGCCGAGGCTCTGCTGGCACCCACAAAAGAGTCAAAGGCTGCACGGTTGGAAAACTTGGAAATATCCTGGGCATGTTTAAGCCAGGTGAGAAACTCTTCCCTTTTATTTTCTGACATAAAAGGAGATAAGGTTTGCAGATGATCTGTAACTTCCTTTAGAAACATCCCCATATAGAGACTATAGGAGTTGATTCTAGCTACAAGCATACTGGCCTGGAAAATTCTCCTGCCAAAGGCATCTAAGGTTCTCTTCCTGGAGGAGTAGAAGAGTGCCTCTTTGTACTCTTGATCTTTTTCATAGCAGACTCCACCACAATGGAGTGGTGAGGAAGCTGAGTTATGAAAACCAGGACAAGGAGGAACACGATACATGGTGTCCAACCTACCAGAATGAGGGGAGGTGGTAAGAGGAGTCTCCCATATGCCCAACATGTGATCATAGAGAATCTCATGTATTGGTAAAGTGGCTGCCTCTTTGGTAGCCTTAGGATATTGTAAAATATCTAATTTTTTGGCTCTAGGCTCTGTCTCAGAGGCCACTGAGATGGAAAGGCCCCTGGCCACCTCCCTGATAAAGTCTTGAAAAGACAAGCCCTCTGGAGGAGACATTCTCCTTTTTGGAGAAGAGGGTTCCTGAGGAAGGATCCCCGATGCTTCGATAGAGGCCTCTGATTCATCAGAGTCCTCAGAGGAATCGAAGTATTGCCTGTCTGGATGCTCTCGCAGAGCCCGATACGCATACCGGGGGGTATCGACATCGGGAGTAATCGGTACCGGATCGGTACCGATGGGCATCACAGGATAGTGTACCGCTGCCGTCGATGTCGATGCAATTGGTACTGGCAGCGGAACCGGTATCGGGTCTGGTACCGGAATCGGTACCGACAACGGAGTTTGTTGCGGTACCGAAGGCGTCGCAGCTTGTATGAATGCCGTGATGGCACGCTGCATGGTCAGAATATTCTGATCCATCGACGCCACCAATGTCTGGATGTCGGTACCGGTGTGAAGCACCGGTACCCCAGAACATTGTAACAGGTGATCGGTCGAGGCCGAGACATCGATGTCAACCTGTGACCCCATAGATAAAGCTTTGGAAGCCGGAGCCTCCCGCCGGGGTAATTTTGCCGGTGTGGATTCCTCGAGAGCAAGCCCGGGGGCATCTCGATACTTAGAGGGAGATGTACTCTTCCAGGACTGGCCAGATTTAAGTTTGGTTACCTGAGATCCATGGGAGGAAGAAGCAGCCCTGGAAGACGTCGATGCCACAGAAGCCGCATCAGAGGGAAACAGGGTACTGAGCATGGCTGCTCGATTCTGTAAACCTCTTTTAGACATCATAGAACAGGACTCACAGTCCGCAATGGAATGGTCAGGACGTAAACATTTAAGACACCAGTCGTGGGTGTCGGTGACAGAAATTGTGCCACTGCACTTCGTGCACTTTTTGAACCTGGAGGCAGGCTTTTTCATGAGGAAAAATTTTCTGCAGGCCTAAGGCCACAGAAAGAAAAATGCACTGAAGTAAAAAAGAGTAGTTTTCTTTTTTTTAAAGAAAGAAAGAAAGAAAGAACCGGCGGTACCGGTCCGGAGTCGAGAAGGCAGACACACGACTAAAGAAATGAAAAAATAAGAAATTCTTCAGAGGTGACAGGAAACACGACCTGCTGGCTCCGCGGAAAAAGAACTGGAGAGAGGCGGTTAGGAAAGGCGGGAAGGCAGCGCGCAGGCGCTGTGGGATGCTCCTAAAAAGCTTTCCTTTTGGACGCTGGGGAGCGTTCCCGCGCAGGCTCCGTCGGTACCGACGATACCCATATGTGAAGACTCATTCCTGCTTGTTCCTGGAGATAGCGGGTGTACCTCACCCTGCCCACTCTGCCCTTAACCCTCCCACACTTGCAACCCTAATGTGCTATGGACAGTTGGCACCATAATCAGTGGCACCGTCATGGCCCCGTGCTAGCTGTCAACGTGGGTCCAACCCCATGCTGACAGCTAGTGCACTTTAGCAAAAGACCCCCTTACTGTTTTGCTAAGTATAAGGGTTACTTTTCATCAACAAAACCACTCCCCAAAGTCCTTGACTGGTCTTGAAGTGTGCAAGAGCAAATCATTAAGTATGAACTGATTTTTAACCTTTTTTTTTTTTTTTATTAACTTAGCTCAGCTTTAATGCAAATGCACATGAGGGGTTATGTAACTAATTTTGCAGCATCATGAAATAATTTTATATTTTCCTTTACAAAAGAAGTGGCGTGTTAGTAAAGTTTATAGTCAACAATAAAGAGTTAGCCAGCGAGATCTTCAGGGTTGAAAATTCACCCCTGCAGAGCAGCTAAATGTAGCCATCTAATTTTACTAGGCAGCTATAGTTAGGTGCTCTAAACATGTGTAGCCACTGGGTCAGAGTCTGGTCGTGGGAGTAAAGTTAGCTGGTTAGTGTTTATTTTCTATGTTAACCAGCTAACCTAGTTACCCAGAACTAGGTGTTGAAACAGAAGGCCTAAATCTAGCAATCAAGGGGCATGTTTACTAAATTCCGAAATTGTGCAGGGCCGCAGTAATGTGCCTGTGCCATATAAGGAGTGGGCGGTTCAGGCAGAGAAAAGAAAAAACCGGGAGACAGCGACCGTACTTGTGCGCGTCGCGCTAATGTGCGGGGTCCACATTAGCGCGTGGGAAGGCTAAGCGGCGCGCTGATGGGTACAGAAAAGAACAGAGCCGTAGTACAACGGTGAAGACACTGACCAATGGTGCAGGGGCCATGGGATCAATCCCCCATTGTGCGCAACAAAAGCTTTAGTCTGAGGCAATAACTGTAATGGGTTAAAGTGCTGTAGGAGGCATATTAATTTTGTGCGGCATAAGGCGGTGCACTGTTAATGTTGGGCGACATTAGGCAGTGCGCTGTTAGGTGTGGGCGTCATAAGGCGTAGCACTGTAAATAGTGGGCATTAGGCGGCGCGCTGTTAAGTTTGTGCGGTTTGGGCGGCAGAAGGTGGTGCGCTGCTATGCCATGAAGGCCTAAGGCAGTGCGGCAATGTCCAAACACAGGAATAGAGCCACAGCACAATGGTTAAGACACTGACCAATGGTGCAGGGATCAGGGGTTCAAACCCTCACAGTGCCCAATGGAGACGGGAGGCATTTAAATGATGGGCGGTATAAGGCGGCGCGCTGATGGGCATAAGGCGGTGCGCTAATGTTTTAGGAGGCTTTTTAAGACTGGGCGGCATAAGGCGGCGCGCTGATGTGCAATCACAGTAACAGAGCCACAGCACAATGGTTAAGACACTGACCAATGGTGCAGGGATTAGGGGTTCAATCCCTCACAGTGTCCAGTGAACAAGGCTGGCTGAGGCATAACGTATTATGGGGATGAGTGCAGTAGGAGGCATATTAGTTCTATTTTATTTATCAGTACTAGCAAACTCACTCTCAAAGCGTGTTAACATAAGGCGGCCCAAACGTCACATGTTAAAGTTCACTGTCCGCCAAGGCACCCTAGAATGTCCCCTATAGGTCACCATATATGTTGCGTCACAGGATAATGTATAGTGCACCTTATATGGACGGCAACCATAAGGTGCCCTATAGGGCGCCCTATAAAGCACCCTCAGCAGCACCTTATGGGTACAGTACGCTGAGGGTGTTTTTGCTGGCATCAACATATGTACATTAAATAAAAAAACTTTGGACAACCCTAGCAAATTAACCCACTGTGGGTTTGAACCCATGACCTCTGGCTTCTCAGGCAATGAAGTAACCATTGGGCTACAGCTCTATAGCTGCCAGCAAGCCCCTGGCTGGCTGCAGAGAGCCTGCACGTCACCACACAGACAGTCTGCTGTGGTAGCCAGGATAGGGCTAGGCCACCCGTACCCATGATGCACTGCAGATGCAAATCAGCTGTCCACAGATGAACACAAGATGGGGAATGCACCCCAACAGCTCCCCGGCGTGGTAGGGGGAAGTGGCCGTGTGCACCCACACAGCACCTCGGCCTAGTAGGGGGTACTGACCGGGTGTTTTACTGGCACAGAGTAGCTACACACCGTCACATTGTGCGGGTACTGTGCTCACCCTGAGGGTGTGAAGAGGCGCCCAGGACCAGGTCCACAACACCCTCCATGGATGAAAGAGGCCATGCCAGAACTCCACAGCAGTAGTAATCTGTGAGATAGGTAGTTTCTGCAGAAACACCTTGGATATCACTTTCTGTCTTAGTCAGGGGAACCCCTTATGGACACCTAGGTGGGCTATGTACCACCACCCAAGGTTGAAAAAACAAGGTCTCCTATCAACAGATCCACATTCTACCTCCCTGCAATGGTGGCAGTAGAGTGGACCATCAACCCCGGTCCTGCTGGGGATCAGACACCCTACAGGGCAGTCAAAGCAGCTCTATACACCTCCAAAACACAATATCAGACAGACATTAGGCCTGGATATGCTAAGCTGCACCCCACCACTATCTGATATTCTCCTGCAGCAAGCCTTCAGCCGCTGCACCCTGCAAGGCGCTCCATCACGACACAGACCAGCTGAAAACAGTCTGCTAGCTAGTCCTGGTGGAAATGCATGCACCCAGAACTGGGATGGCAGTGCACACCAGCAGATAAGTCAGTGACTGGGCCCCAAAAGGAAACCCATATATATCACATGAGAGAAATACTATATAGCACTATGGGGGTGCCTAGACATGCTGTGGTCACTGCACAGTCAGGGTGAGAGTGATCCCCCAGCAGGACAGAAAGAGGTCACCCTGTCTGTGTAGGTGGTGGCCGGCCACAACTATGTCCCAGGCAGTGCCCTATGCCCTGTGCAGATGCATCCTGGCCAGCCCACCCTGTCTGAGCTATACCCAAGGTACCTTGCTGCTCAATATGCACATTGGCAGGCCAATAATGGCAACAGTGCTGGCAGTGTGGGCTGTGGAAGGTGTTTGCAGCCACCACACACTGTATAGACCAGGGGTAGGCAATCTCGGTCCTGGAGGGCCGCAGACCAGTCAGATTGGCAGGATATCTGTAATGCATATATATCGCATGCTTATTCATTAGGGATATCCCAAAACCCTGACTGGTCTGCGGCCCTCCAGGACCGAGATTGCCCACCCCTAGTATAGACAGACACACACTCCCACACGTATGCCAGCATTGTGCTACTATAGAGGAGTTTATCAGCCTTGCCCACCACACCAGTCCTGGGCACAGCACAGGCATGGATATGGTACGCAATACTGTTGGGGGTCACTCCCCAGGGTGGTGAGCACTGTCAGAGGCCAGACCTGAAGCACACACCGCAGACATCAGAAAGATTGTTATGATGGAGCTCAAAGAGCAAACTGTGCTTAACGTAGGAATGTCTATCTGCCAGTACTCATAGCAAACGTTTGAGAGCTGTGTACCGTATACCCAGGTGTAGGGTGGCATTGCTAAGGTATGCAGCTGCTAGTATTGGGAGATGCACGCAGGGCCCAATGTCCTGCCTCTCCAGGAGGCATTGGCCAATGGGGCCTGTGGGTGTGGGTGTGTCTGCCCCTGTTGGCTGCTGCTTTACGGCAGAGGTTCCCAACTCCAGTCCTGGTGTGCCTAACACTGTTCGGGTTTTCCTGCTGTCCCTCATGAATATGCATGAGCTACATATACATGCCATGGGGGTGGTGCATAGATATGCAGCACAGGCATTTGTATTAGAGGCAGCATGGAACCTGAATGGTGTGTGGTCCTCCAGGACTGCATTTCGGAGACTCTGCTCTAGGTAATGCCCCTGTTCATGGTGTCTGTGCTCGGTGTGGTAAAAGATAGGCGTATTACCAATGCGTATGCTCTCAGCAATAAAGGTTTGTCCTTACTATCACGGTTTAGTTGTGGGAAAAATATGTGGACAGGATTGGCAGTAGCCCCAGCTGGGCTTTGAACCTGTGACCTTCTGCTCTTGCACACACTGTGTGTGCACTGCACCACCGTGTTGCCACAGATTGGCTGAATTCCCTGGGAGGTCCATGACTGTACATCCGACAGGGCCTGTCTGTTGCAGTGGATGGTGCCATCCTGCACATGGCTAGGCCACTGTCTTCTGTGGCTAGCAGCCACTGCCCCTCCACCACCTGTACCCTTCCGCCAACATGCTGGCATGTCCTTATCGTAGTAAAACCATATGACCTGATTGAGTTGTGGCACTCCAGGCCTGCAATTGGGGGACTCGGCTGTAGGTAATGCCCATTGTTATGGTGTGTGAGCGGTGTAGGGTAAAATATGGGTGTTTGCAACATGCTTATGTTCTCTGCAATAAAGGAGTGTCTTTACTATCTCTGTTTAGTGGTGGGTAAAATATGGGGACAGGGCTGGCAGGTGTCCCAGCTGGGATTTGAACCTGTGACTCTCTGGTCCTAGAGATACTGGCTCTGTCCGCTGCACCACACTGTGGCAATAGAGACAGTACAGTCCCTGGAGATAGAAAACCTGGCAAGAAGGAGTCGGAAGCCATGCTCTGCACATTTTTACTGTGGGCTCGTTCACCTTGTCTGGGGACAAAAGTGCAAATACACCACGAAAATGCCTGCAAAAAAAAGGGGGAAAAAAGATAGCCAAGCTGGGCAACAGTGTTATTAATGGGCAACCATACACAACACTCCAAGGACAGCTCCAATAGCAAGAAATGATTTTTGGAAGGGTCTCCACTCCGTGGATCCTTCCAAAATTCATTTCTAATGTTATGGAGCTTTCCAGGGAGTGTTTTTTGTTGTTGCCCATTAATATCACTGTTGCCCAGCTGAAGTACTATTTTTAATATTTTTGTTGTGGTCATTTTCGCTTTTTATTTGCACTTTTGTTCTATGCACATGTATCACACTGCTCACGTTTTGTAGGTTTCCCCGGTTTTCCTGTACATTGCTGACGTAAATGGTTTCTCTTCCCTTTAAATGCCCTCTACCGCGAGTGTTTCACTCGCGGTATTTTTTACTTGTATATTCGGCCCCGTAAATGTGCGAGGAGCCTCTCCCCTCCCCTTCCCCGCCCATTGCAGCCGTCTCTCTGCCCCTCGGGAGCCTTCCTCCGCCTCTATCGGACATTTGCGGGCCCGTACTTGTGCGGAGCCCGTTAGTGTGCCGCGCACGTGTGCGGGGGTTCATCGCACGTGTGCGGGGCGCTTAAGAGCACTTAAGTGCTGCTTTTAGTGCGCTATTGTGCGGCGCGCAATTGTGCAGTTTTTAGTAAACATGCCCCCAAGACTTTGAAAGACTAGCTTTAAGTTTATTTTCAGATGTAAACTGTTGCATTTGAAAATGTGCTTTCTTTGCTGCCCAAAATCTGGCCAGTTTAGTCAGATAATCTGTCCTGCACTGAAAATGCACCCCTATGGTTCTTCTTCCATCCTGTGTCTATAGTTAAAAATATAAAAGCTTCTTATCTGTATCCTGCTACAAGCTAGTGTATTTAACCTGCATGAAAGACCTTAAATATCTTACCTCAGAATGCAGCTGCTCAGAGCCATCTAGTCTTCCAACAGCAACTGCCACATGGTGGCAATCATCCAACCTAATTTCCTGCCAAACAAAAAACAAATGATTTGATAACTGTCACTTTCTTTCAGAATACTTGAATTTCAAGATACTTGTTAAACGATATTTCTCAGAAAAATGTCATGCTTGTTGCCCAGTTACATGAGGGATTTTTCAAAGTAAATATTAATTATAAAACTAACGTGCAGAAATTAAAATGGATTACAAATAAAGTCTTATCTAGATGGCAAGATTCCTGGACTAACTGCGTCTCTGTCTCATGTCTATGTCCCACCTGCAGCCCTCACTAGAACAAAATTTATTTCTAAGAAACTTGGCAGAAATTCTCTCTATTTAATACTGCCATGCTACACAATTCAATAAAAATATAGCGTTTGCAGGAATGAGGTCAAAAACATCCTCTGCTAGTTCAACAACCACTGATCTATTTTTTTATATTTGTTGTGCTCTATAAATGATTAATAGTAGTAGTAGCAGTAGTATAGAGTCCTTTCAATTGTGCTCAGGCTTATTTAATCTCTACCCACAGTAATTTTGATCAAATTCTTTCAAACTTAACATATTCAAGATACATTCATAGTACTCATGCACTGGCAAATATACAGCTAGAGTTATTTTATTTACACATTTCTATACCACTACAATCCCAATTAAAAATCGGATCAGTGTGGTTAACAAAAGTAAAACACAATAATCAGGAAACTCCAATATCTCAACACGAAAAGAGCCGAGCTTTAACCTTCTTATGAAATACTGTAACATGGTATAGCTCTCAAACCCATTGAAAGCGCGGCCCACAACTCATCCGCCTTATAAGGAAGAATACATCCAAAACTCGTCTCACCAATAACTCCCCTACTAGAGGGACAAAGGACACCCAACTACTGTATTTCCCGGAGTTACTTATGTGTGCCTGCACTAATACCATTAATGCTTGTTTTAACCACAGATTCCATGTTATGCAATTCAAGCTATTTACTAATGAGAGGGCTTTTAGAAAGGATGCCCATGTTAAATTATGGACGTCCAGGGCAGAATGTGCAGATAAATGTCAGTTACATCTTATGTCTCCAGCTGATTTCAGGAACACAGATGTCCCTGACCTGGACATGAACACGGGTGACCACATAGATGTTTCAAGTAGGGACGCTTGGGTTGGTAATGTCCATCTCAGGCAAGCTAGCATAAAGGGACATCCAGTGGCACAGCAAAGTGAAAATAAGAGTCTCCATTCCCCGGGCTTAATTCTAAGATGGCGGTGTGAGCGTCTGGGCTGAGTATGCCTAAACGTAAAGGCAAACTAAATATTGTCACTTTCTTGGGCTTTAAGCTATTCAGCTGCCAGTAAGTATAAATATAAGCACCAATGTTTAACCATTGACTAACTTTATAAAGAATCCATATGCTGATAGCGATCAGGTCTCAGAGTCAAATTCGGCTATACACTGAACCTACTTATATGGTACAGTGAAATGCCCTTAACACATCAATGACCTGTAGCTGTCGCTATTATTTAATGGCTTTCTTTTATTGCTCAATTATTTTTATCGTTATATTCTTCTTATCAATTTTTCTTAAAAATACCGGCTGTTGCCACACTATGGTGTATCTATCATCTTAGAGTAACAGTTTATCAGATGAGGGTAACACCAATATTGAGATAACTCCAATATTAGGATAACATCGGCATCAAGCCGTCTGGATCATTTAGTGTTCACCTTCATGAAACAAAACTTTAACTCGCAATTCATTCCACCGGATTTCGCTGGTAACTTTTGAATTAAATATTGGATTTTAATTTCCAGCAGTGAATTGGCGGCATTAGCCAGTATAAATATTTAATATCTTCAACGCATTATTCATCTGTGGCACTTGCTAGTGTGCCCACGCTATTCTTTCACGACGGTAAAGAATAGCGTGGGCACACTAGCAAGTGCCACAGATGAATAATGCGTTGAAGATATTAAATATTTATACTGGCTAATGCCGCCAATTCACTGCTGGAAATTAAAATCCAATATTTAATTCAAAAGTTACCAGCGAAATCCGGTGGAATGAATTGCGAGTTAAAGTTTCGTTTCATGAAGGTGAACACTAAATGATCCAGACAGCTTGATGCCGATGTTATCCTAATATTGGAGTTATCTCAATATTGGTGTTACCCTCATCTGATAAACTGTTACTCTAAGATAGTAGATACATCATAGTGTGACAACAGCCGGTATTTTTAAGCAAAATTGATAAGAAGAATATAACGATAAAAATAATTGAGCAATAAAAGAAATATAAATAAATTAAATAATAGCGACACCTACAGGTCATTGATGTGTTAAGGGCATTTCACTGTACCATATAAGTAGGTTCAGTGTATAACCGAATTTGACTCTGAGACCTGATCGCTATCAGCATATGGATTCTTTATAAAGTTAGTCAATGGTTAAACATTGGTGCTTATATTTATACTTACTGGCAGCTAAACGTAAAGGCAAGCAGAAGGTTCCTCCCGCGGAGCCTGTACCTGCCGTTTCCGCTGGTCCTATGGATCGATTTGTCCAGCTGACAGAGCAGCAAAAAGGGGAGATTCGAGCGGGCGTTGTTTCGCCGATTGTGGTGGCTCCGGCGTTATCTGCCCTGGAGGTGTCTCTCTCCCCTGATGAGCGTTTGCCGCCTCCACGTGTGACCTGCCCGGCAACTCCTCTCGCGAGAGAAGATGCAACTCTGCCCGAAGTTGGTGGTGAGGCGTCTCGTGAGCGGGCCTTGCTTGAGGAGAAGTCCGGAGACCAGCCCTCGGTAGTGGGGGCTGTGCATATGGCCCCTTTTCAATCTTTGGAGACGGAAACACTTCCTCACCGAGTGAATGGAGTTGACGCAAAGTTACTCTCTTCGCCTGCTGAATTACCAAAAGGTACTTTTATGAAACGTCCAAAAGAGATTTCTTTGGAGACAATTTGGGAGGCGATATTACAGCTTTCTTCCGTCATTAGCCAGCAAGTGGATCTAAGAACTATACGCTTGGAAAAACTGGAAAGTATTTCTTCTGGAGTTCAGGGAGAATTGGCTGATATTCACTTGAAGACTGACGCTGGGGAACAGAAGGTGACTCAGGTTTTAACATTAACTGACTCTATTATGAAGGATAATGTTGCAATTAGAATGAAATTGGAACATTTGGAAAACACTGTGAGAGCCTCTAATATTCGTTTGTTAAATTTTCCAGTGGTTTCAGAGATTTCCCCTGTTGAATTGTTTAAAAAATATATACATGAAGCCTTAATGGTACCGGTTGATTTAATTCCTCCAGTAGTAAAAGCCTATTTTCTGCCCAATGCCAAGAAGGAAGGAAAAGTGACTGTCGGTCCGTTAGAGTTGGATGTTTTAGATGTATCAGCGGTTTTACAGTCACCTAATGAAGCAAATTTATTAGCTTCCACTATGTTAGTGACCTTTGCAATTCCCTCTGATAGGGACTGGATATTAAAGCTTTATTTTAAGAAGCGTTCTGTACTATTTATGGGGAAAAATGTTGTGATGTTCCCTGATGTCTCTAGAGAGACCCAGAGAAGGCGTAGAGCTTTTTTGTTATTAAGACCTGGTGTTATTCAGATTGGTGCTACATTCTATTGCGATTTCCCTGTAAATGTATAATTTTCTTTAGGGCAAATAAGTATGCCTTTTTTCAGCCGGAGGAGTTATCTTTGTTTGTCAGCTCTCATTTACTGACATCTTCCCCTCAGTGAGTTAGGTCTCATCTTAATAGTTATTATTGCTCTGTCCTCTGCCTTAGCTGTTTTGGCAATCTTGGTTTATGTATAGATCAATATCGAGGATCCACCTATCCTGGTATGTTCTTTTTTAATGCTACTTTCCCGTAATTGTGGGCTAACTATACACTTGTGTGTTGAGATTCAGTGAATTTTTTTTTCTCTTTGTTTATTATTGCTGCACAAGCAGTTGTTTTTTGTACAGGCGTTGCTTGATTATTTGTAGTAAAATTGCATTAAAAAAAAAAAAAAAGAGTCTCCATTCCCCATCAGTGTGTTCACTTGACAGTGTAAAATACAGAGGGTATTAGTGTAGCTCCTTCTTCACACCTTCCAGATGTTTGCTTGATAAAACTAGCACTTTTCAGATGCCTGTTCGTGCCTGGAGCAGGTTTAGCTTTAGTCAGAATTCAGGATGTCCAGGGCGTTTCTGAGATCAGATGGGGATGACCAGGTTCTTAGGAACGCCTCGGTCACGCCTTCACCATGCCCTCCATTCAGACTTGAACATCCTCGTGCTGAAGATGTTCACAGTCCTGGCGTCTAAAATGGTTCTGGGGATGTCTCTGTGATTTGGGCATCAGCTTCTCTAACTGATTACTGATGCTAATCCAATACCCATTTGGCACCTCTAAAGACCTATTCAGTGGGAAGTCCTGCCCTAAGACATTCTCTAGTTACAAATGCATCTTTCCTTTAACCTTGCCATAATATCAGATAGAAACACCCACATAGTCTCTAAACCTCATGTTATATCATTGTTTTGCTGGGTTAATAAACAGTACCAAACCTACTAAGATTCCAGTTGTCCTCATGAGAACATAGCTACACAGCTATGAGAACATCACTATTGATAATAACATATGTGGATGTATTAATGTACACAATGTATAAAACGTCTTAGCCTCGGCCACTCTCTCCTTCCCTGCTACCCACGGGTGCATTCTGCTTCCCCGTCACACCCTTTCACTTTCTCCCTCCATCTCCCCTCTTATACCCTTAATTCCCTTCCTTCCCCCTCCACTTATCCTTCTCCCAGCACTTGCCCCCTTTGCTTGCCTCCAAAACCCATCCCTTCCTTTTTGCTCTGCCCCTATACCCCTCCCCGCTCTTCTCATTCCTCCTCTCCAATTCTGCTCCTTCCCGTCTGTAAGGGTCAGCCTTTCCATGGAGGCAAAAGGGACTCCTAATGAGTCTTTATGAATACTGCCACTGCTCTATGCTGGCAGGAGCTAGGAACCCCCACTGGCTCTTCAGGGCACCTATGGCCTGGGGACTCCAGTCAGCTGTTCATGTCTTCTGTGAGCTGTGCTGGGAACTCCTGCTGCTTCTTCGTGACTAATGTGGGCCGCTCTTTGCTGGAGGAAGCTGGAAATTCCCACTGGCTCTTCGCTATTTGCTGCTCTGCTCTAACAGAGCCCTACACATCTGTTTGTTGGCACATGTGCCAACAATCTGATGCAGATGAACAAACTGATGGACCCTTTCCAATAGATACTATTGCTCAAGTGAAACATGCCAAAAAATGTAAAAGAATATGAAGACTTTCAGAAGACAGTGTAGGATCAATATTCAGAACCCTTAGCTAGTTAGCCAACAGGAGGCCAAATATCTGTATAATGCTGCTGAATATCCCTAAAGACTGCTCTAGAACTATCTGGTTAGTGCAAGGGTGGGGTCTGTGGGCAGAAAAAAGGCTGTGTCGCACTAACCAGGAGAGTGCCAGCATTTATCTAGTTAGCCTGTAATTCAGCCAGGGCTCCCGCGGGCAACCTGTGCTCACCTAAAAGGCTCTCCTAAGTTGCTATCCACAGAAGACCCAGCTGAATATTTGGCTAATCCGATAAGTGCCAACACTTATCTGGTTAGTAACACACAGCTGGGACATTTAGCGGCAGTTCCAAATCAGATACTTTTGCTGCCTGCCAATATTTAAGCTCCAAGGTTAACCACTGTGACTGCATTTAATCAGTCACTCTAAATGTCGGCCCCTGTAATCACATAAGCTACATAGGATATGCCATACTGATCAGATCAAGGATCCATCAAGCCCAGTATCTTGTCTCCAACCATGGCCAACCAGGTCACAAGTAACCGTCAAGCAGGGCCAACGATATCATTAGGAAAACTAGGCTGTCGCCTAGATTGCGGTCCTCCCCGGGGGTGGGGGGCAATTGCCACCACTGCCACTTTAACAGCAATTGATATAAATTACACAGGTACACTAAAAAAAAATTTTTTTAAACTGCCTCTAATGTTTCGATTGATTTTTACGTTTTTTGGTGCGCTGAATCCAAATCTGGTAACCAATTTGCTCCATCACGTACAGATTTTTTGCTACATTGGGTTAGCAGTTTGAGGTGAACGTTTCAGATTGAGTGCGATCGAGATAAAAGTTTCTTGGATGAATTCTTTATACTAATTGTTTAGTAGTTATTCAAATAAGAATAAAGAAAATTGTAACAAGGCAGCACATAAGAATAGAGTAATGTCAACAAAACACACTGTGATGGTAGCAAAATTGTCTGCACTTAAAACAGCCACATACATGTGCACAAACATTGAGCATATAAGAGCGAGGTTAGACACAAAGCAAAGCAAAGAAATGTGCAAAAAAATGTTGTACAGGTATGTATGTAAGAATAGAAAACGCAAACCGCACCATTGCAATACATGAAGACAAACACCCGATGGTGTGAAAATAAAATTCTAATAAATGAGATCCGACACTGTGGTAATAACTAGCAAATTTTTATTTCAAAGTTTAGTAAAAACACGATATTTGTCAACACAGTTTAGATTTTAAAGTCATTCTTGGGTCAATCAATCTCCTGGTGGGCCCGTTTCTTCTTCCCCCGAATGCTTCTCTTGGTGCGCTGCTTGGCGTATTTTTCATCTGGGGTTTTCCGCAGCAGCAACCAGCAGAAATCAGCCATCATAGTGGTGTTCCATCTTCCTTGGTACCTTCTCTCTGCGTCCTTGATGTCCTGGTGAAACCTTTCACCTTGTTCTTCACTGTACGCCCCCACGTTTTCGGGAAAGTAGTTCACATGGGAGTGCAAGAAATGGACTTTCAGGCTCATGTTACAGCCTTGTTCTTTGAAGGCATTGAGCATCCTGGCAACAATATCCTTATAGTTCTCATCCCGCCTGTTCCCCAAGAATTTGAGAACAACATCCTTGAAGGAATCCCAGGCTTCTTTTTCCTTCTCAGACATCGTTTCAGCGAATGCTCCATCTGAAATGAGTTTCCTTATATCAGGGCCAACAAACACTCCTTCCTTTAGCTTTGCTTCAGAAAATCGGGGGAACTTTGAGCAAAGGTACCGAAAGCACTCACCATCTTTTTTGGAAGGGACTTGATGAATTGCTTAATGAGACCCAACTTAATGTGAAGAGGTGGTAATAGAATTTTATCACGAGGTACCAAGCTCTCATGAAGAACATTTTTCTCACCAGGTCTCAAATACTCCCGAATTGGCCAGTCTTTTTTCCCCCAGTGTAGGTCGCGGGCCCGGCTATCCCACAAGCAAAGGAAGCAGGGATATTTGGTGAAACCGGTTTGCTGCCCTAATAGCATGGATAGAATTTTAAAGTCTCCACAAATCATCCACTTATGCTCATCATAACGAATCTTCTGAAGAATCAGGGCCAAATTCTCGTATTTTTCTTGGAGAATAACAGAGTGAGCAATAGGAACTGAAGCGAATGTGCTGCCATTATGAAGAAGAACACCTTTTATGCTGTCTTTTGACGAATCAATGAACAGCCGCCATTCAGCAGGATCATACTTGAGTTTAAACTTTTCCATCACTCCGTATATATCGTTGCAAAATACCAAATCTTCCTCTTTGCTGAAATACTTCAAAAATTGTGTCTCGCGGTTGCGGTACCAATAAAAAGTTGTTCCTGGTGACAATAGATTTTTCTGTTTAAGCCGAGAACCTAGCAGTTGGGCAGCATCTTTTGGGAGTCCTAAATCCCGGACTAAATCATTCAATTCAGATTGAGAGAAAAGTTCAGGTTTCGGATCTGGTTCAGTTTCAAACTCGGAAGTACTGGACTCATCGGGAAAAGCCATCTGATGAGTCTCATCATGATCAGAACCGTCCACACAAATATGATCCAAAGATTTTGGTGGTTCAGGCACAGGTACTTCGTTGCTATGAGGCATAGGCCTAATTGCTGAGGGAAGGTTGGGGTAACTTATTACGTTCTTATTTTTTAAGTTGTATCCCTTCACAATGCAAGAGCAAAAATAGCAGTCACTGCTGTGGTCTCTTTGTTCACGCCACATCATAGGTATTCCGAAACAAAATGCTTGTTTTTTACCTTTCATCCATAAGCGTAGATCTTCCTCACATGTCTTGCACACTTTGTGAGGAGCCCACGGTTTGTCTTGATCGCCTAACTTCAAACCGAAATAGGCGAAATATACTTTTTTAATAAATGCAGAAATGTTCCTCTGCCGCTTTTTCACGGTATATTACCCACAAATAAAACAAAAACTGTCCGGAGAGTTGACGCAACCTCTGGCTCTGTGAGCCATCACAAATACACAGCACTGCAAACTACAACTGTAGTAAACCACTTCAGAATAAAGCTGGATTACGACTGAGCAAACAAAAGGTAATAATGAACTTGCAAGAAACTGAAATTTGACAGGAACGTTCATGTCGCAACCACCGTGTTTGAGCGAGCGAACGAGGCGAGGCGAACAGGAAAGAACATGCGCCAGCGCGAGTACTGGATTTAGCCCCCCGCCTCCCAATTGTCCTGTTAATGTATAAAATGAATACAAAACACTCTAAAATATCATGAGGGAGTGTTTCTAGTTAGTTAACCATTACAACCTCTATTTTGGGCCAAGAAAATAAACTGCAGTCGGCTAAAAAGAAATTATGTGAACATTCCTTATATGGGTAAGAAATCTAATTTTGCAAGAAAACGTGACGTGATGGAACATTTTGGCTATTTTTCCTGGATTCAGCACCCCAAAATCTATAGGAATCAGTTGCAAAACTGGAGGCAGTTTTTTGGTAGTGTACCTGTGTTATTTTTGCACTAGTGGAATAAATTGAAGCAACATGGATATAAAAAGGAATAAAAGGACAGATGATTAAATTTAAGTGCCTTTGTGGTTTATTAACTGAAATTAGCACATTTTGTCTTGATGGTTCACAAAATATTTTATATTTATATCTTGAGCTCTGTATGATATACTGAATGAAAGGAAAACTGACATTTGAAAAAAAGGGCTAGAATTACTAATGTCTGTTAATGTGACAATGTATTTTATTTTATGCAAGACCCTTATCAACAGGGCATATTTATTAAGAGCATATTCACATCAACATGCGTTAATGCATTAATGCACATTATTTAATAAAAGCCTACAGTGGTACTGTTATTCTGTTGTCCATTCCAGACCTGATAAAACAGGTAATGGGAGGTTGATATAACAATGTACTCTTGTCAGAATCGAATGACAAAATCATTTCAGTAACAATCTCACACCCAGTGACCATAAATGAGGATTGTTGGGAAAAGTGAAGTGCTGGACAATTTCAATTGTAATGGCATATGAATTAAATTATGGTTTCTATAAAACAGTGTACTGTTACAAAGTCCTTGACAAGTTGGGCTGGCTGTGCATAATAATTTGCTCTATAGTTAGACGCGAGCTCACCCACACCACACTCAACATCATGAACTTATCTCTCACTCAAGGCCACATGCCCACTAACCTTAAAACCACCTCTATAAGACCCATCATGAAGCACACCTCCCTCAACCCCAACTTCCCGAGCTCTTACAGACTCACTGCAAGCATCCCCTTTCTAGCCAAACTAATCAAAAAAACTGTTCAAGTCCAATTATAGGAATACATCAACAGATCCGCCCTCCTTAATACCCAACAATATGGATTTAGACCAGGTCATAGTGTGGAACCTCTACTCACGTCTCTACTGAATACCCTAATCAAAGGAATGAAAAAAAGCTGAACAAGGCTTTATACTAATATTCATAGACATCTCAGCAGTATTCGGTTCTATAAATCACAACAAGCTGATTGAACATCTTACAGAAATTGGAATTTCAAGAACTCCTCTGACATGGTTCCGTTCCTATCTCACAGACTGCACCCAACAAGTCAAGATGGGAAGCCAAACATCAACCAAGTTCAAACATCTACAAAGGATACCCCAAAGTTCCTCACTATCTGCACTCCTATGCAACTTCTACCTGCAACCAATCTGTACCTCATCAAACACCACAACATACTTTACCACCTCTATGCAGATGACCTGATGCTATATGCTCCCTTCTCCACAAAACGCCCTGTCCACATGGCAATCAAAGAGTGCTTCAAGGAAGTTACATGGTGGCTAACCAACCACAAGTTCTCAAACTACAGCAAAATCGACAACTCAACCTACATACCTCCAGCAACAATCAAGATCGACAACAATGAAATAAAAGTAAAATCTGAAGTCAAATACCTGAGAGTTACACTAGACCAATGGCTAAACTTCCAACCCCACATTAAAAAAAACTAACTCAGTCTACCAAAAAATCAAGATGTTCCATAAATTACACCCACTGTTAGCCACCGAACACATCAGGGCAATATATCAAACACTAATAACTCTCCACTTAGAATATTGCAACTCCACGGCCTCCTAAAATATGCAATACAATCACAACAACTAGCCCAAAACACAGCAGCTCGCCTAATCACTGGAACACAAAGACAAGACCACATCATGCCTGTCCTTAAGACCTTACACCGGCTCCCAATCCAAGCACGCATCAAGAACAAAACAATATTCAATACATTCAAGGCTATTCACAACCTATCATCAGAATACCTACGATTTCTACTTCAGAAGAATTTAGATACCAGAGCAAGACGACAACTACATTAAAACCTACTCAACATACCCAACAAAACTAAAAGTTCAAACTAAAACTAAAATCTTCTCTGTATATGGACCTGCAAATCAGAATGCCCTTCCAAGCAACCTAAGAGCCATCGATGACCTAACAGAATTCCAAAGGAATCTAAAAAAACTCCTCTTTCAAGAATCCTTTGGAACAGAAACCTAAACATCCCCCCAAAACCCTCTAAACTCTCCCATCTATAACTGCCTCCCCAGCCCACCCCCAACTCAAACCCACCCTACCTACGCGATCATCCAGTATATAAGTTTACTGTTTTAAAATGATAATGTTCCCAACATACCCTTTCCCCTAACATTCTCTGTATCAAGTTGTTGTTCTCTGTAAACTGCTTGGATAGCTTGAAAAGCAGTATATAAAAATTTTAAATAAATAAATGTTATTTTATTTGTTTAAGCTTATATACCACATATCTAACCATGCTCTCAGTGGTATACAAAAACACATATAATAAAGTCAAAAGCAGCAATAAAATCTTTATCTTTATTTTTCACTTAATACATCGCACCACACAGAAGTATCAGGGCAGTGTACAATACAAAATTTTGCTGCAGAGAATAAAGGAGGAGGAAAGGAACGCCAATTAATGATAGGACAGCAACAGACACTCATGCAATAGGAAAGTGACAGAGGGGGATAAAAGGATGGGGGAGGGGAGGGGAAAGGAGGGGGAACATGAACAAAATCATACAGACGATTCTCTCCCAAACACCTCCAAAAATAAATAGGTTTTCATTGCAATCTTAAAAGACTTAAAATCTGTCTCCTGTTGCAGCTGACCAGGAAAGGCAAATCATAAAGCAGGGGCTTCAGCCTAGAAAATTCATGCACGAAGCTGCTCCCATTATCTGAACTCTAGGCACGTCAGCAACCTTGCCCCTTAAGACCACAAAGTACGACTTTGATTATAACCATGCAATCCTAAGCCCAGATATCCAGGAGCCGTACGATGCATAGACTTAAAATCTAGGGTCAAAACCTTGTATTTCTCTTTGTATGACACAGGCAACCAATATAACTCGAACAAGACAGGGGTGACATGATCAGACTTACATTAACCCTTTATAATTTTAACGGCAAGATTCTGAATCTGTTGCAAATGTGCAATCTCCCTAGACAGGAGCCCAAGTTACAGAGAATTATAATACAGTAACAATATAAATGACGGCAGATAAACATGGTACATCTAGTCTGCCCAGTAAAGTGGCTAGAGTTATATAGTTTATCTGCCACTCTGGGCAGTTTGCTCCGCTCTAAGCCTTTTCTTAAGGTGTACCGGACACTCCAAGCAGATTACCCTCTCTATTTATGATGTTATTTATGTTTGCTTTGATTGCATCCTCTTGCAATGTAGTGATCTTCTGTTTTCCCCATGCCTTTTTTAATTGACACTATTTTTGCTCCCACCACCTCCTTCAGAAGAGCATTCCAGGCATACACCACTCTTTCTGTGAAAAAGTATTTCCTGATGTAGCTTTTAAGTTTACTTCCTTGCAGCTTCATTTCATGTCCTCTAGTTCTACAGCCTCCTTTTCTTTGAAAAAGATTTGTCTGTTCATTAATATCCTTTAAGGGTATATATATCATCTAGGGTATTTACGTCTTCAAAGCTCCACAAACCGAATGATGGCTGGGAAAAATCGTATTGCCAAAGCTGTTGCCCCTTTTACAGCTTCTGCCTCTGTCCAGCTAGAAAGCTCGATGCCAGTTGGACCTATTCCATATGCGGATCCCTGCAAGCTGAAGCTCTCATGAAACAAATTGAGGAGCTCAGAGAAGAAGCGGCGAAGCTGAGAAGCATTTGAGACAGTGAGAAGTGCATTGATAAGATGCTTCTTGAAACATCCAAGCCCTCCGACAGAGGTGAAGATGGGAGGCTACAAAATGAAGAGTTGAACACGGGTCAAAAGAGTCTGCAGAATCAACACTCCAACTCCTCTAGCCTTTGAACTGAAGAACCAGTAGGCAGCCCTGGAAGTGGAGGAGGTGAAAGCATGCCAGGAAAGGGAAGAACCAGAGCTCATGCACCTCAAAGTTGCAGAAATAGTGACCACAAGGAAGCAAAGGGTAATGGTGATTGATGACTCTCTTCTGAGGGGTACTGAGGAGTCCATCTGTTGACCAGACAATGTCCAGAGAGGTGTGCTGTCTGCCAGGTGCCAAAATCCAAGATGTTATGGAGAGTTTGCCGAGACTCATCAAGCCTGACTGTTATCCAATGTTGCTCATCCATGTCAGCATAAACAATAATGCCAGGTATCAAAAGTGACTTTATGGCTCTGGGACAGAGGGTGAAGCAGACTGCTGCACAGGTGGTCTTCTCTTCAATCCTCCCTGTTGAGAGTAAAGGCCAAGGCAGAGAAGCTCGCATCCTGGAGATGAATCCATGCCTGTGTGGATGGCGTCACTGAGAGCATTTTGGTTTCCTGGACCATGGGATAATGTTCTAAGGGCTGCAGAGCAGAGAAGGCATCTGTCTGTCTGCAGGGTTGAAGTGTCTTCAGCAGCAGACTGGATAACCTACTGAAGAGGGCTTTAAACTAGATTCCTTGGGGATGGGTGAAAAAAGCACTTAGGTAAGTGAAAATCCCCAGGTAAGTGAAAGATTAAAACCTCAGAAAAGGGTATAAAGGGCAACATCTGGAAAGCAGTGTACATAAATACCTGTAGCATGGGAAATACAATCCCAGATGTTGAGACTTTAATGGAAGAAGCTGACTTGGATTTAGTGGTAGTTACAGAGACATGGTTCAGGGACAATCATGACTGAGATGTAATTATACCAGGCTATACTTTATTCAGGAAGAACAAGGTACAAAGAAAGGGAGGAGCGGCACTATATGCAAAAAATAATATTAAAGCTATAGAATTATTTGGCTTAAAAGGGAGTAAGGAGGCACTGTGAGTTAAACTAGAAAGAGAGGGAGTTAAATACAGATCCCCCTCACAAGGAGAAGTGGACGAAGATTTGACGAAGACATACACAGTGTTGCCACAAAAGGAGAAGTGCTACTGATAGGTGACTTCAATATGCTGGATGCTGACTGGCACATCCCTGCTGCAGTGTCATCTAGAAGTAAGAAGATCTTAATTCTCTACAGGGAGAACTATTCCAGGCAGCTGGTAACAGAACCCACACGTGAAGGAGCCATATTGGACTTGCTGCTTACCAAAGGGGAAAGTGTTTCTCATGTTATAGTGGGAGACCATCTTGCATCCAGTGATCAACGGATGATGTGGTTCAGTATTGAGACTAGGGCTGATAAAATCTATTCAAAAGTGAGGGTCTTGAACTTTAGGAAAACTAGCTTTGCCAAGATGGGACAATACCTCAAGGAGTCGTTAGCAGGATGAGAACAGCTGAGGGATGTAGAAAAGCAATGGGCAAATGGAAAGGGGATATTTTAAGGGCAACAAACCTTTTTGTTAGAAACAAATAAATGTTTATTTATTTATTTATATTTAACATTTCTTATATACTGCCTTTCATGATATCAAGGCGGTTTACATTGAACAAATTGAAATTACATTGAAAAGGGCATTATAACTTGGAGATAACTATTTTACAGGGAACATGGGCAATGGAGGGTTAAGTGGTTTGCCCAAGACCACAAGGAGCACCTGTGAGACTGAAAGGAAACTCCGCTACGAGGGGACATAGGGTCAGGGTGAAAGGGGAAAGACTGGGGTCTAATATGCGGAAATATTTCTTTATGGAAAATGCGGTAGATGAGTCTAATAGTCTCCCATTGAAGGTAGTAAAGATGAGGACAGTATCTGAATTCAAAAAAGCATGGGACCAACACAGTAGATCTCTAAAGGAAAAAAGGGGACCATTGTAGTCGATGTGAAAGGGCAGACTATAGATAAGCCATGTGATCTTTTTCTGCCATCATGTGTCTATGTTTCTAAGTCTTTCCTGATATGCCTTAGGGCGCAGACCCCATACTATTTTGGTCGCCTTCCCCTAAACGATTTCAAATCTTTTTATATTATTTGCAAGGTATGGTCTCTAAAACTGAACAGAATACTCCAAGTGAGACTTCACGAAACACCTGCACTTGGCACCAATACCTCCTTCTTCCTGCTGGTTATTCCTCTCTGTATGCAGACTAATATCCTTCTGGCTTTGGCCACCACCTTGTCACACTGCCTCACCATCTTGAGATCCCCAGAAACTATCACTCTGCGGTATCACTTGGTCTGTACACAGCAGTCTCTTATCACCTATCACGTACAACTCCTTTGGGTTTCTGCAGTCCAAGTGCATCACTCTGCACTTCTTTGCATTAAATCTTAATTGCCAAGCATTTGACCATTCTCAATTTTTTTTTAGATCTTTTCTCATGTAGTCTATGCCTTCTGAAGTATGTACTCTATTGCAAATCTTTGTATCATTTGCAAAAAGGCAAACTTATTCTTTTAACTCATTGACAATATCACCCACAAAGACAATGAACAGTAGGGGATCCCAGACCAATCCCTGAGGCACTCCACTACTCACCCTCCTTTCTTCAGAATGAGTTCTATTCACCATTACCCTCTGTAGTCTGTCAGTTATCCAGTTCTTGATCTTTATAGAGTCATTTGACATACCGCCCAACTCCGGGTTCATCTGAGTGGTTTACCAAAAGCATACTCACTCACCTGTAACAGGTGTTCTCCAGGGACAGCAGGAATCAGTCCTCACATATGGGTGATGTCGGCGCCAACAGAGCCCGTGCGGAAAGCCTTTGGGATATATACCACACATGTGTGGTCCACTTTCCGCCAAAGGGTGTCATCTTGCCTCAGCACAACGACATAGCTAAGAAGGCAAAAATATAAGAAGTTAACGAAGCAACTCCAAGGGGAGGAGGAGGGGTTGTGAGGACCAATTCATGCTGTCCTTGGAGAACACCTGTTACAGGTGAGTAATTATGCTTTCTCCAGGAACAAGCAGGAAGTCAGTCTTCACATATGGGACTCCCCAGCTGACCGAGTTGGACTTCAGTCCCGCCTGCAATAGGTGGAGCAGGTATTGGAGTACCAAGTGCACTGAGCAGGAGAATGGGTTTGTCCATTCCTCTGTCACCACTTGAAGGCATATGCCCTTCTCATGGAGGCCTTACAAAAGGCCAGGAGAATATCTTCCATGTCCCATGGAAGTTTGAAGGGGGCTTGTGCTACCCTTTCAGCAGCCAAGCCATAAGCGAGAGGGACCCCAGGTTGGCATGTAGGAGAGTTCCCTGATCCTGCGAGAGTAGTCATGGGGCTCGGCCCTGGGGAATAGGCAGTACCGTTGATAAGGAGAGGAGCAGTGGAAACCAGGGCTGTCTGTGACACCAAGTGGCTATCAGCACTAGCGACACACTGTCACGTTGAGCCTTGAACAGGGTCTTGGCTATCAGTGGTGTTGGGAGGAAGGTTTACAGAAGGCCTTCCGACCAAGGGATGAGGAATGCATCTGTCACTACCCAAGACACGTGCAGTTGGCAGGAGCAGAAACAGGGCTGTTGAACAGGTCCATCACTGGGACACCCCAGAGCCGGAACAGCCTTGAAGCTACTGCAGGGACCAGGCGCCACTCGTGCAACTGGAGTACCCTGCTCAGCTTGTCTGCCAAGATATTGTCCTGGTCAAGGAGGAAGACCGCCCTCAGGAGCATCCTGCTGCATGTGGCATAAGATCAGAGGGCTACCATCTCCTGGCAGAGGGGGTAGAACCCTATTCCCCACTGGTTGTTCACATAGAACATCGCAAACTGATTGTCGGTCTGAATGAACACCCTCGTGGTGCTGTAGCTGGTGGGAGAAAGCTTTGAGGGCCAGGAATATGGCCCTGATTTCCAGCAGGTTGATCTGCATTTCGGATTCCCTCTGGGACCAGCAGCCTTGTGTCTGAAGGCTATCTCAATGCACCCCCCTGCCCATTAGAGGCGCGTCCGTGGTGAGGCCTTTCTGGGGGGGGTTGGTGAGTGGAAGGGCATCCCGGCCTGAAGGTGACTTTCATTCTGCCACCATCTGAGGGAGTCCGCCAGCTGAGGGTTCATATACACCCTGTCCCTGAGCCTACCTGTACCTTGGGTCCACTGGGAGCAGAGGCAACACTGGGCTGTTCTTATGTGTAGGTGAGCATCTGGGGTCACATGGACCGTGGAGGCCATGTTTCTCAGTAGGCAGAGGAGAAGCTGGGTGGGTAGTGTCCTGCACAACTGCATCTCTGCGGCTAGTTCCCTGAGGCATACTGACCTCTCCTGAGGGAGGAAAGCTTTTGCCTGAAGGGTGTCCAGGTGTGCCCCTATATACTCTAGGCTCTGAGCAGGGGTAAGGTGGGACTTGGGGTAGTTTATGACAAACCCTAGGTGCTGCAGTGCGTTTATGGTGTGTCCGGAGGTATGTTGTGCCTCTGCAGCTGTGCCCCCCTTTATGAACCAGGGGAAGACAAAGGCCCCTTGAAGCCTGAGGTGGGCTGCAACCACAGTGAGGCACTTTGTAAAGACCCTTGGGGACAAGACTAGCCCAAAGGACAGTACCCTGTATTTGTAGTGCTGTCCCCCCAACATAAACTGGAGGTATTTTCTATGGTTGGGGTGGATTAGGATGTGAGTGTAAGCATTCTTTAGGTCTAAGAAGCAAAGTCAATCTCCCTGCTGAAGGAATGGCAGCAGTGTTTCAAGGCAGAGCCATCTTGAACTTCTCCCTGACCAGAAACCTGTTGCACTTTCGCAGGTCAAAAACAGGCCTGAGGCCTCCAGTCCTCTTGGGGACAAGGAAATACCTGGAATAGAAGCCGGTGCCCAGAGGTGTTTTGGGATTGGCTCCAATGCTTTTGTCCTGGAGTAGTCCTGCTAGCTTGGTGAGGAGCAGGGTCTAGTCAAGGAGAGGCCTGGTGGGCTCTCCTGGGAAGAACGGGGGCGATGCCTGATGTAGGTGGAGGAGGTAACCCTCCTTGACCACCTGTAACACCCAGGCATCAGTGGCAATGGCTTTCCACCTGTGGGCAGCAAAAGAACCCTTTGAGGGTGAGGTGGTCATAACCAGGAAGTCAAAAGCTTCCCCCGGGCTGGGTCTGAGCCGGTGCCTGGGGTTTTTTGCTTTCTGGGACCATGTCCCTGGCCTTTTTGTTGTTGGGCCTGCTGAGGGCCCAAGAAGGCTTGGAAGTGCAGAGTAGTACTGAAGCCCCCTTTCTTCCTGAGGAAGGAGGGGGGAGGGCTTTTTCCCCCCAGAGTTTTCTTCTGGGGTTGCACCTAGGTCTTGAGAGCCTGGTTCTCGTCACATCCTCTGTCTCTATCTCCGCTACTTTGTCCGCCATGGGTTTCCTGAACAGGTTCTCACCTGTGCAGGGGACATCGATAAATTTGTCCTGTACCCTTTGCTCCAGGTCAGACGACTGCAGCCATGCTTGGCGTCATGCCCCAATACCTGTGGTGGCCACCCTAACCGATGTCTTGAAGCTATCACAGGCTGCTCGGGACAGAAACTTTGAACATTCATTTACCGCCGAGGTTGGGGTCATGAACCTCTGTAGGGGTTCTCCATCAAGGTCTGCCGAGAATCAGTCAAGCAAACCTTGATAGTTCCTTCAAGTACATGCCGATGTAGAGCTGGTATGAGTGGATTCGGCATGCTAGCATCGAGCCCTGAAAAGCCTTTTGGCCAAGGGCATCAAGGGTTCTGGCCTCCCTGCAGGGTGGTACCAACAAGTATGTCTTTTGGCCCTTAAGCCGGTGCATGGCAGACTCAACAACTATTGAGTTGTGGGGAAGCTGGGCCTTCCTGAACCCATCCGGAGGAGGTGGCGGTCGAGGATAAGGGGGTACTGGAACCATAAGGGTTTCCTTTGGGGGTACCTTGTACTGGAGTATCTCCAATTCCTCCGCAGGTCCTCCTCAGCCTCAAACGCGAAAGCCTTGGTCATATCCTTCACAAAATTGAGGAATACAACGTCCTCTGGTAGGGAGCGGTGTCAAGTCGCCGGGGGAGATAGGTCCGAGGGCATGTCACGGTGTCAACTCGTGACCGGGAACTCTTTGTCCTATGTCTCCCATATGGACTCAAAGTCCAAGTATGAGTCCTACGCCACCCAATCACCTTGGTCAAGGACCGCTCTCCACAGTGCAGGACCTCCAGAGGATCATCAGTCTGAGCTGCAGGTGCTCGCCGGGGAGGACCGGTGTCCCGAAGAATGGGACTGGGACCTCAACTGGGGTCGGGGGCTCTCGCGAAGCTGATGGCACTCGGAACCGGTTCGACATCTGGGGAAGTCCTCGATGTCGAGGGTCCCGTCTTTGGGGCAGATGAACCCCATGAGCTGGACATAAATGCCTGCTGCATGGCCATTAGGGAAGATATACTGCTCTCTAGGGCTGCCATTCTGGTCTCCATGCCAGTTGGCTCCGCAGCCTTTGAAGCGGGCACCGAGGACTTAGAGCTCGGCGTCGGTACTGTTGATGGGGGCCTGAGGCTGGTCTGTGGGAGCGTACAACTCCTTGTTGGGCAACATGGATGGCCACTCCTTGTCAAAGGCAAGAAAAAAGAACTGAGTTTTCAACGCTTTTTGAATCGGGGAAAAGAGAGTTGATGCAGTTCACCACTTTGGAATCCATTCTCAGACTGCTCAGTTTATTCACAAGCCTCCTACGAGGAACCATATCAAAGACTTTGCTAAAATCTAAGTAAGCCACATCCACAACTTGCCTTGATCTAGTTCTCTGGCCATTCAATCAAAGAAATCAATCAGATTTGTTTGGCATAATTTTCCCTTGGTAAAGCCATGTTGCTTCGGATCATGCAACCTGTTGGCTTCCAGAAAAACCACTATCCTTTCTTTTAGCAATCTCTCCATTACTCTTCCCAACACCAAGGTAAGGTTTACCGGCCTGTAGTTTACCACATCTTCTCTGTTGCCACATCTGTGAAGAGGGACTACGTCAGCTCTTTTCCAATCATGCAATACCTCCTCAGTAATAAGAGAAAATATTTTTTCACTCAACACGTAATCAAACTCTGGAATTTGTTACCAAAGGATATAGTAAAACCTGCTAGTGTAGCTGGGTTTAACAAAGGTTTTGGCAAATTTCTGGAGGAAAGGTCCATAAACTATTAAAGAGGACCCAGGAAATCCACTGTTTACCCCTGGACAAGCACTGTGGAACCTATGTACCTTTTTGAGAACCTGCCAGGTACTTGTGACCTGGTTTGGCCACTGTTGGAACAGAATACTGGCCTTGATGGATCTTGGTCTGACCCAGTACGGCATTTCTTATGTTCCTATTTTCCCAGGAATCTATTAAACACTTCATTTAAAGGCCCTGACAAAAACCTCCCTGAGCTCCTTCAGTGTCTGATCCGGTCACATGGTGCTGTCCACTTTCTGTTTTGTAAGCTGTTTATAAACATCTACTCCGTTTCCCTCGTTAACGTTTGGTGAGTCATACGTAGCCCTTCTCCAGGATTTTCTTTTGTGAACACAATAGTATTTGTTTAGCAATTCCATTTTTTTCCTTATCAGCACAAAACAGTCTTCAGAATTTTTGAGTCTTGCAATTCTACCTCTGACCTTCATCCTTTCCCCAGTAATCCTGAAAAAAAATCAGTTTTTCTCTCTTCACATCTGTAGCCATTTTTCTTTCTGCGTGTACTTTTGCCATTCTGATTTCTCTCTTTGCCTTTTTCAGTTTTATCTGGTATTCTTTATCTGTGTACCTCTTTTTCTGATCCCCTAAAAATTGTGAACACTGTCATTTTTGCTTTTATTTTTCCAGCCACTTCTTTGAAGAACCATATCAGTTTCCTTTTCCTGAAAAATAAGCTCACAGAGTTCTGATCATCCTTAATACCACAAACATTGCTCTCCTATGAACAATTTATAAAGCTAGAAGATATATTAGTATACCAAGCAAGACACACTCTATCGCTGTGGTTATACAATTTTTCTGCCTCAGGATATATTACACTATGATTGCCAGGAATACTTTGTTGCTGTAGGCAAAACGAGGACAAATTTCAAAGCCATTTATCTGTCTAAACTGCTTGTCTGAAAAATGCTCTCCTCGAAACAGCTAAAATGTATGTGCAAGGGTCACAAAGCACATACTTTGCATTTCATTAAAAAAGGGTATTTCTAGGGACATGTTTAGGATAGGGGACTAAAAAGAAGTTGCTTACCTGTAACGGGGTTGTTCTTAGCAGGATAATCAGATATTCCTAAAGGTGACAACATCCAGTGGTGTTAACACAGATAGCTCTCTCTAACCTAAGAAAGACTTTTTAAGGGCTTTCTGAGAATGCATAGGAATTTTCATACAGCCTCTCTTCATGACTTATTCTCAATTTGTTATTTAGCGTAAGGTGGCAACTCTTCAGGATAGCGGACTGGTATGTGTATCTCATTTACTCTGCTGAGTACAGAAAAACTGTTAGAGCTAAGCTACTTATTTTTTTCTGTTGATAAGCAGGATCCAGGTATACAGGATGGCAGACAATTTGGTATTGCCTCTCTTCATAAAGGTGGTAACACGGAGGAGGCTGGTAATAAGTGATTTAATCTAACCTTATTTGGCAGCTTGACTCCTCGAGGTAGTACTACTGCTGGAGTACAGCTGGACCTCTAGAGATCATACTGTTATGAAGAAGGGTCAATTAGCATGATTATACCATCACCTCTTTTGATTGTTTTGCTGTTATACCGCTTTGATTGTAAGATAAGGCGGTATAGAAATACTATTAAATAAATAAATAATTTAGAACCCAGACACCTGACAGGGCAGGAGAAAATGGGGATCGCTCCTGCCCCACCCGCCTGACACCAGGGAAACTCCTGGTAGATCCCAGGTGTCGGGGAGAGGAGGGGAGTAATCAGGGATCCAGGAATAGCATCTGCCCTGGCTCCAACCACTTTCAAAAATAGTGGGTCCAAGTTTGGATCCATAATTACTACATTGCTGGGAGCAGGAATACATGATACTCCTGGCTGCAGCAATTCAAACTGAAATTTATCATGGGAGCAGGTTAAGTGACTACTGCAGTAAATTACTGCAACTTGTCACATGAGTCACTAACCTATGATACCGCGTTATTGAAGATCAGTAACTCCCCTGGGGAATTTTCATGTGATAACTTACCACGCCTTAGTAATTAGCCCTCTTAGCTTTGTAATCCTCCATAACATTGCTGGTCTGGGGTACTTTGAATGCTCTTTTCAGCATTTGCAGGCGTTTGTCTTTATCTTCTTTTTTATGAGATCCTTTGTCCTTTATGAATGCTAATCTTTATGACCTTTTCCTTTTCAGCAACCTTTTTTTTAAATTATACTTTTCTCTCATTTTGTTTCACCTCCTAATATGAAGATTTGTCCTAACAATGGCTCCTTTTAAATTAGGACATCCTCAAGTTTGGAATAGACTTCTTTATTAAAAATCCTACACCAGCGGTGTTTTGGCACCAAGTGCCTTCCTCAGGGGATAAAGTTGAAATCCTCCAAGACAAACACACACAAACAGTTTTTAATAAATAAACAATAAAACCATAAAAAATATAATAATAAAGAAATGACTAATAACGTGACATTCAAAAGAAACCTGGTCATAAAAACACGTACACGAGTAAAAGGAACTTTAGCACGTGTGACTGTATAAATACCATAAAAAAATAATCAATAAAAGTGAATGTAAAACAGACACAGTGTACAATAATAAAAATCATAAGATCGTGAGAACAAAATAAAAACAGGATGCTTAAAACGGTTAATGTAAATTGCACTGGAAATGAAATATAATATAAATAGTCATAGAAACGTAAAAACTACAAAGATACCGTGTAAATTGATAAAACTACCAGATTTGTGGGACAGAATGAATGAGGATAGGGACGAACATGCATTATGTTGCAGTCTCAGAACTTACTGTCTATCCCTCATGGGTGGAAATAGGGTACATAACAAATGCAACCAATGTGTATATTGTATTGCTGCAACAAAGAAAAAATGATAATTAGACTTACCTGGTAATTGTAGTTCCTTGAGTGACGACAGTTCAGTCCTCTACCTCTGGGTTGTCAATCTCCTCCTGCAGCTTGGAGACTGGTATGTCAGAATGATGACATCACTGGATATAGTCTGCTGCACTCTCCCCTCCATTCCAGTGTGAACTATTAACAAAGCAGACTCAAAGGAGCAACAAATAAGTATCGAACCATAAACATTGAACTTAGCAAACACTAAACAGTAACAGTCCCCCCTTCGGGCAAGGCTGTCTTTCGCCCGCCCCTGCATCAAAGAAAGGGAAACCCCCCAACCAAGGAAACCAAAACAGACCTACCTGTAACACTCACCGGCACTGGACGTACCAGGGATCCCCCTCGAAACATCTGGGTGGGAAGGAGGACTGAACTGTCATCACTCAAGGAACTACAATTACCAGGTAAGTGTAATTATCATTTCCTTATCGTTCCTCCAGTTCAGTCCTCTACCTCTGGGATGTACCAGAGCAGTAATCATTGGGAGGGACCCCTCGAGCCAGCCGATAAAACTGCTGACCCAAAATGAGCACTGCTAGCCGCCGCGACATCCAGCCGGTAATGTTTGCTGAAAGTATGCAGCGATGACCAAGTTGCCGCCCTACAAATGTCCCCGGGAGGAACCAAACTGTGTTCCGCCCAGGAACAGGCCTGCGTCCTGGTGGAATGCGCTCGCAACCCCACGGGCGCCACCCGACCGTGAAGCAAATAAGCAGATGTAATCGCCTCTCTAATCCACCTGGCAATGGAAGCCTTAGCCGCCGGCTCCCCTTTGCGCACGCCGCCAAACACAAACAACCGATCAGACTCGCGGAATGACCCCGTGACCACCAAATATTGACGCAACGCTCTCTTCACATCCAGAAAACGGAGAGGGCGATCCGCCTCGCCGCCATGCAAGGACCCCAAAACGGGCAAGCATACCATCTGATTCAAGTGAAACGGAGACACCACCTTGGGCAAAAAGGACGGCACCGGCCGCAGAACCACCTTTTCTCTAGAAAAGACCAAGAAAGGCTCCCGACACGACAACGCTTGTAACTCCGAAATCCTTCTAGTAGAGCAAATCGCTACTAGGAACACCGTTTTTAACGTCAAATCCTTCAGCGACGCATGATGCAACGGCTCGAAGGGAGACTTGGAGAACGCCGCCAGGACAAGATTGAGATCCCACGGCGGCACGCTCACTCTACGCGCAGGTCGCAACCTGGAAACCGCCTTCAGAAATCGACCCACATTGGGATGAGCCCCTAAGGAGACTCCGCTGACCTTGCCCCGATAGCAAGAGAGGGCTGCCAACTGCACGCGTAGGGAACTGGCTGCCAGACCTTTATCATAACCGTCCTGCAAAAACTCTAAGACCACCGGGACGGACACCGTAGCCGCCCTAACCTGACGCCACGAACACCAATCCTCAAAGATCCGCCAGATCCGCACATATGCCAAGGACGTGGACTGTTTACGTGCCATAAGTAAGGTCGCCATGACCGCCGAAGAGTAACCCTTCTTGCTCAGCTTAGCCCTCTCAATGGCCATACCGTAAGCGAGAACCGATCCACCTGGGGCATGAAAAGTGGACCCTGCATCAACAGATCCGCTCTCTCCGGGAGCCGCCAGGGAGCGCCGTCCAGAAGACGTATCAAGTCCGTATACCACGGACGCCTCGGCCAGTCGGGTGCCACCAAAAGCACTTTGCCAGGGTGAGCCCCGATTTTTTGAAGCACCCGGCCTATCAACGCCCAAGGGGGGAAAACGTATAGAAGACCCCCCGATGGCCATCGATGCAAAAGCGCGTCTATGCCTTCCGACATCCTTTCCCGACGCCTGCTGAAAAACCGACCGACCTTCGCCGAATGGAACATCGCCATCAGATCCATGACTGGAGTCCCCCAACGGGCTTCTATCTGCTCAAAAACTTCGGGATGCAACTCCCATTCGCCGGCATCCACATGTACCCTGCTGAGGAAATCTGCCTGTACATTGTCCTTTCCTGCAATGTGTGCCGCCGAGATCGCAAACAACCGAAGCTCCACCCAAGCGAACAGCGTGTCCGCCTCTTCCTCCATTGCGGCACTCCCCGTGCCGCCCTGACGGTTGATGTACACGACCGTTGCCGAGTTGTCGGACAGAAACAGCACGGGCTGACCCCGGACCACCTCCTCGAATGCCTGAAGAGCCCGGAAAACCGCCCGAAGTTCCAGACGGTTGATAGACCACGAGGACTCCAGGGGAGTCCACTGCCCCTGTGCAAACTGATTTCCACAGTGGGCTCCCCAACCAATCAGGCTGGCATCCGTCAACAGCGGAGTCCAGTTGGGCTGGTCCAGCGGCATGCCGGCCGCCAGGGACGACCGGCGAAGCCACCAACGAAGAGATCGCCGGACCTCAATCGGGCAAGGCAGGCGCTTGTTCAACGAGTGGGACTGATGCAACCAGCGGCGGAGCAGCGCTCGCTGCAACAGTCTCATGTGTACCTTGGCCCACGGCACCACTTCCAGCGTCGCCGCCATGGTCCCCAAGACCCAAAGATAATCCCAGGCAGACGGCGCCGACACCGACAGGAACCTTCGAATCAGGGACCTCAGGGCTTCGGCTCGTTTTTGCGGAAGAAACACCTGATCGGACAAGGTGTCGAACCGGACCCCGAGATATTCGAGGTCTTGGGAGGGCGTCAAGTGACTCTTTGCCGGGTTGACTACCCAACCCAAACTCTGCAAGAACTACACCACCCTGGCTGTCACCCGAACACTCTCCTCCACGGACTTTGCTCGAATCAACCAATCGTTGAGATAAGGATGGACCAGGATGCCTTCTCTGCGCAACGCCGCCGCCACCACCACCATGATTTTGGTGAAGGTCTGCGGCACTGTCGCCAGACCGAAAGGCAAGGCCTGAAACTTGTAGTGGCCCCAAGGAAGCGCAAACCGCAGAAACCGCTGATGAGCTTCCTGGATGGGAATGTGCAGATACGCCTCCGTAAGATCTAGAGAGGTCAGAAACTCTCCGCGTTGAACCGCCACTAGGACCGATCGTAACGTCTCCAACCGAAAATGCGGCACCCGCAAACAACGGTTTACAGCTTTGAGGTCTAGAATGGGTCGCAAGGTTCCGCCCTTCTTCGGAACCACGAAATAGATGGAGTATCGACCCAAGCCGCAGTCGGCTGGGGGCACTTCTGTCACAGCCCCCAATTGAAGCAACCTTTCCAACGTTACGCGAATGGCTGCCGTTTTCGCGGGGCCTCTTCAAGGAGACATAACGAAGGAATCTCGTATTGGACAAGACATTTCCAAAGCATAGCCGTGTTGGATTATCTCCAACACCCACCGGTCGGAGGTGATGTGGGTCCAAGCGGAAAGAAACTCCCGAAGCCGCCCGCCTATTGGAGGCCCTTCCGCCGGGACCCGCCTCACTTCATTGTGGCTTACGTTGTGAGGATACAGGGTTAGAGGAGAACCCTCTGGAGGCCCCTCGAAGCCCCCAAAACCCCTGGGCCTGAGACCGATACCGGCCCCTTTGGAAACTACCGAACCGCGCCAAGCGAAATCTTCGGAAATCGCGAAACTGGCCCCGAGAGCTTTGCGCAGACTTTGCTGGTTTCGGTTTATCCTCTGGGAGTCTGCCCGCCTTGGACTCCTCAAGATCCTTAACCAACTTCTCTAAATCCTCGCCAAACAGCAAACCACCCTTAAAGGGACGTTTACTAAGGCGCGACTTAGAAGGTCCATCTGCCGCCCAATTCCGCAACCACACCGAACGCCGAGTGGCCACCACAGAAGCAGTACTATTGGCTAGTGCCCTGATTAAGTCGTAATGCACATCCGCTAAGTAGGCTGTCCCGGACTCCAGCCGATCCAGCTCTTTCAACTCCTCAGCAGCCATACACGAAGACTGACGGAGGCGCTGGACCCAACGAAGACACGCCCGGGCCACCCACGCACCACAGATGGAGGCCTGCAGCGACAGGGAATCCGCTTCAAAGGTCTGTTTTAGGAAGCCGTCCACCCGGCGATCCTGGGCATCCCGCAAGGCCGCACCACCTTCCACCGGAATGGTGGTCTTCTTAGTAACAGCCGACACGACCGCGTCCACCCGCGGGGCCCGGAACCTGGCCTTGTCCGTATCAGCCAGAGGATACAGCCGATTGAGCATCCGAATGCCCCGTAGACCCGCCTCTGGCCTATCCCATTCATCCTGAATCATTTTGTCGACCACTTTGTGAACGGGAAATACCACCTGTGTCTGCCGAACCGCCTGGATTACGGGATCTTCGACGTCGTCCACCACCGCGGCCGGCTTAACCAAATTCAACATCTGCAAGGATTCCGTGATTAAGGCCACCAGCTCCTCCCTGCGGAAGACCCGAATAATCTTGGCCTGATCCTCAGGTTCAAGGATCTCGCCTTCCTCGAGATCCTCCGGCTCCATGTCCTGATCCCAATCGGGATCATGGGCTTCCGGCCACTCGTCCTCCGAAGCCGGATCCCGCATCCGAATCCGTTTAGGTGCCGGCGGAGTCTCACCCACCGCCACCACCTGCGACACTGGGGATGTCAACGCCCCAGCGACCGACCCCTTGCTCTGGCGACGCAGGCAAAAGGCTTGATGCATAAGTAAAATAAACTCGGGGCTGAACTCCCCGAGACCCGATGGCTGCGCTGCCAAAGAAGCGCTGGAGGTTCCCGCCAACTCCTCCAGCGCCGATTCGTGTGCTGGGGACTGCGGTGAAGAAATGCCCGCTCCCGCGGGCGCCCCTTGCGCCTCGGGGGATTCCTTGGGCTCCATCTGCTGCTCTACGGCAGAGGAAAGGGTGGCGCACCCTCGGCACACCCCGGTCTCTGCAACCGTTCCACGCCGCGTGCCACAGACAATACACTGGGGTCTAGCTGCCATAATGCAGACCCCGTGGACCTTCCGTCCGGGTAAAGCGCCTGTGCCTGTGTTATTTATCTGGTGCTGTCTTTTCCTTTAACAGAACAGGCTATGCCACTGCAGTGGCTAGAAAACAAAAAATTCCTGGTAACACCTCACATCCAGCTCCCCGGGAGAGAGAGTCCCCCCACAGCCCCTCCCCCAACCCAGTGAAGTGGCTGAAGGGGAAAACGAAAGTAGGAAAACTTGCCCCCAAATTACATAAAAAGGGCAGAAAACAAAGAAATAAAACAAAGAAACAAGAACAGAACGCCGATACTGCAGAGAAGCATAGAATCGGGACCCCTCCGATGAGCACGCGGCTGCTCCGCGGTTCTCAAAATGGCAGCCGTCAACTTACCGAGGCCGAGAAAAGGGCGCCAAAAGCAGCCGCAGCCGCTCTGGGACCGAAGGACACAAGATCGCTGCCTGGTCAAGCAGCCTGACGCCGGTGAAAGGCGTACCGGTCAGGACTGCTGCCCCGGTCACTGAAAGCTGTCTCTGACAGGAACCGCGATCCCCGAGTACAGCAGCACGGTGTTGCAGCACCGGTGTGGAGCAGGTCCGTATTGAAAGGAAGGGCTCTCCCCGTAGTGTCCGGGGGGAGAGAACCTCTGAGCACTAGGGGAAGAAAACGTGCCCCTGAAGCTAGCAACCCCACCGAAAGTGCAGGGGCAGGGAGGAAAAGCCTGCCACGGAGCGCTGACCTAGAGCCTTTCTGACTTCCTTTTTTTTTTTTGTTAAAGAGACTGTGATCAATAAAAATGCCAATCAATCAGATAGCCAAATTAGACCCTCACTAACACCTAAGCTCCTTATCAGTTCCTCCAGATAGCCCTGTTCTTAAGGCTTGTCAAGTCTTCTTGCTGCATGGAGACTGGTCACACTGGAATGGAGGGGAGAGTGCAGCACACTATATCCAATGATGTCATCATTCTGACATACCAGTCTCCAAGCTGCAGGAGGAGATTGACAACCCAGAGGTAGAGGACTGAACTGGAGGAACGATAAGGAACAGGAGATGGTGCAAATTCACAGCACATCTTCCCTTTCTCAATACACCCTGCATTTTAGATTTTTTTAATGTTATTTTCTATACAGATGCTACTTTTCTACCAATTCCTTTCTTCCTATACAAAATGAGGATAATTCTGTAAGGTGTGGCTAGAGTTCCGTGCAAGTTTACATGTGCAAATCACGGTTGCTATTCTGCAAGTATGCATGTCAGGGCAATGGCACTTAGTTTTGGAGTGGGTGTGGAATAGGGGCAGAACTTGGGCAGAGCACAAATTTACACATGCATGATATAGATTATAATAACTTACGCACATTTCCAATAAATCTAGTCATGGGCAGTTACACCAAAGTCTAGGGTTGGTGTTGAGGTTACGCCTAGATTTGGTATGTGTATCTAACCACTTATGCCCCCATTATAAAAAGTAATGTATACATGCACTTTACTTTATAGAATAGGTGCCAAATGTGTGCGAGACAACTTGCGTTGAACTAAGCAAGCCTTACAGAATTACCTTCCACATGCACGTTTCTACAGAAGACGACATATGCCAATAATATAACCTTAACCAATCTTTGTAAACAGGCAACTGTTTGTAAATTTCTTACTTCAAAAGTCCATCCCTTGTCTTCTCCATCCAACAACATACTGGTCTCCTTAGAAATCTTCCCTATTTCAAGCTGCATAGGCGATATGTTAAATTCAATCCTTTGTAGATTAAAGCCTATTCCAACTCCTATGGCTTTTATAAAGCTTTCCTTTAGTGCCTGGAAATACAAAAAGACGTACTTAGAGTACTGATGGAGGATTAAGTTTACATTAACATTTGTTAATAAATATATTTATTATTTATAAAATTGAAATGCATTCTGATATGTAGCACAGATCAGCAAATAGAACTGCATTAAAGTTTTATTCCCTAAAATTAATAATTCATGTTTTGTCACTAAAACAAAAATTAAAGTTGTACATCATTTGTTCGTAAAGGTTACCTTTTGCCAGCAGACACACTTAAAACTTATAAATAAAAAAATCTGTCAGGGATAGAAATGATACCCTTAAAAACGTTTCAACCTAAAAAAATACTTACATTAAAGACAAATAAATAACCATTTAAAAAACATACCAGAAGAGCTCCCTTGAGTGCCCTCTGACTAGCTCCTCCCTCTTCTGATGAACCCACATATTCCTTGCCCCTTTCCCTCAATGTACCTGCACATTCCCCGGGTTGAACAGCAGCAGCGCAGCCTGCCCTGAAGTTGCATGTATTTATGACTTTATTGTTCTGCTTTGGGACTCTGATTTAGATTCATTATGCTTACTCTCCTCTCCCGTTACTCCACAGGCCTATTTTGTATAACTGACTATTTTCCAACTCTTGAATCGCGGTACTTTTTACATTAAAAGTGATCACTTTTTCAAGGCAAATTGATTTAGATATTAAATTATTGTACATACAGGTCTTTGATAATTATTAGAGAAGGGTTCTAAATTTACTGTTCCTTTATTTTGCTCCTATTCCTCTTGTTTTATAGGTTTTGGAACCACATTTGACACTGTACAGGAGCACTCATCAGTTTAAGAGTAAGTGCCATATATTTTGTTCTTTTTCTAAGAGGCTGCTCTTTTGAGAATGTGGTATGATTTATTCATACGATGCAGTATTTTCTTGGCATTATATACCAACTATGGCTGCACTCTGCAATCCTGCCCCTTTAAAATAAATTGTGCATACAGTTGGTTATGTTATTATATTTACACACATTCTTGTTTTATGAATTATTTTACATACAATTCAGATAAATAATGCACTGATGTCCTCCTCAACTTATCTCTTCCCATGTGAGAACAGCTTTATACTATATGGAAAGAAGTAGACACATGTTGCAAATGCAATGTGTGCCTTCGAGTCAGTCCTGACTCCTGGCGACCCAGAAGCTCCTGGGTTTTCTTGGCAGTGTCACCGGATGTAGATTGCCAGGCCTTTCTTCCGAGGCAATGGAGGATTAAGTGACTTGCCCAAGGCCACAAGGAGTGCTAGTGGGATTTGAACCCTGGTTGCTTGGTTACCAAGCCAGTGTTCTAACCACTAGGCTACTCCTCCACTCCAGACACATGTTAGTGTATGGCATATTCCAGCTTTGATATTTTAGCACTTGGCTTTTACAATGACGGTGCTTGTTAACATCTGCCCTCCTGTTTTTTGTTCATATTTTCCCTATTTGTCTTTATTTATGTTCAGGCCTTGTCTTTCCTGCTTTTATTGCTTTTCTGTCCAGGAATTGTATTTCCTTTCTACTTCATTGGCTTTGGCCTGTTTTTAAAAAATTGGATTTTATTGTACACCGCTTTGCTTGCCACTGAAAGGCGGTTTTTATCAAGTGAAATAAAACATAAAACAAACATAAAACATAATGAGGCACATTTTAGATATGTATTGTTATATGTATGTATTTTTTAATTTGATTGGTTTTGTCCTGTGTTTTAAAGGTTTTAATTTTGATTTTCACTGCTTCAGATTAATTCAATTTTTATTTTGTGTTTGTATTTATTTCTAATGTTTTTAATGTATTTTATTGTATTTTTTTTTAATGTTCTTATGAGGCGATACCCTCTGAGGAAGGCACATGCTGAAATGCGTTGGGATACTACTACAATAAAGGTTGAACCTGATGCCATTAAGAATAGTTACTCATCTGTAACAGATGTTCTCCGGGGACAGCAGGAATCAGTCCTCACAAATGGATGATGTCGGCACAGACGGAACCCTCATGGAAGCATCCCTCCAGCTTTTCAAGAAAGCCTCTGGGAGATGCCACCACGCATGTGTGGTCTCCTTCCCACCCAAGGGTGCCACAGCTAAAAGACGGCAAAGCACAGTTACTTACCTGTAACAGGTGATCTCTGGGAACAGCAGGAATAAGTCTTCACATATCGGGTATCGTCGGTACCGACGGAGCCTGCGCGGGAACGCTCCCCAGCGTCCAGTAAGAAAGCTTTTGGGAGCATCCCACAGCGCCTGTGCGCTGCCTTCCCGCCTTTCCCAACTGCCTCTCTCCAGTTCGAGTTTTAAAGCTGAGACAAAGAGAGAGAGAGGAAAGGAAAGATAGATAGAGAGATACAACTCCTAGGGGAGGTGGATGGGTTGTGAAGACTTATTCCTGCTGTTCCCAGAGATCAGCTGTTACAGGTAAGTAACCGTGCTCAGGAACAAGCAGGAATGAGTCTTCACATATGGGGACTCCCTAGCTGCAGATGCCAGGGGAAGACCCCAGGTTGTGTGTCCCTGAAAAGGACTCTACCTCCCCCCCATGGATCTCTGACATCCAACCAGGGGAGGTGGGTAGGAGTTGATTAGGAATGGAAAAGGTGTTTGAGAACAGCCTGACCAAACAAGGCATCCCGGCGGGAGTCCTTATCCAAGCAGTAATGGGCTGTGAAGGTATGAACCGAGGCCCAGGTGGCCGCTCGACAGATTTGGTCGATGGACACAGAGTTTAGATGAGCCATTGAGGCTGCCATGGCTCTCACATTGTGAGCTGTGACATGGCCCTCCAGAGAAAGGTTTCTACTCTGGTCGGCGAAAGAAATACACTGAGCAATCCAGTTGGACAGTGTTCTTTTAGAAACTGGAAGTCCTAAATGAGAAGGATCAAAAGCAACAAAGAGTTGAGAAGACTTTCTATGTTGCTGTGTTCTTTGTAAGTAAAAAGCGAGAGCTCTCTTACAATCCAAGGTATGAAGATTCCTCTCTGCACTTGATGCATGAGGTCCTGGAAAAAAGACAGGTAAATACACCTCTTGGTTCAGATGAAAAGGTGAGACCACTTTAGGCATAAAGTGTGGATTGGTCCTGAGGACTACCTTATCATGATGAAACCTTGTATAAGGTGGATTGGCCACCAAAGCTTGCAACTCACTGATGCGGCGTGCTGAGGTGACTGCAATGAGAAAAATAACCTTCCAAGAAAGAAATTTTAAGGAGGTGGTGGCTAAAGGTTCAAAGGGTGGCTTCATAAGCTGGCCAAGAACCAGGTTTAAGTCCCATGTCACTGGAGGTGGTCTAATGGGAGGTTTAGTTAAAAGAAGGCCTCTCATGAATCTTGCTATAAGAGGATGAGAGGAAATAGGTTGTCCATTGAGAGGCTTGAGGGACGCTGCAATAGCACTCAAATGGACTCTTACTGAATTTTGTTTTCAGACCTGCATGGGATAGATGCAGAAGATACTCTAGTAGAGCATTCAGAGGTATTGCAAGAGGGTTCAGACCCTTCCCTGAACACCAAATGGTAAATCTTTTCCATTTGAAAGCATAGGAACGTCTAGTAGAAGGTTTTCTAGAGGCATGAATAACATCTCTGACTTGCTGGGAGAGATGAAAATCTTGAAGGTCTAGGCCCTCAGCAACCAAGCCCTGAGATGGAGAGACTGGGGGTTTGGGTGCCACAACGTTCCTTCTTCCTGGGATAGAAGGTCTGGAGCAGAGCCCAAGTTCAGGGAGGGAGCTTGAGAGAGATGCAGAAGTAGAGGGTACCACACTTGGCATGGCCAATGTGATGCTATGAGGATCATGGTCCCTTGATCTCTCTGAAGCTTGAATAGTGTCTTGGGAATTAGGGGAATTGGTGGAAAGGCATAAAGGAAGTCTTGACCCCAGTGAAGGAGGAAGGCATCCTTGGCCTGAACTCCCTGACACGGAATTCTGGAACAGAACCGGGGAGGTTTGGCATTCCACGGACTTGCAAAGAGGTCTATGTCTGGGGTTCCCCAAATTCGAAAGATCCTGGCTACCTGGTCCATGTGGAGGGACCACTCATGTGGAAGCAGAACTCGACTGAGTCTGTCCGCCCAAGAGTTTTGAACGCCTGGAAGATATACTGCCAGAAGATGGATGTGATGCTCTCTGGCGAAGGCCCACAGTCGCAAAGCTTCGTTGCAAAGCGATAGAGAGCCAGTCCCTCCCTGCTTGTTTACATAGAACATGGCTACTTCGTTGTCCGTATGGATGAGGACTGTCCTGTAGCTGAGCAGGGAATGGAACACTCTGAGAGCTAAGAAAATTGCTCTGAGTTCCAAGAGATTGATATGCAGAGAAGTCTCCTGTGGAGACCAGATGCCCTGGGTGGAGAGATCCTGCAGATGAGCTCCCCAACCCCTTGGAGAAGCATCTGTTGTGAGAGTTGCTTGGGGTAGCGGTTGCTGAAAAGGGGACCCAGCAACAGGTTTTGAGAGGACTTCCACCACTGGAGAGACCAAAAAAGGTGACTGGAGTTTGCTATTTTGTCTGACAGGCAACCTGATGCCTGAGTCCATTGGGTGGACAAAGTCCATTGAGCTGCCCTCATGTGAAGGCGAGCATATGGAACCACATGCACGGTGGATGCCATGTGGCCTAATAGTTGTAACATCTCTCGAGCAGTTAAGTGGGACTTTAACTGAATCTGGGAGGCTAACTGCACCAGACGAAGGCAACGGGACTGAGGAAGATAGGTCCTTGCAGTTGTGGTATTCAGCAAGGCCCCTATGAACTCCAGAGACTGAGTAGAGGTGAGATTGGATTTTGGGATGTTTATTACTAGTCCCAAATACTGAAGGATACGCATTGTGCAGGTTAGATAAGTCTGGGCCTCTGACTGGGATGGGGCTGGAATGAGCCAGTCGTCCAGATATGGGAATACGAATATTCCTAGAGTGCGGAGAAATGCAGCTACTACTGCCATGCATTTCGTGAAAACCCTTGGTGCAGAGGCCAGACTGAAAGGAAGCACCCTGTATTGGTAGTGCTTTCCTTGAAAAAGGAACCGAAGGAACCTTCTGTGTGTTGGATGGATGAGGACATGGGTTTACGCATCCTTGAGATCTAGAGAACAAAGCCAGTCCTGACTCTGAAGGTATGGAAGCAGAGCTCCTAGAGAAATCATTTTGAATTTCTCCTTGAATAGAAACTTGTTCAATTCTCTGAGATCTAATATGGTTCTATAGCCTCCTGTTTTCTTTGGGATAAGAAAATAAGGGGAGTAGAACCCTGAGCACTGTTGAAGAAGAGGTACTTCTTCTATTGCCCCTTGGGCAAGAAGGGTAGCAATCTCCTGACCTAGAAGGTTGAGGAGAGATGTTGGAGAATTGAACTGTTTCACCATGGTGTGAGGAGGAAGACTCAAGAAATGAAGCTTGTACCCTTCCTTTATGATGGAGAGGGTCCATTGCTCTGCTGTGATTTGCTCCCATCTGGGAGCAAAGTAAGTCAACCTTCCTGGAATGGTGAGGGGCTCTGGTTTTTCCAGAGCTAGAAAGGCTATGTTCTCTAGTTGCAAGTCAAAGGCCCTGAGGAGGTTGAGGCTGCTGGGCTGTGGTAGGCCTGGCAGCCTTTGACTTGGCCTGTTTAGGTGGTTGCTGACGCTTTGCAGCAAAACAACCTGCAGAAGATGTCTGTCCATGAGCAGGATAATATCTTCCCTTTTTAGAAAAAGATGTCTTTTTAAACAATCTTTTCTTAACAGGGGCAGAGGTAGACTTTGAAAGTCGATCCAAAGCAGAGTTCTCAGCATCCATCTGAGTGGCCTTTGCTTGCCAATCCCTGCCAAACAGGTTTTCACCTGTACAAGGAAGGTTTCCCAACTCATCTTGGACCCAGAGTTCCAAATCAGAGGCTTGTAACCAAGCAATTCTGCGTGCACCTATGGCAATAGCCGTGGCTCTGCTTACACACTCAAAAGAGTCAAAGGCTGCACGGTTGGAGAATTTGGAAACATCTTGGTCATGTTTGAGCCAAGTGAGGAATTCCTGCCTTTTATCTTCTGAAATAAAAGGAGCTAAAGTCTGCAGATGATCTGTGACTTCTTTTAGAAACATCCCCATATAGAGACTATAGGAGTTGATTCTGGCAGCAAGCATATTGGCCTGGAAAATTCTTCGGCCAAAAGCATCTAGAGTCCTACATTCACGTCCTGGAGGGTTAGATGAGTGTCTCTTTGCACTCTTTATTTTCTTCATAGCAGACTCAACCACAATAGAGTGGTGAGGAAGCTGAGTCTTATGAAAACCAGGACAGGGAGGGACACAGTACATGGTGTCCAACCTACGAGAATGAGGAGAGGTGGTGAGAGGAGTCTCCCACATGCCCAACATGAGATCATAAAGAATCTCATGAATAGGTAAGGTAGCTGCTTCCTTAGGAGCCTTAGGATATTGCAAAATATCTAATTGCTTGGCTCTAGGCTCTGACTGGAGGGCTTTCTAGAGGTCAGCAGGACCTCCTTTGGGAGGCTGAAAGGAGCTAATGTGTTAGAGACCCCAAATGGGGGTGCAGGAGGGGAGCCCCGTTCCTGGGACAGGAGGTCCAGGGCATGGCCAAGTGGGAACAGGAGTGTTGCCGACAGAGAGAGCAGCAGTGGGGACCAGGGCTGTCTGGGCCATCTGGGAACAATTAGTATTAGTGATGTCCCCTCGTGCTGGACCTCAAAGAGAGTCTTGGCAACTAGAGCGATTGGCAGAAAAGCACAGAGGTGACCTTCTGTCCACGGGAGCAGGAAGGCATCCACCGCTACCCTTTCTAGGTGCGATTGCTGCAAGCAGAAGTGGGGAAGCTGGGTGTTGTCTGGGGTGGCAAATAGGTCCATCACCGGCCTGCCCCAGAGGCAGAAGAGCTGAGCAGCCACTCTGGGATCCAGGCACCACTCGTGTGGTCGGAGAACCCTGCTGAGCCTGTCCGCCAGGAAGTTGTCCGGGCCTGGGAGGTGCAACCGCCTCCTGGCAGAGGGAGTATGACTCCGTGCCACCCTGCTTGTTGACATAAAACATGGTGACTTGGTTGTCCACCTGAATCAGTACAGACTGAGTTGCAGGTGGTGGCGAAATGCCTGTAGGGCCAGGAAGATCATCCTGAGCTCCAGGAGATTGATCTATAGCAGAGGTTCTGCCTGGGACCAGCTGCTTTGTATGCGGCTGTCCCCACAGAGCACCTCCCAACCTAGGAGGGGGGCGTCCATGGTCAGGATCCTCTGGGGTGCGGTTGTCTGGAAGAGCATCCCTGCTCAGAGGTGGCAGAGAAATTGTCACCAGTTAAGGGACTACCAAGCTGGCGGGTTACCCTGATCCTGTCCCGCAATCTGCCTGTGGCTTGTGTCTACTGCGAGCGGAGGCACCATGGGTAAGCAGGCTATCAGGGTCACATGGACTGTGGAGGCCATATGGTCCAGTAGGCAGAGGAGAAGACAAGCTGTCACTGACCGACAGCGTTGTACCTCTACAGTTAGCTGTCTGAGACATTCTACCCTCTCTTCCTGGGGAAAACGGCCTTGGCCTGTAGCATGTCCAGCTGAGCACCTATGAATTCCAGGCTCTGGACTGGAGATAGGTGGAATTTGGGGTAGCCGATGATGAATCCCAGGTGCTGCAGCAGGAAGGTCATGCGGCCTGACTGCGGCTGTGCTGCCCCTGATGAGCCAGTCGTCTAGGTAGGGGAAGACAAAGGCCCCTTGTAGACGCAGGTGGGCAGCTATAACTGCCAGGCATCTCGTGAAGACCCTTGGTGAGGAGGTGAGGCCAAAAGGTAGCATCCTGTACTGGTAGTGTTCTCCTTCTACCATGAACTTTAGGTACTGCCTATGGAAGGGGTGGATTAGGATGTGTGTGTACGCATCCTTTAGGTCCAAGGAGCAGAGTCAGTCTTCCCTGGCAGAGGTAAGGTTCCAAGGGAGATCATCTTGAACTTCCCCCGCACCATAAACTTGTTTAAGTTTCGCAGGTCTAGGATGGGCCTGAGGCCCCTTGTCCTCTTTGGGACAAGGAAGTACCTGGAGTAGAAGCCTTTGCCCCATAGATGTTTGGGTACAGGCTCTACTGTGTTGTCCCTCAGAAGACCTGCGAGCTTTGCAAGCAGGAGAGTCTGGTGAAGGAGGGGATCGCACCGGCTCTCCGAGAAAGAACCTGGGTGGAATCTGCTGTAGGTAGGAGGTATCCCTCCCTGACCACCTGCAATACCCACTGGTCAGAGGTGATTCGAGCCCATCTGTGGGCAAAGAGCATCAGGTACCCCACTGTGGGCTGGTGAAGGCCTCCCAGGGGAGGGGAGGCCCTGCCCTATGAGTCAAAAGCTCCCTCCTGGCTGGATGGGAGCTGGGGTGCTTTTGTCTTCTGAGCCCCGTGCCCTTGGCCCTTGGCATGAGAAACCTGCTGTTGGCTCGAGAAGGGCTGATATTGGTGACCCTGCACAAAGGACCACTTTTTCCTCGGGAAAAGGGGTCTCTTCCACGGTGTTTTTTTTTTGCAGGGATGGGATAAGGTCTTCTTGGAGAGCCTCTGATGGGTCACAACATCGGCCTCTATCTCAGCCGCTTTGTCGGCCATGGGTTTGCCAAACAGGTTCTCCCCAGTGTAGGGGACATTGAGCAGCTTGTCTTGGACCCATTGCTCAAGGTCAGAGGATTGCAGCCAGGCTTGGCGTCAAGCCCTGATACCGGCCGCAGTTATCCGAGCTGCTGACTCAAAGAAATCATAGGCTGTCCAGGAGAGGAACTTGGAATATTCCTTGATCCCCAAGGCCAGGATCTGGAACCTTTGGAGGCCTGCCACAAACCCCAACAGCTCTTGGGATCAGAGCCTTCAGGCTCATGCCTATGTAAAATTCATAGGCCTGGATCCAGCACCCCAGAATCAAGCCCTGGTAGTACTTATGCCTGAGGGCATCGAGGAGTGGGTCTTCTGGCTCTTGAGTTTCTGCATGGTCGACTCGATGACCATGGAATTATGTGGGAACTGGGATTTGTGGAACCCTGGGCCCTTTCAGACGTGGTACATGGTGTTGAGGCACCTGCACACTACCGGTATAGACGCCGCTGTTTCCCACATCCAAAGTAGAAGCCTCTCAAAGATTGGCTGTATGGGCACCATGGAGGTTTCCTTGGGTGGAGACTCATACTGGAGAATCTCCAACTCCTCTGTGCGTGGGTCTTCCTCCGCCTCTGTTTGCCACGTCCTCAGGAAGAGAGTGGAGGCCAGGGGCAATGGGTCCAAGGTGTTGCTGGTGTCCAGAAAGGCCTTGTCATCTGTCTCCCATTCTGAGTGGAGCAGAGATGATGAATCAGAGGCCCTGCGGCTCCTCGCCTCGAGGCCAGCATCGAAGGGTTGGCAGCCTGTGGAGGACCTGGGGTCCGAATTGCGGACACTAGCCAGTGAGGACAGGATGCCCAAAGAATGAGACTGGGATCTCGACCGGTGCTGAGGGCTTACCCGAAGCTGTTAGCACTCGGAGCTCGGCTCAACGACCGGGGACTCCTTTGCAGTCGAGGGCCTGGTTGTTGGGGCGGATGAGGCGGACGAACCGGCCATCATCGCCTGCTACACGGTCAGGATAGCAGTGATGTTATGCTCCAGGGCCGCCATTCTGATTTCCAAGCCAGAAGGCTTTGCAGCCTTCTGTGCGGGCACCGAGGATCTCGGGACCGGTGTCGGCACTCTAGCAAGTGCACCCTCGATGAGAACTATGGCCTTGAGGAACCTCACACAGTCTCCGCCCGCTGAGGATTCCTTCTTGAGAACCTTGCTAGGGCACTTCTCAAGTCACCCAAGCCCCTCCATGGGGTTTTACCGGGTTTCTTTGGTGCAACCTTGGCAGATTTCAAAGACGACTTCTTTTTCTCTGGGTCTGAGGTCTTCTCAGAGGAGCCATGGGATTCAGAGGACACTGGGGCCTCATAGTATGTACTGGGCTTGAAGTTCGGTGTCAGGGAGGCTGGTGCCGAATCGGACCGGGGGAACAATTTCTCCTGCAACCTCAACCTTTTCCTTTTAGTTTGGGCGTCATGGCCTGGCACAGGTTGCAGGAGGTGCTGTCATGGTCTGAGCCCAGACAGCTCAACCAGCAGTCATGGGTGTCTGTTACTGACATGGTTTGACTGCAGCGGTCACATTTTTTGACCCCACCGGGAGAAATGGTGGGGAGCACCCAACAGGATTGTCGGCCTGAAAAAAGGCGTTAACGCCGGTCGAGGGAGACCTAGATAAAAAAGGGAGCTGAGAACGGCACCAGCTCAAGGCAGGAAGAGGAACCAGTATGCTAACCGGGAAAAAACTAAGGATAATTAGCAGGAATTTTTTCCAGGAAATAGGACACACGTCTGTTGGCTATGCAGAAAAAAGGAGACTAACCAATATGACAAGGGCTTTCTTTGAAAGCTGAGGAAATGCTTCCCGTGTGGGTTCCATCAGCATACAATGGAAGCAGTGCAAGCAGATTTCTCTCATGCATATTCATTGTGGATATCCTGAAAACCTTACTGGCCTGGGGGTCCCAGAGGACTGGATTGAGAACCACTGCACTAGATATATTAGGTAAAAAACCCTTACATCATTTTTGTAGAAGTCGCTAATCATCTGAGCTGCCAACAAAAACAAGTGGGTTTCTTCATTTTTCTTTTGGCAATAAGGGGTTTGCCATCTCCTTAGCATAAATTGTTAAGCTATTAGAAAGATGAACTGAATACATCAAGTAAAAAATTTTTTAAACTTAGTTCACTACGTCAGCTGTGAAAACTAGGTCCTTGAGAATCACAAACTTGCCTGATTTTTAAAATTTGCAAATTAACCTGAATCTTGAAATAAATAGATGCAAGCCTATCAGCCAAAATTTCACTGTTGATATTCTGAAAACCATGCCAGATCTGGAGGATCACTAACAGCATATACAAACTATGTAGTCATAAGCCAGGATGAAAGCAGCTTATCCAGAAAAAAGGTGGATGCCACAGAGTCCTAGAAACGTCTACCACCATTACCTTCTGTGGGAAGCAAAAGATCTCACCATGATAAAGCATGGTTACTCACCTGTAACAGGTGATCTCCGGGAACAGCAGGAATTTAGTCTTCACATATGGGTATCGTCGGTACCGACGGAGCCTGAGTGGGAACGCTCCCCAGCGTCCAATTAGAAAGCTTTTGGGAGCATCCCACAGCACCTGCGTGCTGCCTTCCCGCCTTTCCCAACTGCCTCTCTCCAGTTGAGTTTAAAGCTGAGAAAAAGAGAGAGAGAGGGAAAGAGAAAGAGATAGAGAGATACAACTCCTAGGGGAGGTGGGTGGGTTGTGAAGACTAAATACCTGCTGTTCCGGGAGATCACCTGTTACAGGTGAGTAACTATGCTATCTCCAGGAACAAGCAGGAATGTAGTCTTCACATATGGGGACTCCCTAGCTTTAGATGGCAGGGAGAGACCCCAGAAGTTGTGTGTCCCTGTGAAAGGGCTCCACTTCCCCCCATGGATCTCCGGCATCCTACCAGGGATGGTGGGTAGGAGTTGATTAGGTATGGAACAGGTGTTGGAGAACAGCCTGACCAAACAAGGCATCTCGGCGGGCGTCCTTGTCCAAGCAGTAATGGGCTGTGACGGTATGAACCGAGGCCCAAGTGGTTGCTCGACAGATGTCGTCGATAGACACAGAGTGCAGATGAGCCATTGAAGCTGCCATGGCTCTCACAATGAGGAAGATTCTTACTCTGATAGGCAAAGGAAATACACTGTGCAATCCAGCTGGACAGTGTTCTCTTGGAGACTGGAAGTCCCAGATGAGAAGGATCAAAAACAACAAAGAGTTGAGAGGACTTTCTATGTTGCTGTGTTCTCTGTAAGTAAAAAGCTAAAGCTCTTTTACAGTCCAAAGTATGAAGATTCCTTTCTGCATTTGATGCATGAGGCCTTGGAAAAAACACAGGCAGGTAGACCGCTTGGCTCAAATGAAAAGGTGAGACCACCTTTGGCATAAAGTGTGGATGAGTCCTAAGAACTACCTTGTCATGATGGAACCTTGTATAAGGAGGATCAGCCACTAGTGCCTGCAACTCACTAATGCGAAGTGCTGATGTGATTGCAATGAGAAAGATAACGTTCCAAGAAAGGAATTTCAACGAGGTAGTAGCCAAGGGTTCGAAAGGTGGCTTCATGAGCTGGCCAAGAACAAGGTTTAAGTCCCATGCCACCGGTGGTGGCCTAATGGGAGGCTTAGTTAGAAGAAGGCCTCTCATAAATCTTGTTATAAGAGGATGGGAGGAAATAGGTTGTCCATATAAAGGCTTGAAAGAAGCTGCAATAGCAACTAAATGGACTCTTACTGAGTTAGTTTTAAGTCCTGCATTGGATAAATGAAGGAGATACTCCAGTAATGATTCCAGAGGTATGGCAATGGGGTTAAGACCCTTCTGCGAACATCATATGGTAAACCTTTTCCACTTGAAAGCATAAGAGCATCTTGTGGAAGGCTTCCTGGAAGCATAAAGGATATCCTTTATTTGCTGAGGGAGGTTAAGATCATGGAGATCTAGGCCTTCAGCAACCAAGCCCTCAGATGTAGAGACTGGGGAATTTATTTATTTATTTATTTATTTAGTATACATTTGTATACCGCTACTTCCAGCGATCAGCAGCGGTTTGATTACAGATTGGAAATTGTCAAATCATGACAGGAAATTTTTGAGGTATAAACACATTGATTAGACAGGAAAGCACAGCACACAGAGAACTATTTTACAGGGAACATGGGCTATGGAGGGTTAAGTGGCTTGCCCAAGACCACAAGGAGCACCTGTGGGACTAGAAACCCCAGTCCTTCCGGCCCAAGGTTGCTGTCCTCTAGTGGGATTTGAACCCCCGACCTTCCGGCCCGAAGTACCTTGCCCCAACCACTAGGCCACTCCTCCATAACATTCCGTCCTCCTGAGATAGGAGATCTGGAGCAGACCCTAACTCCAGGGAGGGAGCTTGAGAGAGATGTAGAAGAAGAGGGTACCACACTTGCCATGGCCAATATGGAGCTATGAGAATCATACGGCCTCTGTCTCTCTGAAGCTTGAATAGGGTTTTGGGAATTAGGGGAATGGGTGGAAAGGCATACAGGAAGTCTTGACCCCAGTAAAGGAGGAAAGCATCCCTGGCCTGAGCCCCGAGCCGGAATTCTGGAACAGAACCGGGGAAGTTTGGCATTCCACGGACTTGCAAAGAGGTCTATGTCCGGGGTACCCCAAATTTGAAAAATCTTGGCCACCTGGTCTGCATGCAGAGACCACTCGTGTGGAAGCAGAACTCGACTGAGTCTGTCTGCCCAAGAGTTTTGTATGCCTGGAAGATACACTGCCAGGAGATGATGGCGAGGGCCCATAGTCGCAAAGCTTAGTTGCAAAGCGACAGAGAGCCTGTTCCCCCCTGCTTGTTCATGTAGAACATGGCTACTTGATTGTCCGTATGAATGAGGACTATCTTGTAGCTGAGCAGGGTGTGGAACACTTGAAGAGCAAGGAAGATTGCTCTGAGCTCCAAGAGAATGATTTGTAGATGAGTCTCCTGTGGAGAACAGGTGCCTTGGGTGGAGAGGTCTTTCAGATGAGCTCCCCAACCCATCGGAGAAGCATCTGTTGCGAGAGTTGCTTGGGGTAAGGGTTGTTGAAAAGGGGACTCCAGCAACAGGTTTTCAGTGGTCTTCCACCACTGGAGGGACAAAATAAGGCGACTTGTGTTTGCTATTTTGTCTGACAGGCATCCTGATGCCTGGGTCCATTGAGTGGATAAAGTCCATTGGGCTGCCCTCATATGGAGGCGAGCATAGGGAACCACATGCACAGTAGATGCCATGTGGCCTAGTAGTTGTAGCATTTCTCGGGCAGTGAGATGAGACTTTGGCACTGCTTGAGAAACTAACTGCACCATGCGAAGGCAACGGGCCTAGGGGAGATAGGCCCTTGCCTTTCTGGTATCCAGCAAAGCTCCTATGAACTCTAAAGACTGAGTGGGAGTTAGATTGGATTTTGGGATGATACGCATTGTGCAGGATAGAGAAGTCCTGGCCTCTGACTCTGTAGGGGCTCGAATGAGCCAGTCGTCTAAGTAGGGGAAGACGAATATCCCTAGAGTGCGGAGAAATGCTGCTACCACAGCCATGCATTTCATGAACACCCTTGGTGCTGAGGCCAGGCCAAAAGGAAGCACCCTGTATTGGTAGTGCTTTCCTTGAAAAAGGAACCGAAGGAACCCTCTGTGAGTTGGATGGATGAGAACATGGGTTTACGCATCCTTGAGATCTAGAGAACAAAGCCAATCCTGACTCTGAAGGCATGGCAGCAGAGTTCCGAGAGAAATCATCTTGAATTTCTCTTTGACAAGGAATTTGTTCAATTCTCTGAGGTCCAAGATAGGTCTGTATCCCCTTGTTTTCTTTGGGATAAGGAAATAGGGGGAGTAAAAACCTGTACCCTGCTGATGGATGGGTACTTCTTCTATTGCCCCTTGGGCAAGAAGCATAGTGACCTCCTGACCTAACAGGTTGATGAGAGAGGTCGTAGAATTGAACTACCTTATCATTGTGGGAGGGGGCATGCTCGAAAAATGAAGCTTGTACCCCTCTTTTATGATGGAGAGTGTCCAATGCTCTGCTGTTATCTGCCCCCATCTGGGGGCAAGTGACACAATCTTCCCGGAATGGTGGAAGGCTCTGGTCCAATGAGAGCCAGGAAGGCTAAGTTCTCTAGCTGAAAATCAAAGGCCTTGTGGAGGCTGAGACTGCTGAGGCTTAGCAGTCTTTGCTTTTTTTTGCTTGGGTGGTTGCTGACCCTTCCTGACAAGCTGACCTGCAGAATGTCCCTGCTGAGAATAAGCAAGATAATATCTTTTCTTTTTAGAAAAGAATGGTTTCTTGAAAGGTTTCTTTCTTGCAGGATCAGCTGTGGACTTGGATAATCTATCCAAGGTGGAGTTGTCAGCATCCAACTCATTGGCCTTTTCCTGCCAATCTTTACCAAACAGGTTCTCACCAGTACAAGGAATATTTCCCAGTTTGTCTTGTACCCAGAGCTCCAGATCAGATGCCTGGAGCCAAGCAATTCTACGTGCACCTATGGCAATGGCAGAAGTTCTGCTTATGCACTCAAAACAGTCAAAAGCTGCACGGTTGACAAATTTAGAAACATCTTGGGCATGTTTGACCAATGTGAGAAAATCCTGCCTTCTATCCTCAGGAAGAAGAGGACTCAAAGCCTCTAAATCACCTGTGACTTCCTTCAGGAACATTCCCATATATAGACTATAGGAACTGATCCTGGCAGAAACATGGAAGACACGACGTCCAAAAGCATCCAAAGTTCTGCACTCACATCCTGGAGGATTAGAGGCATGCCTCTTTGCACTCTTGATCCTTCTCATAGCTGATTCCACTACAATAGAGTGGTGAGGAAGCTGAGTTTTCTGGAAACCAGGACAAGGAGGGACTCAATACAGAGTATCCAGTCTACGAGAATGAGGAGAGGTGGTAAGAGGTGTCTCCCACATTCTTAACATGAGATCATGCAAGATCTCATGGATGGGCAAGGTAGCTGCCTCCTTAAGAGTTTTAGGATATTGTAAAATTTCCAACTCCTTTGCTCTGGGCTCTGTTTCAGGGGCCACAGTAAAGGAGAGACCCCGAGCCACCTCCCTGATGAAATCCTGAAAGAAAATGTCCTCTGGAGGAGACATCCTGCATTTAGGGGAGGAAGTATTCCCGCATCGACAGAAATGTCAGAATCCTCAGATTTCTCTGAGGACTCGAAGTACCTTCTGTTGGAATGCTCTTGAAGAGCCCGATACCCGTACCGACCGAAGCCGGTACCGAGGGGTAACGGTACCGGAAAGTATCGCATGACTGGGTGCCGGCAATGCGGACACCGATGTCGATGCTATCGGTACCGGTACCGGAGTCGGTGCCGGTTGAACTATCTGACGCGGTTCTGAGGGTATCGATGCCGCAAGGAGAGCCCCAGACTGCGTTCAATAGCCAGAACCCTCTGGTCTATCGACGCTGCCGATGCCTGGATGTCGGTACCGGAGAAAAGCACCGATACCCCAGAGCATGGCACCAGTAGTTCTGCCAAGGTTGAGGCCTCGAGAACGTCCTGGAGCCCCGATAATGCTTTGAAAGCCGAAGCCTCCGGCCGGGGCAATTTTGCCGGTACAGAATCCTCAAGGGCAACGCCAGAGGCATCTCGATGCTTAGAAGGAGATCTACCCTTTGAGGACTGGCTAGACATATGTTTAGTTACCTGAGATCCACGAGAGGAAGACGAAGCCCTGGAAGACGTTGATGCCACCGAAGTTGCATCCGAGGGAAACAGGGTACTGAGCTTGGCAGCTCGGTTCTGTCGACCTCTCTTTGACATCATGGCACAGGCCATACATTCCGAGATGGAATGGTCAGGACCTAAACATTTCAGACACCACTCATGGGTGTCGGTGACGGAGATGGTACCGCCACACTTGGTGCACTTTTTAAAACCCGAAGAGGGAGGGGCGGAGCCCGATGTCCAGCGGGATGGTCGCATAACGCTGAGGCTCCCGAGAGGCCTACTCAGAATCCTGAATTAACACCGGACAAACTTGAATTTCTGCTCTGATCTTGCCGGGGCATATTGGTGAGATGGCGGGGACCAAACCCACGCGCCTGGAATTTGGATCTCCAGCGGCTTCTCACGGTAAACGCTCCAAAACTGAACCCCCGTCCCCGCAGAAGGGGCTGGCTTTCCGCGAGGGCCCCGAAATGCAGCAGGAAATCCTCGCAGAAATTAGAGGGGTTAAGGACCTCGTGCAGTCAAACGGTGTGAAGCACTTCGAGCGCTGAGGGAAGATCTTGGTGTACTGCAAGGCAGGCTAGAGGGGCTCTCTTCGCGTCAGGACAAAATGGAGAGTATATTAGACTCCCATGCGGTCCGGCTGTCCAAACTCGACAAAGTTGAACGTCAGGTGCGGGCCTTGCAGAAAGAAGTGGAAGATGGCAATAATAGAGCGCGCCGCAACAACCTACGACTCGTGGGCATACCGGAGGGAGCGGAATTGGGAGACATGAAGGAGTTTTTAGGTAAAATCCTCCCTTCCCTGCTCCAAATCACCTTTACCAAAGAATTGGAGATCGATCGCGCTCATCGTGTACCCACAAACATAACGCTCAACAGGAAGACCCCGCGGCCTATCATCTTTCGACTTTTGAGATATCAACATGTGGAACAAATTCTCAGTGCCTCCCGGGCAAAGGGCCATATGGAGTTTGAGAGCCACAAGGTCTCCTTCTATCCTGACTTGGCTAAACCCACGGTCGACCGCCGAAAGCGCTTTCTGGAATTTCGGCCGAGGCTTCAACAACTACAAGCACGCTATGGCCTGATGTACCCGGCCAAGCTCCGAGTCACGCTTCACAATCAGACAAGAACATTTGAGGACCCTGATCTACTAGCGGAGTTTTTGGACTCTAAAGAAGCCGACTTGATGCGCTGACTTCCAGAATCTTCCTGCCAGTACTCTCACGTCCGCTGTACCTGCCATGTTGGATTTACCGCAGCGCAGTGAAAAGTCTGTCGAGGGCGGTATGTTGCCTTATTTTGAAGATATTTGGGACCCGACTCCATCTACCCATAGCAGCCTCGACGAGTATCAGAAACAGTGTTTCTTATGGACTCTGGTGTTTCTTTCTTTTATTATGTCAATATCTTCCTCTCTAGGGCCTCCTCCCGCAGACATCTGGTCGCCATATTCATTGGGGGTTTTGCTTCTTCTCTAAGTTACTTTGGTACATGCTTTTCAATATGGGTGTATTGGCCAGCATACTTGGTGTTTATGTCATTATTGTACAGATTCTGATTATGTTGTAAGTTTTCAAGCGCTCTTACCTAAAATGTCTATTATCGATTGATGGCACCATGTCAGATTTTCTCATTGAACGTACAAGGATTCAATAATCCGATAAAACGGAGGAAACTCCTAAGCTATCTAAGTCATGAAGCTGCGGACCTGATTTTCCTCCAAGAAACACATTTCAATTCGAAGGAAACTCTCAACCTCAATATTAAACCTGACATGGTGGCCACCTATTCCCCAGCCGTTTCTAGGAAATGTGGGGTTGCCATATTGGATAGGAAATCTCGACATGCTACTATTGTTGCGACTTGCTTAGATACAGCGGGTAGATGGCTCAGAGTTCACTTCAAGATAGGTAACTTTAAAGCTACATGTATATGCCTTCATGCTCCTAATGTGGATGACCCTGCTCTTTTGCTATTATTGCTCAGGTTACGCAGGCCTCTGCTAATACTTCCTTGATATCGGGGGGGATTTCAATTTAGTTCTTGATCCCCTGATAGACCAATAGCCGCCTAGGACAAGTGGTCCCCCCAAGAGTCACATCGCGCTTTGTAGTTTCCATGTTGCCTCAAAAGTGCTCCAATCATGCCGCCTTCTGTCTTTATTAAGGATGGGCTATTAGAACTATTTCACTCTATTAGTAGTACACATGGGATAGCCTCTAACGTTTCCAAACTATTATGTCAGGGTACAGATGCAGTCACCTGCAGAGTCCAACAAGCCTGGGATCGCTAACCGCAAACCACTTTAATCCCTGTGCATTGGAGCGTTTTCTGGAGTAAAAGAGTGCGGGTCTCCCGCTCTGCCTCAGTTACCCAAACTCAACTCTTGTCTTTTGCACATAGCTGTTCCTATATTCCAGGAAAATAGCCAAATGGAACACAACTGCCAGGGACCAGTGTAGGTCTTGCCATACTGATGTGGGAACCCTTGCTCATGTTCTTTATGAATGTTCTTAATCACAGGTTTCTGGGGGCGGGTCTGGGGTCGTATTTCACTTATCTTACACCTTCACGAGCCTCTTTCTTGGGAGACTGTGAGACTCCGCTTAGTGGCGGAGGTCCCCTCTCTTCCTAAGAAGGGTCGCTCTCTCCTGATTTCATGCTGGGTATAGCCATATGTTTAATCCCGAGGACTTGGAAAGATAGCTCTCGACTTACTGTCAATGAATAGTGAACCTTGTCTGCTTATATAGCAAATATGAGCAGATATTTCGGAGAGCTATTTTCCATGCCCAAATTTATTCTCGCTTGTCTAAATGGCAGACGCTCAATGATCATGTATAATCTGTTTATTGCTTCGACATGTCTGTTTAATGTACATTCATCATGTTTCAGATCGCTGTTAGGTTTTGTAACTCAATAATGTCAGTATACGCCCGCTTCGAGAATGATTTAGTTTTCTAGAGAAGAAGCAGGGGGGAGGGGGGTGGCAGGGGTTTACTTTGGTGTATGTATCACATTCCATGTATGTATTGTCTTTTAGTTGTATGTCTTTCTTCCTTTGTTGTTGTAAAACGAAAATAAAGAATTTAAAAAAAAAAAAAAACCCGAAGAGTGTTTTTCCATTGTGGAAAAAATCTTGGGCCTAAGGCCCAAAATGGCGCGTGCACCTGGAAAAAATGGGAAAAAAAGTACTAAGAATTCTTTTTTTTTTTTTTAAAGAAAAGAAAGAAAGAAAGAAAAAAACGGCGGTATCGGTAAAGCGTCGAGGAAGGCAGACGCGACCACAAAAAAGGAGGACAATTTTTTGCGGTGACAGGAACACGACCTGCTGGCTCTGCGGAAAACGAAGAACTGGAGAGAGGCAGTTGGGAAAGGCGGGAAGGCAGCACGCAGGCGCTGTGGGATGCTCCCAAAAGCTTTCTAATTGGACGCTGGGGAGCATTCCCGCGCAGGCTCCGTCGGTACCGACGATACCCATATGTGAAGACTACATTCCTGCTTGTTCCTGGAGATTAAATTTAACACGTGTATACAAAATTAAAATTAATAAAAATACGGATTAATTTATAATTCTGCAAAACACAATGCTCACACAAAAGGTACTATACATAAACAAAAGTTATTTATCATCAAGCAACCAGACATTTCTTTTGAAATGAAACTAAACCATCGACTGTTAGAAGGCTCCAACCATGTGAGGCAGAAAAGCACCAGCAGCACGGGATTTCTAATTGATTAGGTTTCAATGTCCATCATTCATGACTGGTATATACTAATATGAGACTTAACTCACTTTCCACAATGCTGGACCTGCTGCAAGAGAAGAGTTTTGAAGAAAAAAAGTCTCACCCAATGTCTGTAAAACATTTCCAACTGAGACCATTCACTACCGGCACACTTGATTGACTTCCATTCCTTTTCTGTGACTTGCTTCGTCATAATGCGAAAGAATTCTTGAATTGAACCACTACCTGAACATGTACAAAATAAAATTAAACTTATATACACTCTGTGTAGAATTTCTTGTATAACAATATTTCAATAAAATATCATTACTGTATTTCTTAAGTCCTTGGCTGCATATCCACTGACAAAAGATGAAGATAAGAGTTTCATTTCATTTTGATGACATTTGGAGGGATATATTTTTCCAACCATGTTATTGCTTTTCAAGTATCACTTATGCACAAAAGGATAGAATTGGCACAAGTATGAAACTTCTTATCAGTAGCATCAACCATTAAGGCTTCAACTTTAGCTACTGATCATTCATACAACTTTCAAAAACTTTCAGCAACTTAACATGTAGAAATACGGGACTAACAATAGATCTGTGATTTACTTTGAAAGTTACACAGGACAGCGAACAAAGGCAACATTGGATTTAAGATGCAAAGTTGACTAGGCATGAGGATGCCATTTGCCTGCATATGAAACAACTCAAAAGGACTAAGATTGACAAAAGTAACAAACATTAAACTTTCCAGTTCCAGGGAGCCTATATCTGATAGCGGGTGAGAAACCCTTCCATTCAAAGCAGGCTCTTTGAAATCACTGACCTCATTAGGTGTTAGTTTGCTCTCACCCACACCATGTGAGAATTCTTGCTATATAGGGACAACTCCCCAATTAGCTTGTTGACAATTTGCTATTCAAGAAGCTTTGATTACGTAAATTTACAAAGGGAACACATTAATCTGTATTCTTAAAGACACATATCATCAGAATTTCCTAATGTAAAGCAATAACTGTCTAGCAAGGTAGGGGGGCTACACACAGGTACAAACAGCATTGTTAGAACACACACATAAAATAAGTTAACTGCTTTTTCTCCTAAAGAGCAGCTGAGGAAAAGTTAGGGATTTTGGTAGGTCTTTCTCATTTACTTAAACAGGAACTAAAGCTCCACCTACTGAACAATTGCTAGGAAAACTGTATTGCCAAAGCTGCTGCCATCAGGATGCCTTCAAGCTGAAGCCCTCATGAAACAAGTGGAGGAGCTCAGAGAAGGGATGGCAAGGCTGAGAACATTTGAGACAGTGAGAAGTACAGTACATTGATAAGATGGGGGAGGAGTAGCCTAGTAGTTAGGACATAGTACCTCAGGCCAGAGGGCCAGAGGTTCAAGTCCCACCTGGGGACAGCAATCTCAGGCCAGTTTCTAGTCCTATAGGCACTCCTTGTGGCCTTGGGCAAACCACTTAACCCTCCGTTGCCTCAGGTATACATAGATTGTGAGCCCTTTGGGGACAAGGGATTATATCCAGTACATGTTTGTAGTAATTACATAATGTAAACTGCTTTGATTGAAGGATAAGGTGGTATAGAAATAGGAATTACACTTACCTGGTAATTGTGGTTCCTTGAGTAACTCCAGTTTAGTCCTCAACCTCTGGGTAGTATACCTCCTCCTGCAGCTTGGAGCCTGGGCATGTCAAAGTCATGACATCACTGGATATAGCCTGCTGGTCTCTCCCATCAGCCCCCAGTGAACTATTGACAAAGCAAACTCAAAGGAGCAACAAATCAGTAACTTTTTTTTTTTAAACTTATTATATTCAAGGGCACGCATAACATATAACCTATCTACCTACTACTCCCCTTCCAGAAGGACAGGGACTGCTTCGGGCATTCTCTCCTTTCTGTCGAATGCCTAGCCCTAAATAAACCAGAGCAATATAGCAATATAGATAACATTATAATATAATATAATATACCATAATATAACAATATCATAATATAATAACATAACAATAAAGCAAAGCAAAGCAAAATAAAGCATTAACGACTGAACTCCCATGAAGGCCTATATCCACTTTTAATCTTGCACTTCCCCCAACAGAAAAGACCACTGCTAAGACCACATCTCCGGGCGGGATTGAGGACTAAACTGGAGTTACTCAAGGAACCACAATTACCAGGTAAGTGTAATTCCTATTTCCTTATCGTTCTTCCAGTTTAGTCCTCAACCTCTGGGATGTATCAGAGCAGTACTCATTGGGAGGGACCTTTCCAGCCGGATCTCAACACCGCCTTCCCGCAAGCGGCCTCCTTAGCCGCCAGAACATCTAGCTCTGGTAAAGTAAACTCATAAGGCTACTGGGACTGTACAGTCCCGTAGAAGATAAGTTGACACAATCGCGCTCTAATCCATCCATAGACAGAATCCTTCGCTGCCGTTTTCCCTTTGCGGGACCCTCCGAACAATCAGAAGAGAGGCAATCTGATTTGCGAAAAAATTTTTTTGGAAACCTGTAACCACTGCCGCAGTGCTCTCTCGATTTCCAAACAGCGCAATCCATGGACTGAGACGCTCCGCCGAACCTAGCGCTGGAAGAGAGACTGTGTGATTCAGGAGAAACGGAGAAAACCACCTTTGGCAAAAACAACGGAACTGGCCGCAAGGCCACCTTCTCTCTGGAGAAAGAAAAAAAAAACGGTTCCCAACGCCTGCAGCTCCGAAATTCGTCTCACCGAACAGATGGCCACCAAACATTTTGTCTTCAAGGTTAAATCCTTAACCACCGTCTGTTGCAAGGGTTCAAATGGTGCGCTAACGTCCCTAAAAACAAATTGCGCTCCCCCGGAGAAATTAAGATTCTACGAGAGGGCTGCAGCCTGGTAACCGTTAGAGATAGCGTACCACATTGACCTGTGTATGAGAGCCACTCCCTGTACATTGTCCCTAAAGCAAGACAGAGCTGCTAACTGAACTCTCAAGGAACTGGCTGCTAACCACTTATCCAACCCGTCCTGTATAAAACTTGATATCAAGGTAACTGACACCACGGTCGTGCAAATGTGCCTCCGCGGACACCAATCCCCAAAGATACGCCAGCTACGCACATATGCAAGGGACGTAGCCTTTTTTTTTGCGGCAAGGTGGCGATGACTGCTGCCTCGTAACTCTTTTTCCTTAACCTTACCCTTTCAGTGGCCACCCCGTAAGCGAGAACTGATCCACCTGAGGCATCGAAGGGGACCCTGTAGCCACAAATTCTCCAACTACGGTAACCTCCCTGGATTCTCGACGAGCCACCGTATGAAGTTGGTGTCCCCCGAGCGTCTCGGCCAGCCCGAGGCCCCCAACAACACTTGTCCCTCATACGCTTCCAAAAGCTGAATCACTCGCCTATGAGTGCCCCCGGAGGAAAGACAGAGAAGACCGGACGACGGCCACCGATGTATCAGTGCGTCGATGCCTTCAGACATCCTATCGCGTCATCTGCTGAAGAAGCGACCGGTTTTCGCAGTCTGAAACGTCGCCATGAAGACTATCGGCTGTTCGCCTCTGCGACCGATCTGTGCGAACACCGCCGGATGCAACTCCCATTCTTCGGCATCTACTCGAACCCTGCTGAGGAAATCTGCCGGCACAATGTCCTTTCCTGAAATATGCGCTGTCAAGAACGCTGGGAGCCGAGGTTCTATTCACGCAAACAGACCCTTTGCCGCAGAGTAGTCAGACAGCACTTGCACTGCTCGAACTGTCAGCATAGCTTTGAATGCTTGGACCGCCAGGAGTACCGCTCGCAATTCCAGTCGGTTGATTGCCTACTAGGTCTCCTGCATACTCCAAGAGCCTTGTGCGAAAAGATCTCCGCAATGTATCAGAGTTTAAAAGTTTTGGCCAAGCTCCTGGAGGAAAGGTCCACAACCTTTTATTAAAGAGAACCTGAGAAAATTATTAATTTATTTAATTGTTTTTATACACCCTCTTTCTACAATTCAAGATGGCCTATAAAACGCACAACCTCACAGAGTGTTGCATCTGTAATGCTTTTAACAGAACTCTTTGAACATGAGCATACCTGAATTTGCTGCTTGCTCCGTACCAGCAATGTGTAACCTATTCGTCCTTCTGGGAGACTGCCAGGCACCCGTGACCCGGACCAGCCCCTACAGGAAACAGGACACTGGACTCAAAGGACCCTGGTCTGACCCAGTACAGCACCTCCTGTATCCCCATAAATGGAACCTGCCCAAGATCTCCACCTTGGATGGACCAGGCCAAGCCTAGCCCCATGGCCCTGTAACTAGCTCACACGGCGCAGTGAGGCTCAGCGATGTCTTGTAAGGAGTGGATGCCTAGCAGTTGGGGCAAGTTGTCAGAGGACCAAGGGTTCGAATCCCACCCGAGGCCCGCAACCTTGGGCCACAAGAATTGGGGTCTATGGTCCCATAGGTGGTAACATAGTAGTAACATAGTAAATGACGGCAGATAAAGACCAGAATGGTCCATCTAGCCTACACAGCAAGATGGCAAGAGTAGGTGCACCTGTCACTCTATGCAGGCCACCCCTCCCCATGTCTTTGTTTAGGGGTGAACCCACCACTCCATGTAGGACAACCCTGTTTGTTGAGACGTTAGATGGTTCAGAAGTTAGATGGTACCGCTTATTTTGTTTTTATCCTGTTGCTGTAAAGGGATCCACTGTGTTTGTCCCATGCCGTTTTGAATTCTGTCACCGTGTTTGCCCCTACCACTTCCATCGGGAGGGCATTCCAAGCATCCACCACCCTTTCAGTGAAAAAATATTTCCCGACATTGCCTTTCAATTTACCACCTTGCAGCTTCATGTTATGCCCTCTAGTTTTACAGCTTCCCCATCTTTGGAAGAGGTTTGTTTGTTCATCATTTCTCTTTAAGTATTTAAAGGTCCGAATCATATCTCCCCTGTCCCTCCTCTTCTCCAAAGTGTACATATTTAGGTCTTCAAATCTCTTCTCATAAGGCTTCTGACGCAGGCTCCAAATCATTTTGGTCGCCTTCCTCTGAACAGTTTCCAGTCTTTTTACATCTTTTGCAAGATATGGTCTCCAAAACTGAACAAAGTATTCCAAGTGAGGCCTCACCAGTGACTTGTACAGTGGTATAAGTACCTCTTCCTTTCTTTGTATGCAGCCCAACATCCTCCTGGCTTTTGCCACCGCCTTGTCGCACTGTTTTGCCACCTTGAGCTCATCAGAGATAATCACACCAAGGTCTTTCTCCTGAACCATGCACACCAACCTATTGCCCCCTATTGCGTACATTTCCCTTGGATTTCTGCTACCCAAGTGCATGACACTGCACCTTTTCTCATTAAATCATAGTTGCCAAGCATTAGACCATTCTTCCAGCTTTTGTAGATCTTTCCTCATGTTATCCACTCCCTCGGGAGGAGTTCATTCTGTTGCAAATTTTTGTGTCATCTGCTAAAGACAGACTTTTTTATTCAGTCCTTCAGGAATATCACTCACAAATACACTGAACAGTGCTGGGCCCAGGACCGAACCCTGGGGCACCCCGCTAATCACCTTCCTTTCATCCGAGTGAGCTCCATGTACCATCACCTTCTGTTGTCTGTCAGTCAACCAATTTCTAATCCAGTTTACCATCTTGGGACCCATCCCCAAGCTACTGAGTTTATTGACAAACCTCCTATGAGGAACAGTATCAAAGGCTTTGCTGAAATCCAGGTAGGATGACATCCATTGCATGCCCCTGATCTAGTTCCTTGGTCATCCAGTCAAAGAACTCAATCAGATTTGTTTGGCAAGACCGTCCTTCGGTAAAACCATGTTGCCTCAGATCTTGCAACTTGTTGGTTTTGAGAAAGTTCACTATTCGCTCTTTCAGGAGCGCCTCCATTACTTTTCCCGCCACCAAGGTAAGGCTCATGGGCCTGTAGTTTGACACTTCTTCCGTGTCACCACTTTTGTGTAGAGGTACGACATCAGCCATTGTCCATTCCTGAGGAACCTCTCCTGTTTCCAAGGATCTGTTGAACACATCCTTTAACGGTCCTCCAAGAACCTCTCTGAGCTCTTTCAGTATCCTGGGATGTATCCCATCTGGTCCCATGGCTTTGCCCACTTTCAGTTTAGCAAGTTGTTCTAACACCTCATCTTCTGTAAATGGTGTGGTATCTACTTCATTCCCATTTTTATATTTTGGAGTCACAGCTGGTCCATCTCCAGGATTTTCTTTAGTAAAAATAGAGCAGAAGTATTTGTTTAGCAATTTTGCTTTTTCAATGTCACTTTCCACGAGTCCTTTCCCAGCACTTCTGAGTCCTGAAATTCCAACTCTGGCCTTGGTCAAACCACTCAACCCTCCATTTTCTCAGGCACAAACACAAATTGTGAGCCCTTCCAGGCCAAGGGAATTACAAATACAGTATCCGAATGTATGCCTTACAAAAGGTGGAGGAGGCGGGTAGATCACTACATCTGGGCATCCCACAAAGTAAGCGGGTCACTCCAAAGGGCGACCTGTACCCGTTCAAACATTACTCTCCCATAAGTCGTGAGGACTTAGGCGTCCCCCGAATCGTTATTTTCCTTACTCATTAGTTTAAGGTATCCTAAATAAATAAATAAATAAATGACTGGGAATACGTGACTTTTAGAAAACTCTGGCAGTGAAGTTACATTAGGGCTGGTGCTGGCTAGAAACATAGAAATATGATGACAGAAAAAGACCACATGGCCTATCTAGTCTGTCCATCCATATCAACAACTACAACAGTCCCCTTTTTACCTTTAGAGATCCTCTGTGTTTGTCCCATGCTTTTCTGAATTCAGTTACTGTCCTCATCTCTACCACCTCCACTGGGAGACTATTCCACAGATCCACTACTCTTTCCGTAAAGAAATATTTCCGCATATCACTCCTGAAACTATCTCCCTTCACCCTCATCCCATGTCCCCTCGTAGCAGAAATTGCTTTCAATTGAAAGATGCTCTCTCCCTGAATATTTATGCCACGGAGGTATTTAAACATCTCAATCATATCACCTCTATCCCGCCTTTCCTCTAAGGTGTACATATTAAGATCCTTCAGTCTGTCCTCATATGCTTTATAATGAAGACCACTAATCATTTTAGTAGCCACCCTCTGCACCGACTCCATCCTGTTCACATCCTTTTGAAGGTGCGGTCTCCAGAATTGCACACCTCCAAATGAGGTCGTACCAAAGACTTATACAGAGGCATTATCACCTCCTTTTTTCTGCTAGCCATTCCTCTCCGTATGCACCCAAGCATCCTTTTAGCTTTTGCTGTCGCCTTTTCTACCTGTTTAGCTACTTTAAGATCATCAGACACAACCACGCCTAGGTCCCCGTCTTCTTTAGTGGACAAAAGTACTTCACCCCCTATACTATATTGCTCCCTTGGATTGCTGCAGCCCAAATGCATGACCTTACATTTTTTAGCATTAAATCCCAGCTGCCAAATTCTAGACCATTCTTCAAGCTTAGCTAGATCCCTCCTCATGTTATCCACACCTTCCAGCACAATGAGGATCACCGACCCCCTGTCTGGTGTTTCAGCAGGGTCTTCGCTATGAGAGGTATGGGAGGATATGTGCATAGCAGGCCCTCCCTCCAGTGCAGGAAAAAAGCATCTGGAGCTAGCCTGCTGTGCAAGGCGACCCTGCAGCAGAACTGATCCACTTGGGTGTTGTGCTGAGTGGCGAACAGATCTATCAAGGGCATACCCCACTTTCAAAAGATCTGGGCCGCGACATCCATGTCCAGAATCCACTCATGCAGCTGAAGGACATGGCTTAGATGGTCCACACCAAGACATTCTTCTCCCCTGGCAGATATGGGGCCCTTAACTCCATACTGTGAGTGATGGCAAATTTCCACAACTGGACCGCTCCCAGCACAGGAGATACGATCCAATACCCCCTTGCTTGTTTATGCAGTACATCACGACCAGATTGTCAGTCTGAATCAGAACAATCTGGTTGGCCAGGCAATTCTGGAAAGCCCCGAGGGCATTTGCTATGGCTCATAATTCCAAAAAATTGAACTAGTGCAGACTCTCTTGTTCGGACCAGATGCCTTGCGTGTGGAGGCCATCCAGATGTGCTCTCCAACCCAGCTTATATGCATCCGTAGTCAGTGTCTTCTGCAGTGATGCCTTCTGAAAAGGGAGGCCCCTGAGCAGGTTCTGAGGAACCAACCACCAATATAGGGACTGCACAAGGGTATGGTGACTACTACCCGGTCCTTGAGGCAGCCTGCTTCCACTAAATACTTAGTGTCCATTGAGCATGTCTCATTGGCAGACGAGTCAGGGGAGTGATATGCACTGTAGAGGCCATGTGGCTGACCACAGTCAGCATCCCACAAGCCATTGTCTGCCGACTCCACTGGGTATCACAGACCAAAGTTGTCAGTCACTGTAGTTGATCCAGTAGAAGAAAGCCCTTTGCTTGAGTCGTGTCAAGGAGAGCCCCTATGAACTCCAGTTGTTGGATGGGCTAAAGGTGGGACTTTGGGCAATTGACAACAAAACCTAACAGCTCTAGCACCTGGATGGACAACTTTGTTGAGGCCAGACTCCGTCTGAAGTGGTGCTTTTTATGAGTCAGTCGTCCAGGTTAGGGAAGACAAACCCCCCAGTGTTCCAAGATAGGCCATTACCATTGTGAGGCACTTCGTGAAGACTTGGGATGCCGAGGCCAGTCCGAAGGGTAACATTCTGTACTAGAAGTGCTGTTTTGCCAGGACAAATCTGAGATATTTCTGGTAGGTGGGATGGATCTTTAAGTGGGTATACACGTCCTTTAGATCCAAGAAGCATAGCCAATCGTCCTTCTGAAGATAAGGGAGTAGGGTCCCTAGAGAGACCATCTTGAACTTTTCTCACAACAGGAAGGTGTTGAGGTCTCCGAGGTCCAGGATGCCCCCCCCCCCCACCACACCACACCACACCACCGTCTTGGGGACTAGAAAGTACCTGGCGTAAAATTCCGGTCTAATCTACTCCCGAGGCACAGGCTTAAAGGCGAGATCAGCAAGAAGGGTGGAGATTTCCCCCTGAAGAAGGTTTAGATGCAGAGGGTCAAGGGGAAACACTCTCAGGGGAAGGGAGGGAGCAATGAGGTGGCAGTTCAGTGAAGTGCAACATGTAGCTGCTTTGAACTATTTGCAGCATCCATGTGTCCAAAGTGATGACAGGCCACCTGTGGGTAATGAGAGTGAGCCGTCCCCCACTGGAAGATTCCCCTCTGTGCTCACCAGTAGATTGGTTTTGCTCTGAAGGAACTAGTCAAAACCCCGTCCCCAGGCTTGGGTTGCAGGGCAGGCAGAACCTTTTGGGGCTTTTCCAGACATTGAGGATGAGGAGCCTGTGACTTTTGCTGGAAGGCTAGAGGTCCAGGAGAGTACCTGTGCTTACATGGATAGGTGGTCTTTTGGCCTCCCCCTAATACTTTCTGTGATAGGGATTGGACATGCATCTCAAGAGCTTGATGAGGGTTATGTGCTACTTCTCTCTGACGTCAGCTTTTTCCTCCATCTGCTCTCCAAGCATGGCATATCCGCCAGCTTATTTTGTACAGACTGCCTCAGGTCTGAAGACTGAAGCCAGACGAGGCAGTGGGCTCCAATACCCACAGCAGATGCTCTAGAGACAGTCTGTAGGCATCATACATAGCTCTGCCCAGGAACTTCGAGCAGTCTTTGCCATGGCCCACTAGGGTATGAAAATGCTCTACTTTTCTCCAGAGAGAGGAATTGGCACAAATCGATGAGATCATGCATGATGTCCTTCAGGAACATGCTCATCTAAAGCTGGTAAGAGCACTCTAGCTGCGAGCAGGGAGCTCTGGAAGCACCTCCTGCTGAAGAAGTCTAATATCCAAGCCTCCCTACCTGGGAGTGTCGAGGAATGAGTCTTGGTGCTCTTAAGCCTTTTAAGGGCGGACTTCTCCTCTGCAAGGGCAGCATTGCCTGTGCAACCCTGATAATTGATTCAGGCCACCGTCGTCACGTTGTCTGAGCACACTCTCACTGACACCCCCTGAATCAGGGACTGGAAGTACAAAAGAGCGAGATACACCTCTTGCATTTTCAAGTGATTGATGGACCAAGTACTCTCCACTGGGGACAACCGCCCCTGCGTGACCAGAGTCTGGCAATGGGCTTCCCAGCCCATGAGACTGGCATCCGTCATCAGCAACACCCACTCAGGTGGCTCCAGGGACATTCCCACCACCAAATGGGCGTCCTCCAACCACCACTGGAGGCTCACTCACCTCCTTCAGACATCGAAGCTTCACGGGCAACGGCTAATCGAGTGGTGCCCAGCGTGTCAGAAGGGCCCGTTGCAGAGGTCCCATGTGGGCCTATGCCCAAGGGACTAAATCCAAGGCTGCTGCCATGGATCCCAGTAGCTGCAGACAGAACTAGGCCATTGGCTGCTGCATTGCTAGAAAGTGTTGGACCTGCTCCTGCAGCTTGCTTATCCTGTCAGCCGGCAAAGAGACAGACCAACCTTGGTGTTGAAAAACGCCCCCAGGTATGCTCAGTGTTGTACCGGCTGCAGCTGACTTTTGGATAGGCTGACTACCTATCCCAGACTCTGGAGAAACTCGACCAACTGAGGGGTATACGCAGCGCCTTGTTGACATGTTTGAAATCTAGAATAGGTCACCATGAACCTTCCCTTCTTTGGGACTACAAAATAAATTGAGTAATCGACCACAGCCATGTTGGTTGGGTAGTACTGGGACCACCACTCTTAATTGCGGCAGGCAGCATACACTATCTTCCACCACTGCTGCCTTGGTTAAAGCTTGACACTGAGACTGACCAAACGTCTCGATGAGGGGGCGTGCAAACTCAAGCATGTATTCCTCCCGGATAATCTCCAACACCCATTGGTCGGTTGTTATACTGGCCCAGACTAATAAAACTACTGTAACTGACCTCCAATTGGAACAGGGTCCGACTGGGCTGGCCTTATTTCATTGTGTTTTCTTAGCTGGGATTGGAAGGGTGGAGTAAAATCTCCTTCCGGAATCCCTGTAACCTTGAAAGGACTGTCTCCTGGTGCTAAAACGACCTGCTTAATGGAGAAGAACTGACCTGCTCTAAATTTCCGAAAATCCTGAGGCTGCCCCCCTCTGAGGGTCAGCCTGCTTAGATTCTTTGGGACGATCATCTGGCAACTTTACCAGCTTCTCTAAGTTGTCCCCAAACAGTTTGCCTTTGTATGGAAGCTTACTCAACCTAGTCTTGGAAGGGACATCTGCGGAGCAGTTTCGGAGCCAGAGGAAGCACCTGGCCATTATAATAGAAGCCACTCTTTTAAGCAGACTAACTTGGCACCCTCTGCTGCAACAGGCTACTCCATTTCCACCAAGACCATCATCTGCAACCACTGGATGGATGCCCTGGTAATGTAGGAGCCACAGATCAAAGGCCTGTTTCAACAAGGATTCTAGCTTCCTGTCTTGAAGGTCCTTTAGCACTGCTCCCACTTCCACAGAAATGGTGTTCTCAGTCACTGCCATCACCAGCACATCTACTGGGGGTAATCTTAAGGAACATAGAAACATGACGACAGAAAAAGACCACATGGTCTATCTAGTCCGGGAGTCTCAAACTCAAATTGCTTTGAGGGCCAAATGAGGACTTGTAAAGTAACCCGGGGGCCGCATAAGACGTGGGGCCTCATTTGCATAAATATTTGCATAATGTTACCATACACTAACTTTTAGTAAACATGCCTCTTAATGAGTATGGATAAAGAAAGACTAAAAGATTTAGAAATAGGAAGACAATAATTAAACTGGGAACCCCAAAAGCCAAACTTGGAATGTACAACAACACTGTAGAAATAAAACTATAAATTAATTTCCTCTTGTACTAAACAAAGTGCAAACATTAATGATGCACATTTCCCAGAGCTGACATATTCCAGTTAATAAATTCAAAATAAAGAGATATTTTTCTACCTTTTGTGCATTTTTTTTCAGTTGCAATTGCTCCAGCCACTTCTGGTTTCTTCGTGTCTTCTGCTATCTCCATCGTCTGCTGTCCATTTGTCCTTTCTTCTCTCTTCTAGTTTTTTTCCATTCTCTCTCTCTACATCTGCTTTAACATACTAATCTTTCTCCTTTTGCTCTTTCCTCATTCCTATTTCATCCACTCAAATTTTACCCCTCCATCCTCAATCCCCACTTACTCTCCCAATACCTGGCCAATTGTAGATTTGTCTTCTCTTCCAGACAAAACATTTTTCCCCTCTCCATTTCACTTTCCCAGCTCCATCCCATTCTAATCCTCCCCCAACATCAGCTCCCTTCTAGTTCCAGCCCCACCCAGCATCTGCTCCTTTCTAGTCCCTGCATCAGTCCATTTCCAGTCCTATCCTAGCCTCACCATCAGCCCATTTCCAATCCTAGCCCCCCATCAGCCCAATGCCAATCCTAGCTCCCTCCCCTCACAGCCCATTTCCATTCCAAGCCCCCTCCCCATCAGCCATTTGCAGTTCAAGCCCCCCTTCCACTCAGCCCATTTCCAGTCCTAGCAACCCCCCCAGCCCATTACCAGTCCTAGTCCCCCCCATAGCCCACTTGCAGTCGTATCCCCCATCACCCCATTTTCAGTCTTACCTCCCCCTCATAGGCCATTACCAGTCCTAACCACCCAATCAGCCCACCTCCAGTCCTAACCCCCATCACCCCATTTTCAGTCCTAGCCCCCACCATAGCCCATTACCAGTTATAACCCCCCCCAGCCCATTACCAGTCATAACCCCCCCCTGCCAATAGCCCACTTCCAGTCCTAACCCCCATCTGCCCATTTCCAGTCCTAGCCCCCACCATAGCCCATTACCAGTCATAACCCCCCCTGCGAATAGCCCAGTTCAAGTCCTAACTCCAATCTGCCCATTTCCAGTCCTAGCCCCCACCATAGCCCATTACCAGTCATAACCCCCCCCCCTGCCAATAGCCCACTTCCAGTCCTAACCCCCATTACCCCATTTCAGTCAGCCCCTCCATAGCTCATTACCGGCCAGCGAAGGAGGGAAACAAAAAAAACCCAAAACCCTGGCTTCTGCCGTTGCCGCCGTGGCAGCGGCAGAATCAATTGTCAAATTTAAAAAAAAAAAGACTTCTGCTGCTCAAGCAGCAAAATCAGCTGTCCTGCGGCCCCTTCCCCTGTGCCCGGAGATCCGAGTCTGCTCTATCAGCGGCGTGCTTTTCAAGCCGCGAGGAGAGTATTCCCCTCTCGCGCGGCTTGAAACCGCGCGAGAGGGGAATACTCTCCTCGCGGCTTGAAAAGCACGCCGCTGATAGAGCAGACTCGGATCTCCGGGCACAGGGGAAGGGGCCGCAGGACAGCTGATTTTGCTGCTTGAGCAGCAGAAGTCTTTTTTTTTTTAATTTGACAATTGATTCTGCCGCTGCCACGGCGGCAACGGCAGAAGCCAGGGTTTTGTGTTTTTTTTGTTTTCCTCTGTCGCGGGCCGCACAAAGTTGTCTCACGGGCCGCATGCGGCCCGCGGGCCGCGTGTTTGAGACCCCTGATCTAGTCTGTCCTGCCATAACAACTACAACAGTCCCCTTTTTACCTTTAGAGATCCTCTGTGATTGTCCCATGCTTTTTTGAATTCAGTTACTGTCCTCATCTCTACCACCTCCACTGGGAGACTATTCCACAGATCCACTACTCTTTCCGTAAAGAAATATTTCCGCATATCACTCCTGAATCTCTCTCCCTTCACCCTCGTCCCATGTCCCCTCGCAGCAGAACTTGCTTTCAATTGAAAGAGGCTCTCTCCCTGAACATTTATGCCACAGAGGTATTTAAACATCTCAATCATATCACCTCTATCCCGCCTTTCCTCTAAGGTGTACATATTAAGATCCTTCAGTCTGTCCTCATATGCTTTATAATGAAGACCACTAAACATTTTAGTAGCCACTCTCTGCACCGACTCCATCCTGTTCACATCCTTTTGAAGGTGCGGTCTCCAGAATTGCACACTATACTCCAAATGAGGTCGCACCAAAGATTTATACAGAGGCATTATCACCTCCTTTTTTCTGCTAGCCATTCCTCTCCGTATGCACCCAAGCATCCTTCTAGCTTTTGCCGTCGCCTTTTCTACCTGTTTAGCTACTTTAAGATCATCAGACACTACCACACCTAGGTCCCGCTCTTCTTTAGTGGACAAAAGTACTTCACCCCCTATACTATATTGCTCCCTTGGATTGCTGCAGCCCAAATGCATGACCTTACATTTTTTAACATTAAATCCCAGCTGCCAAATTCTAGACCATTCTTCAAGCTTAGCTAGATCCCTCCTCATGTTATCTACCCCTTCCTGGATGTCTACTCTATTGCAGATTTTGGTATCATCCACAAAGAGGCAAACCTTACCTGAAAGCCCTTCCGCTATATCACTAACAAAGATGTTAAAAAGAATCGGACCAAGTACAGATCCCTGGGGCACACCACTGATAACATCCTTCTCCTCAGAGTGAGCTCCATTTACTTGTACTCTTTGTCGTCTCCCACCCAACCAATTTCTAACCCAAGCAGTAACTTTAGGGTCCATCCCTAGGGTGCTCAGTTTGTTTATAAGTCGCCTGTGAGGAACAGTGTCAAAGGCTTTACTGAAATCTAAATACACCACATCTAGGGCTCTCCCTCGGTCCAACTCCCTGGTCACCCAGTCAAAGAAATCAATCAGATTTGTCTGACAAGACTTGCCTCTGGTGAATCCATGCTGCCTCAGATCCTGTAATCCGCTGGACTCCAGAAACCTCACTATTTTCTCTTTCAGCAGCATTTCCAATAACTTACTCACCACCGAAGTTAAACTAACCGGCCTGTAGTTTTCAACCACATCCTTACTTCCGCTTTTGTGTAAAGGCACCACATGAGCATCTCTCCAATCCTTTGGCACCACTCCCGACTCCAGTGAGGCATTGAAAAGGTCAGTCAGTGGAGCTGCTAGAACGTCCCCAAGTTCTCTCAGTATTCTCAGGTGTATCCCATCCGGTCCCATCGCTTTGTCTACTTTAAGTTGAGATAATTTCTCACGAACACAGTCTTTTGAAAATTGTTCAAGATGTCCTTTGCTTCTATTCCTATTTGTGAGTGTTTTCTGAGGTCCTGCTCCTGGTTCTTCATCTGTGAACACAGAACAAAAATATTTGTTAAGCAATTCCGCTTTATCCTTATCAGCTTCTACATATTCCTCCCCTGCACCCTTGAGTCTGACAATACCACTCTTGCCCTTCCTCTTCTCACTAATATATCTGAAAAATGTCTTATCCCCCCATTTTATAGCATTGGCTATTTCATCCTCCTTTTGAATCTTTGCCTTCTTGACTACGTTGCTAGCTTCTCTAAGTTTTTCCAAATACAGATGCCTGTCTTCCTCTCTCTGTGATCTCTTGTATTTCATGAAGGCCTCCCTCTTTTTCTTCACTTTTTCAGCTACTTCTTTCGAAAACCATAGCGGTCTCCTTTTCCTTTTACCTTTATTTACCATTTTAACAAAAAGGTTGGTTGCCCTTAAAATACCCCCTTTCAGTTTTGCCCACTGTTTTTCTACATCCCCCAGCTGTTCCCATCCCACTAACGACTCCCTGAGGTATTGGCCCATCTTCGCAAAGTTAGTCTTCCTAAAGTCTAAGATCCTCACCTTGGAATGGATTCTAACAGCCCTAGTCCTAATACTGAACCACACCATCTGGTGATCACTGGATGCAAAATGATCTCCCACTACAACACCAGAAACACTTTCACCATTGGTAAGCACCAAGTCCAGTATGGCCCCTTCACGTGTGGGGTCTGTTACCAATTGCCTGAATAGTTCTCCCTGTAGGGAATCCAGGATCTCCTTACTTCTAGATGATACTGCAGCAGGAATGTGCCAATCAACATCTGGCATATTGAAATCTCCTATCAGTAGCACTTCCCCTTTCCTAGCAATGCTGCGTATGTCTTCAATTAACTCTCTGTCCACCTCTTCCTCTTGTGAGGGAGGTCTGTATATCACACCAATGCAAATAGATTTCTCTTTCCCTCTTTCTAGTTTAACCCACAATGCCTCCTCTCTCCCTTTTAAGCTCTGTAATTCCAAAGCTTTAATAGTAGTTTTTACATATAGTGCCACTCCTCCGCCCCTTCTTCCTCCCCTGTCCTTTCTGAATAAAGTATAGCCAGGTATAGTTACATCCCAGTCATGGTTTTCTGTGAACCATGTTTCTGTAACTGCCACTAAATCCAAGTCAGCCACTCCCACCAAAGCTTTAACTTCAGGGATCTTATTTCCCATGCTACGGGCATTAATACACACTGCTTTCCATGTGTTACCCCTGTTACCCATTTCCATAAAGGTATTTAATGTATCACCTACCTGGGGGCTTTCACTTACCTGGGGGCTTTCTTCACCCATCCCCAACGAATCTAGTTTAAAGCCCTCTTCAGTAGATTAGCCAGTCTACTACCGAAGATGCGTTGACCTTTCTTGGACAGATGGATGCCATCTCTGCTCTGCAACCCTTGGAACAGCATCCCATGGTCTAGGAAACCAAAACGCTCTCGATGACACCATCCATGCAGCCATGCATTCATCTCCAGGATGCGAGCCTCTCTGCCTTGGCCTTTACCCTCAACAGGGACGATTGAAGAGAACACCACCTGTGCACCTAACTGCTTCACCCTCTGTCCCAGAGCCATGAAGTCACTTTTGATATGCTCAGAGGTATACCTGGCAGTATCATTTGTTCCAACATGGATTAGCAACATTGGGTAATAGTCAGTGGGCTTGATGAGTCTCGGCAAACTCTCCGTAATATCTTGGATTTTGGCACCAGGCAGACAGCATACCTCTCTGGATATCAAGTCTGGTCGGCAGATGGACGCCTCAGTACCCCTCAGAAGAGAGTCTCCAACCAACACAAGGAGATCCTTGTCCTCTTGTGGAATGGGATATAAGCAAGCTATCACACTGCTCCCCTTCAGACCTGCTTCAGGGACTTTCTATCATATTCTTAATCACCCTGTACACAGGGAAGCACACTTGCATCTCCTTGGAACTCTGCAACAAAGGATCTTCCAAGGGTTCCTCCGTCACCGCAGGGGGAGTTACCATATTTAAGTCAGCTAAAGAATGACTAATCAGCACCGCTATCTCCTCTCTGTGGAACTGTCTTACCATGTTCAGATCATCTCCTGGGGAGGGGGGGGCCTCCCTCCCCCAACTCTTCCAAGATCTGGGAATGAGGGGAATGTTGCTCTCCCCAAAGGTCCTTATCCTCCTTTGCTCTCTTACTGTTGGGTGCTTTCGGAACCAGGAGTTCCTCCTGCAGGGCTTCAAATGACGACAAAGAAGGGAGAGAGGTCTGGCCAGAGGCTTTCTCTTAAGATAGTAGGCTCTATGCAAGGTCAGAATAAAATCAGGAGAAAGAAATGAGTCAACCTGCTCACTTTCCAAGAAGACCACCGTCTGCGGTTCTGAAGACAGACTTGGGGATGATTTTGCCATTTTCTTTGCTTTGCCTGCCTGGTCATGCTGCCCCGATGAAATGGCTGTTCTTTCTAAAATGGCCGCGGTTCCCACCAAACCACGGGAACTGCCGACCCTGTAGAAGGCAGATCAGACTCTCCAGCCTGCTCCTGCATGTTTCCCCAATGAAAGGCATGCTCAAAAAAAAAAAAGGGAACGGCGAAGACAAACCCTGTACATACCGCATTCAGCCAAACCACGGCTTCCTCCACATGACACACACAAGCAGAGGAAGCCGCCAGCATGCACAGACTCCGGAAACAAAGCCGAGGTCAAGGACTGAATTTTCACCACGCGGGGAAAGAGAGGTTCATCAGGCACAACCACAAAGAGCAGAAAACAAAATTAAAGTACACAACCCATTGCACTGCTGTCCTGATCAGTGGAAAAAAAAAAAAACAAACTTACAGCCTGCCAGCTGCTTTTTTTTTTTTTTTTACAGAATGCCTGCAAGGCACACCCCCTTCAAACCAGTAGCAACTGTACAAAGGAAAGGCCAGGTATCTATAGCACCAATCTGTGGGTAGTCCAGCTGGGGGGAAAGAGAGACTGGAACCATCAGGCTTTTTAACACCTGGGGCTCACAAGACCCATTCAATGATCCTAGTGAAAAATGACAGGCCCTGCTCACTGTCATCCTTCACACTCCTGCTAAGCTACAGTAGTGATACCAGCAACAGGCCACATCACTTAAGCTGCTCTGCTGATCCTTCTCCTAAGTATTTTATTATCTCAGGATTGTAAAGAACTAAGGTGAGACTAAATCTTCAAAGCTCTCTCAAAGAGGCCCACAATGGTAGGGCTGCTCCCTCAGCTGCTGAGGACCGAGAATACTGGAGTCTTGGCAGTTACGATTTAATGCGAAGTTCAGAGTCATGCACTTGGGTTGCAGAAATCCAAAGAAAATGTATACAATAGGGGGGGGGGAGAGAGAGATTGGTGTTCATGAACCAGGAGAGGGACCTCCAAGTGCTAGTGTCTAAGGATCTCAAGGTAGCAAAACAATGTGACAAGATGGTAGCCAAAGCCAGAAGGATGCTGTGCTGTATACAGAGAGGAATAACCAGCAGAAAGGAGGAAGTATTAATGCTTCTGTACAAGTCGTTGGCGAGGCTTCATTTGGAGTATTGTGTTCCGTTTTTGAGACCATATCTCACAAAGGACATAAAGAAACCGTTCAGAGGAAAGTGACCAAAATGATTCAGAGCCTGCACCCGAAAACGTATGAGAAAAGATTTGAAGACCTAAATACCTATACCCTAGAGAAGAACAGGGACAGGGGAGATATGATACAGACTTTTAAATAAATAAAGGGTACCAATGAACAAACAAATCTTTTTCCAAGATGGGAAAGCTGTAAGACTAGAGCGAAAAAAATGAAGCTCAAAGACAGTAAACTTAAAAGCAACATCAGGAAATACTTTTTCACTGAAAGGGTGGTGGCTACATGGAATACCCTCCTGATGGAGGTGTTTGGGGCAAATACAGTGACGGAATTCAAAATGGCATGGGAAACACACAATGGATCCCTTTATAGCAAGAGGATGAAATCAAAGCAAATTTAAAATATCTTTTAATAGAGGGGGACTGACCTGCATGGAGAAGCAGGTACAAGCCTAAACACAGGCATAGAAGGGTGGTGATTTGCACAGAGCTGCGGTTACACTTACTGGGCAGAGCTGATGGACCATACTGGTCCTTATCTGCCATTATATACTATGTTACAATGTTCCTATTCTTCCCCCCCCCCCCCCCCCCACGCACACTCCAAGAGCAGGGTGGGTTGGGCAGGAAAATTACTCTCTACTACACCAACCAGCAAAGAAGAGGAATCAGATAAGCAGCAAGGTATATATAGTCACCATACCCCCCCCCCCCCGAGCATCCCACGTAACGCTACCCGCCTCTAATGACATCCCCTATACTTATGTGCTATTGCAATTGCAAATCCGAATCCCTTTCTTCCCTTCACCCTTCCTAGTGAGCAGACTACTAAGCTCCTTAACCTCACTCCTCCCTCCCCCTCTATACTCTCTAAGCAAAAAGGGTGTAAAGCCCCCCTCCCCCTATCCATGCCAGGCATCCAGCTACCATCGGCCACTGGGACCAGATCCTGCTAGAAGGGGTTAGCATGAGGAGGCAGCATTTAGGAAAAAAATGGCAGAGGATCCATCTGTGTTGTTGTAGGCTCAAAGACATAAACCTGTAGCTGACTCGAATGACAAACGTGGCAAGGGACTAAAGGCCATTAGAACACAAAGTTGTGAGCCACCTCTTTTGGGATGTCACTGGTGTCACTGAGCATGCCAGAAATCTATACGGATCCACAGACATTTGTTGGTATTTTAACAAAAAATGACTGCAACATACAAGAATATAAAGAGACACCTGCCCCAGGTCCAAAGAATGTCCAAAAACGTTTTATGAATGTGTTAGTGCTTTTCAGACAGACATTTCTGGACCCCCCTCTGCTAATCTGGTCTTACTGTAAACCACTTAGATGCCACTAAGGCATGCCCGTACCAAAAGCTGTGCGAGCAGTGCAGCAGCACAGGGCGCAAGCACAGAAAAGAGCACTGATATTACTGAGCTTCGAGGAAGTTGAAAAAGAATGAAAGTTACTGAACGTGGCTAGATGGAGGAGGGGTACCAGATCTGTTAGTCACACAGGGCATATTTCTAGCTTGGTCTGGTCTTGCATAGTGGTACAACAATGCGCTATAAATAAAATAATCTATAAACACTAGAGTCCCTACACCAGTGTGCTTGCAGACCATGATGCCTTGGCTGATGTCTTACCCCAATAAAAAAAAAATAGCAACCTTCTTTTTAAACAGGCTTCGAGAATAGATCTTGCTTTCCTTAGGCAACTCCTTAAACCCTTCCTGATCTCTCAAAGTCCTGCTCAACTACATATCTGGCTGGAGTTGTCTGGGAGAAATTGATTAAAGAGCTTCAGATGGGTACAGGTGGTAGACCCTTATAGGGATAAGCCTTTTCCTAACCTAGTTTTCTCTCCCCTAGCAGTCATGTCAAAGACAGACCCTGGTAAGTTCCGGTTAACAGACAGCCTCTTAACCAGGTAGATTAGTTAACAATTACATCCCCTTCATGAATGTACAGTTGATAGAGCTTCTCTGACGTCCGCTATGGGGCCCTTCCAGCTGGCATCAAATTGGCCTTTTGACTGCTGTTTGTTTAGCCAGAGTCTGGTTTACTAACATGAGAAGAATGCTGATGCATTGTTATAGCTCATGTGCCATTTTGAGATGTTCAGCTCATTTGTCTACTTAGCATAGACAAAGAATGACAAAATTGTCCACTACTTGGACAAATTTTTGTCAGTCAAGGCAGCACAGATGAGTGTAAATAGTTATTTTGGTACTTTCAGAAAATGGCTTTTGATTTTGAAATCCCCCATAGTCTCTGACAAATCAGTCACCTATCATTAACATTACCTTTCTAGGGTAGAGCTTTACTTAGTCTCAAGGTGAAATTAGACTTACCTGCTAATTGTTGTTCCTTGAGGAACTCCAGTCTAGTCCCGGAACCTTTGGGGTTGTGCTCCTCTTCAGCAGCTTGGAGACTGAGAAACGTCATTCTTTTCTGACACTGGTATATCCTCACAGGATCCGCCTCCCCAGTCCAGTTACCTCAGTCTCCAAGCAGCTGGAGGAATGGTGAGCCTGGAGGTCTGGGCTCACTTTGGAGGAACAATTAAGGAAGGATAGGGATTAGGATTAGTTTGTACTATAAAAAAATAAGGAAAAAGAAAAAGTACAGGAAGAAACAAAAAGGGAAAATCTTTAATTTGAGGGTGTTTTGTGCCTTTAAGGCTAAGCTAAGGCCTCCCCTCCCTCCCTCTCCACTCTCTCTTACCCGTGATATTTTGGGGCTGTAAGTGGAAGAGAATCCGTTGTCTGTTACAGCAGGGCTCCGGTTCCCAAACCCACTTGAAAGGGTGAGGAACTGGAGCTGTGGTCAGTCAGTCAGCGCATGCAGACGCGGTGCCTGCTAGCGCTGTGAAGAACACCAGGAGGTGTCTGGCCGTTGGAAGCGGCTCTTTCTATCTTTCCCTGGCTCTGACCGGCTCCTGACGCTGAATTGAGGCAGGTCGGTTGAGCGGAGAAAACAAACACGGCCCACAACAAGCGGAGACCTTGGCTGACAGGTGCAGGTACAAGTGCCGAATCGCTAAAGTGAAGGGGGGGGGGGACAGAGAGAGAGAGAACCGTGTTGGCTGAGGCGGGCTTAACCGTGTGGCGGCAGCACGGGAAGCGCCGCAGCTGCCTCGGGGCCTTCAGGAACTCATATCTTCCGCAGGAAGCTTCAGTGTTGCATTTAAATTTTAGTTTCAGGCTCGGAGCTCCCAAGTGAAGGTTACACACTGTTTAAAAAAAATGTTTTTTTTGTATTTCGGCCAGTGTCTTCGTTTTTTTCAGCTTTAGGCTCATTACTTTGTCAGGGCTGAGAGATGGGGATAGTGCTCAAGCAGGATGCCTTCTAGACCGCAGTGCTTAGTCTGCGGAACTAGAAGAGGAGCGGTTTCAGAGACAGGAGTCTGTAGGGGGTGCGTCCAAGAGGCAGAGGCTATGGAGCACATGTTGGAGGGGGGAACTGACACTCAAGGACCCCCAATAGCTCGGCAAGATCCAGTTTCCCTGGACTTGCCTCTGAGGGAGCCGGTAGTGGGACCCTCTTCTGCTCCAGATCTTCCTTTAGCGCAGACGCCCTTGCTGGGTGGACTGGCGGCAATTTTTATAAGAACATAAGAACATAAGATATGCCATACTGGGTCAGACCAAGGTCCATCAAGCCCAGTATCCTGTTTCCAACAGTGGCCAATCTAGGTCATACGTACCTAGCAGTTTCCCCAAAAGACACAGGTTCCACAATGCTTGTACTGGGTCAAGCATTGATATCCTGGGTCCCTTCTTAATAATGGTTTATGGACCTTTCCTCCAGGAACTTGTCCAAACCTATTTTAAACCCAGCTACACTAACAGCCTTTACTACATCCTCCGGTAACAAATTCCAGAGTTTGATTACACGTTGAGTAAAAAAATATTTTCTTTTATCAGTCTTAAATAGTTTACCCTGTAGCTTCAATGCATGTCCCCTAGTCTTTCTATATTCTGATAACGTAAACAATCGATCTACGTTTACCTGTTCCACTCCGTTCATTAATTTATAGACTTCTATCATATCTCCCCTCAGCTGTCTCTTTTCCAGGTTAAAGAGCCCTAACCTTTTTAGCCTTTCTCCATAGGAGTATCCTTCCATCCCCTTTACCATTTTGGTGGCTCTTCTCTGAACCTTTTCTAATATCGCTATATCCTTTTGAAGATACGGCGACCAGAATTGCACACAATATTTTTCCCCAGAGTTTGTTATGCTCATTCAGCAAGCATTCGGAGGACAGCAGGATGGGCGGACAACAAGGTCTACGGGCGGGGAGCAGGGAGAGAAGCGACCTGGAACCCCTCTGAGTGTAGGGGCAGCAGGAAGTCTGGCAAAAAGGGCCAGGATGGAGAAGGAGCAGAAGGAACAATCGGTGGCCTCGGAGGGGCTTCACTCCGATGAAGGGGATCCTGACGTGGAATTAGACGATGATTTGGAGGAAGGAGAGATCACGGACAGAAGGGACCAGGCTAGGGTGGTCCACGTGTTCCGGAGAGACAAGTTGCCGGCACTTATTTCAGAGACACTAAAGGTGCTTAATATGCCGGCTCCTGGTCCAGCGGAGGATACTACTTTAGAAGATCCGTTGCTGCAGGTGTTTCGGAAGAATCAAAGAGCTTTTCCGGTGCACAGAGTGGTGCGATAGATGATCCAGGAAGAGTGGGACATGCCAGAGGCAACTTTAAAAGGGTCCAGAGTTATGAGACATCTTTATCCGCTGGTGGACTAGGATCGAGAATTGTTTAAGTCTCCTAAGGTGGATGCCGCTGTCTCGGCAGTTATAAAGAAGACTACTATTCCGGTAGAAGGAAGTGCGGCACTCAAGAATACCCAGGACAGGAGACTGGATACCTTGTTGAAACAGGTCTTCGATGTCTATGCGCTGTCAATTCAGGCAGCTATTTGTGGAGCGTGGGTGGTGAGAGCCTGCCTTCGCTGGCCAAAAAGAGTTCAAGGCGAGCAGGGAAAAGACACGGCCGGGGGACCGGCAAGACTGGAGTCTGGAACAGCTTACCTGGCAGATATCCATTATGACCTCATTCGAGGGTTATCGAAAAGCATGGCATCGGTGGTAGCTGCTTGATGGTACCTTTGGCTGCATAATTGGGCAGCGGATGGTTCTTCTAAGTCCAGGTTAAGTAAGCTTCCTTTCAGGGGTAAGCTACTGTTTGGAGAAGATTAAGACAAGCTGGTAAAGGATCTGGGGGAGTCCAAGGGTGGTAGACTTCCTGAAGACAAACAGAAGCAGGGACGGTCGACTCCTGCATCCAAGGGTCAGCAGAGGGAGTTTCTTCAATTCAGTTTCCCAAGATTCAATCAAGCGCAGAGAGGACGCTTTCCAAATAGAAACCAGGGGATTTGTGGTTTTCGGGGAGCGGGCAGAGGTTTTGGTGCCACTTCCTCCTCCGTGAATCTCCAGAAATCGCAATGAAATCAGGGAGACCCAGGGAGATATAGTAACCGTAGGTGGTTGACTACGGGATTTTTACCCTGCCTCGGTCCAGATTACGTCAGACCGGTGGGTGCTGGAGGTCATTCGAGAAGGTTATGCGTTGGGAGTTTCAGCGGCCGGTGAAGGATTCATTCATACAGTCTCCGTGCAAGGCGCCGACCAAGAGCACCACAGTGAGAGAGATGGTAGAGAGACTGCTCAACCTCAACGCAGTGGTACCGGTGCCTTCAGACCAATGTGGCTTAGGTCGGTACTCCATTTACTTTGTGGTCCCGAAAAAGGAAGGGACTTTTCGGCCGATTCTAGACCTCAAAAGAGTAAATCATTGCCTGAGCGTGTCTCATTTTCGTATGGAAACTCTTAGGTCTTTATGTAAATAGTGTATAAAGTTCACCTGTTATCCAAGTTGGAATTCCCTGTTATATGTAAGTTCAATGTCTGATTGTTCCACATTGTACAAACCTGTTCATTGTAAACCGCGCTGATACCGAATAGTGCGGTATAGAAAAACTAAAAATAAATAAAATAAATAAATAAATAAATTAGGTCGGTGATCGTGGCAGTAAGGAAAGGGGAGTTCCTTACTTTCCTCGACCTGTCGGAAGCATACTTACACATTCCTATTCGGCAGGAACATCAGAAATTTCTCAGGTTTGCGGTTCCTCTGGGACATTTTCAGTTCTGGGCCTTGCCGTTCGGTCTAGCTACAGCACCATGGACGTTCACCAAAGTGATGGTCGTAGTAGCGGCGGCGTTACGACAGGAAGGCGTGCTAGTGCACCCTTATCTAGACGACTGGTTAATCCAAGCGAAGTCCAGAGCCGAAAGCAAATCAGCTACAGCCAGAGTGGTAGCATTTCTACAGTCTTGGTTGGGTAGTTAATATGGCAAAGAGCAAGTTGGTTTCGTCACAACGGTTAGAGTACTTAGGAGCTCAGTTCGAGACGAACACGGGAAGAGTATTTCTGTCGCCACAACAAGCGCAGGGATTGCTGAAGCTAATCAGACAATTTATGAGCAGAACAGCTCCCACAGCGTGGCATTATCTGTAGTTGCTCGGGACCATGGCGGCGACCCTAGAACTCGTTCCGTGGGCGAGAGCGCACATGAGACCGTTGCAGAGAGCGTTGCTTAGATGTTGGTCACATCAAAATTACCTTCTGTCGCGAAGGCTGCCGTGTCTGCCAGAGGCCCAGACAGCTCTTCAATGGTGGTTAATGCCGGGGTGTCTGGAGAAGGGCATGCCGTTGGGAGCGCCTTGTTGGTCGTCTCTAACAACAGACGCCAGCCTCTTGGGCTGGGAAGCTCATTTTCAAGAAAGATTCGCACAGGGTCAGTGGACCGATCAGGAAAAGACCTGGTCAATCAACAGGTTGGAATTGAGAGCGGTATCGCTAGCTTTACAGGAGTTTCAACCTTATCTTCATGGCAGCGCCATTCGGGTGTTCTCCGACAACGCGACGACGGTGGCCTATATCAATCGCCAAGGAGTACAAATTCCCTTTGAAAATTGCCCCATCATATAGTGCATTTATAGAACTAAATGGACAAGTATAGACATTATGTGCATCACCAAAACATGGCTCTCCGATACAGATAATGTCATCTTAAACCAACTCTCATCACAACAATACTCATTACACAACTCCACAAGACCATCACGAAGAGGCGGAGGTGTATTAATCATTGCAAAATCGCAACTAAAATTCAACACCACCTCATCACTCCAATCTAGAGCAAGCAACACAATAACTATCTCAAACAAGCATATCGCACTCTGCCTTACATACAGAGCCCCAAGTGCAAATTATGACGAGCTCTCAAGCATTCTAAAGCATGCCTGTGAACATACCTCCCAGAATAAACTTCTTATCATTCTAGGAGACCCTAACCTCCCATCACTTCCTCCACATAACAGTGCTGCATTCCTGGAAGCAATGAAAGACCTTCAATACAAACAATTAATAAACACCCTAACACATAAGGGTGGAATCCTTGACCTTATCTTCGCACCGAACAATCTCTACGTCAAAGACCTTGTCTCGCACCTAACAGTAACCCCGATCCCATGGTCTGATCACCACATAATTAACTTTACAACGGATTTAGAACTGCAGATCAGAGAGAGAATCAGCTGTGTGTGTTTGTTTGAGCTGCGATTGAAAATAAACCTGCAACCAATCACTGCTCTTTACAACGGATTTAGAACTGCCTCAGCAAGGGCTTTTCAGCGATCGGGGAGATCAGAGAGAGAATCAGCTGTGTGTGTTTGTTTGAGCTGCGATTGAAAATAAACCTGCAACCAATCACTGCTCTTTACAACGGATTTAGAACTGCCTCAGCAAAGGCGTGCCCACGCCTTGCGGGCCCGCACCTGAGGGCCTCGCAAGAGGGCCCTTTGGCGTGGCCCTTAGGCGGGACCCTAGGCGAAGAAGAAGAAGTTATATGCATGAACATGAAAAACAACTTTCAACCAAGTGCAAGTATAGACTTATAGTGTCGTCTCTTATATACATGCAATGTTGTTTTTACCATTCTACCTCATCTGTTTACAAGGTTTCCCTGTAATCCTACAACAGCAATATAGCCAAAGCAATTATAGTTGGCTACCCCCTTTCACTTGGATAGTGTTATGCAAATACATTTTCGTAAAACCGCAGCCACGGCAATATGGCACTTGTATTAATCATAGCTCTGATAGGCATTTGCATCTAAATGAAAGATCTCATGTCAAAACAAATGTAATTCAAGCATTATCCAATTCAGAGAAGCTAATTAGCATTGAATTAATTAATGCTAGATCTGTATGCAATAAAATCCAAACTATAGTTGATCATATAGATGAAGCACAAATAGACGTGCTATGCATCACAGAATCTTGGCTACATCCGTATGATAATGTAATTCTCAATCAGCTTGTCCCAGATTCTTACTCTGCTTATAGCTGCTCTAGATCTGTCAGACGTGGAGGAGGTGTCCTTATAATCGCAAAAAAGAATTTACGATTCAAAATACAATGTAGTTTAGAATCGCAACAATGTAACTCCATTAACATTGAGAATAAGCACATGGCAATTAGTTTACATTATAGAGCACCAAAAGCGTCTTCTGCTGAGCTTGCCTCAACACTGGAGTCTATTTGTTCTATCACTTCCCCGTACAAACCCACAATAGTGCTAGGTGACTTCAACCTTAAATCCATTAACTGCAGAGACTCCGAGACCTTTCTTCAAGCAATGGGCTCACTAAATTTCACACAAATAGTCAAGAAACCTACACACATATATGGTTACTCGCCAGACCTCATCTTTGCCTCAAATGATTTGACCTTAGGAGGTCTAATTTCAATTCCTACCATTACCCCAGTTCCATGGTCAGATCACTACATAGTTAGTATGGAAATTTTATTACAAACAAAAAATAATTTAAGACTAGATGACAAATGCTATCATAGACGTTTTAAAAAATTTGACAAAGATACATTTATACAGGATACCTTACCTCATCTATCTGACGATTCAGTAGAAATAGAGTAAACAAATGGAATTACATAATTTCTAATGCAGCTAGAATGACAGACACAAGTCCAAGGAAATCAAGGATCAATAAGCTACATCACAAGCCATGGTATTCTAATGCTATACGTCTGATGAAAAGAGATCTCAGAAGAATAGAGCGTAAATGGAGAAGGAATAAGGTTTCAGAATTAAAGCAGATATATTTAACAAAACAAAAGCTATACGACGAACGTATTAAAGTCTCAAAGAAAGAATACCATACAAATATAATAAATAACTCCATCAACAAACCTAGAGAGCTTTTTGAAATTGTAAAGAGTTTAACAAAAGAGCAAAAAACAGAAGGTGAAGCTGAAATTGAACCACAGAAGTATGCAGATTATATTAAGGAAAAATTCCACTCTAAGGTAAAAGATATATTTAGTCTCAACTTGAATTTGGTCTCAAATTTCAGGGTCTGGAATACATTCTCTTTTCCTTCTAAAGAGCAACTCTCGCACATTATCTCTTCCATAAACACATGCACTTCTCCAACCGATCCATGTCCTGTATCTTGGATAAAGTCCACAAAGTCAAATTTTATTCACATAATACAAAACATTGTGCATAATTCCCTCTCTCAAGGTAATTTACCAAAGCACTTAAAGCTTGCAACTGTTAGACCAATCCCGAAGAAGACAACGTTAGACAAGAATAACCCAGCTGCCTACCGGCCTATTTCCAGCATACCCTTTTTAGCGAAAATCATTGAAAAGACAGTGCAACTTCAACTCCAAGAACACATTGATATTCATGCGCCTTTAGACGATAACCAACATGGTTTTCGCCCAAACCATGGAGTTGAAACCTTAATGATTTATCTTTTTGATTACGTTCTCCGTACCATTGATGACATTAAAAAGGGTATTATAATGATTTTTATAGACATTTCGGCTGCATTCGATTCTGTAGATCACAATAGGTTATTACATAGATTAGAGGAGATTGGTCTACATGGGGTCACATTAAAATGGTTTCAATCATATCTGACAGAGAGATTTTACAAGTAAAGATTGGACAAAAAACTTCTCTGCCCATAAGAGTATTACAAGGTGTGCCACAAGGTTCCGCTCTTTCTTCGCTTCTCTTCAACATTTATTTGCAGCCAATTTGCAATATTCCATTAAAAAGTGGCATAAAGTATACAATTTATGCTGACGATATTATGATTTTCACAACTATCTCCATCGAGAAACCTGATTTTTCCAGCATCACAGATTGTCTATCACAAATGTCCACCTGGTGTAAAACCAACAATATGCAAATTAATTTTAGCAAGACAGAGGCATTATTTGTATCTCGTAACCAAAATTTTGCACATCCACCTGTCATCAAGATAGATAATTCAATTATTCCTATTAAATCAGAAGTGAAATATCTTGGAGTTACTCTAGACAAGGAATTAAATCTCAGATCACACATAAACAAGACGATTAGAAGCGCTTATTATAGAATGAAAATCATCAGAAGACTAAGGCCGCTTCTGGAAACTGTTCACTTCCGCAATGTTTGTCATGCTCTAATTACACCATTACTTGACTTCTGCAATCCAATATATCTGGGTCTAGCTAAGCAGTCACTGAAGCCTTTACAGTTAGCGCAAAACACCGCTGCTCGTATAATTTTTGGTCTATCAAGTAAAGAGCATATAACTCCTATCTTAAAGGAGCTTCATTGGTTACCAATATCATCTCGTATTAAATACAAAACAGTAATTTATATTTTCAAGATAAAGCAACAATGTTCTGCAAAAAGTCTGACGTATCTTATCCGGTCAGATATTAGCAACAGACCTAGGAGAAGTGTATCTGAAAATAGAATCAGCTCCTCAAATGACATCAGAAAAACACGCAAGGAGACCTCTGAGAGAGCTTTCTCGTTTGCTGCGACTTCCATCTGGAACTCCCTACCTAATGATCTGAGAGCAGCTCAGGACATCAAAGACTTTAGAAAACAACTGAAAACAGTTTTGTTTACGGAGCACTACGGTCATGCAATCAACTAATTAATTTTTAAGAAAGCAATTATTTATATATACATTGTACAATAGCTCACTTTATAGTATAGCTCACAATATATATAGTGCACCTTTTCCCAAGACATTTAATCATATATTTACAAACTATGTATATATTATCACAGATTTTTTCACTATTACTAATTTTCTCTTTTGTTAAACCGCTTTGATTGTATGATAAGGCGGTATAAAAATCCAATTAAATAAATAAATAAATAAATAAAACTTCTCCATAGACACACCCAGAATGAATGAAACCTTAGTACCAACCCTCAAAGAAAAAAAGGAGGTTTCAAACCTGCATCAAAGATAAAATTCCTGGAAGAAGTAATACCACAGCTTGAACAAGATACAACAGACCTTGACACCACCATTACAAATTGGAATAAAACTATCCAGAAAGCAGCAACTGCACCAAACAATCCAAAATCTAACAAGAGGAAACATAATGCTCCATGGTTCTCAAACAAAAGAAACAGCTAAGAAAAATGGAAAGACTATGGCGTCAAACCAAAAGCCAACACCACCTAACAAATACAATGAAATGCAAACCTCCTACCACAAAATGATAAATAACTACAAGAAAGAATATCACACAAACCTAATAATGAAACCTATCAACAAATCAAGAGAACACTTCACAATAGTAAACAGCCTAACAAAAGACCTAACGAACCAGAAGATCTGAACTCCATATCCCCGCAAGAGATAGCAGACTTTATACAACTGAAACATACACAATTACCACTCGCAGGACCAAAGGAACCCAACCAACAACATAGCAATGATGGAACGTGGGACAAATTCCACACCCCAACAACAACTTGGCTTTATCATTGATAACAAATACTACAACAGCACCTCTTGACTCATGTCCAGTTAATTGGATTAAACAAAAGAAGACCTATTACCACACCTACAAATGATCGCAGGAACATCTCTCACGCAAGGTCATCTACAACCACAACTAAAACAGGCATCAATCAGACCAATTCTTAAAAACAACCACCTCAATAAAAAGGACCCGAGCTCCTACCGACCAATATCAAGCCTGTCATGCATAGCCAAAGTACCTCTGCATGGTACAACAACAGTTACAAGACCACATTGATACCTATGCCCCTTTGGACCCCCACCAGTATGGATTTAGACAGAACCACAGCGTTGAAAAACTCATCACATCACTGGTTGGCATGCTTATTACAGGCATGGACAACATCCTCCAAGGCTTTGTTCTATGCTTCACTGATATCGCAGCTGCATTTGACTCAGTAAACCACAAAACCCTACTACAAAGGCTTTGGGATATAGGGATAACTGGAACTGTGCTCGACTGGTTTCTCTCATGCCTTTCTCACCATAACCAACAAGTTAGAATCATAAACCAGCAATCCAAACCCTTCACCCAAAACCAGGGTGTTCCCCAAGGATCTGCCCTATCTGCTTTACTCTTCAATATATATATACAACCATTATGTAACATCATAAAACATCACAACATCCAAAATAAAATATACGCAGATGATATTATGGTATTCACCCCAATAAACATCAATCACCCCGATTACTCTCAATTACGGCATGCCTCGAATCCATGGCAAATAGCCAAATTAATATGAATAAAATACAGTCTCTAAAATGCCTGCATGCAAATGCTAGAAGTCTAAAAAATAAGATGGGAGAGTTAGAATATATAGCACTAAATGAGAGATTAGATATGATTGGAATCTCAGAGACATGGTGGAAGGAGGACAACCAGTGGGACACTGTGATACCTGGGTACAAACTATATTGTAATGAAAGAGCTGATCAATTTGGTGGAGGAGTTGCGCTCTATGTTAGAGAGGGCATTGAATCAGAAAGGATTAAAGTTTTGCAGGAAACAAAATTTGCTGTAGAATCTCTATGGATTGAAATTCCATGTAAAAAGGGGAAGGCGATGGCAGTGGGAGTGTACTATCAACCGCCTGGCCAGAATGAACGAATGGATGATGAAATGCTCAAAGAAATCAAGGAAGCTAACAAAGGTTACAGCACAGTAATAATAATGGGCGATTTAAATTACCCCGGTATCGACTGGGTCAGTGTCACAGCAGGACATGCTAGGGAGATAAAGTTCCTAAATGAAATAAATGACTGCTTCTTGGAGCAGCTGGTTCATGAACCGACCAGAGGGGAAGCTATATTGGACCTAGTCCTTAGTGGAACACCAGATCTGGTGCAAGAGATTAGGGTGTTGGGGCCACTTGGCAATAGTGATCATAGCATGATCACGTTTGATTTAATTAATGGAGAAGGTATGGTAAGGAAATCCACAGTACTACCTTTTAACTTTTGAAAGGCAGACTAAGATAAAATGAGGAAAATAGTTAAGAAAAAACTAAAAGGAGCAGTTGCAAAGATGAAAGACTTACATCAAGCTTGGGTGGTGTTGGTACTCAGCATGTAGATAGTCATGGCCTAATGGGAGACAGCCAACATCGCTTTAGACAAGGAAGATCTCGTCGTACTAATCTGTTATGTTTTTTTGAAAGTGTGAATAAACAGGTGGACAAAGGTGAGTCAGTTGATATAGTGTATCTGGACTTTCAGAAAGGCTTTGACAAGGTCCCTCATCAGAGACTTTTGGCAAAACTAAAGAGTCATGGGATAGGAGGCAGTGTACTACTGTGGATCAAGAACTGGTTAAAAGATAGAAAGCAGAGGGTTGGGCTAAATGGCCAATTTTCCCAATGGAGAAAGGTGAATAGTGGTGTACCCCAGGGATCTGTGCTGGGTCCGCTGCTTTTTGACATATTCATAAATGACCTAGAAAGTGGAATAACGAGTGAGGTTATCAAATTTGCAGATGACACAAAACTATTTAAAGTTGTTAAAACCCAAGAGGATTGTGGAAAATTGCAAGAGGATCTTGATAAATTGGAAGACTGGGCATCAAAATGGCAGATGAAATTTAATGTGGACAAGTACAAAGTTATGCACCTAGGGAAGAACAACCCAAACTATGGTTACACGATGCAAGGTTCCACATTAGGAACCACCACCCAGGAAAAAGATTTAGGCGTCATTGTGGATAGCATGTTAAGCACAGTTACTTACCTGTAACAGGTGATCTCTGGGAACAGCAGGAATAAGTCTTCACATATGGGTACGTCGGTACCGACGGAGTCTGCGCGGGAACGCTTCCCAGCATCCAATCAGAAAGCCTTTGGAACCATCCCACCACGCCTGCGTGCTGCCTTCCCGCCTTCCCAACTGTCTCTCCTCAGTTAAGTTTGAAAGCTGAGACAAAGAGAGAGAGAGAAAGGAAGGGAAAGATAGAGATATAGAAAAATGCAACTCCTAGGGGAGGTGGGTGGGTTGTGAAGATTTATTCCTGCTGTTCCCAGAGATCACCTGTTACAGGTAAGTAACTGTGCTATCTCCAGGAACAAGTAGGAATGAGTCTTCACATATGGGGACTCCCAAGCTCAGATGCCTAGAGGGAGACCTAGCATGTTACAAGTCTAGAACGAGCCATGCTATTGCTTAAAACCTCAGGCATCCTGGGATGGAGGGTAGGAGTTGAAAACAGAAAAGGAGCTGTGGAACAGCTGCTAGAACAGGGTTACTAAAGGGAAATACCCTGTATAGAGAATATTTTGTAATCTGGGCCTCCCCTGTTGATATTGCACAAGTTCACTGAGGTACATATGGATCTGTTAAAAGAGCCAGTGAATGTGCTAAAGGGGTACCTCACTGAGAAGTGGAGGTAGTAAGATTAGAGAAAAACAGTGGAGGTCAGAACTATTTAGGGTGAGAAATAGCCCCAGGGGAAAAACTGAGGTAGTATAAGAGGTAGAACTTCAGCAGAGACGCAGAAGGTAGCATGACAGAAAGCTTAAGCTGATCAGGTCCAAAAACAGTACAAATTTAGGACCAACAGGAAAATTGAGTCTGACCTAACTGGACTGGGATGGAATCAGTCCATGTAGGAAGGAAAGGGTATGGAGACCCCTGTATCTGACAAGACGTAGGGACAGACTCAGGAGCGCTAAGCTTTAGATTGACTGAAGCTCCACAATGTTTTCCTAAATGGGGTCAATTAGGAAAGAAGGTGTATATGGAGAGCTTCAGGAGTACCTAACCTACATGGCAGGTGTTAACTACCACAGGAAGTGGTTATAGGTGTAGACCCCTAAGTATGCTGGCATAACATTGATAGGGGTATTGCCCATCTGTCAGGATCATATAGGAATGAAGGACATTTGAACCTAACAGAACAGATAGATAAGTATATGGATACATATCTATCTGAAAACATATCTCAGTAGATGTAAAAATATATCTATGTATATATAGATATAAATATTGGATATATACACATATAGGACGTATATGCATATATCTACAGGAGATATGTATGGGCAGAAAACACAGATAGATAATAGATGAATATATATATATATATATATATATATATATATATATATATATATATATATATAGACCTATAGACACATATCTCTAGGTATGTTGAAGGAGAGAGGTCTATATAAACTGATCCCCCCCCCCTAGGGGGAAGATTCATCTAACAGCAAGAAGGTAAATACCTGCTTGAATAGATATACAGAGAATTCTCTTTTCCTGGTTATGATTGGCAGAGTCAGAGGAGAGGTCTCCCTGACAAGAAGCAGCTTTGAATAACCAGGATGGCCTACGTGAAAAAGACAGAGGATAATTTCAGTCTGTAGGCAGGAAGGCCAGATTTCTCCAGAATTGCCATATGGAGAATGGATAAAGGACGCCACTGGAGGAAGATACCCTAGCGACTTGCCCTTGAGGGCAAGAAGGGTATTGGGCATTCCCTAACTGCCAGTGAAGAAAATTATCTCTGAGGAGAAGACCAAAGGGGATGTGGCTAGGGAACTGGCCCTTCTTTAGGTTTTCACGTAATGAAAAGTCCGAGACTGATGTCTCAAAAGAGATTTAAGATGAGATGGTAAGGGTAGGAATACCTACCAGTCATGGAACATGACTGGGGGAATCCTGTTAACCATCTGGTGTTATCTGTTAGGCAAGATAGTAATGCTCTCTAGCAAGGGCCCATAGTGCAAAGCTACATTGTAGAGTTGCAGAGAGCATGCTGCAGGTTGGTTAGAAGAAAAAGTGGCTGTGGAAAACCAGCAGGCAACCAACTATTCTGCCCAGGACAAGGGGGCGAAGAATAGAAGTTAACCAACCAAGCCTTGATAAGAGGGTTTCCCAAACGAAGTTGATAACCTGTTTGGGACCTAGCAGTGAGGCTAGAAGGATTGCTAGTGGAGGAGAATCCCTGGTTGTGTGGTGGACATAACCAGTGGCCTAACACTAGGAATTGCTGTATCTGCAGCAACGTACCAGGGCAGCGGAGAACATCTCTTTCCTCTCCCTCTTTTGGATGTGGAAAAGGAAAACAACAGACCTAGTAGGATTTCCTATTGTCTGATGGGCTGCCCTAAGGTAACAAGGGGGGGAGACAACTCCAGAAGGGAGGATCCCCCTGTAGAAGAAGTAAAGGACTATAGGAGCTTACCAGCGTAAAAGGGGTCCCTCTTACAGACCAACTGGTATAGTAAGAGGGGGTAAGCCAATGTTGAAAAAGACTACCTATGGAGGAAGTCTCTGACAGGTGAGATGATACATGCCAGTACAGGGAAAACAACTGTCTATTAATAGTTGTTAGTTCTCTTTCCTCCAAGAGGAAGAGGAAAACCCTGTTAAGTATGGGCATGATCATCATAAAGACCTTTAAAGGTTGAAGAGAAAATACCTCACCTAAGAGATATGAAAGAAGGTTAGAATAAAGTTAGTGCAGACACTGCAAATAAAAAGAAGCAGACTGCTACTCTAACCCCCAATCAAGAATTGCAATGATGAACTATTTGAAGCCCTGCGATTGCTGGGTTTGCTGACCCTGCTGAAGTTGCGGATTCATCAATCCAGGATGATGTTTCCCCTGTTTGGGAACATCTGTATGATGGGCAGAAGATGGATAAAATTTTCTTCTCCTAGGGGAAGAAATTTTGGCAGGACCTTTCCTACCAACTGGGAAAGGAGAAGGCATTGAACAGTCCCTGGAAACAGGACAGTCAGTTGTTAACTAAGCAACCTGGAATAAAGAGTCCTTGTTAAAGAGATTTTCTCCAATGCAAGGAGTATTTCCCAGTCTAACTTGTGCCCATTTGTCCAAGTCTGAAGCTTGAAGCCAGGCTTTACGTCGTGCTCCTATAGCTATAGCAGAAGTCCTGCTATCATACTCAAAGGAGTCTAGGGAAGCACGAGTAAGAAACCTAGAGATATTCTGAGCATGACTAACCAGTGAGGAATAGTCTGCACTCTTGGGCTCTTGAAGAAAAGGAGTCAAAAGATGTAACTTCTTTGTGACCTCCTCAAGAGATAAACCCATATAAAAAATATATGAGAGAATTCTTGCTGAAAGCCTGGATGTCTGGAAGGTTTGACGTCCAAAGGCATCTAAAGTTTTAGACTCACGACCTGGCGGATAAGAAGAGTGCTTTTTAGTACTCTTCACCCGCCTCATTGCTGATTCTACAACAATGGAATGATGAGGAAGTTGAGTCTTTTGAAATCCTGGAGAAGGGGGCACCTGATATAGAAGATCAGTTGCTCTGGAAAGTGGGGGTACCTTCAAAGGAGCTTCCCACATTCGTAGAAGGAGGTCCTGCAAGGAATGATGCAAAGGTAGCATGATGTTTTCCTTTCCTCTTTCAGGACTATAAAGGGATCCTGTATTGCCTTGTGTAGGACCCTGTCCAGGAACAGAAATGGCAAGAGATTTTGCCATATCCAGGATGAAAACCTGAAAAGAAGGATCCACAGAGGGAACTTCCCTTGGATAGGCTAGGGCTGATGCAGAACTAGCATTGGCACCAAGGGATCTATCCCAACTTTTAGGAATAGAAGATCCTGGATGGTGCAGTATGGAATCCTTATAGGATGATCGCTGGTACTGTGGAATGATGGGACCAGCACTAGTCGGTAGCAGATCGACCATGCTAGGGATCGATTCCAGACTCGGTATCGAGGGAAGCGATCCTGACGAGAGAAGCATGGAAGGCACCGACTGCAATGGTAAAGTGGACCTCAGTACCGGCTTCGGTACCGTATCCGATACCGGTGGATGAAGGCCAGCCGGCGGCAAATCTAATGGTATCGTAAGAACCGAAAGTTGCGGCACCGAATCATCGGAATCGAGCCCTCGGTACCGACGGATGTCGGTACCAAGGCGAGTCGGTACCCAGTCCTCCAGACTGGAGATCGATTCCAGACTCGGCATCAAAGGAAGCGAGTCTATCGATGCACGTCTGGAGGGTACCGACGTCAGTAGTATCGGTGCCTGTACCGATACTGGAAGGTCGGTCTGGAGCGTATCCACCGGCTCCGTAGGTACCGAGAACGCTACACGACGATCCTTGGCGAGGAGTGTTTCATCCAACACCATTGTCGATGCCGGGGTATCGGTACAGCTCGAAGCGGATGCCACCACCGGGCATGGCTCAGGTATGTTCTGTGAGAGGTGAACCTCAGGAACAACCTGAAACCCCACACAGGTTTTGGAGGCCGAAGATTCCCACCGGGGTTTTAAAGCCAGTGGATTCCCGAGGGCAGGGCCATAGGCAGCTCCATGCCATGCATGAGAACTGCCGCTCAAGGACTGGCTAGTCTTAACAGACTGTTTTTGGGTTACCTGATCCTGTGTAGAAGAAGATATGGTCGGTACCCTGAAGTTGGAAGGGGACCGCGTGTCGTGGGGAACTCGATGTTGAGAACTTCTTCCCACAACAGTATTGCCCGAGGGCTCCGGAGGAAAATGGTCAGGACCCAAGCAGGTTAGACACCAATTGTGAGTGTCTAAAAATAAGGTTGTACCACCACAGTTTTTACATTTCTTGAGGAGAGTGACTGGCGGTTCCATGAAGGAAAATGGAGAGGCCTAAGAGGCCTGAGAAACCGTGAGACACTACAGAGAAAAAATATTCCTTAGAAGGGAAAAATTTTACAAGAAAAGGAAAAAAGAAACACCGGCGGTACCGGTGGCATCGGGTAAGGCAGCCGCGACCACAAGAAAATTAAAAAATAAAAGAAGAATTTTCTGCGGTGACAGGAGGACGTCCTGCCGGCTCTGCGGAAAAACGAAAACTGAGGAGAGACAGTTGGGAAGGCGGGAAGGCAGCACGCAGGCATGGTGGGATGCTTCCAAAAGCTTTCTGATTGGACGCTGGGAAGCGTTCCCGCGCAGACTCCGTCGGTACCGACGTACCCATATGTGAAGACTCATTCCTGCTTGTTCCTGGAGATAAACCCTCGGCCCAGTGTGCAGCGGGGCAGCCAAGAGAGCAAATAGAATGCTAGATATCATAAGGAAAGGAATGGAAAATAAAACAAAAGATATTATAATGCCTCTATATCATTCCATGGTGAGACCGCACCTTGAATATTGTGTGCAATTCTGGTCGCCGTATCTTAAAAAGAATATAGCATTATTAGAAAAGGTTCAGAGAAGAGCCACCAAAATGGTAAAGGGGGGGGGGGGCGCTAGTGAGCCCGCTGCTAAATGGCTGCTCCTTAGTGTAGCTCCGTTCCGGGCTCCCCTAATTCTCCAGCTAACCCCCGCATATCTATAGCATTGCTCCCCCGAGCCTTCAGAATTGACCCCGGGAGAGTCGGGCAATTCTAACTGCACCTCCCGACGCGGCTCGGAGTGCAGCGGCAAGGTAAACCGTCAGGAGCCAGTCCTTGCTATACCCAGCTCTGCTGTCCTGCTCCTGATCGCTGCCGGTGCCTCGATGTACCCCCTGCGCTCCGGGACCGGGCTGAAGGGCTCTCTCCACATCGCATAGCAGCGTGATGTTCTAACCTCACAGTGCATCGAGGAACGGAGCTCCTTGGAAACCGCGAGTGTGTCCCGACGCTGAGCACTGCAGTGCAGAGGGAATTGGTGCTCCGGTGCTGCTGCTAGCGCTGCCGCGAGAGTTGCTGCATCTTCCTGGCTATTGTGCTCTCTCAGGGCTGCAGAAGAGGTGAGAGTGCTTGGGGCCCCGCAAGATAGAGCTTGCCGGGAGGCTGCGGGGGCCTGGATTAAAGTGGCTGCCATAGCCACGTGGTGTTGGAATGCACAGGGTTCTTTGCGTTCCACCAAGAGCAACAAGTTAAATCAGTCACGTGGGCGCTGCCCAGCGAATCACCTACTCTCTACCAGAATTGTAGAAGAAAAACCCCAGATGTCTATTTCCTGCACCTTGCTGTATTGTGTGAGGCTGGAGCTCCCCCTGCTGACCACGAGTGGGATTGTTCAGATTTTTCAGCTTGCTTACAGCATCTGCCTGCTTTTTTCGTAACTGCTTACTGCCTATCCTTGGAGTGCTGGTCCGCTATCTATCCCATGGCTACTAAGGCTAAAAACTCTGAAGCCCGAGAGGGCATACGCTCATCCCAAAGACTGCAGGGCAAAAGTGGTGTCCCGACTAGTCCAACCAGTAAACACCTCTCAGGGGGTTCTGATGATGAGACTGTGAGTGAAAGTGAATTGGAACCTACCATGCTGTCCTCGCATGCCCTGCTTCAGCGTGAACTTCGTCAGGGCTTTGCGGATTTGGCAGGCGAATTTCGCTCCATGCGCGAAGAGGTGATGAACACCATTGCGGAACTCTGGGATGAAATGAAAGATCTTGGTGCGCGAGTGGAGGAGGTTGAGACAAAAGTTGCGGATCACGATAGTACCATGGTGGATTTACAATGTGCTCTTGACAGGCAGCGGGCGCAAGCCATGGAGCTCACTTATAAAATTGATGACATTGAAAACCGCTCCCGTCGCAACAATGTGCGTTTCCGGGGAATCCCGGAACCGGCGGGGGGCGGTGAAGACCTCCCGGTAGTCCTCAAAAATTTGATTGCTGAATTGCTCCCAGGGGAGGAGCTGGCAGCCCATGGGTCTGAAATGGAAGTGGAGCGAGTGCATCGGGCTCTGGGAAAGCCTCCTAACAACCAGCCCCGAGATGTCATTGCGCGATTCTTGCTCTATACTGATGCTGATCTTCTTATACGCCGGGGCCGGGAGAAAAAAGCGATCCGATTTCAAGAAGCAACAGTAACTGTATATCAGGACCTCTCGACGTTTACACTGGCCCGTCGGAGGGAGATGAAACCAGTAACGATGGTCCTGAACAACAAAGGGATTCGCTACTCCTGGGCCTTCCCGTTTCGGATAAATTTCCTCCTGGGCAATAAAAAGATTTCCGCAAAAGACCATACAGAGGCCTGGAGAGCTCTCCGCCAGGCGGGTCTGGTCGAAGATAATGCGCTCCCTCAACTCCCGACCCCTAAGCCTCAACACTCGAAGTGGACCCGGGTGGGAAAGCCTACTTGATATTCCCCGGAGTTGAAGCGCCTATTTTTTCTGATTGAGAAACTTTGCTCAAGGATTCTGTGCTTTCATGGCCACATTTGAATGGCCAGTTTTGAGAGTTTTGCTGTTCTCCCGGTCTGCTCCCGTTGGGCTGCCGGCTTTAAGTCTGCAAGGGTTCTGGGTATATACCTACTGCCCCATGCGGATGATGGGGGGTATGTTGATGCTGTGTGAATTCTGTTAAAGGGGTAATCCGGGCTAGACACACTGTTGATGGGCTATGTATGAGAGAAATGATCTGATTTGCAATGCTTGTAGTTTGGCTATGTGGGAGCCCGGGCGGAGTTTAGTTTGGGGTCAGTTTACCGTGTCCTGTTTTTTCTTTAACAGGTGGGAGGTACTGACGGGAGGGGAGGGGTGGGGGGGAAAGGTCTTTACTGCTCGAGGAGGGCGGGCTGTTGGGTGGGGGGGGGGCTTTAATATTTTTTTTCAGGATATGGAGTACGAAGGCGGGGGGGGGGGTGTGAATCTCTACAGCTAGCCTGGTGGTTTCATGATGATGGCGTTTTATGCTGGAGAGCACTGCAACTCTTACAAGAGACGTGGGGGAAACATGTTCTGGGCCAGAGGGGAAGCAAAGGACGGGGGGAGTGTGGTGGTTGAACAATGGTGCGCTTGATTTCCTTGAATGTTAAGGGTCTTAACTCCCCTCGAAAGCGTTCTTTGCTGTTCTCGGAGCTGCGGACCCTGAGGGGGGACATTGTCTTTTTGCAGGAGACGCATCTCCGAGCTAGCAAACAGGGGTGGTTAAAGCGTAATCCTTATACTGAGGTGTGGGTTGCTTCAGATGTGCATGGGCGAAAGAAACGTGGGGTGGCCCTCTTATTTCATCACAGCTTGTCCCTACAGGTGGAAGAGGTTAAGCGAGATACCCTGGGACGGTGGCTTTTTGCGAATATACGCTTGGAAGGTCACATGTTAACCTTAGCTAACATATATGCACCAAATGAGGGGCAGGGATCTTTCTTTACACGCTTGAAGGCCTTGCTGGCTGAATTTGCAAAAGGCCCCATTATACTCGGTGGGGATTGTAATGCCCATTTGGTGCCCCATTTGGATTCTACGAGTAGTGGTGGGAGGGGGCTGAACGGGCCCGGTAAGGCCTTGCAAAACCTTTTGAAAGAACTGGGCTTGCGCGATGTGAGGAGAGATACCCATGAGGGGGAGAGAAGCTACACCTATTTTTCTCCTGTCCATCAGGTGCACACCCGCATAGATTATTTTTTGTTGGATCAGCGCCTGATGGACGGGAGGGTGGAGGCTGGTCACGGAGCGTTGACCTGGTTGGACCATGCCCCGTGCTGGCTCTCCCTCCCGGCGGATGTGTACAGTGACCGCCAATGGCTCTGGAGGCTTGATGTGCGATTCCTTTGGCGGCAGTGCGCTGTACAGGACCACAGCCACTTTATAACTGATTTTTTTTGAGCTAAACGACTCTGGAGAGGTGCCGCTTCCCATTGTTTGGGACGCTTTCAAGGCCACGGCTCGGGGCCAACTTATGGCAGAAATGGCCCGCACGCGGAGGGCCTGGAGACGGGAATATTGTCAATTAGTGGGAGAATCTTCCTGGTTGCGCTTAGAGCACGCCCAGACTGGATCGAAGCGGGTCTTACGTCAATGGCGGGCTGTCCAGGCTAACCTAGATGCATGCTCACAAAGAGTTAGACAATAAGCGCCGGAAATTGCGTCAAACATTCTATGAGCAGGGGAACAAGACAGGTCGCTATTTAGCCTTGCAGCTTTGGCAGCAGCAATCGGGGCGGGTGGTCCGCGAGCTTCACGATTCTGGGGGGCAGAAGAAGGTGATCTCTCGAGAGATACGTGAAGTCTTTGCTACATTTTTGGAACGGTTATATAAAGCCGAACCTTTTGATTTGGCCCACGCACAGGGCTTCTTACGGAAGATCACCTTGCCCCAGTTGACTAACCCTGATCGGGAGCACTTAGACTCTGAACTTACGGTGGAGGAGGTGGAGCTGGCAATCCGGCGGTTGAAAACGGGGGGAGCGCCGGGTAATGATGGCTTCTCTGCGGAGTACTATAAAAAATTTTGTGTGCAATTAGCGCCTACGCTGGTAGTACTCTTCAATGAGGTCCTGAGGGGTGTGCCTCTGCCTCCATCTCAGCGTGAGGCTTTGATAGTCATGATCCCTAAGCCAGGTAAACCCCTGCAGGACGCGGCCTCATATCGTCCCATTTCCCTCTTAAATACGGATGTCAAAATACTTGCTTCTGTGTTGGCTGCGCGGTTGAACCGGGTTCTCCCTACTCTGATACATCCTGACCAGGTTGGGTTTGTACCGGGGCGCCAGGCGGCAGATAATATTCGGCGAATGCTGCAGGTTATCCACGTAGCGCAGAAAGATTCGCAGCCGACCCTGGTGATGGGGGTCGATGCCGAAAAGGCCTTTGATCGTGTCAGTTGGGGTTATCTTTGGTGTGTGTTGGATTCGTTGGGCTTTGGTCCTAATTTCATACGCTGGGTTCATAGCTTATATCAGGACCCCCAGGCAAGTGTTCGGGCTAACGGGCGTCAATCCAGAACTTTCTCACTGGAAAGTGGCACTCGTCAAGGCTGTCCTCTGTCGCCGCTGTTGTTCGCACTAGTGATGGAACCCTTGGCACAGAGCTTTCGCGAACATTCGGGAATGGGGGGCGTTTGCGTGGGATCCGCGGAGTACTGGATCGCGCTCTTCGCGGATGATATCATATTATCTTTGGTGAATCCCTCCGCGTCTCTTACTGCTGCTATGCAGCTTTTTGACACCTTTTCCCAGGTATCTGGATTTAAAATCAACTATACGAAATCTGAAATTCTGAATGTGGGGGTCTCGAAAGCGGTCTGTGCGGAGCTTCGTGCTGCCTACCCCTTCCGGTGGGTGTCGGGTGCTCTGCGATATTTAGGGGTGAATCTGACAGTGGACCGGACGGCCCTTTTTAAGGCTAATTATGAGCCGCTACTTTGGCAAGTCTGGCACGATCTGGAAACCTGGAATAGGTTAATGTTATCCTGGTTTGGGCGTATTGCGGTGGTAAAGATGGTGGTCGTTCCCCGGTTTCTGTACCTCTTTCAGGTTCTCCCTATCTCGCTGGCCCGGGGATTATTGGCCACCTGGCAAACCCTGCTTATGAAATTTATCTGGCAGTACCGTCGACCGCGTTTGCCACGTCAGCTTCTTTATGCTCGATCGTGCATTGGGGGTATGGGGGTTCCTAATCTTCACTGGTACTATGCGGCAGCGCAATGTCGCGCCGGGGTGGAGTGGATGATCGCGGATAGCTCCAAGCGCTGGGTGCAACTGGAAATGACTATCGCAGGGGGGGCAGGTTTGGGGGACCGGCTGTGGCTTGGTCCCAAACTGCGAAGTGGTCAGCGTTTAAGCAATCACTACATTTTACATACCCTTCGCTGTTGGGACCAATTCTTTCGGCCTCGTGGGACGGACCTCACCCCTTTGGCGCCTATAGTAGATAATGCTTCCTTTCCCCCGGGATTGGTTGATCCGACGTTCCGGAGGTGGGGTCATAAGGGCCTTAGCCGTGTAGGACAACTGTTTGACGAGGGTAAGTTGCAAACATTTCAAAGGCTCCGGGAGGAATTTGACCTACCCGATAGTCAGCTCTTCCAATATACGCAGGTGGCCCATTGGGCTCAGACTAGAGCCGTTCGGCCCCACGTGGCCCGAGTGCTGACAGATTTGAAGCGTTTCTGCGAGGGGTGCACCACCACCAAGGGTCTAATAGCTGCCTTGTATGCTCAGCTGCAGGCGCAGCAACCGCGCTTTGTCAAGCATAGAGCAAATTGGAACACTGACTTGAATCTTTTGTACTCTGAGCAACAGTGGGAACAAGTGGCGGGTAGACTGTGGAAGAGCTCGGTGGCGGTTAATGTCCGTGAAACTAATTATAAATTATTATATAGGTGGTACATGACTCCTGTGCGGATTGCTCGCGTTTATCCCGGGGTTTCGGATCTGTGTTGGCAGCGATGTGGGCAGAAGGGGGCTCTGGAGCACATCTGGTGGTCCTGCCCTCGCACTCAAGTCTTTTGGAGGGGAATTCAAACTCGATTACAGCAGCTTATTGGGGTGAGCATTCCCTGGGATCCAGGTATCTTTCTATTTGGGGTTGCTGTGCCCGGGGCACGCAGCCCCCAACTGGCTTTGCTTCGCCATGGTCTGAATGCGGCTCGTATGTCGCTAGCTTCTGTTTGGAAGCAGGCTCTCCTGCCGTCTTTTTCTGTCTGGCTGGACCGGATGTGGGACACATATACAATGGAGCGTGGGGTAGCTGCTGGGAGGATGCGTCTACCGTGTTTTGAGCAGGTGTGGGAACCCTTTGTCCTTCGTTATGGCACCTGATTGCTTAAGGCCGTGGCCTGTCCTCGAAAGTAGTGGGTGTCAAGTGTTGCTGCAGGATGCTTGTCGGCGGCATCGCCTTTTGCTTTCAGTCCGCTGAATGACTGGCGTACTCTCTCTTTTTATGGGCTGGTATGGAGATTCGTGGGGGGGGGGGGCGGGAGAAATCGGATGGGGGGGCTTGGGGGTGGGAGGGGAAGTTGGAAGGTGGGGGGGATGGATGTTTTTTTTTTTTTTTTTTTTTTTGGTTTTTTTGTTTCTTTATTCTTATCTTATCGGGGGGGGGGGGGGGTTATCTGTGGCTTGCAGTAGGGTGGGAGAGGGGTGGGGGATACGGGAAGGGGGACAAGTATAACGGGATAATAAAAACAAAAAAAATCTAAACACAAAAGAAGGCGTTTTGTTGGCTAGCCTTGTGTTTTTTGTTAGTGACTTCAGCTTTGTTCTCTTTTGATATTGTATTATGCCTACGATGTCGGTTCTTAATGTATTTTATGCCTGCCTTTCAATAAAAAAAAAAAAAAAAAATGGTAAAGGGGATGGAAGGATACTCCTATGAAGAAAGACTAAAAAGGTTAGGGCTCTTTAACCTGGGAAAGAGACGGCTGAGGGGAGATATGATAGAAGTCTATAAATTAATGAACGGAGTGGAACAGGTAAACGTAGATCGATTGTTTACGTTATCAGAATATAGAAAGACTAGGGGACATGCAATGAAGCTACAGGGTAAACTATTAAAAGCTAATAAAAGAAAATATTTTTTCACTCAACGTGCAAGCAAACTCTGGAATTTGTTACCGGAGGATGTAGTAAAGGCTGTTAGTGTAACTGGGTTTAAAAAAGGTTTGGACAAGTTCCTGGAGGAAAGGTCCATAAACCATTATTAAGAAGGGACCCAGGACATCAATGCTTGACCCAGTACAAGCATTGCGGAACCTATGTCTTTTGGGGAAACTGCTAGGTACGTATGACCTAGATTGGCCACTGTTGGAAACAGGATACTGGGCTTGATGGACCTTGGTCTGACCCAGTATGGCATCTCTTATGTTGAAAAATACTATCTTTGAAGCCCAGACCAGCTGTATTCCACACTTTAAGAAAAGTGGAAGGAAGTCCAAAAAACTGCCAGCATGGTTTAAAGGTGAGGTCAGAGAGGCTGTTGTTGCCAAAAAAGCATCTTTCAGGAAATGGAGAAACGAGCCAAACGACGAAACATAGAAACAGCACAAGCACTGGCAAGTTAAGGCAGGCAAAGGGAGAATTTAAGAAGAAGCTTGCTGTGGAAGCAAAAACGCGTAATAAAAGACTTTTTCCTAGTACATTTATAGCAAAAAACCTGTAAGGGAGTCAGTTGGCCCATTAGATGACAGAGGGGTTAAAGGGGCACTAAGAGGTGACAAGGCGATAGCGGAGAGACTGAATGAATTCTTTGCTTCGGTCTTTACTGAGGAAGATGTAGGGATGTTTACCCATGACTGAAGTGGTATTTAAAGGTGCAGACGAATTGAAGGAAATATCGATACATCGGGAAGATATATTACAACTATTAGATAAACTGAAGAGTAGCAAATCACCTGGGCCGGATGAAATACATCCAAGGGTGTTGAAAGAACTGAAATGTGAGATTGCAGACCTGCTATTAGTAATCTGTGAACTATCATTAAAATCATCTGTAATACCTGAAGACTGGAAGATGGCGAACATAACACCAATTTTTAAAAAGGGTTCCAGGGGTGATCCGGGAAACTACAGACCGGTGAGCCTGATGTCAGTACCGGGAAAAATGTAGAAACCATCATAAAGAACAAAATTGCTGAACATGTAGTCATGGCTTAATGGGAGACAGCCAACATGGCTTTAGACAAGGAAGATCTTCTTGTCTTACTAATCTGTTATGGTTTTTTTTGAAGGCGAGAATAAACAGGTAGACAAAGGTGAGTCGGTTGATATAGCTTATTTGGACTTTCAGAAAGCCTTTGGACAAGGTCCTTCATCAGAAACCTTTGGCAAAACAAAACTATTGTAACTCAAGCTTTGCCGGCCTCCCCTCTTACCAACTCCGCCGCCTTCAGCTTATCCAAAACACTGCTGCCCGTTTGATCACTTTTTCTTCCCTTTCGACCACATCACTCCTTGTCTTCTCTCTCTTCACTGGCTTCCTATTAAATACAGGTTTGTTTATAAATATCTCATTACTACCCACAAAGTTCTTCATACTGGTACCCCTCAATATCTCTCCGATCTTATCTATCATCAACCCGTCCCCCGTCTCCTCCGCTCTTCTCACAGCAATCGTCTTTTTCTACCCTCCCCGTCCCAGGTTCATCTCGAACTCACCCGTCACTCCGCTTTCTATTTCTTGAGTCCTGCTCTGTGGAACTCTCTTCCTCACCCACTCCGTACGGAATCCTCGTTCCCGCATTTCAAAGCCCTCCTTAAAACCCATCTTTTCTCCCAGGCTTTTGACCTCCCCATACCCCCATGATGGTCACGATAGTCCCACTATCCTATGTCACCTCCCCCCCCCTCTCCCTTCTCTTTCCCCTCAGTGTTCAGACTACCTAATTGTGTTATTCTGTCCTTCTCCATTCTTATATCTGTGTCTTCTATCTGCATCTCTCTTTTGCTTTCCTGTCAATTAAATGGCGTTCCTTTCCTTAACTCTCCAGCAGCCTGTTTTTATTGTTCACCGCTCTGATACCCTAGGTTTGGGCGGTATATCAAGCTCTGCAAATAAAGAGAGTCATGGGATAGGAGGCAGTGTACTATTGTGGATTAGGAACTGGTTAAAAGATAGAAAGCAGAGGGTAGGGCTAAATGGCCCATTTTCCCAATGGAGAAAGTTAAATAGTGGTATACCCCAGGGATCTGTGATGGGTCCACTGCTTTTTGACATATTCATAAATGACCTGGAAAAGGGAATAACGAGCGAGGTTATCAAATTTGCAGATGACACAAAACTATTTAAAGTTGTTAAAACCCAAGAGGATTGTGGAAAATTGCAAGAGGATCTTGATAAATTGGAAGACTGGGCATCAAAATGGCAGATGAAATTTAATATGGACTAAGTGCAAAGTTATGCACCTAGGGAAGAACAACCCAAAATAGAAATTACCCTTACCTGGTAATTGTCGTTCCTTGAGTTCCGACAGTTTAGTCCTCTACAGCTGGGTTGTGCACCTCCTCCTGCAGCTTGGAGACTGGACCAATCAAATCTTCATCCCTCTGGATGTAGCGAGCTGGAACTCCCCATCAGCCCCAGTGAACTATTGACAAAGCAGACTCAAGAGCAACAAATAAGTAGCCAACTATAAAAAATTTTTTTTTTCTTGTTTGGCTGAAACCTTAGAAAACGGAATAGAACAGAACCTGCCATCTAACGGGAACAGGGTAGAAGACCCGCTCCAAATGTGCTCCTCTCCCTTGCCATACTGGAAAGAGAGAGAGAGAAAGGAAAACTCACCTGTCATACCACTCCATGACCATGACTACGTGCCGAGCTAGCCAGAAACCTAAGGGTGGGAAGGAGGACTAAACTGTCGGAACTCAAGGAACGACAATTACCAGGTAAGTGTAATTTCTATTTCCTTATCGTTCCTCCAGTTTAGTCCTCTACAGCTGGGATGTAACAGAGCAGTACTAACGGGAGGGACCCTGCCAACCGGCACGCAAGACCGCTGACCTGAAATGGGCATCCCCCGCCGCCAACACATCCAAACGGTAGTGTCTACTGAACGCATGCAACGAAGACCAGGTGGCCGCCTTGCATATTTCCACCGGCGGAACCAGACTGTGCTCAGCCCAGGACGCCGCTTGCGCCCGAGTAGAATGTGCCCTGAGACCAACAGGAGCCGGACGCCCCCGCAACATGTACGCCGAAACAATAGCTTCCTTTATCCACCTGGAAATGGATGCCTTGGCCGCAGCTTCACCTTTCCGAGGCCCGCCGAACAACACAAACAGACGATCCGACTTGCGAAAAGCCGCGGACACTGACAAATAATGGCGTAAGGCCCTTTTCACATCCAAACGACTCAGACCGCGATCCGACGGATGCCCCATCTCAGCCTGCAGAACTGGAAGAGAAACAGTTTGATTCACATGAAAAGGAGAAGACACCTTAGGTAAGAAGGAGGGAACCGGTCGTAGAACAACCTTCTCCCGCGAAAAACAGAGGAACGGCTCTCTACAGGAAAGAGCCTGCAATTTGGAAATGCGGCGCGCCGAACAGATAGCAACCAAGAAGACCACCTTAAGAGTTAAGTCGTTGATAGAACATCGAGATAGAAGCTCGAACGGCGCCTTACCCAAGGCCCGCAAGACCAAGTTTAGATCCCAGGAGGGAACCGAGATTCGACGAGCCGGGCGCAGCCTGGTCACCGCTTTAAGAAAACGTACGACATCGGCATGAGCACCCAGAGCCACCCCCTGGACCTTACCGCGATAGCAGGCCAAGGCCGCCAGTTGCACCCGCAAAGAACTGGCGGCCAGCCCCTTGTCAAAACCATCTTGCAAAAAACTCAGAACCTCTGAGACGGAGGCCCTGGAAGCCCTAACCTGATGCCTGGAGCACCAGTCTTCAAAGATCCGCCAGACGCGCACATAGGCAAGTGAAGTCGACTGCTTACGCACCTGAAGCAAAGTGGCCATGACCGATCTAGAATAGCCCTTCTTCTTTAACCTTGCCCTTTCAATAGCCAAGCCGTAAGCGAGAATCGATCCACTTGCGGCATCAGAAGCGGTCCGTGAACCAGGAGCTCCGACGATAACGGCAGACTCCACGGAGGACTGTCCAGCAACCTCATCAAATCGGCATACCACGGACGCCGGGGCCAATTGGGCGCCACTAGAAGCACCCTCCCCCGATGGGCTTCGATACGCTGAAGTACGCGACCGATGAGGGCCCACGGAGGGAATACGTAGAGGAGCCCCGTCGTGGGCCATGGCTGTATCAGAGCGTCGATCCCTTCCGACATGGGCTCTCTCCGCCTGCTGAAGAACCGAGGAGCCTTCGCGGACCGGCACGTCGCCATCAAATCCATGACGGGCACGCCCCAGCGCAGAGTCAACTGGGCAAAAACGTCGGGATGCAACTCCCACTCGCCGGCATCCACCTGGTTTCTGCTGAGAAAGTCCGCTGCCACATTCTCCTTGCCGGTGATGTGAGCCGTCGATATCGCCTTCAAGCGCGGCTCCACCCAGGCAAACAGCACTTCCGTCTCTCCCGCCATGGCAGCGCTGCCCGTGCCCCCCTGCCGATTTATGTAGGCCACTGTGGCTGCATAGTCCGATAACACTCGCACCGCCTGATGCATCACTAACTTTTGGAAGCTCTGTAGAGCCAAGAACACCGCCCTGAGCTCCAGACGGTTGATCGACCACTCGCTCTCCTCTGCCGTCCACGTCCCCTGCGTGAATTGACCTGCACAATGCGCCCCCCAGCCTGTCAGACTCGAATCTGTGAAGAGAGGAAGCCACACCGGTGGCTCTAACGGCATCCCGGCCTGCAACACTGCCGGACGAAGCCACCACCGCAGCGCCTGACGGACGCGCCAAGGACAAGGGAGTCGCTGGCTCAGCGAGTCGGACTGATTCGACCAGCGACGAAGTAAGGAGCACTGCAGAGGTCGCATGTGAAACCTGGCCCACGGCACGACTTCCAGCGTGGCGGCCATCGTTCCCAACAGCTGGAGGTACTGCCATGCCGTTGGGGCTGGGAGCCTCCGGAAATTCTGCACCAGCCGCCGGAGGGCTAGAGCCCTGCGTTCTGTTAGAAAAACAGATCCCCGCCGAGTATCGAACCGAACCCCCAGATACTCGAGGACCTGAGTCGGCGCCAAATGACTCTTGAGCGGGTGGACCACCCAGCCCAAGCTCTGGAGAAATTCCACAACCTGTTGCGTGACTCTCTCGCTCTCGGCCTGAGACTTCGCACGTATCAACCAATCGTCGAGGTACGGATGTACTAATACCCCTTGCTTGCGCAGAGCCGCCGCAACCACTACTATTATTTTGGTGAATACCCGGGGGGCCGTCGCCAAACCGAAAGGCAGCACCTGGAACTGAAAATGACCCCACGGCAGAGCGAACCGAAGAAACTTCTGATGGGACTCCCGGATGGGAACATGGAGATACGCCTCGGAAAGATCGAGAGAGGTGAGATACTCCCCCTGACGAACAGCCACCATGACGGACCGCAGGGTTTCCATGCGAAAATGCGGAACACGGAGACACCGATTCACCCCTTTGAGGTCTAGGATAGGTCGAAGAGAACCGTCCTTCTTTGGCACCACGAAATATATGGAGTAATGCCCCATTCCGCATGCGGAACCGGAACGATGGCCACTAGCTGCAACAGGCGGTCCACTGTAAGACGAACTTGCAAGGCCTTTAGAGGACTTCTGCAAGGAGAACTGACGAATGAATCCAGCACCGGTCTCGCCAGATCCAACGCATACCCATCGCGAATGATCTCCATTACCCACTGGTCGGATGTTATGCGGGTCCAGGCAGAAAGAAACCCCCGTAGTCGACCTCCAATCGGTGGTCCTTCTGCCGGGACCCTCTGCCATTCATTGTGGTTTCTGGATGGCCCCTGCGGAGGCTGCCGCGAAACCTCTACTTGCCCCCCGGAAGCCTCGGAAACCTTGAGCTCGGGACAGAAACCTACCTCTTTGAGAACCCGCGAAACGGGGGGGATCGAAATCTCCGAAAATCCCGGACCTGCCCCCGAAAGGACGTGGGAAATTTTCCTGGCTTGGGTTTGTCCTCCGGGAGCCGACCCCCTTTGGATTCCCCTAAATCTTTGACCAACTTATCCAGATCTTCACCGAACAAGAGCTTGCCCTTGAACTGGAGCTTACCAAGCCAAGACTTGGAAGAACCGTCGGCCGCCCAGTTTTTGAGCCAAAGGGCCCTCCGCGCCGCTACCAAAGAGGACATACTATTCGACAGGGCCCTAATCAGGTCATAGTGCACATCGGCTAAGTAGGCCGCTCCGGATTCGAGACGCTGTAACTCGCGCACGTCCTCCTGCTCCAAAGCCGGGGACTGTCGCAGGTGCTGGACCCACCTTAAACAGGCCCTAGCCACCCAGGCCCCACAGATGGACGCCTGTAACGAAGCAGCATCCGCCTCAAAAGACTGCTTCAATAGACCATCCATCTTTCGATCCTGCGACTCCTTCAAAGCCGCACTGCCTTCCACCGGAATCGTGGTCTTTTTCGTGACCGCTGACACCGCCGCATCAACCTTCGGGGCACGAAACCTTTCCTTATCACCATCCGATAAAGGATAGAGTCTACTCATGGTTCTTATGCCTTTCAAACCCATTTCAGGGTGATCCCATTCGGTCTGAATCATCTGATCGATCACCTTATGGATGGGAAACACCACCTGTGTCTGACGCACCGCCTGAATAATAGGATCCGCCACATCCACTTCAGTTGCGGGTTGTTCTGGAGCCAGCCTGAGCGTCTGCAGGACCTCCGAAATCAGAGCAGACAACTCTTCTCTCCGAAACACACGAATGATGCGCGCCTGATCCTCAGGTTCAGGAATTTTGCCTTCCTCTAAATCCTCCAATTCGCCAACCACGTCAGAACCGCGCTATTCCTCCTCTTGGAAATCCAACTCAGAAGAAGAGCGCTCCGCTGGCCTAGGCCTCTTGAGTGGCTGGACAAGCCAACTGGCGCGGTCTGCCAGAGTAGCCCGAACACCGGGAGAAGGCAGTGAGCCAGAGCTGGGCAAAATTCCCTGCTTCTTGCGACAGAAGGCCTGATGCATGAGCAACACAAAGTCTGGAGAAAAATCCTCCATAAAGGCAGGACCCCCAGTCACCGAAGAAACCCCCAGCAGCCCAGGAGCACCCACCGACTCCGGGGCAGAGGGACCAGGCACCCACGCTTCACCCACTGTCTCCTGCACTGTGTCAGGAGGGACTGGGGCAGGAGCACCCTCCAGTTGCTGCTCTACAGTCAGGGATACAGAAGCACAGGAATGACAAATACCTGACTCCATAGCGGAACCTCGACGGGTGCCACAAATCACACACTGGGGCCTCGCTGACATGGACTATAGAGCCGGGGAGCCCCAAGGTACCTGAGAGAAGAGAGGGAGAACGTGAGAATCCCAATAGAAATATAGCCTGCTGTTGCTACCTTTTCTTAAGAAAGAGCCGCAGGCTGTTTTGTGTATTTTTTTTTTTTACGAGTTGAGGTTAAATCACCGATAAATGTGCTGGCCTAACCCCTAAGGCCCTGCTAGGGACCTTCACACGGACAAACAAACCCCAAAGAAAAAAGGAAACAAGAAAAGAAATAAAAACAACGGCACTGCTGGCTGCCTAGTAAAGCCGCTGAGAAAACCGCGAGGTCAAAATGGCCGCGGTGTCTGTCAGCGATTTTGGCGCGCTTTACACTACGGGCCCCGAAGCACCGCAGATCTCAAAACTGCATGCCGGCGACTTCCCCCACTGTACCTGTTCAGGAAATGCTGAGAGACACAAGGAGCAGGAGACGTCGGATGAACAATTTCTTCTTTATTGTATAAAACCCCAACGCGTTTCGGCAACGCCTTCTTCAGGGGGAAGGGCTACAAATCTAATTTAATAAACACAATAAATACAAAAATATATTAAATATTAAATAAGAATAAAATATGTTAAAATAAAAATATAAAAATATTAATGACACACCTGGCATGTTACATACTAAAAAGACAAAATATTCCTATAACAAAAAGTGGAAACACCTTAGGACATGTACACTTGATGATAAACATATAGTTAAACAATCATTTAAAATTGGTTAAAACTCACATCGAAACAAAACAAACAAACGCAGGGCTGAGCAGAGAATAATTAAAACCATCATAAAGGATAAACTAGATGAAGAGATAGGGGAATTAACATTGCAATAAATAGAACACTTTGGAGAACATATATTATAATGAATAATGTGCATTAAATTGACATCAGAATGACATATAAATAATATAAAGGAATGTGAATACTAACTTAAAAGATATTAAAAAGCATAACATGATGCATAGTAGATAATAAGGGGCAATTGATAATATTTAAAAATGCTGATAACAATAAAATGCATAAATAAATAATATTAATGGATTAAAACATAAATAAAAAATATAAAAAATAATAAATGAGTAATAAATAATATAAGATATCACATGGTGAATAACTTAGCTAAATCATATAGATGTGTGATATACGCAGGATACCTTGAGGACGGCTTCTCCTGAGGTTAAATACCCAAGTACTGCATGAAAATAAAATATATATATATGTGATATTGACTATTAAAAAAGTTGTTACTGGAGACTTCTTTTTTGAAAAAACAAGCTGTATTATAAAAGTACAATTGTAAGCATATGATACTAAACAACTCCAAAAAAAGTAATCGTTGATCAGGCCATATACAGTAATCAAAGTAAATAAGTATCCAAAAAGAATAGAAATTTTAAGAAACGGCATTAACCGTGCCACATGCGGGTGCGCGCCGCATGCATGAGATATAACCCTTCAGAAAGAGCCTGTGAATGGGACCTACGATTATTTCTCATTTCGCCTTCATTTTTCATTTTCTATCAATATTTTTATCTATTGTTTCAGGTGCTGGTGGCACAAGCGTATTATGTCTGATAGGCTATAGAAGCACTCTCTCCTAAACACATTTCAGTGCGTCTCTATCATTCCTCTCCCCTACGGATACTTTTTTTGGAGTTGTTTAGTATCATATGCTTACAATTGTACTTTTATAATACAGCTTGTTTTTTCAAAAAAGAAGTCTCCAGTAACAACTTTTTTAATAGTCAATATCACATATATATATATTTTATTTTCATGCAGTACTTGGGTATTTAACCTCAGGAGAAGCCGTCCTCAAGGTATCCTGCGTATATCACACATCTATATGATTTAGCTAAGTTATTCACCATGTGATATCTTATATTATTTATTACTCATTTATTATTTTTTATATTTTTTATTTATGTTTTAATCCATTAATATTATTTATTTATGCATTTTATTGTTATCAGCATTTTTAATATTATCAATTGCCCCTTATTATCTACTATGCATCATGTTATGCTTTTTAATATCTTTTAAGTTAGTATTCACATTCCTTTATATTATTTATATGTCATTCTGATGTCAATTTAATGCACATTATTCATTATATATATGTTCTCCAAAGTGTTCTATTTATTGCAATGTTAATTCCCCTATCTCTTCATCTAGTTTATCCTTTATGATGGTTTTAATTATTCTCTGCTCAGCCCTGCGTTTGTTTGTTTTGTTTCGATGTGAGTTTTAACCAATTTTAAATGATTGTTTAACTATATGTTTATCATCAAGTGTACATGTCCTAAGGTGTTTCCACTTTTTATGTTATAGGAATATTTTGTCTTTTTAGTATGTAACATGCCAGGTGTGTCATTAATATTTTTATATTTTTATTTTAACATTATTTTTATTCTTATTTAATATTTAATATATTTTTGTATTTATTGTGTTTATTAAATTAGATTTGTAGCCCTTCCCCCTGAAGAAGGCGTTGCCGAAACGCGTTGGGGTTTTATACAATAAAGAAGAAATTGTTCATCCGACGTCTCCTGCTCCTTGTGTCTCTGTGATCCCCTGCAGGAGCCCCTGCTCCCTTTGTGTGCTCAGGAAATGCTGAGGACAGGAGAAAACGGCGGCGAACGAAGCCACGATCGCCGAAAGACACCGGATCACTGCAGTGTCTGTAACATGTGCTCGACCACTTTTCCGGAGCCGGCGCCTGCAGGCTGTCACCCAGCGCACTGCCCGTGGTCCGCACTAGGAGCTCTACCCCGATCAGTCAAGGGGTAAGAGATCCTATATAGCAAAAGTCGCCAGGGGAAAAAAAGGAGACTAGGCAAGGGAGAATCAAGCCAGAGCAGAAGTCCCCTTCCTGCCCGCTATGGGGAAAGCCAAATTATGTCCCGATTGTTGTTTTTTTTTTTTTTTTTTTTAAAGACAGTACCCCAAAAGTAAGTACTAAAATCAAACCCAATCAAATGAAATGAGAACAAAATCTACATAGCCTGCTTCTTATTAGTTCCTCCAGTGAGCCCAGCACCTAGGCTCACAAGGTCCTCCTGCTGCTTGGAGACTGGACACACTGGGGCTGATGGGGAGTTCCAGCTCGCTACATCCAGAGGGATGAAGATTTGATTGGTCCAGTCTCCAAGCTGCAGGAGGAGGTGCACAACCCAGCTGTAGAGGACTAAACTGGAGGAACGATAAGGAACTATGGTTACATGATGCAAGGTTCCACATTAGGAACCACCACCCAGGAAAAAGATTTAGGCGTCATTGTGGATAACATGTTAAAACCCTCGGCCCAGTGTGCAGCGGCGGCCAAGAGAGCAAATAGAATGCTAGGTATCGTAAGGAAAGGAATGGAAAATAAAACAAAGGATATTATAATGACTCTGTATTGTTCCATGGTGTAACCGCACCTTGAATATTGTGTGCAATTCTGGTCGCCGTATCTTAAAAAGGATACAGCGTTATTAGAAAAGGTTCAGAGAAGAGCCACCAAAATGGTAAGGGGATGGAAGGATACTCCTATGAAGAAAGGCTAAAAAGGTTAGGGCTCTTTAACCTGGAAGAGATGGCTGAGAGGAGATATGATAGAAGTCTATAAATTAATAAATGGAGTTGAAACGTGTAAACGTAGATCGATTGTTTACGTTATCAGAATATAGAAAGATTAGGGGACATGTAATGAAGGTACAGGGTAAACTATTTAAGACTAATAAAAGAAAATATTTTTTCACTCAACATGTAATCAAACTCTGGAATTTGTTACCGAAGGCCGTTAGTGTAGCTGGGTTTAAAAAAGGTTTGGACAAGTTCCTGGAGGAAAGGTCCATAAACCATTATTAAGAAGGGACCCAGGATATCAGTGCTTGACCCAATACAAGCATTGTGGAACCTGTGTCTTTTGGGGAAACTGCTAGGTACGTATGACCTAGTTTGGCCACTGTTGGAAACAGGATACTGGGCTTGATGGACCTTAGTCTGACTCAGAATAGCATATCTTATGTTCTTAAGTGGCTCAAAGAACAGAATCTACTCAAACTTTAAAAAATCTGACTTAATGCATATAACCAGGAACACCACATTCTCTCCACCTGACGCTATAAAAATCCTCAATCACAACCTAACTAACAAACAGGAAGTCAGATACCTTGGCGTTACCTTTGATCAGCAACTCAGCTTCCAATCCCACATAAAAAGAACAACCAAATCTGCCTATCACAAACTTAGATTCCTGCAGAAGCTTAAACCACAACTCGATGACTATCACTTTCGAACAGTATGCCAAGCCTTTGTAACCCCCATACTGGATTATTGTAATGTAAAGCATAGTTACTCACCTGTAACAGGTGATCTCCGGGAACAGCAGGAATTTAGTCTTCACATATGGGTATCATCGGCAGCGACGGAGCCCGCGCGGGAACGCTCCCCAGCGTCCAATAGGAAAGCTTCTGGGAGCATCCCACAATGCCTGTGTGCTGCATTCCTGCCTTTCCCAACTGTCCCTCTCCAGTTGAGTTTAAAGCTGAGACAAAAGAGAGGGGGAAAGAGAGAGAGAGATAGAGATACAACTCCTAGGGGAGGTGGGTGGGTTGTGAAGACTAAATTCCTGCTGTTCCCGGAGATCACCCGTTATAGGTGAGTAACTATGCTATCTCCAGGAACAAGCAGGAATGTAGTCTTCACATATGGGGACTCCCTAGCTGCAGATGCCAGGGAGAAGGCCCCAGAGGTTGTGTGTCCTTGTGAAAGGGCTCCACTTCCCCCCATGGATCTCTGGCATCCTACCAGGGATGGTGGGTAGGAGTTGATTAAGTATGGAATAGGTGTTGAAGAACAGCCTGATCAAACAAGGCATCCCGGCAGGAGTCCTTGTCTAAGCAGTAATGGGCTGTGAAGGTATGAACCGAAACCCAAGTAGCTGCTCGACAGATGTCGTCAATAGACACAGAGTGAAGATGAGCCATAGAAGTTGCCATGGCTCTCACATTGTGAGCTGTGACATGGCCTTCAAGAGGAAGGTTTTTACTCTCATAGGCTAAAGATATACACTGTGCAATCCAGCTGGACAGTGTTCTTTTGGAGACTGGAAGTCCCAAATGACTAGGATCAAAAGCAACAAAGAGTTGAGAGGACTTTCTATGTTGCTGTGTCTTTTGCAAGTAAAAGGCCAAAGCTCTTGTACAGTCCAAAGTATGAAGATTCCTTTCTGCATTTGAGGCATGAGGCCTTGGAAAGAATACAGGAAGGTAAACCGCTTGGTTTAAATGAAAAGGTGACACCACCTTTGGCATAAAGTGTGGATGAGTCCTAAGGACTACCTTATCATGATGGAACCTTGTATAAGGAGGATCAGCCACCAACGCTTGCAGTTCACTGATGCAACGTGCTGATGTGATTGAAATAAGAAAGATGATCTTCCAGGAAAGGAATTTCAGAGGTAGTGGCTAAGGGTTCAAAGGGCGGTTTCATGAGCTGCCCAAGAACCAGATTTAAGTCCCATGCCACCGGTGGTGGCTTAATGGGAGGCTTAGTTAAAAGAAGGCCTCTCATAAATCTCGCTATGAGAGGATGAGAGGAAATAGGTTGTCCATTTAGAGGCTTGAAAGAAGCTGCAATAGCACTCAAATGAACTCTCACTGACTTGACCTTAAGCACTGCATTTGATAAATGAAGGAGATACTCCAGTAATGATTCCAGAGGTATCGCAAGAGGGTTAAGACCCTTCTGCAAGCACCATATGGTAAACCCTTTTCCACTTAAATGCATAAGAGCATCTTGTGGAAGGCTTCCTGGAAGCATAAAGGATATCGTTTACCTTCTGGGAAAGGTTAAGACCGTGAAGTTCTAGGCTTTCAGCAACCAGGCCCTGAGATGCAGAGACTGGGGATCGGGATGCCACAGCATCCCGTCCTCTTGAGACAGGAGATCTGGAGCAGATCTTAACTACAGAGGCAGAGCTTGAGAGAGATGTAGGAGCAGAGGGTATCACATTTGTCGTGGCCAACGTGGAGCTATGAGAATCATATGACCTCTGTCTCTCTGAAGCTTGGACAGGGTTTTTGGAATTAGGGGAATGGGTGGAAAGGCATACAGGAAGTCCTGACCCCAATGGAGGAGGAAAGCATCCCTGGCCTGACAACCCTGAGCCAGAATTCTGGAACAGAGCCGGGGAAGTTTGGCATTCAGCGGACTTGCAAAGAGGTCTATGTCCAGGGTTCCCCAAATTTGAAAATATTTGGCCACCTGGTCTGCATGGAGAGACCATTCGTGTGGAAGCAGAACTCGACTGAGTCTGTCTGCCGAAGAGTTTTGAATGCCTGGAAGATACACCGCAAGGAGATGAATCTGATGTTCTCTGGCGAGGGCCCATAGTCGCAAAGCTTCTTTGCAGAGTGACAGAGAGCCTGTTCCGCCCTGATTGTTCACATAGAACATGGCTACTTGATTGTCCGTTTGAACTAGGACTGTCTTGTAGCTGAGCTGGGTGTGGAATACTCGAAGAGCAAGGAAGATTGCTCTGAGTTCCAGGTGAATGATGTGGATATAGGCCGCCTGTGAAGTCCAGGTACCCTGGGTAGAGGCGCCTTGCAGGTGGGCTCCCCAACCCACCTGTGAAGCATCTGTTGTTAGAGTGGCTTGGGGTGGGGGTTGCTTAAAAGGAGACCCCATCAAAAAGTTTTGGGGTGACTGCCACCATTGGAGGGACAAAATAAGGCGATCTGAGTTTGCTATTTTGTCTGACAGGCAACCTGATGCCTGAGTCCACTAAGTGGATAAAGTCCACTGGGCTGCCCTCATATGGAGGCGAGCATAAGGAACCACATGCACGGTGGATGCCATGTGGCCTAGCAACTGTAATATTTCCCAAGCAGTGAGGTGAGGTTTTAGCACTGCTTGGGAAGGTAAAGGAGCAAGGTTGGATTTTGGGACGTTTATGACAAGTCCCAAATACTGAAGGATGTGCATTGTGCGAGATAGGGCGACTCTGGCCTCTGGCTCTGAAGGGGCTCGAATGAGCCAGTCGCCTAATTAAGGGAAGACGAATATTCCCAGGGTGCAAAGAAATGCTGCTACCACAGGCATGCATTTTGTGAACACCCTTGGTGCAGAGGCCAGGCCAAAAGGAAGAACCCTGTATTGGTAGTGCTTCCCTTGAAACAGAAAGCGAAGGAACGTTCGGTGAGTTGGATGGATGAGAACATGAGTGTACGCATCCTTGAGATCTAGAGAACAAAGCCAATCCTGACTGAAGGTATGGCAGCAGAGTTCCTAGAGAAATCATTTTGAACTTCTCTTTGAACAGGAATTTGTTCAATTCTCTGAGGTCTAAAATGGGTCTGTGTCCTCTTGTTTTCTTTGGAATAAGGAAATAGGGGGAGTAAAACCCTGTACCCCGTTGGGGAATGGGTACCTCTTCTATTGCCCCTTGAGCAAGGAGCACAGTGACCTTTTGACCTAACTGGCCGCTGAGAGAGGTCTGAGAATTGAACTGTCCATTGTAGGAGGGGGCATGCTGAGGAAATGAAGCTTGTACCCCTCTCTTACAATAGACAGAGTCCAATTTTCTGCTGTTATCTGACCCCATCTGGGGGCAAAATGACATAACCTTCCTGGGATGGTGGAGGGTTCTGGGCCATTCAGGGCCAGGAAGGCAAAGTCCTCTAGATAGGAGTCAAAGCCCCTGTGGAGGCTGAGTCTGCTGAGCCGGTTGAGGCTTAGCTGCTTTTGTCTTTCTTTGCCTAGGTTGTTGCTGCTGTCCCTTTTGGGCAGACTGACCTAAACAATGTCCCTGCTGGGTATAGGAGGGATAAAACGTTTTCTTCTTTCTGAAGAATGGTTTCTTAGAGGATCTTTTCCTCGCAGGGTCAGCTGTAGATTTAGACAATCTATCCAAAGTGATATTGTCAGCATCTATCTCATTAGCTTTTTCCTGCCAATTCTTGCCAGAGAGATTCTCTCCTGTGCAAGGTATATTCCCTAGTTTGTCCTGTATCCAAATTTCCAAGTCAGATGTCTGGAACCAGGCAATCCTACGTGCACCTATGGCAATGGCAGATGTTCTGCTTATGCATTCAAAGCAGTCAAAGGCTGCACGATTCACAAACTTGGAAACATCCTGAGCATGTCTGACAAGAGCAAGATAATCTTGCCTTTTCTCATCAGGAAGGAGAGGGCTCATAAGCTCTAAATCTCCTGTGACCTCTTTAAGGAACATTCCCATATACAAGATATAGGACATTCACATATACAAGATATAGGAACTGATCCTAGCAGAAAGCATGGAAGCCTGGAAGGATCGACGTCCAAAGGCGTCAAGAATCCTACACTCACGTCCTGGAAAATTAGATGCATGCCTTTTTGCACTCTTTATCCATCTCATGGCTGATTCCATCACCATAGAATGGTGTGGTAATTGAGTCTTCTGAAACCCAGGACAGCACAGTTACTTATCTGTAACAGGTGATCTCTGGGAACAGCAGGAATAAGTCTTCATATATGGGTACGTCAGTACCGACGGAGTCTGCGCGGGAATGCTTCCCAGCGTCCAATCATAAAGCTTTTGGAAGCATCCCAACACGCCTGCATGCTGCCTTCCCACCTGCCTCTCCTCAGTTAAGTTTGAAAGCTGAGACAAAGAGAGAGAGAGCAAGGAAGGGAAAGATAGAGAAAAAGCAACTCCTAGGGGAGGTGGGTGGGTTGTGAAGACTTATTCCTGCTGTTCCCAGAGATCACCTGTTACAGGTAAGTAACTGTGCTATCTCCAGGAACAAGCAGGAATGAGTCTTCACATATGGGGACTCCCAAGCTCAGATGCCCAGAGGGAGTCCTAGCATGTTGCAAGTCTAGAACGAGCCATGCTATGCCTCAGGACCTCAGGCATCCTGGGGATGGAGGGTAGGAGTTGAATACAGAAAAGGAGCTGTGGAACAGCTGGCTAGAACAGGGCTTCTAAAGGGGAAGACCCTGTATAGAGGGCATTTGGTAGTAAAATACTGTAATCTGGGCCTCCCTTGTTGGCATGGCACAAGTCCACTGGGCTACATATGGATCTGTTAGAAGAGCCAGTGAATGTGCTCAAGGGGTACCTCACTGAGGAGTAGAGGTAAGAAAGTAGAAAAACAAGTGGAGGTCAGTACCCTTCAGGGTGAGAAATAGCCCCAGGGGAAAAACTAGAGTAGTTTAAGAGGTAGAGCTTCAGTGGAGACGCAGAAGGTACTATTAAAGAAAGCTTAAGCTGTTTTGGTCCAAAAGCAGCACAAACCTAGGACCAAAAGAAAAAATGAGTCTGACCCAACTGGACTGGGGTTGGAATCAGTCCATGTAGGGGAGAAAGGGTATGGAGACCCTTGTATCTGATAAGAAAGTAAGGACAGACTCAGGGCGCTAAGCTTTAGAGTAACTGAAGCTCCGCAATGTCTTTCCTAAATGGGGTCAATTAGGAAAGAAAAAAGGTACATGGAGAGCTTCAGGAGTACCTAACCGTAAAAGGTTATGGTAAGGAGAAAGTTGTTAATTACCACAGGAAGTGGTTATAAGTGTAGCCCCCTAAGCATGCTGATACAGCATTGATAGGGGTAGTGCCCATCTGTGAGGGTCAGATAGGAATATAAGGATATCTGAACCTGACAGATAGATAAGTATATGGATACAGATCTATCTAAAAATATATCTCACTAGATTTATAAATATATAAGTATATTATATATATATATTTAAATATATACACATTTAGGGTATATATGCATATATCTATAGAGAGATATGTATGGGCAGAAGACACACAGATATATATATACATATATGAATATGTAGGCATATAGACACATGTCTCCAGGTATGTGGATGGAGAGATGTCTATAGAACGTGATCCCCCCTAGAGATATAGGGAGAGAGGAAGATTCATCTGACAGAAGGTTGATACCTGCTTGAATAGATAAATAGAGAATCCTCTTTTCCTGGTTATGACTGGCAGAGTCAGAGGACACGTCTCCCTGACAAGAAGTAGTCTGGATTCTTTTCAGAATCTGAGCTCATGAATAACCAGGATGGCCTACGTGAAAACTGCAGAGGATAACTTCAACCTGCAGGCAGGCATTCCAGATTTCTCCAGAATTGCAGCATGGAGAATGGATAGAGGACGCCACTGGAGGAAGATACCCTAGTGACCCGCCTATGAGGGCAAGATGGGTATTAGGCGTCCTCTAGCTGCCATTGAAGAAAATTATCTCTGACAGAAGACCAAAGGAGATATGGGCCAAGCTAGGGAACTGGCCATTCTTTAGGTTTTCACGTAATGAAGGCCTGAGGCTTATGTCTCAAAAGAGATTTAAGATGAGATGGTAAGGGTAGAACATGACAGGGGGAACCCCTCCTAACCATCTGGGATTATCTGCTAGGCCAGATACTAATGCTCTCTAGCAAGGGCCCATAGTGCAAAGCTACTCTGTAGAGTTGCAGAGAGCATACTGCAGGTTGGTTAGAAGAAAAAAACTGGCTGTGGAAAACCAGCAGGTAACCAGCTATTCTGCCAAGGACAAGGGGGCAAAGAATAGAAGTTAACCAACCAGACTGTGACAATAGGGTTTCCCAAACGAGGCTGATAACCTGTTTGGGACTTAGCACTGAGGCTAGGAGGATTGCTAGTGGAGGGGAATCCCTGGTTGTGTGGTGAACAGAACCAGTGGCTTAACCACTAGGAATTGCTGTAACTGCAGCAACTACCAGGGCAGCAGAGAAAAGTTCCTTTCCTTCTCCCTTTTTTAGATTGGGAAAAAGAAACGGACATGGTAGGACCTCCTATTGTCTGATGAGCTGCCCTAAGGTAATAAGGGGGGGGGGGAGAACTCCAGAAGGGAGAATCCCCCGGTATAACAGGTAGAAGACCAGAGGGGCTTACCAGTGTAAAAGAGTCACTCTTACAAACAAAATGTTATAGTAAGAGGGAGGTAAGACAAAGATGAAAGAGACCGACTATGGAGGAAGTCTCTGACAGATGAGATGATACATGCCAGTACAGGGAAAAAACTGTCTATTGATAGGTGTTACCTCTCTTTCCTCCAAGAAGAAGAGGAAAACCTGTTAAGAATGGGCATGATCATCAAAAAGACTCTTAAAGTTAAAGAAAATATGTCTCATGAAGAGATATCTAGGAAGGTTAGGATTAATTTAATGCAGATAATGCAAATGAAAAGAAGCAGACTGCTACTCTAACCATCAAGCAGCCCATGAAGATCTATTTGAAACCCTGCTGAGGTTGTGGATGCTTCAGACCAGGGCGATGTTTCCCCTGTTTGGGAACATCTGTATGATGGGCAGATGATTGATAAAACCTTCTCCCCTTAGGGGAAGAAAGTTTGGCAGGACATTTCCTACCTACTGGGAAAGAAGGTGGCGTAGAACAGCCTCTGGAAACAGGAAAGTCAGTGGTTAACTGAGCAACCTGGAGTAAAGACTCCTTGTTGAAGAGATTTTCTCCAGTGCAAGGAGTATTTCCCAGTCTTTCTTGTGCCCATTTGCCCAAGTCTGAAGTTTGGAGACAGGCTTTACGTCGTGCCCCTATAGCTATAGCAGAAGTCCTGCTAACAGACTCAAAGGAGTCTAGGGAAGCACGAGTAAGAAACCTAGAGATATTTTGAGCATGACTAACCAGTGAGGAATAGTCTGCACTCTTGGGCTCTTGAAGAAAAGGAGTCAAAAACTGTAATTTTTTTGTGACCTCCCTCAAGAGATAAACCCATATAAAAAATATATGAGAGAATTCTTGCTGAAAGCATGGATGCCTGGAAGGTTTGACGTCCAAAGGCATCTAAAGTCTTAGACTCACGACCTGGCGGATAAGAAGAGTGCTTTTTAGTACTCTTCACCCGCCTCATTGCTGATTCTACAACAATGGAATGATGAGGAAGTTGAGTCTTTCGAAATCCTGGAGAGGGGGGCACCTGATATGTAAGATCAGTTGCTCTGGAAGGTGGAGGTACCTTTAAAGGAGCTTCCCACATTCGTAGAAGGAGATCCTGCAAAGAATGATGCAAAGGAAGCATGATGTTCTCCTTTGCTTTGCCAGGAATATGGAGGGATCCTGTATTCCCTTTTGTAGGATCCTGTCCAGGAATAGAAATGGCAAGTGATTTTGCCATATCCAGGAGGAAAGCCTGAAAAGAAGGATCCCCAGAGGGAACTTGCTTTGGATAGGCTAGATCTGATGAAGAACTAGCGTTGGCACCGAGGGATCTATCCAAGTTTATAGGAATAGAAGATCCTGAATGGTGCAGTATGGGATCCTTAGAGGATGGTCTCCGGTACTGCAGGAGGTTGGGACCAGGGACAGTCGGTAGCACATCGTCCATGCTAGGGATTGATTCCAAACTCGGTATCGAGGGAAGCGAGCCTGATGAGAGAAGCATGGAAGGCACCGACAGCAAAGGTACTGTGGATAACGGTACCGACTTTGTTACCGTATCCGATACCGGTGGATGAAGGCCAGCCGGTGGCAACTCTAACGGTATCGAAGAAACCAAGAATGCCGGATCTGAATTATCAGAACCAAGCCTTCGGTACCGTCTGGTGTCGGTACCAAGGCGTGTTTATACCCAGTCCTCCAGACTGGAGATCGATTCCAGACTCGGCATCGAAGGAAGCGAGTCTATCGATGCACATCTGGAGGGTACCGACGTCGGTACTAGTATCGGTACCGGTACCGATACTGGAAGGTCAGTCTGTAGCATATCCGACGGCCCCGTAGGTACCGAGGACGCCAGACGACGATCCTTGGTGAGGAATGTTTCATCCAACACCATTGCCGATGCCGGGGTATCGGTACCGCTCGAAGCGGATGCCACCACTGGGCATGGCTCAGGTATGTTCTGTGAGGGGGTGAACCTCAGGAACAACCTGAAACCCCACACGGGCTTTGGAGGCCGAAGACTCCCACCGGGGTTTTGAAGCCAGTGTATTCTCGAGGGCAAGGCCGGAGGCATCTCTATGCTGTGCATGAGATCTGCCACTCGAGGACTGGCTAGTCTTAACAGACTGTTTTTGGGTTACCTGATCCTGTGTAGAAGAAGATATGGTCGGTGCCCTGAAGTTGGATGGGGACCGCGCGTCGAGGGGAACTCGATGTTGAAAACTTCTTCTCACAATAGTATTGCAGGAGGGACACTCCGGAGGAAAATGGTCAGGACCCAAGCAGGTTTGACACCAATTGTGAGTGCACACGGTAGAAAGGAGAGAAGAAGGTCTTCCGCAGGAGAAACAGGCAAACAGAGCGGAAGCTAAGGACCACGGCCAAACACAAGGAGTAGTATAAAATTCTTTATTAGCAGACCCAACTCTACGGTTTCGGCCGGAGGCCTTCCTCAGAGGTCATGAGGGAATAAACAAACAACGTGAGAAACGGTGGACCAAACCACTCTTCCCAATCAGCGAGATAGCATGAGCGGGAAAAAAAAACAAAACAATTGTGAGTGTCCAAAATTAAGTTTGCACCGCCGCAGTTTGTACATTTCTTGGGGATAGTGGCTGGCGGTTCCATGAAGGAAAGTGGAGAGGCCTAGCAGGCCTGAAAAACTGTGAGACACTGAGAAGGAAAAATATTCCATAAAAAGGAAAAATTTTACAAGAAAAGAAAAAAGAAAAAAGAAACACCGGCGGTACCAGTGGCGTCGAGGAAGGCAGCCACGACCACAAGAAAACTAAAAAATAAAAGATGAATTTTCTGCGGTGACAGGACGTCCTCCTGCCGGCTCCGCGGAAAAACGAAAACTGAGGAGAGGCAGTTGGGAAGGCAGGAAGGCAGCACGCAGGCGTGTTGGGATGCTTCCAAAAGCTTTCTGATTGGACGCTGGGAAGCGTTCCCGCGCAGACTCCGTCGGTACCGACGTACCCATATGTGAAGACTCATTCCTGCTTGTTCCTGGAGATAAGGAGGAACGCGATACATGGTGTTGAGTCTTCGAGAGTGAGGAGATGTGGTTAGAGGTGTTTCCCACATCCTTAACATAAGATCATGCAAGATCTCATGAATAGGCAAGGTAGCTGCCTCCTTGGGAGCTTTAGGGTATTGTAGGATTTCTAATTCCTTTGCCCTAGGCTCTTTTTCAGGAGCCACTGGGATGGAAAGACCTCAGGCCACATCTCGGATAAAATCCTGAAAAGACATATCCTCTGGTGGAGACATCCTACGCTGAGGAGAAGAGGAATCCTCAGGAAGAAGTACTCTGGTATCAGCAGAGCTTTCAGAGTCTTCAGACTCATCCAAGGATTCAAAGTATCTCCGATCCGGGTGATCGTGCAAGGCACGATACTGGTACCGATCGAAGTCGGTATTGGAGTGGTCTGGTACCGACCTGTCGATGCGGATAGAGATGCATGACTCTGTCCCGATAGGGTAGAATACCTGCCGATGTCGATGCAGTCGGTGCCAGTACCGGTTGAATTGCCTGAAGCGGTTTCAGGGGCATCGAGGCCGTAAGAAGAGCCGCCAGACTGCGTTCGATAGCCAAGAATCTCTGGTCTATCGATGCTGCCGATGCTTGGGTATCTGTGTCGGATGAAGTGGCCGGAACCCCAGAGCATGGCACCAGTAGTTCTGCCGAGGTTGAAACCTCGAGAACATCCTGGAGCCCCGTTAGTGCTTTGGAAGCCAAAGCCTCCCGCCGGGGCAATTTTGCCGGTGAAAGTTCCTCAAGGGCAACGCCAGAGGCATCTCGATGTTTAGAAGGAGATCTACCCTTTGAGGACCGGCTAGATTTATGTTTAATTACCTGAGATCCATGGGAGGAAGACGAAGCCCTGGAAGACGTCGATGCCACGGAGGCTGCATCGGAGGGAAAAAGGGTGCCAAGTTTAGCAGCTAGGTTTTGTCGGCCCCTTTTCGACATCATCCCACAGGCAACACACTCTGAAATAGAGTGGTCAGGACCTAAACATTTGAGGCACCACTCATGGGTTTCGGTGACGGAGATGGTACCGCCACACTTAGAACACTTTTTAAAACCTGAAGCGGGTTTTTCCATTCTGAAGGAAAAAGTTGGGCTTACTGCCCAAAATGGCACGTGGCATCTGAGGAGAAAATTACTGGAAAAGATTCCAGATAAAGTTTTTTTTTTGAAAAAAGAAAGAACCACCGGTGGTACCGGTGTAGCGTCGAGGGAAGGCAGACGCGACCACAAAAAAGAAGAAGGGAATTTATTCTGCAGTGACAGGATGTGCGATCTGTCGGCTCCGCGGAAAACGAAGAACTGGAGAGGGACAGTTGGGAAAGGTGGGAAGGCAGCACGCAGGCGGTGTGGGATGCTCCCAAAAGCTTTCCTATTGGACGCTGGGGAGCGTTCCTGCGCAGGCTCCGTCGGTACCGACGATACCCATATGTGAAGACTACATTACTGCTTGTTCCTGGAGATTATGCTATGGTTTACCCAAAAAGACAACACTCCCCAAGCAAATGGTGCAAAACACTGCTGCAAGAATCATAACTGGAACAGCAAGATACAGCCACATAACACCTACTCTCTACCAACTTCACTGGCTTCCGGTCACAGTACGCATTAAATACAAAAATATAATTATAATCTTCAAAATCTTAAATAACCTGTCCCCACCTACCCTTGAAGAACTAATCAGAAGAACACGTCCAACCACAACAAGACGATGAGCCGATGACAACACCTTAGAAACACCAGCAAGCTTCAGAACATCAAAACATTCCATCAGCAATAGAGCTTTCCCCCTTTATGCTCCCCATTTATGGAATGAGCTACCCAGCACATTACGTACAATTAAAGACCTATTAGAATTCAGAAAAGCCATAAAGACCCACCTCTTTATGGAATACTATGGTCCCACCATTGAAGAAATGAATGATAAGACTTCACTGGAAGTAATACAATAACCTGTCTCTCTCCTTGCATCATACCACTCCTCATCAACATAACATTCTCCCATGTCTCAACATACTATACTCTAAGGGCATCTAAAAGCTCACATACATCCTCCCCAGCAAACATATCCTCCCGCACTCAACCCTCACTACAACAATAATGCTATTAACAATATTAAAGATAACAACTGAACTCACCCAATCTGCCACAGTGTAACTGTATATATTTGATAATTTAAATGTATTCTTTATACCCCATATACCCCTCCAAGTTGTAACTCCCTGTTCTATGTAAAGCTCGTTGCTATAACTGTTATATGTAAACCACTTTGAATTGATGATAAAGCGTAGTTACTCACCTGTAACAGATGATCTCCGGGAACAGCAGGAATTTAGTCTCTACATAGGGGTATCGTCAGTACCGACAGAGCCCACGCGGGAACGCTCCCCAGCGTCCAATAGGAACGATTTTTGGAGCATCCCACAGCGCATGCGTGCTGCCTTCCCGCCTCTGTACCTCTCTCACTTCAGTTGAGTTTATAGCTGAGACCAAAGGAGAGAAGTAGAGAAAGAGATAGAGACAACTCCTAGGGGAGGTGGGTGGGTTGTGAAAACTAAATTCCTGCTGTTCCTGGAGATCACCTGTTACAAGTGAGTAACTACGCTATCTCCAGGAACAAGCAGGAATGTAATCTTCACATATGGGGACTCCCCAGCTGAAAGATGCCAAGGGGTGACCCCAGCAAGCTGCGAACCCAGGTGAGATGGGTCTTGCTTCCTCCCTTGGACCTCTGGCATCCAAACCGTGGACGGTGGGTAGGAGCTGTATTAAGTATGGAAGAGATGCTGAAGAACAGCCTGGCCAAACAAGGCATCCCGACGGGAGTCCTTGTCTAAGCAGTAGTGGGCTGTGAAAGTGTGTACCGCAGCCCAAGTGGCTGCTCTACAGATGTCATCAATGGACACAGAACGAAGGTTAACCGTTGAGGCTGCTATTGCTCTCACATTGTGAGCTGTGACATGGCCCTCGAGAGAAAGTCCTTTACTCTGATAAGTATAGGATATGCAATCTGCAATCCAATTTGACAGAGTTCTTTTGGAAACTTGAAGTCCCAAATGAATAGAGTCAAAAGCCACAAAAAAGTTGAGAAGATTTTCTATGTGGCTTAGTTCTTTGGAGATAACAGGCTAAGGCTCTTTTATAATCCAATGTGTGAAGATTCCTTTCAGCACTAGAGGCATGAGGCCTAGGGAAGAATATAGGAAGATAACCGACTGGTTTAAATGGAAAGGTGAAACCACCTTTGGCATAAAGTGAGGAGCCGCCCTGAGGACTACTTTATTATGGTGGAACCTTGTATAAGGAGGGTCAGCTAAACTTCTATAATTCACTAATGCGTCTTGCAGAAGTGATGGCAATTAGGAAAATAACTTTCCATGAAAGAAACTTTAGGTCTGAAATGGCTAAAGGTTCAAAGGATGGTTTCATAAGCTGACCAAGAACAAGATTTAGATCCCATGCCACCGGTGGTGGTTTAATGGGAAGTTTTGTTAAGAGTAGGCCTCTCATAAATCTTGATACAAGTGGATGAGAGGAAATAGGTTGTCCATCGAAAGGTTTATGAAAAGCAGCAATAGCACTAAGACGGACTATCACTGAATTGGTCTTTAGACCAGAAGCTGATAACACAGGTACACTACCAAAAAACTGCCTCCAGTTTTGCAACTGATTCCTATAGATTTTGGGGTGCTGAATCCAGGAAAAATAGCCAAAATGTTCCATCACGTCATGTTTTCTTGCAAAATTAGATTTCTTACCCATATAAGGAATGTTCACATAATTTCTTTTTAGCCGACTGCAGTTTATTTTCTTGGCCCAAAATAGAGGTTGTAATGGTTAACTAACTAGAAACACTCCCTCATGATATTTTAGAGGGTTTTGTATTCATTTTATACATTAACAGGACAATTGGGAGGCAGGGGGCTAAATCCAGTACTCGCGCTGGCGCATGTTCTTTCCTGTTCGCCTCGCCTCGTTCGCTCGCTCAAACACGGTGGTTGCGACATGAACGTTCCTGTCAAATTTCAGTTTCTTGCAAGTTCATTATTACCTTTTGTTTGCTCAGTCATAATCCAGCTTTATTCCGAAGTGGTTTACTACAGTTGTAGTTTGCAGTGCTGTGTATTTGTGATGGCTCACAGAGCCAGAGGTTGCGTCAACTCTCCGGACAGTTTTTGTTTTATTTGTGGGGAATATACCGTGAAAAAGCGGCAGAGGAACATTTCTGCATTTATTAAAAAAGTATATTTCGCCTATTTCGGTTTGAAGTTAGGCGATCAAGACAAACCGTGGGCTCCTCACAAAGTGTGCAAGACATGTGAGGAAGATCTACGCTTATGGATGAAAGGTAAAAAACAAGCATTTCGTTTCGGAATACCTATGATGTGGCGTGAACAAAGAGACCACAGCAGTGACTGCTATTTTTGCTCTTGTATTGTGAAGGGATAGAACTTAAAAAATAAGAACGTAATAAGTTACCCCAACCTTCCCTCAGCAATTAGGCCTATGCCTCATAGCAACGAAGTACCTGTGCCTGAACCACCAAAATCTTTGGATCATATTTGTGTGGACGGTTCTGATCATGATGAGACTCATCAGATGGCTTTTCCCGATGAGTCCAGTACTTCCGAGTTTGAAACTGAACCATATCCGAAACCTGAACTTTTCTCTCAAGCTGAATTGAATGATTTAGTCCGGGATTTAGGACTCCCAAAAGATGCTGCCCAACTGCTAGGTTCTCGGCTTAAACAGAAAAATCTATTGTCACCAGGAACAACTTTTTATTGGTACCGCAACCGCGAGACACAATTTTTGAAGTATTTCAGCAAAGAGGAAGATTTGGTATTTTGCAACGATATATACGGAGTGATGGAAAAGTTTAAACTCAAGTATGATCCTGCTGAATGGCGGCTTTTCATTGATTCGTCAAAAGACAGCATAAAAGGTGTTCTTCTTCATAATGGCAACACATTCGCTTCAGTTCCTATTGCTCACTCTGTTATTCTCCAAGAAAAATACGAGAATTTGGCCCTGATTCTTCAGAAGATTCGTTATGATGAGCATAAGTGGATGATTTGTGGAGACTTTAATATTCTATCCATGCTATTAGGGCAGCAATCCGGTTTCACCAAATATCCCTGCTTCCTTTGCTTGTGGGATAGCCGGGCCCGCGACCTACACTGGGGGAAAAAAGACTGGCCAATTCGGGAGTATTTGAAACCCGGTGAGAAAAATGTTCTTCATGAGAGCTTGGTACCTCGTGATAAAATTCTATTACCACCTCTCCACATTAAGTTGGGTCTCATTAAGCAATTCATCAAGTCCCTTCCAAAAGATGGTGAGTGCTTTCGGTACCTTTGCTCAAAGTTCCCCCGACTTTCTGAAGCAAAGCTAAAGGAAGGAGTGTTTGTTGGCCCTGATATAAGGAAACTCATTTCAGATGGAGCATTCGCTGAAACGATGTCTGAGAAGGAAAAAGAAGCCTGGGATTCCTTCAAGGATGTTGTTCTCAAATTCTTGGGGAACAGGCGGGATGAGAACTATAAGGATATTGTTGCCAGGATGCTCAATGCCTTCAAAGAACAAGGCTGTAACATGAGCCTGAAAGTCCATTTCTTGCACTCCCATGTGAACTACTTTCCCGAAAACTTGGGGGCGTACAGTGAAGAACAAGGTGAAAGGTTTCACCAGGACATCAAGGACGCAGAGAGAAGGTACCAAGGAAGATGGAACACCACTATGATGGCTGATTTCTGCTGGTTGCTGCTGCGGGAAACCCCAGATGAAAAATACGCCAAGCAGCGCACCAAGAGAAGCATTCGGGGGAAGAAGAACCAGGCCCACCAGGAGATTGATTGACCTAAGAATGACTTTAAAATCTAAACTGTGTTGACAAATATCGTGTTTTTACTAAACTTTGAAATAAAAATTTGCTAGTTATTACCACAGTGTCGGATCTCATTTATTAGAATTTTATTTTCACACCATCGGGTGTTTGTCTTCATGTATTGCAATGGTGCGGTTTGCGTTTTCTATTCTTACATACATACCTGTACAACATTTTTTGCACATTTCTTTGCTTTGCTTTGTGTCTAACCTCGCTCTTATATGCTCAATGTTTGTGCACATGTATGTGGCTGTTTTAAGTGCAGACAATTTTGCTACCATCACAGTGTGTTTTGTTGACATTACTCTATTCTTATGTGCTGCCTTGTTACAATTTTCTTTATTCTTATTTGAATAACTACTAAACAATTAGTATAAAGAATTCATCCAAGAAACTTTTATCTCGATCGCACTCAATCTGAAACGTTCACCTCAAACTGCTAACCCAATGTAGCAAAAAATCTGTACGTGATGGAGCAAATTGGTTACCAGATTTGGATTCAGCGCACCAAAAAACGTAAAAATCAATCGAAACATTAGAGGCAGTTTAAAAAAAAAAATTTTTAGTGTACCTGTGTAATTGGAGGAGATACTCTAGTAGCGACTCTACAGGTACCAAAAGGGGGTTAAGTCCCTTTTGTTAACACCAGACAGAGAACCTTTTCCACTTAAAAGCATAGGCACATCTTGTGGAAGGTTTTCTGGAAGCCAGAAAGATATCCTTTACTTGTTGAGAAAGGTTAATATCCTGGAATTCTAGGCTTTCAGTAACCGGGACCTGAGAGACTGGGGATTGGGATGCAGTAAGCATCCATCCTCCAGAGACAGAAGATCTGGAGCATTCCCCAACTCCAGAGGAGTGGTTTGAGAGAGACGCAGAAGAGGATACCACATTTGTTGTGGCCAACGTGGAGCTATGAGTATCATACGACCCTCTGTCTCTCTGAAGTTTGAATAAAGTTTTGGGAATGAGGGGAATGGGTGGGAAGGCATAGAGGAAGTCCTAACCCCAGTGGAGTAGGAAAGCATCTCTTGCCTGAGAGTTGTGAGCCGGGATTCTGGAACAGAATTGGGGAAGTTTGGCACTCTGTGGACTTGCAAAAAGGTCTATATCTGGTGTTCCCCAGATTTGAAATACTCGAGCAAGCTGGTATGAGTGAAAGGACCACTCGTGCGGCAGCAGTATTCAACTGAGTCTGTCTGCCCATAAGTTTTGAATGCCTGGAAGGTATACCGCAAACAGGTGAATTTGCAACACTCTGGTGAGGGCCCATAGTCGCAAAGCTTCGTTGGATAGTGACAGAGAGCCTGTTCCGCCTTGCTTGCTCACATAGAACATAGCTACCTGATTGTCGGTTTGGACCAGAACTGTTCTGTGGCTGAGATGGGTCTGAAAGACTTGAATAGCATTGAAAATGGCTCTCAGCTCTAGGAGGTTTATGTGAAGGGAAACCTCCTGTGAGCTCCAAAAACCCTGAGTGGAGAGATCGTGCAAGTGGGCCCCCCAACCCATCTTGGACGCATCTGTTGTTAGGGTGGCCTGATATAGAGGCTGCTGGAAAGGAGAACCTACGAGGAGGTTTTCTAGAGATTGCCACCACTGCAGGGACGAAATTAGACGTGTGGTGTTTCTGATTTTGTCCATTAATTGACCTGTGGCCTGTGACCATTGGGCTGCTTGCATGTGGAGGCGAGCATAGGGAACCACATGGACAGTGGATGCATGTGTCCCAGAAGATGAAGCATCTCTCGAGCAGTAAGGAACACCTTCATAGATGCTTGAGAAGCCAGTTGTATTATTCTTAGACAGTGTGGCTGTGGCAGGAAAGCCCTTGACTGCCGTGTGTTTAGACGAGCCCCTATGAATTCGAGAGATTGAGAGGGGGTGATATGAGATTTTGGGAGATTTATGACCAGTCCCAAGTATTGAAGAATTCTCATTGTTCGAGAAAGAGCGAAGCTGGCCTCTGGAGCTGTCTATGCTCGAATGAGCCAATCGTCTAAGTAAGGGAAGACGAATATTCCCAGAGTCCTCATAAATGTTTCTACTACTGACATGCATTTTGTGAAGACTCTTGGAGAGAGGCCAGTCCGAAAGGAAGAACTCTGTACTGGAAGTGTCTTCCTTGGACCAGGAATCGAAGGAACCTCCTGTGATCTAAGTGGATGAGAATATGCGTGTACACATCTCTTAAATCTAGAGAACATAGCCAGTCCTGACTTTGAAGGTATGGTAGAAGTGTCCCGAGGGAGATCATTTTGAACTTTTCTCGGAACAAATATTTGTTTAATTCTCTGAAGTCTAATATAGGCCTGTGTCCTCCTGTCTTCTTTGGAATAAGAAAATAGGGGGGAGAAAAACCCCATCCTCTGTTGGGGTATGCGTACTTCTTCAATTGCTCCTTGAGCGAGAAGTGATGTGACCTCCTGCCACAAGAGGTTGGTGGCAGAGGCCTGAGAATTGAACTGTTTTATTATTGTAGGCGGGGGCAAGTTGAGAAAATGAAGCTTGTACCCCAGTCATACAATGGACAGAGTCCGATTTTCTGATGCTATTTGTTGCCATCTTTTGGCAAAATGGCATAGTCTTCCTGGAATGGTTAAGGGTTCTGGACCTTTCAGGGGCAGAATGACTAAGTTCTCTAGGTAGAAGTCAAAGACCCTGAGGGGGCTGGGTCTGTTGGTTCGGTTGAGCTCTTTGAGCTTGTGGCTTTCTTTGCTGTCTGTTCTGTTGTTGCCCCTTCTGGGGAACATGAAGCGGACAGTGGCTTTGATGGGTGTACGATGGGTAAAGCTTCTTTTTCTTACTGAAAAAGGATGTTTTGAATGTTTTCTTCTTTGCTGGGTTGGCTGTAGACTTTGATAGTCTGTTCAAGGTAGTATTTTCAGATTCAAGCTGATTAGCCTTGTCCTGCCAGTCTTTGCCAAAGAGATTTTCTCCTGTACAAGGAATGCTTCCTAGCTTTTCTTGCACCCACTGTTCTAAGTCTGATGCTTGAAGCTAAGCAATAGGATGTGCTCCTATGAATATAGCAGAGGTTCTGCTACTACATTCAAAGCAATCAAAGGTAGCACGGTCCATGAATTTAGAGACATTCTGGGCATGCTTGACCAGAATAAGGTAGTCTGCTCTTTTTTCCTCTGAGACAGAAGGGCTAATGAGCTCTAAGTCTTTTGTAACTTCTTCCAGGAACATTCCCATATAAAAAATGTAGGAACTGATCCTGGCTGATAGCATGGAGGATTGAAAGCATCGACGCCCAAAGGCATTGAGTGTCCTGGATTCCTGGCCTGGAGGATCAGAAGAATGTGTTTTAGCACTCTTGATTCTTCGCATGGCCGATTCCACTACCACTGAATGGTGTGGTAACCGAGTTTTTTGAAAACCAGGACAACTTGGCACTCGGTACATAGTGTCAAGGCGTCGGTAATGTCAAGATATCGTTAAAGGTGTTTCCCACATTCTCAACATCAGATCATGTAAGATCTTGTGAATGGGAAGCATAGCTGCCTCCTTGGAAGCCATAGAGTATTGTACAATTCTTAATTCTTCTGCCCTAGGTTCCTTTTCTGGAATCACAGTGATTGCAAGACCCTTTGCTAAATCACGTATGAAATCCGGGAAGGACATATCTTCTGGAGGAGACATCCTGCATTGAGGAGGAGGAGCTGAATCCTCTAGTAGGTTCGCTCTGGTACCAGTAGAATCGTCAGAGTCATTGGAATCGGAAGACTCAAGGGCACTCTGTACCGGGTGCTCCCGTAACGCATGGTATCGGTACCACTCGAAGTCGGTACCGAAATGTCTTGGTTCCTGATTCCCGATATCCGAGGTAGACGCGGCTCGGCATGGGGGGAAGCAGTCCTGTCGAAGCAGGTACTGTCAGTACAGATACCGCTGTCAGTACCGATACCTGTTGAATCGTCTGTAGCGGTCTTAGCGGTACCGAAGCTGCTAAGAGGGACACTAGACTGCATTCAATAGCGAGGATTCTTTTATCCATCGCTCCTGCCGATGCCTGGGTGTCGGTACCGGTGGAAGCGGCTACAACCCCAGAACATGGCACCAGTAGTTCTGCAGAGCTGGAAGCCTCTGGAACATCCTGGAGCCCCGTTAATGCTTTGGAGCCCGAAGACTCCCGCCGGGGTTGTTTTGCCAGTGTTCCTCGAGGGCAACGCCAGTGGCATCTCGATACTTTGAAGGAGATTTAAATTTTGAGGACCGGCCAGTCTTAGAAGACTTAAGTTTAGTTATCTGAGATCTATGGGAGGAAGATAAAGCCCTGGAAGACGTCGATGCAAGTGACATCGTATCCGCTGCAAAAAGGGTACCAAGTTTTGCAGCTCTATTCTGCAGGCCCCTTTTGGTTATCCTCATGCAGGAGAGACACTCCGCTGGACAATGTTCAGGACCTAAACATTTTAGACACCAATCATGGGTGTCGGTGACGGAAATGGTACCGCCACACTTTGAGCATTTTTTGAAACCACTAGCTGGTTTCTCCATGACTGAAGAAAAGTGGGCCTAGTGCCCAAAATGGCGCCTAGCACCAGAAACAGGGGAAAGACCCCTGAAGAAAATACAGGTTTTGTTTTTTGTTTTTTTGAAAAGAAAGAACCACTACCACCAGCGGTACCAGTAGGCGTCGAATGAAGGCAGACGCGACCACAAAATAACAAAGAATAAAAGGAAATTTTCTGCGGTGACAGGGTACACGTCCTGTCGGCTCCGCGGAAAACGAAGAACTGAAGTGAGAGAGGTACAGAGGAGGGAAGGCAGCAAACATGCACTGTGGGATGCTTTCAAAAGCGTTCCTATTGGACGCTGGGGAGCGTTCCCGTGCAGACTCCATCGGTACCGATGATACCCATATGTGAAGACTACATTCCTGTTTGTTCCTGGAGATAGCGGTATATAAAACCTGTTAAATAAATAAATAAAATAAATAAGTATGTAGCTTCTGCTTTGATTCTCAAAGAGTACAAAAGAAAGTCAAAAGCTTCAAGATTTCAGGTAACAACTGTGATCCCTTAACGAAATGTAATCCAGTGAAACACATTTCATTTAAGCTGCCTATATTTCTCAAAATAGCCACATTCAAAGTGAGATACAAATCCTTTTTTCCAAGGCTGACCGACTATCCCTTCCTTTTAAGCACACCAATTCAGTCTATTAGGTAAAGTCCATATGGGAAAAAAAGAACTGTTAATTCTGCATGTATTCATGCACCTGAGCCTGGATTTAGGAGAAGGATTGAAGTATAAGATCAAGGTAACCAAGAATGACAACTAAAACAAGCAGAAAAGGGCATTCAGAGTCTGAAAAGAAAGAAATAAGCTGCTGCATATTTTTATTTTACTCCAGTCAAACTAATATACTGAATTATTTAACATACTTCACTATCATGGAAGGAATTTTAGGAGTAAGACTATTCTTTACAATTAGAAGCATCCATATTTTAAATCATTTAATAAAGAAAAGGAGCAGAACGGCAGAAACTCTTCAGTTTAGCACACAACAGATATTCAGAACCATTCAAACAGTATCCACAATATTTTATCTTGAGGGGGTTAGGAATGTTTCAGGGGTGATGTCTGAAGTTATATGGATAGCGATATTCAGCCACTAGCTTTGTAATTTATCCGTCCAAGTCAGACCACAGAAACAGCATGTGAAGGGTAATTTTAAGAACATAGTTAATGTGCATTTTAAGCATGTCAATCACACCTATTTTATAAAGTGAATTACACTTGTACGTCACTCTATAAGATAGGGGCACAATTGGCAGAGAAATCTATATGCCACTACTTAATGACCACCCGTAACTGACATGCACACATTCCTATTTTATAAAGTATGTGTTTAACTGTGCACTCCATTCATGCTCTACCTAAGCTCCGCCTATGTGAACGCCCACAGTGAAAGCATGCGTCATCGGCATAATGTGTGTACTTCTAGAATAGCGACTGGCTGAAATATGCACATAAAGACCCATCTACATACATAAGTCATTGAAAATACATGATTTACATGTGTGGTTGGCACATAGCTTTCCACAGTTTCTTATAAAAATTGCCCCCATAAAATCAGTTTAACTTGAAGAATATTGCTGATGAATACCTGCATAATGCTATACTGATAGCTTATCTGTATATATCTTTATGGCTTCGGTATCCAACTCTGTATTATGCTTCTGTTTCCCAAATTATATTTTCAAACATTGGACTGCTGCTGCGTTATACTTTTATGCTTTCAATGCAATTTTCTTATGATATGAAATGAGGTGATTTCCTCAAGTCAAAAACACTGTTTATCACTGTATTTACAAAATATAGCATGTGTTAATATGATGCATTTCTTTTATCATTAATTTTACTTTATATTCATTACAGAACGTCACATATAAAATACTCTTATCAAGCAACAGAAATTAAATTTCATACAGAGGATAACTTGGAGAGGTTGCAATACCAGAAAGCACAAAGAAACTGTGTACCCATGAACCTGCAATATCATTTTTAAAAAGGAAACTAGCTCCCTGCAGGGATCCCCTTTGAATATCCTACAACTACCAGAGCCACAGGGATGTGTTTAATCCCATATATTTTGTGCATGTGAAGTGTGTGTGGTAAAGACTGCACAGAGATTTCAAAATGAAATCCAGATGCACAATTTAACTGCCCCTAGCCCTGACCCCCAGTACACCACAGGGAGAAAACATGCCCTCTGGAAAGCATATGCAGTTTTCCCAGCAGAGGGAACCTGAAGCAGTCAAATGGTAAATTTAAAATATTTATGCGTCGTCATACCCAAAAAGTGTTTTGTTTATTTTGTTTTTAACTTTAGAAACTGTATCTACTCCTTTTACAAGCTATAGCATATTCTACCAATAAGGCATAATCTATTTTATTAGCTGGAAGGATTCAGCTGTTTAAAAAGTCCATTCTACCTACTGGTTATATCTGCTTCAGATACTCTCATTTCTTTATGTAGGAAAAAGCTCATAAGCTGATGAATGGGCTTTATTAACTAGCATATGGCAGGAAAAAAAACATTTTTAGCAATTAGAAAGCTATCATTCCCTTACACAGAACAGGGGACTTATGCTCTCTGGGCTAGATATTCATCTGTGACAGCTATGCACCTCTAAGGCACATAGCTGTTGCCGCCAAATTTTAACCTTATTCAATCAGAGGCCATATCTGGCCACTGGCATTGAATATTGGGGGATCACTGCACAGCCACACATGGTGCAGAAGCTAACAGTGCAGCGGCGATATTCAGCCGTTGCCCGGTTAGCTCCGGCAGCGAAGGTTAGAACAGCTTTTTCTGCACTTTTGTCGCTGAATATCACCGCTGCACGGTTTTCTCTGGATACCACCCCCAGAACGCCCCCCAACATGCCCTGATGCTAAGCGGTTAGCATTGGGGCATATAGCAGCATTCCTCGGGGATATTCAGTGGCACTGTTAGTACCACTGAATATCCTGCTTAGGCACATTTACATAGTTTACAGCTCTGTAAACCATGTAAATGCCTTTGAATATTGAGCCCTCTGATCTTAGCAAATATAACCAACAATGTCTGTAGCATCAAATAGATCCACTAAAGGGGGAACCATTTGATAGAGATGTTTTACCTGATAATTTTTTTCCTTGAATCTTGCTAGACAAAATCCATTCCACCAGGTCCAAGCAGCCATCTCAAATGGCCACAATGCCCACCAGTGGAAAAACTAAAGTGAAGTAGTGGCAGGGGCCACAGAAACAGAATCGCAACCCAAAATGCCAATAAAAGGTCATACCAGTCATAATGTGGGCAAAATGAAGTAACTATGAAAAAAAACAAAAAAATGCTGGAGTCAAAGACTGCATTGGGCCACGCTGCTGAACACTGCAATGACAAAGAAAAAAAAAAAAAACACCTCCCCAAAACATCCACCAAAAAAATGAAGCAGGCCATGCTGACCCGGGAAGCTCCAGGTGTCCACATAGGCCTGGTATGCCCAAATGCTAATCAAAGCTCTTTTTTTAAATCTTAAACTGCTTTATTTCAAGCATCAAAACAGCCAATATATAGCTCACTGAAAACAACAAGAAAAAAAAACAATCAGAAAAAAAGGCAAAGATTAAAACATGCAGATAAAGGACAGCAAGAGGGAAGGGGCTCCTGGGCCCAACTTACTAGCCTCCCTCAGGGGTCCCATGGAGTCATCCTGATCCTATCTGTTCCACCAAGTAACAGAAACCCATGGAAAATGGTGCTGGACACAGGGCAGCTGTTGGCTTCCGCAGGGCCGGCACAAGGGTTTCTGCTACCCTAGGCAGAAGCCCTGGCCATGACCGCCCCCCCCCCCCCCCAAAGCACATGGCCTGCCACTGAGTCGTCCCCTCCCTGCTGCCGGAATCAGTGGCAGCATGGGGCTGTGTGGGGAGAGGAGTGGCAGGCCATGTGTGACGAAGCATATGGCCTGCCGCCCACACAGATCTGCTACCCTAGGCCACTGTCTAGCGGACAGACTGGCCCTGGGCTTCCGATTCCAGGAGATGGGTGTACAGAACTCTGAACAATGCTGAGCCTACAGGTCTCAGTCAAATAGGTCATAGCACCCTGGTGTGAACTGGGGAGACAGGCTTATCTGCACAGCTGCACTAGTCCAAACACCTTGCCACCTAATGGAGACAACAAATACTGGCTTCACTTCCAAGCATATATACCCAGTGATGACAAAGCTTCTCAAGTCTGCCTCCAAAACAAGGATTACCTCAAGGTTCAGCCCTCTCTGCCCACAACCCATAGTTAACATTATCCAAAGATTTAAAGGATGGGTATTCCATCTACGCGGACGATATAATGTTATACCTTCCCTTTGATGCAAGAAAACCTAACTTTAACTGGATTCCACTCATATCCAGCTTGTAGCTAAGACATGCCGTTTCTTTCTCTACATCAGCAAAATTCACCCCTTCCTTTCTGAACACACTATTAAAATGATTATTCACTCCTTAATCACCTCCCGCCTTGATTACTGCAATCTTCTCCTTGCCGGCCTCCCTGCAAACCACCTTTTTCCCCTTCAATCTATTCAACATTCTGCTGCTTGACTAATTTTCCGCCAGCCTCGCCATACCCACATCACTCCTCTTCTCAAATCACTTCACTGGCTTTCCATCCGTTTCCGTATCCAGTTCAAACTTCTCCTCCTGACCTATAAATGCATTCACTCTTCAGCCCCCCAGTACCTATCATCTCTCATCTCTCCCTACATCCTCTCTCGGGAACGTCGCTCTTCTAACAGTCTACGTCTATCTATGCCCTTCACTCGTACTGCTAATTCCAGACTTCGCTCCTTCCACCTGGCTGCACCCTTTGCCTGGAATAGTCTACCTGTCTCAGTGCGCCGGGCACCCTCCCTGGCCCTCTTCAAGTCCAGGCTGAAAACCCACCTCTTTGCTGTTGCTTTCAGATCCTGACTCCTGTGTTGTGACTTGACTAGATTATAAATGCCGTGTTTGTTTGTGCTTTTTGCCCTGTCTAGATTTCTCCCTGAATATTTGTATACTTTGTCTTACTTGACTGTAAGCCCTGATTTCTAATTTGTATTTGGTATTTTGTCTTAATTAGATTGTAAGCTCTGATGAGCAGGACTGTCTCTCCTACATGTCTGTACAGCACTTCGTACGTTTGCAGCACTATATAAATGCTCAATAGATAGATAGATATGTTTAAATTGAAATTTCAGATTGGTTGAACTCTCATAACCTAAAGATAAACTATAAAAAAAAAAAAACTGACGTGCTATTTATCACCAGGAACCAAAGCTTTAACCCACCTAATCTAAAGGTCAAAGAGGCAACTCTAGAAGTAAAATATGGATATCTTGGCGTTACCCTTGATTAGGTCCCTCAGTTTCACGATGCACCTAAAATTAACCACAAAAATTAACCACAAATTAAAGATGATAGAGCAGTTAAGACCCATATTGTCATTATTTCAGATCTGTACTCCAAGTAATGATACTCCCCCATATAGATATTATTATAGCATTCTTCAGGGACTCCCGAAACAAGCATTAAGTCACCTTCGGATAGCTCAACATATTGCTGCATGCATAATCCTGAAAGCACATCCTACGTATCATATCACTCCTATCCTATACAATCTTCACTGACTACCAGTCCAGAGCAGAATTAAGTATAAACTACTGATGATCACATTTAAACTGCTGAGGAACTTAGCACCATCAAACCTAACCACTCTTATTAAAATTACCTCAAATGATTGACTAAGAAGAGAATGCACACAAGACACTTTTTGTTTCCAGAGTGTTGTGAATCTAACCGCACAACAACTAATAGAGCTTTCTTTTTCACCACACCAATACTATGGAACTCTCTCAGATAAACTTAGATCTACTAATGACCAGGTCACATTCAGAAAAGGTCTTAAGACATACCTGTTTATTGAGCATTTCGGATCAATTGATGGTGCACACAAACTATCAAATTTAACCTTCTAATGCAATCCCTTTCATCCAGTACTTAAGCGCCACCCCGCGCCACCCCACCCCCCCCTCCCCGTATGCTGTATGTGTCAGGGTCAATTATAACCAAAACTGTAGATATGTTCGCATGCAAATAAAGCACAGTTACTTACCTGTAACAGGTGATCTCTGGGAACAGCAGGAATAAGTCTTCACATATGGGTACGTCGGTACCGACGGAGTCCGCGCAGGAACGCTTCCCAGCGTCCAATCAAAGAGCTTTTGGAAGCATCCCACCACGCCTGCGTGCTGCCTTCCCGCCTTTCTCAGCTGCCTCTCCTCAGTTAAGTTTTAAAGCTGAGACAAAGAGAGAGAGAGAGGAAAGGAAAGATAGCTAGAGATACAACTCCTAGGGGAGGTGGGTGGGTTGTGAAGACTTATTCCTGCTGTTCCCAGAGATCACCTGTTACAGGTAAGTAACTGTGCTATCTCCAGGAACAAGCAGGAATGAGTCTTCACATATGGGGACTCCCAAGCTGAGATGGCTGGAGTCCCAGCATGTCATAGATTGGACATGCTATACCTAATAACACCAGGCATCCTGAGGATGGAGGGTAGGAGTTGAAAGAGAAAGGTGCTGTGGACAACAGCTGAACCTAGCATAGGACTGCAGACAAGAAGTCCATGTGTGGATGATAATTGTCATCAATGATATTGAAATGAAATATTGCAATATGGACCTCCCCTAACAGGATTTCACAGAAGTACGGAGGTTCATGGGATCTACTGGGGAACCCAGTAGAGGAACCTCGAAGAGGACCTCACTGTAAGTGGAGGTAATAAACCTGTAGGAAAAACAGTGGAGGTCAGAATCCTGAAAGGTAACAGGTAACCCCAGCAAAAAACAAACTGGGGTAGTATAAAAACGGTGGGCCTTCAGCGGAAGGCTTTATGACAAAAGCCAAACTCTTTTGGCGGCAGAGTGACTCACTCTTAGGAGCAAAAGAGAAAGGCTAACCAATTTGGACAAACAGGCACAGTCCTTGTGGGGAGAAAGGGTATGGGAACCCCTTGTATCCCAAAAGGAGAGGACAAATGCCTGAGGCGTTAAAGCGTGCAATTAACTGAAGATCCGCAATATCTCTCCTAACTGGGGTAAGCTAGGAGAGCTTCAGAGGTATCTAGACCCTAAGGTTATGGTATAAAGTTGTTGACTACCACAGGAGTGGTTGTGTGTGTCGAACCCCAAACCTGCTGGATAGCATAGGTATGGGTAAAGCCCATCTGTCGGAATCATATAGCTATATGAGCATAGACAGTCAGATAGATAAGTATTTGGATACATATCTATCTATAATGAAATATCTCGACAGATATATTCTTATATGTCTATATCTATCTATCTATCTATCTATATATCTATATATCTATCTATATATATATATAGTGAGATATGGAAGGGCATAAAATACACACAAAAGATAGATATGAATACGTAGGCCTATATATGGGTGCCTGCAATTAAACAGACAGAGATATGCCTACAGCACGGTATTCACATAGGATATGTGGAGAGGAAAGATTCATCTAATAACAAGGAGGTGGAACCTACTTAAGAAGATATATAGAGAATCTATTCCTCCTGGTTATGATCTGCAAGGATGCTAGATAGTGAAATAACCAGGACGGTTACGTGAAAAACAGAGGATAATATCAGTCTGCAGCTAGGAAATCCCGAGTCTTCCAGAACTCTAGCATGGTAAGTGGACAGAAGACGCATCGAGATGAGATACCATGTTGACCTGCTTAAGGGCAAAAGGTATCATGCGTTCTTACCATGAGGATGAGTTGCAAGGAGAAAGAGCCTATCCCCGATTGGAAATACTATAGACCAAAGTAGGGAATTGGTAACTCCTTAAGCTTTCACGTAAGAGAAGGCCTATGTCCTTTATATCAAAAAGGAGATAGTAAAAGAAGGGAGAACCCTTCTAGTCATGGGAGACATGACTGAAAAGCCTTCTCCAACCATCTAGGATAGCTGTTGGAGAAAAAACCCCATACTCTCTAGCAAGGGCCTATAGTGGAAAGCTTCTCTGTAGAATTGCAGAGAGCATGATGCAGGAGAATGAGGAGATAGAACTGGCTGCTGGAGAGCCAGTATCTCTGCCAACTATGCTGCCAAACCCAGGAGAATGGAGATGGCAGAAATAGAAGACAATCCAGAAAGCTTGTAGTGAGATAGTCTCCAAGATAGATGAAAGCACTGACTTGGAGCCACTATTAAAAGTAGACAGAATGTTAATGGAGGACAAATCTGGTTGTTTGTGGACAGAACACCACAAAGCTGTCTCGGGGAAGCAATAATCCAAAATCCAAATCAAACCCTGTACTATGCTTTACTCAAATAGTAACAACCAATATTAATCTTATTACAATAATTTCTTTTAGCAGGCAAAAATGACCTCAGGATGGCTAATATCCCTCATACAGTGACAAGTCACTATAGGGAAATAGCAGACGCTTCACATCACAGGTCAAATAGCCTATACCATCCAACCTAATAAATACAACCAATTTTACAAACTTAATACACCCCAAACAATTCACTCAGGAACCTATATCCAGTAATCTTCACAAACATTCACCACATAAATAATACACACCCATTAAAAGTGTCTAACTTGAATAATCATGGCAGTACATCTGGAGTCATCAGTGCAGTCCCAAAGTTATCTGAAGTAAGCAAGCTTAAACAGCACACAGCCTCAACGGGACCAAAACTAACGGCTCTTCAGCACACTGCCCAAAGCCAGCTCAATGAACCAGCCAGAACTTGAGGAAAAACACTTCTCTTTCAGGCTCTAGACTTAAAAACTTCAACTCTCCATGCTTGCCCTTGACGCAAGCTTCCGTTTCGCCAAAAGGCTTTATCAAAAGGGCTTACAGCAATGGAACAAAAAAGCCTAGGTCTAACAAACTTTTCCCTGTAAGCCACTCTCCTAGACCTGCAGGAATGTACGAAACATCAGGTGTGGGTAGCTTTTGATGCCTTTGATGCGGCGGCCCGCAATGCGGCTACCTCCATTTCTGCTCGCCGCCTCGCCTGGCTCAAAGCTTCAGGCCTGAGAGAGGACACACATGATCGCACTGCCGATGCCCCCTGCACTGGGGATACCCTGTTCGGGGAAAAAGTCACCGACACCGTCAACGCGCTGAAAGACCGCTGCACGACGCTACAGACCCTCGCAGACGAAGGCCTGGAACGGCATATCCACAAGAACTCCTGCCAGCAGAAGCCCTTTTCTTTTTCCTAATCCAAGCGCCAATACAGGTCTTACCGGAAATGGAAGCAACCCCACTATAAACAAGTCACAACCCTCTCATGCATCCTACCAGCAAAAGCCCCGCCAGCGTGAAAGGAGACTGCAAAAAACATCTCAGCCAGCTCCAGGGAGGACCAATCAGGCTTTTTGATGGGAAGACTGGGGCCAGCTTCCCTACGGGGGGGGGGGGTCGCTTGGCCATGTTCCTGCCAGTCTGGAAGTCCATTACTATGGACAAATAGGTCCTAGCAATCATCGCCAAACGGATACCGGATAAAGTTCCTTTCGCCACCTCTACAGCAGGCGATCCCACACTGCAAACAGTCCACCTCCTCCCTAGAGACAGAAATTCTATCCCTCCTGGCCTCCAACACCATAGAACCTGTCCCGGAGGCGGAAACCAACACTGGCTTCTACTCCAGGTACTTCCTAGTTCCCAAGAAATCTGGGGGTATGCAGCCCATCCTCGATCTCCGCAAACAACTGGTTCATCGCCAAGGAAAAATTCAGGATGCACTCCATCAGAACCATCCTGCCCCTCATCCAACACAAGGAGTGGCTCACATCCCTGGATCTCCTGGACGCATATACACACATCCCCATACACAAGGATCACAGGCGGTACCTGCGCTTCCAAGCTGCCAGGAGACACTTCCAGTACAAAGTCCTCCCGGTCAGCCTATTTCCCGCACCACGGGTATTTATGAAGTGCGTGGCGGTGGCAGCCGCACATCTCCGCAAACAAGGAATCTGCGTTTTCCCCTATCTGGACGACTGGCTTATTTCTGCCCCCTCCTCGAGGGAGGCCAAGCGCGCAACTCAAACCACCATCTCCCTGCTGACATTCCTGGGGTTTCTGGTGAATTACCCAAAATAGCATCTCCACCCCTCTCGGCGGCTGGAGTTTATTGGAGCATTAATCGACACTTCCCACTCAAAGGCCTTCCTTCCCCGGCCGAGAGTGAACACCATCAGAGACATAGCACACCTCGCGCGATTGGAACGGTCCCCTATGGCAGGGGTACTCCTCCGCATCCTGGGACACATGGCATCGGCCACCCAGACAGTACCCCTAGCAAAGCTCCACATGCGCTGCCTCCAGTGGCTTTTAAGGGCACGCTGGTTCCAACACTCACAGTCCCTGGAGACCGCCATTCCTCTGGACAGAACAGTGACCTCATCCCTCCTTTGGTGGACCTGTGGAAAGAATCTAACTTGCAGGAGACCCTTCTCCCAACCAGCACACCAACTGATCACCACCACTGATGCCTCTCCAGTCGGCTGGGGGGCACACTGCCTCCACCTCCGGACGCAGGGAGCCTGGTCGCCACAGGAGCGACAGTGCCACATAAACCTCCTCGAGCTCAGAGCCATGAGGCATGCGCTGGAGACCTTCAAGAGCATGATCTCCGGCAAAACAGTCCTACTGCAAACGGACAATCAAGTAGCCATGTTCTACATCAACAAACAAGGTGGGACTGGTTCACGAACCCTTTGCAAAGAAGCCCTTCGGATCTGGGCCTTCGTGACTTCACATCACTGAACCCTACAGGCCTCCTACCTCCCCGGTCTACAGAACGAGCTGGCCAACAGACTGAGCCAGCAGCTCAATCCCCACGAATGGTCCCTCAAGCCTCAGGTGGCCCACTCTCTCTTCCAGAACTGGGGTCCCCCGACAGTCAATCTCTTTGCCACTGAGGGCAATATGAAATGCAGAACCTTTTGCTTGAAACGCCCCTCTGCTCGGAGCCACACAGCAGATGCATTCGACGTATCATGGGGGGAGTGGTCTCTAGTATATGCCTTCCCCCCCATCCCTCTAATTTCCAGGACCTTTCAGTGAATCATTTCCGACAGAGCGCAGGCCATCCTGGTAGCCCCGTACTGGCCACGCCAAGGATGGTTTCCGCTTCTCCACCGACTGTGTGCCCCCTGATCCGGCTCCCCCTGGTGCCGGACCTGCTCTCACAGGACGACGGGAACACCCTCCACCCCAACCTTCGGACCCTTGCTTTAGCAGCCTGGAGGCTGAGCGGATAGCCTTGTCCCCTTTCCACCTCCCACATGAGGTCGAACAGGTGGTCCTCGCAGCATGCCGACCATCGACCAGAAACTCTTACAGCCTCAAGTGGCGGCGCTTCACCTCCTGGTGTTCCTCACAAGGACTGGACCCCTTCTCCTGTCCCATACCAGCCCTCCTGCAGTACCTGACCTCCCTGTCCCAGCAAGGCCTGCAGATGCAATCCATCCAGGTCCACCTGGCGGCCATCGCAGCCTTCCACAAACGCCCGGGGGACAGCTCCATCGCGCAGCTGCCCATCGTCGCCCGCTTTATGAAGGGCCTCACCAACCTTCACCCTCCTGTCAGGAAGCCAGTGCCACACTGGGATCTCAACGCGGTTCTCAACCAGCTTACCCTGCCGCCCTTTGAACCCATGCAGTCAGCAGACATCAAGCTCGTCTCATGGAAGACACTATTCCTGGTGGCCATCACCTCGGCCCAGCGGATCAGCGAGCTACAGGCACTGGTGGCGCACCCACCGTACACACAGCTCTCCGAGGACTGCGCATCCCTCTGGACACATCCGAGATTTGTTCCGAAGGTAGCCTCTGCCTTCCACATTAACCAGACTATCGAGCTTCCTACCTTCCACCCGGAGCCCCATACTTCCCCCGAGGAAGAACAGTTGCACAAACTCGACTGCGTCCGGGCCTTGCGCCTCTACCTTCTCCGGACTGCCACTCAGAGGCGAAGCACGCAACTCTTTGTGTCCTACGACCAGAACAAACCGGGCCGCCCGGTTACCAAACACACCCTTTCCCTCTGGATTTACGCATGTATCTCCTTCTGCCTAAACCAAGCCGGCACCGGACCCTCACCACCAGCGAACGCGCACCAGCTAAGGGCGCTCGCAACTTCAACTGCCTACCTACGAGCCGTACCGGTGGCCGACATTTGCAAAGCAGCTACCTGGTCCTCCCTTCAGACCTTCCAAAGACACTACTGCCTTGACTTGCAAGCAGGCTCTTTCGGGCAGGCAGTCCTGGCGGCCGCCAGCACCACTACCGAGCCATGACCTTGATACTAGGTGCACCTTGACCCATGCCAATCGCTCAGAAGGGATCGCGCAGTTGCACATGCATTATCTAATTTGCACATCTTAGTGAAAGACATTGGTGATTGTACATGTTACTGTTGGTTTACACATGTTCTTATGTGATTAGCGCGTGGCACATGTTTCTGCCTGAATTGCACATGTTCACTGATTTGCACAAATTACATGTTCACTGATTTGCACAAGTTGTCTGTTCTGTTGACCGACAGGAATAAAGCCTTGTTTTAATCCATGCAGTGTGATATGTCCTGTACCATCCTGACAGGGCCCCTTCCACCTCAGCCTTCCACAGCTAGGGAGGCACCTGGTGTGGATGACTTCATCCTGCTTGTCCTAGGAGAAATCAGGGTTACTTACCTGTAACAGGAGTTCTCCGTGGACAGCAGGATAAGTCATCCACACTCTCCCACTCTCCTCCCCTGTAAGGGACCCTGCTCAGGTCCTGGCCCTATCGCCCCTAGCACCTGGCTCAGCTCGGGACACAGTGGCTGGCTAGGGGCGGGCCTAGGGGTAGGGCCAGTTGGAACATGCCCAGAAGGGAAACGCCTTCTGGGCTAGAGAGAGACTACTTCCGTCTTCGGCGCCGTCGGATGACGTCACCTGGTGTGGATGACTTATCCTGCTGTCCACGGAGAACTCCTGTTACAGGTAAGTAACCCTGATTATTGCTGCACAGTTAGCATGGGGGTAAACATCGTATACTAACTGTGATCCTTGCAATTTGTGTAGATTCACCTACTACCACCTCAATAGGTGACGTGCACCCATGTTATGCACGAGGCTCCGAGTTAACTGTCAGGGACACGCTTTTCACCTAACATGCCAACAGCGCCAAAACCATGACGTGTTAGGTGCAACACCATAGCACCCTTTAGTAAAATGGCCCCACAGTTTGTGTTGGGGAGCAGACAAAGAAGCTGGAAGTAATAGCCACAGAGCCATTAGAACTACACTCAGAAGAATCAAGGGGGTGTGACCAAGATGGTGGCATGCAGTTGAGCTCTGCCAAAGGCATTTTCCTCTTACCTGTTTCTATTTAGCTTTATGATGGCTTTGAAGAAGGCGAAGAGGGCGGCTAAATCTAGTAAAGCCAATCTGATGATCCCAGTCTGCTGTCTGTTGCCGCTTTCCTGGCAAAAATTTCTGCTGAGCAAAAACCCGCATGAAACCTCTGCTGTGGCATTGGAATGTGGAGTGCAGTCCTCGCCTAGAGGCGATACAATCTTGAACCCACGGCAGCACTCAATGCTGCTCAAACAGCGGCCTGAACCAGTTGTGAGCAGTGAGGCAGCTCGAACCATGGTCTTCCTTTTCAGGAAGTGCAGGAGGAGAGTTGGCTTTGGCCATGCAGAATTCTGCCTCTTTCCAGGAGAGAGCAATGGCCACTGGAGGTGGAGTCAGGATGTGGAACCTACAGCTCTAATTGATGTCTGCGGCTGCTGTGTTAGCCGAGTCTGTTAGTTACTTCCCCCCCACACACACACCCCACTCCCCACTCCCCTCCGCTTAGGTAAATGGAGTTGCTGCAACTTCTGATACTACCTTAACTTTCACATTTGGAATATGTTTCTTCAGTTACAAGATACTGCTTCTAAAAGCGCAGCTGATATGAACTCTTTGGATGTGAATATATTTTTCTGCTACCTGAGCAGTTGAGGGCATTTCTTGATTTAAATAAGCTCAAGGGTCCTACTTCTCGTAGCTCCAGCTACTATAAGTGCTAGTTAGTGAGTGTGAGCAGTTTAGATGCCTAAAGCCTATTTTCCTTTGGTGGATATTGATTTATCCATATTTACTTTGTAAACCCTTTCTATATATGTAGTTTCATTCAAGTGAAGCCCCTGTTTAGTGGGTTAATGGATAACTGGTGAATGTAATACATATGACTGGTTATATATTGTATTGTTTTCCTTTGTGGTGTTTTTTTTAAATTTATTTTTCACCAACTGTCATGTTTCTTTAAAAGCTTCAATAAAGTGTAGTTACTCAACTATAGCAGGTGTTCTCCGAGATCAGCAGAAATGAGTCCTCATATATGGGTGACGACACCGAGAGAGCCCGCACGGGAATGCTTCCCAGCTTCCAAATGAAGTTTTTGGAAGGTACTCCACTCATGTGCGCCAGTTTTCCTGACCAAAGGAGCCATCTTACCTCAGTATAATGACATAGCTTAATGAAGCCCAAAAAGAAAACTCCACAGGGAGGAGGGAGGGTACTGAGGACAGATACCTGCTGTTCCTAGAGAACACCTGCTATGTGTAAGTAACTATGCTTTCTCCGGGACCAGGCAGGAATTCAGTCTTCAGATATGGGACCCTCTAGTTAACAGGCTACAGAAAGACCCTGTAGATAGCCCAACAGGGCAACCAGAAAAACGAACCGAGAAAACAGCGGGAAATGCTGAGGTTCCGAGACTCAACACCAGCTTCAGGCATCAACCAACAGTTGACTTTCCAGTAGCCTGGACAGACAAAAGGGATGGAGGAAGAGATGCCGGAGGTGCCAAAGAGGTGCCGGAATATGGCTTGGCCAAAGGTGCTGTCACGCCAAGAATCTTTATCCAGGCAGTAGTGGGCTGTAAAGGTGTGGACGGATGACCACGTAGCAGCCCTACAAATTTCCACTGTAGAGACAAAGCGCAAGTGAGCAACGGAGACTGCCATAGCGTGAACATTATGCGCCATGACATGGTGCTCTAAAGTAAGCCCTGTATGGGTATAAGCAAAAGATATGCAGTCCAGCCACCCAAATGGATAAAGTATGCTTAAAGATAGCTACCCCAAACCTGTTGGGGTCATAGGAAACAAAGAGCTAAGTAAAACAGCGACGGGGCTTCATCCATTCAAGATAAAAAAAGCGAGTGCTCTCTTACAGTTCACAAATATGGAGAGAGGCTTCCGCCTTGCAGGTGTGAGGCCATGAAAAAAAGGTGTGCAGTACCACGGACTGGTTTAGGTGGCATGCTGAAACCACCTTAGGGAGAAACTTAGGACGAGTGCGTAGCACCACTCTATTTTTCTAGAACCTGATATAAAGTTGATGCGCTACGAGCACCTATAGCTCACTGATTCTGCATGCTGAAGTAAGCGCCACCAAAAAGACAACTTTCCAGGTGAGGGAATTTAACAGGACAGGTGGCCAGCAGCTCAAAAGTTGCCAAAGAAGTTGTCCCAGGATGACACGGAGATCCCATGCCACTGGCAGTGGTTAAATTGGGGGACGAGAAAGCAGAAGGCTCCACATAAAGTGTCCTATGAGTGGATGAGCAGAAAGGGGCCGATCATCCACGTTGCAATGATATACTGCAAGAGCACTCAGGTACACTCTGACAGAGCTAGACTTCAGTCCTGAGTTGGAGAGGTGAGGCAAGTCAGCACCGTCTCCACCAAGTAAGTAAAGGGCTTGAGGACCCGGTCCGCACACGAGACGGAAAATCTGCACCACTTGCAAATATTCCACCAGGAGAGCATATGCCTTTGAGAAGCCAGGAGAATGTTCAACATCTATGGACAGATAGAATACCACCCAAGCTGCTGCCAAGCCATGAGCGATAGGGAGCGGAGGTTGGGGTGTAGTAGGGTGCCCTCCACCAGTGTGGGTAGATCTGAGGCACAGCCCAGATGAAGGGGCAGTGCCCGAGACAGCTGTGGTAACCAGGGGTACCATGGTTGTTGGGGCCACCATGGAGCAGCGAGTATTAAGGAGGTCCCATCACCTTGGGCCTTGAAGACTGTATTGGCCACCAGGGGAGTCTGAGTAAGCGTAGAGGCAGCCCTTGCTTCAATCCAAGAGGAAGGCATTGGATGTCACCCAACTGGGACAGCACATCCTGGAGCAAACCAGCAATAGCTGTGCACTGTGAAGAGGCATGAAGATATCTATGGTGGGGGTGCCCTACATCTGAAAGATCTTGCGGGCCACCTGGGTGTTGAGAGCCCACTCATACGATTGCAGGACTCTGCTGAGCTTGCCCGCTAAGGCATTATCTTCTCCAGAGAGATACACTACCGGGAGAAGCATCTGGTGCTTTACAGCAAATTTCCAGAGCCTGTCTGTCTGCCAAAAGATGATGTGTAAGCCCTTGCCCCCTTGCTTGTTGATGCAGAACATTGCTACCTGGTTGTCTGTTTGTATGAGAATGACTTGACTGGCCAGCTGCATCCAGAAGGCCCACAGCACATTTGCAATGGCTCTGATTTTGAGGAAGTTTATCTGGTAGAGGCCGCCAAAATGGGCTCCCCAGCCAAACTTAGAGGCATCTTTTGTCAGAATTTGCTGATGCGGGGGTGCTTGGAAGGGCAGCCCCAATAGAAGATGCACTGACTGCTTGCCACAAGGGGAGGAAGCAGAGTAGTGGTGGAGTTATGCACACTGTCGGAGAGGCGGCCTGATGCCACTGAGTGCAGAGGATCCACTGCGCTTGCCGCATATGTAGGCGGGTGAACAAGGTGACATGGACCGTGGAGGCCATGCAGCCCAGGAGGCAAAGCATCTAGAAAGCAGACACCACCAAACAGCACTGAACCTGGTATGCCAGAGAGATGAGGCAGTGGGCCCAGTCTGTTGGGAGATATGCCCTAGCCTCCAAATTATCGAAGAGAACCCCAATGAACTCAAGGCACTGAGCGGGTTGCAGGTGGGACTTTGGGTAGCTGATAACTAAGCCCAGCTGCTCCAGGACCTGGATGATTTGCTGTGTGGCCCAGCAAACTTCATCCTGAGAGTCACCCCTTACCAATCAGTTGTCCAGGTAAGGGAACACAAAAATCCCCTGCACGCAGAGAAAAGTGGCCACGACCATTAGGCACTTTGTGAAAATTTTGGGAGCAGACACCTGTCCGAAGAAAAGAACAGTGTATTGGTAGTGCCTGCCACTGATGATGAAGAAGAGGTATTGCCGGTGCAGTTGACGAATGAGGATGTGGATGTAGGCTTCTTTTAGATCAAAGGAGTACAGCCAGCCAATCTCCCCACTGGAGGTAGGGCAGCAATGTTCCAAGGTATATTATCTTGAACTTCTCTCTTACAAGAAACAGACTGGGATTATGAAGATCCAAAATGGGTTGAAGATGCCTGTCTTCTTGGGGACCAGGGAGTAGAACCCTCTTCCTGTCTGAGACAGCGAAACAGGTTCCACCTCCCTGGCTTCCAAAACTTGGCTACTTCCAGATGGAGAAGTTCTCAATGGTGACGTTCCAGAGGGCGTTCCTCTGGAAGGAATAGAGCAGGGGTTCTCAACCCTGTCCTCGGGACCCCACTAGCCAGTCGGGTTTTCAGGCTATCCACAATGAATATGAATGAGATATATATGCATTAGAAATAGCCTGCCAAACTGACTGGTTTGTGGCCCTCCAGTGCTGGATTTGGGGACCCCTGCCGTACACCTCTGTCAAGTACGATTGTGAGTGGGCAAGGTACAGATGTCCTCGACATCAAAAGGGTAGATAGAATGTGTCACATCCCTCCTAGTTTACCACCACCAAAAAGTGTCTAATAGACAATATTTTGGTGGTGGTGAGAGGCGAGGAGGTATGTGACATATTCCATCTAATCTTTTTGATGTCTTGGACATCTGTACCTTGCCCACTCACAATCTTAAATGACAGAGGTGTAAGGCCGGGGTCCCCAAATCCAGCATTGGAGGGCCACAAGCCAGTCAGTTTGGCAGGCTATTTCTAATGCATATATATCTCATTCATATTCATTGTGGATAGCCTGAAAACCCGACTGGCTAGTGGGGTCCCGAGGACAGGGTTGAGAACCACTGGAATAGAGGGTGGTCTGCTCAAAGTGTAGGAGGTAACCCTCCTTCATGATTTGTAATGCCCAGGTATTGGTGGTGATGCTGAGCCAACAATGGGCAAAAAACTGGAGACACCCCCCCTCCCCCCCAATGTGCCGTGTTACTGGGCCTCAAAGTGGAGGAAAGGCCATGGTCCAGGAGGCAAAAGTCCCATGCCCCCCCCCCCCACCACACACACACAGGCTGTGGCAAAGGCACTGGTTGGGGTTTTGGGATCTTAGGCCTCCGCTGCTGTCTCTGGCCTTGACCCTAGGCCTGCTGCCCCTGTGGAGGCACATGGTAGGGGTGGTATGGAGGATATGCACCGTAGGCCTCTCTCTTCTTTGGGTAAAAGGACCTTTTCCCTGGGAAGGGTCAGCAGTCTTCCTGGAGAATGTGGCATGGTGAGTTGCTCAGTCTCAAACTCAGCAGCCTTCTCCGTCATGGGTTTGCCAAAGAGGTTCTCTCCCTGGCATGGGACATCAGCCAATTTGTCCTGAACACATTGCTCCAGGTCTGAGGACTGTAGCCATGCCAGGCGGCAGGCACCAATGCCCACCACAGCCACTCTGGCCACAGACTCATAGGCTGCCCAAATCACAAATTAGGAGCATTCCTTGGTTTTACTGACCAGGCTCCAGAGGTGCTTGAGATGGTCACCAGAAAGCACAGCTGAGAAGCTGGCAAACTCCCCTGCCAGATCTCTCAAGTACATGCCCATGTACAGCTGATATACTTGTATATAAGCCTTGAGCATCGAGCCCTGGTAACAGTTTCTGCCAAAGTCATCCATAGTGCTGGCCTCTCAACCTGGGGACACTGAGAAGTTAGTCTTAGTGCTCTTGATACGGCACATGGCAGACTCCACCACCATAGTATTGTGAGGCAGTTGTGTTTTCTCAAAGCATGGGCTCTTGAGGACCCGATACATGGAACTGAGCAGCTTGCTTACTGTAAGCAGCGTAAGCGGGGTCTCCCACACTCTCAGAAGGAGCCGCTCAAGAATGAGGTGGGCAGGGACTATGATGGTCTCCTTTGGAGGGGTGGGATACTGGAGGATCTCGAGCTCCTCAGCTCTAGGCTCCTCCTCCATCTCAAGGGTGAAAGGCAAGGCCTTACCAATGTCCTTCACAAACTCCAGAAAAGAATTCCTCAGGGGACGGGGGGAGGGGGAACCTTTGACCCTCAGGAGGTGATTGAGGGATCAGAGGGCACATCTCTGTGTCTTGTCATCTCCGGAGACTTGCCCTTAGTCTCCCAGTCAGCAGAGTCACTGAAGAACTCAAAGTATTGATGGGAACGCGGACTCCATCGATGACTGGAAATGATCCTCTATTTGCGATACTCATAAATGGAGGCACCTAAGGAGACGGGTTTTGAGGATCAGCTGCACCTGTCAGTCAGTCAATGAGGCCTGCACCATGGACAAGGTAGTCATTGGCACTGAGGAACTGGAGTTACCTGATCCTCGGGGAGAGGGGGGGCTGTTGTGCCACGAAGGCAGCCAGGAAAAGCTTGAGAGCCAGCATCCTCTCCACCAAAAAGGAGGACTCTGCAGCTGCTGGTGTCTGCTTTTTTGGCAAGGACTTCATGATATTTACAGCCTCAGGAGCTCTGTGCCAAACTTCCAAGGTCTCAGGCGACAACTCCTCCTGCCGAGGCAACTTGGAAGGCCGCTCTCAGACTTCATCTTCAGAGTTCCCTCAGAGATGCCCACTTGGATGGAATCTGTTCCTTCTGGGGGCACATCTCAACGGAGGGCTGCTGGTCCGATGTCCTATGACCTCGAGGCTCGGAGGTTGCCCAGTCCCCTTTCGGAGCAAAAGTCTCAGATGGGGCCTTCGACGGCATCAAAGCAGAGGTCGATGCCAGGGACGGTGTTGAGGCCTTGGAACTCAACAACAATTTCCATTGCTTCTTCCAAGTTCTTAAGCCCCTTGCCCCCTCTGCTTGCAGATGCCGTACAAGTTGAAGACTCATGGTTTGCCCCGAGTCACTGAAGGCACTTACTGTGGCAGTCGGTGATTGAGATGGTCTGACCACACCGAGTACACTTCTTAAAACCACTGATTGGGTTTGTCATGGTTGGGAAGACGGCTACCACCAAGTCAAAGGACTCCATTGTCAAAGGATATTATAATGCCTCTGTATTATTCCATGGTTCGACCGCATCTTGAATAGTGTGTGCAATTCTGGTCACCATATCTTTAAAAGGATATAGCGGAATAATAAAAGGTACAGAGAAGAGCCACCAAAATGGTAAAGGGGATGGTAGGATACTCCTATGAAGAGAGGCTAAAAAGGTTAGGGCTCTTCAACCTTGAAAAAAGACGGCTGAGGAGAGATATGATAAGAGGTCTATAAATTAATGAACAGAGTGGAACGGGTAAACCTAGATCAATTCTTTACACTATCAAAAAGTAGAAAAACACTAGGGGACATGCAATGAAGCTATAGTGTAACCTCTTTAAGACTAATAAGAGAAAATATTTTTTTCACTCAACATGTAATCAAACTCTGGAATTCATTACCAGAGGATGTAGTAAAAGCTGTTAGTGCAGCTGGGATTAAAAAAGGTTTGGACAAGTTCCTGGGAGGAAAGGTCCATAAACCATTATTAAAAGAAGACCCAGGTAATCCACTGCTTGCCCCAATACAAGCATTATTAAGATAAGGCGGTTTAGAAATACTGTTAAATAAATTATGGAACCTATGTGTCTTTTTGGGAAATTGATAGGTACTTGTGACCTGGATTGGCCACTGTTAGAAAAAGGCTACTGGGCTTGATGGACCTTGGACTGACCCAGTATGGCATTTCTTACATTCTTATGTTCTTAATGTCCTCACCAACCAGGGTGGAGCGAGAGAAAATCCACGCCACAAAAAAGAAAAAAAAAAAAAAAAAAAAAAGAGAACCTAAAAAAACCCACAGTGCTGAGGTCCTCGGGATCATCAAAGGCAGGAAGGGCAACACAAATCAACACAAGACTGTACCGAAATGGCAAAAAAATGACAGTAAAAATATCAACTTATCTCCAGGATTCAGAAAGATGTCCGAAGGGCTCCGCAGAAAAAAGATGGCTCTTTCGGGTGTGAAGACCAGTACACATGATTGGAGTACCTTCCAAAAGCTTCCTTTGGAAGCTGGAAAGCATTCCCGTGTGGGCTCAGTCTGTGACATCACCCATATGTGGGGACAAACTTTCTGCTTTGTCCGGAAAAAAAAAAAAAGAACTACTACACATTGTTCAGTTGTTGCCTCTCTCTATGTAGGCTAGGATGGTTACCAACCAGGGGCCAGTGGAAAATAACCTCCTGACTGGAATACAGTGGTGTGCAAAAGTCTGGAATCAATTGTGAGTTTTGCGTTTTTCGTACTTTCTAACGTTTTTTTTTTTTTTTAATTATTGCGTTAGCTCAGCATATTCATCTTTCTACCACATTAAAAGGGATACATTTGGCTATTAGAGTTGACTTTTTTGCATTTCTTGCTTCCAATTTAAGTACTTTACAGACACTGGGAGATAGCTACTGCGATTTTTGTGGATCCTGCGTCAAAACTGGATCGAGATTATCCAATATGCACACGTTATTTTTGACCAATCAGGAGGCTGGTTTCACTAACCAATCACAATGCAGATATCTAGCCAATAGTGCAGCTATAAAAACACGTAGAATTTTTGAATTTCATACCCTTTTTGGATCGACAATGAAGATGACTCGGACCCTGCCGTTGGAGGAGCGTGTTCGTGTGTCCTTTATGAGCGAGGAAAGATTTTCAAGCCGTCAGATAGCCAGGAAAGTTGGCTGCAGTCAGAGCGCTGTTAAGATTGTACAGAAGAAAGAAAGAAACGGGTTCAGTGGTGGACAAGCCTCGTTCAGGTCGTCCACGTGCATCAACATCATGCCAGGACCGCGCACTATGACGCATTTCACTGACTAATCGCAAGTTGATCTCTCCTCAGCTACTTCAAGAGTGGTCAGACAAGAGTGAGGTCAGTGTCAGCTCATCAACAGTTCGTCACCGGTGCCAGCAGTTTGGTCTCAGGGGCTGCAAAGCACGGAATAAGCCACTGATGACTGACATACAAAGGCGCAACCAGATCGTGTGGGCGAGAAAGCACTCAACCTGGCTGACTGAAATGTGGGAAAAGGTGCTATTCAGCGATGAAAGCACCTTCTGACTGTTTGGTTACCAGGCCCACACCTATGTGAGGAGATTTCCTGGAGAGGAATTCAAGCCTGAGTGTCTCAACCTCACTGTGAAGCATCCTTTGAAGGTCATGGTCTGGGGCTGCATGGCTGCCAGTGGCATTGGACATCTTCACATCATTGATGGAATGGTCAACGGGGCCAAGTACATCATCATACTGCAAAAGTGCATGGTGCCATCAGCACACCAGCTGTTTCCTGGCCAGTTCCTGTTCCAAGATGACAATGCACCTTGCAATCGCTCCAGACAGGTGATCAGCTGGAAGCAGTGGAACATCATCAAGTCAATGGACTGGCCTGCCCAGTCTCCAGATCTGAATAAAATCGAGAACCTTTGGCACAAGGTGGCCTTGGAAATATCCAAGAGGCATTCAACATCAAAGCGTGAGCTGATTGAGTCACTCATTGCAGCTTGGAACTGCGTTGTCACCAACGATCACCTTGTCAGACTGGTTCATTCAATGCCGACAAGGTGCAGTCAGGTGATCAAAAAGAAAGGGTGGCCCGTCAAATACTGAGCCATCACTGACACATAAAAACGGCCTTTTTCAAGGCCACATACATTAATTTGAAGGAAACCTGGCATGCATCCATAATATTTTAAAGCACACTTACAATAATATATCGTTGGCCAACTATGTACATTACGCGGTTTTCACAGAAAATCTATCAATGGGACAACTATGGGGAACAAACTCAGATAATAAGGGCCAAACCAATACTAAAAGTTGGCCCTAATAGCCAAATTTATCACTTATCATGAGATACACAGAAAAAGCCACTGGGAGGAAAAATAAATTAAGATATAAGGTCACGAAGTTGAAAAAACCTCAAATTTACAATTGATTCCAGACTTTTGCACAGCACTGTAACTATGGTCTACACTATATAAAAGCAGACAAGGCATCTGTAACTTTGCCACAAAAGGTATCTAACCCCACCAATAGGAATGTGTATAATAAACTATATTTTTTTCGGAACCATTGCCATGAAGATGAAAGCACCCTCTCGAAGCGATAATGTTCCTTTTAGTCTTTTTTTTTTAAACCGGGGATGTGACCCCTAAAAACGCGACCCTAAAAGATATTGAAATCATACAGGGCCAACTCGATTGTATACCTAATCAAGTCCAAAAACAATTTTGCAGTGAACTAAGCCAATATACACTTATGTAAGGGATTACTTAGCTTGTTCGTCTTCGCCGTCGGACATCTAAAGTTTTGACTTGTAGGCCCCATTGGCGGTAAAGAAAATCATCCCAGTATGACTTAGAACCTCAAAATTGAATTTCCTCGATCCACAATGTGCTCAAAGGTAGTAAAAATAACCCAACGTTGTGTTTCGGGCTCCCGAACCTCACAGCCCTTCTTCAAAATTCCATTGCAATTATGAAAGAACCAGCCCGCCCAAGCAGGCTTTTATTGGACTACAAAAAATGACATCACAAATTGATAGCCAATAACGAACATGGTCCATTCATACTGAGGCCAGCCCAAAATTAAAGAATACTCCACCACTCTAAGGAAGAATTTAACCCCTCCGGTGCCAGAGAGTTAAGATGATAAATCCAAAACTGTTCTCGAAACAGAAGACATGCTCCCCCACGATCTCCACCCCGAAGTTTAGCCGGGACATGGTCCACAATTCTCCAGTGCAAATCTTGAAAAGTATGATGGAAATCCTGGCAGTGTTGAGCCACAGGTGCTGTCAAAACCTTCCTAGTGATCCAGGATCGATGTTCTTGTAATCGTTGTTTCATGGTCCGGATAGTTTTCCCAACGTAAAGTTTATTACAAGGACAAATCAAAACATAAACCACAAATGTGGTCTGACAAGTCGTATAAAATTTACTGTAAACTTTCCAATGTGTGAATGGATGTTCCCAAGATTGACCTTCTACCGTCGCAATGCAAAATGCATAATGATGGCATTGAAAGTGGCCTAAAGGCAGTGAAAGAGGGGCTCATTAAATGTGCGAACCACCCAATCGGCAACATTCCAGCCCCTTTTAAACACCATCATAAGAGGTCTGTCAAAAGTAGAATGCAGTGATAAAACATCCCAATGTTTCCTCAAAATAGACACCACCTCAGTGGCATGGGGCATAAATGGCAAAACCCCCACAAAATGACCCGAATCTTCAGGTCATCCCTCATTTCCTTCCTCAGTTTCTGTTTGGGACTGCCACCATTCGGGATGTACATGACTCGCCCTGGAGTATGCTCTATTAATAATGGATAATGGATAATGGGTAACCCCGCTCTCGAAGGCGCCTCTTCAAATCCTTCGCCTGATGGTGATACTCGTGTATAGTTGAGCAAATCCGACGTAGTCGAATTAACTGACCCACTGGCAATCCACGTCTCAACAGCGCCGAATGGTAACTTCTAAAGTGTAATAATGTATTTCGCTGAACTGTCTTCCGATATAATGTCGTACTAAAAGAATCACCACTTTTAATCAATTTTAAATCCAGAAATTCAATGGAATCGAGAGCATAGTTCGGAATGAATTTTAAATCTTCAGACAAAGTACTACTCAAAGGAATCGATAATCATAAACAAGCATTTATACTCTTATTTATTGATATTTCGGCAGCATTCGATAGTGTTCACCACACTATAATGCTTAATAACCTGAAACAAATAGGAATAAAAGACACTGTACATAAATGGTTTACCTCTTACTTAAATAATAGAACACAAAACGTAAGAATTGGTAACCAAACATCAACCATATATAAACAAGAAATTGGTCTCCCACAAGGCTCCGCACTATCAGCCCTCCTGTTTAACATTTACATAAAACCTGTCAGTGATATCTTTAAAAAATTCGGAGTATACTATCATCTATACGCAGATGATATTATGATGTACATCCCATTCACGATTCCTAATTTACCAATAAAACTACTATCAGACTGCTTCAATGAAATTACTACATGGCTAAAAGCTCAAAACCTTCACATTAATCATTCAAAAACAGAAGTCCTAATTGTAACAAAAAATCAATCATATATCCACCCAACCCATATAACATTACAAAACCATGACATTAAAATAAAAAATGAAATAAGATACCTAGGTGTTATTCTAGATACTCATCTGACGATGAACACTCACATCAGAAACACCATAAAGAAAATATACTTTAAACTTAAAATTCTTAAACAATTACGCCCGTTAGTACACCAACTAGACTTCATTAATATAATTCAGGCTACAATAACACCGCACTTTGATTTTGCCAACCTAATTCTTTTAGGTATAACGAAACAAAACATAAAAAGAATCCAATTAGCACAAAACGCAGCAGCAAGAATTATAATGAAAGCACACTCAATCCAGCACATAACACCAATACTAGCGTCCCTACATTGGCTGCCAATTCAAAGTAGGATAATATATAAAACCATAATAACTACATATAAAGCTTTAAACAACATGGCCCCAATCCCATTAAGCAAACTAATTAGCATGGAATCTCAAAAAACCACGCACAGAAAAGGATACTCAAATAAACTAAATACTCCTAATGATTTCATAAAAGCAAATAAATTAACTAACAAAAGAGCTTTTTCTCATGCTGCCCCATCTATTTGGAATTCCCTTCCGGAGGACCTACGAACTATAACTGAAATTATGGAACTCCGTAAAAAACTAAAAACCTATTTATTCTCCATGCACTACGGCAACATAGATAACCCCTGGATACACTCAGATAAAGGTTAAAAATTATGACAGAGTAATACTAATCCCAACAATTTAACAGACAATACACAATTATAAAAACACTATGATCCAATTCCAAAGTACCCACAACATGTATTTGTATATAGTTTTTTGTACATAGTTTACAAGCCAGTTTTGCTATTTTGCATTAGTTCATGCTGTTAACCATTACGTTTATTGTTACAAAATGTTCGATGTAAAACTAAGCTTTTGCTTTGTGGATTGTTGTTTTATTGTGAACCGCAACTGAACTCTGGAAGTTGCGGGTTATAAATATATGTTAAATAAATAAATAAATAAATAAAAAAAATAAAAGTGTTAATCCAAGAAAAAAATTTTTGCAATCGTTCCTCCGAGTCCATCCAGATAAAAAATACATCATCTAAATATCTCGACCACATTCGGATAGGTGCAAACCATCCGGAAGGATAAATATATTGTGACTCAAATGCATGCATGTAAAAAGCTGCAACTGAGGGGGCCACAGTAGCCCCCATAGCAATCCCATAGATTTGTTGATAAAACACATCCCCAAATCTAAAAAAGTTATTTTTCAAAACCAACGATAATAATTCCATGACAAATTGTTTTGGTAGGCGGTCCGATAAAATGAGAGGCACTGCTGCCGCCATCCGTAAAGCCGCATCCTGGTTTATATTGGTATACAATGCCTGTACATCCATCGTGACCAGGTACCAAGTGGATAAATCCACATGTCGTTGTTGAGATAATAAGAACAAAAAATGAAGAGTCCCATATATAAGATGTTATGGTCAGTAGTAGGGGGTTGAAAAAACAAATCAACAAACTGTGATAACGGTTCCACAACCGAATCTCTGCAGGAAACAATTGGACGGCCTGGTGGATTCTCTAAGCTTTTATGGACCTTACGGACCATATATAAAATAGGTGAAACAGGATGAAGTTTGTTGAGAAACTTGAATTCTTGTCGTGTAATCCAGCCTTCTTGAACTGCGTGAGTAGTGTATTCATTTATCCATTTTTGAAGATCTAATGTAGGATCCCCCTGCAACACTCGATAAAATTTAGTATCTAAAACATGCTCATTTACTGTGGTCTGATATTGAGAAAGATCTTGAACAACAGTAGCACCACCCTTATCGGCGCGATGAATATAAACATCCCTACGATCCCGAAGGGAATACAGAGCCATAAATTGCTGCTTAGTGATGTTAGAAAAATGTCGGGAAGGATTCTTCTCCATACGAGCTAAATCACGTAATACCAATTGCTGATAGGTTATAATGGAGGGATCTACCTGCCCTGGGGGCATCCACTTAGAGGGATTCCTGCAAACTGAGTTAGATGATACATCGGCCGGAACATTTCGGAAGAAGTAAGCTATTTGTAATTTCCGAAAAAATCGGTATAATGCCACCCGCATCCGAAAAGGATCATATCAGGGGGTAGGGACAAACGATAGCCCTAAATCTAAGACCTGCAGTTGCTCAGATGAAAATTGAGCTGACGATAAATTAATCACTGTGGTCTTGAATGCGATCTTCCTCCGTATAGTCCCCTCCGACCTTCCTCCGTATAGTCTGGCCGGTGTAACGTAGGGCGGCCCCAGGAAAAAGGGGGTTGTTGAACAATACCCCGTTTTTTCAGCAAACTACCAGAGGTGGAGTCCGAAGACTCACTGCTACCCTCTGTGGTATCTTCAAAGGTCACCCGTTTCCGCTGTTTATTAGCCAGGCGTTGATGATGTTTCCATGTATAAACCTGATCCTTCTCATAATCGCTTGTATCACGTTGAAATTTTCTAACCTTCACTTGTCGTACAGAGTCACGAAATTGATGTAATTGAGTCTCAAAACTCTTTCACTCTGATTGAAACTTATCTTCCCTGCACAGTCTTTTAGTTGTTTTTCCATATCTTCCAATGCAATGTGTGCCTTCGAGTCAGTCCTGACTCCTTGTGACCCAGAGGCTCCTGGGTTTTCTTGGCAGTGTCACCGGAAGTAGATTGCCAGGCCTTTCTTCCGAGGCAATGGAGGGTTAAGTGACTTGCCCAAGGCCACAAGTGCTAGTGGGAATCGAACCCTGGTTGCTTGGTTACCAAGCCAGTGTTCTAACCACTAGGCTACTCCTCCACTCTTCCACCTGAACCTTAATGAGCTCTTCCTCAGATGTTAATCGTTCAATCAGTAACGCAATCAAATCAAGCCCACATTTATTCAGGATACTATTCCAGGTCATATGGAATTGCTTATCATTAGCAAACATATGAGGCGGCTTCAGAGTTCGCAATCCTCTAGGAATCATACACTGTTTCAAATATTGCGCCATAGCAGCCGCATGGAGCTGTATTCGTATTTGTTTTTTATGCAAACTTTTAAAGTCAACCCAGGAGGCAGAAAAATCATCCTCCAATTGTTCTATCCCAGACTCAAACAGCAAGGGTCTCTTAGTTAAATTGTTGATCTGTTCTTCATGGCGATGGTTCCGACAAAAATAAAGTTTATTATATACATTCCTATTGATGGGGTTAGTATATTTTGGTTAATGTGTTTTGGGTTTAATTGATTGGATACAAAAGTTATCTAAGCATGATGTTTAAAATCCAGAGTTTGCAATCTGGATCAGAGAGTCAGAACAGCTGAGTCTAAAAAATGGTATTGTTTGCAATGGCACTTTGGATCAGGTTGTGCTAGGGACTATGTATTAGAGATACAAGTTGTTACTTAGAATTCCTTTCAACACCTTCATACGTGTTTGAGTGTAGCTGTGCTGTCTCTGTGGGATATTTACATGGGGATAGTTTTTTGGGGGTTGATGGTAATATTTGTGGGGATTAGTGGTGTTGTCTGTGGGGCAAGTGTGACCAGAGAGTAGAGAACAGGAGGCAGTTTTAAAGGAAGAATTCCCTAAATGTTACAGTTCATTGTATTTAACAGGCAAGTTTACTTAAGTGAGCTACGGTTTTGCAGGTAGGGTGTGCTGGGGGTAGAAATCAACACACATTATGTGCAACAATTGTTTACAACCTGTTAGGGGCATGTAAAGCATGGCCTCAGAAGGTACTACATAGATTCAAACTCTAATGTGCACCAGGCATACACAATGCAGATGTGCTCAATGCCACTCATTGCATTAACTGCAATATTTATGGTGAACATGTGCTGTCAACCCTCATGCTAATTGCATTGTGAGATACACCACTAGGTTGTAGTCTGTTGCTCTTTAAACGGTCAACTCCAGGTAAACAGAAACGCACACCGTTTAATGACTTACTCTGCAACTTGGAAGCTTATTTGTTTCACTCAAGCGCTTGGCAATTGGCAATAGGTCTCAGAAAAACCAGCGGCACGTAAACCAGGAGCTAATCGCTCGTTGACAGTGCCAGTTTTACATCAATGACCTTCTGCCTTGCTTGGCTTATTTTTTTGTAATATATTGTTAACGCTTATTTTGAAGTTGCTATTAAAAATATCTTCCTTCTAATAAATATTTCGACATTCCTCGTATTGTGGTTGATATATATTCTTTCTCAAATTTAATATGCTTCACATGAGGAACTATTGATATCATGAAACACTTAGCTTATGGCTGTAGATAAACAGGGCAATTATCTACAGCCATAAGCTAAGTGTTTCATGATATCAATAGTTCCTCATGTGAAGCATATTAAATTTGAGAAAGAATATATATCAAGCACAATATGAGGAATGTCGAAATATTGTTCCTCATGTGAAGCATATTAATTTTGAGAAAGAATATATATCAACCACAATACGAGGAATGTCGAAATATTTATTAGAAGGAAGATATTTTTAATAGCAACTTCAAAATAAGCGTTAACAATATATTACAAAAAAATAAGCCAAGCAAGGCAAAAGGTCATTGATGTAAAACTGGCACTGTCAACGAGCGATTAGCTCCTGGTTTACGTGCTGCTGGTTTTTCTGAGACCTATTGCCAATTGCCAAGCGCTTGAGTGAAACAAATAAGCTTCCAAGTTGCAGAGTAAGTCATTAAACGGTGTGCGTTTCTGTTTACCTGGAATTGCATTGTGAGGACATGTCTGTGCTCTGTCCCTACCCTACCCATTTCTCTCTCCATAGTGCACTAAAGTTAAATTTATTTGTTTTATTTAGTTGTGCTTACATACTGCTTTTCACCGGGTCAAAGCGGTTTACAGATATTCGCTAACCGGCACTTTTTATTTCCTTGTCCCCGAAGGGCTCACAATCTAAGCATACCTGGGGCAATGGAGAGTTAAGTGGCTTGCCCACGGCCACAAGGAGTGGCCATGGGACTACAGACCCCAGTCCCTCCGGCCTGAGGTTACTTGTCCCTATGTGGGAATTGAACCCCTGGCCCTCCAGCCTGAGGTAACCTATCCTAACCACTGAGCCACTCCTCCCTAAATTAGGCCTTATCTGCTAACTGGTGTTCCTTGAGCAACTCCAGTCCAGTCATGCACCTCTGGGTAATCAACTTACTCCAGCAGCTTGGAGACTGAGTATGTCATCGTTTGATGACATCAGTATACTTAGGCAGCTGGCACCACCTACCAGTCCCAGTAACCTATTCACAAGACAAACTCACAGGAGCAACGAATAAGTAGCAAAACATTATAACCAACTCTATATAACTATGGGTCCCTAACCTTAGTGGGTCTCCACTCCCCTCCCCAGAACGATGAGGCTTACTACTACTACTACTCCTCAACAAGTATATAGCGCTACCAGTCGTACACAGCGCTGCAAAGCACAGACATGCTCATCAGAGCTTACAATCTAGTCAAGACAAAAGACAAAACACAAAACACGGAAGGTGTAGGCAGGAGTAGAACAAGGGAGAGAAAAGAAGATCAGGTGAGTCAAGATCCAAAAGCAGCAGCAAAGAGGTGAGCTTTCAACCTGGACTTGAAGAGGGTTAGAGAAGGTGCCTGGCGTACAGACACAGGTAGTTTGTTCCAGGCGTAAGGTGCAGCAAGGTGAAAGGAGCGAAGTCTGGAGTTAGCAGTAGGAGTGCAGGGCATAGATAGAAGCAATTTGCTAGAAGAGCAGAGTTCCCAAGGGGGGTTATAAGGAGAGATAAGAGATGAAAGGTACTGAGGAGCCACAGAGTGAATGCATTTGTAGATCAGCAGGAGAAGTTTGAACTGGATGCGGAAATGGATAGGGAGCCAGTGAAGTGACTTGAGAAGATGAGTAATATGGGCATGACGAGGCTGGCGGAAGATTAGCCATGCAGCAGAGTGTTGAACAGATTGAAGGGGAAAGAGATGACTCAAAGGGAGACCAATAAGGAGTAGGTTACAGTAGTCAAGATGGAAGGTGATCAAGGAGTGGATAAGCGTTTTAGTAGTGTGTTCAGAAAGGAAGGGGCGGATTTTGCTAATGTTATAGAGAAAGAAACGGCAGGTCTTAGCTACGAGATGTATATGTGTGGAGAAAGAGAGAGAGGAGTCAAAGACAACCCCCAGACTGCAGGCCGAGGAAACAGGAAGGAGTACAGAGCTGTCCACAGAGACTGAGAAAAGAGGAAGAGGAAGAGAGGTTTTAGGGGGAAAGATAAGAAGTTCAGTCTTGGCCATGTTCAATTTCAGGCTGTGGTGAGACATCCAGGCAGCAATGTCAGAAAGGCAGGCAGAGATCCGGGTCTGGATTGCCGGAGAGTTCAGGCATAGAGAGGCAGATCTGGGAGTCATCAGCATACAGATGGTACTGAAAGCCATGGGAAGAGATAAGCACACCAAGGGACTGGGTATAGAGAGGGAAAAGGAGCGGACCAAAGACAGATCCTTGGGGTACACCAACTGGGAGCAGGGTAGCGGAGGAGGAGAAGCCACCAGAACACACACTGAAGGAGCGTTGGGAGAGATAGGAGACGACCCAGGATAGTACAGAGCCCTTAAAGCCAAGCGAGGATAGGGTATTGAGGAGAGGATTGTGGTCAACGGTGTCGAAAGCAGCAGAGAGGTCAAGAAGGATGTGGACAGAGTACAGGCCCTTGGATTTAGCAAGGAACAAATCATTGGAGACTTTGACAAGAGCTGTTTCAGTAGAGTGTAAAGGACGAAAGCCAGACTGTAAGGGATCAAGGAGGGCATGAGAGGAGAGGAGAGGAGAAGTCGTCGAGGCAGCGGCGGTGAACAGCACGTTCAAGTAGTTTAGAAATGAAGGAAGGAGAGAGATGGGTCGATAATTAGAAGGACAGGTGGGATCAAGTGATGGTTTCTTGAGGAGAGGTGTGACCACGGCATGCTTGAAGTCTGCAGGGACAGTTGCAGTTGAGAGCAAAAGGTTGAGAATATGAGAGATGGAAGGGACAACGGTGGAGGAGATGGGGCTTACCTGTGGACTGCATAGCTGAGAAGACCTGAAGGGCCTATAAATGATCCTGCCACCAACCAGGCAACTGAAAATCTTTGAGCGCAAGGCAAAAATGACAGACAGCATGCTTGTCCGGCCCCAGTTGCCTCAATGCCAACACCAAGCTGTAGCAATTTCCCTGACTCTGAAAATCCAATGGTAACTTTCTCCAGGCCCAGGATCGCCTAGCTGAATACTGTAATTTAACAGGGAGGGTTCCTGGACTGGACTGGACTTACTCAAGGAATGCCAATTAGCAGGTAAGGCCTAATTTAACTTTCCTTATCGTCCCTCCAGTCCAGTTCCGCATCTCTAGAATGTAACAGAGCAGTTCTATCTAAGGGAGGGGCCCGCGATTCTGACCTGAAGTACTGACTCACCGAACCTGGCATCCCCTACCTCCTGCATATCCAGACGATAATGCTTTGCAAAAGTGCGACAGGAGGACTGAGTGACTGCTCTACAAATCTCAGCCGGTGGAACCATACTATACTCTGCCCAAGAGGACACCTGTGACCTAGGCGAATGCACCCACAGCCCCACTGGTACCGACTGTCCCTTCAACACGTAAGCCGACGCAATATCTTCTCTAATCCACCTGAAAACTGAGACCTTGGCCACTGCTTCCCCTTTGCGGGGTCCCCCACCACAACAACGATCCGATTTATGAAACTGAGCTGTTTTATTCAAGTAATGCCACAATGCTCTCTGTACATTTAAACTGATGCAACTGCGTATCTGCAATTCCCCCCGACCTCTCCGAGAGCGCCAGCAGGGAAGCCGGCTGATTCAAGTGAAAAAGTAACATGACCTTGGGCAAAAAGGAAGGCACCGGCCAGAGAACCACCTTTTCCTTCGAGATGGAAAGGAAGGGCTCCTTGCAGGAGAGAGCCTGAAGTTCCGAAATCCTCCAAGTTGAGCAAATTGCAACCAGAAACACTGTCTTAAGAGTCAAATCCTTCAGTGAAGAACCACAAAGGCTCAAAAGGCTCCTTCGTCAGTGCTGCCAATACCAAATTGAGATACCATGGTGGAATAATGGGCCGTAATGGAGGCCGAAGATGTTTCACTGTCTTCAGGAACTATACCACATCCAGGTGTGTTCCTAGCGACACTGCTTGGATCCTGCCCCAATAACAGGAAATGGCCGCCACTTGCACTCTCAAGGAACTGGCAGCTATGCCCTTCTCAAACCCTGCTTGCAGAAAGGTTAGCATGTCTGGTACCTTTCTCCACATCAAGCCTCAAAGATGCACCAGATGCGGATATAAGACAACGAAGTGGACTTCTTCCGGGCCTTCAGTAATGTTGCAATCACTGGTTCTGAATAGCCTCGCCTCCTCAACTGTGTCTTTTCACGAGCCAGGCCGTAAGCGAGAATCGATCCACCTGAGGCATCCGCATCAGCCCTTGGATCAAGAGACCAGCCAAGGCCGGCCTGCTTTCAGTTGCATCAGATTGGCATACCAAGGGCATCATGGCCAGTCCGGAGTAATTATGATGACCATTCCCTGGTGAGCCTCGATCTGCTGCACGACGTGGCTACGAGTAGGGGAAAGACCTATAGGATGCCCTCTGTGGGCCACCTCTGCACCAGGGCTTCCAAGCCTTCCGACATCCTTTCTCTCTTCTGCTGAAAAAACGGTTCGCTTTGGCTTTAGCAAACGTCACCATTAGGTCCATGATTGGTGTGCCCCATCTTCTCACCACCTGCAAGACGACCTGCTGGCAGAGCATCCATTCCCCAGGGTCCACCCAAACACGGCTCAGGTAGTCTGCCATCATGTTGTTCATTCCTGCAATATGTGCTGCTGACAGTGCTTGAAGATGCTGTTCTGCCCACCTTAGCAGCGCCTCGGCCTCCACTTCCAAGCATACGCTGCCCACACTTCCTTGCTATGTAGGCCACCGTGGTTGCATTGTCCGAGAAGACCTAAACGGCCCTCCCCTGGAGCAAAGGCAGAAGCCTCTGTAGCGCCAGGACGACTGTGCACATTTCTAGCCTGTTCATGGAACCTGCGGGTTCCACTGCCCCTGAGCAATGTGTCCCTTGCAGTGGGGGACTCCTCCCTCCCTCCCTCCCCCCCCCCCCCCAGCCTGAAAGACTCACATCCGTCATTAGCGGAACCTAGAATGGCGACTTGAGAGGCATCCCCACCACCAGTTTCCCAGGGCACAGCCACCACCTGAGCGCCCTCCTGGTCTCCGACGGCAGGGCAATCGCTGCAACAAGGGATGTTTCTGGTATGACCATTGGCGAGGCAGTGTTTTCTGCAATGGTCGTATGTGAGCTCTTGCCCACTGCATGAGCTCGAAGGTGGCTGCCATGCTTCAGAGCAGCTGCAGGTAATGCCAAGCTGTCAGGTCCAGCATCTTCAGGAATTGACGCACTAGCTGCCGCAGCCCCTTCAACCATTACTCCAGAAGAGACACCTTTCCACTGTGTGTGTCGAAACGAGCCCCCAGGTACTCAAGCTCCTGGGACAGCACCAAGCAACTTTCTGACACATTGATCACCCATCTGAGACTCTGCAGGAACTCAACCCCTCTTGTTGCCTGTTCGCTTTATTTCCTTGACTTTGCCTGTTCTATTGTTCTGGCCTCTTTCTCGCAGCTGCAACAAATGCCCGCTTCAGAGACGGATCCACACCGGGCCCTGCAAGCCACCAACTGCAGCCTTACCAGCATGGTCCCCATATTAAGCTGACAGCCTCTCTGAGCTAACCGGTTCTGCAGCCAAGCGGGTGGAAGTAGAAAAAGCGTAGCTATTCACCTGTAATAGGTGTTCTCCAGGGACAGCAGGAATCAGTCCTCACATATGGGTAAAGCTGGCACCGATGGAGCCTGTGCAGAGCATTTCCCCAGCTTTCAAAGAAAGCCTTTGGAAATGCTACCACACATGCGTGGTCCCCTTCCTACCCAAGGGTGCCACCTTGTTCAGTCAGATGACATAGCTTAGGAAAAAGACAAAAAGGTAAAGGAGGCAACTCCCAGAAAAGGAGGGAGGATTGTGAGGACTAATTCCTGTTGCCCTGGAGAACACCTGTTACAGGTGAGTAGCTATGCTTTCTTCAGGAACAAGCAGGAAGTCAGTTCTCACATATGGGATTCCCTAGCTCCAGGCTGCCGGAGCACGAACCATGACAGCAGCAGCGACACAGAGGAGGTCGTGAGTTGCAGAAGGCAAGTCCCTACCAAGAAACTCTGCAGACCCCAGAACTCTGGTAGCCTGAACACTGAAGGGTTGGAGGGCAGGAGTTGCCTATATACAGAGAATGCTTCTGATCACTGTCTGGCCAAAGGCACTGTCCCTGCAGGACTCACTCTTGAGGCAGTAACGAGCTGAAAACGTATGGACTGAAGACCATGTGGCGACCTTACAGATTTTTTGCACCGGCACTGCGCGTAGGTTGGCGACTGATGTGGCCATAGCCCTTACGCGGTGAGCAGTGACCCAGTGCTCCAGAGAGAGGCCAGCTCGCTCATAAGCGAGGGCAATGCAGTCCACCACCTAGGTGGACAGGATTCGCTTGGTTATAGGTAGCTCCAGTCTGCTGGGGTAATAGGACATAAAAAGCTGAGGAGCATTTCTATGGGCCTTGGTCCACTGTAGATAAAAGGACAGGGCCCTCTTGCAATCCAATGTATGCAAAACAACCTGCCCCCTGCCGGCGTGCAGCCGTGGGAAGAAGGTAGGGAGAACTACCTCCTGATTAAGGTGAAAAGCGGACACCACCTTTGGAAGGAATTTGGGGTGCATACGAAGCACCACTCTGTTCGTATAGAATCTGGTATAGGGCAGGTCTGCCACCAGGGCCTGTAGCTCGCTTACTCTGCAAGCAGACATCAATGCCACCAAGAAGGCCACCTTCCAGGAGAGGTGTCGCAGATGGCCAAAGGCTCGAAAGGCAGCCTAGTGAGCTGTGATAGCACCACATTGAGGTCCCATTCCGCTGCCGAAGGGCGGAGAGGGGACTTGGATAGCAGGGGGCCCCTGAGGAATCTGGAGACCAAAGGCTGGCCTGAGAGAGTGATGGTTATCCGCTATGGTGCTGAGATGCACTCTCACCCAGTTAGATTTCAAACCTGAGAGAGGTGCAGCAAGCTTTACCTGACAAGAGAACAGGTTCTCATTCCTTTCTGCACACCAGACAGAGAACCTCCTCCACTTGAAGGCGTAAGCCCTTCTGGTGGATGGCTTCCGGGAGACCAGAAGGATAACCTCACCTGGGAGGTTGAAGGGGGCCAGAGCTACTCTTTTAGCAGCCATGCTGTCAGCATTAGGGACCCCAGGCTGGGATGAAGCAGGAAGCCCCCCTCCTGGGACAGGAGGTTCAGGTCCCAGCCCAGAGGTACTGGGGCCGCCACTGACAGGGAGAGCAGTAGGGGGAACTAGGGCTGCCTGGGCGCAAGCAGGATTACTGAGGCGTGCTCGCTCTGGATCTTGAAAAAGGCTATTAGAGGAGTCGGTGGGAATGCATAAAACAGGCCCTGAGACCAGGAGATCAGGAATGCATCTGTCGCCACCCTCCTGGGGTGTGGCTGAGGAAAGCAGAATTTGGACAACCGAGTTGTCCAGGGCAGTGAACAGGTCCAGCCCGGGCCTTCCCCAGAGGTGGAAGAGCCTCCGTGCCACCTTTGGGTCCAGGCGCCACTCGTGAGGCTAAAGGACCCTGCTGAGGCTGTCTGCTAGGCAGATGTCCTGGCCCAGTAGGTACACTGCCCTCAGAAGGATATGGTTGCACACTGCAAAGGAGTGGAGGGCCACTGCCTCCTGACAGAGGGAACATGAGCCCGTGCTCCCCTGCTTGTTCACATAGAACATAACAACCTGATTGTCTGTATGAGGACTGGGAGGTTGCTCAGAAGGTGGCGGAATGCCTGAAGGACCATGAAGATGGTCCTGAGCTCAAGGAGATTGATTTGTAGGAGGGATTCCTCTGGGGGCCAGGTGCCCTGGGTGCACTGCCCCTTGCAATGTGCACCCCTGCCCACAAGGGAGGCGTCTGTCATCAGGACCCTCTAAGGGGTCGATGCCTGAAAGGACATCCCTGCCCCGAGGTGATGCAGAGACTGCCACCAGGTGAGGGAGGCTGCCAGCTGGTGGGTGACCTTCACTCAGTCCCTCAGCTTGCCTGATGCCTGTGTCCACTAGGCACAGAGGCAACACTGGGCTTCCCGCATATGCAGGCGGGCCAGAGGCATAACGTGAACTGTCAAGGCCATGTGGCCTAACAGACGGAGGAGAAGGTGAGCTGGCACTGGACTGCAGCTCTGCACTTCCCTTGCCAGTTGCATCAGGCAGTGGGCTCTCTCCACAGGGAGAAAGGCCCTGACCCAAAGAGTATCTAGCTGAGCCCCTATGAATTCCAGGTCTTGGACCAAGGAAAGGCTGGACTAAGAGTAGTTGATGATGAACCCCAGATGCTGCAGGGTGTGGATAGTGAGCCTTGTGGCCCGCCTGGCCTTGAAAGGTGTGCTGCCTCTGATGAGCCAGTCGTCCCGGTAAGGGAAGATGAGGGCCCAGTGGAGGCGCACATGGGCGGCTACGACCACCAAGCAGTTGGTAAAGATCATTGGAGAGGAGACGAGTCCGAATGGCAGCACCCTGTACTGGTAGTACTGCCCCCCCCCACCACCACGAATCTCAGGTAATGCCTGTGGAAGGAGTGGATCAGGTTGTGGGTGTAAGCATCCTTGAGATCCAAGGAGCAGAGCCAGTCTCCCTGGTGGAGACAGGGCAGAGTGTTCCAAGGGAGAGCATCTTGAACCTCTCCCGCACCAGGAACTTGTTCAATTTGCGTAGGTCCAGGATGGGCCGAAGGCCCCCTGTTCTTTTTGGGACAAGGAAGTACAGGGCGGTGGATGGGGTACAGGTTCCACCGCCCTGTCCCTGAGCAAGCCTGCAAGTTCTGTGGCAAGCAAGGCCTGGTGGAGGAGAGGCTGAGATGGCTCTCCTAGGAAGAAGTCTGGAGGGTTCTGCTGCAGATGAAGGAAGTACCCCTCCTGCACCACCTGCAGAACCCACTGGTCTGTGGTGATGCTGGCCCATCTGTGGGCGAAAGAGGCCAGTCAACCCCCTGTGTGCTGAGGTGGGGCTCCTGGGGGAGAGGAGGGAAGACCCAGCCCAGGGAGTCAAAAGCTTTCCCCCGGCTGGGTGGGAGCTGGTGTCTGGGGCTTGGGAGCCTTGGGCTTCCTAGGCCCGTGTTCCTGGCCTTTTGGCTGTGAGGCCTGGTAAGACTGCCCTGAGAAAGGCTGGTAGTGGCCGCTTTCCCCCCCCCCCCCGAGAATTTTCTCTGCAGCCTTGTCCAACATCAGTTTCCCGAACAGCTTCTCCCCATTGCAGGGGACTTCCAGGAGCTTTTCCTGTACCCACTGCACCAGGTCTAAGGTCCGTAGCCACACTTGGCATAGGGTGCTGATGCCCATGGCTGCAACCCTCATTGCCGACTCAAACCTGTTGTAGGTGGCCCGGGAGAGGAACTTGGAACAGTCTCAGATGTCTGCTGCTAGGGACTGGAACCGTTGCAGCAGTTCCCCGGCAAGGCCCGCCGAGAAACCCGAAAGTCCCTGTATCAGGCACTTAAGGTACATTCTAATGTACAATTCGTATGCCTGTATGCGGCACCCGAGCATGGCGCCCTGGTAGCACTTGTGCCCCATGACGTCGAGGGCCCAGGCTCCCCTACTGGGAGGAACCAAGGAGTAAGATTTTTGACTCTTCAGTTTTTGCATGGAAGACTCCACCACCATCGAGTTGTGGGGGAGTTGTGGCTTATAGAACCCGAGGCCCTTCCGGGTGTGATAAATGGTGTCCAGTCACCGACTACCGGCACAGAGGCCGGGGATTCCCACATCCAGAAGAGCAATCTCTTGAGAATGGGTGGAACCGGTACCGTGAGAGTTTCCTTGGGAGGAGACTCGTATTGTAGAATCTTGAGCGCCTCTGTGTGTGAGTCTCCTCTGACTCAGTCTGGATCAAGAGGGCCTGGGCCATGTCATGAACGAAGTCATGAAAGGCCACGTCCTCAAGTGGGCGTGGCGCTGAGGCTCCGGAAGAGACGGCTTGGAGGGGATGTCCCGGTGTCGCGAGGTCTCCAGGGAGGCCTTGTCCTCAGTCTCCCAGTCAGAGCCAGAGGCGTCGAGGAATCAGCCCTGGGGACAGCTCCGAGGAACTGGGGCCCCCCCCAGAGGACCTGGGATCAGACTCCTGGAAACTCACTGGGGAGGACCGTAGCCCTGAGGAGCGTGGTTGAGACCTCGATTGATGCCAAGGACATACCCGAGGCCGGTGGCACTCTGTGCCCAGCTCAACGCCCAGAGGCTCCCCTGTAGTCGGGGGCCCGTTGTCTGGGCCGATGCCAGGGGGCCCAACATAAACGCCCGCTGCAACACCAATATGGAGGAGAGGCTTTGCTCCATGGTCGCCATGTGAGATGCAAGCCCAAATGACTGTCCAGCACTCGGCGTGGACAACGAAGGCCTCGGGTCCGACACCGGCAATCCGGAGACTGCGTCCTCGAGGAGGACTAGGTCTCCACTTGCCGAGGACTCGTCTAAAGACTTTCTGAGGGTGCTGCTTCGAGTCGCTGAAGTCCCAAGGGACCTTGCCAGGTTTGAACAGAGGCATCTCGTTCGGGATCTCCTTCTTTTTGGGAGGGTCTGGGGCCGCACCGGAGGAGCCGCCGTTGTGGGACTCTGAGGATGCCCAGACTTCTCCCGTAGGGCTGTCTTTGGAGCTTGGCGATGGGGAAGCTGGGGCAGAGTCAGATCTTGGAAACAGCTTCCCATGCAAATCCGACCACCTCCTATTGGTCTTAGGGGTCATGGGCCTGGCACGGGTCATGGTCCGGGCCCAGGCAGCGGATGAAGCAGTCATGGAGTATCAGTGACTGAGATAGTCTGACTGCAGCAGTCGAATTTCTTGAACCCACCGGGAGTCATAGTGGAAGAATATCCAGCCGGCGTCGAAGATCCCCCAGCGAGAAAAGGCACGAAGGCCAGTCAAGGTGGAACCTTGAGGAACACGAGAAAAAGGAGAGCCAAGATCAGCACCGGTGATGCCGTGGCAAGGCAGGAAGGGAACAGATACACAAACTGGACAAATGAAGGAATTAAAGGACTTTTTCCCAGGAGAGCAGAAAAAAGGGGACTGAACAAGATGGCACCCTTGGGCAGGAAGGGGACCACGCATGCATGGTAGCATTCTCAAAGGCTTTCTCTGAAAGCTGGGGAAATGCTCCGCGCGGACTCCGTCGGTGTCAACATCACCCATATGTGCGGGCTGACTTCCTGCTTGTTCCTGGAGAAACTCTGGTTCTGCCTTCCCACTGCTGCTTTTGTTGCAGCTTGTCCTTTAAAATCAGGGCTCGACTCTTTTTTTCCAAGACACGCAAAATGAGACCCGGGACCCAAACAAGAAAAGACGCAGGGGTCCCCACCTGGAGTTCAGCAAGACCTCCCCTCAACAGTTTCCTCAAGTTGCAAAAGGCCACTGTAAGATAGTGCGTTTCACCATGCGGTCACCCTTGTGCATGGCGAAGCAGAGTCCCGGGGTTGCCAACTGCCACTCAGGTCTCTGCAGCTCAAAACCCCCACTCACCAGCTGGAAAAAAAACAAAAAACAAAACAACAACACAGGGCTGCCTCTTTTCACTACTCCTGGCTCGCACTCAGCCTGCCTTTCCCGGCTTCGGCACCAAGGCTGGAGGCCTCTGAATGCTGTCTCCTGGCCTTTGCTGAACTCGCGGTTCCTCACCCAATCACGGAAACCACTGAGAGATGGCCGTGCCTGGCATCCCCCCCAAGCCCCTTCCTTCGCAGGGGAGGGGGGGGGGGGAATGAAAAAGCCTCTCCGAACAACTCTGTTTTACAGCACTCAAAAAAAATCTAAGAGGACTTTATTGTTTTTAAACTTAATGGACAAGTACACTGCCAAACAATAACTTTAAGAAATGAACCCACTAAGAACTATCTAACTCTACTCAGTTGTCCCTTCAGTGACTCCAGCCCTCTGGATTACTCCTCCAGCTGCTTAGACACTGAGCATACTGGGGCTGGTAGGTGGTGCCAGCTGTCTAAGTATACTAATGTCATCAAAAGATGACATGCTCAGTCTCCAAGCTGCTCGAGGAGGTTGACTACCCAGAGGTGGGAGACTGGACTGGAAGGACGATAAGGAAAGAGATAGCATGAGATTAATTCCGTGCTGTCTGTTTAGCATGTGCACTGTTAGCATGGCCCATTAGCACACACGCAAGTGCAAGTTAACAGCTGGCACAGCTTAGTAAACATGCCCCTAGGTCTCTAACTACAGAAGCTGGAATTGCTTCTCCCATAAAAATGCACTAAGTCATGGGGGGAGGCAGCGCACACTTATTTCTCTGGAACCTACAGTCTGATTTACACCATCTAAACTTGGATTAGTCTTTTTGCCCATGCCAAATCCGATCCCATTCTGTTAAATTTTTGGAGAGTTACTTTGTCCCACAACAGACATTCTTGAACCCTTAAGTATAACTGCAACTTCCACTGGGTTGGAAAGAATAAAAAGAGAAAATCAGACTTACCTGCTAATTATTGTTCCTGGAGGAACTCCAGTCAAGTCCCGAAACCTCTGGGTTGTGCTCCTCTTCCAGCAGCTTGGAGACTGACACGTCATTCTTTTGATGACCCTGGTATAAATACCCAAGAACCACCTCCTTCAGTCAGTAACCTATTGACAAAGCAAACTCACTGGAGCAACAATTAAGTAATAACTCCTATTTAAAAATCTGCAACTAGCTAAACAAGAAACTACTACTGGGGCCTTTTTTTTTTAAATCCAGATTCGTCTTACCCCCTACTAACTATAGTTAGAACTTCCTAGGCCCGCTCCTTCCCCTCATGGAGCAAAGCGACCCTTTAATAAATGTTCAGATGCGACACTTCTGCTATGGAACCCAAAACATCTCTGTTTATCTTCTGCTTACCTCTTAGAATTGCTTGCTTCAGGCTCCAATCCAAAAAGAATACCCAGGTGGGATACGGGACTAGACTGGAGTTCCTCCAGGAACAATAATTAGCAGGTAAGTCTAATTTACTCTTCCTTATCGTCCCCCTCCAGTCTAGTCCCGAAAACTCTGGGTATGTAACAGAGCAGTGCAACCAATCAACGGGAGGGACCTACTATCCCTGCCTGAAGCACTGCCGTGTTAAAACAGATATCCCTTTCCGCTTGAATGTCCAGCTTGTAATGGCGCACAAAAGAATTCAAGACCAACCAGGTTACAGCCTTACAAATTTCAATTGCTGGTAGTAACTTGCTCTCCACCCATGAAGCCGCTTGAGCTCTAGTCGAATGAGCCTTCAGCCCTTCTGGAACTAACTTGCCCTTCAGCAGTGTATATTAATGCCCGTAGCATGGGAAATAAGATCCCTGATGTTGAAGCTTTGGTGGGCGTGGCTGACTTGGATTTAGTGGCAGTTACAGAAACAGGGTTCACAGAAAACCATGATTGGGACGTAACTATACCTGGCTATACTTTATTCAGAAAGGACAGGGTAGGAAGTAGGGGAAGAGGCGTGGCACTATATGTAAAAACTACTATTAAAGCTTTGGAATTACAGAGCTTAAAAGGGAGAGGGGAGGCATTGTGGGTTAAACTAGATAGAGGGAAAGAGAAATCTATTTACATTGGTGTGATATTCAGACCTCCCTCACAAGAGGAAGAGGTGGACAGAGAGTTAATTGAAGACATGTGCAGCATTGCTAGGAAAGGGGACGTGCTACTGATAGGAGATTTCAATATGCCAGATGTTGATTGGCACATTCCTGCTGCAGTATCATCTAGAAGTAAGGAGATCCTGGATTCTCTACAGGGAGAACTATTCAGGCAATTGGTAATAGACCCCACACGTGAAGGGGCCATAATGGACTTGGTGCTTACCAATGGTGAAAGTGTTCTTATGGGTTTGGACAAGTTCCTGGAGGAAGGGTCCGTAGACCATTGTTGGGAGGGGACCCAGGATATCAATGCTTGAACCAATACAAGCATTATGGAACCTGTGTCCCTTGGGGAAACTGCTAGGTACGTATGACCTAGATTGGCCACTGTTGGAAACAGAATACTGGGCTTGATGGACCTTGGTCTGACCCAGTATGGCATATCTTATGTGTTTCTGATGTTGTAGTGGGAGATCATTTTGCATCCAGTGATCACCAGATGGTGTGGTTCAGTATTAGGACTAGGGCTGTTAGAATCCATTCAAAGACGAGGATCTTAGACTTTAGGAAGACTAACTTTGCGAAGATGGGCCAATACCTCAGGGAGTCGTTAGTTGGATGGGAACAGCTGAGGGATGTAGAAAAACAGTGGGAAAAACTGAAAGGGTAAATTTTAAGGGCAACCAACCTTTTTGTTAAAATGGTAAATAAAGGTAAAAGGAAAAGGAGACCGCTATGGTTTTCGAAAGAAGTAGCTGAAAAAGTGAAGAAAAAGAGGGCGGCCTTCATGAAATACAAGAGATCATAGAGAGAGGAAGACAGGCATCTGTATTTGGAAAAACTTAGAGAAGCTAGCAAAGTAGTCAAGAAAGCAAAGATTCAAAAGGAGGAGGAAATAGCCAATGCAATAAAATGGGGGGATAAGACATTTTTCAGATATATTAGTGAGAAGAGGAAGGGCAAGAGTGGTATTGTCAGACTCAAGGGTGCAGGGGAGGAATATGTAGAAGCTGATAATGATAAAGCGGAATTGCGTAACAAATATTTTTGTTCTGTGTTCACAGATGAAGAACCAGGAGCAGGACCTCAGAAAACACCCACAAATAGGAACAGAAGCAAAGGACATCTTGAACAATTTTCAAAAGACTGTTTGTGAGAAACTATCTCAACTTAAAGTAGACAAAGCGATGGGACCGGGTGGGATACACCCGAGAATACTGAGGGAACTTGGGGACGTTCTAGCAGCTCCACTGACTGACCTTTTCAATTCCTCGTTGGAGTCGGGAGTGGTGCCAAAGGACTGCTCATGTGGTGCCTTTACACAAAAGCGGAAGCAAGGATGTGGTTGAAAACTACAGGCCGGTTAGTTTAACTTCGGTGGTGAGTAAATTATTGGAAACGCTGCTGAAAGAGAAAATAGTGAGGTTTCTGGAGTCCAGCGGATTACAGGATCCGAGGCAGCATGGATTCACCAGAGGCAGGTCTTGTCAGACAAATCTGATTGATTTCTCTGACTAGGTGACCAGGGAGTTGGACCGAGGGAGAGCCCTAGATGTGGTGTATTTAGATTTCAGTAAAGCCTTTGACACTGTTCCTCACAGGCGATTTATAAACAAACTGAGCACCCTAGGGATGGACCCTAAAGTTACTGCTTGGGTTACAAATTGGTTGGATGGGAGGCGACAAAGAGTACAAGTAAATGGAGTTCTCTCTGAGGAGAAGGATGTTATCAGTGGTGTGCCCCAGGGATCTGTCCTTGTTCCGATTCTTTTTAACATCTTTGTTAGTGATATAGCGGAAGGGCTTTCAGGTAAGGTTTGCCTCTTTGCGGATGATACCAAAATCTGCAATAGAGTAGACATCCAGGAAGGGGTAGATAACATGAGGAGGGATCTAGCTAAGCTTGAAAAATGGTCTAGAATTTGGCAGCTGGGATTTAATGTTAAAAAATGTAAGGTCATGCATTTGGGCTGCAGCAATCCAAGGGAGCAATATAGTATAGGGGGTGAAGTACTTTTGTCCACTAAAGAAGAGTGGGACCTAGGCATGGTTGTCTCTGATGATCTTAAAGTAGCTAAACAGGTAGAAAAGGCGACAGCAAAAGCTAGAAGGATGCTTGGGTGCATAAGGAGAGGAATGGCTAGCAGAAAAAAGGAGGTGATAATGCCTCTGTAGAAGTCTTTGGTGCGACCTCATTTGGAGTATAGTGTGCAATTCTGGAGACCGCACCTTCAAAAGGATGTGAACAGGATGGAGTCGGTGCAGAGGGTGGCTACTAAAATGATTAGTGGTCTTCATTATAAAGCATATGAGGACAGACTGAAGGATCTTAATATGTACACCTTAGAGGAAAGGCGGGATAGAGGTGATATGATTGAGATGTTTAAATACCTCCGTGGCATAAATGTTCAGGGAGAGAGCCTCTTTCAATTGAAAGCAAGTTCTGCTACGAGGGGACATGGGATGAGGGTGAAGGGAGATAGATTCAGGAGTGATATGCGGAAATATTTATTTACGGAAAGAGTAGTGGATCCATAGAATAGTCTCCCAGTGGAGGTGGTAGAGATGAGGACAGTAACTGAATTCAAAAAAGCATGGGACAAACACAGAGGATCTCTAAAAGTAAAAAGGGGACTGTTGTAGTTGTTATGGAAGGACAGACTAGACAGGCCATATGGTCTTTTTCTTTCGTCATATTTCTATGTTTCTATGTAACTGTACCCTCAAGGATGAGGCTGCTAAACCTTTCTGAAAGCCATCTTGTAAAAATGCAAAAATTTGCAGAATAGAAGCCCGCAACGCTTCTTCACTTCTGTCTTCACACCATGCTTCAAATATGCGCCAAACACGAATGTTCACTAACGACATAGACTTACTTCTCGCTTTCAGTAATGTAGTAACTACTGTCGCGGAATATCCCTTTGCTCTTAGCCTAACCCTTTCAAGAGCCAAGCCATAAGCAAGAATCGATCCAACTGAGGCATGTACAGCGGACCCTGCAACAAGAGATCCCTTCTAACCGGAAGACGCCAAGGTCGCTCCACCAACAGCCTCTTGAGATCCACATACCAAGGTCTTCTTGGCCAATCCTTTGCTATCAGAATCACCAGTCCTTTGTGCCGTTCGATGCGTTGCACTACGTGGCCTATCAGCATCCATGGCAGAAATACGTACAATAGCTGCTCCACCGGCCAGTCCTGAATGAGAGTATCCAGGCCCTCCGGACATTCTCTCTCGCCTTCTGCTGAAAAAGCGATCGACCTTTGCCGAGTGAAACGTCACCATTAGATCCATTACCGGCGTCCCCCAACGGGGTACCAGCATTTCGAATACCTCCGAATGAAGAATCCACTCTCCGGGATCTATCTTTACCCGACTCAATTAGTCAGCCTCGACATTGTCTATCCCCGCTACATGTGCTGCCGACAGCGCCTCCAGGTGTTGCTCGACCCAAACAAACAACTGCTCAGCCTAGGCCTCCAACGACACACTGCCTCCTTGCCGAATGATGTATACCACCGCTGTCGCATTGTCGGAAAACACTCAAATCGCTTTGTTCTGCACATATGGCTGAAATTCTCGGAACGCCAATATTACCGCTCTGAGTTCCAACCTGTTGATTGACCAACTCTTCTCCAGTTCGGACCACCGACCCTGTGCGAATCTTCCCTGGAAATGCGCTCCCCAGCCTAACACGCTGGCATCCGTTGTCAGAGCGATCCAGTCTGGCGTTTCCAAGGGCATCCCCTTCTCTAGATTCCCGGGACGCAACCACCACTTCAGCGCCCGACACGTCTCTACCAGACAGGACAGTCTCCGGGTTAGAGTGTCGTTCTGATGAGACTAGCGCCTTAGCAGAGCTCTCTGCAATGGTCTCATATGAGCCCTTGCCCACTAATGCCACGCCATACGAAGAGACCTGCCAAGAAACTCACCTACCAACTTTCTCACAGCCTTCGCTCGCTGCTGGGGAAGAAACACCCTTCCAACCTCGGTATTGAACCGCGCTCCTAGGTATTCCAGATTCTGCGTCGGCGTCAACATGCTCTTTGTCATATTGACTACCCAACCTAGGCTTTGTAGGCACGCGACCACCTTCGCCGTGGCCGCCTCGTTCTCGGCCCTTGACTTTGCTCAAATCAACCAGTCGTCCAGATAAGGATGTACTAATACGCCTTCCTTTCTGAGCGAAGCGGCTACTACCACCATCACCTTGGTGAATGTCCTCGGCACCGTAGCTAGGCCAAAAGGCAATGCTCAGAACTGAAAGTGGCCCATAGGAACCGCAAACCTGAGAAATTTCTGATGTTCCTGCCAAATGGGAATGTGTAGGTATGCTTCAGACAAGTCCAAGCTACTATGACCGACCTCAACCTTTCCATGTGAAAATGAGACACTTGTAGACAACGATTTACTCTTTTGAGATCCAGAATTGGGCGATACGATCCTTCTTTTCTTCGGAACTACGAAATAAATCGAGTACCGACCTGAACCGCATTCTCCCTGAGGAACCGGCACTACTGCCTCGAGCGCCGCCAGCCGTTCTAATGTCTGACTGACGGCCTTGAACTTGCGACGCGTTCCGCAGGGGGACTGAACGAACGAGTCGGTAAATGGCCGGCAAAACTCCAAAGCATAACCTTCTCGAATCACCTCCAGTACCCACCGGCCCTAAGTAATCTAGACCCAGGCAGGGTAAAAATCCCTTAGCCGACCCCCTACAGGTACTATCCCTACCTGGGCCCCCCTTGCTTCATTGCGACTTTCGAAGATTTGAGGAGGAGGCCTCAAAACCTCTGCCTGCTCCCCTAAAGCCCCGAAAGCCTTGGTTTCTATAGGGAAAACGTCCCCTTTGATCTTGACTGAACCTAGGGGAACGAAAACGGCAAAACTCCCTCCGAGGAGTCTTCTGAGGCGTATTTGTCCGTCCCTGCTTCTGTTTATCCTTCGGCAACCGTCCCCCTTTTGACTCGCCCAGATCTTTCACCAATTTATCCAAATCCTCTCCAAACAAAAAAAGGTTTTCCTCTAAAGGGTAACTTACTTAACCTAGCTTTAGACGAACTATCAGCTGCCCAGTTCCGCAGCCACAAATACCGACGGGCCGCTACTACCGAGGCCAAACTGTTCGCCAACCCACGAATAAGGTTGTAATGGATATCGGCCAGATAAGCTGTTCCCGACGCCAACCTGGCCGCATCCGCGGAATCTACCTCCACCTGCTTTCCCTGGACACGCTGAGACCAACGCAGACAGGCTCTAGCCATCCAAGCTCCGCAAATAGACGCTTGAATCGACAGTGCACTCACATCAAAAACCTGCTTCAACAATACATCCAACTTCCTATCCCGAGTATCCTTAAGGGCCGCACTGCCATCCACCAGAATGGTAGTCTTCTTGGTAACCACCGCGACTGCAGCATCTACCCTTGGGGGCTGAAACAACTCTTTATCTTGCTCTACCAGCGGGTACAGACGGCCCATAACCCTGGACCCCTTGAGTCCCGCCTCGGGTAAATCCCATTCTCCGAGGATCATCTCTTTGACCACCTTGTGTATCGGAAACGCTCTGAGTCCTTCGGAACGTTTGCAACAAAGGATCCTCCAAGGTCGCCTCCTCAGACTGCCCCATCTGCAGCATATTAAGCGCCTTGAGCATCTCAGCAATGAGGGCTGGTAACTCCTCTCTGCGGAAACTTCGCACCACACGCGCCTGATCCTCCTGTTCCGCGATTTCCCCTTCCTCCAATTCCTCCTGCAGCTCTAGGTCCGGATCTCCTTCTTTGGACAGTACCCCTTCAGATACCACCGACTGATCCGTATCCCTGTCTACTCTGGCCTTCTTAACCACAGCTTTGAATCCAACCGCCATAGGCGTCCCCGGTCTCGTTTCTCCTATCTGCACCTTGGAGGTAGGGGAAGGGAACCCTTTCCTGGCACTCTCAAACGCTTGCTGCATTAGTGCCACAAACTCCGGGGAAAAAATTGCTTCTAGGCTGCCTGGTAACGGACTCTAAGGAGTAGGGAACCCGGAGATGAGGAGGGCCCCGCCACCGGTTCCGGCAGCGGCCCAGCCGGGGAAACAGGCTCCAGCAAAGGTTCAACCACCATCTTGGAACCCTCTAAACTCCCTTCTACAGCCTGCTCCATTGCAGATGCTTCTAACATACACCCCCTGCACACTCCAGCGTCAGAGTGTCCCCCATCTAACACCGCACAGTACACATTGAGGTTTAGAGGGCATCACTGTATGAAGGAACTGCCACCTCTTGTAAGACAGATAGGCTTCAGCCCCCTACAAAGAATTATTTTTCTTCTTCTTTTTCTTTTTTTTTTTGAAACACCTAAAACACTTAAAACAGTCCCTGGTAATCCCCCTAGGCAGACCTTGAAGAAATTATTCCAAAACTAAGCTTTACCGCCAAAATACTTGCTTCTAAAAATTTGCCTGATGGCTCGAGCGCTTCCCGCGCTGATTCCATGCGATCGGGCATACGCTGACACACTCGATCAGCGATCCAGCATTCCGCTCCTCGACGGCTTACCTCGAAGGAGCCCTTGAACTCCACGCCGCTAATCCGGCCTCTTCCAGCTCCCCCGATGCCTGGAATTGCTGTGCAGAGGTAAAATGTCGACTTTCAGCACAGCCGCCTTTTTCTCCGCCGGAATCTCTGACGTCAGCTCTGAGCGGTGACAGGCAGCAACTTCTGATATGCTGCAGAGCCTAAGGCCCATTTCCTCACCCATCAATGTGGGATCGGGTAACCAGAGCCTCTTTCCTCTACCGGCTGACCCTCCGAGCCTACCCAACCGAGCTCCAAATCAAACTGGAGGAGAGGGGTTGGGCCTTACTGCTCCAACTAAATTTAAAGTGGCAGAGCCCGCCAAAAATAAAAACTGAATTTAGAATAATTTTAGCTTAAATTTAGAGTAAGGAATCACTAATTGACCTGTCCAAAACTTCTAACTACCCCAATTTCCTTAATTGCTCCTCTAGTGAGCCCCAAAACCCTGGGCTCACCACCTCCAGCTGCTTGGAGACTGAGAGAACTGACTGAAGGAGGTGGTTCCTGGGTATTTATACCAGGGTCATCAAAAGAATGACGTGTCTCAGTCTCCAAGCTGCTGGAAGAGGAGCACAACCCAGAGGTTTCGGGACTAGACTGGAGGGACAATAAGGAAGAAAACATTAAAATACTGAGGGCTAGCAGCATTTGCCATGCAGAAAGTGCCTGACTTCATACCCAAGTTGGTTCCTCCATGCTCCAGGTAAGCTCAGAAAGTTGTGATCATTCCTCAAGGGTGATACCTCATGGTCCGATTCAGGGCCCATGATTTCAAGGTTAAGGAAGGAGCTTTGGTGCATGGCTAGCATAGCTGCTGGAAAGACTAGATTTTGTGGGGGTGGGAGGAGATAAGAGAAAAATCATTGGATAGCTGCAAAGAATCATGGCTCACCAATCTCAGCAAGGGTTCTTTTTCAGCTGGAGGCTTCAAGGAAGAGCAGGAAAAAATTCCTGGATCAAAACCATATATTTCAAATCAAGAACCAAATGAAAAATCCCTGATAATTCCTTTAATAGAATGCTGGGCAGGCAAGGAATGAGTTTTTTGGCATTTATTTAGCTTCTAATAACTTCTGCCCTATCAGATAAAGGGTCCTAGTGATAACATACAGGTAACTACGCTAGCTCTGTAACAGATGTTCTCCAGGGACAGCAGGAATCAGTCCTCACATATAGGTGATGTCGGCACTGATGGGGCCCATGCGGAGCATTTTCCAGCTTTCAAAGAAAGCCTTTGGGACATGCTACCACGCATGTATGGTCCCCTTCCCACCCAAGGGTGCCATCTTGATCAGTCAGATGACATAACTAGGACGGCAGTAAAACTTAAACAAGGTAGGGAGGCAACTCCCAGGGCAGGAGGGTGGGTTGTTAGCACCAATTCCTGCTGTCCCTGGAGAACATCTGTTACAGGTGAGTAATTACACTTTCTCCAGGAAAACTTGGTCCTTACATATGGGACTCCCTAGCTCCAGGCTGCTGAGGAGCGAACCATGACAGCAGCACCAGTGACCAATCAGGTAGCCATGAGTTGCAGGAGGTAAGTCCCCACTGAGAGATTCTGCAAGACCCTAGCATCCAGCGACACTTATCACTCCGGTAGCCTGAACACAGAAGGGTCAGAGGGCAAGAGTTGCCTACATCCCGAGAATATTACAGCTTGGCTAAAGGTACTGTCCCTGTGGGACTTGCTCTCCAGGCAGTGGTGAGCTGCAATGTGTGAATTGAAGACCATGTGGCAGCCTTGCAGATTTCCATCACCGGCACTGAGCAGAGGTTGGCCACCGACATGGCCATTGCCCTCACACGATGTGCTGTAATCTGGTGCTCGAGGGAGAGGCTAGCTTGCTCATAGGCGAGGGCAATACAGTCTGCCAAAGTGGATAGAGTTTGTTGGGGTCATAAGACATGAAAAGCTGAGGAGCTTTGAGGGGCCTGAGTCCGCTGTAAATAGGACAGAGCCCATTTGCAATCTAGTGTATGAAGTACTAGTTTCTCCTTGCCAGCGTGAAGCTGCGAGAAGAAGGAAGGGAGGACCACCTCTTGGTTGAGGTGGAAAGGGGACACCACTTTCGGGAGGAATTTGGGGTGTGTGCAGAGCACTACCCTGGTTCTTGTAGAATCTTGCATATAGCAGATCTGCCACCAGGGCCTGGGGTTCGCTCATTCTTCGAGTGGACATGAGGGCCACCAGAAAAGCTACTTTCCATGACAGGTACCACAGGCGGCAAGTGGCCAGGGGCTCGAACAGAGGTTTGGTGAGCTGAAAGAGCACCATGTAGAGGTCCCACTTTGCCGCTGGAGGGCAGAGAAGGAGCTTGGATAACAGGAGGCCCAGGAGGAACCTGGTGACCAGGGGCTGGCTTGTGAGGGGCTTTCCCCTGACAGAGTAGTGGTAAGCAGCTATGGTGCTCAGATGTACCCTCACCGGGTTAGATTTCAGCCATGTATGCAACAGGTGCAGTAGGTACCGCAGTACTAGTTGCACCTGGCAGGAGAAGGGATTCTCCTCCTTTTCCCGCACACCAGGCGGAGAACCTTCTCCACTTAAAGGCGTAAGCCAGTCTGCTGGAGGGTTTTCGGGAGGCCAGTAGGATCTCCTCAACGTCTCCTGGAAGACAAAGGGGACAATGCTACCCTTTCAGCAACCACGCTGTTAGAATTAGCGACCCCAGATTGGGGTTCAGGAGAGAGCCTTCCTCCTGGGACAGGAGGTCCAGGGCTCGGCCCAGAGGGACTGGTAAGCAGCAGAGGGAACCAAGGTTGCCTGGGCCATCAGGGGGTAATCAACATAACTGATGCCCTTTCACTATGAACCTTGAAGAGGGTCCTGGCGACCGGGGCGGGGGAGGTCAGTGGGAACACAGAGTAGCAGAGTAGGCCCTCTGACCACGAGATCAGGAAGGCATCTGCCGCCACTCTCTCCGAGTGTGGCTGACAGGAGCAGCTGCGTGTTGTCCGGAGAAGCAAATAGGTCCATCATGGGCCTGCCCCAGGGGTGAAAGAGCTACCTCGTTACTCTGGGGTCTAAGCGCCACTCATGTGGGTGAAGGGCTCCACTCAGCTTGTCTGCTAGACAGTTGTCCTGACCCAGGAGGTACACCACTCGCAGAAGCATGTTGTTGCATGCTGCAAAGGAGAGTAGAGCCACCGCCTTCTGGCAGAGGGAGTACAAACCCGTGGCCCCTTGTTTGATGATATAAAACATGGTGACATGGTTGTCCGTCTGGATCAGTACAGGCTGGTGTCACAGGCAGTGGCGGAACGTTTGTAGGGCCAAGAAGATTGCCCTGAGCTCCAGGAGATTGATCTGTAGGAGCAACTCCTCCTGAGACAAGCTGCCCTGTGTGCGGCACTCTCCACAATGTGCCCCCCCAACCCAGGAGGAAGGCATCTGTGGTCAGGGTCCTCTGCAGCATAGGTGCCTGGAAGGGCATTCCTGCCTGGAGGTGGCACAGATTTTGCCACCAGTTGAGGGACTCTGTCAGTTGGCAGGTAACCCTGATCCTGTCCCGTAGCCTGCCTATGGCCACTGGGCTGTCTACATTTTTAAGTGGGCTGAAGGCGTGACATGAACCGTAGAGGCCATATGGCCCAGTAGGCAGAAGAGGAGACAAGCCGGCACTGACTGTACCTCTCCTGACAGTTTCGTGAGGCATTCTGTCCTCTCTCTTGGGAGGACAAGCACTTATGAACTCCAAGCTTTGGGCTGGAGAGAGAGATGGGATCTGGGGTAGTTGATGACAAATCCCAAGTGCCGCAAAAGAAGGGTTGCACACTCTGCGGCCTGACTGACCTCTGAGACCGTACCACCCCTGATGAGCCAGTCATCCAGGTAGGGGACGACGACGAAAGCCCCCTGCAGGTGCAGATAGGTGGCTACCACTGCCAGGCATTTGGTAAAGATGCTTGGCGAGGAGGCCGGGCCGAAGGGTAACAACTTGTACTGGTAGTACCCTCCTCCCACCACAAACTGCAGGTACTGCTTGTGGGAGGGGTGGATCAGGATGTGCGTGTACACATCCTTTAGATCCAAGGAGCACAGTCAATCTCCCTGGTGGAGGTAAGGCAGCAGTGTTCCAAGAGAGAACATCTTGAACTTCTCCCTCACCAGAAACTTGTTTAAGTTTCTAAGGTCTAGTATGAGCCTGAGACCCCCAGTTCTCTTTGGGACAAGGAAGTATCTGGAGTAGAAGCCTTTTCTCCATAGATGTTTGGGTACAGGCTCTACTGCGTTGTCCCTAAGCAGACCTGCGAGCTCTGATAGCAGGAGGGTCTGGTGAAGGAGAGGTCGCACTGGTTCTCCTGGGAAGAACCTGGGTGGTACCTGTTGTAGGTGGAGGAGGTGTCCCTCCCTTACCACCTGCAGTATCCACTAGTCCGAGGTGACACCGGTCCACCTGTGGGCAAAGAGTGCCAGGTGGCCCCCTGTGGGCTGGTGAAGGTCTCCCGAGGGAGTCAAAACCTCCCCCCCAGGCTGGGCGGGAGCTGGGGCCTGGGGTTTCTGTGCCTTTGGCTTCTGGGCTCCATGGCTTTGTCTTTTAGGGCAAGAACTCTGTTGCTGGCTCGAGAAGGGCTGGTAGTGGTGACACTGATGAAAGTGCCCCTTTTTCCTAGGAACAGGGGGTCTTTTCCCTGATGTTTTCTTTTGGGAGAAGAATGATGTCTTTTTGTAAAGCCTTTGTCGAGTCACCACATTGGCCTCTATCTCACCCGCCTTGTCGGCCATAGGCTTGCTGAACAGGTTCTCCCCAGTATGGGGGAAGTCGACCAGCTTATCTTGGATCCATTGCTCGAGGTCCAAAAACTGCAGCCAAGCTTGGCGCCAAGCGCCGATGCCTGCCGCTGCTACCCGAGCCACTGACTCAAAGCCATCATAGGCCGCCAGGAAAGGAACTTAGAGCAGTCCTTGATCCCGGAGTTCAGGGATTGGAACCGATGGAGGGGTTCCCCGGTAAGCCCTGCTGAAAACCAGGACAACTCCTGGGTTAGGGCCTTAAGGTGCATGCCTATGTATAACACAGACTTGTATCCTACACCTCAGCATCGAGCCCTGGTAGCATTTGCACCTAAGGGCATCGAGGGCTCTAGCAACCCTACCAGAGGGAACAGAAGAATGGGTCTTCTGGCTCTTAAGATTTTGCAAGGTTGACTCGACAACAATGGAGTTATGTGGAGTTGGGGTTTGTGGAACCCCATCCCTTTCCTGACGTGGTACATGGCACTGGGGTGCTGGCTGACCACAGGTACCGATGCCTCCCACATTCTCGACAGGAGCTGCTCGAGGATCAGCTGCACCGGCACCATGAGAGTTTCCTTGGGTGGAGACTCATACTGGAGAATCTCCAGTTCTTAGTGTGTGGATCCTCCCTCCTCTGTCTCAGTTTGCACAGAAAGGGCTCTGGTGATATCCTTGACAAAGTCGTGGAAGGCCATGTCCTCCGGAAGAGAATGGTACTGGGGAGCTGAGGGTGATGGGTCCAAGAGAGATCTCTCGGTGCCGTCTGGTTTCTGGGGATGCCTCACCGTCAGTCTCCCACTCGGAGTCGAGGGGTGAAAACAAATCCAAGGCCCTCCGACTCCTTACCTCGAGGCCAGTGCTGAGGGGCTGGGGGCCTCTGGAGGACCTGGGGGCTTCCGGAAGACCTGGGGTCCGAGTCGCAGAAACTGGCCAGGGAGAATTGGATTCCCGAGGAACGGGATCAGGACCTCGACCGGCACAGAGGGCTTACCCGAGGCCGGTGGTGATCGGAGCTTGGTTTGACGACCGGGGATTTCCCCACAGTTGGGGGGCCGCTCGTTGGGGCAGATGATGTGGATAAACCAGCCATCACTGCCTGCTGCAGGGCCAGGATAGCAGTGATGTTCTGCTCCGGGGCCGCAATTCTGGTTTCCAAGCCAGAAGGCTCCACAGCTTTCGGTACGGGCAGAAAGGATCTTGGGCCCGGCACCAGCACTCTCGCAAGTGCATCCTCAACGAGAACTACGGTCTCAAGGAACCTTGCACAGTCTCCACCGGTCAAGGAATCCTTTGAGGACCTTGGTAGGGTGCTTCTCGGTGTTGCCTGAGGATTTTTCTTTTTTCTCTCGGGGTCCAGGTCTTCTTGGAGGAGCCGTCACTGCAGGATTCCGAGGATGCTCGAGCCTCACAGTGTTTCCTGCAACTCCGACCTCTTTTTATTGGTCTTAAGTGTCATGGCCTAGCACAGGTGACAGGAGGTGCTGTCATGGTCTGGTCCCAGGCAGCATGGCAGCAGTCATGGGTGTCGGTTACTGACATGGTTTAACTGCAGCGGTCACATTTCTTGAACCCACCAGGAGACATGGTGGGAAACACCTGGCCGGGGGGGGGGGGGGAGGGGGGAGGGGGTCGATAACCCCCGGGCAAAAAAAGGCACAAACGCCAAGGGGAAAAAAAAAAGCTGAGAACAGCACCAGGTCTGGAGATGGCTCGAGGTGGGAAGAGGAACCGGTATGCAAACCGGGAAAAGCTACCTTAAGGATATAGCAAGGATTTTTTCCGGGGAAACAGGACAGACGTTCGTTGGACTCCGTGGAAAAAAGGAGACTGAGCAAGATGGCACCCTTGGGTGGGAAGAGGATCACCCATGCATGGTAACATGTCTCAAAGGCTTTCTTTGAAAATGGGGAAATGCTACATGGAAGGGCTCAGTCGCTGCCGACTTCACCCATATGCGAGGACTGACTTCCTGCTTGTTCCTGAGAAAAAAAGCTGTAGCAGCATGATTGGGTCACAGTTTAAAATCTTACAAATGCAGAAACTGGCTGCCAACAAAAGTCGATTGTTACAAATGCAAACTTGGCATTTCTTCCTGCCAACACCATGATGATCACATAATACCACTTCTTGAAGTGCTGCTGCACAACCTGCAGGCTGGTGTCAATACACAGTAGCAGAAGAGATATGTGCTAGAAAACAGCCCAATAAAACATTCAGCTACGTCCACAGAGTACTTGAGGGGTTAATGCAAACATTCTCCATTTTCACATTACCTTAATAGCACTGCATGAAGGGCAATGAGAACAAAGGAGTTGCAAATCAGCTTCCAAGTCATCAGAGCAGAACCAAGAATTCATCAGCATCCTGCATTTATAGGATCAATCTCTTCTGCAATTTGTCTCCTCCCATTCCCTAATCTATATCTAGCTATTGCTTTTTGGTTCTATTAATAAAGCTTTAACTAGGTGCATGTCTGGGCATGCTGAATAGGGAGAGCTAAGAAAAAGAAAATCACTACTGCCAATTCTCTTGGCTTCCCGTCCATATCAGGCACATTTCATAACTGTGCTTATTTTAGTACAAAGATCACCCAGTTTCTTTTTGGTTTTGGTTGTACAGCTTAAGAACTCATTTGGGATTTTTAATTTAAGTTTGTATTTAATTTATGTAGGGTCCAATATTCAAAGGTATTTACACAGTTTACAGACCTGTAAATCGTGTAAATGCTCCTAAGCAGGATATTCAGCAGCACTAACACAGTTGGTGCTACAGAATATGCATAGGTACCACCGCTACATGCTCCGATGCTAACTGGTTGGTATCGGGGCATTCCATGGGCAGTTCCAGAGGATAACCGGTCAGCGGCGATATTCAGCTGCTGTCCAGTTATCCTTCTGCAGCAAAAGGAAAAGCACAGCAAAGGTTAACCTAAATTTTGTCGCAGAGGCTAACTGAGCAGCGGGGCTGAATATCGTTGCTGCCCAGTTATTTATTTAAAAACTTTTATATACCATCTTTTTAATACAAGTTATTCAAAATGGCTTACAATTCAAAGAACACTTAAAGCAGGGCCAGCCTGTCCACTAGACAGCCTGGGTGGGCAGCATCAGTCACACATGAGCAGCCACACCACCCCCACAGCTGCCAATTCTGTTTGGAGGGGGGAAACAGGCAGCAGCAGTATTTCCAAAAGCGAAGCAGGCCCATGTCCTTCAGCATGGAATCAGCGTGCGGGGGCAGTAGCAGCAGTGATGGCAGCAGGGGGAGGGGTTGTAATGAGGCCAGGGTTTCTGCCTAGGATGGTAGAAACCCTTCAGCAAGCCCTGCTTAAAGTTAGAATTCAGGAAAGAATAGATAGCTATAAAAATAAGAAGTCCCTAATCTTTTTCTCATTTCCAACACCATAGCCCAACTTTTTACTTAACCCTTTTAATCTTCCTTAAGGAATAAAAAACATTTTTAAGCCCTTCCTAAAGAGAATCAAATTGATTTCCTCATTTAAAGGACTAGGTAAGGCATTCCATTGCTCTGGCCCTACCACACTGAAAGCCTTCACCCTCCAAGAAACTCAATGAATGTGAGTGACCCCTGGAATCTGCAACAAATTCCCCTCTGAAGAGCACAACAATCTACCCGGTCTATATCTCCGAAATTTCTTTTGCAGATATTGTGGTTTGTATTTAAATCAATTCAATTAGGAAACCACTAAAAGCTTAAAACATCATCTCTGCTTAATAGGGAGCCAGTGTAACTTTTCCAATAAAGGCCATGACCTTTCATGCTTCTTCTCCCCACACCCCAAAACAGTCCAGCTTACAGCATTTTGCATCACTTGCAGTTTCCTCAGCCACTTATTTTTTAAGCCCATATATAGAACATTACAATCATCCAAAACATTTAACAGTAACTACGGTACTATAATTCGCATTTCCACTATCCCCAAATATGGGTTAGGTTGGCAAATCATACCTAATTTATAATAAACTGAATAAGAGCTACTATCTGCTTCATTCCAATTCCACTACTTTCTATTACAAAGAAACATAGAAATATTATGACAGAAAAAGACCACATGGCCTATCTAGTCTGTCCTTCCATAACAACTACAACAGTCCCCCTTTTTACCTTTAGAGATCCTCTGTGTTTGTCCCATGCTTTTTTGAATTCAGTTACTGTCCTCATCTCTACCACCTCCACTGGGAGACTATTCCACGGATCCACTACTCTTTCCGTAAATAAATATTTCCGCATATCACTCCTGAATCTATCTCCCTTCACCCTCATCCCATGTCCCCTCGTAGCAGAACTTGCTTTCAATTGAAAGAGGCTCTCTCCCTGAACATTTATGCCACGGAGGTATTTAAACATCTCAATCATATCACCTCTATCCCGCCTTTCCTCTAAGGTGTACATATTAAGATCCTTCAGTCTGTCCTCATATGCTTTATAATGAAGACCACTAATCATTTTAGTAGCCACCCTCTGCACCAACTCCATCCTGTTCACATCCTTTTGAAGGTGCGGTCTCCAGAATTGCACACTATACTCCAAATGAGGTCGCACCAAAGACTTATACAGAGGCATTATCACCTCCTTTTTTCTGCTAGCCATTCCTCTCCGTATTCACCCAAGCATCCTTCTAGCTTTTGCCATCGCCTTTTCTACCTGTTTAGCTACTTTAAGATCATCAGACACAACCACGCCTAGGTCCCGCTCTTCTTTAGTGGATAAAAGTACTTCACCCCCTATACTATATTGCTCCCTTGGATTGCTGCAGCCCAAATGCATGACCTTACATTTTTTAAACATTAAATCCCAGCTTCCAAATTCTAGACCATTCTTCAAGCTTAGCTAGATCCCTCCTCATGTTATCTACCCCTTCCTGGGTGTCTACTCTATTGCAGTTTTTGGTATCATCCGCAAAGAGGCAAACCTTACCTGAAAGCCCTTCCGCTATATCACTAACAAAGATGTTAAAAAGAACCGGACCAAGAACAGATCCCTGGGGCACACTACTGATAACAGCCTTCTCCTCAGAATGAGCTCCATTTACTTGTACTCTTTGTCGCCTCCCCCCCAACCAATTTCTAACCCAAGCAGTAACTTTAGGGTCCATCCCTAGGGTGCTCAGTTTGTTTATAGGTCGCCTGTGAGGAAGTGTGTCAAAGGCTTTACTGAAATCTAAATACACCACATCTAGGGCTCTCCCTCGGTCCAACTCCCTGGTCACCCAGTCAAAGAAAATCAATCAGATTTGTCTGACAAGACCTGCCTCTGGTGAATCCATGCTGCCTTGGATCCTGTAATCCGCTGGACTCCAGAAACCTCACTATTTTCTCTTTCAGCAGCGTTTCCAATAATTTACTCACCACCGAAGTTAAACTAACCGGCCTGTAGTTTTCAACCACATCCTTACTTCCGCTTTTGTGTAAAGGCACCACATGAGCCTCTCTCCAGTCCTTTGGCACCACTCCCGACTCCAACGAGACATTGAAAAGGTCAGTCAGTGGAGTTGCTAGAACGTCCCCAAGTTCCCTCAGTATTCTAGGGTGTATCCCATCCGGTCCCATCGCTTTGTCTACTTTAAGTTGAGATAGTTTCTCACAAACACAGTCTTTCGAAAATTGTTCAAGATCTCCTTTGCTTCTGTTCCTATTTGTGGGTGTTTTCTGAGGTCCTGCTCCTGGTTCTTCATCTGTGAACACAGAACAAAAATATTTGTTAAGCAATTCCGCTTTATCCTTATCAGCCTCTACATATGCCTCCCCTGCACCCTTGAGTCTGACAGTACCACTCTTGCCCTTCCTCTTCTCACTAATATATCTGAAAAATGTCTTATCCCCCCATTTTATTGCATTAACTATTTCCTCCTCCTTTTGAATCTTTGCCTTCTTGACTACTTTGCTAGCTTCTCTAAGTTTTTCCAAATACAGATGCCTGTCTTCCTCTCTCTGTGATCTCTTGTATTTCATGAAGGCCGCCCTCTTTTTCTTCACTTTTTCAGCTACTTCTTTCGAAAACCATAGCGGTCTCCTTTTCCTTTTACCTTTATTTACCATTTTAACAAAAAGGTTGGTTGCCCTTAAAATATCCCCTTTCAGTTTTTCCCACTGTTTTTTTGCATCCCTCAGCTGTTCCCATCCAACTAACGACTCCCTGAGGTATTGGCCCATCTTCGCAAAGTTAGTCTTCCTAAAGTCTAAGATCCTCGCCTTTGAATGGATTCTAACAGCCCTAGTCCTAATACTGAACCACACCATCTGGTGATCACTGGATGCAAAATGATCTCCCACTACAACATCAGAAACACTTTCACCATTGGTAAGCACAGAGTCCAGTATGGCCCCTTCATGTGTGGGGTCTATTACCAATTGCCTGAATAGTTCTCCCTGTAGAGAATCCAGGATCTCCTTACTTCTAGATGATACTGCAGCAGGAATGTGCCAATCAACATCTGGCATATTGAAATCTCCTATCAGTAGGCACTTCCCCTTTCCTAGCAATGCTACGCATGTCTTCAATTAACTCTCTGTCCACCTCTTGCTCTTGTGAGGTAGGTCTGTATATCACACCAATGTAAATAGATTTCTCTTTCCCTCTTTCTGGTTTAACCCACAATGCCTCACCTCTCCCTTTTAAGATCTGTAATTCCAAAGCTTTAATAGTAGTTTTTACATATAGTGCCACTCCTCCTCCCCTACTTCCTACCCTGTCCTTTCTGAATAAAGTATAGCCAGGTATAGTTACATCCCAATCATGGTTTTCTGTGAACCATGTTTCTGTAACTGCCACTAAATCCAAGTCAGCCACTCCCACCAAAGCTTCAACATCAGGGATCTTATTTCCCATGCTACGGGCATTTATACACACTGCTTTCCATATGTTACCCCTGTTACCCATTTCCATAAAGTTATTTAATGTATCACCTACCTGGGGGCTTTCACTTACCTTGGGGCTTTCTTCACCCATCCCCAACGAATCTAGTTTAAAGCCCTCTTCAGTAGATTAGCCAGTCTACTACTGAAGACGCGTTGACCTTTCTTGGACAGATGGATGCCGTCTCTGCTCTGCAACCCTTGGAACAGCATCCCATAGTCTAGGAAACCAAAACGCTCTCGATGACACCATCCACGCAGCCATGCATTCATCTCCAGAATGCGAGCCTCTCTGCCTTGGCCTTTACCCTCAACAGGGAGGATTGAAGAGATCACCTGTGCACCTAACTGCTTCACCCTCTGTCCCAGAGCCATGAAGTCACTTTTGATACGTTCCGAGGTATACCTGGCAGTATCATTTGTTCCGACATGGATTAGCAACATTGGGTAATAGTCAGTGGGCTTGATGAGTCTCGGCAAACTCTCCGTAACATCTTGGATTTTGGCACCAGGCAGACAGCATACCTCTCTGGACATCAAGTCTGGTCGGCAGATGGACGCCTCAGTACCCCCTCAGAAGAGAGTCTCCAACCACCACTACCCTTCGTTTCCTTGTGGTCACTCATTCTGCAACTTTGGGGTACTTGAGCTCTGGTTCTTCCCTTTCCAGGGATGCTTTCACCTCCTCCACTTCCAGGGCTGCATAATGGTTCTTCAGTTCAAGGGCTGGAGAAGTTGGATTGGTGATTTTGCAGGCCCAAGTGACTTGTGTCCAACCATCGAAATTCTGTTGGCACCCATCTTCTCCTCTGCTGGAGAGCTTGGCTGCTGCAAAAAGCATCTCATCAATGTACTTCTCACTGTCTTGAATGCTCCTCAGCCTCGCCACCTCCTCTCTGAGTTCCTCCACTTGTTTACTCAGAGCTTCAGCATGCAGGCACCCTGCACATGGAACCGGTCCTTCAACTGGCATTAGGACCTCTGTCTGGACCGAGGCAGAAGCTTTAACGGGGGCAACAGCTTTAGCGATACGATTTTTCCCAGCCATTGTTCTATTCGTGGAGCTTATGTATCTGTTAAAGCAAAAGAGAGAGATCTACCAAGTACCAGCCGGTTTCCCAGCTGTCCTTTCAGAGAAAAAGCAGTTAAATCTCCTTAATTATATTCAAAATGTGCTGGTCCAATTCTCTGTGCTTTGTCAAATGGGGAGGTGCCCTATAAAGCAAGACTACTCACTAGGGGTGGGTGGGAGTCGGGGTTGGTAGAGAGGGAACTAACACCTGATTAGGTGTTAGCAGTTCCCAAAGCTGAGGAGGTTACTGGAGTTCAACCACCTACTGTGCTCAAGGAAAGTCCCACTAAAGCACCAAAAAGAAAGTAACCTTGCTTTAAAAATGTACAAAAAACCCTTTTAAGAGCTCCCAGTCAGAGAGCTAACAATTTAATATAATAAAACAAACCCTTAAATCCTTACTGTTGGTTGATCTGGAGAGCGCCTGTAGGAAAGCCTTAACAGGGCAGGGCACTGGAGCCTTTTATGCAGGCCCTCAGCTGCTCTCAGGTAATCAGGCCCACTAACTCCTGATTAGGTGTCAGTAGTTCCCAAAGCTGAAGAGGTTACTGGAGTTATTGCACCTAAGGATCGCAAATCCATTACCCAATCTATTGGAGTAGTGTTAATCATGGGGAGAGAGTGCCTAGCATGTTCCTGTCCATACCTCCCATTTCCAGACAAACTATCTTAGAGGCACTTAGAACCAAGCCACTAACCTCCTCTAAACAGTCATTTAATCTCAACACAGGCCATTTTATCATCATCTTCAAATGGGACTAATAAGATGATCATCATCTGCATATATGTATATGTTAAATCCAAACTTCCTTTCTAGGACCCCCTAAGGGGTAAAGATATATATTAAACACCGGAGATTACGGCGATCCTTGTGGCACCGCCCATAAAAAAGGGAAATGTGATACAAGGTCACCCCATCTTACTTTATAGATACGCTTTTCCAGGAAAGAATTTATCCATCTCTGTGCCAGATTTTCAGTCCCTAATGACTGGCACTGCTGAAGCAAAATTTCTGACTCTACTAAATCATAGACAGCAGACATATCCAAAGATACTAATAAAACAGGAGTCTTTACAAAAAAATACAACTGGTCCATTACTGCTGTTAAAGTTTCCATCCCATTTCCTCTCCGAAAGCCTCCTTGCCCTTCATCTAGAAGATTATCTTCCAAATAGCTACCGAGTTGAGAACATACTTCCTCCTCTTAATTTGGCCAACATTTGTAATTGCTAAATTTGACACAGGCCGAAGGTTTTCACCCATACTTCCATCTGCGCCTTTTTTCAAAATGGGTGTAACCACTGTACGTTTAAGACATGGAGGCATCCTCCCTACTCGCAAAGATCCATTTACAAGATCTTTTAACCAATCTAGCATTTAAGTGAACACTGTAAATACAGTAATAGGTGCAAGAAAGACAAGTAGTATTTAAACACTAACAGTATGCTTACCCATTCCTTAGTAATAAGATAAAAATCATCTAATATACAAACAACTTTTCCACTATTATGCCCACTATACTTTGCACTCAAGTACCTCTGTATTTTTTTGTAAAAGAGGTTTTTAATTTATCTACTTTTTTCAACAAAAACCTAGTCAAGTTCTCCACATCAATCCCTTCAGTTTCCCTTTCCAACATTTCTCCTTGTTCCATTAACTCTTTCACAGCCCTAATTAACTTCCTGCTTATGCAGCTGACCTGGATATTCAAAGCTGGTGGCCAGATATGACCCTGGCATTGAATATCCGGGTTTAGTGTTCAGTGGTGATGGCTAGTCACAGTAATCATGCTAGCCGCCGCCGCTGAATATTGGGCCCTTAATATTTAGCTCATGCCTTTCTGGTCATTGTTCAAGGTAACTTACAAAAGGTATTTCCCTGTCTCTAGAGGGCTTGCAAACTAAGGGGTATGTTTACCAAGCCAAGCTAATGGTTAACCCATACTATTTGCGCACCTAGGACCCATGTTTTTCAATGGGACCTAGCTAGAAATAGCACAAGTTAACCATTGACCTGGCTTAATAAACATACCCCTAAGTTTGTACCTGAGGCAATGGAGGGTTAAACGACTCACCCAAAGTCACAAGGAGTGCCAGTAGGATTTGAACCCTGGGATGTATCTAGATGGAATTAAGTTGATCTCTCATGATCTTCAGAGGGGAAAACTACCCTGTGCACTTACAGAACATGGCATTCACAAGAAAAAAAAAGTAATACTTTTCTAAAAACAGATGTAATACTGGCTACAGTAGCATATTGTTTTTTTCTCACTTCCAAATAGAAAATGATAAATATGTACATAGCCAAAGTAAGTGTAAATCTGTTTGGGCCCGATTTTAGCATGACACTTTTGTGAGAAGCCCAAAATGGCACCTATTTTAAGCCCATTTCATAAAGGCATCATGGAGGCATATCTGCTTTTATAAATACGCACACAGGTTCATTCAGAGTAACGAATAGCAGGGATGGATGCCCCGAGGTGGAATAACTTCCCTGGAGTCGGGGATTGGCAGGCCCAGGGCCGGAAAAGGGCGGCAGGGGGCAGAGAGCATGCTCCCCAGCCCGACCCTGGCCCTGGGAGTCCAAATCGGGGCTCTGGCTGCAGGGAATAAACAGTTTGTTCCGGCAGTTGTGATCTTTGCTTTTCAATGGAGCCGCAGTGCTATGGCAATCAGACGCCATGGCTCCATTTAAAAGCCCTGACTGAGTTAGTTAGGCTTGTCTTGTACATGCAGGCCGGGATGAATCACAGTTCTGGCTTGCACATACAGGACTGATCGTGATTCTGATCCCGGGGGGCCTGGAATGTCCTTCCCCCTGATTCCACCAGCGCAGGTATGCCTGGACCCCATGGTGGTGGAACCGGGTCTATCTCGTCCCTGGCTAAGTTTGGGTGGGCATGGTGGCCATACGTGCAGAGCATAGAATCAGCCTCCACACAAACAGCAGGGGTGACAAAGGGAATTCCTGCCTATTACCCCGAGCTAATAGGAACTCTGCAGAAAGATACCCATTTAACATCATGACAGCTGATGAGTCAGCATACAAGGTCCGCACTGCATCTAGAAAAAAATCCCTCAAAATCAAAATGACTCAAAACCAAAAATAAAAATACTCCATTTGACCCTGTTGAAGGCTTTTTCAGCATAAAAGCTGACCACAAGAACAGGGTCCCCCCTTTTCCATAACTTGCATCATGGCAACCAAAAGCTTAAGCACACTGATCACCGCCTGCCGGTCCTTAACAAATCCCACCTGCTCTTTTGCTACAAGACAAGGGAGGCATATTGCAAAATGATTTGCCAGAATCTTAGCCATAATCTTTAGATCAACATTCAGAAAAGAGATGGGACAAAGACCTTTGCAACATGGTGTCTCTCCCTTCTTAGGAATGACAGTGATCAATGCTCGATTAGATGTCTGGGGAAATCGAGCCTCCTGAACTGCAACTGTATAAGCAGCTTCCAGATGTCCAGGAAGTTGCATCTGTAAAAATGCGATAAAACTCCCCACTGAACCCATCTGATCCTGGAGCTTTATTTAAGGGAAGGGTTTTCAATATCTTTTGGATCTCAGAAGCTAGATCTGTTTGTGTCAGAGTAGGAAGATCCAAGCCTCCCAAAAATGCACTCACCTCCGACTCCTCCACCCTCAAAAGGTAAAGGGGATGAAAGGATACCCCTGTGAGGCGAGGCTAAAAAGGTAGGGCTCTTCAACCTGGAAAAGACAACTGAGGGGAGATATGATAGAGGTCTATAAATTAATGAATGGAGTGGAACGGGTAAACGTAGATCGACTGTTTACGCCATCAAAATATAGAAAGACTAGGAGGCATAAAATGAAGCTACAGTAACCTATGTAAGGTGTGATGAAGAAGCCCATACTGAACATATGGAATTAGAAGAAAAGGATGATTTTACCCTTAAACAAACTGACAGTCAGGCTGCACACACGTTTCAGTATTTGCAAGAGAGAGGCAAGCATAGGGAAACAGGAGCTAGGCTGACACACCCAAGCTCTGACGTAACTGCAAGTCTGGAACCTAATTACACGCACCTGTTCAGGAAGGCAGACCCAAGGCTCAGGAATATAAACCCTGGCTAGGAGAAAGCAAGGGAGGAGTTAGTGATTGGAGTCTCGTTGAGAGAGCCGGTAATAGTGTTGATGAGAGTATTGACTGGAGAGGTGATTGGAGAGACGGTTGGAGAAGAGTTGGGAGGAGACCTTTGAGGAAACCCAGCTGCAGTTCTGGAATTGAAGCAGACAGAGCGGAAGGAGAGAAGGGACAGACTGCTGTCAGGAACCTGCCTAGAGGGAGAGAGCAGAGAGACCTTCAGACCTCATTGCCAGATAAAAAGCTTCAAGGAGCTCACAGGTGGGAACCTAGCACTAAACCCGGGAGTTTGCAAAGCTCAGTTTGGGACTGGGAACGAGCGCAGTGCTCCAGACAAGAACTCCAAACAGGGAATCAGAGAGCGTTTCCCTACAGCTGGAAAAAGCTAGCTGAACAAAGCCAGAGAGGAATCTCCACAACTTCAGGTATTTCCAATCCTTACCATATAGAACTGTGCCCAAAGGAAGCACCAGAGGTCTTAGGGGGAAATTATCCTAAGCCGTATAATAACAGCTTAAAGCCAAACTCCTTAGTTCCAGAGTTTGAAGAGATGCAACAGGACTTTAATGAGAGTGACTCAGTAGAAGTGCCTATGGACTGTACACTGTGTTTGGCAGATGATACAGAATCCCTTTGCTAAATGTGTATGAGGGAGCTGAGTGTGAACAAAGGGAAAGAAGATATTTTTCTTCGTGAGAAGAATCTGTTATGTTTTCTATCTGTTACATGTGATATGCATTGCACGTTTTGTGAGCAAAGAGTGTGAAGCTCAATCAGTTTAAGTTCTGTAAATATCCTCGAGCAAACACCTGAAGAGTATCCTGATTTATTCTGCACTGAATCTTTTTGTTGGGTAATAAATTCTTGTCATTTTGCCTTAACACTGGTCTCACAACTATTTCCTTATCAGAGGGCAAAGGAACTACCACTCCCAGCAGGCATAGCGGGAGCAAAAGGTTTTATCTCACCTTCTGCAAGGAGCATATAATGGCAACCCCAACCCTCTGAGCCCTAGGCGGAGGGCTGGGGCTTGACAAAGGCTAATAAGAGAAAATATTTTTTTACTCAACATGTAATCAAACTCTGGAATTCATTACCGAAGGATGTTGTAAAAGCTGTTAGTGTAGCTGGGTTTAAAAAAAAAAAAAGGTTTGGACAAGTTCCTGGAGGAAAGGTCCATAAACCATTATTAAAAGGGACCCAGGATATCACTGCTTGTGAACCTGTCCGTCTCTTTTGGGGAAACTGCTAGGTACTTATGACTTCATTGGCACAAGATACTGGGCTTGATGGACCTTGGCCTGACCCAGTATGGCATATCTTATGTTCTTATGTACATCCGGGATGGAATCGGGCCTACGGAGAACCCCTGCCATTAGCATGCACATGTTAATGCACACATCAACACCTGCTCTAAAGTTTGTGTAAACGTGTGCATGCACCCTAAGAGCATATTTGTGTTTGTTCTAAAATACACATGTACATCACAGATCTCCCCTCCACTCAAACTATGCCACAGGAATGCCCATACACAGAATCCATGAAAGTAGACACACGCTTTTTATGCATATAATTTTTACATGGGAATGCAGTTGTGCAATATTAAAGCCAATTTACACAGAGAAAACTTTGTAACCTTGATGCAAAAACAGCATAAGTATATCCACTTCTGAGGTACCAGGCCCAACTGCCTTTTTATGACACGTACGCTACATGCAAGCTTCTAAAGGAATAAGGGGACATAGATTAAAAAAAAGTTTCCATTATTACTTATCTGCAGTTAAGAAAACTATGGCAGAAGGTGGTAAAGGAACCCACAGAATCAACTGTACACATTTGAGTTTGCGCTCCTAAGAATTATCTTTAATGGTAACCAGAATTCTCTCATTTGGCTTTTGTTTGTTCAAATGATTTTATACATCCCTAAACAGAACAATTTTTCCGTATATTAAATGACAAAACAATTATGCAAAAAATATGCTAAAGAATAATCTAAGTAACAATCTGAATGATAAGCAGCCTTATCAAGCTGTTCAAATGAAAGTCTCTGGAAAGCAATCTGTACAAAACATTTATATACAATTCCTACATGTGCTCTTCTATGCAAATTACTTTGCACAAAAGAGTCATTTCTTCTTTCAGCTGTGGTAAGAAAGATTACCAGTGACCTCTACCAAATGACTTAACTAATATTTTTGTGAACGGCAAACCCTGAATGAATAAATACAATCAAAGAGCAATAGCACCACACTGTGGCATCTTCTCTCCCCCTTATGAGAGAAAAAAGCCTCTTTATATAAACCCAGATCATGAGAAAGCAGTAATGACTTTGTGCCTTAAAGCATCAGGTCCTCGTGGGACCTACACTCCAGCAAGCAGGGCATGAAAAAACGTGTGTGACCATCGAGTATGTAATTACAAATTTTTTCCTATTAAAAATTCATATTGACAATGAAAGTGTTCCATCCTCTTCTGTTAGTATTTTCTGACATTCTGTCTTGCTCCCTAAAGGTCCGTTTGCTTCATGTGGAAAATTTTATATCTGTCCACATATCATGAACTTTGCAGGATTTTCAAAGTGAAAGTATTTCACTTTGAACTGCTTTTTTTCAGAGTGAAAATACATGCATACTTTTGACATTCAAAACTATGCACACCGTTCCAAAACCTGCTTTAACCCGCTGGAATTCCTTCCCTCTAGTGGGTAAAATTATGCATCAGATGGCATCATGCATATACTTTTTCTGACCCCTAGGGGATGGCCAATTATATTTAAAAAATACACTTTTCTGGATAATGCACCGTTTTACTGGCAGAAAAAAAAAGCAGCTTTATTGCCTTATAAATACACAGCATTTTTGAACTTGAAGGTATGGTCGGTTCCTTGGTCAGATTAGGCTGCTGCTCGTTTATTAATGGGCACCAAATATTAGGATAATATTACACCCCTCTCTTTGCCTTTTTTTTCTTTATTATGTTATTGATGTCTGACTTTATTTTAACTTGTATTTTACATAGGGGTATGTTTACTAAAACCCCGGTAATGTGCGGGCCGCGCTAGTGTGCAGGTGCCATATAAAGAGTGGGCGTTTCAGGCTGAAAAAAGCAAAACCGGGATTAATCATGAGCTAATGTGCGCGGCGCTCAAGTGCGCCCCGCACATTAGCGCATGAGAAAGCTGCACGGGAAGCATAAGCGGCGCGCTGATGTGCAAGCACAGGAACAGAGCCACAGTACAATGGTTAAGACACTGACTAATGGTGCAGGGATCATGGGTTCAATCCCCCACTGTGCCCAATGAAGAAGGCTGGCTGAGGCATTACCTATTATGGGGAAGACTGCTTTAGAAGGCATTTTATTTTTATTTTAATTATCTCTACTAGCAAACGCACTCTCAAAGCGTGTTAAGATAAGGCGCCCCATAAGGCACATTTTAAAGTGCACTGTCCGCCAAGGCACCCTAGAATGTTGCTTATAGGGCGCTTTAGAGGGTGCCGTATGAGTTACTGCAAGGTCACAGCACTGTTTTTGATGGCAGCACTGTGCAGTTTAAGGAATGAAAATCATAAGTAGGTGCGCTGACATGCAAGGAGGAGCAGCAGTGGAGCACAATGGTTAAGGCACTGACTGCTGATACAGGGGTCATGAGTTTGCTCCCCAGTGTGCCTAATACGTAAGGCTGGCTGAGGCATCAGCTTTGCAATGTACGTATTGTTTCCTGCAGCACCTTTTGTATTTTCTTAATTGCTGCCATCAAACACGCCCTCACGTGCCGTAATTGAAGGCGCCGCATAAGGCACCTTATAAGGCACTCCCATAGGGCACATTATAAAGTGCACTGTCTGCCACGGCACCCTAAAATGTCCCCTATAGGGCACCCTATAAGTTGCTCCACAGGATAACGTATAGTGCACCTTATATGGACGGTAACCATAAGGTGCCCTATAAAGCGCCCTCTGAGGCACCTTATGGGTACAGTACGCTGAGGGTGTTTTTGCTGGCAGCAATAATGTACATTAAAACTAAATAATGATTTGGACAGCCCTATCAAATAACCCCACTGTGGGTTTGGACCCACGACCTCTGGCTCCACAGGCAGTGAAGTAACCATTGGGCTGCAGCTCTATAGCTGCTAGCAAGCCCCTGGCTGGCTGCAGAGGGAGTGCACATCACCACACAGACAGTCTGCTGTGGTCACAAGGATAGGGTTAGCACACACGTACCCATGATGCACTGCACATGCAAATCAGCTGTCCACAGAAAAACACAAGATGGGGTATGCACCCCCACAGCACCTCGGCCTGGTAGGGGGAACTGACCATGTCCACCCCCACAGCACCTCGGCCTGGTGGGGGGTACTGACCGTGTGTTTTACTGGCACAGAGTAGCTACACACCGTCACATTGTGCGGGTACTGTGCTCACGCTGAGGGTGCGGTGAGGCGCCCAGCACCAGGTCCACAGCACCTTCCATGGCAGAAATAGGCCATGCTGGAGGTCCAAAGCAATGTTAAAGTGTGAGATAGGTTGTTTCTGCAGAAACACCTTGGATATATCTGTCTGTCTCAGTCAGGTGTAGCCCCTATGGACCCCTAGGAGGATTATGTACCACCACCCTCCTCCTCCAGGGCTGAGGGTGGTAAACAGGGTCTCCCATCAACAGATCCACATTCTACCTCCCTGCAATGGTGGCAGTAGAGGGGACTATCAACCCCAGTCCTGCTGGGGAACAGACACCCTACAGGGCAGTCAATGCAGCTCTGTACACATCCATAACGCAATAGCAGACAGACATTAGGCCTGGATATGCTAAGCTGCACCCCACCACTATCTGATATTCTCCTGCAGCAAGGCACTCCATCAAGACACATACCAGCTGTAAACAGTCTGCTAGCTAGTCCACAGTGCATGTTCCTGGTGGAAATGCGTGCACCCAGAACTGGGATGTCAGCATACACAACAAGCAGATAAATCAGTGACTGGGCCCCAAAAGGAAACCCATAAATATCACATGAGCGAAATACTATATAGCAGTACGGGGGGGCCTAGCCATGCTGTCGTCACTGCACAGTCAGGGTGAGAGTGATCTCCCAGCAGGACATACTGAGGTCACCCTGTCTGTGTAGGTGGTGGCCGGGCACTAAAATATCCCAGCCAGTGCCCTATGCCCTGTGTAGATGCATCCTGGCCAGGCCACCCTGTCTGGGTTATGCCCATGGTACCTTGCTCCTCATTATGCACATTGGCAGGCCAATACTGGCAACAGTGCTGGCAGTGTGGGCTGTGGAAGGTGTTTGCAGCCACCACACACTGTATAGACAGACACACACACTCCCACACCTATGCCAGCATTGTGCTACTATAGAGGAGTTTAGCAGCCCTGCCCACTACACCAGTCCTGGGCACAGTACAGGCATGGATATGGTACGCAATACTGTTGGGGGGTCACTCCCCAGGGTGGTAAACACTGTCAGAGACCAGACCTGAAGCACACACCGCAGACATCAGAAAGAGTGTTATGATGGAGCTCAATCAGCAAACTGTGCTTAACGTAGGAATTTCTATCTGCCAGTACTCATAGCAAACGTTTGATAGCTGTGTATCGTATACCCAGGTGTAGGGTGGCATTGCTAAGGTATGCAAGTGCTAGTATTGGGAGATGCACGCAGGGCCCAATGTCCTGCCTTATGTTCTTATGCCCATCACAGTTAGAATTGGCATCACTGGCGCACACTTGCTGTGATTCTTACAATTAGCATGGGTGCACTTACTGCCACACAAGGGTCATGTTTTCTAAAGCACAGTAGTCAGAATCACAGTATTCAGCATGTGGCTACTGCCTGTTTTGGCCACTTGGTCGGAGCACACAGCCAGAAACGCCACACTACCAGAGCAGCACATGAAAAGGCAGGGTTAGGGTGTAATTGGGGGCAGAGAGTGGGGAGTAGCAATGGCACATTCTAGAAGCACAAAGATGTCACTAGTGCGGATGCAACTGCCGCCAGCCTTCGGCCAGGTAGAAATTATTCAGAATAATCCACCTTGCAGTATCAATGTCTTTTCAAAAAAACCGACTAGTTCGTATTCACCAGAGACTGGGCAAATAAGTTATTCCTGACTTCATAAAAGTTCCATGCTATTCTTACAGCCAAGGTTAAAATATACTGTATGGTTTATCAAAATTTAGACAGTAGCTCAAAATTTTTATAGGAGCGATGAATTTAAAAAAAAAAAAAAAAAATGATTGTCTTTATTTTCTGTTCATTTTTGTATAGTTTATGCTTGCTTATTTTACAGTTTATTTTCTTCTTTTCTCTATTTTTTCTAGCCTCTTCTTTTATTTGCTCTCTTCTCCCCTTCATTCAAGCATCTCACACCTTTCCCCAGCCTTTTACTCTCCTGGTTTGTTTCAATACATATGAAAATAAGGGACTAGAATCCAACACATCTGCCAACAGTGCATTTATGATTAAATTAGACTTACCTGCTAATTGCAGTTCCTGGAGGAATTCCAGTCTAGTCCCGGAATCTCTGGGTTGTGATCCTCTTCCAGCAGCTTGGAGACTGAGAAACGTCACTTCTGTGATGTCACTGGTACATAAGCCCCGGATCCGCCTCCTCACATCAGTTACCTATTGACAAAGCAGACTCACCGGAGCCACCATTAAGTAGTAAACTGTACCATAACCTAAATCTAAACCACTAACTGAACACTAAAGAATATGACTAACTATGTACACATGCTTTAAAATATACCCTGCGTGCTGAGGTCCATTTTCCTCTCCCCCTGCGAAGGATGCTGACTCCACCACCATCCCCACACTACACCCTGAACCAGGCACTGTGGTGCCGCACCGCCCCCTGTGACTCTTACCTGTTAACTTGGTCCTGCTTCAGGCTCTAGCCCACTCACTTACCAGGGCAGGATACGGGACTAGACTGGAGTTCCTCCAGGAACTACAATTAGCAGGTAAGTCTAATTTAATCTTCCTGATCGTCCCTCCAGTCTAGTCCCGGAATCTCTGGGGATGTAATAGAGCAGTGAACAGATTCAACAGGAGGGCCCTGCTAGACCAGCCTGAAGCACCGCCGATCCAAAACAGGTGTCCCTCTCCGCCTGAATATCCAGACGGTAATGTTTTACAAACGAGTGCGACGACAACCAGGTCGCCGCCTTACAGATTTCCACCGCCGGCACCAGACTGCACTCTGCCCAAGAGGCAGCTTGCGCCCTAGTGGAATGAGCTCTCAGCCCATTCGGGACCACCCGGCCTTTCAACAGATATGCCGATGCGATCGCCTCCTTCAACCATAGGGCAATAGAAGCTTTAGAAGCCGCTTCATCCTTCTTTGCCCCTTCAAAAAACACAAACAGCCTATCAGACTTACGGAAACTGGCCGTCCTGCAGATATACCTTTTCAATGCTCACCCAATATCCAACCGATGTAAGCGCCCCGCAGCCTGACCCGCTCCCTGCGCCGCGAACACCGGCAAGGAAACTACTTGATTCATATGAAAAACCGACACGACCTTTGGCAAAAAGGATGGTACCGGCCTCAAAACCACCTTAGTATCAAAGGACGACACAGAAACGGCTTTCTACATGACAACGCTTGCAATTCCGAGATTCGCCTCGCCGAAGCAATCGCCACCAAGAAAACTACCTTCAGCGTGAGATCATTCATAGACGCTTTCGCCAATGGTTCAAAGGGCGCTCTCCCTAACGCCTCCAACACTAACGGGCGATCCCAGGTCGAAACTATCTGCTTCCGCAGCAGTCGCAATAGGGTTACTGCCTGCAAATACGCTTAATATCCGCATGTTCCCCCAAACACCTCGCCCCGCACCTTTCCCCTATAACAGGACAGCACTGCTAACTGAACTCTTAACGAAGCGGCCGCCAAACCTTTCTGAAAACCATCTTGAAAGAAGGCCAGCTCCTGAGGCACTGACGCCTTTAAAGGAACGAACCCCCTGTCCGCACAACATGCTTCAAAGATGCGCCACACTCTAATATAAGCTAACAAGGTAAGAAGATAAGAACATAAGATATGCCATACTGGGTCAGACCAAGGTCCTTCAAGCCCAGTATTCTGTTTCCAACAGTGGCCAATCTAGGTCATATGTACCTAGCAGTTTCCCCAAGGGACACAGGTTCCACAATGCTTGTATTGGTTCAAGCATTGATATCCTGGGTCCCTTCTTAATAATGGTTTATGGACCTTTCCTCCAGGAACTTGTCCAAACCTTTTTTAAACCCAGCTACACTAACAGCCTTTACTACATCCTCCGGTAACAAATTCCAGAGTTTCATTACACGTGGAGTGAAAAAATATTTTCTTTTATTAGTCTTAAATAGTTTACCCTGTAGCTTCATTGCATGTCCCCTAGTCTTTCTATATTCTGATAAGGTAAACAATCGATCTACGTTTACCCGTTCCACTCCATTCATTAATTTATAGACTTCTATCATATCTCCCCTTAGCCGTCTCTTTTCCAGGTTAAAGAGCCCTAACCTTTTAAGCCTTTCTTCATAGGAGTATCCTTCCATCCCCTTTACCATTTTGGTAGCTCTTCTCTGAACCTTTTCTAAAATCTCTATATCCTTTTTAAGATACGGCGACCAGAATTGCACACAATATTCAAGGTGCGGTCTTACCATGGAATGATACAGAGGCATTATAATATCTTTTGTTTTATTTTCCATTCCTTTCCTTAACATACCTAGCATTCTATTTGCTCTCTTGGCCGCCGCTGCACACTGGGCCGAGGGTTTTAACATGGTATCCACAATGACGCCTAAATCTTTTTCCTGGGTGGTGGTTCCTAATGTGGAACCTTGCATCATGTAACCATAGTTTGGGTTGTTCTTCCCTAGGTGCATAACCTTGCACTTCTCCACATTAAATTTCATCTGCCATTTTGATGCCCAGTCTTCCAATTTATCAAGATCCTCTTGCAGTTTTCCACAATCCTCTTGGGTTTTAACAACTTTAAATAGTTTTGTCTCATCTGCAAATTTGATAACCTCACTCGTTATTCCACTTTCCAGGTCATTTATGAATATGTCAAAAAGCAGCGGACCCAGCACAGATCCCTGGGGTACACCACTATTCACCTTTCTCCATTGGGAAAATTGGCCATTTAGCCCTACCCTCTGCTTTCTATCTTTTAACCAGTTCCTGATCCACAATAGTACACTGCCTCCTATCCCATGACTCTTTAGTTTTGCCAAAAGTCTCTGATGAGGGTCCTTGTCAAAGGCTTTCTGAAAGTCCAGATACACAATATCAACCGACTCACCTTTGTCCACCTGATTATTCACTCCTTCAAAAAAACATAAAGATTAGTAAGACAAGATCTTCCTTGTCTAAAGCCATGTTGGCTGTCTCCCATTAGGTCATGACTATCTACATGCTGAGTAATTTTATTCTTTATGATGGTTTCTACCATTTTTCCCGGTACTGATGTCAGGCTCACCGGTCTGTAGTTTCCCGGATCACCCCTGGAACCCTTTTTAAAAATTGGTGTTACATTGGCGATCCTCCAATCTTCAGGTATTAGAGATGATTTTAATGATAGTTCACAGATTACTAATAGCAGGTCTGCAATCTCATATTTCAGTTCTTTCAACACCCTTAGATGTATACCATCCGGCCCAGGTGATTTGCTACTCTTCAGTTTATGTAATAGTTGTAATACATCTTCCCGATGTATCGATATTTCCTTCAATTCTTCCTCACCTTTAAATACCACTTCAGTCATGGGTAACATCCCTACATCTTCCTCAGTAAAGACCGATGCAAAGAATTCATTCAGTCTCTCTGCTATCGCCACCTCCGAGCTCTCAGCAAGGTGGAGATCACCCCCGCCGAGTAACCCTTAGCTCTCATCCTAGCCCTCTCAAGAGCCAAGCCGTAAGCGAGAATCGACCTACCTGAGGCATGCACAGGGGTCCTTGCGTTAGAAGATCCTTTCTCCTCGGAAGCTTCCCCACCAACAGCCGCACCAAGTCCGCGTACCACAGTCTTCTTGGCCAATTCGGCGCAATCAAAATCACCTGACCTTTGTGTAGCTCTATGCGCTGCAGCACTCGCCCGATCAGCACCCAAGGTGGAAACATGTAGAGGAGCTGCTCTTCCGGCCAGGCTTGTATAACAGCATCCAGGCCTTCCGCCATTCTCTCCCTTCTTCTGCTGAAGAAGCGCTCGACCTTTGCCGATTGGAAAGTCGCCATGAGATCCATCACCGGCGTTCCCCAGCGATGCACTAACATTGTGAACACTTCTGGATGAAGAACCCATTCCCCCGGGTCTACCTTCACATGACTCAAGAAGTCGGCCTCCACATTGTCCACCCCCCGCTACATGCGCCACCGACAACGCTACCAGATTGTTTTCGGCCCATTCTAACAAACTCTCGACCTCAGCTTCCAGTGCCCCGCTGCTGGTGCCTCCTTGACAGTTGATGTAAGCCACCACGGTTGCATTGTCTGAGAAGACCTGAATGGCTCTTCCGTGGAGCGCTGGCTGAAACTCTTGCAACGCCAGCGCTACGGCTCTCAACTCCAACCTGTTGATTAACCAACTCTTCTCTAGCTCGGACAACTGCCCCTGAGCAAATAGTCCCTGATAGTGAGCCCCCCAGCCTAGAAGCCTGGCATCTGTCATCAGCAAAACCCACGCAGGAGACTCCAAGGGCATCCCTTTCTCCAGATACCCCGGACGTAGCCACCACTGAAGCGTTTTGCAAGTGTGTGGTGGACAAGGCAGCTTTTGAGACAGCTGATCCGTTTGATGCGACCACCTCTGCAACAGTGCCCTTTGCAAAGGTCTCATCATGTGGGCCCTCGCCCACGGAACCAACTCGAGAGTCGCCACCATGGTTCCTAGCAACCTTAGGTAATCCCAGGCCGTGGGGTTCTGTTTGCTTATAAATTGTCTGACCAAATTTCTGAGCCCCAGCACCTGCTGCTGCGGCAGGAAAACACCCCCCACTCTCATATCGAAGCGTGCCCCCAGGTACTCTAGACTGAGACGGCTCCAACTTGCTCTTTGCCATGTTGACTACCCAACCGAGACTCTGCAAAAAAGGTCACCACCTTGGTCGTAGCTGCCACACTCTCTGATTGGGACTTCACTCTGATTAACCAATCATCCAGATAAGGGGGCACCAACAACCCCTTCTTTCGCAAGGCCGCCGCTACCACCACCATCACCTTGGTGAACGTATGCGGCGCCGTAGCTAGGCCAAACGGAAGCGCCTGAAATTGAAAATGTCCCATAGGCACCACGAACCTGAGAAATATCTGATGTTCCTGTCGAATCAGAATGTGAAGATACGCCTCCTATAGGTCCAGAGATGTAAGAAACTCGCCCCGTCTCACTGCCACTATAACGGACCTGAGAGTCTCCATCTGAAAATGAGACACCCGGAGACAGCGATTTACTCTTTTGAGATCCAAAATAGGCCGAACAGCCCCTTCCTTTTTCGGGACTACGAAATAGATAGAGTATCGACTGCAACCTAACTGGGCGGGGGGAACAGGAACTATGGCCTTTAGGAAGAGCAGTCTTTGCACTGTCTCCCACACAGCCTTGCGCTTTGCGCTTGCTTTGCAGTTGCTTTGCATGATGACTGAACGAAAGAATCGGCTACCAGCCGCTGAAACTCCAACGCATAACCTTCTCGAATAACCTCTAACACCCACTGATCTGAAGTGCTTTGGACCCAGGCAGGGTAGTACTCCCGTAACCGACCCCCCACGGGAACCAGCCCTATCTGGGCCCTCCTGGCGTCATTGCAATTTCTTGAAATTCGAGAAAGGGGAGGAGGCCGCAAACCCCCTGCCCGCTCCCCGAAATCCACGAAACCCTTGGCTTCGGCCGGGAAAATGCCCCCGTTGACCTTGAACAAACCTCGGGGAACGAAAACGCTGGAAATCCCTTTGCTGACCGTGAGGCATGAGAGAAGAATGTCCCTGCTTCTGCTTATCCTCTGCCAATCTACCGCCTTTGGACTCTCCCAAATCTTTCACCAATTTATCTAAATCCTCACCAAACAGCAGCTTTCCCCAGAAGGGAAGTTTACTTAACCTCGCCTTGGAGGAGCCATCCGCTGCCCAATTGCACAGCCAAAGACATCTCCGCCCTGCGGCTACTGAAGCCATACTCTTTGATAACCCCTGATAAGGTCATAATGAATGTCAGAAAAGAAAAGAACCGGCAGTACCGGTAAGCGTCATGCGGAGGCAAACGCGACCACATGAAAACAATTTTAAAGATGGAATTCTCTGCGGTGACAGGGTATGGATCCTGTCGGCTCCGCGGAAAACGAAGAACTGAAGAGGGACAGTTGGAAAGGCGGGTAGGCAGCGCGCATGTGCTGAGGCATGCTCCCAAAAGCGTTCCTATTGGACGCTGGGGAGCGTTCCCGCGCAGGCTCCGTCGGTACCGACGATACACATATGTGAAGACTACATTCCTGCTTGTTCCTGGAGATATAAATAAATAAAATACTGGATCACAGGATTAAGGTGAAAGGGAATAGACTTGAGTAATCTTGAGGAAATATTTCTTTATGGAAAAAGTGGTGTATATGATACTGAAGTTAATTTTCCTAAAACTGAAGAATATGTTTACAATATTCATAAAACTTGCTGTGTCTCTGTCTTCAACAGAAAGTGGAACTGAACAAACAGTAATTTCTATCCTGATAAGCCCTAAACACCAGTTAGCATGCAAAATTCCAATCTGTTGCAGCATCAGTTGTATTAGTGTAATGAAGTTCTATTTCTCTCAAAAGGTCAGCATGTATTAATTACCCCCCCCCCCCCTCGAGAGGTTGATTATTAATGTTACCGACAGGAGTCACTATGGCACAGCAAAGGTTGACAAGTGCTACTCCAAATTCAGATCACGGTATCCACTTCCGACCCAGTACCAGTGACTTGGTGCTTCTAACTTTTTGCTGCAGTCTACAGCATGTAGCACACATTTGTGTCTTCTCCTCCATCCTCCCAGATGGTTCAATGCTATATTTGTAGTTGTACTGAGCATATGCAGTTCAAAAAAACTAATTTAATCATAGAGAAGAAAGTGCAGACTTGCACTGCAGAAGTTAGAACAGCTACAACCTCCTTCTCCAGACTTCATCAGGAAGAAGATGAAGATGACAAAGAAAAGGAACAAAACTAGGATTAGATAGGTGCTTCAGGGGGAATGGGATTAGGTGAGTGCCTGGGGAGAGGGGCAGGAATTTGTGGACTGGGTGAAGGAGGAACAGGGATTCTGGGATTAGGTATATGTTTAGAAGGATGAGCAGGGATTTGAAAATTAGGTGGGGACTTGGGATGGTGTGACAGCAGATATTTGGAGAACAAGTCCATACTTGGTGATTGGATAGTAAAACAGAAAAGCATGGACTAAAGACTGGGTGGGAGAATGGTGAGCTGGAAATGGGGTAGAGAATAGAGCAATGACTAAGAATGAATGGGGAACCAAGAAAATGGCAATCAGCAAAGGGATATGAATTGGAGAGAGGGGGATGTTAGATGAATAGTGTGAGACTTAATGCAGAACGATGGAGAGAGAGAGGGGACGTTAAGGACCTAGAAGGGTTGAAAGGCAGTAGGAAAAGGGCAGGAAGCTGTGAAGCTAGCAAGAGAAGGCATGACAGGCATTAGTTGCAGGTATCATTGACCAATATGGAGCTAACACACCACTTTCATTTATTAAACCACCTATGGCTCCTTAACTTTGGGACACCGAGTGAAAAACAGCCATAGTGAAATCAAACAGCTAAAACGTCAAAAACAGATTATCAGTGCATCAAGGAATCCCAATCTGTGCAGACCACTATCCCATATAACAAAGGAAACTTATAAGAAACCACTAAAAAACCTAAAGAATCTATGGGATATGGAGAGAGAAGACTGTGGCAACCTGACACAGTTTAACAGAATAACCGATTACTCATGAAAAAATGAAACACCACCGAGTAGACATTTCTATATGGCTTCACAGAGAAAAAAAAAATAGAACAGGCAGCAACATGCACAATGATATGAGCAAATCCCTGGCATGCATGGGTTTTACAAACTAGAAAGCTCTCCAAACATCATGAGCTTTGTTACTTGTCTACTGCTGGAGCATGGTGTAGTGATACATCCCTCATGCACAAGGACTTCATATCCTCATCTTCAGAAGAACAACTTTAGCAGAGTATATTCTTTCCATTAAATCCAATCAAGGTAAAAAAAAATTCTAACCACTGTAACGAGGGACCCTAATTAGCAGTAACTGGCTGTAAAAAACATGTAATAACCTCTATTGCTGCCATGTCTCACAAAGAGTTACTGCTATGCTATCACTATAAGGCTTCTTCCTTTCTGAAGATACTGTCTTACTTATATCTTCATACTGTTGAAAACAATTTACACTTCAAGACCATTGTTTCTTGGACTGCAAAAAAAAAAATTAGTAGCTAAAGTCTGAACATAACAAAATCTCCAAAGGAATTGATCATTGCTGAATGAATGAAAAAAAACAATACAGTAAAATTATATATGATGCTATTTACCATAAAGCCTTGTTTTCACTATATATGTCTGATAATTTTGCATCAATAGTTATAAGCCATGTATAATTTTACTTATTGCAGTACCTGGTAATTCAGTCTTCATAATATCAACACCAACTTGATATTTCACTTCAGCTGCAAGAACTGCATATTCCCCCTGATGGGAAACATTAAAGTTGAAGCTGGGATAGATTTTGGAAATGTTATTTACAAGAAATGGTTTTCCTTTTGATGTCCTTTGTAGAAGTATTTCATTCCATGGTATTTGCAGTTTGTCTGCAATTAACTTCCTTATCAACAGACGACCAGCCTGTTAAGTGAAAGGAAACATGGATTAAATTGTGCACTCAAAGTCACATACTAAAAAAATCACACTAGATAAAGAGAAGCTTAACCCACTCTACTAAAGCAATCTGAGCTCCAATAACATTGCCTAACCTGCAAATTAAAAAATGATTTTTCATGTGTATTTCTCAAATTCAGAGTCCATCGACCAAGACAAGAAAATATAGCATTAGTACTTAGGGTTAGATAAAAAGGTCAGTGGCTCCCATTCAAACTTTACCTGCAGGCATGTATTTTAGATCTATACAGTACTTGTTAAAAGTGCCCATACAGAGGGACTTTTTCAAAAGTTCTGTAAAGTGGCGCTTTACACACAGAAGGTGACATTTTACTTACCAGTTAATATCCTTTCTTTGAGTCCTGCTAGACCAATCCAGACAAGGGTTTGGTTTGTGTTTCCCTACCAGCAGATTGGTGGAGACAAAGAACCAATGAAAAGCCCAGGTTTCAGTGACATTACTCGCATGCCTCTATCCACCTCAGCTACCAGAGATCTCTTCAGTATTGGTCCCAAAGAATATGGGAGAAACATGGCAAGCCTCACACAACCTCAACCATGGGCAACAATGAGTAATTAACAGTAGGGAACTATGTACAGGAAAGCATAAACAGGAAGCTGTCAGTAGATGATGAACCTGCAGAGCCAAATATAAAAATCAGAGCGGACCCAAGGGTACCGTAGCAGAAGAACAGAGTCAATACTGTTTCAGGGATGGGTCCTGGACTGGTCTAGCAGGACTCAAGGAAAGGACATTAACTGGTAAGTAAAATGTCAACTTCCGAGGGGGGCGCTCGTGAGCCCAGCCAAGATGGCCACGTTTCCCTAGAGCTCCTCAGCTTCTCCCTCTATATCCTGAGATTTTGCTTCTCAACAATGTAATTTCTGGCTGAAAACTACTCCATTTGCTAGCGCTATGCCCACTATGTAGGATCAGAGAATTAGAACTCCTGGCTTCCACCCATGAATCCGCCTGCCCCTGCTTGCCTCTGCGGTCCCTTTGAAGGAGCTGTAAACTGCTGATTCCCAGTTTTTAAAGACGGAGATCTTGGGGCAACGAGACCTCGAGATCACCCAGTTGAAGATACTGCAATCCTCTCCCTATATAAAGGGGCTTGCCTCACCAGCGATCCTGTCGGCTCTCCCGTTATTACCAGTGTGAGTAACACAAAGTTATTAAAACCATGCTTTAGAGGGAAGCTGATGGCACCAAAGTGACCCGGGTTTGAAGAGCTGCGTTCAAAATGCAATTCGGACGCTTTTAACTGTGCCTGGTGACTTACCCCTTCGGTTTAATGAAGATGCTCTTTGAGCTGAATCGCCGCCATTGTGAATCGCCTCCGTGACTTGCGGTGGAACGCAGAAGGAGAACTCTGCAAAAGCGGGAAAAAGGTTCTGTGTTGTTCTTGGAATGCATAATTGTGCTGACGAAGACGACGATCTTGCTGAGGTGCATGCTCTGATGCTCTGTCTTACTTCAAAATGGCCGCCGCTCCGTGGAACGCATCGCTGGAACGCATAATCTGACAACAAGATGGCCGACGCCTGTTGAGTGAGTTCGGAGAACATCGATTCTGCTGCCGATTTGAACAATTCAGCCCCTGATCTTAACACCGAGGTTCAAGCGGTCCTGGGAGACCCCAATATCCACATCCTTTGTGAATGTAAGCTACTGCATGAAGTGAGTAGGAGCGTGTGGGGAGGGCAGTGAAATGAGTGCTCTTTGCTGTCAAGGCTGCTGATCCCCTAGGCTGGAGAGCCCTCTAGTGACTTTTGCAAATATTACCAGTCATAAGCGGATTTCTTAACATCTGAGCCTCTTCTAGGTTCCAACACTCTAGCATCACAAGTTGCCTTTTAAGAAGAGTTGCTGGGATCACCATCACGTGACCTTGCGGATTTGAGGAGAGCTCTTTGGTAACATATTTCTTTGATCTTTTGAGGCAGAAGCACATCAGGTTAGTAAAGCTGGATCAGAAATAAATACCTAGAATAAATCCTTTAGTGGAGGCGACATACTACCATCTGCCTGCAGCTGGATAAGCTCCGCACCCTTCAGGCTTGGTGAAAAGGTTGTGTCACTGGAAGCGAACAGAGAACGGTTACGTTGGCCCGTGCTCTGATCAGCGCTGATACCCGGTGGGGGGATCCTTTGCTGATCTTCTGCAGTGCTGAAGCAGTTAGTCCCATCTATGGTGGTGGACTTAGGAGTGGGGAGCGCCTGGGTTGAAGAATTACTACTTGCCTGACAACTATGGCCACGGCAAAATCCTATGCCGCTTCCCTCTCGAAGTTTGCTAGATCTCCAGACTCCCCCACTGCACACTCTTCACCGGCTGCAGAAGGTACATCTGCCTCTAAAGTAAATGCCTCGGGTCAGCTGGCTCCTGTTACGAAAGCAGATTTTTTGGAAATTCTGCAGGAGCTCAAGCTTTTTCGGCAAGACTTCACCAAAGCAGTGAGTGACATCCGGGCTGATTTAAGATCATTGGATGATAGAGTTACGCAGACTGAGATAAATATAGGTGAACAAATGGATTCATCAGTGGCTCTACAAACTAAAACTGTGAAATTGGAGCATCTTACCAGATATTTAAAAGAAAGGCAGGATGATTTAGAAAACAGACAAAGACGCAACAACATCAGAATATTTGGCCTTTTGGAACACAAAAGTGGCTCAGAGGATACTGCTGCTCTAGTCCAAGAACTATATGCATTTTGTGTACCTAATGCTCCGAAACCAGTCCGTCTGGAAAGGGCGCACCGATCTCTGGGGGCACGAAGAGCTGCTAGCACACAGCCTCGGGCGGTGATAATTTGTTTCAGCTTCTTTGAAGATAAAATGGCACTGCTGAGGAGACTCAGGGGTAAGCACTCGGTGGTCTTCAAAGGTCAGGAGCTTCAAATATACCAGGACCTTTCCCCATACACCCTAGAGCGCCGTCAAAGCTTTAAACCCTTAACACAGGCGCTACAGAAACAGTCCATCGCATATAGATGGGGCTTCCCCTTTGCTTTGCTGTTTGAGTGGAACAACTGTTCTCAAAAGATTTCGGATCTGTCAGCAGCGATGGAGTTCCTGGATTTAATACAACATGGAGAGCAGCCAACGCGTCCGAGAAGCAAGAATGGAGAGTGGGAGGTGTCTTTACCAAAGAGACGCAAGGTTCCACGATCCCAACAATCGTCCACCTCCGATGCTGACTCCAATCCACAAAAGGAGATGGACACTTCTGCTCCTATATGAACTTACTGAGAATGTCAATTAAATGGTGGGAGTCTGTGTTGAAGGCTTGCTTTCACTTTTTCTTGTATCTTTTCCATTCTGAGGCTGAATCAGCTGATCATCGGAGTTCTACTTCAGGCAGCGTAGTCTTGTGGGGGGTGCAGGAGGAAAGGTGATGGCTTGGAGGGGATTTTGGGAGTGGAGGGAGAGTAAAATGGGCAGAAATGGTGGCTGGGAGGAAAGAGCAAGAAGCACCTTACTTAACCTTAAGACATTCTCGAAGGGTTCTTTGCTCATCTTAACATGCCAGAATATAGGTGAGGTGGAGGGGGGAGGTGATTTGTTGCACCTTTATTGTAACGCCTTCCCTGGGGACACTAGATGTGTCACCATTATTACGTCAGGTACTAGTTCGGTATACTTCCTGCAAACATAGGAATGTGGGGGGAGGGGAAGGGTGGGGGGGAGAGGGAGGGAGGGGGGTCGTTGGGTGGGCATGGAGAGGGAGGGTGGTTGGGGGATCTTCTGACCAGACACCGTGCCAGATTCTACTAAGCACTCGAACCATTTTTTTTTTTGCATCTGAAGAGTGAAAGAAGTTTTGGCAGAATCGGTAAAGGAAAGATGATTGTAAATCACAGAAGGGGGAGAGGTGGGAAAAGGGGTAGGATGCAGAACAAAGTTTTTAAGTGGCTTCTCTCTAGCATTGGGTATGGTTAAAGCTATCTCCTGGAATGTGCATGGATTAAATAATCCGTGCAAGAGAAGACGGGTGTTGGATCAGTTGTGTAGAGAGAGAGAGCGAGCAGAGATAATTTTCCTCCAAGAAACCCACCTCGCTAGACAGGATCACTTTAATTCTGCCAAAGGCCGTTTCCCACAAATGCACTTGGCTAACTATTCGTCCCGGAAGCGGGGAGTAGCTATTCTGTTCTCCTCATCATGCCCCTTTCAGATGATTAATAAAGTTACTGACCCAGAGGGTCGTTTCCTAATCCTGATAGGATCTATCCAGGGGATTACGGTAACCTTTGTGAATGTGTATCTTCCTCCGGCAATGGTGGGGAGCTCACTGATCGCTCTGGCGAAGGCAATTCAGGAGTCGAGTCAAGGGCCTTTGATAATTGGAGGGGACTTTAATTGTGTCTACTCCAAGTTGGATCGCTCAGGGAGTTCCACTCATGGTAACATTTTGGGGAAATTGTTAGAGGATTGGGCTTTACAGTTTGATTTATGTGATGTGTGGAGGCAACTGCATACTTTGGAAAGGGATTATACTTTTTACTCACAGGCACATCGGTGCCACTCTCGAATAGATATGTGGTTCTTGTCTAGATCAGGGATTCCGTGGCTCAATCAGGCGAATATTGGAACCATGGGCCCGTCTGATCATGCAATCATCTCGATGGAGTTTGACTTGGGGGTGGCTGACGCCTCAGCCCAGCGGTGGTCTCTGCCGCAAGGCCTCTTACTTCTTCCAGAGTTCACTTCCGAGGTACGTAAAAGATGGAGGGAGTATCTGAAATTTAATGATTCCTCTGAGGTTTCTAGAGCGCTCTTATGGGATGCGGGAAAAGCGGTTTTACGGGGACATCTCATTTCCCTGTCGAGTAATTTTAAGAGACGATTGGTAGCCCAACAGGAAACTTTAAGGAAAGAGATTGTTGATTTGGAAGGTAAACACAGGAAAGGGGGGGAGAGAAGGTGTGAAATGTTAATTTGGCGTTGGGGAGAACTAGCTGCGTTGGAAACTGAGCGAGTGGCCTCGCTCTTTTTGCGCACGAAACAATGTTACTATGAACAAGGAAATAAAGCTGGGAAGTTGCTGATGTGGCAATTAAAGCGCCAGCGGAAACGTCATAGGGTGGATGCTATTAAAACTCAGCAAGGGCAGCTCCTTTATGATTCCCGTGATATAGCGGCTTCCTTTGCCACTTTTTATGAGCAGCTATATGCTAGTCATTCGTCAGCGACGTATCAGGATATTTCTCAGTGGTTGAAAGAGGCCTACCTCCCTCAGCTGTCTGTGGAGGGAAAGGCACAAATGGACCGCCCCTTTACTTTGCAGGAGGTTCAACAAGTAATAAAGAACCTTAAGTCTGCTAAAGCTGTAGGCCCTGATTTCTTGCCGGCGGAATTATATAAGATATTCCCGGATCTATTCGTTCCAACGCTTCTGACAGTTTTTAATGAAATTCTTGCCAAAAAAACCTTGCCTGAATCATTTTACCATGCAAATATTGTCGTGATCCCTAAACCGGGCAAAGATGCTTTGCAGTGTTCTAACTATCGTCCGATATCTTTACTAAATTTAAATTACAAAATTTTCACCACCGTTTTAGCTAATCGGCTAGCCTTGTTAATACCGGACCTCATTCACCCAAATCAAACCGGATTCATAAAGCACAGATACGGGTTTGAGAATGTGAGGAGGCTTATTAATGTCCTCCAGAGTGTAAAATCCAAAGTTGAATCGTTTGGCATATTATCACTAGATGCGGAAAAAGCCTCTGATAAGCTAGAATGGCCATACCTATTACAAGTCCTCCAGGAATTTGGCTTCGGGTCCACTTTTTGTACATGGATCGCTTCGTTATACGCCAAACCCCAAGCTGTAGTGTCTGTCAATGGTGTGAGTTCACCAACCTTTTGTTTAGGTAGAGGCACAAGACAAGGTTGTCTCCTGTCTCTGTTACTTTTTGCCCTTGCCATGGAGCCATTAGCAGCACATATTAGATTCCGGGCATAAGATATAGATATTCATCTGGGGCTCGGAATGGCATGCCATCTCTTTATATGCAGATGACACGTTAATCTATTTGAGTGAGCCAGCTAGATCTTTGCCTATAGTACTAAATATCTTAGATCGCTTCTCTTTGGTGTCCGGGTTTACCGTCAATAGACAGAAGTTCACTCTCCTTAGTTGTTGGTCCTGTTCTTCAAATGGTGCTCTTCCGACTGGTGGTCTCTTTCCGGTGGTGGATCATTTTCGGTATTTGGGAGTTGAAATTCACCGAGATATATCAAGACTGTATAAGTTAAATTATCTTCCCCTACTGAAGTTGATTAAGGTAGACATGGATAAATGGAGTTTGTGCTCGATCTCTTGGCTGGGTCGTATCAATACCTATAAGATGTTGGTCTTACCGCAGTTACTTTTTCTGTTTATGCAACTACCCATTTCCCTCCCGAGCACGTTCTTCTTGTCCCTTCGGCAGGCGGTGACACGGTTTTTGTGGTTGGGGAAACGTCCTCTGCTTAGCTGGAGAATACTCACAACCCCTAAAGAGGCGGGGGGATTAGGTGTCTCTGATCCGGGGTTATATTATCATTGTCTGTGTCTGCGATCGTTATTGTTATGGAGAATACAACCGGGGTCTGAATGGGTTTTGCTTGAGGGGGAATGGATACATCCGATTCCACTGGAGGCGGTTCTCTTTCTTAGTGACCCCTGAGAGGTACTTCTGGTGCGTTCCCATGTTTTTCTTGGGCTCTGCTGGACGGCGTGGCGGCGGATTTGTAGGCGGATGGGAATACCAGTCTCCTCTTCGCCTTTTACCATTCTGGGGGCCTTGGGCTTTATCCAAACCATGCATAAAGAATTGAAATCAGATATCCTAAGGATCAAACTCTCATCCTTATATATGAATGAGTGCCCAGCCTTGAAGGGGAGGCTCGAGGATGCTCTGGGTTTTAAACTTTCTCGGTTCCAGGTCTTACAAATATCTCACTGTTTGAGGACCCAGTTCTCAGCATCTGACGTGAGTCGGAAGACTCGGGGTTGGGAGCAGGACCTTTTCGTGTCTAAGAAACTCACAGCGTTCGTGGCTCGTTTGTACGGGCTTTTAGTAGCTGATTCGCCTGTGTTTCCTGAGTTAAAACTTCCTCATCTGAGATGGGAGGCGACTTTACCGAGGAAGGAGCAGGAATTCTGGCTTGATGTTTATTCATATTCACATTCCTGTTCTTTATCGTTGGGACTGATTCATACTCAGCTTAGGATACTGTATCATCTATCCATAATGCCGGTAGAACTCTTCCAGTGGAAAAGGGCCAATGATCCACTTTGCTGGCGCTTCTGTGGAGGCCGAGGGTCTTTTGATCATATGTGGTGGCATTGCCCTCACATTCAACACTATTGGAGGTTGGTAGTGAGATATGTTTCGGTGAGACTGCAGGTTATCATTCCCTTTGATTTGGAGACTTGTATACTAGGAATTCTTCCTGACTCCTCGATTGGGAAGCCTCTTCGGCAATTGCTCCAATCGCTCTTGCTAGCGGCCAGATCAGTGATCGCTCGTTTCTGGAAACATAGCAGGGTCCCCTCGCTTATAGAATGGCACTTAAATGCTGGGAAGTCTATCGTTTGGAGAAAATGACCGCTACAATTCGGGGTCAGCCCTTTCAAGATGAGGAACTCTGGCAGTTAGTGTTTCAAGATGCCTCCTGAGTGGTAGCCGGCTGTGCTGACCTTGGGAGTATGGTCTATATCTTACTAGATTGTTTTCTCCCTAAGATCTTTCTTCTTTTTAGCTTTACCTGTTTCTTTCCCTTTCTCCTTACTTTTTGTCTTCCTTTACTCTGCAGGGCAGTCGGGTCAGAAGGGTGGGGGAGGGGTGGGTCTTAGCGTGGGGTTGGGGGGGTAGGGGGGAAAGGATAGTAATAGAGTCTATGGCGTACTCTGGTTATATGACTGATGTGTTTCTTACATGTTCTGCTATCTGTTGCTTCATTAATTACTTCTATGTGTTAAGCGTTTTGCCTATTTAAGGGTGGTTGATATCTTGTCCTTTCCCTCATTGGATAGCTACTGAACTGAAGATGTAAGATGGGGGGAGGAGGTGGTATTTGTATTTGTATCTGAGTGTATCTGATTGTATGGGAGGGTGACAATGTTTGGATGGTTATTTCGGAATGTATGTTATTTGAGTCTGCTCAATAAAATTTATTACATTAAAAAAATAAAAGTCAACTTCCATATCGTCCTACTAGACCAGTCCAGACAAGGGGACATACCAAAACTACGACTCCACTGGGTGGCAAGAAGACATAGCAACTCATAAAATACTTGAGCCAAAGGCAGTCTTTGCCCACACGTGGCCATCCAAACGATAATGCTTGACAAAAAGTAGAAATTGATGCCCACATTGCTGCCCGACAAAAGTCTGCAGGGGCTAACAAGCTCCACTCTGCCCACAAGGACACTTGTGCTCAGTTAGAATGGGTGAGTAACCCTCCAGAACCGGCTAGTTCCACAACAGATACGAGGGGCAATGATCTCCTTAATCCAGCAGCCTCCACATCACCCTTGCACGGGTCAGTAAGCAGCACAATAAGGTGGTCAGACTTACTAAAACAATTTGTAACCTTCAAATACCAGAGAAGCACCCTCCAGACATCCAACAAAGGAGTCCTTCCTCTGACACTGCTCCTTAGGAGGGCAGAGATACCAACTGGTTTATGTGAAAGGAGAACACACCTTAGGCAAGAAGAAACAAGACAAAAGAAAATAAATAGTCTCCTTTGAAAAAGACAAATAAGGATCTCAGCAAGACAGAGCCCACAGCTCAGAAATACGCCTTGTGGAACAAAACGCAATCAGGAAAACCATTTGGAATGTCAAATCCTTCATAGTAGCACGCTTCAACGGCTCAAAGGGCCCTGAATATCAGACATAGATCCCATGAAGGGATCACAGTCCAGAGAGGACGACGCAGATGCCGAACCCCCTGAAGAAAGTGAGAGACATCCCAGTGCAAGGCTAGAAACGTAGCCACGTGACCTCAGAAACAGGCCAAAGCTGCCACCTGAACTTTCAGTGAGCTAAGGGAAAGGCTCTTCTCCAGGCCATTCTGTAGAAAGCCCAACAGAGATGGCATCTTGGCCGCCTCAGGAGCCAACTGCTGAGTGCCGCACCATTACTCAAAGAGGCACCAGATCTGCATGTATGCTAGCTTGGTAGACCTCTTCCAGGTTCCGAGTGGAGACCACTGCTGGAGAGCAGCCCTTACACACTAGCAGTCTCCTTTCATGAGCTAAACAGTAAGTGAGAAGGGAATCGGGGCCCCGAGACTCAAGCAACCAAATATAAGGAGCCGGCAGGAGCCATGTCATGTCTCTGAACCATGCTCCTGTATTACTAATTAAAAATTTATTTGGATCAGCAAGGAATATTGAACTTTGAGCCATCCTGTGAGAAATCATGCTGAGCCAGCTGTCTACTAGCTTATTAGCCAGGACAGGAGACAGAAGCTGTGGGGAGTGACTGACCAGAATTATGTATTAACTGGCAGAACAAACAGGCTGGGAGCAAACAAAGGCTGGAGAAGGACTGGTCATTACTGTTGAACAAAGGTGTATGGGCTGGAGAATGTCTGTAGAGAATGGCTCATGTGAGGAGTCATGTGGTCACTCCAGCTGCAACACATTTACAGCCTATGTAGAGATAGAGAAAATCCAGAACAGAGAGAGAGCTGATATCCGCTTGGCCGGGCGCATGCCAACGCGTGAGGAAGCCCAGACTTTTTCTCCAGCCTTCGCTGTGCTCTCCCAGCTGATGTTAAAGGACTGTGACGATGGTAAAGGGCTGTGCTTTCCCAGCTGATGATAAAGGGCTGTGATGATGTCAGAAAGTACTGGTGATGAATTGATTGTTCTATGTGTTGTACTTGTAATATTGTTATATTGTCTAATTGTCATATTAAATAGCTTATTAAATACCATGCATAAGTGGTTGAATGATCTTGAATCTAATAGAATCCTAGGCAATACAGCTCCCCTCAGCCATTCCGGCAGCACCAGAACAATCTTGCCCAGATGGCGCTCTATATGCCCAATCACAGGTCCCACCAGGGACCCCGGAGGAAACATGTACAGCAGGTGCTGACATGGCCAAGGCTGGGTCAGGGCATCAATGCCCTCTGACCACGTCTCCGTGTGGTGACTGAAGCAGCGGCACACTAGGCATTGCAACAGGTTGCTATCAGATCCCTCCCAGGATGACCACAGTGGTGCAGACACAACTAAAATACCTACTGACTCAACTCCCACTCTCCTGGAACCACAGAATGCCAGCTGACAAAAGCCACTTCCACAGTATCCATCTCAGCAACGTGCAGAGCTGACAAACTAGGAGGTTCTTCGTCATCCAGGCAAACAGAAGAGTCATCTCCAGAGCTACCCTGGCACTCCTCATGCTGCCTCGCCAACTGACATACGGACAATGCCACAGCAGTGGCTTAAAAACTCAAAATGCCCAGCCCTCGACCAGGAGCTGGAAACGCAAATGAGCTAACTTGATGGCCCTTGCCTCTAGGCAGTTGATGGACCACACCACTTCCCTGCGATTCCAACGGCCCAGAGCCGTACAATCTTTGGCAATGGACTCCCCCGCCCCGTTGTCAGAAGGATCCAGGAGAAATCATCAAGCGGTGTGCTCTTCCTCAGATGACAGGGCTACCACCACTGCAGGCTGGACTTCACCATCATCAGAAGCGGAAGCCTATGCTCAAACTCCTGAGAAATCGGGAAGTAACGAGTCAACAATGACCGCTGGAGAGGCCGCATATGAGCAGGCACTCAGCACCATCTCTACGGTCGCTGCCATCAATCCGAGGAGCTGAAGGTAATCCCAGACTCTGGGAGCCTGCTGCACACGGAACAACCACAGGCAATCCAAAAGTCTTGGCTTTCTCCTCTGTCAGGAAAACTCTTCCCACTCAGATGTTGAAACATGCTCCCAGGACCTCCAGGGATTGGGAAGGCAACAGTTGGCTCTTTCCCTGATTGATCACCTAGCCGAGGCTTTTCACAAAAGACACAATGCAGGATGCCATCCAAGATGCTTCTGACAAGGGAACCGGCCAGATGAGACAGTCGTCCAGATATGGACAGACCCAGATCCCTCGGCAGCACTGCAGCCAACACTCCCATGACCCTGGAGAACGTAGTTGAGACCTTGGAGAGCCCGAAGGGAGGGCGGCAAATCGATAGTGAGAGCCAAGTACAGCAAAATGCAGATACTTTTGCTGATCTGCCCAGATTGGGGTATGAAAGTACACCTTGGCCAGATCCAGAGAAGGTGAGATTTCCCCTTGATGCGTTGCTTGAATCACAGAGTGCAAGGTTCCATCCGGAAGCACGAGTGCTTGTTGACCCCCTTGTTGGTCCCCTTTAGGTTAAGAGGAGTGATATATAAGGCACAAATGTGCAGCATTTTTTGAGTTAAAAGCAAGTTAGGTATTCGGCGACATGCTGCGGTGGAGGATAAAAGCACAGTCTGATGGTATGCATGGGATGTTTTGACTTAGGTCCACTGAGGACTGGTGCTTCTGTTAAAAGTGGGAGACTAGTAGTATAGGAAGGGCTGGGACTGATATGAGAAGGTTTCTCTAACATATTTCTGTTTTTGATTGCTTTCTCTTGCCACATTCTCTTCTGGCATTATGGATGGGTTTCTTTGAACAATTGTATGAGCATGAATGAATGTTCCTGTTTTCCCTCACAGCATTAATGAACAGTGGATTGCAAACCCCCTGAGGAAGCAACTGGCGAAATGCCAAGCTGGACGTCTTGGATGGCACTGGGGAATTAATACGATATACAAATGGAAAGCAAAGTAATGTTTCATTTGCAATGCTGTTACTGATATTGTAGCTGTAAATATGGCATTAGCGAGTATGCTCTGAGGGATCTCAGATATTCGTTACACGAATATCAAATCAAAATTTTAAAATTAAAGTTTATAAAAACAGGATAAAAATTAAATAAGGAGTTTGTGTCACAGATGTACTGGGAATGAGATATAGTCAGAGTACTATTTACCTAAATCTGCACTCTCACCTCGATGGTTCCGAGACCCTTTTTCTCCTTTCATTAATTTTTGAGACCATGGACTGCAATAGTTGAGTCTGCATAAGTAGTAGAGTGATTTTTTGTAAGCTGATCAGCAATAGACAACACATCGGCAAAGTTCCAAGGACAAAATGTGGGCCCCTAGTAGCTGGGTACCCATGTAGGACAGTGGTTTTGTCATGATCCTTATTAGCACTGTAGCCTAGCCCTTAGTATATAAGTTAGCCTTCCTGTCACCCTACAAGCCGCCCACTACCCACTTTACAATACTGCTGTGACGCCTCATTACACCTCTTTGTAGCCTCTTACCTCTTTGGGGTAGGATGCCCAATAACTTAATTGCCTCCTAAAAGGCCCCCAAGCCTGGGAAATGGCTTTTTTGTTCTTCCTCTGGCTAATTACAGGAACCAGCCTGTGCTAGAAGCCTAATATTAGCTGGGAGAATCATGTCCTCAACAAAATTAAAACATCCTTGCTGATGTTGCCATTTTGCTCATGCCCTCACACCTGCAATGTCAGTAAACATGTCCTGTATATGTAGATATGTACATTTGTGTGTGTACATTATATACACCAAGGGATCTATTTGTTAACAAGTGTCGACCCACTAATGTGCATTAATGTGATTTAATACATGCTAAATAATACAAGCCTCATATAAATGGGCTGTTTTTATTAATGTGCAAGTATACAAAGAGTTAATAGTAGGCCAACATTTCACTCTACACATTTGCACAGTAAAAGGCAGCAAGCAAGTTGAAGGATAGGGCGTGTGCATGATTAAAGGTGTAGCCATCTATGGAAAGGGGTAAAACCATAGGAAGTCAGGTTTAGATAAGACAACTGTGTAAGTCAGTGCATTGGAGCATTAGAGGGGTAAAAGGGGCATTAAGAGGGGACAAGGCCATAGCGGAGAGACTGAATGAATTCTTTCCTTCGGTCTTTACTGAGGAAGATGTAGGGATGTTATCCATGACTGAAGTGGTATTTAAAGGTGATACTGCGCAAGAATTGAAAGAAATATTGATACACCAGGAAGATGTATTACAACTATTTGATAAACTGAAGAGTAGAAAATCACCTGGACCGGATGGTACACATCCAAGGGTGTTGAAAGAACTGAAATATGAGATTGCAGACCTGCTATTAGTAATCTGTGAACTATCATTAAAATCATCTTTAATACTTGAAGATTGGAGGATGGCCAATGTAACTCCAATTTTTAAAAAGGGTTCCAGGAGTGATCTGGGAAACTACAGACCAGTGAGCCTGACATCAGTACCGGGAAAAACAGTGGAAACCATCATGAGGAACAAAATTGCTGAACATGTGAAAAGTCATGGCTTAGTGGGATTACTAAATCAAAAATGGGTCTGTCTTCGTGAATGACCGCTGTATGGCAATTAGAAAAAATACCTCATTCAACAATTTACCAAATCAATCTTGCTCAGTAGTTCTCAGTTGTCACAACATAGCCTCAGAACTAACCGTTAGCACTAACAAACTCTGGGTTTAATTTGTTTTTCTCCCAGACATGTGCCGGTTTAACATCAATGGCATATGTTGATAACGCATATAGTATCACGGTATATTATGAGCAAACTGCAATAAATAACTAAAACATGAAAAAATACTTAGCTCATTCAAACGTGATACTTCATGTAATACTCCATGGTTCTTATGTGTTCTTTTTAGATTTTTTAGTGTTGTAGGTTTTCTTCCACTTCCAATTTTTTAACTTAAAACTTGTCCCAACGCCAACCTTTATGAGGCGCCCGTGCGTTTCTCCGTGAAGGGTTTCTCAAGGGACTTGATCATGAAGTCATATTCCTGAAAAAATGACATCATAGGTGACCGAACTGTGCTGATATGTACTGAAATAATCGACCACATTATCCAACTTATCACCGATTAAATAGAACAATTTCTTTGTAAAAAACTGACAATGTCGCGGCTGGCAACTCAATACGGCTTTCACCATCCCAAGCTCTGGGGAATCCAAAAAACGCCACGCATGCAAACTAAAGATGGAAAGACCCTGATTTAAATGACCAAAAGGACCTTCCCTCATTGGTCAAGCATTACACGCAAGCTGCCCAATCTATGCTTTGATTCAATCCTCCCGGTTGTACTGTAGCCAGTGTATGGATCCACCACTGTTCTCTGTTCACTGTTCTCTGTTCTCTCGCGAGTTTTACCTAACGCAGATTTTGTTACCATTTCAATGCCCCAACAACGAAGTTGAGAAAACACATGATTCTGTAATAAACAAACAATGTTGAACTAGAGGAGCTTCTCTGCGGGCGAATCGGAGCCAACTTGCATGTTCCTGCTCATAATATACCATGATACTATATGCGTTATCAACATATGCCATTGATGTTAAACCAGCACATGTCTGGGAGAAAAACAAATTAAACCCAGAGTTTGTTAGTGCTAACGGTTAGTTCTGAGGCTATGTTGTGACAACTGAGAACTACTGAGCAAGATTGATTTGGTAAATTGTTGAATGAGGTATTTTTTCTAATGGCTTAGTGGGAGACAGCAAACATGGCTTTAGACAGGGAGGATCTTGTCTTGCTAGTCTATTGTGTTTTTTTGAAGGTGTGAATAAACAGGTAGACAAAGGTGAGTCGGTTGATATAGTGTATCTGGACTTTCAGAAAGCCTTTGACAAAGTCCCTCATCAGAGACTTTTAGCAAAACTAAGGAGTCATGGGATAGGAGGCAGTGTACTATTGTGGATCAGGAACTGGTTAAAAGATAGAAAGAAGAGGGTAGGGCTAAATGGCCAATTTTCCCAATGGAGAAAGGTGAATGGTGGAGTACTTCGGGGATCTGTGCTGGGTCCACTGCTTTTTAACATATTCATAAATGGCCTGGAAATGGGAATAGGTTATCAAATTTGCAGATGACACAAAACTATTTAAAGTTGTTAAAACCCATGAGGATTGTGGAAAATTGCAAGAGGATCTTGATAAATTGGAGGACTGTGCATTCAAATGGCAGATGAAAGTTAATGTGGACAAGTGCAAAGCTATGCACCTAGGAAAGAACAACCCAAAGTGCTGGGAAACTGTGTCATTAGTACCTCGGTATCACATCTTTTGTTTTCTGCCACATTCTTCAATCTCTTGGATTTCCATGTATTTAAGTGAGCACTGTACACTGTAATGGGAAAGACTGCTGATTTCTCTAACAAATCTGTCTCTTCGTACCATTAGCTAATAAAGACTTTTTCCCGATATAAGAGTTATTGATCTATTTCAGAAACTTCACCAACTATGCACTTAGTACACATTAATGCTTGTCAATGTAAGCTAACAAAGTGTTGCAAACTAAGGGCTTTATTTCCTAACGTAAGTGTATACTTCAAGTGGGTAGAGGGCTACCTATTTTATAAACTGTAACCCTTTCAGCACAGTTTATAATATACAGGTGCATAGTTAGACAGCTTCATTTTCTGACATACCTATCTTGCTACCTATCCCATAGAGGATATAGAATTATCATAATTACATGGAAAAGATCTGGTTCATTACTGTACTGTATGTGGAAATTTTACAAAGATGTTTTTGTGATTGTCTCAGATGATCGAATGCAGATGTATAGTATTAAGATGTGTACAAATTAAGATACACCTCTTAAGATACTAGATGTGTAGTATTAAGAGTAGTAGTCTTCAAGGGAGAATAATAGTGCTTGTAATTTAATTAAATAAATCATTCTTATATCATCTGTAAGTAAGCAAAAAATATTTTGATGTCTCTTTTAATTGCCTTGCTGTTCTTTCCAACTCAATGAAATGTTGGCAAAAATTATATACAAGGGGTTGAAAAAGATGCCTGTCAGGAGGCAAAATAACTCTTGAAAACTTTAATGGAACCAAATTTGGCATTGGGGGGGGGGGGGGGGAAACCGATGAAGAAAAGGAGTTTGAAAATGGGCCAGATCATGTCAGACCAAAGGTCCATCAAGCCCAGTGTCCTATTTCTCAACAGTGGCCAATTCAGGTCACCAATAACTATACTTATTTTTATACGATACTTTATTAAAAGAACAAACAAACAAAAAGCTTATGAATTTTAAACAAACCACCCTAGTGTAATAATTCCTAAGAGTAGTATAGTAAATTTTTGAATAAACTAAACTACACTAAACTAGCTGGAACAATCCCAAAAGATACATCAAGTCCAGCTATTTACCCCCCAACCCCCTTCCCCGAAAACAGGCAATGGCTTCCCCCAAATCTACCTTAACGGTTTAAGGACTTTTTCTCCAGGAACCTGTCCAATCCAGTTTAGTTACAACATTTTAACCATATCCTCCATCAATGTCTTCCATGGCCTAATTATGCATTAAGTGAAAAAAACCACATTGTTTCAGATTTGCTTTAAACATGTCACTTAGTATCTCTGTGGTATGTCCCCTAGTCTTTGTAGTTGTTTTTATTCGTTCAAAAAGTAATTCATATTTATCATTTCCACTCCATTCATAATTTCATAGACCTCTTATCATATGTCCCCCTCAGCTGGCTCTTTAAGCTGAATAGCTCTAACTTTTTCAGCCTTTCCTCATAGACAAGCTTTATCATCATTTGCTACCTTTCTCTGTGCCTTTTCTAATTCCACTATATCTTTTTTGATATGTAGCCATCAAAAAATCACACAAAAAACTCAAAGAGGTGAGACATTATGATACTCTCACATTTATTCTCCATTCCTTTCCTAATATTCCATTTACTTTTTAGCTACTACTGCCACAAACTGAGGAAATTATTTTAAAAAATTGCCCACGATAACACCTAGATCCTTTTTCTGGGTGGCGACACGTAATGTGGAGTCTAGCATCATGTAGCTATAGTTTGGGCTATTCTTCCCTATGTGCTTCACTTTGCACTTGGTCCACAATAAATTTCATCTGCCATCTGGATGCCCAATCACTCAGTATATTCTTGGAATTTCTCAGAAACCATTTGTGATTAAACAACTTTGAATAACTATCATATGCAAATCTCACCACCCCACTCATCGTTCCCATTTTCAGAACATTTTATGTTTAAAGCAGCACTGGCCCAAGTAGATATCACTAGGAGTCCTCCATTGAGAAAACTGACCTTTTAGCCATACTCTACTTTTTTTTTTAAATCTTTTATGCAGTTTCCAATCCACAACTGGCCACTGTGTCCTATCCCAGCATTTTTTTCATTTCCTCAGCATTCTCTCATGAGAAAGTTTGCCAAACCCTTTCTGAAAATCCAGATACAGTGTATCAACTGGTTCCCCTTTAGCCACACCTTTAAAACAAACATGCAACAGATTGGTGAAACCAGACTTCCCTTGGCTAAATCCATGTTGACTATACCAGTCAACCATGCCTTCATTGTATAGTAATTTTGTTCTTTAAACTAGTTTCTACCATTTTGCACAGTACTGGCATCTGATGCATCGGTCTGCAGCTTCACAGATCACTCAGGAATTCCAAAGAAAAAAAGCAGCCCCCCAAAAATGGTCCAGTGCATTTCTAAGAGAGAGGGAGCTCCAGCAACTGCAGCATAAAACTGCTATATTGAAACATAAGGGACCTTTTTACTAAAGTGTGCTATGGTTTTGAATCTAATGCGCAAAATAACAGCATGTTAGGTGCAAAGCCAGTTTGTTGCTTGTCAGGGGTGTGGACAATATTTCCCCATTAGGTAAAGTGCGATGCAGTATGGTAACATTGCACAATTATTACGGAGTAGATAACGTCACCTATTGAGGTGACAGTAATTGCACCTATGCTAACTGCAAGACGTCCCACGGGCACAAAGTGTATACTGCTGTGCTGAAGGCTCTTGCTATGCCCACTTTCCACCCCTATCTAGCCCTCCGACCTCCATCGTGCCGATTCAGTGTGGAAAATCAGACTGTGCAGGCTGTGCGCTAACAGTTACAGTATCAAGGGCCACAGTATGCAATGAAACTCACACTAACTGCATACTAAAAAGGCCTCATTGTGATTACAGAATTGCTTCTTCAAACCGCAGCTACCTTTTCCTCTCCCTTTCTGGTATCAAATATACAGACACAGACACCCCACATGCATATAGTCATCGCAAAATTATTCATCCCTTCTGTATATCCTGTTTTGTTGCATTACAACCTGGAATTAAAATGGAGTTTTGGAGGATAGCACTACGTGATATACACAACATGCGATATACACATGCCTAAGACTTTGAAGGTGCAAAATATCCTTTATTGTAACACAAACAATAATTAAAACAAAAAAAAAAAAACCTGAAAGCAGGAGGGTGCATAGGTATTCACCCCCCAAAGTCAATACGTTGTAGAGCCACCTTTTGCTGTAATTACAGCTGCAAGTCTCTTGGGGTATGTCTTTATTAGCTTAGCACATCTAGTCACTGGGATTTTCACCCATTCCTCAAGGCAAAACTGCTCCAACTCCTTCAAGTTAGATGGGTTGTGTTGGTGTACAGCAATCTTCAAGTCATGCCACAGATTCTCAATTGGATTAAGGGTCTGAGCTTTGACTAGGCCATTACAAGACATTTAAAAAATGTTTCCCTTTAAAACAGCTTTAGCAGTATGTTTAGGGTCATTGTCCTGCTGGAAAATGAACCTTCGTTCCAGTCTCAAATCTCTGGCAGATAGAAACAGGTTTTCCTCAAGAATTGCCCTGTATTTAGTGCCATCTATCTTTCCTTCAATCCTGACCAGTTTTCCTGCCAATGAAAAATATCCCCACAGTATGATGCTGCCACCACCATGTTTCACTGTGGGAATGGTGTTCTTGGAGTGATGGAAAGTGTAGGGTTTGCACCACACATGGCATTTCCCATGATGGCCAAAAAGTTCAATTTTCATCTCACCTGAACAGAGAACCTTCTTCCATGTGTTTCGGGGGTCCGTCACATGCTGTTGTGCAAACTCCAAACATGTTTTCTTATTTCTTTCTTTAACTAATGGCTTTTTTTCTGGCCACTCTTCCATAAAGCCCCACTCTGTGGAGTGCACAGCTTAAGTGGTCCTATAGACAGATTGTCCCATCTCTGCTGAGGATCTTTGCAGCTCCTTATTAATCTTTGGTGCCTTTGTAGCATCTCTGATTAATGCCCTCCTTGTCCAGTCTGAGTTTTGGTGGGCGGCCTTCTCTTGTCAGGTTTATAGTGGTGCCATATTCTTTCTATTTTATTATAATGGATTTAATGGTGTTCCGTGGGATATTCAAAGTTAGGTTATAAAAAAATATCCCAAATTCTGATCTATACTTCTCCACAACTTTGTCTCTGACCTGTTTGAAGTGCTCCTTGGTCTTCATGTTGCTTGCTTAGTGGTGCTGCAGAGTCAGGGACCTCTCAGAACAGGTATATTTACACAGGAATCATGTAACACTGATTGCACACAGGGGGACCCTAATCAACTAATTATGTGACTTCTGAAGTTAATTGGTTGGACCAGAGTTTTTTTTGAGAGGTTTCATAGCAAAAGGGATGAATACATATGCACTCACAACTTTCCAGTGTTTACTTTTTTGTTTGATATAGATAGATAGATAGATAAGATATTTTAATGTCATTTCACTTCACCAATTTAGGCTATATTGTTAGGTCCATTACCTAACATCCAAATGAACCTCCATTTTCATTCCAGGTTGTACGTAATGTGACAAAACAGGACAAAAACCAAGGGGATGAATACTTTTGCAAACACTGTAGAAAGGGATTCGAAAGAATTCCATTAATCATGTTCCACATCTTCCTCTTATTATTTTAAGCTTGGGATTTTAAAAGGAGCATCATATTATGTAGCATTACACACTGCATAATAGGGTGTTCCCAATGTTTTTTCTTCATTAAAACAAATTCAAAACGAGGATCATTTTAACGAGTGCATAATATAAATTTTAAATTTAATTACTTTGCATTCTCCCAAGTGTGAGAGGCATATGGACTTGAAGGGAAAAGGACGATGTGTGGAATAGTCTCTCAGTGGAGGTAGCAGAGATGAGAACAGTATTTGAATTCAAGGCGGCACAGGACAAACGCAGAAGATCTCTAAAAAAAAGAAAAAAAAAAAAAAAAAGGACTATAGTAGTTCATATGGAAGGGCAGACTAGGTAGGCTATATGGTCTTTTCCGCTGTCATGTTTCTAGGTCTGTAAAGGTGTCAGTTGGACCACTACAAAAGTAAAGGGTAAACGTGGCACCAAGGTAGGACAAGGCCATAGCAGAGAGGCTAAATGAATTCTTTGCGTTGGTCTTTACTGAAGATGATGTAGGGGGAAATACCCATACTAGAAATTATAATTGAAGGTGATAAATCAGAGGAATTGAAACAAACCTTGGTGAACATGGAAAAATGATAATTATACTTACCTGGTAATTGTAGTTCCTTGAGTGACGACAGTTCAGTCCTCCACCTCTGGGTTGTGCACCTCCTCCTGCAGCTTGGAGACTGGGCATGTCAAAACGTGACATCACTAGATATAACCTGTTGGTCTCTCCCATCAGCCCCAGTGAACTATTGACAAAGCATACTCAAAGGAGCAACAAATAAGTAGCTAACATGTGAACAGCAATTTTAACTGAACTTCAGCCATTACTATGTAAATCTGCCTCTTCCTCAGGCAGCACCATCTGGTACCCTTCCCCCCCCTGCCATGCGCAGCATGAGCAAGAAGAAAAAGAGTAAGAATGAACAGGTACAAAGAGCAAGACTCAGAAAAAAAACTCAGAGGAGGACAGCACCCAGATACCTACCGGTAGTCCTTCTGTTCCCCCCACAGACCAGCCACTGCCAACGATAGCACCCCGGATGGGAATGAGGACTGAACTGTCATCACTCAAGGACTACAATTACCAGGTAAGTATAATTATCATTTCCTTATCGTTCCTCCAGTTCAGTCCTCCACCTCTGGGATGTAACAGAGCAGTAATCATTGGGAGGGATCCTTCCAGCCGGCTCGTAACACTGCCGGCCCGAGACCGTAAACTTTCGCCGCAGCCACCTCGAGGTGGTAGTGCCTACGGAGAGTATGAAAGGACAACCAGGCGGTCGCCCTACAGATTTCCTTTGGCGAAATCAACGTGTGTTCCGCCCAGAAAGTCGCTCGGTCTCTGACAGAAGTAACTCATAAAACTCGTCGGAACCGCCCGACCTTCCAACAGGTACGTCAACGCCACAGACTCTCTAATTCACCAGGGAACGGAAGCCTTTGCCACCGCTTCCCCTTTTTGGATGCCTCCGAACACCGCGAATAGCCGGTCTGACTTACAAAAGACCTCCAAAACCTTTAAGTATTGCCCCAACAAACACTTAACATCCAAACGGTGCCAACTGTGGTCCCCCCCCAGTGAACCGAGCACTGGCAGAGACACTGTGTGATTCAGGAGAAAAGCAAACATCACCTTAGGCAAAAAGAACAGAACTGGCCACCCCACCACCTTCTCTTTGGAACGGGACCAGAATGGCTCCCTACATGAAAACACTTGCAACTCCGCAATGTGCCTCGCCGAACAGATATCCACCGTAAACACAGTAGTGAAGAGCAAAAACTGCACCGACGCCTGGTGCAATGGCTCAAAGGAAAAACTTTAGCTAATACTCCTAACGCCAAAGTGAGATCCCGCGGCTGAACCAGACGTCTATGCGAGGGATGCCGACTGGCGAGTGCCCTAAGGAGGCGCGACATGACAGCATGAGCGCCTAGCGCGATGCCAAAGACCTTTGCCTCTATAACCCGAAAGGGCTGCCAACTGTAATCTTAAGAACCTGGTTGCCAGAACTTTATCCAACCCGGCCTGCCAAGAAGAAAAGATCAAGGAAACTGAAGCCGTAGCTACCCAAACTTGCCGTCCTGAACAGTAGTCCTCAAATATACAGCCTACTTGGACCTATGTACGAGCCATAGACTGTGTTCGCGCTCTAATCAAAATCGCAATGACTACAGACAAAAAATACCTTTCTCTGTAGCCTTGCCCCTTAAATGGTCAACCTCTAAGCGAGAATCGATCCACATAAGGCATGTGAAGCAGTCCTTAACCAACAGATGTGCCGACACCGGCAAATTCTAGGGCTGTCTGTCGAAACAAAGGAGAAGGAGATCAATGCACCCAGACCGCCTTGGCCAGCGTGGTGCTACCAATGGACCATTCCCTTGATGAACCGCGACACACTGAAGCACTTGTCCAGCGGTTTCTGGAGTCCAGCGGATTACAGGATCCGAGGCAGCATGGATTCACCAGAGGCAGGTCTTGTCAGACAAATCTGATTGATTTCTTTGACTGGGTGACCAGGGAGTTGGACCGAGGGAGAGCCCTAGATGTGGTGTATTTAGATTTCAGTAAAGCCTTTGACACTGTTCCTCACAGGCGACTTATAAACAAACTGAGCACCCTAGGGATGGACCCTAAAGTTACTGCTTGGGTTAGAAATTGGTCGGGTGGGAGGCGACAAAGAGTACAAGTAAATGAGCTCACTCTGAGGAGAAGGATGTCAGCAGTGGTGTGCCCCAGGGATCTGTCCATGGTCCGATTGCTTTTAACATCTTTGTTAGTGATATAGCGGAAGGGCTTTCAGGTAATGTTTGCCTCTTTGCGGATGATACCAAAATCTGCCATAGAGTAGACACCCAGGAAGGGGTAGATAACATGAGGAGGGATCTAGCTAAGCTTGAAGAATGGTCTAGAATTTGGCAGCTGGGATTTAATGTTAAAAAATGTAAGGTCATGCATTTGGGCTGCAGCAATCCAAGGGAGCAATATAGTATAGGGGTGAAGTACTTTTGTCCACTAAAGAAGAGCGGGACCTAGGCGTGGTTGTGTCTGATGATCTTAAAGTAGCTAAACAGGTAGAAAAGGCAATGGTAAAAGCTAGAAGGATGCTTGGGTGCATACGGAGAGGAATGGCTAGCAGAAAAAAAGGAGGTGATAATGCCTCTGTATAAGTCTTTGGTGCAACCTCATTTGGAGTATAGTGTGCAATTCTGGAAACCGCACCTTCAAAAGGATGTGAACAGGATGGAGTCGGTGCAGAGGGTGGCTACTAAAATGATTAGTGGTCTTCATTATAAAGCATATGAGGACAGACTGAAGGATCTTAATAAGTACACCTTAGAGGAAAGGCGGGATAGAGGAGATATGATTGAGAAGTTTAAATACCTCCGTGGCATAAATGTTCAGGGAGAGAGCCTCTTCAATTGAAAGCAAGTTCTGCTACAAGGAGACATGGGATGAGGGTGAAAGGAGATAGATTCAGGAGTGATATGCGGAAATATTTCTTTACGGAAAGAGTAGTGGATCCGTGGAATAGTCTCCCAGTGGAGGTGGTAGAGATGAGGACAGTAACTGAATTCAAAAAAGCATGGGACAAACACAGAGGATCTCTAAAGGTAAAAAGGGGACTGTTGTAGTTGTTATGGAAGGACAGACTAGATAGGCCATGTGGTCTTTTTCTGTCGTCATATTTCTATGTACGCCCACAGAGCGCATACCTAAAGAAGACCCATCGACGGCTACCGATGCCTCAGTGCGACCAAGTACTCCGATATTTTTCCTCGCTGCTTGCCGAAGAAACGACTGACTTTGCTGACTGGAAGGCTGCTGTTATATCCATGAGTGGCAGTTCACATTGGTGAACTATCTGTGAAAAGATGTCCGGATGCCGCAGCCACTGCCCGGCCTCCACCTGGACCCTGCTGAGAAAAACAGCCATCAAATTGTCCTTCCCTCGCAATGTATGCTGCCGAGAGTGCCAACAGCCGACGCTCTATTCAAGAGAACCGAGCGTCAGTTTCCTCTGCCATGGTTGCACCTGCTGTGTCACCCTGACAATTAATGTAGAACACCACCGCAGAATTATCTGACAACACTCAGCTAGTCCAAGCTTCCACCTTTCGTCTAGAACCCCTGAAGCATTCGAAAACCTGCTCTCAATTCCAGCCGGCTAATTGAGCAAGAGCTCTCTTGAACGGACTATTCGCCTTGCGCGAACTGAGCTCCCGACCGGACTCCTCATTCTGCCAGCTTCGCGTCCGTCAATAACAATAGCCACTCCAGCTGCTTCTGAAATAATCTGGCTCTCAGCGAACTCGGATGCAGCCCCCCCATCGAAGATGGTGCCTAACCTTGCGGTAACAAGGCAGCCGTTGGGTCTGCAAATCTGACTAAGGCGATCCCCGGAAAGCAGCGCGCTCTGTAAAAGCTGCCTAAGAAAGCTGGCCCAGGGCCCCTCGTCCAGGGTTGCCGCCCTTGCTCCCAGCACGCGCCGCGAAGCCCACGGTGCGAGAGCCGTAGTGGACCTGAACTAGCCTCCCCATTGCTGAAGCACTTAAACTCGCCGGTCCGGTAGGAACACCTTTCCTCTCTGCTCGACCAAACCACACCCACAGATACTCTAGCTCCTGGACGGGAACTAAGCGGCCCTTGTTGTTTTGGGGGTTTTTTCATAATTAAGTATTTTCAACATATTACAAAGAAACAAATGTTTCAAAGAACCACAGAAAACCCCAACCACAGGGGATAATCTTAACCATTAAACCCTGCAATCAGACTTACAGCTCATAGCAGGGAAAACTGAAAGGAAGAAAAAAATCAAAGAAAATAAAATTAACTTAGGAAAAAACTGACTAAATTCAAAGTACGTAGAATAAGGCCAGTAAAATAATTATTACAATTATTAATAGACCCAGAACTTAAAAGGGCATGAAAATAAAACTAAAATGAAATTAAAATCCTGACTAACTGCTCCATATCTGCCTCTCGAGTGAGCCCAGCACCTAGGCTCACTACGTCTCCTGCTGCATGGAGACTGGACACACTGGGGCTGATGGGAGAGACCAGCAGGTTATACCCAGTGATGTCACGATTTTGACATACCCAGTCTCCATGCTGCAAGCGGAGGTGCACAACCCAGAGGTGGAGGACTGAACTGGAGGAACGATAAGGAATGTGATAAGGCAATTTGACAAAGAGTAGCAAATCATCTGGACCTGACAGTATACACCTCAGGATGCTTAAAAAAACTTAAAACTGAAACTGCAGACCTACTGTTAGTTTACAAATTACTATCATTAAAATAGTCTATATTACCTGAAGATTGGAGAAGGGTCATCTAACAATCAATTTTTAAAAAGAGTTCTGGGGTTATCTGGGAAATTACAGCCCAGCAAGTCTGATGTCAGTGTTGAGCAAAATGGTAGAAACCATTATAAAGAAAATTATTGAACATAAAGATAGCTTTGTCTCATTAAACCATGACTAATATGGATTTAGGTAAGGGAAGTCTTGCCTCACCAGTTTCAAAAAAACTTAAGTGTGAATAAACATGTAGATAAAAAGTGAGTCGTATTTTCAGAAAGACTTTGACAAGGTCCTTCATGAGAGGCTTTGAAGGAAATTAAAAAGTCATGGAACAGGCTCAATTCTCTCAGTGGAGAAAGATGAAAAGTGGAGTGCTCCAACTTTTGACTGAACCCACTGCTTTTTAACATATTTTAAAATGACCTGAAAATGGGAACAAGTAATATGATCAAATCTGCAGATGACAATAAATTATTCAAAGTTGTTAAAACACGAGAATTGTGAAAAATTGCAAGAAGACCTGGCATCCAAACAGCAGGTGAAATTTAAGGTCAACCCAAACTATAGCTTACACAATCCAAGGTTCCACATTAGGAGTCACAACCTGGAAGGAGGATCTAGCATAACAAAATGCTAAGAATTGTAAGGAAAGGCATGGAGAATAAAACAAAAGGATATCATAATGCCTCTGCATCACTTCATGGTGCGACCACACCTTGAGTATTGTGTGCAGTTCTGGTTGTCATATTTAAAAAAAGAAAAAAGGATATAGCAGAATTAGAAAGGTACAGAGAAGTGTGACCAAAATGAGTGGATGGAAGGATATCCCTATGAGGAATGGCTTAAAAGTTCAGGACTCTTCAGCTTGAAGAGCAATGTTCGCCCAAAATCTTTTGAATGGGTGTGTCACCTGGCTAATTTTTACTGACCGCTTGGCTAACTTAATCTGATGAATTGACACTGTAAAATAATGAGCAGAAAAGGAAAATTATTTAAGTGATTTCATAATACTTAAACATAAACAAGCAGCAGACCACTCCGGTCACTAACCTCACAAAAGAGCACATCGGAGGAAAGCCCTCTCCCTGCACGCAGACCAGCAGCTGAAGCAGCGGATTGCTCAGCACACGTGCTTTCACAAAGAGCTCCTGTGTGACCAAGCTTTTCAGCGCGTCATCGCCTACCCCTGCCCAATCGGGGCCCAGCTCTACACTTTAAAAGGGGGCGCGAACAGGCGCACCCGCGCCTTGCGGGCCACGCCAGAGGGTCCTTTGGCACGGCCCTTAGGCTAAGGCACTTAAGCCTACACATCTACCAAAGAAACAATGAAGAAATACTCCATGTGGAATTGTCAACTACACAGAGTACAGCTGAGCTCCCCCAAGGTTGAGCTCGCACACCTCATCCCCCTCACAGATTCATCGACCGCAGCAAGTATACCCCTACAATCACTATTTAACTGACCTTTTACAGCCTAAAACTTGAATTTACCATACCACTCTGCTCAATCTGTAAAGTTAGATCAGGTTTCTGTGTTAACAAATATTTGATGTCCTGGGATACACTAAATACTATTGTTAGTAGCTTTCCTACAGTTTATTACTGTTGTCAATAGTATATCTTCACCTAGTACTGTTGTCAGTAGCTAGCCAGCCAGTAACTATCATACATTTTATTACTGTTGTCAGTAGTATATCTTCAACCAGTACTGTTGTCAGTTGTCAGTAGCCAGCCTCCCAGTAGTTATCACTCATTGTATTATCGTTGTCAGCATTACTCATTACTGTTGTCAGTAGTATATCATCATTCAGAACCGTTGTCAGCAGCTAGCTAGCCAGTAACAATTATAACTATTATACATTTTATTACTGTAGTCAGTAGTATATCCTCAATCAGTACTGTTGTCAGTAGTTATCACACAATTATATACTGTTGTCAGTAGCTTTCATCAATTAGGATAAATACTGTATTTAGTAGCTCTCCTTTCAACTTTCTGCATAACACCACTTCCCAGTGATTTACTTTCTCTCACATCTTCCTACCCTGGTATATAACTGCTTAGCTCTACTAACAGCAACCCATCTAAAATGCCACGTACAAACATTATGCTAATGAAACTATCTTATATAGGTTTAGTATTAGCAATACTAACCATTGACCTAACACTAAGCCTAAACAGTAAAAATCATAAAACAATTCCCATAATTCACACACATACTCGAAACAACTACCATATTGGACACATTTACCAAACAACCATCCTAGATTAAATTTCCATAGACTAATTCACATAAAACAAACAAACTCACATCAAACAACCAAGGGAACATGCACCAACAACTCAACATCCTTTTCATGCTTCCTTATCAACGCACGCTCGATGAAAAACAAGCTTCCCATATTTAATGACTTAATATCTGACTTAAAACCAGACATATTATGTGTCACAGAAACCTGGCTCTCCGATACTGACACAGTCTACATAAATCAACTTAATAATGAAAACTATGACACTTTCTACAAACATCGAACTAATAGAAAAGGCGGAGGAGTATTAATGATGACGAAAAAGGTACTAAGTACCAAAACAATCCAATCAAACATCTCTAATAACATAGATACATTATTAATAAAAATTGGCCTCATGAAACTCTGCTTAGTATACAGACCCCCAGACCAAAAACCAGACTGCCTTGACTCTTTTATTGAACTCCTCAGCTCATCTACTGAACACCACCCTATAATTATGCTAGGAGACTAACCTTCCCTCGCTACCAACATTGGACTCTAAACTATTCTTTGATACTATATCAGACATGGACTATCATCAGATAATAAACACACCTACACACATCAAAGGTGGAACTCTCGATCTTGTCCTCATCCCTAATACACTCTTCAAACTAATCAATCCAAATTCAGTTGAATGTACACAGGTACCCTGGTCTGATCACTACATTATCAAATTAAATCTTGCTTATCCCTTCACTAGCACTATCAATCACACCAGAAATGTCCCAACTACAAGATTTAAAAAGTTTAACAATGCAGAATTTATTGACCTAACAATCCCCTACCTCTTATCACCACCAACGAATTTAGATGACACTGTCAAAAACTGGCATGAAACCATCAACAATGCAGCCAAAATTAATCACACATACAAAAAGATCATCCACTCTAAGACTAATACCAAACCATGGTTCAACACTACACTAAAACAAATGAAAAGGAATCTTAGAAAACTAGAACACAACTGGCGCAAATCTAAATTGATGATACACAAAGAAATATACAATAACCACCTCACTAAATACAAAGAAACCTTGGACAGCACAAAAAAAGAATACTATGCTAAAATACTATCAAAATCATATAACAGGCCAAGAGAGTTATTCTCCATTGTCAGAAACCTAACCAACCCTCAAACTTCTGACAATGAAATAACTGACATCTCAGTTCAAACCTTAGCCCACCATTATCAAAACAAAGCAAAAATGCCGTCAATGTCTATAGACACTATCAACTTATCACACCAGTCTCCAGATGAATGGTCAGAGTTTCATCCCATAACTAAAGAGACACTAAAAAATATCATCACCAGTCTCAACACCACAACTTCTTACCTAGATCCATGTCCAGTAACGTGGATAAAAAACACACTACCAATTTTATTACCCTACATTCTCTCAATAGTGAACCTCTCACTAACCCAAGGCTACCTCCCACCATCACTCAAACAGGCACAAATACGACCAATCCTTAAGAACAGCAAACTTGATAAAACCTCGCCTGCATCATATAGACCCATCTCTAGCATACCATTCTTGGCTAAAATAATTGAAAAAGTGGTTCAATTACAGACACAGGATTTTCTAGACTCATCTTACCCTCTTGATGAGCAACAGTATGGCTTTCGGCCCCGCCATGGAGTTGAAACACTCCTTACAGTTTTAATAGATGCGCTCCTAAGAGGGATTAATAATCATAAACAGGCCTTCATTCTACTTTTTATTGATATATCAGCTGCGTTCAATAGCGTACACCACACAATAATGCTCAATAACTTGAAACAAATAGGCTTAAACTCCACAGTACATAATTGGTTCTCATCCTACCTAAATAACAGAACGCAAAACGTAAGAATTGGGAACCAAAACTCAACCACATATAAACAAGAAATTGGATTACCACAAGGATCAGCGCTGTCAGCCCTGCTTTTCAATATTTACATAAAACCAGTCTGCAACATTTTCAAAAAATTTGGAGTAAAATATCACCTATACGCAGATGATATTATGATGTATATTCCATTTACGATACCCAACCTACCGCTTCAACTCCTATCGGACTGCTATAATGAAATTACAACCTGGCTAAAAGCACAAAACTCCACATAAATCACACTAAAACTGAAGTTCTAATCGTGACCAAGAACAAATCCTATATATCCCCCCAACACACATAAGACTTCAAAACCAAGAAATTAAAATAAAAGAGGACATAAGATATCTAGGCGTTATATTAGATACACACCTTACGCTGGAAACACACATTAGCAACACCATAAAGAAAATTTATTTCAAACTCAAAACCCTCAAACAACTTCGTCCTCTAGTATTTACACAAGACTTTATCAACATAATTCAGGACACCGTAACTCCACATTTTGACTTTGCCAATCTAATTCTAATAGGCATATCAAAACAAAACATCAAACAAATGCAATTAGCTCAAAACGCAGCGGCCAGAATTATATTGAAAATTAACTCACTCCAACACATATCACCAATACTAGCCTCCCTCCATTGGCTACCAATTCAAAGTAGAATAATCTACAAAACAATAATAACTTCATTCAAAGCCTTATATGATATGGCCCCGACTACACTATGCAACCTAATACACAAAGAACCATCTAAGCCTACACACAGAAAAAGACAATTAAACAAATTAAAGATTCCAAGAGAGTATACAAGAGCCCATAAATCAACAAACAGAGCCTTTTCTCACATAGCCCCAACTATCTGGAATTCCCTCCCAGAGGAGCTACGAACACTAACGGAGATCATGGAACTCCGCAAAAAACTGAAAACTTATCTGTTCACCAAACACTATAACATAGATAACCAATCACCTACTTTAGACAAAGGCTAAACGGGTATCTGTCTGCCTCAATCAAAATCCCTTCAACCCTCACACATAGCACACATTCTTGATGATCCCACATCCTTTGTCTTCTCACGTCCATGTATATATATATACATATATATTTGTATATAGTTTATGCTGTGCTGTTTTATTTCACATTGTCTAGACTATAATATGATGTTCCCTGTACATATGTTCTGTTATATTATGACGTTCTCTGTAAAACAAACTTGCTTTGTTAATTGTTGTTCACTGTGAACCGCAACTGAACTTTGGAAGATGCGGTATATAAATGTGTATAAAAATAAAATAAAATAAATAAAATAATAGCATATGTAAATATAATATGAATTAAACACTTAAATTAATGTGCAAGTGTGACAAAAAAATGCATTGCATATCGAATTTCTTGGAAGATGGCTAGTTACATTGTCTACTGCCAGCCGGCTTATAGTGCAGCCCATCCAGCTGGCTAAAATTTCTGGGGAGAAAACTAAAAAAAAAGACATTTGAGGGGAAACATGATAGTGGTTTATAAAATAATGAGTGGAATTGTCTATTTACGCCTTTAAAAATTACAAAGACTAGAGAACACGCAACAAAGCTATTAAGTAGTATATTTGTTAATCAAAGATTTTATTTTTAACTCAACACATAATTAATCTCTGGAATTTGTTATGGGAGAATGTAGTAAAAACTGTTAGCGTAGCTAGGTTTTAAAAAAAAAGGTTTGGACAAATTCCTGGAAGAAAAGTCCACTTCTTATCCCTAGGATAACCAGCATGGAATCCGTTTATGTTTTGGGATCCTGGGAGGTATCCACGGTTAGCAACAGGATATTGGGCTTGGTGGACCTTTGGTCTGACCCAGTTGGTAAATCTTATGTTCTTAATTCTAAAATAACCAATTTAGAAAGGTAAAAAAAAATTTAGAAGTTGTGCTCCTTATATACGTACTTATTGCCTTTATAAACATGATTGACATCTATTCATTTTTACTGGACCCTTCTGGGCTGTGTGGCTTAAAGACATGAAAGATAATTTTGGAGGTATGGAAGAATGCAAAGTCTAAAAAGTTTCCTAAAATAGGGCATCTAATTTTATTTGGAAATGCAGACCTGATTATCGCACTAGATGCTCTGTAGTGTGCATCTGGACGATTAATACCTGCCCCTTTCATGGCCTTTCCTTAAATCAGCTTTATGTCAAAATGAAAGCGAACCCAAGGGCTAATCCCATGCCTCTGTTCTCCACGTCCTAGCGCAACCGAGCTACAAGCATGGCAGCAGCGAAAAATAATATACCATGGCCGCTTTCGCGTCGCGGGTGAAAACAAACTGCCCAATCCTGGCTTTTTCTTCAGGCTGCACACAGCTTGCCGCCAGCAGCCACTCAGCGCGACCGGGAGACCAGGCCCCGTAACGGAACGCCCAACGTACACTCTCCATCGACTGCAACTTAAGCTGCAGTATAGTAACAGGCTAACAGCATACACAGGGCGACAGAAAGAATGACCCACCCCTTTCCTGCGCGCACCACCAAACGCCTCTCTACGGCGGGCGCGCAGACCTGGGCTCCAAGAATGTCACGAGGAAAACAAAGCGTGACGTCATTTCACTGTGCCCGACGGCGTCTGTGACCGTGTTATAGGCTCTCTTCTAAGCGTCGCTGTGCTCGGCTTTGTAAGTTTTATATTGTATTATACGTTTTTCTGTAGGAACCAAACTTCGTTTTATGCTTATACGGTGCGGTTCGAATTTTTGTGCAGATCGTTTCCAAAACCAGCTGAGTATCTTGTTCGAATCATTATTTTGTTTGTGAAAGAATGGAAGCCTTTGAGTGATTTTTTGTTTTTAGGGGGGCGCGAAGGAGCCAAGTGATTTCAACCTGACGTAAATTATGTTATATAAATAAGGGCTATTAATCGTTCTTTGGAGTAAGCTGGAAAACCGTCATTGCAAGCTGCGTCCATTATTTGATCATTTACTACCCCAAAAGAGGTTTTTGAAATCACGATCGCTAATTGCGACAGTGCAACCTTGAAAGTTATGGTCTAAATTGTAGTCATAGTTGTGCCAAAGTATGCCTTTATAATGAGAGTGCTTTGAAGTGCTATATAGGTCTAGAAAATTCCTTTAAAGTCTTTTAGTTTTCTTGACCCAATAGTTATAGCTGAACCAGCAAAGTACTTTGATGTTTGTTGTTGTTGTGTGGTGTTTGGTTTTTTGTTTGGTTTGGTTTTGTTTTGTTTTTTTACAAACAGTCCCGTTCTCAGCAAGATAGTGCTTTATCCTAACAGTCGGAGCTACTGTGATTTTTTTTTTTTTTTGCCCCTTGTCTACTTTTGATTTCTTCTTGTTTAGTTTGACTGGGCTTTCGTGTTCTTCTTGTATCTATTTTATATAGTTTTTGGGGATAAAAAGTTTTGTAGATTTATTATGATAATGTATCTCATTTTTAAAAAGTCTACTCTGTGTTTTTCAGTCACCCCCTAGGTAGTGGCAGTACTACTTTTGCACTCTTCCCTCCCCTGATTTTGGATGTGAAGGCACCTTTTGGAAAGGCCATTCAGATGGCCAAAGAGACATGCAAGTTTTAAAAATGTGTGTCAATGTGGCAATTTTAGAAGTGCCTCTGTAGACCTGCACCGTCAGTACAAAATCATTCCTTATCGTTCCTCCAGTTTAGTCCTCTACCTTTGGGTAGTGCACCTCCTCCTGCAGCTTGGAGACTGGACCAATCAGAATCTTCCCCTCACTGGATGTAGCATGCTGTAACTCCCATCAGCCCCCAGTGTGTCCAGTCTCCATGCAGCAGGAGGACTTAGTGAGCCTAGGTGCTGGGCTCACTGGAGGATTTGTTAAGGAGCAGGCTAGATAGTTTAAAGGGGCAATTTTTGTTTTGAATTGTTTTCAATTCTTTTCACTTATTAAACTTCTTCTATTTGTTTCCAGTGGTTCAGCTTATAGTGGAGCCGTCTTTAAGGACAAGAGAGTGTCCACCTATATGGGAGGTCCGTCTGGCGGTCACGGTCCTGTCAAGCTTCTCAGGCTTTTAATTTGGCGGTCTCTTTCTGCAGGCTTTCTGCTCCTTTACAGTTCAGGGCAGAGCTCCTTTTCCGGCGAACCACCCGATGGCTGCGGTGCCTTAGCAGTCTGTACGGCTCACTGGAGAATCAGCATTGGATAGTGTTTTCCCTTTTATTTTGATCCTTTACAGTTCTTTTATTTTTTATTCTTCAGTGCTGCCTTTTTTTAAAAAAAAAGGCACCTTCCTATCTTTGACGGTGGAAGGGCTGTGAGTTCATTTTGCAGATCTCTCCCCCTGGACTGGACGGGGGAGAGCTCTGATGCGAGAGCGACGCAAGCCTGGCCTGTCGCGGACAGTAGCCAGCACGAAGGCAGGAGGCTCACCGACGGTTACTGCTCTGCCTACAGCAGTACCGCTGGTTTGGGCTCGTTGCAGATTCCCGGCAGAAGGTAAGTTCATGAGCTTGCATCTCTCACTTTAATTTGGGACAGCAGTCTGTTTTCGTCGACGGGGAGTGTCAGACGGCTGCCTGGGTGAGAATCTTCACAGTCTTGGCAAGTGCATATCTCTATATGATTTGCAAGGGATTGTGGGCAATGCAGTTCATTCACACCAGACACAGCTGCTCACAATAATTAGTTGTGCTTTTGGGTAAAGCCAATAAGATATTTATTTATGGGGTTATTTCTCCCAACACAGATATGCTTGGTAGCACATAAATCAGGTTACTTGCTTTCAGTGTTAAACTTGGAAAAACAAAATCAGAAAACAACATTTGAACTTGTCAGGCAATCAAAGCAAAAGAAATAAGACCTGGTTGGCAACAAACTGGTCTTTTCTGTAGGCATTAGCTAATGTTTTCTTAGCATATATCAAACAACAAACCAAAAGCCACAAAGAAAGGAAAAAACTGTTCTTTTCAGGTTAACTTCTTATCTCTTCCCACATAGATTCAGAAGTGATTCTCTCAGAGCTTACAAGCAATTAGATAAGGCTCAATTGCTAGCAGTTACCCAGCTGAAACCCCTTTAGCTGGCTTGCTTTCTACTGCGTGGCTAGAAATCCTACTCAGGAGCTTTTCTGAGTAGATTAAAGAACAAGTTTGTATTTCTTTGTGATGGTTGCTGTACTTTATAACAGAAAATCACCAAAGGAGTTTAGACAGAGAGCAGTCCATGTAAACAGATTCTTCATCTGCTATCACCCCCTCTTCTTCAACAAGCATGGGTTCAATATCATGGATTGGCACAGATGAATCTCCCAATGGAGCACTTTCAGGAGAATACTTGTTTCCCTGCTGTCTTTCAAGGTTATAGCTAGGGCATAGATCAGTGTTCATACCTGAGCTTCCATTGCTGTTAGAGTTCCTCTCTATATAGCCTGGCCAGTATGTAGTCCAGTTCTTATGTCCAGCCTTCCAATCCAGATCCCTGGACACTGGATCTCTCTTCACATACCTTCTGGCACGGGTCTTAGGGTCCCTTCCACGTGCAGCCGTCTCCCTCCCAGGTAGCGTCTGGAGATTCCTAGCTCTGCAGCACCATTCCTCTGGCTTTCCCCAGTCCAATGGTGTATGCTGGCCCTTGGAATACCTCCCAGTATACGTACTGCTCTGGACTCTTCTAGACCTCTCAAAGGCTTTTCTCCTCTTTCTTCCAGAGGGTTTCTTTCCCTCTCTGTCCGTCCGGTTTGGCTTCTGCTTCTGATGATCCTTCAGATGAAACTGATCAAGCTCAAGCTGATTCTCAGGATACTGAGGATGATTCTCTGTAGAATAAACTCTACCTTTATTCTGCCTAGATGAGTGCTCCTCCCTAACACAGCGCAGCTGTGCTGAATCAGGCCCTGCCCTTTGAGATGAGTGCTTAGGGATTACCTCATAGCCCTCCTGATTGAACACACGTTTCCCCACTTCAGCTCCTCTAATGGCTGTTGGAAACCTGGTGCATTCTGGGACTGGTAGTCTTTTATGGGAAAATTCTGTTTTCTTATTTCTACCAGAACTGACAGGTTGCTTGTTCAGAGTCACTTCACCTTTTCTATAGCTCCTTCCTGAGCTATGATAAGCTTCCTTATCACAGGAGGCAGTTCTGGTCCTGGCTTCCCGCGTTGTTTTTGGCGCCCTTTTGGGGTGCGCGCTGATAGCGTTGGCCATTTTGGGGCTGTGAGGTGAGCTCCGGGCCGTGGTGTGGAGGCAGAATTTTCGACATGGTGGCTCTGCGTGGTGTTGTTGTTGTGTTGTTTTTATTTTATTTTCGATTTTTCTTTGTCCCTTTTGAGGCTCTGAGGGTAATTTTCCATCCTTTCGCTGGGACCACTTCGTTGGTTTTCTTTTCTCCATTGGGTTTCTTTGCAAAGATAAATACATAAATAAATGAACATGGAAGCCCAAAACGGCACGGTAGCTTCTAGCTGCTGATACGGCGGGACGGCTGCAGACTGCGGAATGGTAGGGAGGTTCAGTCTCCTCCAGCTACTATCGGAACTTAGCACCGCAGGAAATGGCCTATACCTAAATCCAGCCCTCGTCGGCCCGGGGTATGACGGGTTCCTTCTGGGTGCTTTATGCTATTATTTCGGCAAATCCTGGTAAGCAAATGTTAGGTAGTAAAGCAGCCCTGAGCGGTATGCATAACTCAACTGTGTTCGGCAGCAGAGGAAAGCAGCGGCAACGCTCTAATATGTGAAGCAATACGTGTTTTATTTAACAAAAATTTTAAAAAAAAAAAGACTATATGTTACGGATATGGTGAGAGAGATTCCGTGAAGCAGAATTACTGGGATCAGTCATGCCTCATGAGGCCTACGGTATTAATGCCAGGGAGCTGCTTTCTAGAGGGTGGGTGTGCTTTCGCTTTAGCATTTGGCTTGCAGCCGGCGCTACAGGTTTCAGTTTCTCGTGAGAATAAAGAAATGGGGAAGCCTATAGAAAATAGGAGAGATGTTGGTCCCGTATCAGAAGAATGCTGATCAAAAAAAAAAAAGACGCATACGTCTTATGGGATGCCAATACTCCCTTCTCGGCAGTGCCTTTCGGCTAAGTCACTGCCCTGACACAGCTTTGACTTGCTATCTTTCCTTCTGACAGCCAAGCAGAGTAACAGATAACTCCTATCCGCTATTCATTTCTTTTTAGAAGGTAGGACTATGCCTACATGCAGGTCTCATCAAAGAACTGTCTGGGAAAGTAAGGTACACTTCGAATTTGGGTGTCACTACCGAGTATCCCTGTTGTCGCCCTACCGCGTGCTTTCGCGATTAAATGCCGCTAAGCTTGCTACTCGCAAGGGTTAACAAACATGGCTTCGGAAACCAGGACATCGGTGGCAGTAACAACTAACCGTCTAGAGACAGATCTGCTCGGCAAGCCTCTCAAAACATTATCGAGAGTAGTGAGGAGTGTTTTTAGTGGTTCGCACAGGGAGCTGCGGGCAGGAGTACACAGGGTTCAAGTATCCCCTGAGGGCAGCAATCTCAGGCCACGGGGACTGGGATTTTTGGTCCTACGGGCACTCCTTGTGGTCTTGGGCAGGTCACTTCACTCTCCATTGCCCATGTTTTCCTGCAAGTATTAGCATAAGGCGTTTACGGACCCCTTGGGTTACAGGTATCCCCCCATTGGCCGCTTGTCTCGATGGAGGGGTGCTCTAAATACAGCTAAATAGAATACATAAAGGAGGAGCTCTCAACGAGTACCTCACGGCCTTTACAGGAGAGTTGCTTAGCATGGTCACAGCTGTTAGGCCGGAACTCGGCCATGTCCTCTATTTATAGTCGGTAGCACGACACTTTCTTTTCCCAAAAAGGGCCAAACTACATTTGTCAGGAGGGGCAGCAGAGTCCGCCCCGTTATCAAGTTCCCCTTCCCTCCTCCCCTTTTGTTTTCTCCCCTTCAATGGCCTCTAGGTTTTCTAGCGTCTTCCGGGCAGTGGCAGGACGCGGGCGCAGATCCCTCGAGCCTCGGGTGCAGTGGCAGCCGTTTGGCTTCAGAAGGCCTTGTTTTTTCCGGTAGGACTCGGCTGCATAGCACGTGGCTCCGGCGGTTGGGCGTACCTCTACCAGCTACTCTTCCTGGGAGCTCATACCCAACTAAGTATATAGGGTATGAGAGAACTGTAGAGTGGTAAGGGGTAACCAAGGCTCAAAAATCTTGCGTACCAAGCTAATCCGGTAGAAAACTGAGAGACAATGCTTTCTAACTTAAGGGGGTAACATGTTCGGTAACTTTAACATGATTGGCTAATTGAATGGTTATATCTATGAAGCCCTTAAATTGCTGCAAACCATTGCAAAATTATGGTAGACATGTTACAGTGGTCTTAACTTGATAGAATGAGGGTATGGACCATTGTAGGTAATGCTTTTCCAGCCTCTAAAAAGACCCAAATTGATCTAATACGACAGATTACGAAACATGCTTTACGCTTAGCAGACGTCTGTATATTAAATCTAAACTCAGAATCCAGCTGACAACCCAGAATTTTGACAGAATTGACAAGCAGGAACTGGTGTCCTGCTCGGCTAGGTGAAAGAGTTGGTGTACCTTTGAAGGCTTAAGCTGTTTCGGAGCCAATGTAGTCAATTCATTGATCATCTTTGACACGCTCTACCTTCCCCCCCCCCCCCCCCCTCCACTAAGGCTCGGTGACTGGATGGGAGAAGCAAGTGGACTGAGAAATAAATAATAGGGGAGAGAAGATGCGGCTCTGGGGGACGATACAATGCAGATAGTGATGTGGTGTGTACTGGGAACCGTGGGGAACACGAGTGGTTTGAGGTGTTTGGAATGTGCGTAGCCATCTAAACCCATCACAGCGGTTTTCCTGCATTTAGGCGTTCCCTGACCTCATTTAGTGGAGCAAGAAGACAGATTTTCCCTAAAGCCAAACTTTTATCGGACATTTGTTTTTTTTCTTTTTCCTCAGTGACATTGTAGTTGCAATAATACTTTTTACAAGAATTTTGGCAGCAAATGGATCATTTGCTAGTTCTCCAGGATGATGGGAGAGTTTTTAATGATGGAACAGTTGACTGCTTCTTCCAAAGTCTTGAGAACATTTCCATTTAAAAACTTGCCTCAAGCTCTAGGCCGCACTGCGTCATAGAAGCCAGTCACTGGGTCATAGGGTCAGGCGCGGCTGGTTACTTCGGAGACCAGAGGCCTTGTGGAGCTTCCAGTCATAGGGATGTGAGAGTTGCCAGGTGGAGGCGGCCCACACGCTTTGTGGTCCGGTATCCTTTTTCCTGAGATAGCCAATTCTGGCCTTAGGATCCTACCCAGTTTCCAAGAGGACGTGTAAGCTACCCGAGGCGTGTAGCAGGGCAAGCGGTGGTTGCCGTTCTACACGTGGGATACAGGTTCCGTTGCCGGTTATTCGGATGTAACGTTCTTTTGGGTTGTGTTAGTGGAAGGAAATAAATGAATAAATAACTGAATAAAAAAATGAATATATAAATAAATCTATAGGTATATATCGGTTATATTTGTCAGCTTCTCGCTCGTCAAAGGTTATGGACTTTCCTTCCGGAGGTTTGTCCAACACTTTATTTCACTCTGCTCCTTTCGAGGGTCTTTTCTCACACGACTCTTCGAGGGCGCAAGACACCCAGTGGTCATTCTCAGATTGAAACTGCGAGTGATTTGCAGGCGTTCGCAGCTCGGGGGTCAGGTCGAGCGGTGCGGTTAGGTACTGCACTTCTCTGGTCAGGTCTGGTCTGTGTCCAGTGGGATGTGTTCTCGTTCCCTCCTGACCTTTCAGCTTGGTATGGCAGGAAGTCGATAGACCGCTATTGGCCTCTCTATTTCAGTTTCAGTCACGGGTTTCGTGTGTAAGGTGGAATTCTTTGTGGCCCGTCGCTCGACGAGGGACATTTCAGAGTAAAAAGCTCTTTCCTTCTGAGGTCCATTTCTTTTTGTCTTTGGGCAGGGGGTGCGTCGCCCGGTGTCTTTGGGCTGCCCAAAAGTTCTCTTCCCTGTCATTCGCATCAAAAAGGGTGGCTTACAGTTTTGCGAGCGACAGGTGGTCTGGATTCGGGTGGATGCTAAAATCAGTTGGACATAAAATGGGTATTGTGTTGCCCTTCGGCGGTGTTCGAGCCTTTCGCGATGCTAATCATCGGTGGTGTATACATCCGTTTCCCGGTCCTTGCGGAGATAGTCCTTTCGGGTTGCAGGTGGCGGGAGCGTCCGCTTCCTGTGCGAGATTGAGGGCTTGTTCTTGGAGGGTGCGAGCGGCGTCCTGGGCAGTGCTCCGACTTGTTTCCCCTCTGTAGTTGGGTGTGGCGGCGTTTGGTATGTCGCTGCTGTCTCTCGGAAACCACTCTTGTCGGGCGGTGTTGGAGGCAAGGGCTGCCTGTGTTGGGTCGCCGAAGTTGTGTGCCGGCTGGTTGGATCCCTCCCGTTGGTACTGCTCTGATACATCCCAAAGGTGGAGGACTAAACTGGAGGAACGATAAGGAAATCGAAATTACACTTACCTGGTAATTGTAGTTCCTTGAGTGACGACAGTTTAGTCCTCCTTCCTGCCCTACATTTCAACGGTCAGCTCGGCACAGGTTCGGAAATGCGTGGCGCAGTTGCGAGGGAGGGTTTTCACGTTAAGCTCAGATACCTTCCCTTTTGGTTTGCTCTCTTCGGCCTATGTCCGGGTTTTCGGGCTAGGCGGGGAAGGGCGGCCTTATGGAACGGCTCTTGGTCTTCGGTTTAGCGGCATGTTCCTGTTTTCCTCAGGATGCTGGGTTTTTCTTTAAAAAAAAAAATGAAAGTTTTAGCTCCTTACTGGTTGTTTTCTTGAGTCTGCTTTGTCAATATGTTACTGGGGGCTGATGGGAGTTACAGCATGCTACATCCAGTGAGGGGAAGATTCTGATTGGTCCAGTCTCCAAACTGCAGGAGGAGGTGCACTACCCAAAGGTGGAGGACTAAACTGTCGTCACTCAAGGAACTACAATTACCAGGTAAGTGTAATTTCGATTTGCTTACATGTCTCTAGATTTTCAAGGGTTTGCCGGCATAAAGACCTACATGTGTGCATGTCATAGTCGTATCATAAGATAGGTATGCATGTGCAGTGTCAAGATGGGCACATGCACTCAAGACACTTATGAGGCCCCTCTCCATGTGGAACCTCTGCACATGCTCAATCTACAGGAAGCAGAGACTATTGGGATGCCAACTTCTGGCTGAAAATCCGCATGGTCCTGACAGAGGAAGAGCTCCTCTACCCCCCCCCCCCCCCCACACACACACACACACACCCACCTACCTACACAGGCCTCTCCAGGCTTCAGCAAGAGGGCTCTGCGAGAGGATTCACATAGCCCTTGGCATAGTAAGTCACCCAAGTCACAGAAAATAGGGGGACACTTAGCTGCAGGCAGCAGATGGGTATTTGTGGCAGCAAGGGTTGGGTGAAAAGGCTTCCCACCCAAGAGACGCTCTTTAAAAGGCCTGTAAGAGCAACACCAGTCTGAGCAAACAAAGATATGAGTGTAGCCACAGACAACCAGAAGCACAGTTTGGAACTAGATAGGGAGAGCAGGCACACATACTGTAGATAGCAGAGCAGTACAAAGGGAACAGGAGGTAACCATAGCAAGTACATCAGAAAGTTGCTGGGACGTGTGTGCAGGCAGGCACAAGGCCCTGTAAGGATTTATCTAGATCAAGAAACATATAGTACACAATGTATATACATGGTTGCATGCATTGCTGGCACATACCGTAGGAAAGCAGCCTCATTGTGCCCCAAGAGTGTAGAACATCAGATAGCCATCAGCGATGCCCACGGTTGCGATGTGATGTTTGAAAGGAGGGGTGGAAGATGCATCAAGAACCAAGGGGTGCCCCATGGGCACATTCTACAATCTGCATACCTGCACAGGACTGACCCTCAACCCAAAGGCAACAGAGAGAGAGAGTCAGGTGGATGACAGTGAAAGAACAGCAGTAATTAAGATTAGCTAAGCATAATATTGCCTCTTAACTCCACCAGGTGCTTCCTCATCCTCCAAGACCTGGAGGCATAAAGGTGCTCTTTTGTGCCTGTGGAGAATCAGGCTACGATTGCTGCAGAGGAAACTGCACACCTTCTTTCTTCCTCCAAACTCACCACCTGCTCCTCTGATCCTATCCCCACCCGCCTCCTAAGCCTCATCTCCTCCACTATTGTACCTTCCATCTCTCAAATTCTCAACCTATTGCTCTCCACTGCAACTGTCCCTGCAGCCTTCAAGCATGCTGTGGTCACACCTCTCCTCAAGAAACCCTCACTTGATCTCACCTGTCCTTCTAATTATCGACCCATCTACCTCCTTCCCTTCATTTCTAAACTACTTGAACATGCGGTTCACTGCGGCTGCCTCGGCCTCCTTTCCTCTCATGCCCTCCTGGATCCTTTACAGTCTGGCTTTCGTCCTTTACACTCTACCGAAATGGCTCTTGCCAAAGTCTCCAGTGATTTGTTCCTGGCAAAATCCAATGGCCTTTACTCTGTCCTCATCCTTCTTGACCTCTCTGCTGCTTTTGCCACTGTTGACCACAACCTTCTCCTCGATACCCTGTCCTCATTTTGTTTTAAGGGCTCTGTACTATCCTGGTTCTCCTTCTATCTCTCCCTTCGCTCTTTTAGTGTGTGTTCTGGTGGCTCCTCGTCCTCTGCTATCCCGCTCCCAGTTGGTGTATCCCAAGGATCTGTCTTGGGTCCGCTCCTTTTCTCTCTCTATATACCCAGTACCTTGGTACGCTCATCTCTTCCCATGGCTTTCAGTACCATCTTTATGCTGATGACTCCCAGATCTACCTCTCTATGCCTGAAATCTCTCCTGCAATCCAAACCCAGATCTCTGCCTGCCTTTCTGACATTACTGCCTGGATGTCTCACCGCCGCTTGAAATTGAACATGGCCAAGACTGAACTTCTTATCTTTCCCCCTAAAACCTCCTCTCCTCTTCCTCCTTTCTCAGTCTCTATAGATAACTCTCTACTCCTTCCTGTTTCCTCGGCTCGCAATCTTGGGGTTATCTTTGATTCCTCTCTCTCCTTCTCCACACACATTCATCTGATAGCTAAGACCTGCCGTTTCTTTCTCTGTAACATCAACAAAATCCGCCCATTCCTTTCTGAACACACTACTAAGACGCTTATCCATTCCTTCCTTATCGTCCCTCCAGTCCAGTCCCGCACCTCTGGGTAGTGCACCTCCTCTCGCAGCTTGGTCACTGAGCATGTCAGAATCTGAAGTCACCCATACTAGTACCTCTGGCACCTCCCATCAGCTCTGTGTGCTCAGTCTCCAAGCAGCTGGAGGTAGTAGTGAACCTAGGTGCTGGACTCACTGAAGGAACAGATAAGGAGCAAATTTAGATAGGTGTAGTAGGGTTTTCTCTGTTGTTTTCCTTCCTCTGCTTTACATTTGTTTGGGGTTAAAAAAAAAAAATCAGTGAAGACTGGAAGATTGCAGGACAGAGGAGGATTTTTCTACCCTGTTCTTTTGCTTCCTCCTTCCTCTCTTATCCCCTCCCCTCCCCCCCCTTGGTTGTACAGAGGGGGTCTGGGGCATTGGCCCGGAGTTCGGCAGCCTCGGCGGTTTTCGATCCTGTTAGAAGGAGAGGAATCGCCGATGGCTTCCTGTTGCTTTCTCTCCCTCTGCTGGCTCTGCCGTCGCTAGTCTGCACAGGTAGTTGGCTGCGACGAACTGCAACTTCTCAGTCAATGGAGACTCCGGGGCCCGTTGAGGAGGAGAAACGGAACCTGCAAGCATTGGAGGGGTGAGTCTCATCTGCATGTCGAAGCACTGTTAAGCCGGGGATAGCAGCCTAGCGCCTCATGGCGATCGCGGCAGGGCCTCTTTCTGCTCGCATCAGAACAGCTCGGTTTTTCCCTGCATTTTTTGTCTCCACATCGCTATCGGAGGTCCTGCTTTTTTTCAGGCTTGACGGCTCCCTAGCGACTGGGGGACAGTGGGTGGCATTTCTTTCCATGGGGAATTGATTGTACCTTGCTAAGAAGGTAAAAAAAGACACAAGTTTCCTTTTAAATTACTGGTACCTTGTCTTCCCTTTGGCTCCGGACGTGTTGCTTTTGGGTCACAAGGGTCCAGGGCCAATGCCTGCACATCCGCAGTGCCTTGTCTGTGGTACTCGTCGGGGGGGTTGGTCTCTGAGGCCGGGGTGTGCTGTGGATGTGCTGCGCAGGCCAACAGCATGGAACAGGTACTCCTGGATAAGTCTGGGGGAGCCGCCCTCCTCGTCTGGCCAGGAGGCGCAGTCTCCTGTGGAGACTCCCCTCTGCTGGAGGCTCCTGCTTCTCCATGGGGGGTTTCTCTAGTGGTCCCAGAGCTTTTGAATCCCCAAGGTTTGGCAGGGAGCATGCTGGCTGGTTTTTTTTTTTTTTTTCCCCGGAGTTTGTGCTACTGCTGCATCAGGCTTTTTCTTGCGCTAGCAGGGTTCGGGGGGAGCTCCCTTGGCACTAGAGGCCGGCACAAGTCGGGCTTCCATGGACAAACTAGAGAATTCTGGAGCAGGATTGGCCAAAAGAGCTCGGTCCTTAGAGGAACATCCTTCCTTGTCCGAGTTGCAGGAAACAGACGACCTTGAGATGGAGCCGGAGGTGGGCGGTGAAGAGCTCGAAGAGGGCGAGACTAGGATTGTCAGAGTGTTTAGGCGTGAAGAGCTGCTGGCTTTGATTGTGGAATCTCTGTCAAGCCCTCACAACCCCCTCTCTTGATTACTGCAACCTAATCTATCAGGGTCTTCCTAAGCATACTTTACAACCACTCCAACTTGCCCAGAACACGATAGCAAGGCTCATAACCAGTACTCCCAAGCGTTCACATATCACACCAGTTCTATATGACCTTCACTGGCTCCCTATCTACTGCAGGATCAAATTCAAAGTGCTTACTCATACACAAAATCATCTCCAACGAATCTGCCCCTTGCCTTTCCCCTCTCATTCCCCTCTCTTCTAGTGCTAGAACCCGCCGTACCATCACCAAAAACCTCATCTCTATCCCAGCAACCATAAGACATAGTAAACAACTTACCTGTAACAGGACCTTTTCCCTCTACGCCCCTACCCTATGGAACTCCCTCCCTCATGAGCTGCGGAATTCTAGAACTCACCTTGAGTTCCGTAAGAACTTAAAAACCTTCCTTTTTCAGGAACATTTTTCCCTTCCACCTTAGTCTCGCACTAACCTACCTCCCCCTTGTCCCTACTACTACCTCTAAACCTACTTAACGGCCTCTGATACCTTGGTAATTACCTTGTAAATAGTTCTATCTTTATGCTTAGTTATTTATAGACATGTTATATACATTTTTTACTTGGTTATATGTTCTATGTAAACCGTCTTGATTTGTAGAAAGACGGTATATAAATTCGGTTAAATAAATAAATAAATTTGTCGGCAGCCCAACCAGCAGAGGAGGATGTGCTAGAAAACCCTCTCATTCAGGCGGAGCGGAAGACGCAGGCGGTTTTTCCGGTGCACTGGGTGATCAAGCAGATGATCCAGGATGAATGGGATTTGCCAGAGTCAGGTCTTAGGTGGGTTAGGACAATGACTCGTCTCTACCCCCTTTCGGATCAGGAGCGCGGGATGTTTCGTTCTCTTCAAGTGGACGCAGCAGTTTCGGCAGTCACGAAGAAGACAACTATCCTGGTGGAAGGGGCCACAGCCCTGAAGGATGGGCAGGACAGGAAGTTGGACACCTTATTGAAACAGACCTTTGAGGTCAATACTCTCTCTCTACAGGCTTCAATTTGTGGGGCTTGGGTAGCGAGAGCCTTCCTTCGCTGGCTGCAGTGACTGCATCAGCCGGGAGACGCTACACAGGAGCAGTTGGCATAAGAACATAAGAACATAAGATATGCCATACTGGGTCAGACCAAGGTCCATCAAGCCCAGTATTCTGTTTCCAACAGTGGCCAATCTAGGTCATACGTACCTAGCAGTTTCCCCAAGGGACACAGGTTCCACAATGCTTGTATTGGTTCAAGCATTGATATCCTGGGTCCCTTCTTAATAATGGTTTATGGACCTTTCCTCCAGGAACTTGTCCAAACCTTTTTTAAACCCAGCTACACTAACAGCCTTTACTACATCCTCCGGTAACAAATTCCAGAGTTTGATTACACGTTGAGTGAAAAAATATTTTCTTTTATTAGTCTTAAATAGTTTACCCTGTAGCTTCATTGCATGTCCCCTAGTCTTTCTATATTCTGATAAGGTAAACAATCGATCTACGTTTACCCGTTCCACTCCGTTCATTAATTTATAGACTTCTATCATATCTCCCCTCAGCCGTCTCTTTTCCAGGTTAAAGAGCCCCAACCTTTTTAGCCTTTCTTCATAGGAGTAGCCTTCCATCCCCTTTACCATTTTGGTGGCTCTTCTCTGAACCTTTTCTAAAATTGCTATATCCTTTTTTTTTTTTTTTTTTCCAAACTTTATTTTATTCATTACAAATAAATATACAAAAGCCAACAACATACCATCGCCGGGGGGTGTACTCTTATCCCTACCCGGCGAGAACCATCTTGCAATGAATACAATGTTTTCTATATTTTCCCACCCCCTCCCCCCCGCCACCCTCCCCTCCCCCCCTCCCCCCCGCCACCCTCCCCTCCCCCCCTACACACCCTTTCTCACAAGGTCACCCCACCTCTGACACTCCACCTCCTATAAACCAGTGTGGAGGAGTTCGTTCCGACACCTGGCCCCTAAAGTATCGATATAGACCCCCCATATCTGCATGAAAGTGGTCCATCGTTTGACACTGCACCTTGCATGCCACCGTTCCATCAACATTACCTGGTGGAAGCAATTGCGCCACTCCACAAACGTAGGGACCTGTTGCTCCCGCCAACGGCGCAGGATCGGGCCCTTCCCCACCAGACAAGCCTTCCGCAGTAACAACCTATCTGCACGCCGAGCCGGGCAGGGGGGGTCCAGTCTGTCCAAAACCACAAAGGTACCCGTCCATCGCACCCGCATCTGCAACAGTGTACTAATATAGGCGCGTATCCGGGCCCAGTACAGCTGAAGACGAGGACAGGCCCACCACATATGTAATAGATTGGCTAAGGGTGCGGAACAGCGAGGGCAGCTACCATCATCCGTCATACAACTACGCAAGGCGCGGCGGGGCGAGAAATAGGCTCTCGTGAGACATTTAAATTGTACCTCTCTCCACTTCGCCCCCACTGCCAGGGCCGCTATCCTGCATAAGGCTGTACGAACTGTGCCCGGGGGTACTGCCTTCCCCAGCTCCACCCCCCAGGCTGCCTCTACCCCCTGATAATCCACCGGGGTACGCAGACCATCCAGGCGTGCCCTCAAGCCCGCTATCGTAGGAGGAGTGTCCTCCCCCAGTGCAAAGAGCCCCAGCAGCTGCTCAGAGCGCTCCGACGTCAGCGCTTCTCGAGGTAAAGAAGAAAGAAACGTAATGAGAGACCTGCAAGTACTCAAATGTATGCCTAACCGTCAAGTCATATTCCTGACCCAGGGCCTGAAAAGATTTACAGCGGCCACTGAGATCAACCAAATGCCCTATTAGGTATATGCCCCGCCGTCTCCAGTCCCGAAACCCCCGCGTCTCCGAGCCAGGGGTAAACTGGACATTGCCCTGTAGAGGCAGCCAGCTAGATGCCGTCCAAGGTTTCTCCCAGCGAGCATTAAGGTAGCGCCAGGTCCGCAAAGCTGAACCAACTAAGACGCTCTTCACCAGGCGGCCGGGCAGATCCTTGGACCGGGTATGTAAAGCCCCTAACAGTGAAAAGGGCGCTACCAGCGCCTCTTCAATAAGTAGAGGCGTATATATGGCCGTCTGCCCTAACCAATCGCTCAGATGCCGTGCCTGACAGGCCAAGGCGTAAATCCCCAAATCTGGGAGTCCCATCCCCCCTTCCCGCCATTTCCCCACCAGCCGTATCAGGGGGATACGTGCCCTCGCCCCTCGCCACAAAAAATTTCGAATCAGCCGCTCGACCTGCCTCAGATCCTTCCGATATAGCCACACCGGCAGGGTTTGTAACCAGTACAGCAGCCTCGGTAATATCACCATCTTTACCGCCGCCACCCGCTCCCGGACAGAGAAAGTGGCAATGGCCCCCAGGCCATGAACTGGGACTGTAGCCGGTGTACCATCCAATCTAAGTTACGCCTATAAAGGTCCCGTGGGTGGCTAGTCAGGCGGATACCCAAATAGGTAAAATAGGAGTCCGCCCATTTCAAAGGAAACTGACCCGACCACTTCCTCCGCAAGGATCCCAGAACATCAAGAGCCTCCGACTTCTCCCCGTTGATCTTCAGACCTGAAAAAAGGCCATAAGTCCGAAATTCCGCCAACAACTGCGGCAGGGACTCCTCAGGGGACACCAGATGCACCAGAAGGTCGTCCGCAAAAGCCGATAGTGTAAATGTTTGAGTTCCGATCCGCACCCCTTGTATCCCAGGCGAGGCCTCCACACCGCTCGAATTAGCGGGTCTAGGGACAATACAAATAGCAAAGGTGAAAGGGGGCAACCTTGCCTCGTCCCTCTTTCCAAGGAAAAAGTCTCCGACAGCACCCCATTGCAAAGTATTCCCGCCGTCGGATTGGCGTATAGGCTGTCTATCATCGCACAGAACGAAGGCCCGAGGCCATACCTAGGTAACAACATGCGCAGGTAACTCCAATTAACCCGGTCAAAGGCCTTCTCCGCATCGAAACTCACCAATAGAGACGGTAACTGTTGGTCATGAACCCACTCCAAAGAGGCTAGAATTTTCCGCATATTCCGTACTATGTACCTGCCCTTCACGAAACCGACCTGAGAGTTGTGAAGTAAAATATCCAAATACTCCGCCAGCCTGTTCGCCAACACCTTAGCAAAAATCTTAGCGTCAAAGTTCAATAGGGAAATCGGGCGGTAGGAAGCCGGGAGTTCTGGGTCCTTGCCCGGCTTGGGGATTAAGGTGATATAAGCCCGATTATGGCCCCATCGGAATCCACCCTGCTCCACCCGTCTCGCATATACCTCCACTAGAACCGGGCTCACATAGCCCTGGAGCAGTTTGTAAAATTCGGCCCCCAAGCCATCCGGTCCCGGAGATTTATAACAACTGGCCGTCCCAATCACCGCTCCCACCTCCTCCAACGTTACGGGACGCCCCAACCACGTGCTCTGTTCCTCTGTTAGCGATGGAAGGTGCAGCTTCCGGAGGTATTCCGAAGCCAACAAAGGAAGGTCCAGCTCCTTCGTATAAAGTGTTTTAAAAAAGGTCCGAAAGACCCGCGCTATCTCCGCAGGGCCACTCTGTAGCCTCCCCTGTTCGTCTCGTATGGCCGCCACAGTATTAGATCCACGCTGCCCCCGCAGGCAGCGGGCCAACAACCGCCCAGGCTTATCCCCATGACATTGAAGTCTATGACGGTAGTATAACATTGTCTTCTTAGCTCGTTGATGGAGCAGTTCGTCCAGACTCACCCGGGTTTCCCATAATTCCTTTTGCAGCCCCGCCGACGGGGTCTGCGCTAGCCGACGGCGCAGATAAGATACCCGCTTCTCTAAGCGAAGAATCCGATCTGCCAGCATCCGCCGCCTGCGGGCCGCAAAACCTATAATTTCTCCACGCATGACTACTTTAGCGGTCTCCCAGACCAATTCTGGGTCTCCGTCGTGTACTCGGTGGACCTCCGCGAATTCTTGCCAGCGCTGTTCTAAGAACTTATGAAATTGCGCATCTCTGTATAACTCTAACGGAAAACGCCATAGGCTAGACCGATCAGCCCGCATCCCCCAGCCGAGATCAAGCCACACTGGAGCGTGGTCCGATATCGCAAAGGGGCCAATCTGCGCCCCTTCCACCTTCGCAAACAATTCCTTCGTAAGCAGCACGTAGTCTATACGAGAACTGGAGCCATGGGCCCTAGACTGATGGGTAAAATCTTTTTCCAAGGGATGAAGCACCCTCCACGAGTCTACTAGTCCCAAACGAGCTTTAAAACGTTGCAGCGCACGGGTGACCGGTCCCCTTTCACGCGCCTCCCCTCCTCTGGTAGTGTCCAACTCCACGTCCAAGACGCCGTTAAAGTCGCCTCCCAGCACCAGGGGGATCTCCGGCAGCTGCTCCACTTTAGCGGCCACTGTGGCATAAAAGTGGGGATCCAAGGCGTTGGGTCCGTACACCGTGCCCAGAATGACTGGTTGCCCGTCTAAGTGTCCTTGCAATAGCAAATAACGCCCCGCCCCGTCTCGCACTTCTGCCTCCAAAACCCAACGGACCCGCTTATGGACCAAAATGGCCACTCCGCCCTTCTTCCCCACTGCCGGTGCCCCCCACACCTGCCCGACCCAGCCTCGCCGCAGCTTGGCATGTTCTTCGGCCGTCTGGTGTGTCTCCTGCAGAAAAGCAATATCACAGTTGTGTCGAGCTAGAGCCTGCAAAATTTTATATCTTTTAATAGGGTGGCCTAAGCCGCACACATTCCACGAGGTAATTCTCAGAGTGGCGGTGCAGTGTCAATTCCTCCCTGCCCGGTTTTCCATGTTACACTGGAAGGGGCTCTCCCAGCCTGGAGCCCCCTCCGCGCTTTCTTATCACTAAACCTCCAAAGTTTTATATAGGGTGTGTTACCCACTCCTCCCCCCTCCCTCTCCCCCCCCCACCCTTCACCCCACCCAGCCCCTCCCGCCACCCCCTCCCTCCCCCCCCTCATCCCCATCCCCCCTTGGATTATGAATCTACCAACCCCACACTCCCCTCTCCTCTCTCCCATGGACTTGCAGTGATGCGCTCCACCACCCCCGCTTTGCCCGACCTCTAACCCCCGACCCCCCACGGGCCCCCGTCGCAACACCCTCCCCACCTCTTCCGCCTCCCATCAGTTACACTCGGGGTCCCTTTAATGCCCTCAGCAATCCTTTCGGCATGTCTCTCCACCAACGCCGGTCATCTACCCCCCTCTCCCCCATCTTTCATCCCACATAGGTCCGCTAAGCCAGCCCAGCTTCCCTTTAAGACTTCTGTACCCAGAGCGGAGTCTCTCCCTCCCGGGTGGCGTTCTCTGCGAACAACCAGCGTTCTGGCTCACAGGCTGACCCCTCCCTCAGTCTGCCTGCTCTGCCAGCGTTGGCTGTGCTCCACCCCTACCTGCCCGGCACGGTCCCTTGAGCCTTCGCAGGTTGTCTTTCTCCCCGCCCCCCCCCGTTCTAACCCCTCAGACTATAGCACCGTGGAGGCTGTCGTTCTGCTCTCCCTCCCCTCCCCTCCCCGCTCACAGTATAATAGCCCCCACCTCTACCGCCCATGGGAGAGCCCCCCCTCCCCCCTGGTCCGCTGGTACAGTAAGGGAGAGTCAAACTGCCGCAAAAGCGTCCCAAATTTACCCGGGGTCCCATTCCCACTTCCCCCCCCCCCCCCCCCCGCTTACCGTCCAGTATTTGATAGGGGGGTAGCACCGGCTCTCCCTGTGTCCCAACCCCCCATCTACCCCCCGTCCGGGACCCCGCCCCCACCCGCCTCTAACAAGCCCCAGCAGCTCACAAAGAACCAGCCAATACATCTTAACATAACACAATGTAACCAACACATAACTCACAATGTATCCCTCTGGAACATCCAACCCATGAAATACCATGTAGCCCTCCCCCTGCCCAAGGTAAACCCTCCAGCCTGCCTGGAAGCGTTCTGGCTCTCCGCCATCTCATTCAACAGGTCGGCCTCCCGGGGAGATGGCTGTCACTAAGGTCCATAGGTCCAGAGGGAGTCCACAGTCCAGGCCGCCGCTGCTTTGACGGTGGTCCTGAGGCCCATCTTGCGCCCCGGTCTTCCACCCGTGCTGACAGCGGGGCGTAGCAGGCAAAACACAGTCACTTCCTCAGGGGCCCTCAACTCTCTCCTCCGGCAGACACAAGGCTCTCCACGTACGGCGTCGCGTCCTCAGCAGAGTCAAAAATCTTGCGCCGGCCCTCAACAAAGATATGGAGACGTGCCGGGTATTGGACCGTAAATTTAATTTGGCGTTCAATGAGCTTCTGGCAGAGGGGTGCATAGGCTCTGCGGCGCTGGCTGAGTTGTAGGGAGTAGTCCTGCGCTACCCGGATCCGCAGATTTTCCACGACCAGACCTCCCTGCGCTCTCGCCGTCCTCAAAACTGTCTCTTTTTGCGGGAAGTGGAGTAACTTCACCAAAACCACTCGAGGCCGGGAGTCTTTCAGAGTTTTACTGCCCACCCGATGGGCACGCTCGATGTGGATCTTCTCCCCTTCTACGTCCCCACCAGCACGTAACAGCGGCGAGAACAGCTCCACCAAATATTTCGGTAAGTCCGAGTCCAGCACTGATTCAGGTATGCCCATCACCCTCAGGTTGTTCCTTCGCGACCGGTTTTCTAGGTCGTCTATTTTAGCCTCCTGGGATCGCAGCTGGTTCCGTAGCGACTCCACTGTTTGCTGTAACGTGTTGGTGGTATCCTCCACTTGCCCCACGCGGTCCTCAACCTCCTGGAGCCGTTTGCCATAAGTCTCCACGGAGCTTTGCACTTCGTCCAGTTTCTCCCGAATCGCTGAGAATTGCGTCGCCAGAGCCTCCGCTACCGCCGCGGATATTTCTTCTACTCTGGCGGGTGAAGTTGGGGAGCTCGGTGTCGCGGTTCCCTCCGCCATCTTACTCGGACCGGGCCCTCGGTCTCTCTCCTTTCTTCCCGCTCTTAATGCCGCTGCCATTGCTGAGGTTTTTGCAATGCAACTCAGGAGAATAACAAGGAGTTAGGCACACAGAGGGGCTTCGTGAAGCAGGTCGGGAGTCTCAAAAACGGTACAATTAGCCGGTATAAGCAAGGGGTGGTCGGAGGACGAGCAGCACCCGACTACTCGCTCTCACCACATCACCGGAAGTCTGCTATATCCTTTTTAAGATATGGCGACCAGAATTGCACACAATATTCAAGGTGCGGTCTCACCATGGAACGATATAGAGGCATTATAATATCTTTTGTTTTATTTTCCATTCCTTTCCTTATCATACCTAGCATTCTATTTGCTCTCTTGGCCGCCGCTGCACACTGGGCCGAGGGTTTTAACATGGTATCCACAAGGACGCCTAAATCTTTTTCTTGGGTGGTGGTTCCTAATGTGGAACCTTGCATCGTGTAACCATAGTTTGGGTTGTTCTTCCCTAGGTGCATAACCTTGCACTTCTCCACATTAAATTTCATCTGCCATTTTGATGCCCAGTCTTCCAATTTATCAAGATCCTCTTGCAATTTTCCACAATCCTCCTGGGTTTTAACAACTTTAAATAGTTTTGTGTCATCAGCAAATTTGATAACCTCACTCGTTATTCCACTTTCCAGGTCATTTATGAATATGTCAAAAAGCAGCGGACCCAGCACAGATCCCTGGGGTACACCACTATTCACCTTTCTCCATTGGGAAAATTGGCCATTTAGCCCTACCCTCTGCTTTCTATCTTTTAACCAGTTCCTGATCCACAGTAGTACACTGCCTCCTATCCCATGACTCTTTAGTTTTGCCAAAAGTCTCTCATGAGGGACCTTGTCAAAGGCTTTCTGAAAGTCCAGATACACAATATCAACCGACTCACCTTTGTCCACCTGTTTATTCACTCCTTCAAAAAAACATAACAGATTAGTAAGACAAGATCTTCCTTGTCTAAAGCCATGTTGGCTGTCTCCCATTAGGTCATGACTATCTATATGCTGAGTAATTTTATTCTTTATGATGGTTTCTACCATTTTTCCCGGTACTGATGTCAAGCTCACCGGTCTGTAGTTTCCCGGATCACCCCTCGAACCCTTTTTAAAAATTGGTGTTACATTGGCGATCCTCCAATCCTCAGGTATTAGAGATGATTTTAATGATAGTTCACAGATTACTGATAGCAGGTCTGCAATCTCAAATTTCAGTTCTTTCAACACCCTTGGATGTATACCATCCGGCCCAGGTGATTTGCTACTCTTCAGTTTATCTAATAGTTGTAAGACATCTTCCCGATGTATCGATATTTCCTTCAATTCTTCCACACCTTTAAATACCACTTCAGTCGTGGGTAACATCCCTACATCTTCCTCAGTAAAGACCGAAGCAAAGAATTCATTCAGTCTCTCCGCTATCGCTTTGTCGCCTCTTAGTGCTCCTTTAACCCCTTTATCATCTAATGGACCAACTGACTCTCTCACGGGTTTTTTGCTACGAATGTACTTGAAAAGGTCTTTATTTCGCGTTTTTGCTTCCGCAGCAAGCAGATATAGCCAGTCTACATAAGAACATAAGATATGCCGTACTGGGTCAGACCAAGGTCCATCAAGCCCAGTATCCTGTTTCCAACTGGCCAATCTAGGTCATACGTACCAGACGTCAAAGGCACCAGATAAGCTACCCCCCCAAAAGACACAGTGTCGGGGGGGTAGCTTATCTGGCCGATATCCACTATGATCTCATTCGCGCGCTGGCTAAGAGTATGGCATCGGTGATGGTGGCTCAGCACTACCTTTGGCTGTGAAAGTGGGCAGCGGACGGTTCCTCCAAATCTCTGCTTAGTAAGCTCCCCTTTAAGGGGAAGCTTTTGTTCAGGGAGGACCTAGACAAGTTGGTTAAAGACTTGGGGGATTCCAAAGGGGGACGACTACCGGAAGATAAGCCAAAGCCGGGTCGCTCTGCAATGGCTCCTCGGAGCCAGACGAGAGATTTCTGGCATTTTTGTACCTCCCGCCTGGGTGATTTCCAGAGGGGAGAGATTTCCCTTCTGCGGTCAAAGCTTTAGAGGATTTTGAGGAGCCGAAAGAGGTTTCACTGGTCCCTCCTCCTCCTCCTCAGGTTTTAAAAAGACCCAATGAAGCGAGGGTGGAGCAGCCCGTGGGAGGTCGGCTTCGGGAGTTCCTCTCGGCCTGGGTCCAGATCACGTCCGACCAATGTGTTCTAGAAATCATTCGCGAAGGTTATGCTCTCGAATTCGCCCGGCCTGTGACCAAGTCCTTTGTCCCTCTCTCCCTGCAAGGTGCACAGCAAGGCTCAGGCGGTAAAGGAGACCCTGTTTTCGGCTACTTTGGCTGAGGGCTGTGGTGCTGGTTCCTCAAGAGCAGTGCGGCTACGGTCGGTACTCCATTTTTTTTTGTGGTTTCCAAAAAGGATGGGTCCTTCCGCCCAATTCTGGACCTCAAGTGGGTAAACCGGTGCCTTCGAGTGCTGCATTTTCGCATGGAGACATTGCGTAATAGTAGCGGTGAGAAAGGGGGAGTTTTTGACGTCTCTCGATCTCGCAGAAGGGTATCTCCGCATTCCTATCAGACCAGACCTTCAACGGTTTCTAAGGTTTGCAGTGCCTATGGGGCATTTCCAATTCCAGGCGTTACTGTTCGGGCTGGCAATGGCGCCTCGCACATTCACCGAGGTGATGGTCATGGTGACGGCGGCCCTCTGCAAGGAGGGGTGTTGCTGCATCCTTATCTTGACGACGGTTGATTCGGGCAAAGTCCAGGACCGAGACTGTGCAGGCCACAGCCAGGGTGATACAGCTCCTAGAAAGTCTCGGTTGGGTGGTCAATTTCACCAAAAGCCGCTTGAATCCCTCTAGGTTCTGGAATACTTGGGAGGGGTCCACTACAACACACGAGTGGGTGCAGTCTTCCTACTGGAGCAGCGGGCTCAGGGGCTGCGGCACTTAGTGCGCAGTTTTTTGAGACGGTCTGAACCGACGGCCTGGCAGTATCTTTGGGTGCTGGGAACTATGGCATCCACACTGGAGGTAGTACCATGGGCGAGAGCACACATGCATCTGTTGCAGAGGGCCTTACTCCGCCTCCGGTCACACCAGAGGGATTCTCTGGCCCAGCGACTTCCCTGTCCACTAGGCGTCAGGAAGACTCTGCAATGGTGGCTCTGTCCACAGAATTTGTCGGTGGGTATGCCTCTCGAGCTGCCGCACTGTATCCCGGTGCTGACTGATGCCAATCTGGCAAGTTGGGGGGCTTATTGCAGGGAGCTCTTTGCCCAAGGGAGCTGGAACGAGAAGGAAGTCAAGTGGTCGATCAACCAGCTAGAGCTGCGAGCAGTCTTTCAGGCACTCCACGCCTTCGAACCCAGCCTACTAGGAAGGGCAGTCCGAGTCCTCTCCGACAATGCGTCGGCGGTGGCATATCTCAATCGGCAAGGGGGCACAGGCAGCACAGGTCTCGAGGAGGAGGCGGAAATGGTTGTTCGCCTGGGCAGAGTCTCGTCTCTAGGCATTGTCAGCAGCGCACATTGTGGGAGTAGACAATGTGATGGCGGAGTTTCTCAGCCGGGTCCGCATGGATTCCGGGAAGTGGGAATTTCATTCAGATGTCTTTGCACAGGTGGGGGATGCCCATTATGGATCTGATGGCTACATTTCAGTCCGCCAAGGCGAACCACTTCTTTATCAGGAGACTGGAGAGGATGTCTAAGAGCCTGGATGAGTTGTTATAACTTTGGCCTACAGAGGGTCTTCTGTATGGCTTCCCACCTTGGGCACTCATAGGCCGAGTGGTGCAATGAATCGAGGCACATTGCAGTCAAGTCATACTGATCGCTTCGGATTGGCCGAGGTGCCCGTGGTATGCTGACTTGGTGCGTCTCCTCGATGGTCCACCATGGCTCCTTCCGGGGCGGGAGGACCTGCTCCAACAGGGGCTGCTCCGAATGCCTCAGGTGGGTCAATACTCGCTTACAGCCTGGCCCTTGAAAGGGCGAGGCTGAGACGGAAGGGATATTCATGCTCCGTGATCTCAACCTTGCTCTTGGCCAGGAAGACGTCGACCTCGTTGGCCCACGTTCGCGTCTGATGTGTTTTTGAGGCTTAGTGTGCCACAAGGCAGGTGCAGCTGGTCTCCGCCACTGTCCCGGAGATCCTGAGTTTTTTACAGGATGGATTTGATAAGGGTCTGGCGGCCAGCTCGTTGAGGGTGCAACTGGCGACAATGGCTTGTTATCGCGGGAAGGTCCAAGATGTGTCCGTGGGTTCTCACCCAGACTTCTTGCACTTTCTGAGGGCGTTGACCCGTTTGCGCCCTCCTCATCGGGCGGTGATTCCACCATGGGATCTAAATTTAGTTCTGAAAGCGTTGACTGAGGAGCCCTTAAGCCGGGCCTCTCTAAAGGACTTAACTCTGAAAACAGTGTTCTTAGTAGCAATCTGTTTGGCGCATCGAATCTCAGAGTTACAGGCTTTGTCTTGCTGAGAGCCGTTCCTATCTTTTTCCTGGGAAAAGGTGGTTTGCGTCCCGTTCTGTCTTTCCTGCCAAAAGTGGTTCCAGTGTTTTCATGTGAATCAGCCAGTGTTCTTGGCAGTCCTGGGGGGCTCGGAGGAGAGTGCCTCCGGCCACAGTCTGCATTTGCTAGATGTGCAGAGTTCTTAACCGGTATTTGAACGTGTCAGAGAGTTTTCGCAAGTTGGATTGGTTGTTCAACCTCTTTGGGGGTCCGCGCAGGGGCGAAGCAGCGGCCAAGGCCTCCATTTCCAGATGGATTCAAGAGGCAGCCGCGTCAGCCTATATTTTGCAAGTGCTATTAGGTTTGCGGGCGCATTCTACCAGAGCTCAGGCGGTGTGGTTTGCTGAATATAGTTTGGTGCCTCCAGTGGAGATTTGTAGGGCGGCTACTTGGTCCTCTCTACACACTTTCAGTAAGCATTATTGTCTGGATGCCCAGGTGGCGGGAGATGCCTTTTTCGGTTCTGCGGTGGTGTGTGCCGGGTTGGCAGGTCCCTCCCATTAGGTTACTGCTCTGTTACATCTCAGAGGTGCGGGACTGGACTGGAGGGCTGATAAGGAAAGAGAAATTAGACTTACCTGCTAATTGTTGTTCATTGAGGAACTCCAGTCCAGTCCCGGATCCCACCCGGGTTTTTTTTTATCCTCTACTGTTTGACTCAGTTGCTGCGGGAGGTGGCCCAGGGCAACGAGGATTTGCACGATTTTTGGAAGATTTGAGGCGGGTCAGGTCCTTTCTGCCACTCTGACGTGGCGGACTATTAACTGGCTAGGATACAAGGCCTCTGCCCTTTCTCTTTTTTTTTCTGCCTTTCGCGCTCTCTGGCGCTCTCTCGCTCTATCTCAGGGAGGGGAGGAATTCCCTCTGGATGGTGGGGGGCAGTAGATGTTAAGTAGCCAAAGTATGAACAAAACGACAAAGAACAAACTTATTTGTTGCTCCTCTTGAGTTTGCTTTGTCATTAGGTCACTGGGAGCTGGTGGGAGGTGCCAGCGGTATTAGTATGGGTGACTTCAGATTCTGACATGCTCGGTCTCCAAGCTGCAGGAGGAGGTGCACTACCCAGAGGAGCGGGACTGGACTGGAGTTCCTCAAGGAACAACAATTAGCAGGTAAGTCTAATTTCTCTTTAATCACCTCCCGTCTTCACTACTGTAATCTACTTCTTGCTGGTCTCCCTTTGAATCATCTTTCTCCCCTTCAATCTGTTCAACTCTCTGCTGTGCGGCTAATCCGCGAGCCTCGTCATACCCATATTACCCCTTTTCTCAAGTCACTTCATTGGCTCCCTATCCGTTTCCGCATCCAATTCAAACTTCTCCTGCTGACCTATAAATGCTGACCCACTCTGCAGTTCCTCACTACCTTTCTTCTCTGATCTCTCCTTACAAACCCCCTCGGGAACTCTGCTCTTCTGGCAAGCTGCTTATATCTGTGCCCTTCTCTTCTATTGCTAACTCCAGACTTTGCTCCTTTCACCTTGCTGCACGTTATGCCTGTAACAAACTACCTGTGTCTGTACGCCATGCACCTTCTCTGACCCTATTCAAATCCAGGCTAAAAACGTACCTCTTCACTGCTGCTTTTGGATCTTGACTCACCTGATCTCCTTTTTTCTTTTCCTTTCCCCCTTGTTTTATCCCTGTCTACATCTTCTGTGTTGTCTGTCTTGACTAGATTGTAAGCTCTGATGAGCAGGGGCTGTCTCTTACATGTCTGTGCAGCGCTGCATATGACTTGTAGTGCTATACAAATGCTCAGTAGTAGTAGGGGGATCTCAGACAGCCACTCTGCCCTCCATTGAGATGGTAGTCCTCTTGGTCAGTGCCGCCACTCTGGCCTATATCCTTCCTGCTGTGGCAGTGCAGTTGCTGCCCTTGAACATTGTAGATATTACAATAGGGTCCCAGTCCCACATGTTGCAACTATGCCATGTGTGAATGGACTTAAATTGCTGTGCCTCCCATTGCATACGTTGCAACATGTGGGAATAGGAGCCTATTGTAATATCTACAGTGTTCAAGGGCAGAAGATGCATACCACAGAGGGGCAGCAGCTGCACTGCCACAGCAGGAAGGATATAGGCCAGAGTGGCGATATGCAACTGAAAGCACTGTAAAGCTGCTAGAACATGTAATACAGAGGGACCAAAGTGCAACCAACAAAACATGGACACTGCAAATATATGAACTGACAGCAAGGGGATGGGAGCCAAAGGCATGGTTCAGGGACCCACAGGATGGGTCACATGGATAGAGTGTGCAGTTTAGGGGACCCGGGCACCAGTGGGTGCAGTGAGCAATGCTCCGCCCCCCCCCCCACCCCTCTCGATACATAGATAACAGAAAATGTGAGGCCATCAGGTGCATTGACCCCTAAATCCCCCTCCCCCCCCAACACAGATTTATTTATTTATCTGCATTTATATCCCGCTTTTCACCGGGTCAAAGCGGTTGGGGGATACATTTCACACAAGGGGATATGAGACACATACACTAATACTTACAGGGAACATGGGCTGTGGAGGGTTAAGTGGCTTGCCCAAGACCACAAGGAGCACCTGTGGGACTAGAAACCCCAGTCCTTCCGGCCCAAGGTTGCTGTCCTCTAGTGGGATTTGAACCACCGACCTTCCGGCCTGTAGTACCTTGCCCCAACCACTAGGCCACTCCTCCCTCAATAACATGAGTCTAGAGAGTGTACAGTACCCAATGAAGGATCATGGTGCCAGGATGTGCATGGTTCAGACATGGTAGGAAAGCACAGTGGATTTGCGGTTTAGCTGTGGCAAAAATAAGGACAGCAAAGCAACATGTGTTGTAGCACTACACAAAAGATAAGTAGTAGTAGTGGATGTGGCATTCACTGGGGCCTAACAGTGCTCAACAGTCTCTGACACCTCCCTCCACAAATGCCAAGTAGCAGAGCTCTGGCACACCTGCAAAATGCCACAGCTCAGTTAGCCTGACTGAGGGGGTATATATAGTAAGACAAGCCTTGACATATTTTGTTCGGATTTAGGACCCAGGCCAGAATCTTAGGAGCCAGTGGCTGTGACACCCCCTCTCCCCCCCACCCGCCCTCCCATTGACTCCATTCTCCACTGACCTTCCTCCATTTGCATCTCTCTTCAAATTCTTCCAACCTCAGACATATAGGAGTTTCCAGTGTTAACGGTAGCACGGGCTGAATGAGGCATCTTTAGTCAGAAATATTCAGATAACAAGTGTTTGTGTGTGTGTGTGGTGAAACAGTGATTTGCTTGTCTGTGCATGGGGTATGCCAGTGGGTGCCATTGTGTGAGTGGGGTTCAGGGCTACAGTGTGTGTGTGGTGCCTATATGTGTGTCTGTTGTGCAGAGGTGGCGTGCCTGTTTGTGTGGGGTGCTTGTGTATGTTTTGGGACGGAGGAAATACACATGCGCATTCCCTAGCCCCACCACACACACAGTAACATAGTAATATACTAAATGACGGCACATAAAGACCAGTATGGTCATCTAGTCTGCCCAGTAAGATGGCAGGAGTAGGTGCACCTGCCACTCTGTGCAGGCCACCCCTCCCCATGTCTTTGTTTAGGGGTGAACCAACTGCTCCATGCAGGACACCCCTATTTGTTGAGAAATTAGATGGTTCAGTTTATTTAGATTTTATCCTGTTGCTGTAAAGGGATCCACTGTGTCTGCCCCATGCCATTTTGAATTCCGTCACTGTGTTTGTTTGCCCCCACCACTTCCATCGGGAGGGCATTCCAAGCATCCACCACCCTTTCAGTGAAAAAGTATTTCCTGACATTGCCTTTCAGTTTACCACCTTGCAGCTTCATGTTATGCTCTCTGGTTTTACAGCTTCCCCGTCTTTGGAAGAGGTTTGTTTTGTTCATTATTTCTCTTTAAGTATTTAAAGGTCTGAATCCTATCTCCCCTATCCCTTCTCTCCTCCAGAGTGTACATATTTAGGTCTTCAAGTCTCTTCTCATAAGGCTTCTGACGCAGGCTCCAAATCATTATGGTCGCCTTCCTCTGTACAGTTTCCAGTCTTTTTACATCCTTTGCAAGATATGGTCTCCAAAACTAAACACAGTATTCCAAGCGAGGCCTCACCAGTGACTTATACAGTGGCATTAGTACCTCTTCCTTTCTGCTGGTAATTCCTCTTTGTATGCAGCCCAACATCCTCCTGGCTTTTGCCACCACCTTGTCGCACTGTTTTGCCACCTTGAGATCTACAGAAATAATCACACCAAGGTCTTTCTCCTGATCCGTGCACACCAACCTCTTGCCTCCTATCGCGTACATTTCCCTTGGATTTCTGCTACCCAAGTGCATGACACTGCACTTTGCATTAAATCTTAATTGCCAAGCATTAGACCATTTTTCCAGCTTTTGTAGATCTTTCCTCATATTAACTACTCCCTCGGAGGAGTCGACTCTGTTGCAAATTTTCGTGTCATCTGCAAAAAGACAGACTTTTCCATTCAGTCTTTCACCAATATCACTCACAAATACATTGAACAGTGCCGGACCCAGGACCAAATCCTGGGGCACCCTGCTAATCACCTTCCTTTCATCCGAGTGAGCTCCATTTACCGTCACCTTCTGTCGTCTGTCAGTCAACCAATTTTCCTTGGGACCCATCCCCAAACTACTGAGTTTATTGATAAGACTCCTATGAGGAACAGTATCAAAGGCTTTGCTGAAATCCAGGTAGATGACATCCATCACATGCCCCGATCTAGTTCTCTGGTCACCTAGTCAAAGAACTCTATCAGATTTGTTTGGCAAGATAGTCCTTCCAGATCATACTGCTAGACCAGTCCAGACAAGTAGGTTATGCACCCCTGCCAGCAGATAGGGAGACAGAGAAAAAAACTCCAGAGCTGTGATTGGTCAGGCTCTGGGTGACATAGGCATACCCCTAGGGGTTCTATTCAGTATTTTCTCTGTCTCAGCAGATGAGGATGTTCTTCAAGCTTGTTCTACAATTTGTTTTTTCCTTTTTCACTGTATCTTGAGGCTCCTGGATGCACCCAGAGTACACAAGAGGTGTTACTCTGGGTTTCCCAGCAACTTGATTCCCCAGATAAACTTGTGGAGCTCCTGAGCCTGGTTTCAGTAGAGCTCCCGATTTTTCTTTAAGCAGCGCTGAGTCTTTGCCACGAGGGCTTAGACATTAGCAGGAGGATCAGGTATCAGTTTCTGAGAGAAACTGTAAGTAAACTGTTTTCTTACTTGCCTCAGCTGCCCTGGGTTTATTTCAACTGCATCAGGACCAGCTGTCTCTGACCTGATTCCTTCACTTCCGGTTTCGTCGGGGTCTGTTAAACTGGGTTTTGAAGTTCCTATTTTCTTTTCTTCATTTTTATTTCCTGGATGCACCCAAAGCACACAAGAAGTGTTTCTCTGGGTTTCCCAGGCTTCCCTCCTTAATAGCTGTATTTTCTGTAATCGGCAATACAACAGGGTTTGAGCTCCTGATTTCACTGTCAGTGCAGCTCCCCTTCTCTCCATCCCTCCTCAGAAACACCTTCCAGCCCCTGCCATGAGGGTCTAAGTGGCTGCAGAGGGATCAAACTCTAATTTCCCTACCTTTCAGTCACTGTAATTAACCTTACACTGACTTTGAAAGTTTCTCTTCTCCTCCATGGGAACTCAGCTCCTCTATACCAGCACAGTGAATAACTGACAGTTTCCTTCTCCCCTCTGTTTCTGGTGATTCAGGATTCGTCAGGTTTTGAATTTTTAAGTTGCTGGCAGCACTCCTTGCCTCTTCCCCAGCAATTTCGCTGCATTTTTAAGGTTTTTAGAGCTTAGGAAACTTTTATTTTGCAGTTTTTCTGTGCTGGCGGCCATTTTGAAAATCGGGAGGGATTTCTCTTCAGTGTGTGTGGTATTTTTGGAGGGAGCAGCTCTGGGCAGCCATTTCAAAACATTTAAACATGTTGTGAAGGCACAGGGAGTTTCAGAATCCCTTTTCTTTGAAGAGTCTTCTGTTTCCCTAAGCCTACCTTGATTTTTGTTTAAAAAAAAAAGGTTTAAGCCTCTGCAATGCCTGTTTCTCTGCACAGCTGTATTATATGTAATAATAAGAAGGAGTTAATAGATTGCTTGTGTTCCACCTGCATGCTGCATCCAGGAGAATCTTCTTCCTCCATTCCTACTGCGCTGCCAGCTGGGGATATCAGCGCCTTAACTCCTCCCTCCTTAGAGCCCCTGCAGCAGGATCTACCTGCAGAAAGGACTCAGTCAGCTCCCATTTTGCTTCCACAGCCGCTTGAAGCCACAGCAGCCTTGGCTGACAATGAGTTCCTGACGCTCTTCCGCCAGGCATGGCACCTGTGGCGTTTGGAGTCTTTTGGTATACCTCCAGCACCTGCCCGGTAGCAGACAAGGATATGGCGGGGTCTCACAAGCGGTCCCAAAAGCCCTCAGACCTTAAAGCAGTACGTCCTCCCAGGAACGTTGCATGTGGCTTGCGGGACACTACGGATATTCAAGAAGACTATAAATCTTCGGAGGTGAGCCCTGACCCTTTGGAGAAAGAAGATGGGGAATATTCTCCGTCTGATTCTTCGCTGACAGTTCACGAGGACTCTCAAGATATCAGACTTTTTTGGAAAGAGGAGTTGCCGGCCCTAATCACACAGGTGATGGAGTCGCTATGCCTAGCCGACACGCCTGATCCTCAGAGTTCTCAAACCCTGTTGCAGGCGGATACCATTTTACAAGGCATTTGTAAGCCTTCCAAAGCTTTTTCCTTTCCAGCCGAGTTACAGCAAATGGTATTTCGAGAGTGGGACTCTCCAGAGTCCTCTCTACGTACGGCACGCGGTATTGGTCAGTTATACCCTTGGTCTCCCTCTGACTTGGACCGTTGGCTGACATACCTGAAAGTTGATGCGTTAGTGACGGGGGTCACCAAGCATACCACAATTCCGGTTGAGGGCGGAGTGGCACTCTGCGACCAGCAAAACCTAAAAAGTTGAGGGTCTGCTAAAGACGGGTTTTTCGTCGTCCGCTCTTTCCCTTCAAGCAGTGGTGTGCGGAGGTCTAGCAGCACGGGCCTCCCTTCGATGGATTCAGCAGCTTCCAGGTGATCCCGAGTTGGCTTGTTTAGAATCCATCGCTGCATTCCTAGCAGAGGCCTTCTATGATCTCTTGCAGCTGTCAGCTCGCTCTGTAGCACCAGTGACAGTAGCTCGGAGATGGCTCTGACTGCGTCAGTGGGCAGCGGATGTTGCTTCGTTCAAAGACTCCAGCGTTTAGATGCCATTCGTCCAGTTCCACCGTTGGAAAGAGGACTAGGCCGTTACTGTCTATTTCGTGCTGCCAAAAAAAGGACGGCTCCTTTCGTCCTATCTTGGATCTCAAAGGCGTCAATCGCAGTCTGCGGGTACCACACTTTCGAATGGAGACTCTGCGATCCGTTATTCAAGCAGTATGCAAGGGGGAATTCTAGCTTCCCTCGATCTCGCGGAAGCATTCTTTCACATTCCCATTCGAGAGGGGCATCAGCGATTCCTTCGATTCGCGGTACTCGGTCAACATTTCCAATTTCGTGCGATGCCCTTCGGTCTAGCTTCGGCGCCTTGAACCTTCTCCAAGGTAATGGTGGTAGTAGCTGCGGCCTTACGCAGTCACGGCATCAGAGTTCATCCTTATCTGGACGACTGGCTCATTTGCGCAGACTCTCTCCCCGAGGCTTGCAGCACAGTTTCGGTGGTTGTTGCCTTTTCTCGAGACCCTCGGCTGGGTAATCAACCGCGACAAGAGTTGTCTTCAGCCGTCCCAGGAGATCAAATTTTGGGGGGCTCGATTCGAATCAGCCTTAGGTCGGGTCTTTTTGTCAATGCCGCGATTCCTCAAGATAACTTCTCAAGTTCGCAGTCTCCTAGCACAGGTCTTGCTTCGAGCATGGGATTACCTTCAAGTCCTGGGATCCATGGCGGTGTCCATAGATCTCGTGCCTTGGGCCAGAGCGCACATGCGCTGTCTACAGAAAGCTCTCCTGACACGATGGTTGCCAGTTTCGGAAGACTACCACATTCGCCTTCCGCTTCACTCCAGGGTCAGACTAAACCTACGGTGATGGCCCTCCTCCAGAAACCTCCTGAAGGGGGTTCCCTTAGAGACTCCATGTTGGATCGTTCTAACAACGGATGCCTGTCTGTCCGGTTGGGGCGTGCACTGTCTTATCTCACACTGCGCAGGGCACTTGGACAGCACACGAATCCCACTGGATGATCAATCGACTAGAGGCACGAGCAGTACATCTGGCTCTACTGAGATTTCACACTCTTCTGCACGGGAAAGCGGTTCGGATACTATCCGACAACGCGACCACAGTTTCCTACATCAACCGTCAAGGAGGGACCAAGTGCACTGGAGTGTCAAACGAGATGGCTTCTTCTTCTTCTTCCTTGGGCAGAGAGAAATCTCCAAGCCCTCTCCGCCCAACACATTGCAGGAACCAGCAATGTGAAGGCGGACTTTCTGAGTCGCAATACCCTCGACCCCAGCGAGTGGGAACTGGCCCCGCTAGCCTTCCAGAGGATAGTTCAAAAATGGGGGTCGCCAGCGATAGATTTCATGGCGTCGGCAGCGAATGCCTAAGTTCCGAGTTTCTTCAGCCATGGAGAGAACGCGGGACTCTCGGCATCGATGCGTTGACTCAGACTTGGCCGGAAAACCAGCTGCTTTATTTTTTTCCACCCTGGTCCATGATCGTCAGGATCCTGCAGTGAATTCGGTCGCACAGGGGGCCGGTAGTCCTCGTGGCCCCGGATTACATAAGAACATAAGAACATAAGATATGCCATACTGGGTCAGATCAAGGTCCATCAAGCCCAGTATTCTGTTTCCAACAGTGGCCAATCTAGGTCATATGTACCTAGCAGTTTCCCCAAGAGACACAAGTTCCACAATGCTTGTACTGGGTCAAGCATTGATATCTTCGGTCACTTCTTAATAATGCTTTATGGACCTTTCCTCCAGGAACTTGTCCAGACCTTTTTTAAACCCAGCTACACTAACAGCCTTTACTACATCCTCCGGTAACAAATTCCAGAGTTTGATTACACGTTGAGTGAAAAATATTTTCTTTTATTAGTCTTAAATAGTTTACCCTGTAGCTTCATTGCATGTCCCCTAGTCTTTCTATATTCTGATAACGTAAACAATCGATCTACGTTTACCCGTTCCACTCCGTTCATTAATTTATAGACTTCTATCATATCTCCCCTCAGCCGTCTCTTTTCCAGGTTAAAGAGCCCTAACCTTTTTAGCCTTTCCTCATAGGAGTATCCTTCCATCCCCTTTACCATTTTGGTGGCTCTTCTCTGAACCTTTTCTAAAATCGCTATATCCTTTTTAAGATACGGCGACCAGAATTGCACACAATATTCAAGGTGCGGTCTCACCATGGAACGATATAGAGGCATTATAATATCTTTTGTTTTATTTTCCATTCCTTTCCTTATCATACCTAGCATTCTATTTGCTCTCTTGGCTGCCGCTGCACACTGGGCCGAGGGTTTTAACATGGTATCCACAATGATGCCTAAATCTTTTTCCTGGGTGGTGGTTCCTAATGTGGAACCTTGCATCGTGTAACCATAGTTTGGGTTGTTCTTCCCTAGGTGCATAACCTTGCACTTGTCCACATTAAATTTCATCTGCCATTTTGATGCCCAGTCTTCCAATTTATCAAGATCCTCTTGCAATTTTTCACAATCCTCTTTTGTTTTAACAACTTTAAATAGTTTTGTGTCATCTGCAAATTTGATAACCTCACTCGTTATTCCACTTTCCAGGTCATTTATGAATATGTCAAAAAGCAGCGGACCCAGCACAGATCCTTGGGGTACACCACTATTCACTTTTCTCCATTGGGAAAATTGGCCATTTAGCCCTACCCTCTGCTTTCTATCTTTTAACCAGTTCCTGATCCACAATAGTACACTGCCTCCTATCCCATGACTCTTTAGTTTTGCCAAAAGTCTCTGATGAGGGACCTTGTCAAAGGCTTTCTGAAAGTCCAGATACACAATATCAACCGACTCACCTTTGTCCACCTGTTTATTCACTCCTTCAAAAAAACATAACAGATTAGTAAGACAAGATCTTCCTTGTCTAAAGCCATGTTGGCTGTCTCCCATTAGGTCATGACTATCTACATGCTGAGTAATTTTATTCTTTATGATGGTTTCTACCATTTTTCCCGGTACTGACGTCAGGTTCACCGGTCTGTAGTTTCCCGGATCACCCCTGGAACCCTTTTTAAAAATTGGTGTTACATTGGCGATCCTCCAATCTTCAGGTATTAGAGATGATTTTAATGATAGTTCACAGATTACTAATAGCAGGTATGCCGAAGACCATGGTATGCCGATCTCATAAGGCTTTCACGGGGGTCGCCATTGCGGCTGGCAGCTCCCTCCGGACTCCTCAGACACGGACCGATCTTCATGGAAAATCCAGCTCCCTGCTCGCTTACGGCTTGGCTCTTGAACGCCGCCGTTTGACCCATAAGGGGTATTCGCCTAAGGTGGTGGCTACCCTCCTTAGCGCACGACGGTCTTCAACATCTGCTGCTGCTGCGAGTGTGGCATGTCTTCGAGGCTTGGTGTTCACGTCATCACTTGTCCCCGTGGCATACCTCAATTCCTGATATTCTTGCCTTTTTACAGGATGGTCTTGATAAAGGGTTGGCGCTCGTTTCGCTTCAAGTGCACATGTCTGCCTTGACATGTTATCGGGGTCCAGTGCTCGGTAGATCCCTTGCTTCCCACGCTGATGTGTCTCGGTTTCTGAAAGGGGTCAAACTGCTTCATCCTCCGACCCGTCCTGTAGTTCCTCCTTGGGATCTCGCACTAGTTCTCAGGGTGCTCGGAAGTCCACCCTTTGAGCCTTTGAAGGAAGTGTCTCTTCTAGATTTGACGCTCAAAACGGTGTTTTTGGTAGCAATCACGTTGGCTCGAAGAATCATGGAGCTTCAAGCTCTCTCGTGTAGGGATCCATATCTTTCTTTCTCTCCTGAGGTGGTAATTCTCCGCATGGTTCCTTCCTTCCTGCCCAAAGTGGTTACTCCTTTTCATGTCAATCAGCCCCTGCTATTACCTGCCTTCTCTAACGAACAGTGTGCGGGTAGTTGCAAAAGTCTTCCCTTCCTCGACCTCAAGCGAGTTCTCCTTCGCTATTTGGAAGTTACCAATGCCTTTCGCAAGACTGACCATCTTTTTGTTCTCCTTTCGGGGCCGCGCAAGGGTTTGGCTGCTTCCAAGCCTTCTATCGCTAGGTGGCTGCGTCATGCCATTGAATCGGCTTACATTCTCCAAGGCCAGCCAGTTCCAGAAAGGCTTCGAGCTCATTCCACTCGAGCCCAATCCACGTCATGGGCCGAGAGGTCCCACGTCCTTCCTCTCGATATTTGTCGAGCGGGCACATGGTCGTCCTTGTCCTCTTTTGTTCAGCACTATTGGCTGGATATACAGGCCCGAGAGGACAGTCGTTTCGGAGCTGCGGTGCTGTCAGCGGCTCTATCTGCCCACCCTGAAGGTAATTAGCTTGGGTACTTCCCGCTTGTCTGGACTGGTCTAGCAGTATGATCTGGAAGGAGAAATTTTACTTACCGTTAATTTCCTTTCCTGGAATACTGCTAGACCAGTCCAGAACCCACCCAGCTTGTCAGAGGCACTGGTACTTGTGCAGAGCAGCCAACAGTCATATGCTCCGCGAGCACATCCGGAGTTTGTTTCCTGGGAATGTGTCAAAGCAGTTATTTCAGGCTTCTTACCTTGGAAATTATATTTGATCCTCCTCTTCCGTTTTTCATTCGCGTTAAGGGGTTGAGTTGGTTCCTTTTTTTAAGGGTTCATAGTTGCGTTTTGTCCCTGAGATGTTGCCTTTTTGGCTTGTTACATTGTTACTGAATAGAACCCCTAGGGGTATGCCTATGTCACCCAGAGCCTGACCAATCACAGCTCTGGAGGTTTTTTTCTTTGTCTCCCTATCTGCTGGCAGGGGTGCATAACCGGCTTGTCTGGACTGGTCTAGCAGTATTCCAGGAAAGGAAATTAACGGTAAGTGAAATTTCTCCTTCCATAATACCATGTTGCCTCGGATCTTGCAACCTGTTGGTTTTGAGAAAGTCCACTATTCGCTCTTTCAGGAGCGCCTCCATTACTTTTCCTGCCACCGAGGTAAGGCTCACGGGCATGTAGTTTGTCACTTCTTCCCTGTCACCACTTTTTTGTAGAGGTACCACATCATCCGTTCTCCAGTCCTGAGGAACTTCTCCTGTTTCCAAGGATCTGTTGAAAACATCCTTTAACGGCCCTGCAAGAACCTCTCTGAGCTCTTTCAGTATCCTGGGATGTATCCCATCTGGTCCCATGGCCTTGTCCACTTTCAGTTTTGCAAGTTGTTCTAACACATCATCTTCTGTGAATGGTGTGGTATCTACTTTATTCCCATTTTTATATTTGGGAGTCGCAGGTGGTCCTTCTGCTCTGTTTTTACTAAAGAAAACCCTGGAGAAGTATTTGTTTAGCAATTTCGCTTTTTCAATGTCACTTTCCACGTTCCCAGCACTTCTGAGTCCTGCAATTCCACCTCTGATCTCCTTCCCTTCCCGAATACACCTGAAGAAAGTTTTGTCACCACACTTCACATCTTTAGCCATCTTTTCCTCTGCCTTTGATTTTGCTTTCCTTATTTCTCTTTTTGTCTCTTTTAGTTTGATCCTGTATTCATTTCTGTGTTCCTGTTTGCAAGCTTTTGACTTTTGCGAAAGCTGTGCTTTTTGCCTTTATTTGAGCAGCCACTTCTTTGGAAAACCAAATAGGTTTCCTTTTTCTCTTGCTGTTATTTACTTTTCTTACATATCTATCTGTAGCCCCTTTTATTGCCACCTTTAGTTTAGCCCATTGCAATTCCACTTCCCTTATCCCCTTCCACCCTGCCAACTCCTCCTTTAGGTACTGGCCATTTTACTGAAGTCAGTGTTTTTGAAGTTTAGGACTTTGAGCTTGCTATGATTGGACTGCACCTTGGCTTTTATCTCAAGCCACACGTGTGATCGCTGCTGCTCACAGGGGCACCCACCCAGACATTCGACACGCTATCACCGTTGGTGAGCACTAAATCCAGCGTTGAGCTTTCCCTGGTTGGTTCCATCACCATTTGTCTAAGTAACACATCTTGGAAAGCATCCACAATTTGTTTGCTTCTTTCCAGATTTGCAGAGGAATAATCCAATCCACTTCAGGTAGATTAAAGTCACCCAATATGATTGCTTCCCCCTTTGTGGCTATCTTGGCAATATCTATAATCAATTCTTTATCTCTTCAATTTGTGTTGGAGGTCTGTAGACTACAGCAGTATGGATGACAGTGCCATCTCCTCTTTCCAACACAATCCAGAGTGTTTCTTCTTTTCCCCATGCCCCTTGCATTTCAGTAGCTTTAATATTGCTTTTGACATACAAGGCTACTCCTCCTCCTTTTCCATTTTCTCTGTCTCTTCTGAATAGATTATAGCCAGCTATGGCTATATCCCAATCATGCGATTCATTAAACCATTTTTCTGTAATGACCACAATGTCCAAGTCCATTTCCACCATTAGGGCTTCCAGGTCCCGAACTTTGTTGGCTAAGCTTCGAGCATTTGTGCTCATTGCTTTCCAGCATTTAACTGGCTTGCGTGTGTTTTGCATTGATTTTGTTCTGCCCACTTCTTCCCACTTGCTTTTGATGTGTGGCTGTTTGTGATGTTGTTCTGCTTTTGCAGGGAGTGACATCCTGAACTTGACCTTCCCCATCCGTCACCCCCTTTTTCTAGTTTAAATGCATATCCACATACTGCTTGAAATTTTCACTTAGGATTCTTTTCTCTGCAACAGAGAGATGTAGTCCATCAGCACAGTATAGTCTCTTGTTAGTCCATCTGTTTCACCAGTCGCCTATAAATCTGAATCTTCCTTCTTTGCACCACGTCTGGAGCCATGTGTTAAAGTTGTTTATGCGATGTAGCCTTTATGCCCCCTTACCAAGAACAGGTAGAACTTCTGAGAATGCTACAGTGTTAACAATGGGTTTCAGTTCCTTATCGTCACTCCAGTCCAGTCCCTTTACTTCTGGGTTGCGCAACCCTTCCAGCAGCTTGGAGGCTGAGCCCAACCTTTTTGGAGGTGGGGCGGTATAAATACCACTAGGACCACCCCTCAACTCCAGTATTCTCAGCCTCCAAGCAGCTGGAGGGTTCCGTAAGCCTAGGGCTTACTGGAGTCCTTTTTTAAGATTTTACTTGTTAATTTATTTCTTGCTACCTTTATCGCAGAACTCAACAGAGATTTCCAACGTGCAGCAAGACAGGACAAGGAAAAGTACTACAATGACACTTGCAAAGAAATAGAAGCAGAAACTATTAGAGGAAGAACAAGATCGGCTTTCCTAAAGCTGCGAGAGTTAAAGAAAAAGTTCCAGCCTCGAATTGGAATGTTACAAGATGCTCAAGGTTCTATGTTGAATGATGCTGAGAAGATCAAGAAAAGGTGGAAGGAATATACAGAGTTTTTATATGATAAAGATCAAGTGGACCAACAGCCGTTTCAACCTATACCTTATGATCAGGAACCATTGGTGATGAAAGAAGAAGTTGAAGCAGCATTGAAAGCCTTATCAAAGAACAAAGCACCAGGCATTGTTAGCATTCCCATAGAGGTATTGCAGCAATCTGATGCAGCTGTTACCGTACTTACAAGGCTCTGCCAAGAAATATGGAAGACAACATCATGGCCAACTGACTGGAAAAGATCTGTGTTTATACCAATACTCAAGAAAGGTGATCCAACTGACTGTGGAAATTATCGCACAATCGCTCTGATCCCACATGCCAGCAAGATTCTACTGAAGATTATTCGAAAGAGACTACAGCCATACCTAGAACAAGAACTACCTGAAGTGCAAGCAGGGTTCAGGAAAGGGCGAGGGAACGAGAGACATCATTGCGGATGTGAGATGGATCCTTGAAAAGACTAAAGAATACCAAAAGGATATCTATTTGTGCTTTATCGACTATAGCAAGGCTTTTGACTGTGTAAACCATGAGAAACTCTGGGCCACATTAAGAAGCATGGGTATACCAGAACACCTGATCGTTCTCTTGCGTAATCTGTACATTGATCAAGAAGCAACAGTTCGAACGGAACAAGGAGAAACAGAATGGTTTAAAATAAGCAAAGGTGTAAGACAAGGCTGCATACTTTCCCCCTACCTGTTTAATTTATATGCAGAACAAATCATCAGAGTAGCAGGACTGTATGAAGACAACAGAGGTGTGAAGATTGGTGGAAGACTCATCAACAACCTTCGCTATGCTGATGATACCACATTACTGGCTGAAAGTGAAGATGATCTGAAACATTTGCTTCTCACAATCAAAGAACATAGTCTCAAAATGGGCCTGCACCTTAATGTAAAGAAGACAAAGATCATGACAACTGGCATAATCAACAGGTTCATCGTTGAAGGAGAAGAAATTGAAATCGTGAACAACTTTAACCTACTTGGATCAACTATCAATAAAGAAGCAACAAGCAGTCAAGAAATCAGACGACGCATTGCTCTTGGCAGAATGGCTATGAAAGACCTAGATAAGATTCTCAAGAGCAGAGATGTCTCTCTCCATACAAAGATTCGACTTGTTCAAGCCATGGTATTTTCAATAACATCATATGGATGTGAAAGCTGGACAGTGAAAAAGACAGACAGGAAGAAAATTAATGCCTTTGAATTATGGTGCTGGCGGCGAATACTGTGTATACCATGGACTGCCCGAAGAACAAACCAGTCGGTACTAGAAGAGATCAAACCTAAGCTTTCTTTAGAAGCTCAGATGACAAGACTTCGACTTTCATACTTCGGACACATCATGCGAAGCGAGAGATCATTAGAGAAAGACATCATGCTTGGCAAGATAGAAGGTCAACGCAAAAGAGGAAGGCCAGCAATGAGATGGATTGCTACAATAACAGCAGCTACGGGTACCAGTCTGTCAACAATGAGCCGCCTGACTGAAGACCGAACACAATTTAGGATAGCTATCCAGAGGGTCGCCATGAGTCGACTCCGACTCGACGGCACTTAACAACAACAACCTTTATTACTTTATTCCTTATTTTAGTTTCTCCTTCCATTTAAGCTTTGAGCTGTCTCTGTCTCTTTAATTGATTCGGCTCTGCTCCTCTCCCTCCTCTTCCCCCCCCCCCCCCACCTCTGGTCGGGCCGGGCCTCGGAGGTTCGCGGCGCTTGCAGCCCCGAAGAAGTTTGCTCTGAGCCTGCGGCTGCCATCCGAAGATCTCCCAGCGTCTCCTTTCATTTCTGCCTCGCGCCGAAGCCCTTTTTGGAGGCTGAGCGCTGGAGGCGAAACCGGAAGAGGATCCTTAGCGCCGGACCCGTCCCGCAGCTAAGGGACGCGGCGGCGAACCCAGGGACTCCCGATCTCGGCGAAGAAGCCGATTTCGGCGTTCCTGCTTTAGGGGCGTTCTCGCAGTTCCCGGCGGTATCTGGAGGGTGAAGTTGCCGGTACAGGAGACAGCCTGAAATTACCGGTCCAGAGGACAGACGCGCGGCCCCCCGTTCAGGCTCCACGTGGTGAGGCCTACCACGTGTAGAGCCAACAGGCAGGGACCGCTGAGCCGGGCTCAGCCAGCACAAGTTACAAAACCGCAAGTACCTTTTATGAAAGAGCATTTTAATATAATCTAATATAATTTGAAAAGTTATTTTCGTTTATTTTGGTTTTCTTCTAGTTTTTGGAGAACTTAATTGGAGTTACTTTAATCTACCGCTGATCTGGTTTGGAGTGATATTAGGAAATAAGAGGTTCGGGGGTCTGCCTTCCCGGCTCGGGGATATTGTGGGTCCGCTGAAACAGAAAGCACCCACCGGATTCTCCGTGTAGCGTGCTGGGCCCTTAGGCCCTGATAGAGCCTACTAGCGGGAAAGGCTGGGATACCTGAAATCAGGAGCATGGCGGCCAAATCTAAATGCCCATCTTGTGGCACGCGCAGGGGCACTTCCTCGGAGGCAGGAGTCTGCAGGGCTTGTGCTGCAGTAGCTGCCTCCGTGGAACAAGAAATGAACTTGGCCATATCCCAACCCTCTCAGGGGTCTGGGGACCCAGTAGAAGGGGAAGGGGGGTCCCAGTTCCCTCCCTCCTCTCCCTTCGCGCCCCCCCCCTGGGGGTAGGGGGCGCCGGGGATTTTTTCTCTCCAGACGTCATCCTTTTACTCCACAAGGCCTATTGCCTGCGCAAGCAAGGCGCGGGGGCAGGAGAGGCGGCCCTCTCGGCCGAAGCCAAACCCAAGAGGGCAAGCAATCCAGACCCAGGCATTCCGCCTAAACGTCCCCGTTTGAGCGGTGAAGAACCCCTCGCAGACCCCTCCCAGAGCCCCCCGGAGGAAGATATCTCGGACAAGGACTGGGACGAGGAAGAGGAGGAGCTGGAAGAAGGAGAGATCCCTGAAGAAGATAATTCCCGGATAATTAGAGTCTTTCGGCGGGAGGAACTCCCGGCACTAATTAATGAGTCCCTAAAAGTCCTCAATGTGGCCTCGGATACGCCAACAGAGGAGGAGGCGCTAGAGGACCCATTAATCCAGGCCATCAGGAGATCTCAGAAAGTTTTCCCTCTCCACAGAGTAGTGCGGCAGATGATCCAGGAGGAATGGGATCAGCCCGAGTCTAGTCTAAGGGGAGTCCGATCCATGTCTCGCCTATACCCCCTACCAGAGGCGGACAGAGAGCTACTGAAGTCTCCAAGGGTGGATGCTGCAGTATCGGCAGTTACTAAGAAGACTACCATTCCAGTAGAGGGCAGCACAGCCTAGAGGGATTCTCAAGACAGGAAGCTAGATACCCTCCTGAAGCAAGCCTTTGATGTGAGTGCTCTTGCCTTGCAGGCCTCGGTTTCAGGAGCTTGGGTGGCGAGAGCCTGTCTAAGGTGGTCACAGCTGCAGGCAGCAGAGGGACCATCTGGCGAGGCTCAGTCCCACGCGGCTAGACTGGAATCTGGAACAGCCTTCCTGGCGGATAGTCACTATGACCTCATCAGAAGCCTAGCCAAGAACATGGCCTCGGTGGTAGCGGCTAGGCGTTATCTGTGGCTACGGAATTGGGCAGCGGACGCTTCCTCCAAGGCACGCCTGAGCCGCCTTCCTTTTAAGGGGAAGCTGTTATTCGGAGAGGATTTGGAGAAGTTGGTAAAGGACCTTGGCGAGTCTAAAGGGGGCAGGCTGCCTGAAGACAGACCAAAGCAAGGGCGACCCCTAGCCCCAGTGCGTAGCCAGTCCAGGGACTCCAGAAGGTTCCGTCCAGCCAGGACAAACCCCTTTTCCAGGGGCTGTTTTCCCTCGAAGGGACAAGGTTTCAGAGGGTTTCGAGGAGCAGGCCGAGGTTCTGGCTCGTCGTCCTTCTCCTCCTCTCAAGGAAATAGGAAACAATGAGGTGACGGGGGTCCAGGGGGGAGAGCCGTCAGTGGGCGGCCGCCTGAGGCGGTTCCTCCCTGCCTGGTCCCGGGTCACGTCCGATCAATGGGTCCTAGAGGTTATCAGAGGGCTACGCTCTCGAATTCGCAAAACAAATACATCCAGCCTTTGTTCAGTCTCCCTGCGGTTCTTCGGCAAAGAGAGCGGCTGTAGAGACAACCCTCTCCCGGCTCATAACGCTCGGGGCCGTGGTCCCGGTACCACCAGAGCAGCGCGGTACCGGTCGGTACTCGATTTACTTCGTGGTCCCAAAGAAGGAAGGGTCCTTTCGCCCGATACTAGATCTAAAACAGGTCAATCGCTGCCTCAGAGTTCCACACTTCCGGATGGAAACCCTACGCTCGGTCATAGCAGCTGTCAGGGGCGGAGAGTTTTTAACATCCCTCGATCTGACAGAAGTTATCCAAGTTCTTAAACTGTTATCTGTAAACTCATACTTGTTAAATGTACTGAGATGTTTTTGTTCCATGTAAACCGCGCTGATGCCGAATAGTGCGGTATAAAAGAAACTTTAAATAAATAAATAAATAAAAGCCTATCTGCATATCCCGGTCAGGGATTCCCATCAGCAATTCCTGAGATTTGCGGTGCCAAGGGGCCACTTTCAATTTCAGGCACTCCCCTTCGGCTTAGCTATGGCTCCGAGGACATTCACCAAGGTGATGGTGGTGGTAGCGGCCTCTCTACGGAAAGAGGGAATTCTAGTACACCCCTACCTGGACGATTGGCTAATCTGGGCAAAGTCCGAGGAGGAAAGTCACACCGTAACGACAAGAGTGGTTCAAGCCCTAGAAGAGTTGGGGTGGGTCATCAATCGAGCGAAGAGCAGGATGACCCCCTCTCAGGAACTGGAGTACCTCGGAGCAAGGTTCGACACCAGCAGAGGCAAGGTGTTTCTGTCTCAATCAAGAGCGAGAGAGCTAAGGCTCCTGGTCACTCAGTTTCTAGGCAGACGAAACCCTACGGCGCGGCATTATCTTCAGGTCCTGGGAACAATGGCAGCGGCAATAGAGGTGGTGCCATGGGCTCGTGCCCACATGCGGCCGCTACAGAGGGCTCTATTGCGTCGGTGGTCGCCCCAACGCCATTCCATATCAATGCAGTTACCTTGCGCACCACGGACCAAACAGTCCCTGCACTGGTGGCGGTCCCCGAAAAATCTGGATCGCGGGATGCCCCTGGAGCCTCATCAGTGGTTATTACTGACGACGGATGCCAGTCTGGCAGGCTGGGGAGCCCACTGCGAGGACCAGTTCGTTCAGGGCAACTGGACTCCGCTGGAAGCCCAATGGCCCATCAACAGACTAGAATTGCGGGCTGTCGGACTGGCACTCAAAGCTCTAGAGGTCCTAGTTCAAAAGAAGGCAATTCGCGTGCTATCAGACAATGTGTCCGCGGTGGCTTACATCAACCACCAGGGCGGCACCAGCAGTCCCGCCTTAGAGAAGGAAGCGAGCACTCTGTTCCAGTGGGCGGAAACTCGCTTGGTAGCTCTCTCGGCCCAGCACGTGGCAGGCATAGACAACGTCACGGCAGACTATCTCAGCAGGTGCAAGATAGACCACGGAGAGTGGGAGCTGGAGCAGGAAACGTTCAACCGGATAGTAGCCCACTGGGGACTCCCAGTCATGGATCTCATGGCGAGGTTCGCGTCCGCCAAGGTGGAACGATTCTTCAGCCGGCGCAAGGAAAGGATGTCCGAAGGCCTGGATGCCTTGGCCCAGAAGTGGCCCTCGGAGGGCCTACTTTATGTCTTCCCTCCCTGGGCTCTGATCGGAAAGGTGTTACAACGGGTAGAGTCTCATCAGGGATACATAATCCTCATAGCCCCGGATTGGCCACGCCGTCCCTGGTATGCGGATCTGATGAGATTGATCGCCGACCGGCCTTGGCGCCTCCCCTGCAAGAGGGACCTTCTGATACAAGGTCCATTACGGATGCCCCACGTGGATCGATTCTCGCTTACGGCATGGCTATTGAAAGGGCGAGGCTCCTAAAGAGAGGCTATTCAGGAGCGGTCATCTCGACTCTGTTAAACGCTAAGAAGCGCTCGACCTGTCTCTCCTATGTTAGGACTTGGCGCATCTTCGAAGCATGGTGCGCAGAGCACCGACGAAGACCCCTCTCCGCTTCAGTCCCCGAGGTTCTAGAGTTCTTACAGGCAGGGTTTGACAAGAGGTTATCTCACAGCTCCTTGCGGGTTCAACTAGCGGCAATCGCATGCTATAGAGGAAAGGTCCGCGGCAAGCCCCTAGGGGCGCACGCGGATGTCTCCAGGTTCCTAAGGGCGGTGAGGCACCTGTGCCCTCAACGGAGGTCAGTCGTCCCTCCTTGGGACCTCGACCTAGTGCTTAACACTCTGATCAAGGAACCCTTCGAACCGGTGAAGAGGGCCTCCTTAAAGGACCTAACCCTGAAGACAGTCTTTTTGGTCGCTATCTGCTCAGCAAGGCGGGTTTCCGAGCTACAAGCTCTGTCCGCTCAGCCCCCCTTTCTATTGTTTTTCAAGGACAAGATAGTTCTGCGTCCGGTCCCTTCCTTCTTGCCCAAGGTCATTTCTCCCTTTCATATGAACCAGGCGGTTCACCTTCCGGTCCTCTCCGACGAGGTGGTCGAAGGTAGGGATAACAAACTGCGGCTCTTGGATGTCCGGAGGACCTTGAAACGCTACCTCTCTCCCGCACAGCCCCCTTCCGGAGGTCAGAGCGTCTATTCGTGCAGTTTGGGGGTCCACACAAGGGAGAAGCGGCGGCCAAGGCCTCCATTTCCAGATGGATTAGGGAAGCGATTGCTTCCGCCTACATCCTTAAAGGGAAACAGGTGCCAGCAGGGCTCCGGGCCCACTCCACCCGGGCTCAGGCTACGTCCTGGGCTGAGTTCAGCTTAGTCCCTCCAGTGGATATCTGTAGGGCAGCAACTTGGTCTTCACTGCATATGTTTACCAAGCACTACAGGCTGGACATCCAGAGCGCAGCGGATGCTCGGTTTGGTCTGGCGGTCCTTCAGTCCGGTATGCTGGATCCCACCCAGGATTGAACTGCTCTTGTACATCCCAGAAGTAAAGGGACTGGACTGGAGTGACGATAAGGAAATGGTAATTAGATCTTACCTGCTAATTAGTGTTCCTGAAGGAACGACAGTCCAGTCCCTGATCCCACCCGGGGAGGACCTATCAGTCAGAAGGAAACTCTGGACCGAGCGTGAATCCGCTTCAGGATGAAGGGATGCGCGGGAAAAGGTCGGATCGGCCAACCGCAGGCATCCCTCCTCCGTCCGTCCCTCCCTCTCTCTCTCTCTCTCCCCCTCCCCACACTATCCATTTTCTGTAAAAAAAAAAAAAAAAAAAGAGGTGTACATAGTTGGACAATGTGCGATATATAAGTTCTTAGGTTGGATTGTTAATGGAAACTCTTTAGGTCTGCTTTTTCAGTCGATTACTGGAGTTGAGGGGTGGTCCTAGTGGTATTTATACCGCCCCACCTCCAAAAAGGTTGGGCTCAGCCTCCAAGCTGCTGGAAGGGTTGCGCAACCCAGAAGTAAAGGGACTGGACTGTCGTTCCTTCAGGAACACTAATTGGCAGGTAAGATCTAATTACCATTTTCTGTCCCAGAGTTTGGAAGTCCCTTTGAACTGTAGTGGCACTGTTTCTAGCCAGGTCATTTGTACCCAAGTGGATGACAACATCAGTTTTGGAGTGCTCACTTTCAGCGCCAAGTACATCAACAATTTGGATTGTATTCCTGCTAGCTGAAGAGCCTGGGAGGCATTTGACAAACCTCTCTCCTTTGAACTGTGTTCCCAAGTTGATGCCTCTGATGATGGAATCACCAAGTAGTAGTAGTTTTCTGTTCCTTGAATTTTTCTTCATATTTGGTGCTTTATCAGGAGATCGTGAAGAGAATTCTTTGGCCACTACACTTTACCGAAAACCGGTTCAACGGAATAACCTTTTAAACTATCATAGTTTCCATCCGGAACCTTTACGTAAAGGTTTGCCCTATGGTCAATTCTTAAGGCTTCGCAGATTGTGTACCTCAGTGGCTCACTTTAAACATCATGCGCTGGATTTGCATTCCCGACTTTTGGATAGAGGATATCCCCAAGCGGTGATCTCACGGGCTTACCGTAGGGCTTTATTTTCCCATAGGGAATAGTTTTTGGATTGGCAACCGGTTAAACCTGTGGATACTGATATGATGACGGGGGTTTTGCCATATATGTCGAATTCCTCCTCAGGTGGTGGGCATATTAAAAAAGTATTGGCCCCTTCTGTCGTTACATTCTAGTCTCAATAAACCTTTGCGGATTGCTTACTCCAGGGGATCGCATCTTAGGGACAAGTTGGTCTCGTCGGCAACACCGTTGGACCGTCCAGAGCGACCTCACTGGCGACTTGGGATACATATGCCTTGTACTACATGTCAGTTCTGCGACACTACAATGTCGGGTTCTACCTGGACTGATTTACATTCAGATAAGGTCTTTTATCGCCAATGGCAAACCTCTTGTAATTCCACATTTGTCGTCTATTTGATCGAATGTACTTGCCCCTTGCGGTATGTGGGCAGTACTACACGAAAAATCAAGGTTCGCCTTACAGAACATGCTTGCCGTCTCCGTCAAAGTCGTTGACGGCGCCGATGGTCCAACATTGTTTGCAACATAATCATGTTTTTCAGCATTTGAAATGGACTGTGATTGACCATGTCCTGGTGGATCCTCGGAGGGGGGACCGGATCTTGAAATTGCGTAAGCTTGAACAGCGCTGGATATTTGTCTTGCAATCAGTTTCCCCTACTGGATTAAATTGTGAAATTGATTGGCTAGGAGCAGTTTGACATTTACCTTTCATGGTAGGGGATTCCCTATTCAGTGGGGCTTCCCTTCTTGTGATTGGTGATTTGTTATGATGGGCGGTTTTTGGATAGCCAATCTGGAATTAGTATCCTCGTTTTCATCGGACAACATTTCGGCGTTTTTTGCCAGTTACAAGGTGGCTTGGAGTTTTGTGCAAGTGGAGCTGAGAGCGCTTGATACAGGGGTTTTTCCCCCGAAACGTGCACGTCGCGCGTGTTTTTCAGATAAGTGCAGTTTTTCAACAAACTTTTAATCTTTGTTTTTTGAGATGTTTTAAATGACCTGTTGGTTTGAATAAAAGGGATATGTATTATGATTGGGGAATGGTTTGCAATGCCTACCCTGCACGATCTATGTCCGACAAAAAAATTTAAAACTTACTGAGGGGATATACGGTGTCTTATTTTCTACTACTTCTAATTTTGATCACCGGTTGGGGGTTGTTTGTGGATTATCAGGAGATTGGGCATTGACTGTCTCATTTAAGGGCCCTTCAGTTTCTTTGGATTGGGCATCCTCATTCACCAAGGCAGAGAAGGCATTATGCAGGGATATTATGCAGGAGGGAGGAGTGGCTCAGTGGTTGGGACAGGTTACCTCAGGCCGGGGGTTCAGTTCCCACATGGGGACAAGCAACCTCAGGCCGGAGGGACTCCAAATAGGGTCACAGAAACGGCCATTTCCCTTGCTTTCACTGTGACCTACGCCAAGTAGTGGCAGTCACCAGTCTGCATGTGACTTGTGAGCCAGTGAACATTCTTAGGCCCTTGTCCCCTCTTGGGTAAGTTTCCTGTTAGATTAGAAACCCATGCTGAGTACTGGAGTCTGTAAGCACAGATTACACACTCATACAAGTGGAGTGGAGGAGTGGCCTAGTGGTTGGGGCAAGGTACTTCAGGCCGGAAGGTCGGGGGTTCAAATCCCACTAGAGGACAGCAACCTTGGGCCGGAAGGATTGAGGTTTCTAGTCCCACAGGTGCTCCTTGTGGTCTTGGGCAAGCCACTTAACCCTCCATAGCCCATGTTCCCTGTAAAATAGTTATCTCCAAGTTATAATGCCCTGTTCAATGTAATTTCAGTTTGTTCAATGTAAACCGCACTGATGCAGAATAGCGCGGTATATAAGAGAATGTAAATAAAATAAATAAAATACAAGGGATCCTGTCCTGAATGTTGCCACTGCTTTCTGCTTTAGATGAGTGGAGGGAGGGGAAGGAGACTGGAGACCTGCTATTTTGATTTCATCATCTGGGGCACGTGAATTTTCAGTTGTTAAAATGGGGACATATGGGATTAAAGTTTGAAAAGCACAGCCCTAGTACCTCTGCTGTCACACGCACACAGATGCTTACGTGCATGTACACCCTAGCCCCACCACGTCAGACACATGCACACCCTAGCCCCACTCCGACTGGTGCACACTCACATCCAAGCTCCAACCGGTCACATATTATACACATGCGCACACACACATAACTAGCCCCACCCTGTCATGTGCACACACACCCTATCTACATCCACATCACATATGCTCACATAACCCCCATCCTGTCACGTACACACACATCTACCAATGCACATGCACACACTGTCTTCACATATGGGTAATGTTGGTACCGACGGAGCCTGCATGGAAACGCTCCCCAGCGTCCAATAGGAAAGCTTTTGGGAGCATCCCACTGCACCTGCGTAGCTGTCTTTCCGCCTTTCCAGCTCTCCCTCCTCAGTTCTTCATTTTCCATGGAGCCGACAAGAAGCAATTCCTGTCACCGCAGAAATTTTTTTTTTTTTTTTCTTATTTTTTGTGGTCATGTCTGCCTTCCCATCAATGCTGGTACCGACCCCTGTTGGTACTCTTCTTTTCTTCTTTCTTTCTGAAACAAAAAAAATCTGTGAGGGAAGGAATTTTTTTCTTCAGGCGCATCAATGTCATCTTAGGCCTAGGCCTCCCCTTTTGTCATAGCCAAAATGGAAAAACCATCCAGTGGTTTAAAAAAATGTTCAAAATGTGGCAGTACCATTTCGGCCACAGACACCCATGACTGGTGCCTAAAATGCTTAGGTCCGGATCATCTACCGTCAGTGTCTTTTTTGCAGGAAGGTGACAGAGAGGCTTACAAAACCGAGCTGCAAAACTAGGCAGCCTCTTTGCCTCTGATGCAGCATCTTTAGCATCGATGTCATCGAGAGCTTCATCAACCTCCCAAGGATCTTGGGTATTGAAACCTAGGTCTTCTTCGAAGACTGGTCGCCCTTCAAGGGCAAGGGTAGATCTCCTTCTAAGCATCGAAATGCCTTGGGCGTTGCCCTGGAGGGGGACACACCGGCCAAACAACCTTGGTGGGGGGACCTTGCCTCCAAAGCCTTAGTGGGGTCCCAGGATGCTCCCGAGGCCTCCACCTCTGGAGAGCTGCTGGTGCCATGCTCGGGGATCGTGGCCCACAATTACGGTACCGATACCCAAGCATCGGCAAGTTCCATGGATCAATGTATCCTGGCTATTGAGCATAGCTTAGCGGCCTTACTGGCAGCATCTGTACCAGTAAAGCCTTTACAGTCGATCCCTCAGACACCTGTACCGGCTCCAGTACTGACGCAGCCTGCATCAACTTTTTTGCCGCTTACTACGCTACCGCCCATACCGGCCCTCAAATCCATTTCCGGTACCAAGGTTCTGGCACCGCCATCTTCAGCTGCCGATTTTGATCGGGATCGGGTACAGGTACAGCGTGAACATCCTGCCCATTGAACCCCGATTCCTCGGACGATGAATCGCCTGATACCCGGGACATGAGAACTCTCCCGGAAGACCCATCTCTGTCCCCACAATGTCGCATGTTCCCTCCGGAGGACATGTCTTTCCAAGACTTTATTTACGATGTTGCTCAGGGTCTGTCCATAACAGTGACATCGGAAAAAGAGCCTAGAGCTGAAGAACTTGAAATTCTTCAGTACCCTGCAGCCCCGAAGGAAGCTGCAACTCTCCCTATTCATTGCATTCTTCACGACCTTATGCTTTGTATGTAGGAAACGCCCCTTACCATTTCCCCACATACCCAACAACTCGATACCATGTATCGGGTACCGGAGTATCCCGGTTGCCAAAAGACACCATTCCATGGTAGTGAAATCGGGAATGCGTCAGATAAAGAGTGCTAAAACACATTCCTTGAACCCTCCAGGTAGGGAATCGAGAACCCTTGACGCCTTTGGTCGACATTGCTTTCAGGCCGCCATGTTATCAGCTAGAATCAGTTCCTACATACTCTATATGGGTATGTTGCTCAGAGAGGTGGCTAGGGATTTGGAGTTAATGGCTCCTCTTCTCCACGATGACAAGAGAGCAGATTATCTCGCCCTTGTAAAACATACTCAGAATGTTTCAAAGTTTGTTAACAGGGCAACTTTTGACTGTTTTGAGTGCATCAGCAGAACTTCATCTATCTGCTTTGGGGCACGCAGAATTGCTTGGCTTCAAGCATCGGATCTTGAACAATGGGTTCAGGACAAACTACTGGGTAACATCCCTTGCACTGGTGAAAATCTTTTTTGGCAAGGATTGGCAAGACAAGACCTCTCAGAATCTGAGAACACTACTCTTATTAGACTATCTAGGTCTACGGCCAACCCATCTAAGAAGAAATCAGCAAAGAAAGCTTTTTTCAATAAGAAGTACTATCCTTCTTACATCCCTGCTGTACAGTGTCAACACCATGCTCCTCAGAAGGGGCAGCAGCCACCAAAACAGCAGAGGAAGGCTCAGACTCCTAGGTCACAGCCACCTCAACAGACCCAGCCTCCTCAGGGTCTTTGACTCCTTTCTAGAGAACATTGCTGCTCTGCCTCTGGAGATTTCAATCCTACCCTCATCCCTGGTGATGCCATGAATGACCTGGTACATAGGGTACTGCCCCTGGATGCCCAATGTACTGTGTCCTGGAGGTAGATCTGACTCTGGCACTGGGCGGCAGACTCCCTCCTTCAAAGCCCGGCTGACTCAACTGGCCTTCAAAGTGAAGCGCTTGTTTAGAGCCAATTTGGAAAAGCTGGTGAAGGACCTGGGCGAGACAAAATCTGACTGCCTTCCGGAGGATAGGTCCAAGTAGCCTTTGAAGTGGGCAGGAGCCTCTTTCTCGTCAGCCTCAGCCCGTCCACCGTAGGCACACTGGCAGGACTCCTGGGCATCTTGTGACTTTTGTCGTTACCAACCTGGAAGGCCTTTCTTCTCCTCTGCTTCAGAACTTTGAGCTCATTCTCAGTTCTTTCATAAGGCCCGTGTGCCTAGAGACTCGGTCCCCTCCAGAAGTGGACCCTCCTGAACAGTGCAATAAAGGTGTGGGGGCTCATTCCCTGGTTCCTTCGGTTGGAAGCAGGCTTCGCTTTTTATTTCAGGAATGGGCCCATTCAGTTTCGCTATGTACTGGAATGCAAGGAACCAATTCTAGACGTCTTCATCATTTCCCCTTGTGGGTCTGTAATCAAAAGTACCGCGGTGCAGTCCACCTTGCAGAAGTTGTTCCTCCTACGGGCCATAGTGCCCATTCCCCCAGACAAGCGGAAACTCCATCTATTTTGTGTTGCCAAAAAAGTATGGTTCTCTCCTGCCCATTCTGGACCTCAAGGGAATCCATGAGCATTTGCGCATCCTGTGCTTTCTGATGGAAAACCTTGCACTCTGTAATTCAAGCGGTACACTGAAGGGAGTTCTTGGCTTCTCTGGATCTGGCTGAGGTGTATTTCATATCCTAATTCAGGCAGATCAGCAAAAATCTCTGTGTTTTTGTCGTGCTTGGCTCTCACTGTCAGTTCGCCGTCTTCCCCTTTGGGCTATCCACCACCCTGAGGACATTCTCCAAGGTCATGGTGGTGGCAGCTGCAGCGCCAAGGGATCTGTGTCCATCCATATCTGGATGACTAGCTCATCCAAGCCTTTTCCCTTTCAGGTGCATCTCAGGTGACATCCCGAGTGGTATCCTTTTTGGAAAGCCTCGACTGGGTGATCAGTCGAGGAAAGAGCCAGCTGTTGCCTTCCCAATCCCTGGAGCTTCTGGGAGCACGTTTTGACACTCGAGTGGACACAGTTTTCCTGCCAGAGAGAAAAGTCGAAAGACTGTTGGATTGCCTGGCGCTGTTCTGTGCACGACAAGCCTCCCCCCCCCCCCCCCGAGTCTGAGATAATCTTCAGCTGCTCAGATTGATGGTGGTGACCATAGAGATGGTGCCATGGGCACGTGCTCACATACGACCGCTCCAGCGGTCCTTGCTGGCTCGGTGGTCCCCGAGTTCTCAGGAGTTCGAGCGCAGGCTCCCACTCCCGTTGATGGTGAGGTCCAGCTTGAGGTGGTGGCAGCAGCCTGGTCATCTAAGGAAGGGCGTGCCACTGGATGATTTCTCTTGGATCCTCCTGATAACGAATGCCAGTCTCCCAGGCTGGGGAGCCCATTGCCAGGACCGTACAGTCCAGGGCTGTTGGAATCACAGGGAAGCGGTGTGATCCATCAATTACCTCGAGGTGAGAGCCATCAGATGGACTGTAATGTGTTTCTGGCCCCTAGCCGAGGGCCAGGCAGTTCGAGTGTTTGACATAAGCCACTGCCATGGCATTGTCAGAATCAGCAAGGCTGTACAAGTAGTGCCAGGGTAGCTCTGGAGATGACTGCTGTTTTCTTGGGCAGAGGTGAACCTTCTAACTTTGTTGGCCCAGGAAATTGTTAGGGTGAACAGTGTGGAAGCAGACTTTCTCAGCCAGCACTCTCTGGATCCTGGAGAGTGGAAGTTGAGTCCGGAGGCATTTCAGTTTATTCTTTATTGCTAGGGTCAACTCAAAATGGATCTGATGGCGTCCCGCTCCAATGCCAAATTTTGCGGCTTCTTCAGTCATCACAGGGTATGGGGTCCAAGGATGTTGACGCCCTGACCCAGCCTTGGCCAAGTCAGTGCCTGCTGTGCGTGTTTATTCTGTGGCCCCTTCTGGGTTATGTGATTCAGTGTATAGAGCACCACCTGAGCAGGATTGTTCTGGTGGTGCTGGATTGGCCGAGGAGAGCATGGTTCAGAGACCTGATGTAGCTCCTGCAGGCATGCCTCTTTGGTTGCCTCCATCTCGAGGTCTGTTGTGGCAGGGACCAATCGTCCTGGAGGACCTGATTTCCTTCTCACGGCTTGACCCTTGAAAGGAGATGGATAACATTTACAGATTACTCTCTGATGGTGGTCTCCACTCTGCTCAGAGCCCGGAGAAGGTCTACCAAACTAGCATACATGCGGATCTAGTGCTTCTTTGAGCGGCGCTTGGCAGTTGGCTCCTGAAGCAGCCAAGGTGCCCTCTCTGCTGGCTTTTCTATAGGATGGCCCAGAGAAGGGCCACTCCCTAGCTCCCTGAAAGTTCAGGTGGCAGCTTTGGTCTGTTTCTGGGGTCTAATGGCTGATAAGTCTCTAGCCTTGCACCTGGATATCTCACGCTTTTTCCAAGGCGTATGTGTCCTCCCCTCCAGTTTGTGATCCCTTCCTGGGATCTGTGTCTGGTGCTCAGGGCCCTGATGATGGTAGCCTTTGAGCCGCTACTTTAAAGATGATCGTCTTGGTCATAGTTTGTTCCAAAAGGCAGATTTCCGAGCTGCAGGATCTGTCTTGCTGAAATCCTTATCTGTCTTTTTCAAAGGAGGCTATTTCTATTCGGGCTGTGCTTTCCTTCTTGCCTAAGGTGCTTTCTTCCTTTCACGTGAACCAGGTGGTTTGCCTGCCCTCCATCTCTAAGGAACAGTGCCAGTGGAAGGATAAGGATCTCCACCTTGTGGATGTGTCCGGAGAGTGCTTCTCCAGTACTTGGAGGATACAAATTCCTTTTATAGTCTCACCATCTTTTTGTGCCATTTGTGGAACCAGCCGGTCCTGGAGGGTTTGCACGCTCATTCTACCCAAGCACAAGCATCCTCGTGAGCGGAGCTTGGTAACCCTTGGAAATATTAGTCGGGCAGCAACATCAGCATCACTTTCCACTTTGATCAAGTATTACCACTTGGATGTCCATGCACAGGCAGGCATGACCTTTGGCTCCAGGGTTTGCGAGCTGCTGTGTCTTCTTCCCGCCCAGGGGAGTTTTAGCTTTGGTACATCTCACTTGTCTGGACTGATCTAGCAGGACTCAAGAAAAAGGACATTAATTGGTAAGTAAGATGTCACATTATGCCACACACAGACGCCATACCCTACCCCTATCAAGCACATATTGTACATGATACCATCTCTCAGCCCCCTCACACAGAGAGACAAACAGAAAAGGCACACATGTACACACAGCACTGCTCACAGAATCTCTTGATGCATTCTTTGCTGCCCTAACAAAGTATATGTTGGCATCTCTTTTCACATACAGACATGCATGAGTTTCCAAGTGGAAGAAGGGAAAACACGCCATTTTGTCACACTATTTGCGCTTTTCAGTTTGTTTTGTATTTTCATATGCAAAAGAGCTAATTGAGAATTAAAAATATAGTACAAAAAGGCAAAAAATAATATGCACCCTCATTTATTCCAAAATCCAGTGAAAATGCAAGAGAGTAGCCCCTTAACCACACAAACATTTATCTTCAAGCTGATATAGATAGTAAGAATTTGCCAGCTCCTTTTCATGGTCCTTGACAAGTGAAAGCCATAGTGTTTAGTTTCATTTTCTTCTCTTTCCTTGTGAAAGAGAGATTTGCATTTATTTTTGGTCATTTTTTGTTTGGTATTGGTGATTTTCCTTATTTTTCTTCTTGTCCAGTCTAGATGAGTGGGTTATTCTCCCTTACCAGCAGGTGGAGGCAGAATTGAACAACTTTCACTGATGTTATCAGGAGGTATAACCGCTAGTGCAACACTGAGAGAAGCCAGTATTATCTAGTTCTGAGCTTGCGTTTCGGTTCCATGCAGCTGCACCTCTAACACCCACTAATCGGGACCAGTATTAGCATACCCCCCCCCAAGCCCGCTTACTCTATGCCTAGTCTCCGCCCATTCTCTGCCTCTTTTGCCCTGTTGTAGCTGCATTATTGGTGCTTTACGCCACGCAAACCGCTACCAGGAGTCTGTCCATACGACCCACAGACGCCTTTAGCGCTCTTTAGTAATCATACCCCCATATCTCACAAAGGATATAAAAAGACTTGAAACGGTTCAAAGGAAGGTGACCAAAATGATTTGGAGTCTGTGCCAAAAGACGTATGAGAAGAGTCTGGAAGACCTAAATATGTATACTGTAGGAATGAATGGACAAGTAAAGGGGATACCAGAATCCCCAAGATGTAATTAAAGAGAGATGAATTTCTTTATACAGATCTCTAAAAATGTGCTGATAGAAGAACCTTTTAACAATGACTGTCACTCACGTGTTTCTCCTTTCACCTACTTCCTCTTGGGTGGAGTGGGATAGCATGATCATGAGTTCTGTGTAACTGTCTTTAAAAATAGTTTGAGAACATTGTTAACGCAAGCATAAAGAGTAAACACAGTCTATGAACTGCCCAACCATAGTTCATTGTACAGTCAACTATAGGTCCCTGCTGGCACAGCGTAATTTCTGCAACTCTGCAATTATAAATCTGTCATAATTAAGTAAATTTCATCTAATACACTGTAATCAGCTCTTACTCTGTAAAGAACTCTAGCGACACCTTGTGTTATTTCACGTTTATAATAAATGACTGTTACTTTCCTTTTTTTCTTTAATAAAAGGGGCTTCAAAGGAGGAAGACTTTGAATTCAACAGAGGTGGAACTGTGCTGTGTCCATGGACCTTCTGTTGTTTTCCCTCTGAGCTCAAAGAAAAGTAGCACTTTGTGTGTGATTGTGTTCTGTGTTACTCTCTGCTTATTTCTCACTGCTTGAGGGACCAGAGACCGAAAGAGCCATGGTATTGTGGCCAGATCACGTGTTTTCTTCATATACCTTAGAGGAGGGACAGGGGAGATATGATACAGATGTTTAAATACTTAAAGGGTATTCCTTATCGTTCCTCCAGTTTAGTCCTCCACCTCTGGGTTGTGTACCACCTCCTGCAGCTTGGAGACTGGGCATGTCAAAGTCGTGACATCACTGGATATAGCCTGCTGGTATCTCCCATCAGCCCCCAGTGTGTCCAGTCTCCATGCAGCAGGAGGACGTAGTGAGCCTAGGTGCTGAGCTCACTTGGGAAACAGATTAGGAGCAGTTAGTCAGGATTTAGCTTTAATTTAATTTAACTTCCTAATGTTTTCCTTCTTTAGGTTAAATTTTAATTTATTTGGAAGGTGTAGCCCTAATGGTTAGAGCACTAGCTTGGAAGGCCGGAATCCAGGGTTTAATTCCCACTGGCACTCCTTGTGGCCTTGGGCAAGTTCCTTAGCTCTCCATTGCTTCAGAAAAAAATCCAAGTTATCAATGTCTCTGTTTAATTTTAATTTAATTTAACTCAATTTAATTTAATTTTATAATTCTAATTTGAATTACTTGAAAGTGTGGATCTGTCCCTTTTAAATTTATGTTCTGCCGGCTAGCATCTCTGCTCTTATTTCCTTGCGCTCACCCGGTGATGATCTCTCCCCCAGGACTGTACAGGGGAGAGCTCTGTGACCCATGCCTGCATGCGGTGTGTGTGCCTGGTGACAGAGTTCCGACACGGTGGGAGCCTCAGCCTCTTAGGGTCTCTTCAGCCGGCAGGGCAGTGTTCGCCGTGGCTGCTGCTCTCGGCAGCGCAGGGCAGCAGCGTGGCTTGGAAGCTGTTCACCCCGGAGCAACAGCGGGGTGTTGGCTGAGTCCCGACGCCGCAGAGGAGAACCTTGAGCCCGAGAGAGGGGCTTGGGGCTGTTGCAGCGGCAGTTGGATTTGGCGCCAAACAGGCATGCCTGGGATGGGTGCCATTTTGGCACGGCTGATTCCTCGTGGCAGAGGACACGGCAGCCCATGCTTGGACAGACGCCGGGCTAAACAGATAAGAAATTCCTTAATTTATTAATTTTTCATTTAATAATGTATACTTTAGTTTATTTTCGCATTTAATCTCTCATTTCCTTCTCTAATCCCTTGTCAATTCGGCGTTTGGGGGGTGACTTCATCTGGTGTGGTTTTGTGCCTGTTGTCCGTGTTCTGGCAGCTAACAGGTCCTGTCAGAATCAGGGAGCAGTAATTGGATTAGGCCATTAAGGTCTCCTGCCCTCGTGGTCTGATTGCTGTTGCAAGATTTGTACTAGTAAACCTTCCTGGAAGGGAAAGATGTTTACCCTTTGTTTTTTTCTTAAACTCTGGGGGAAGAACATGGTGCTGTAATCACTCATTCTGAGACTTGACACACGTCTCATAAGGTAGATGAGTTTCTGGAAGGTAAATCTAATTGGCTCCCAAAGATTTAAGATGGCAATAGTATTAAGAGTTAAACTGTAAACCAAGAAAGGCCTGTACTACTGTCTTTGGCCACCAGAGGGCAGCTGGTACAGTCAATAGTGCCTTTCTGTGACCAAGTATAGACAGCAATCCTCGGATTAATCTCTGCAAGGCAGAAAAAGGGAGCTTAGCGCTAAACAAGCAACGGTCACATTCTGCTAGTCAAGAGTATGTGCCCAAGAATTAAAACCCTTATCTTGTGTATCGTTTTCTTGTGCCATTATAAAAAAACAAAACAAAACAAAACAGTCTTTTTGAGGTTTGGCCTTCCAAGGTATATATTTTAAACTTCAGCATAAATGTTTACAGATTTATTTGGCTTTATGTTGTGGTTAGCTATTCCCTTCTTATTGGCTATTCGTTGCATTGCCAACCTCCAGTACTGAAGAGTTCCTGGAGACCTTATGGCATTTGTCATTCATTATGTTAGCTGAGGTTATTTTGGTGGAATTCTTTGCAATGTTACATTACATTATCCCTGTCAGTTAGGGGGTCTGGATTTATAGGGTATGTTCTGTTTCTGAAATGGAACATGTTCTGAAGACTGGCAGCAAAGGAGTTAAGTTCAGTCCCATCCGACATTATTCTTTCGGTAAAGGCAAAAAAAAGCCAAGTATAGTACTTGGGTTTTTCTTCTGTACATTGGCTCATGATTCTGAGGGCCATTGGTAAATTGTCTTGCTTTGTGATGCTGTATGTTTCCTATATGCTGGGTACCGCTCAGAAACACAGAACATCAGTACTGACAATTGTTTTGGTGCTCAGAGGTCTCGGGGTCAAGCTTCCCAGTTGCCCTAAGTCAGAAGTGGGAATTACCAACTGAAAGGGATGCCTCTTAGGTTCATGTCTAAGACCGCTAGTGGTATTGAATGGAAACATAATGGAATAATCTTGCCTTAACAAGATACTCTTAGTTCAACTAGAGCTCCCCGGTCTCCTTGCAGTCAGTGGTAGCCTCCCACATCGGTAGCTGTCTGACCATGTGAACAGGGATCTTCAGCAGTGCTCGGGGGCGCCACTTTTGGCTCTAGCTGGTTGATTGGGTAGCAACAACTCAGAAACCGCAATACAGAGAGGCAGGTCCCGGTAGGGAGCAAGCCGATAGGTGGGCTACTTCGGAGTTGTTCTGCCTGCCTGGACCCACATAACGGCAAGTCAATGGGTATTAGAGATAATTTGCGATGGTTAGGCGCTGGAATTCGCGAAGTCAGTTTGAGAGTTGTTGGTGGCGTCTCACTGCAAAGGACAGCGAAACCTTAGCGGTCCGTCGCACCTTTAAATCGACTGTTACAAATCTGAGGCCACGCCGGTGCCAGTTCATAAATATGGCAAGAGTAGCTCCTCCATTTGTGGTGCCAGAGGACAGCACTCGTCGCCATCTCTTGGATCTAGGAGGAGTGCACAGTTGTCTCCGCGGGTCTCCTTTCAGGCTGGAAACGTAACGGTCTGTTATGGGGGTACTGCAACAGGGGGAGTGCTTGATGTCGTGCGATCTGGCTGAAACGGATTTACACATCTTGTTCGCAGCAGCCCACCAAAGGGTTGCATGTCAGTCTTCCTTGGGGATACTATTAGTTCCCAGCGTTGCCATTCGGGCTGGCGAAGGCACCGCGCACTCTCACCAAGTTCTTGGGGGTGGTAGCAGTAGCGTTACGAAAGGAAGGATTTCGGGTACGTCCCTATTAAGACATTTGGTTCATTCGAGCAAAATCCAAAGCCGATAGCGTCAACGTGGCAGACGCAGTAGTGAAGTTCTTGGGGAGTCTCAGTTGGGTGGTCAATTTGGCCAAAAGTAATTTTGGTGTCTTTCCAGGAGCTCGGATATATAGAGATGCGATTCGACACGCAGACAGGGGCCGTATTCTGCCGGTTTGTGGAGTTCCAGCCCTTTGACATCTGGTACGCAGGTGCAGTTCCGGGCCGACGCCCTCGCAGTGGAGTTTCCAGCGCATGCGGGGAAAGATGACAGTAATCCTGCAATCATTGCCATGGGCCTGTTCTTATATGCGGCCGTAACGGTGAGCTCTACTTCACTTCTGGTCGTCTCAGGATGTCTCGCTGAACAAACGGTGGCTACTTCCGGTATTACTGAAGACAGGGATGCCTCGCTGACGGACACGAGACTCGTAGGATTGGGGACACGTTGTGGAGAGCTGTTGGCGCATGGTGTTTGCTCTGTTTAAGAGAGCGACTGCTCAGTCAGCCAGCTGGAGCTGAGAGCGGTGGTTCTGGCGCTGCACACATTCGAAGTGGCGGTGACAGGTCGGGCGGTGCGATTGCTGTCAGTCAACTCCGCGAAGGTAGCCTACATCTTTCGACAGGGTGGTGCAGGAAGGGCGGCCATGGAGGAAGAAGCAGAGGCATGGTTCGCTTGGGTAGAAATGTGACGGCCAGCATTTCAGTAAAGCACCTGGCAGGGCAGGCTATCGCTGATGGCAACTTTTCTCAGCAGGGTTCAAGTGGATGTCGGAGAAGAGGAGTTGCATCCGGAGGTGTTGGCGCAAGTAGTTCGCATGCCGGGGGGCCGCCGGTCATGGATTTCATGGCGACCCTTCAGTCAGCAAAGCAAATCTTTTCTTCAGCAGACAGCGAGAGCGAATGTCGGAGAGGAGCGACACGCTGGGGAAGTGTTGAACGGCGTCGGGTCTTCTCTGTGTTCCCTTCAGGGGCGCTTATAGGTCAAGTGGTTCAGCATAGCAAGGCTCATCGGAGGAGAGTTTTACGGGTGGCTCCGGACAGGCCAGACGGCCGTGGTACGCCGAGCTCATACAGGGGAGCTGTGGAGATTGCTGGCGGCAGAAACTCGGTTACTAGCAGGTCTGCTTCGGCAGCCTTGGGTGGTTCGATTCTCGCTTACGGTCTGGCCGTTGGAAGGGCGAGACGTGTGGTCGCTTATGGCTCCTGGTTGAGGATTGGTACTTGCGGGAGCAAGTGCTGGCTGTGGCTGCGTTAGTTTCTGTATTTTGAGTTTTCTACAAGAAGGATTTCTTAAGGGCCTGGCGGCTAGTGCTTTGAGAGTTAAGTTGACAGCATTGTCTTGCTAGGGAGGCAAGGTCTTGCTCTCGGGATCTATGCAGAAGTGTCACGTTTTTTGAGAGTGGTGACCTGGCTGCGGTCCTCGCGTGGAATCGTAGGTCCCCCGCGGGGTCTCAAATTGCTTTTGGCGGCGTTGACTAAGGAACCTTTTGAGCCTTTACACAAGGCGTCGCTTAGGACTTTGTCTTTGAGGATGGTAATTTTGATAACCAGCTGGTCGGCGAGCTGGACTTCGGGATGGCAGGTGCTGTCTCGTGGAGAACCATCCTTGTTCTTTTCTCGGGAAAAGGGGGGTGTTGCAGCCAGTGCCGTCCATTTTACCTAAAGTGGTGTCTCTGTTTCAACTCGGTCAGACGGGGTTTCTTCCAGTGTTGCGGTTCCCCCCAGCCACCGTGTCTGGCCGGGGTGGCACGGTTTAGCCATAAAGCGGGTGCTGCAGCAGTACTTGTATATTTCAGAGACTTATCGCACTTTGGACCATCTGTTCGGGTTTTTTGGAGTTCCTCACAATGGGGCAGCGGCAGCGAAGGCATCCATTTCTAGATGCATTAAAGAGGTGATTGGTGCAGGAGATCTGCTGCGGGGCTGGTCGGCGTGAACACATGTTACCAGAGCGCAAGCAATTTCTCGAGCAGGGTACAATTTAGTTCCGTCAGGGGACGTTTGTAGAGGGGCCTTCTGGTCCGCTGTTTGGTCTTTCAGTAAGCACTACCGTCTGGAGGTCTTAGTGGCAAATTGATAACTTTTTCGGATCGGCGGTATTGCATGCCGGCTGGAAGGGTCCCTCCCAATAATTACTGCTCTGTTACATCCCAGAGGTGGAGGACTAAACTGGAGGAACGATAAGGAGATAGAAATGACACTTAACTGGTAATTGTCATTCCTTGAGTGGCGACAGTTTAGTCCTCATTCCCGCCCAGGGGTATGATTTCTTCAAAGTTTATTTTCAGGCGGAGTGGAGCATCAATTTCAAGGAGTGGAGAGATCCTTTCAGATTCTGGATCGCAGTGAGTATCCCTCTCTGATCTGTTTCTTCCTTTTCTCTTATTTAAGTGAGTGGGTGGTACAGAAAACATGATTGCATAGGGGAGATGTGAACGTAAAGTAAAAAAAAAAATATATAAGACTAATAAGGTTAAAAAGGTTCCTCAGGTTGAGGAATGGATAGTTTTATTTAAGTTATGGTATAGCTACTTATTTGTTGTTCCTTTGAGTTTGCTTTGCCAATAGTACACTGGGGGCTGATGGGAGATACCAGCAGGCTATATCCAGTGATGTCACGACTTTGACATGCCCAGTCTCCAAGCTTCAGGAGGAGGTACACAACCCAGAGGTGGAGGACTAAACTGTTGTCACTCAAGGAACGACGATTACCAGGTAAGTGTAATTTCTATTTAATGAACAAACAAACCTTTTTCAAAGGAGAAGCTGTAAAACTAGAGGGCATAAAATGAAGCTGCAAGGAGGTAAACTTAAAAGCAACATCAGGAAATACTTTTACACTAAAAGTGAGGTGGATGCTTGGACTACCCTCCCAATAGAGGTGATGGGGCAAATATAGTGGCAAAATTCAAAAAGGCATGGGACAGACATAGTAGATACCTTTTTATAGCAAGAGAATAAAATCAAAATACACTTAACTATTTCTTATATTTGAACAAATAGGGGTGATATGCATAGAGTGGCAGGTACACCTACTCTAGCTACCTTACTGGGCAGACTAGATGGACCATACTGGTCTTTATCTGCTGTCATATGCTATGTTACCTCAAACAGGTGGCAAAATGTGTGTGAACTAGTGCAGCAGTGGAATAGCCCCAGCTGTCCTTGCCCACACCACAGTGCAGAGGCATTTGCTTGAACCTGGAGGGCTCTTCCAATTGAAGATACCTTTGACTCCTGAGCTGACAGTTGTCCAGGATCCAGCGCTTTCCCATGGGTTACTAACATTTGGTGGGCTGAGGAAGAGCAGCTGGACCCTAAAGGGGCCTGGTAAGTTAGGTCCAGGCCCTCGTTCCCTTCTGCTGTCCCCTTGGTATCTTTGGATCCCTTAGAGTCCAAGTTGAATCTTTTTTTTTTTCCTGTCTTTTTGAACTTTTGTTTTTTGCCCATTGTTTTCAATGGGCTTAATTGGCTGTCTTGTTGCATAAAGCAGCTACAAAAAAATATCTAAAAAAGAAGGCTCATTAGGCTTAAGCAGGCAGTAGGGTTTTCCTGGCCTGTGTAGGCCTTCAGAGAGGCTAATTTGAGTTCCTGATCGTGTAACCAGTCTAGTCCCGGACCTATCTCATCCAGCAGCTTTGGAGACTGAGAAACTCCGCCTTTTTATGATGTCACAGGTATATCCTCCCGGGATCCACCTCTTGCCATCAGTTACCTCAGTCTCCAAGCAGCTGGATAGATAGGAGCCTGGACAGCCGGGCTCACTGGAGAAATAATTTTACCTACTTTCTTTGTTGGGGATTAATTATTTTGGAGAGAGCTTGTTCCTTAAAGAACTGTGCCTTTTAATTTGATGGCAGGCTTCTCTCTCTCTCTCTCTCTTTATCTCTCTCTCTTTATCTCTCTCTCTCTCTTTCTTTAGCTCTCTCTCTCTCTCTCTCTTTAGCTCTACCCCTTCCCCCCCCCCCCCCTCTTCTCTTTGCTGGGCTTTCTGGTCCTTCTACTTCTGCTGGCTCAGTGGGCCTAAGCATCTACTCACTCTCTGGGGTCCCCCTGGCTCAATCAGCTGCCTTAAAAGGAGAGACCCGGAGGTCTGCCTAGCCAGCGCCACACAGAAGATTGCCTGTCAGTGCGCTGGCAGGCCCTCCCATTCGCACGCAGAATCGGAAGGTGTGAGAGTGTGCAGCCTCCAGCGTTTTTCAAACACGCTCGGGGATCGGAGCACAGCCGTCCCGGTGAGTGTGCTGCAGGCGATTTTACCTTAGCTGCCCGGAGGTAAGAGACCACGTTTTTCTGGGCGCAGGGGTGGTGGAAAGCATTTTTGGCACCAAAGTGAGACCAGCGGGCCTGGCCGCGTGGCGGCACAGCGTAGGAGCGCCGTTGCTGCATGCGGTAGACATTTTTTCGGGCCCGACTGTCTGTGACGCCTCGGAGAGCATTGCTCATGCCCTGCTCACTTAGGATACTTCATTTCTTCTTCTAGCTGGTAATTTAAGCGAGTTGTTGTAAAAAAAAATAAATAAAATAAACCGGAGCTTTCTGCTTTACTTCTGAAACCAGGTGCAGTGAATGTGTGGGTAAGAGCTTTGACGGAATAGTTTGCCTTCAAGTTCCTTTGCCTTTACTTTGCCATGCCTTCTAAGCCACTGTGTTTAGTCTGTGGCATGAAGAAGGGGTCTTCCTCGTGAGTATGCAAAACCTGTGTCAGAGACACTGCCGCCATGGACCCTCCCGGTGATGCCTCAGGGCACGGCGTTGGAGGGCTCTAGCTCACAACTTCATGAGTTGGCTCTGGGGGACCCAGTGGCTGGCCCCCTCCTCTTTCTGCGTTGCCCGCGGATTTGTCTGCAATATTTTCCAAGACCTTTGTTGCGCTCCTTCAGCAGTCTTTCTTGGCTACCGCTCAGCAGGGAAAGAGTCCGGAGGCGTCGACCGGGGTTAAGAGGACCACGTCTCCGGCCCCGGCCGAGGGCCCTTCCAGTGGCGCCAAGAGGCCGCGTTTGGAGGGGCTGCTGGCGGACTGTTCGGTGGCATCGGAGGGGCCGCTGTCTGATGGCGAGGTCCACGATTTAGACGTTGAAGAGGAGCTGGAAGAAGGTGAGCTGTCCGAGCGGGAAGACCAGGCACGTGTAGTGCACGTCTTCCGCAGGGAAGAGCTTCCTGCGTTGATATTAGAAGCCCTCAAGGTTTTAAATATGCCAGTTCCCGGAACAGCAGAGGATGACACCTTAGAGGATCCCTTGCTTCAGGTCTTTTGGAAGACTCAGAAGGTGTTCCCTGTTCATAGGGTATTCCGAGAGATGATCCAGGAGGAGTGGAACCTGCCGGAATCACCTTTGAAGGGATCCAGGGTCATGAGCCGCCTTTATCCTTTGTCGGATCAGGATAAGGAGGTGTTTAAGTCACCCAAGGTTGATGCAGCCATCTCGGCAGTCACCAAGAAGACTACCATCCCGGTGGAAGGCAGTGCGGCTCTCAAGGATGCTCAGGATAGGAAGTTAGATGTTTTGTTAAGGCAGGTGTTTGATGTAAATGTGCTGTCTCTTCAAGCGGCTATCTGCGGTGCATGGGTCGCTAGAGCCTGTCTTCGCTGGTCGCAGCGGGTTCAGGGGAGCCAGGATGATGCAGAATCGGGAGAGGCGGCCAAGTTGGAGTCTGGCACGGCCTACTTAGCAGACATTCAATATGATCTTATGCGGGGTTTGGCCAAGAGCATGGCATCAGCAGTGGCGGCTCGTAGGTACCTGTGGCTTCGCAACTTGGGCAGCGGATAGTGCCTCCAAGGCTAGATTAAGCAAGCTCCCATTTAAGGGTCTCCTATTATTTGGAGAAGACTTAGAGAAGCTGGTTAAGGACTTAGGAGAATCTAAAGGGGGCAAATTACCGGAGGACAAGCCTAGGCCTATCCGGCAGTTCTCGACTGGCATGGGGCAGCAGCGCGATTTTCGCCGTTTTCGGTCCCCGAGATTCAGTTCTGGTCAGAGAGGCTGTTTCTCTAATAGAAGTCAGCCCTTTAGGGGGTTTCGCGGCGCGGGACGAGGGTTTGGTCCGTCAGCATCCTCCTCCTCCTTCGCTGCCAAAAAGCAACAATGAGATACGGGGGGCCCGGGCACCCGTACTCCTGGTAGGGGGGCGGTTGCAGAAGCTTTACGCTGCCTGGGTCCGAGTAACTTCAGATCAGTGGGTGCTGGAGGTAGTGCGAGAAGGGTACGCTCTGGAATTCCTGCGGCCGGTGCGGGAGTCCTTCGTGCTGTCCACCGAAAAGTCTCCCGCCAAGCGCGAGGCCTTGCGGGAGACGGTCCAGAGGCTACTAGAGCTCAGGGCGATAGTGCCTGTTCCGCCTGACCAATGCGGCGCCGGTCACTACTCGATTTACTTCGTCGTCCCCAAGAAGGGTGGAGGCGTTCGTCCGATCTTGGATCTCAAGGGCGTGAATCGCTGCCTTCGCGTTTCCCATTTCCATATGGAGACGCTACGGTCGGTCATTGTAGCGGTGCAGAGCGGAGAGTTCCTCACCTCGCTGGACTTATCGGAGGCTTATCTTCACATTCCCATAAGACCGGAGCATCACAAATTTCTCAGATTCGCAGTCCCCTTCGGTCACTTTCAGTTCCGAGCATTGCCCTTCGGCTTGGCGACGGCGCCATGGACCTTCACCAAAGTTATGGTGGTGGTGGCGGCGGCTTTCAGAAAGGAGGGGATCTTGGTGCATCCGTACCTGGATGACTGGCTGATTTGGGCGAAGTCCAGGGTGGAGAGCCTCTCAGCCACGGCTCGAGTAGTGGCTTTTTTGGAGGAGCTAGGTTGGGTCATCAATCTAGCAAAGAGTCACTTGGTTCCCTCTCAGATCTTAGAGTATCTGGGAGCTCGCTTCGACACCAAGGTAGGAAAGGTGTTTCTGACGGAGGAAAGGGTGCTGGGCCTTCGGAAGTTGGTGGCCTGTTTTTCTTCAGTACAAGGCGCCTTCGGCGTGGCATTATCTTCAATTGCTGGGCACGATGGCTGCGGCAATAGAGACAGTTCCCTGGGCGAGAGCTCACATGAGACCTCTGCAGAGAGTGTTGCTTCACCGATGGTCACACCAACAGGATCCACTGTCCAGGAAGTTGCCCTGTCCGGAGGAGGCTCGACAGTCCCTGCAATGGTGGTTGCTTCCCGAGTCCTTGGCAAGAGGAAAGGAGCTGACTACGCCGGCCTAGGTGCCCGTAATGACAGACGCCAGTCTCTTGGGCTGGGGCGCTCATTGCCAAGGTATGTTTGCGCAGGGACAATGGACGATTCAGGAGACAGCATGGTCCATCAACAGGCTGGAGTTGAGGGCGGTAGCGCTAGCGCTGCAGAAGTTTCAACAGCTAGTTCAAGGCAAGGCAGTCCGAGTGTTTTCCGACAATGCCACAGCGGTGTCCTATGTCAACAGACAGGGAGGCACCGGCAGTACGAGGCTGGAAGTCGAGGCCGGAGTCCTGTGCGAGTGGGCCGAGGCGCACCTCCTGGACCTATCAGCAGCGCATGTCGCCGGAGTGGACAACGTGCAGGCGAATTTTCTCAGTGGAGTACGGGTGGATCCAGGGGAATGGGTCCTACATCCCGAAGTCTTCGAGATGATAGTGCGCCGTTGGGGAGCGCCGGTCATGGATCTCATGGCGACCTTTACCTCGACGAAGGCCAGCCGTTTTTACAGCAGGCGAAGAGAAAGGATGTCAGAGGGCTTGGATGCGCTCGTTCAGCGCTGGCCTGTAGGGCAGTTGCTGTATGTGTTCCCGCCGTGGGTTCTCATTGGAAGAGTACTTCAGCGGATCGAACTGTTCAGAGGTCAGGTCATTCTGATCGCTCTGGGCTGGCCTCGGAGGCCTTGGTACGGGGATATGATGAGGTTGGTGGTGGCAAAGCCTTGGCGGCTTCCGTCTCGCCCGGATCTTCTAGCGCAGGGTCCTCTGTTCATGCCGCACGTGGGTCGATTCTCGCTTACGGCCTGACTCTTGAAAGGGCAAGGATGAAGGTGAGGGGATATTCATCGGCGGTTATCTCTACCCTGTTAAAGGCTAGGAAACGGTCCACATCGCTAGCATATGTCCGTGTCTGGAGGGTTTTCGAATCCTGGTGCCTGGACAGGAAGTTTGAGGCGTTGAGATCCTCCATTCCGCAGATCTTAGATTTTCTGCAGGATGGCTTTGCTAAAGGTCTAGCAGCGGCGTCGTTGCGAGTTCAGGTTGCGGCCTTATCCTGTTACCGAGGTAAGATAGGGGGTCAGACGCTCGGTTGCCATGCGGATGTCAAACGTTTCTTGCGGGCGGGTTCCTTACTACGCCCGCCGGCGTGGCCGTTCGTCCCGAAGTGGCATCTCCCATCCGTTTTAGACGCGCTAGAGCGCGAGCCCTTTGAGCCACTGTCCCGGGCGTCGCTCAAGGACCTCACCTTAAAGGTTGTGTTTCTGGTGGCCATCTGCTCGGCTCGGAGGGTCTCGGAACTGCAGGCGCTTTCCTGCAGGGAGCCTTATCTGTTATTTTTTCCCTCCAAGGTGGTTTTGAGAACGGTGCCGGCCTTCCTTCCTAAGGTGGTTTCGCCTTTCCATGTGAAGCAGGAAATTTCTTTACCAGTATTTTCGCAGTCTGCAGATTCTTCGGGATCGCGAAGGTTGCATTTGTTGGATGCCTGGAGGGCGCTTAAAAGGTATCTTCGGCGTACGGCCAGTTTTCGCAAATCCGACAGACTTTTTGTCCTCTTCACGGGGCCCAGGAAAGGTGAGGCGGCATCAAAAGGGTCCATCGCGAGGTGGGTTAAGGAGGCTATTGCCTCGGCCTATGTCTTGAAAGGTCGGCCGGTACCGGAAGGGCTGCGGGCTCATTCCACTAGGGCGCAGGCTTCATCGTGGGCCGAAGTGCGTCTGGTGTCGCCGGTGGAGATTTGCAAAGCGGTGACGTGGTCGTCGCTGAACTCTTTTGCAAAGCATTACCGCCTTGATGTGCAGAGGGCGGAGGAGACCGCTTTTGGATCAGCAGTACTTCAGGCTGGTCTCCCGAGACCCTCCCAGATTTGAATCTCTCACTGCTCTGGTACTTACCCAGAGGTCCAGGACTAGACTGGTTACACGATCAGGAAGGTGAAATTAGACTTACCTGCTAATTGTGGTTCCTGGAGTGTAGCCAGTCTAGTCCCGTATCCCTCCCCTAGGGTTACACTTCTTAAGGAGCCTGAAGTACTCGGGTCATTTACAGGTAAGAGTGTCTGTTCAAGTTTTTCTGTGGCAGGTTGTTCTGTCCTTTGGAGAAGGGAGAAGCCTGCGTCAGTTTAAGTCACAGTTGGTTATCAGACATTTTGGTTTAAGGGGGGTGTACTTCTTGCATAAGTGCGGGGGTTGACTTTTAGTTGAATTTTTGCTTGTGTCTCCGGTGAGTCTGCTTTGTCAATAGGTTACTGATGGCAAGAGGCGGATCCCAGGAGGATATACCTGTGACATCATAAAAAGGAGGAGTTTCTCAGTCTCCAAAGCTGCTGGATGAGATAGGTCCGGGACTAGACTAGCTACACTCCAGGAACCACAATTAGCAGGTAAGTCTAATTTCACCTTTCTCCAACTGGCCTGATAGGAACAAGAACTCCCTTTTCTGATCCTCCGTTTTCTCCCCCCCCCCCCCCCCCTCCCGAATTCAGTGACTTTTTTGCTACTGTTGGGGGTTTTTTGCGGTTTACATTTTTTTTTCATTAGACTTTTTGTAGCCATTCTTCACCGGGGGGGGGGGGGGGGGGTTGGTGTTAATTTTTACCTTGGCTATGTGGAGCAGGGCAAATGTTTCTTGTACCTGCACCTGTGCCAAATATATTGCCAACAGAGTGAGCTCTGTGGTATGTTCCTTTTGCTCCCAGTGTGATGGGGATGTTGGGGCCTCAGCTTTGCCTTTGGTGCCCATAACCACAGTGAAGTGGGTATTGCTCAGTGGGGGCCTGTGGAAAGCGGAGGAGGCCCTGGTCTCCAGCCAGAGAGGTCCCATGGGCCCTTTAGGGCCATAGGAGATCTTTTCACCTGGTAGAGACCAGCAACTGTTAAAACAGCTCCTGGGCTGTCTTCAGTCTTGCTTAGCTTTTTGGCAATACCCTTTAAGGAGTTCCAATGCCCCTACCTCCCTCACAGGGGAATCTTCATTGTCATGTTGTGCTGCTATGGCTGTGTCTGGGACTAAATATCCCCGCCTTGGCCATTCACCCGAGTAGCTCCCTTGAGAGCCTGGCCTTGACCCCTGAAGGGGTCAGCTGGACAGTGGAAGAGGATTCCCTTGGTTCAGGAGTTGAGTGAGGAAGAAACGAGCTTCGCACTTCTGGAGGGTGAGAACCCATCAGTGGTTTGTCTTTTCCACTGGGAGGATTTCCTGGGGTTGATTCTGGATGTCATGTTGATATTGGGGCTTGAGAAGCTTGCTCCTGACCCAATGTCCAAGAAAACCCTACTTTGGAAGGCATCAGGTGCTTTTCAGGGTTTTTTTTCTGCTGGAGGTACTGGAGAAGCTCCTGTTCTCTCAGTTAAGAACATAAGATATGCCATACTGGGTCAGACCAAGGTCCATCAAGCCCAGCATTCTGTTTCCAACAGTGGCCAATCTAGGTCATACGTACCTAGCAGTTTCCCCAAGGGACACAGGTTTCACAATGCTTGTACTGGTTCAAGCATTGATATCCTGGGTCCCTTCTTAATAATGGTTTATGGACCTTTCCTCCAGGAACTTGTCCAAACCTTTTTTAAACCCAGCTACACTAACAGCCTTTACTACATCCTCCGGTAACAAATTCCAGAGTTTGATTACACGTTGAGTGAAAAAATATTTTCTTTTATTAGTCTTAAATAGTTTACCCTGTAGCTTCATTGCATGTCCCCTAGTCTTTCCATATTCTGATAAGGTAAACAATCGATCTACGTTTACCCGTTCCACTCCGTTCATTAATTTATAGACTTCTATCATATCTCCCCTCAGCCGTCTCTTCTCCAGGCTAAAGAGCCCCAACCTTTTTAGCCTTTCTTCATAGGAGTAGCCTTCCATCCCCTTTACCATTTTGGTGGCTCTTCTCTGAACCTTTTCTAAAATCGCTATATCCTTTTTAAGATACGGCGACCAGAATTGAACACAATATTCAAGGTGCGGTCTCACCATGGAACGATATAGAGGCATTATAATATCTTTTGTTTTATTTTCCATTCCTTTCCTTATCATACCTAGCATTCTATTTGCTCTCTTGGCTGCCGCTGCACACTGGGCCGAGGGTTTTAACAAGGTATCCACAATGACGCCTAAATCTTTTTCCTGGGTGGTGGTTCCTAATGTGGAACCTTGCATCGTGTAACCATAGTTTGGGTTGTTCTTCCCTAGGTGCATAACCTTGCACTTCTCCACATTAAATTTCATCTGCCATTTTGATGCCCAGTCTTCCAATTTATCAAGATCCTTTTGCAATTTTCCACAATCCTCTTGGGTTTTAACAACTTTAAATAGTTTTGTGTCATCTGCAAATTTGATAACCTCACTTGTTGTTCCACTTTCCAGGTCATTTATGAATATGTCAAAAAGCAGCGGACCCAGCACAGATCCCTGGGGTACACCACTATTCACCTTTCTCCATTGGGAAAATTGGCCATTTAGCCCTACCCTCTGCTTTCTATCTTTTAACCAGTTCCTGATCCACAGTAGTATACTGCCTCCTATCCCATGACTCTTTAGTTTTGCCAAAAGTCTCTCATGAGGGACTTTGTCAAAGGCTTTCTGAAAGTCCAGATACACAATATCAACTGACTCACCTTTGTCCACCTGTTTATTCACTCCTTCAAAAAAAACATAACAGATTAGTAAGACAAGATCTTCCTTGTCTAAAGCCATGTTGGCTGTCTCCCATTAGGTCGTGACTATCTACATGCTGAGTAATTTTATTCTTTATGATGGTTTCTACCATTTTTCCCGGTACTGATGTCAGGCTCACTGGTCTGTAGTTTCCCGGATCACCCCTCGAACCCTTTTTAAAAATTGGTGTTACATTGGCGATCCTCCAATCCTCAGGTATTAGAGATGATTTTAATGATAGTTCACAGATTACTGATAGCAGGTCTGCAATCTCAAATTTCAGTTCTTTCAACACCCTTGGATGCATACCATCCGGCCCAGGTGATTTGCTACTCTTCAGTTTATCTAATAGTTGTAAGACATCTTCCCGATGTATCGATATTTCCTTCAATTCTTCCACACCTTTAAATACCACTTCAGTCATGGGTAACATCCCTACATCTTCCTCAGTAAAGACCGAAGCAAAGAATTCATTCAGTCTCTCCGCTATCGCCTTGTCGCCTCTTAGTGCTCCTTTAACCCCTTTATCATCTAATGGTCCAACTGACTCTCTCACAGGTTTTTTGCTACGAATGTACTTGAAAAGGTCTTTATTTCGCGTTTTTGCTTCCGCAGCAAGCTTCTTCTCAAATTCTCTCTTTGCCTGCCTTATCAATGCCTTGCATTTGACTTGCCAGTGCTTGTGCTGTTTCCAGGTTTCATCGTTTGGCTCTTTTTTCCATTTCCTGAAAGATGCTTTTTTGGCAACAACAGCCTCTCTGACCTCACCTTTAAACCATGCTGGCAGTTTTTTGGACTTCCTTCCACTTTTCTTAAAGCGTGGAATACAGCTGGTCTGGGCTTCCAAGATAGTATTTTTCAACAACACCCAAGCTTGATGTACGTCTTTAACCTTTGCAACTGCTCCTTTTAGTTTTTTCTTAACTGTTTTCCTCATTTTATCATAGTCTCCCTTTCAAAAGTTAAAGGGTAGTACTGTGGATTTCCTTACTATCCCTCCTCCACTAATTAAATCAAAGGTGATCATGCTATGATCACTATTGCCAAGTGGCCCCAACACCCTTATCTCTTGCACTACATCTGGTGTTCCACTAAGGACTAGGTCTAATATTGCTTCCCCTCTGGTTGGTTCATGAACCAGCTGCTCCAAGAAGCAGTCATTTATTTCATCTAGGAACTTTATCTCCCTAGCATGTCCTGTTGTGACACTGACCCAGTCGATGCTGGGGTAATTGAAATCACCCATTATTATTACTGCACTGTAACTTTTGCTAGCTTCCTTGATTTCTTTGAGCATTTCATCATCCATTTGTTCATTCTGGCCAGGCGGACGATAGTACACCCCACTGCCATCGCCTTCCCCTTTTTACATGGAATTTCAATCCATAGAGATTCTACAGCAAATTTTGTTTCTTGCAAAACTTTAATCCTTTCTGACTCAATGCCCTCTCTAACATAGAGCGCAACCCCTCCACCAATTTGGTCAGCTCTTTCATTACGATATAGTTTGTACCCAGGTATCACAGTGTCCCACTGGTTGTCCTCTTTCCACCATGTCTCTGATATTCCAATCATATCTAACCTCTCGTTTAGTGCTATATATTCTAACTCTCCCATCTTGTTTTGTAGACTTCTAGCATTTGCATACAAGCATTTTAGAGACTGTATTTTATTCATATTAATTTGGCTATTGGTAGACATGGGTAATTTGGGATCTTTAAGTTCTGTCTGCTCCATACTCGAGGGTATTTGGGCTACTTTACTCTTTTTTGGAACCTCTCTGCTTTTTGTAGTATCCTTCAAGGATACATTCTTCCGAACCATCCGCTCTTGGGCGACTGTCGGCTTTCCCCTATTATCTAGTTTAAAAGCTGCTCTATCTCCTTTTTAAAGGTTAATGCCAGCAGCCTGGTTCCATCCCGGTTAAGGTGAAGCCCATCCCTTCGGAAGAGCCCCTCCTTTCCCCAGAATGTTCCCAAGTTCCTAACAAATCCGAACCCCTCATCTCTGCACCATTGTCTCATCCACGCATTGAGACTCCGGAGCTCTGCCTGCCTTTTGGGTCCTGCGCGTGGAACGGGAAGCATTTCGGAGAACGCATTTCGGAGTTGGAGCACTCAGAATTGGTCCTCAAGGGGCCAAAGGCCCTGGCCTGTTTGTATCCACTGCCTCAGGGCCAGCTGAATCAGATGTTTGGGCTGGCACAAGTGGATGCCCTAGTCACGGCGGTGAGAAAGCACACTACTATTCCAGTGCAAAATGATGTGGCACTGAAGAAGACTCGGGGTGGAGACTCTCCTGAAGAATGCTTTTGCAGTTTCAGCATTGGGTTTCCAGACAGCCCTCTGTGCCAGTTTTGTAGCCAGGGCACTTCTATCAATGCAACAGTTATCAGATAGCCCAGAGGTGGCTGCCTGGAGTTGTGGGCTACTGTTCTGGCAGACACCTAATATGATTTGATCAGGAAAACCTCCAAATCTATGGCAGCAGCGGTTGTGGCCAGACAATGGCTTTGGCTGTGTAATTGGTCAGCAGATGTGGCCTATAAGTCATGGTTTAGTAAGCTTTTTTGAGGGGAAGGGAAAGGGGGCTTTTTTGGAAGCTCAAGATGAATTCTTTGGTGGGGGGGGCCTGGACATGCCAGCGGGGATCCAAGGGCTCTACTTTGGCCCAATCCTCCTACGGATCTTGGCCCAGAAGTTGCCAGCTCTTTCAAGAGAACCAGCAACCATGTGATCTATACTCAGCTGCTTCTGGAGCTGACAAATCCTCACAGTGAGATCATTCGGATCCCTTCTAAGGGACCACCAGTGGAGTTTGCAGAGTCACTCAGAGATGCCTTTTTGGAGTCTCCCAGCAGCCCATGCAAGCGGGTGGCGATCACAGACACACTGTGATGATTCCTGAAGTTGTATGCTATTGTATTTGTACCTTTTGCAGAGCAAAGTCAGGACTGCTGTTCCATCTATTTCATGGTGCCCAAGAGAGGAGAATCATGTCAGCCCATTCTCAATCTAAAGGCAGTCTCCTCACTTTTGAATGGAGACATCCGCTCTGTCATTGTGTTTGTACATCAGGGGGAGCTTTTCACCTCCCTGGACCTGGCAGAGGCATACTTTCATATACCCTTCAGGGACCAGCATCAGCAGTTCCTTTGCTTTTGCATCCTGGATCAATGTTTTCAGTTCAGGGCTCTGCCCTTTGGCTTGGCCACAACTCCCCGCACTTTCTCAAAAGTGATGGTGGTGGTAACGGCAACCTTCATGTGTCGGCAGGGTATCCAGGTGCACCTGTACAACTGACTCATCTGGTCAGATTTATTTATTTATTTTATTTCATTCTCTTATATACCGCGCTATTCTGCATCAGTGTGGTTTACATTGAACAAACTGAAATTACATTGAACAGGGCATTATAACTTGGAGACAACTATTTTACAGGGAACATGGGCTATGGAGGGTTAAGTGGCTTGCCCAAGACGACAAGGAGCACCTGTGGGACTAGAAACCCCAGTCCTTCCGGCCCAAGGTTGCTGTCCTCTAGTGGGATTTGAACCCCTGACCTTCTGGCCTGAAGTACCTTGCCCCAACCACTAGGCCACTCCCTCCACTCAGATTCACTGAAGAAATCCAGGGAGGACACTGCCCTAGTGATCCAGTGGCTGTAAAGTGTGGGGCTGATGATCAATTCCCCCAAGAGCAACCTTGATCCCTCGTAGGAGTTGGGAGTCTTTGGGGGTGCATTTCAACACCCTACAGAGGTGTATTTTCCTCATGACAGAGAGGATACTCAAACTGCAGAACCAGCTGACAGAGTTCTGTAGTTTGTTCCTTGAGTGTAGGACTATTTGCAGCTTCTGGGGTCCCTGATGTTGATCCTGTGGTCAGAGCACACATGCCTCTGCTTCAGAGGCACCTTCTGTTTCTGTGATCTCTGAGCTTGCAGCTATTCAAGCCAGCCCATTTCCTTCCAGGGGTCCTGAGGGATCAGTTGGCTTGATGGTGGGAAGACGCCATATGATATGTGGCATGTCCCTAGAAAACGTCCTGGACTTGGGTGGTCCTGATGACTGCTGCCAGCCTGAAGGGCTGGGCAGGTACACTGCCTCTGTCAGATGAGGCAAGGAGTTTGGTCCTCTCAGGAAGCCTCCTGGCCTTTCACTTGGCTGGAGGCCAGAACAATCTGTCTGGCCCTGAACAATTTTCAGCCCTTGTTCGAGGGCAAAGCGGTCCAGGTCTTTTCTGTTAACAGCATAGCAGTGGCCTATGTCAACAAAAAGGGAGTGACCCAGAGTGTCAGGGTGGTACACTAGGTGGCTGCTCTGTGCAGTTGGGCAGAGGAGCATGTTGTGGTTTTGTCAGCAGTGCACATAGCGGGTGTAGACAACATTTAGACCCACTTTCTCAGTCAAGACACTGTGGATCCCAGAGAGTGGACGCCGAGACCCCACGTATTCCAATTTATAGTGAGGAGATGAGGTCTCCCAGTATTGGATCACATGGCCACATGCAACAACACAGAGGTGGGTGACTTCTTCAGTCACCATAGAGATCCAGAAGTGGCAGGCTTGGATGCCCTGCTTCAAGCATGGCCCCAGAAGAGGGCGCTTTGTCTCCCCCCATGACCTCTGGTGAGCCGCATCCCCCCATGGCCTCTAGTGAGCTGTCTCCTCCATAGGATTCGAACGGACTGGCTACATAGGCCATGGTACACAGACCTGATGGCTCTGCTGGCAGGTCCTCCTGCTCCAGCTTCTGCAGTGGATGGGCCTCTTTCTTCAAGGACCCCTAGTAATAGAAGACATCACTCCCTTCTTGCTTACGGCCTGGTCCTTGAGAGGTGCAGACTAGCTAAGTGCAGCTGCTCAGACGCAGTGGTCAATACTCTGCTTAAGGCCCATTGGGCCTCCATCTCCTTAGCTTATGCCAGGGTGTGGAGGTGTTTTGAGTGCTAGAGTTCTTCTTGGTCCCTGTCAACTGGAAAAATAGACATTATGGCAGATGGGCATGGAACAGGTTTTGGCCCTGAACTCCTTCAAGGTTCAGGTGTCAGTCTTGACATGCTACCAGGAGTGGAACAGGGCAGGTTCTTGTTAGCCCGCCCTGATGTTACTTGCTTCCTTAGGGCAGCTAAATGCATTTGACCTCTGGTTTGCCCAATCGTCCCTCAGTGGAGCCTCTTATTAAAGATGAAGGCGCTGAAAGGTTTGCCTTTCAAACTCATTCACAAGGCCACTTTTAAAGATGTGACTCTTAAGGCAATTTTTCTGGTGGTAGTTATTTCTGTCAAACGGGTCTTGGAGCTGCAGGCTTTGTTCTGTTGGGAACCCATTGCCTTTTGAACAGTTTTATCTTTTTTTCTGAAGCTGATTCCCCTTTTCATCTAAATCAGGAAGTGGTTTTGCCCTCCTTTGTGGAGGATGATCTTCAGTTGGGTCCCTCACTGTGTCTCCTCGATATTAAGAGTTTTGTTTCAATACCTGGAGGTGAGTGTCTCTCAGCAGTCGGACTACCTATTTGTGCTTTTCAGTGGCCCAAGGAATGGTCAAGCAACAGTCAAATCCTCTTATTTCCTGCTTGATCAAAGAGGCCATTGCTTCAGCCTACTTTCTGGCTGGGAAGTGGGTGCCAAAAGGAGTCAAAGCTCACATGACTAGTCACAAGCCTCCTTCTGGGCTTAGTCTGCCTTGGTGTCTCCAGAGGACATCTGTAAGGCAGCTACCTAGTCCTCCTTGAATACCTTTGTGAAGCACTACCGGTTGCATGTGGGAGCAAGTGCTGATGGCACCTTTAGCAAAGCTGTTCTGGCCAGTGTGTCCCTCCCACCCAGAGTACTGATTGCTTGGATACATCCCACTCATCTGGACTGGTCTAGTACGATTATATGGAAGTAGAAATTGTATTCATACCTGATCATTTCCTTTCCTTGAATCTTGCTAAACCAGTCCAGAACCTGCCCTGGAAGACTTTGCTGCAGGTTGGGTATTCCTACAGCCTTTTCAGTTCTTAGCTGTTGCAGAGTCTGACCAGCTGTAAGATACGGTAAATCTGAGTTTGGATTGTTTTAATTCGTTTTTAGTTGTTTTTGGAGTTTATCTCAGTTTTTCCGTTTTTACTTTCTGTTTGGGAAGACTCTTGCTGGCTTCTCTCAGTGGTGACATCAGTAAAAGTTGCTGGAGTCTGCCTTCCCCTGCTGGTAAGTGAGCATAACACACTCGTCTGGACTGATCTAGCAGGATTCAAGGAAAGGAAATGATCAGGTATAAACAAATTTTCTACTTTGTTTATATTTTGTCAATATATGACACTTTAAAAATGCCACACATAATTGTTTATTACATTGCACTTTGATTCTATCCATTACATACCCAGGTTACTGAATTGTTTTATTTAAATGCATATATGTATATAGAACTACATTACAAATAAGGCATAGTTATTTCAATTAGATTTATATATCCAGGTAAAACATTGCACTGGTAATGTGGTAGGCGAAGGCCTATGATCCATGCTAATTGAACTAAACAGACAGGCCTAACTAGCTTGACCTGTAAATGAAGCCTGTGGAGAGGCCCATAGGAATTGCACATTCCCCAATAAGCTGCTACTGTAGAATTAGAACTCAGTAAAGTATTGAATTAGCTTAGATAAGCAGAATTGAAACCTGGAAAAATACAGAAAAATATGTTTAAAAGCCACTGATAAGAAAGTACAGCTGCAAGGGATTTAATTAAAACTGCTGACAGGTTACAGAGCCCTGCTTCCCTGCACGTACTAACTAGCCCAATGGCCTTGAAGTAGGAAAGTAACAAGTTGGTGAACTGGCCATTGTAATTGGGACTAGAAGGGAGGTAAGCAGGTGCTGAGCCCACTCCAAGTACATAATTGGATAATCATATCAGTACCGGGACCAATAGAAGGGGTACGGGAGGTTACCGGGACCAATGAAATGTTTTCCTATGTCTAGAATGGTGAAAAAGTCTATAAAAGTTATTGTTTTGCCAGAGAACATCGCTCAGCCATTTTGAATTTGATTCTGCTTGAGTCTTGTACACAAATAAATGATTTGGACCTTCTGAACTGACTCCTGGTATTATTGGGTTGTTTGCGCTCTGCTGCTACAGTAAAACCTGGTCAGGTGTGTTTGGCCTTGGAAAAGAATGGTGTGATTTCAAAGCTAAGCAAAAACAATATATTTTTCAGTTTTGTACTTGATACGCTAAGCAAGCCATTATTGTTGTACTGTCTCTTTCCAGATGGTCAGTAAATTTATTTTTGTGAGTTTGGAAAAGAGAGGTGATTTATAGGGACATAACCACCATGGAGTGGAGGAGTAGCCTAGTGGTTAGAACACTGGCTTGGTAACCAAGCAACCAGGGTTTGATTCCCACTAGCACTCCTTGTGGCCTTGGGCAAGTCACTTAACCCTCCATTGCCTCGGAAGAAAGGCCTGGCAATCTACTTCCGGTGACACTGCCAAGAAAACCCAGGAGCTTCTGGGTCGCCAGGAGTCAGGACTGACTCGAAGGCACATATTGCATTTTTGATAACCACCATACTAGGAGAGTGAAGAGTATGAAATGTTTTTAAAAAATCATAGCCCATCAATCCAATAATATGTCCTGGAAAAGCATGAAACATCTGTAATATCCATTAGTAAAGCATGGTACATAATGCTAACACTAAATATAAATAGACTCTAGTCCTGCTTCATTACAGGAAAGAAAATATAAAAAATAAAATTGAAACGTAGCCAAGTGTTCTAATAATTTTCATGTATGGGTAAGAAATATTGTTACATTTTCTAAACTTCTCTTTTAAGACACTTACAGGCTGATGAAGAAAGCTAGTGTGGCCTTTAAGCACCGAAACACCATATTTAAGCACTTTTAAATACAGAAAACAGAAGGACGCTTGCGTAAACACCGACGGAAAAACTAGTGCCCAATTAACGCCACAAATATTTACGTAAAGGATTTTGCAACCAGCCATGACGCCAATATTTGTACTGTAAGGTCCGAGGTGACTTAAACCTCTAACGCGTGCCCCCAACAGTATTTTGATGGCACCAGATGCTTTCCCTGATGCCTAGATCATTAGCTTCTCCTGGTGCTATGAAAATAGGGAAATCAAATCCCTAATGGTCCAACGGCCCCGATCTTCCCACCCGACAGTATTTTGATGGCATCAGGGATGATCGCAGCATTGGGAAAAGCCCCCGATGCCATCAAAATACTGCTGGGGGCCAGTTCCCTGTCCGAAAGTGACTACCTGGTGATCTAGTGGCCCCCGAACACCTCCCACTCAAAATTAAAATAAAATAACCTTGTGATCTAGGAGCCCCTAAATCCACCCTCCCCCCCCCCCCAACCTGGTACCTTAAAATAAGCGGAAGCACTGTCCACATGCTCCTGTTCTGAGTTTGCCATCTTGAAAAATGGCGGTGTTTGCCTCCACATGGTACATCCTGGGATGCACCGGGCAGGGTTAGACTGCCATATAAGGCCTTATATGGCAGTCTGACCTCACCCGGTACATTCTAGGATGCACCGCGTGGGGCCAGGTGCCACCATTTTTTCAAGATGCTGGACCCAGAGCGGGAGCACGTAGGCAGCGCTCCCGCTTATTTTAAGGTAACAGGGGGAGGGCTGGATTTAGGGGCTTTTAGACCACAAGGTTATTTTATTTTAATTTGGGGTGGGGGTACAGGGGCCACTAGACCACCAGGTAATCACTTTCTGTCGGGGCACCGGCCTCTGACAGTATTTTGATGGCATCGGGGCTTTTACCCAATCATCCCCAATGCCATCAAAATACTGTCGAGTGGGGGGATCAGGGACGCTAGACCACCACGGATTCTTTCTATCAGGGCACTGGCCCCCTACAGTATTTTGATGGCATTGGGAGCTTTTCCCTATGTTGCAATCATCCCCGATGCCATCAAAATACTGTTGGGTGGGGGAATCGGGGCCTCTAAGGATTCTCTTTCTGTTCGGGGCACCGGCCCCCGACAGTATTGGAATGTCCCCAATGCCATCAAAATACTGTCGGGGCTGATAATGCAAATTAGCCACATGGTGCCCATTTCTCTGGGAAAGCATGCCAAACTAGCACCAACATTTTGTGCATATGTATTGGCTTGCTCTCCCAGTTTAACGCTGCCATTTTGCACCCAGTTTAACAGGTGGCTCATTTGCATGCGCATGGTTACCGCATCCTTCATTTGCATACCCTATCTTTGCTGCATCGTGGGTTAAAAGGTGTGCATTGTTGGGACACGTAAAAAGTCAATTCAACGCATGTCTAACACCGGTTTTCTGCATCGGCTTGTTAATGTTTTATTTTCCCATTGCAGGGTATAGTGGTTTGCTTACAGCCGTGGGTGATGACCCCTTTGAAGATGAGGGGATGGCAAAAACAAGAGACAGCAGACAAAAGGACAAAGGGATAAGTTTGTTTCAGATCTCTTTACTGGTAATTTAGATTTTAGTAAAATAAAATTAAACTAATATAATATAAATTGAATAATGTACTAAGCTGTGGTAAAATTCCCAATTTTAACACAACCAAATTTGATGCACAAGTTATTGACTTGCAGTTGAAAACTACTGCAGGTTAATGATTCATGTGGTAAATAAAATGTTGTGTTGGTGCAGCTAGAATTTTATTTTTATTTGGAACTTTTTTCTGTACCGCCCCTTCCAGAGATAAGGGGCGGTTTACATTGAAACAAAACAGTGCACATTCCTGACCAGAGCAATGCAGAGATAATGGGTCCCCATCCTCTGATCCCAACAGGAACTTCCCCCTGGTAGCTAGTGGTGTGGGCACATGAGTGATCACCGATTCGTCAACTCCTGGGCTCAAAATGGTGTCCAAAGACTCCTAGCAGTAGTCTTATGGTACCACCGCTGGAGGTCAAGATGCCAAATAAGTGAGTACTTGTTTATTTTGTAGCTTGACCCCTAGTGGGAAGACTGTCGCTAAGGGTCTTTGGCCACTATTTTGAAGTTGGGAGGTACCAGGCAGGAGCACCTATGAATTAGTGCTGCCCTCACTACCCACCAGGGAATCTTCCATTAGATATCTGGGAGGGGCACTGAGAAGATTGGGGATGCTGGATTGGAGAGAGAGGGGTTATTTTTTCTTGCATCCACCTGGCCCTTAAAAAAAAAAAATAGCAGACTTGGCTTGGGGCCCAATTTCTTTGCATTGCTGCAGCCAGGAACACATGATGTTCCAGCTGCAGCAATGCAAAATCAATTTACTGCATGTGCACTGACCTGCGGTACATAGGGGACTACAGGTTAATAGCCCATGCAGTAAATTTTCCTTCACTAAAATAGCACATTTTTCCACATTCGGTCCCACTGAATGACCTTATCAGACACAATAATGATTAATTTGATTTGCAAGGGTAAACTATTTTGCGGTTTTGCATTTCCATAAAACATTGAATACCTTGAAGTAGTATGTGTAATCTTTAATAAGTCAACAATTTTTATTTGCCAAGTAACTGCAACATTGTTTTCATCTTCTCCTATTTCTATTTTAAGCCAAGGGTCCCCAAGCTATGGCCCCTGGAGCAAGTTTTTCTAGCCTTTCATGATTTCATCCTTTGAAAATAGAATACAAAGTGTTTAATACTGGCTAAGAAATAAAATACTGCTTCAATTGACCTCCATGATAAGCTTAATCTTTTGTCTTATTTGTGCAATCAAGTCTTAGAAATTATTGTATAGTGCTTTCTCTGGGAACAAGCAAGAATGAAGTCCACACATATGGGTGGTGTCACTGACGGAGCTCATATGGGAATGCTCCCCAGCTTCCATAGGAAACTTTTGGGAGCTCCACCACACATGTGAACCTGCCTTCCCACCCGAAGGAGCCATCTTACCTCAGTCTCTCTTCCACGGAGTCCTTCAGACGCCCGTCTGACTACGGAAAAGCATGATCCTGACCCTTGTAGTTTTCTTATTTTTTCTCAGTCATTCAGTATTGCTTCAGTCCTGACCTTCCTGCCCATCAATGGAAGCGTCGGTGCCTCAGCACCATGTCTTTTTCCGATCACTTTTTCTGAGGGGGGGGTTGTCTTGCAGGGTATTCTTCCACGTGTCTCCCTGGTCCGCCAGGCATTGGCGTCCTTTGGCTTGGTGGAAGCCGTCTTCCCCAACATGTCAAAGCTGGCCAGTGGGTTTAAAAAGTGCACCTGGTATGCCTGCTCCATTTTGGCGATGGACTGCTATAATTGGTGCATACAGTGCCTCGGGCCCGACCATGAGCCCTTCTGTACATTGTGTTTGCAGGTAACCCGAAAGGACCTAAAGAACTGAGAGAAACGAGAAACTCGGTTCGGGTCATTGGCATCGGCGTTGACACCCTCGAGGGGCTCTGCCAAGTGTTTAGCTCAACGAGGCGCTCAAGTTCATTTGAAGCCAAGGGGCTGCGGTGGCCTGGATCTGGAGGCTGTTTTTTGAGGAGACAGACCCTCCGAAGGATCAGTCCTCCGCCCTGTTGACGTCGAAGGGTGATGCTGAGAGCCAGGGAAAACCCCAGGGGCGTTGACATCGAAGTCCCCCTTGACACAACTCGGAGGTCAAGGGCCAGGAGAGACCTCCAAAGCTGCCCCAGCATGAGGAGTTGCCTCCCAAAGCCCCAGAGGGTCATCGGCGATCTCCGTATGAGGTTACCATCGAGGAGCCCCTGACGAGGAAGCCGGCATCGGAGGCCTAGGCGGCTGCCCTGACTCTGGCCGTATCCGAGACAGCACTCTCGGCTGAGCTTGGCTGCATTCCTTTTTTCTCTGGCTGGGAGGTCCCCAATGCCCTCTGGTACCTTTTTTTTTTTATAATCTTTATTTCTCAACGCCATGCAACAACACAAACAATACAACCAACAACCTCCTTGGGGGGGGGTGCTCTTCTCCCCCCCCCCCCGGGAGAAAAGAAACAAACACATGAGCGTTGTACAGTTTTTCATTAGACAACCCCCCAACCGCCCCCCCCCCCCCAACCCATCCCTCATTGGGTAGCCGCATCCACACCTCGAGGACATAGGACAGCGCTTCCCACTATTAACCCGCCATCCATCCGAGGCAATTAGGAACCCAGTTGTAACACTTCATTCCTAGTGCGGGAGCTCAGGCTCTGGAGATAGGGGTCCCACAGCAACTGAAACTGCGGCCAGCGTTTAACATTGCCCCGGGCGTATCGAGCTTCCATTAGCATCATCTGGTGGAAGGTATTTTGCCACTCCCAGAACGAGGGCGCCCTGCGTTCCCGCCAGTTGTGCAATATGGGGCCCTTCCCCACCAGACAGGCCCTGCGTACCAACAATCTCTCCCACCTACCCTTGGGCTGAGTAAGGCGCAAGTGATCAAGGAGAACAAGGGAGCCATCCCAAAAGATCCGCTGCCCCAGAATTCGCTCCATATAGGAGCCTATTCTTGTCCAATAAGGCCTGATATATCTACACCCCCACCACATGTGCACCAGATGCGCCAAGGGTTCCGAACACCTCGGGCAGGAGCCGTCCGTAGTGAGGTGGGAGCGGAAGGCTCGCCGAGGAGAAAAATGCACCCTAGTAAGGGATTTGTATTGCACCTCTCTCCAGCACGCTCCCACCGCCAGCTCCCCTATCCGCTGCAGGGCCTTCAGGAGTGTACCCGGGCCAATCTCTCTGCCCAGCTCCCCCCCCCCCCCCACCCCAACTCTACGGACCGATAGTCCGGGGACGGTCGATATGGGACCAAACGCGTCTTCAGCGATCGAATGGAAAGTTGGGAATCCCCACCCAGGTCGAAAAATTCTAAGATCTGCGCAGAGCGCTCTGCCCGCAGCTCTCCTGCCGGCAGGGAGGCGATGTAGTGCGATATCTGCATGTAGGCGAATTGGTGACCAGCCCCAAGAGCGTAATCAGTACAGAGAGACTGGAACTTCCTACAGCACCCCGAAGGGTCAACCACATGGCCTAAACTGTGGATACCCTTCTCCGCCCACACCCGAAACAGCGCATTTTCGGATCCCGGAGTAAACAATACATTACCCTGAATCGTCATCCAGCTAGACACCCGCCAATTCGTTTTCCAGTAGGTATTCAGCTGTCGCCAAGTTCGGCAAACCGGGATAAGGAGCACGCTCCCCGCCAAATGAGCAGGAAAGAGACGGTAGTCTAAGTGTATAAGGGCGAGAATGGATACTGGGGTGGCGAGGGCCTCCTCGAGACCCCGGGGGGTGAAAACCTCAGTCCTGCCCAACCAATCTCCCAAATGGCGCGCCTGACAAGCCAGAGCATAAGCCCCTAGATCAGGGAGTCCCAGCCCCCCACATCTCCAATGTCCCACTAAGCGGGAGTATCGAATACGGGTGCGCGCCCCCCCCCCCCCACAGAAAACCGCCTAGCATTCTTTCCAGCCGCTTTAAGTCCTTTCGCAGAAGCCAGACGGGCAGCGTCTGTAACCAGTATAAGATCCTTGGTAAAACTACCATTTTAACCGCTGCGCTTCTCCCAGATAAAGACAAGGGGAGAGGTCGCCAGGCCTGCAACTGTACTTGAAGGCTCTGAGTAATTTTAGAAAGATTACTCTCATAGAGTTGTGACGGCTGACCTGTCAATATGATACCAAGGTACTTAAACTGATTAACCGCCCATTTAAGGGGAAAAGGTCCCTGCCAGCTACCCCTCACCGTGCCCGCTATGTCTAACGCCACGGATTTGTCCAGGTTGATGTTTAATCCGGCAAATTGACCGAAAATCTCAAATTCTCGCATTAAGCTAGGGAGTGAGTCATGGGGCCGAAGTAAGTGCACAAGGAGGTCGTCGGCGAAAGCCGATAATATAAAACCAGACGTGCGTATACGCACCCCCCGTATCTCCCATGAGGCCTCCACCCTTCTTATAAACGGGTCCAGAGAGAGAACAAAAAGCAGCGGGGAAAGAGGGCAACCTTGCCGAGTCCCCCTATATAGGGAGAAGGTATCAGAGAGCACCCCATTACAGCAGATCGCCGCGACCGGGTCAGAATAGAGACTTTGAACCATAGCACAGAAAGAGTTCCCAATCCCATAGCGGGGCAGCAAGTCCCATAGATAGTGCCAGTCAACTCTGTCGAAAGCTTTCTCTGCGTCAAAGCTAATTAGCAGAGAAGCGAGATTCCGATTCTGAACCCATTCTAGGGAAGCTAGGATCTTCCGCAGATTGCGAACCGCATACCTCCCTTTCACAAAGCCCACTTGAGATTCGTGAACCAAGTGCCTCAGCACCGTCGCCAATCGGTCAGCAAGGATTTTAGCTAGGATTTTAAGGTCAAAGTTAAGAAGGAAAATAGGGCGATAGGAAGCAGCACAGAGCGGGTCCTTTCCTGGCTTCGGAATCAAGATCATATGAGCCAAATTGCTACCCCAGCGAAACATGCCCTGTTCAGATCTCCTGGTATGAACCGCCACCAGCAGTGGGGAGACTAAACCCATTAAGATCTTGTAGAACTCGGCCCCCAACCCATCTGCCCCAGGGGATTTATAGCAACTCGCCTTGGCAATGACCTGCTGCACCTCTTGAACAGAGATCGGTTGGTCCAGGTGTCGGCGCTGTTGGTCAGACAGCTGGGGCAGGTCCAACCCTGCCAAGTAGTCAGACATTTGCTCATGTGTACCGGTCACCGCGGTATACAGTTTTTGAAAGAACGAGCGAAAAACACGCGTGATCTCCGGGTTTTCTCTACGAAGAACCCCTTTATCGTCCTTCAGTGCATGCACCAACGTAGAACCCCGAGAGGTGCGTAAACACCGAGCCAGTAGTTTCCCAGGTTTATCGCCGTAACAGTAGAGCTGAAATCTATAATACATAACCGACTTTTTGGCCCGCTGGTGCAGAAGATCGTTCAGCATCGTCTGCAGTTTCCCAGAGCCGCTTCTTTGAAGCCCCACTCGGATTGCTCGCCCACTTCCGCCGCTGTGTTGTGACTAAACGTTCCAGGCGAATAATACGCTCCGCCACCAGACGACGTTTGCGCGCCATATAGCCGATGATATCCCCGCGCAGGACCACTTTCGCTGTCTCCCAGACCAACTCGGGGTCCGCAGCGTGCCCCCTGTGATCAGCTTCGAATTCACACCAACGCTTTTGTAAGAACTGACGAAACTGGGAGTCTCGGTAGAGTTCCAGGGGAAACCGCCACATTCTCGTCGAAGGACGACTCGCGCCCCACCGCAGCTGTAACCAAACAAAGGCGTGATCAGATATTTCCGCGGGTCCGATCTGCGACTCCTCTACCAAAACAAATAGGCACTGCGAGGTCAACAAGTAGTCTATACGTGCACTAGAACTGTGTGCACGAGACTGGTGGGTGTAGTCTCTTTCAGCAGGGTGTAGGAGTCTCCATGAATCCACCAACCCCAACCTGGACCGCAAACCATTTAAGGCGCGGGCCCCCTGGGACCGCTCCCAGGTCCCCTCCCCCCTAGAGGTGTCCAGCGCCACATCCAGCACGCCATTAAAATCCCCCCCTAAGATCAATGGGAGCTCCGGAAGCTGCTCTACCTGGGCAGCCAGGCGAGCATATAAGTCTCTGTCTAACACATTGGGACTATAAACATTGCCAAGGATAATAGGTTTCCCCTCTAGCATGCCCTGTAGCAGAAGGAACCGCACGGTCGGGTCTGCAATTTCTTTGGTGACTTCAAAGCGGATCCGCTTATGCAAAAGTATGGCTACCCCCCCTTTTTTGTTCTGGGCCGGCACCCCCCATACTTGTCCCACCCAGGATCTACGCAGTTTAGCGTGCTCCCCTGCTGTCTGGTGAGTTTCTTGGAGGAAGACCAGGTCTGCTTTTTGCCTCGCCAATGCTTGTAATATTTTTGCTCTTTTAAATGGGCTCCCCAAGCCGCAAACATTCCACGTCAGGATCTTCAGTCTGGGTTAAGATCGCTCCAGTATTTTAAACAGATACCCAACCATCTTCCGGGAAGAACCTCCCCCAGCCTGGGGCTCCCCCCTACTTTCCCTTATTGGGCCCCCCAATGCCCATGTCCTCTTGGTGGGATGCGACCATACCTCCCCCCTCCCCTCTTATGAATCGAACAGAAATACAGTAATAAAATAAACATTGATCCTTCTCCTAGGAACCTTCCCCTCCCCCTCTGCTACACCCCCCTCCCCCTCCCCCCATTCCCCTCCTACCTCACTCCCGCCTGGACCTCCCATGGGACCAGACTAACTTCCTATGGCATTCGGCCCTACCCCACCTCCCACTCCCCCCAAATCCCATTATACCAAATGTCCGACCTTCCCTCCCAGGAAACTCCAGCCTCTCAGGTCTCTTACGAGCCATCTAAGCACTCCCCCCCCCCCCCTGGCCCCGAAGGCCGTGCTACTCCCACCTCCCCCCACCAGATCATAAGGTGTACCGCCCGGCCTAGGTATCTCGCATAGCGTTGGCCCCCCCCCCCAACAGCTTGGCCCGGGGTAGAGGGGGGCCGAGGAACCCTTGCTCCCCCCCTCCCCCAGGTCTTAACTCCATCAGTCGCTGCTGGAGTGGAGGAGTGGCCTAGTGGTTGGGGCAAGGTACTTCAGGCCGGAAGGTCAGTGGTTCAAATCCCACTAGAGGACAGCAACCTTGGGCCGGAAGGACTGGGGTTTCTAGTCCCACAGGTGCTCCTTGTGGTCTTGGGCAAGCCACTTAACCCTCCATAGCCCATGTTCCCTGTAAAATAGTTATCTCCAAGTTATAATGCCCTGTTCAATTGTAATTTGAGTTTGTTCAATGTAAACCGCACTGATGCAGAATAGCGCGGTATATAAGAGAATGTAAATAAATAAATAAAATAAACCCCACATAAGAAGGAACTCCGGTGCAGTACAGGCTACAAAGTTACACTTGCAACATAGTTACAAAAGGAACAAACTGAAAGGCAACAAAGAGGCAAATAAAAAAGTCAGGCCTCTGAATGTATCAAGCTGTATCTACAGCCCACACTCCCAGGCTAATTAACACTCTGCCAGCTTGTACATAGCCCGTATTGCCTTAGGCTGTTGCCGGCGGTCGCCCCCCGAATGCATTCAGGATCCCCTCACCATCAGTCCTGCTCTCAGATCCGGGAGGGGGCAGACCCGCAGGCCTCATCCCCCCGGGTCCACTCTTACCCCCCTGCAGTCCAAGAGTTCATCCGGCATTGTGGGTACTGCCACCTCCATCTGGGCCTCTTCACCTCATCTAGCTGTGCTTGCAGCTTCAACCAGACTGTCCAGAAAAGAGTTGGCCTCCTCCACGGACCGCAGGAACCGAGTCTGTCCCTGATGATCCACTCGCAGTCTCGCCGGGTAGAGTAGAGAGAAGCGGACTCCTTGGTTCATTAGCTGTGCGCATATAGGAGTGAAGGCACGTCGTTGTTGGCTCACCAGGGCAGAGTAGTCCTGGAAGACCAGGATTGGCGCCGCGTCCCCAGCCATTGCCCTGCGTCTCCGAGCGGCCCGCAGCACTGCCTCCTTCTGCTGGAAATCTACCTCCCACTACCCTAAAAATAAAGGACAAGGAATTGACGGTAAAACCTACGATACGATACCTAGGTATTACCCTTGACCAGCGTCTCAATATGAAGACCCACATAAAAAACATAACAAAACTAATATATCACAAGATACGCACACTACGCCACTTAAGACCTTTACTAGAACCCACAGACTTCAGAACCGTCTACCAAGCCTTGGTGATGCCTCACCTTGACTTCGCAAATGCAATTCTACATGGTCTCCCGCAATCAACTTTAAATCCTCTCCAACTGGCGATGAACACCGCTGCCAGAGTACTCGAAGGAATATCAAAGACAGACCACATAACTCCAATTCTAAAAAGACTCCACTGGTTACCAACCAATGCAAGAATCCACTACAAGATACTAATCACTACTTTCAAAGCCTTAAATAATCAAGCACCATCAACGATCGTCAACCTTTTACACACGCAGACCCTAAATAGATCCAGAAGATCAAATGCTATAAATACATTAACAATCCCAAGACAAACAGTCAGATACAACAAGGAAACATCTAAAAGAGCCTTCAGCGTTCATGCCCCAATAGCTTGGAATGCTCTCCCACCAGAACTGAGAGCCATAACCAGCCTAACACAATTCAGAAAAAGCCTCAAACACCACCTCTTCTTAAGCTATTTCCCAATTTAATTTTGCACAAAAGAATCAATACATCCATACTCAGGCCAAGACAACTTCAACTGTGAATAATGTGTATAGACTATTGTATATAGTTATATAGTGAACATAGCTTTCCCTTTATTACATAGTTTCCCTTTATTACCAAGTTCTAATTTCCTGTTACTTGTAAAATGCACTACAGTTTTCTGTATGTATATGTTTTGTTCCATGTAAACCGCGCTGATGATAATAGTGCGGTATATAAGAGATGTTAAATAAATAAAATAAAATAAATCGAGGAATCGTGCGATGACCGCACATGGCCGTCTCGCCTGCTCTCGTTTAGGGCCTAGTCTGTGGACGCGTTCCAGTCGAATGGGGTTTCCCCCCTTGCCGTCCAGCAGCTTCTCCATCCAGGCGGTCAGGTATGCAAACAATGCACCGTCTCCCACGCTCTCCTCAATGCCGATGAATCGGAGGTTGTTGCGACGACCCCGATTTTCAAGGTCGTCGATTTTCTCTCCCTGTTGCTTCACCATGCGTTCCAGGGACTCCACCTTTGCCGACCAAGATTGTTGGGTATCCTCCACATCGGAGATGCGGGTTTCCGCCTGCTCCATACGCCCTGTAAAGTCTGTGAGTCGCTGGCTAATTGTGGAGATCTGCTCAGTCAAGTTTTGGAATTGAGCATCCAGCGCCTGCACCAACGCGGCACTGACCTCCGCCACCAGGCTCTGGTCGCCCGATGATTTAGGACTCTTAGGCGTCCCCTCCGCCATTTTAGCCTCTGGGGCACGCGGCTTCTCCCGTCGTTGCGGTTTTGCTGCCATCCTCCTGTCTCACGGCTTTAAGTCCGGACTTGGTGTTTCCCTGGTTCCTCCTTAGCTCGTAGCCAGTGAAAAGTATAGCGATTTCTCACTTAGGGTATAGAAATGTTGCCGATATTCGGGGTGTAGTGGCCGGAGCTGATCTTCCCCTGTCTGATCAGCTCATTGCCAACCGGAAGTCGTTTACCCTCTGGTACCTTGATGCCAGCGGCTTCACAGCCAACCATGGTGGCCCCACCGATGGTGGTGCAGCCTATCCCCGAAATCCATGCCCTCCCCATCAGGGGATTGGACTCAGATAAGCACTCTGACTCGCTGTCAGTGCCTCTGGGTCCGAGGGACTACACCATCAGCATTGGGACCCCTGGATTCATCCTCCCCTCCCGAGCGCCAGCAGCATCGGGAGGAATATCAGAGACATGGTGGAAGGAGGACAACCAGTGGGACACTGTGATACCTGGGTAGAAACTATATCGTAATGATAGAGTTGATCAAATTGGTGGAGGGGTTGCGCTCTATGTTAGAGAGGGCATTGAGTCAGAAAGGATTAAAGTTTTGCAGGAAACAAAATTTGCTGTAGAATCTCTATGGATTGCAATTCCATGTAAAAAGGGGAAGGCGATGACAGTGGGGGTGTACTATCGACCGCCTGGCCAGAATGAACAAATGGATGATGAAATGCTCAAAAAAATCAAGGAAGCTAACAAAAGTTACAGCGCAGTAATAATAATGGGTGATTTCAATTACCCCGGTATCGACTGGGTCAGTGTCACGGCAGGACATGCTAGGGAGATAAAGTTCCTAGATGACATAAATGACTGCTTCTTGGAGCAGCTGGTTCATGAACCGTCCAAGGGGAAGCCATATTAGACCTAGTCCTTAGTGGAACACCAGATCTAGTGCAAGAGATAAGGGTGTTGGGGCCACTTGACAATAGTGATCATAACATGATCGCATTTGATTTGATTAGTGGAGGAGGGATAGTAAGGAAATCCACAGTACTACCTTTTAACTTTCGAAAGGGAGACTATGATAAAATGAGGAAAATAGTTAAGAAAAAACTAAAAGGAGCAGTTGCAAAGGTTAAAGATTTATATCAAGCTTGGGTGGTGTTGAAAAATACTATCTTGGAAGCCCAGACAAGCTGTATTCCACGCTTTAAGAAAAGTGGAAGGAAGTCCAAAAAACTGCCAGCATGGTTTAAAGGTGAGGTCAGAGAGGCTGCTGTTGCCAAAAAAGCATCTTTCAGGAAATGGGAAAAAAAGAGCCAAACGACGAAACCTGGAAACAGCACAAGCACTGGCAAGTCAAATGCAAGGCATTGATAAGGCAGGCAAAGGGAGAATTTGAGAAGAAGCTTGCTGCGGAAGCAAAAACGCGAAATAAAGACTTTTTCCAAGTACATTTGTAGCAAAAAACCTGTGAGAGAGTCAGTTGGTCCATTAGATGATAGAGGGGTTAAAGGGGCACTAAGAGGCGACAAGGCGATAGCGGAGAGACTGAATGAATTCTTTGCTTCGGTCTTCACTGAGGAAGATGTAGGGATGTTGCCCATGACTGAAGTGGTATTTAAAGGTGCGGAAAAATTGAAGGAAATATAGATACATCGGGAAGATGTATTACAACTATTAGATAAACTGAAGAGTAGCAAATCACCTGGGCCAGATGGTATACATCCAAGGGTGTTGAAAGAACTGAAATATGAGATTGCAGACCCGCTATTAGTAATCTGTGAACTATCATTAAAATCATCTCTAATACCTGAAGATTGGAGGATCACCAATGTAACACCAATTTTTAAAAAGGGTTCCAGTGGTGATCCGGGAAAAAACAGACCGGTGAGCCTGAAGTCAGTACCGGGAAAAATGGTAGAAACCATCATAAAGAATAAAATTACTCAGCATGTAGATAGTCATGGCCTAATGGGAGACAGCCAACATGGCTTTAGACAAGGAAGATTTTGTCTTACTAATTGTTATGTTTTTTTTGAAGGTGTGAATAAACAGGTGGACAAAGGTGAGTCAGTTGATATAGTGTATCTGGACTTTCAGAAAGCCTTTGACAAGGTCCCTCATCAGAGACCTTTGGCAAAACTAAAGAGTCATGGGATAGGAGGCAGTGTACTATTGTGGATCAGGAGCTCTTTAAAAGATAGAAAGCAGAGGGTAGGGCTAAATGGCCAATTTTCCCAATGGAGAAAAGTGAATAGTGGTGTACCCCAGGGATCTGTGCTGGGTCCGCTGCTTTTTGACATATTCATAAATGATCTGGAAAGTGGAATAACAAGTGAGGTTATCAAATTTGCAGATGACACAAAACTATTTAAAGTTGTTAAAACCCAAAAGGATTGTGGAAAATTGCAAGAGGATCTTGATAAATTGGAAGACTGGGCATCAAAATGGCAGATGAAATTTAATGTGGACAAGTGTAAAGTTATGCACCTAGGGAAGAACAACCAAAACTATGATTACAAGATGCAAGGTTCCACATTAGGAACCACCACCCAGGAAAAAGATTTAGTTGTCATTGTGGATAACATGTTAAAACCCTCGGCCCAGTGTGCAGCGGCGGCCAAGAGAGAAAATAGAATGCTAGGTATCATAAGGAAAGGAATGGAAAATAAAACAAAAGATATTTATAATGCCTCTATATCGTTACATGGTGAAGACCGCACCTTGAATATTGTGTGCAATTCTGGAAACCTGTTAGTACTTGACTTTCTAACAGAGTCAGAGTTCGGGGATTCTATGAATTTGTCTGGGACATGGCGAAGGCCCTCCCCTTCATCCTCGAGGCCGAGGAGGAACTGAGGGCTGAAGAATTGGAAAGCCTACAGTAAGTACCCTTTTGCCACCGAAGGAGGCCATCACCATGCTGGTTCACTGCATCCTCCAGCACATGCTCTTCCGGATGTGGGAGAATCCTTTGAAGGTGCACTCTTTTAGCTAAAAGCTGGATTCCATGTACACAGAGTCCAGAAGAGCCCTGGGTTTGAAAAGCCTCAGCTGCCCCACAACTCAGTGGTGGTGGAATCAGCAATGAGGCACATCAAAAGCTCCAAGACCCACTCCTCTGTTCTCCCTGGAAGAGAGTCCCACACCCTGGATGGATTTGGACGCAGATGCTACCAGGAGTCTATGCTGGTAGCTCGTATCCTTTCCTACTAGTTCTTCCTGGCAATGTACTTGAAGGACATCATGGGGGATGTCTCAAAATCCTCTGCCCTGCTGCCACTGGAGTACATTTGGAGAAGTTCCGTAACCTGCTTGCCAAGGGGAAAGACTGTTCAAAATACATGAGTAGAGCTGCCTATGACACTTTTGAGTCTGTGATCAGGGTAGCCACTGTGGGCGTTTAGGACCCGTTGCCTAGCATGGCTGCAGTCCTCTGACCTCAAGCAATGGCTGCAGGACAAACTTGCAGACGTCCCCTGTCGAGACAAAAATTTATTTGGCAAGCCCATGGAGGACAAGGCAGGAGAACTTGAGAAGGAACAGTTAACCATGAACCGCCTCTCCAGGAAAACTTGTCAGATCCTGCCAAGAAGAAGTTGGCAGGAAAAAAGGCTTTCTACCCATGTAAGTGGAGATATTATGCAGGGTATCCTGCATACAAGGCCTACCAAGGCTCTCAGCCGGGGCAACAGAAGAGCCAGGAACAGCGCCGCCAGAAGTCCCAGAAGCCTCAGCCTGCCCTGCAGCTGCAACCAGGAGGGGTTTTTGACTCCTTTCTGAGGAGCATGGTCCATCTTTCCATGGGGGGACGGCTGATTCACTTTGCCCACAGGTGGCTCATCGTAACAGTTGACTCCTGGGCGCTGAAAATTGTCCAGCTACCTGATGCACTTTGTGCAACTGTCTCCTCCATTCTTCTCAGGGGACTATCCCTTTGATCCTCATCACTGAGAACTCGTCCTGCAGGAGGTTCATACACTTCTGGCCGATCTCGCCATCGAAGTGGTGCCTCCAGCACAGGCTGGGAGGAGGTGCTATTCCTGCTACTTCTTGGTCCCCAGGAAAACAGGCAGGTTAAGGCCCATACTGGACCTGCGCAACCTCAAACAGTTCCTGGTGAAGGAAAAGTTCAAAGTGGTCTCCCTGGAAGCATTGCTGCCATAACTCCAAAAGGAAGACTGGTTTTGCTCCTTGGACATCAGGGATGGGTATACTCACATCCTGATCCATCCCCTTCACCAGCAGTACCTCCGCTTCATGCTCAGCGGACAGCATTATCAATACTGGGTATTACCCTTCGGCCTAGCATCTGCTCCACTGGTCTTCACAAAATGCCTGGCGGTCATTGATGTCTTTCTCTGGATGTCTTTGTCTTCCCTTACTTGGACAACTGGACACTGGATGAGATTCGGCAGGTGCCTGAATATCTGGGCTTCATGATCAATTATCCAGAATCTCACCTTCAGCCCTCGCAGTGACTTAGGTTCATCGGGGCTCTCCTTAATACCACTCTAGCTTGAGCCTCCTTGCCCACAGATAGGGCACAACGGCTAGTCACAGTAGTCCATGAAGTACAACACATCCCTTGCACCACAGCGTGTCAGATGCTGCGCTTGCTCGGCCACATGGCTTCTATGGTTCATGTTGCTTCCTTAGCGCTTGTGAATGCAACAAGCACAGTGGATCTTGTGCATCCAATGGCATCAGGTCACTGGCCACCTCAAGGATAGGGTAGTGGTCACCCCACCACTCAAGACCTCTCTGTCCTGATGGCTGCAACCACAGAATCTGCTAAGGGGTCTCCTCCACATCAACGTACACTGACCATAGATGCCTCCAAATTAGGTTAGGGAGCCTATCTTGTATGCCTCTGGAGTGATGAGGGCCCAGGAGTGATGAGGCAGCAATGCTTCAGAGCCATATACCTGCCAGGGGAGCTCAATGTTCTGACCGACCGCCTCAGCAGAGTCCTTCAACCACACGAGTGGATGCTTAACAGGGAGGTCGCAAGCCTCATCTTTCGGATGTGGGACACGCCACACATTGAAATCTTTTGACTCTGGGCAACACCCAGGTGGTGCATTTCTGCTCCAGGTTTCCGAGCGACTATCGGATAGCCTCTGGCCTTCCTGCTGGACTGGAGCGAGGGCCTACTCCACACATTTCCATTGGTTCCATTGGTGGCCAAAACCCTGTTCAAACTTCAGGCGGACAGGGATTCCATGATACTCATCGCACCCCACTTGTCCAGACAGCTGTAGTTTCCCCTCCTGCTCAGGCTCTCACAGTGACAACCTTTCAGGCCGGGCTGTGCCCTGGATCTTTTCTCCCAGGACAGCAGGATCCTTCTGCCTCTATCCCGAGAGCCCGATGCCAGTTGAAAGACCGGTTCCATGTGCAGGATGCCTGCAAGCTGAAAGCCCTCATGAAACAAGTGGTGGAGGTTAGAGAAGAGGCTGAGAAGCTCTTGAGATAGCAAGAAGTACATCGATGAGATGCTTCTTGAAACATCCAAGCTCTCCAACAGAGGTGAAGATGGGAGGCTACAGAATGAAGAGAGAAGGACATGAGTCACCAGAGCCTGCAGAATCAACAATCCAACTCCACCAGCCCTTGAATTAAAGAACCAGTATGCAGTCCTGGAAGTGGAGGAGGTGAAAACATCCCAGGAAAGGGAAGAACCAGAGCTCAAGTACTCACAAGTTGTGGAATCAGTGACCAAAAGGAAGCGAAGGGTAATGGTGGTTGATGACTCTCTTCTGAGGGGTACTGAGGTGTGCTATCAACCAGGTGCCAAAATCTGAGATATTATGAAGAGGTTACCGAGACTCATCAAGCCTTCTGACTATTATCCGATGTTGATCATCCATGTCAGCACAAAAGATATTGCTAGGTGTCCCTCTGAGCGTATCAAAAGTGACTTCATGGTTCTGGGACAGAGGGTGAAGCAGATAGATGCGTAGGTGGTGTTCTCTTCAATCCTCCCTGTTGAGGGTAAAGGCCAAGACAGAGAAGCTCACCTCCTGGAGATGAATATATGGTTGTGTGAATGGTGTCATCGAGAGCGTTTTGGTTTCCTGGACCATGAGATGATTTTCCAAGGTCTGCAGAGTAGAGATGGCGTCCATCTGTCCAAGAATGGTCGAAGTGTCTTCCACAGCAGACTGGCTAACCTACTGGAGGGCTTTAAACTAGATTCACTGGGGATGATTGAAGAAAACCCCAGGTAAATATGAGCCCCCAGGTAAGTGAAAGATTAAATACCTCTGTAGAAATGGGTAAAATGGGTAGCATCCAGAAAGTAGTGTGTATAAATGCCCATAGCATGGTAAATAAGATACCAGATGTTGAGGCTTTAATAGAAGAGACACTTGGATTTAGTGGTGATTATGGAGATATGGTTCATGGATAACCATGACTGGGATGTAATGATACCGGGCTATACTTTATTCAGGAAGGACAGGGTAGGAAGAATGGGAGGAGGAGTGGCACTATATGTAAAAAAAATATATTAAAGCTATAGAATTACAGGGCTTAAAAGGGAGGGAGGAGGCACTGTGGGTTAAAATAGAGGGAAAGGGAAATCTGTTTGCATTGGTGTGATATACAGATCTCCCTCACAGGAAGAAGTGGACGAGGATTTAATAGAAGATATATGCAATATTGCCATGAAAGGAGGAGTGCTACTGATAAGTGATTTCAATATGCCGGATGTTTGGCATACCCCTGCTGCATTGTCATCTAGAAGTAAGGCGATCCTAGATTTTCTACAGGGAGAACTATTCCAGCAAATGGTGACAGAACCCACACGTGAAAGGGCCATACTGGACTTGGTGCTTACCAGTGGGGAAAGTGTTTCTGATGTCATAGTGGGAGATCATCTCAGTGATCACCAGATAACAAAATCTATTCAAAAGCGAGGCTCTTAAACTTTAGGAAAACCAACTTTGCCAAGATTGGACAATACCTCAAGGAGTCATTAGTGGGATGGTAACAGCTGGGGGATGTAGAAAAGCAATGGGCAAAACTGAAAGAGAATATTTTAAAGGCAACAAACCTTTTTGTTAGAAAGGTAAAGAAACATAGAAACATGACGACAGAAAGAGACCACATGGCCTATCTAGTCTATCCTTACATAAAGGATAAATGTAAAAAGAAAAGGAGGCCTTTATGGTTCTTAAAAGAAGTAGCTGAAAAGGTGAAGAAAAATAGGATGGCCTTCATGAAATACAAGACATCACAGAGAGGAAGACAAGCATCTATATTTGGAAAAGCTTAGAGAAGCTTGCAAAGTAGTCAGGAAAGCAAAGATACAAAAATAAGGAGAAATAGCCAGTGTGATAAAATGGGGGATAAGACATTTTTCAGATATAATGTTAGTGAGATGAGGAAGGGCAAAAGTGGTATTGTCAGACTCAAAGGTGAACAGGTTGAATATTTTATTTATTTAAAAACATTTATAGACCACCAAGTCAAAAAGCATTTTAGGTGGTGTATACTCAACATAAAACACAAACAACCCAAAGTATCAGCCCAACAGGGCACCACCCGGATGACCACCCCCACCCACTAGATCCCACATACTGCCCCTCTGCTGTCACCCCACCACTCTACCATAACACAGAAGCTCATGGAAAGGTCTTCAAGCCCTTTTGAAAGCTCAATAAATTCTGTTCCACGTATAATGCCAAAGGGCATTCCACAACACACAGACTACCACAGAAAATATGAGTGCATGCCAGTGCTGTAACCAGACCTGACCTCCAACAGCTGAGCCCCGGCTGAGCACAAAGCCCGACTAGGCACGTATCACTGCAACAGGTCATGTAGGTACCAAGTTACCAGGCCCTGCAGGGCCTTGAACACCAGTACCAACATTTTAAAGATCCATCTCTGCTTAACTGGAAGCCAGTGCAACTGTCGTAACAGACCTGTGACTGAATCCTGTCTCCAAAGGCCAAAAATAACTCTGGCTGTAGAGTTTTGGACCACTTGCAGTTTCTTAAGTAAATATTCCGATAGTCCCATATATAAGGCATTACAGTAGTCAAGGTGGGATACTACTAATGCTTGTACAACTAGGCGGTGTGCATCTTGGTCCAAAAATGGCTGGAGCTGACGAACCACACACAAATGCCCAAATGCTACCTGAACCAGTCTTGAAACATGTTGCTGAAGCCCAAGCTCTTCATTTAAAACAATCCCCAGATCTCAAATCTCACTTTTCCAAGATAGGTGGAACACCTGTAATAAACAATAATAATTTTGTCACAATAACAGATACCTCAGTGAAACCAAAGGTTTTCTTTTATTTATTTATTTATTTATTTATTACAATCTTGCAAGAAGGGGTGGCTAAATATCATATTCCAGATACATAGGCACACTTGACATACAAACAGTTCCATATTTATTACATCTATTTCTCCTACAAATTCCTCCCCTCTTATTCTATTGGTGCAGGTACTACTAATCTCCTACCTATTAGTGATCTTTATTCAGGTCATGTGAATCTCCACCTCTGTTTACTTCTAATCCCTTGCCCCTTTTACCCCTCTTCCCTTATTCACCTTATTCCTTTTATGGTTTGTATGACCGACCACATGATTTCTTAGAAATCCCCCTTTCTTGCTGCCCAGGGTCTTAACTTTCGTATTCCTTTACCTTTCTTAAGTTTCGTTTCCCATTTCCACTTCACTACAAGTCCTTTGCAAAAACAGCAATTCTTTATCAATATGACTCCGTGTTCTTTCTGTCCTTGAGCTTCTAATTCTACTCATTGTTACTTATGTGCTATAGCCTAGAAGCTAAGGGGGGGGGGGGGTATGGGGGAAACCTAAGATTTGCAAGGCCAAAATAAAATGTTTTTATTAGGTGCAGAATAAGAGAGTTTAGCATGTGAGCCAATGTATTGTGGCAAGCAAATAGCATCCTATAGATCAGTGTTTTTCAACCTTTTTTGTGCAAAGGCACACTTTTTTCATGAAAAAAATCACGAGGCACACCACCATTAGAAAATGTTTAAAATATTTACCTCTGTGCCTATATTGACTATATATAAAGTAATTCTCTTGAATAGGAATCAAACACAAAGAAATTATTTTATAATTACTTTATTATGAAATAATAAAGTATTTTATAATTGTTCATATTTCTGTTTACTTACTCAGTGCGAAACCTGGGCCTGTTTGGCTGAACACAAAGCTGATATTCTGGCAGGAATCGAAGAAAGACACACACGTAGCTCTTCGTCAACAGCTCTCAGTCTCTCTCTGTCTTTAGTTTTTATAGCAATCAGGCTTGAAAAGCTCATCTCACACAGATATGTAGTGGAAAATGGGAGCAATGTCAAAATAGCTTTGTTTGCCAGAACGGGGAACTCCTTGGCAGTATCCAACCAAAAACTGTCCAAAGGTAGATCAGCAAATCTTAGCTTGAAACCACGATTTTGTCTCAGTTCAGTTAGTTCCTCCTGCTCCTGTAAAGTCATGTCCTTTCCACCAACTAATGCTGAGCTATAAGGGTCCCTAACCCAGTCAAGGCATTCAGTGGAGACTGAAGAGAAATAACATGACAACTTCTCCTCGAGAGTTTTTAAATGTTTAACTATTATCTCACCCAGTGCAGCAGTGTGAACACCTTGCCATTGCTTGGTGAGTGTGAACATTTCAAGATTGCCACTTTCCACGTGTTGATTCCAGAGTTGCACCTTTGAACGGAATCCATTTATTTTATCTGTACTTGTAAGCAGATTTTCATTTCGGCCTTGCATTCGTGTGTTCAGCTCATTCAGATGATGAAAAATATCTGCCAGGTATGCCAGCCTTGCACACCACTCATCACTTGTAAGCAGCTTTTCGTAATCTGACCTCTCATTTGTCAGAAACACTTTAAGTTCCTCCCGCAGCTCATACACACGAACCAAGACCTTGCCACGTGACAACCACCGGACCTCCGTATGAAACAGCAAGATTTTATGCTTCGCTCCCATCTCCTCACACAAAGCTGCAAACATGCGACTTTTCACGGGTCGTGACTTTACAAAGATTACCATGCGCACAACATCATCCAACACAGGAACTAGGTCTGCTGGTAAAGTCTTGGCTACGAGGGCCTCACGGTGTAAAAAACAATGCGTAACAATCACATCTGGATTTCTTTCCTTCACTCTGCTTACAAAGCCTTTGGTGCGCCCGACCATGGCTGCAGCTCCATCGGTGCAGACACTTGTGCAGTTTTCCCACTTAAGTCCTCCTTGTTCAAGGTATTCTGATGTGACCCGAAAAATTTCTTCTCCTGTTGTTTTTTCTGGCAATGCCTTGCAAAAAAAGAAGTTTTCTCTAATTGCATCACCATCCACAAAACGCACATTGGCCAAGAGTTGAGCATGTCCACTGATATCAGTAGACTCGTCAAGTTGCAATGCAAATTTCTCACTGATACGGATCTTTTCCAAAACCACACTTTCTATGTCTGCAGACATGTCATTAATACGTCTGGAAATTGTGTTGTCTGAGAGAGGGACTTTGTCTATTTCCTTAGCTGCTTCAGGTCCGAGCATCTCCTCTACAATAGCTTTGCAGGCGGGAAGTATTAATGTCTCTGCCACAGTGTGCGACTTTTTTGACTTGGCTATAAGTTCAGCAACTTGATAGCTAGCTTTAAGAGCTCTTTCATTTACCTTTGTGGTTTTTCTCATGAAAGTTGCCTGTTTCTCCGTGTTTTCACGCAGGCGAACAAAAAAGTCCGCATTCTTGTTTTGAAGCGAAGGGTGTTTCGTTTGGAGATGGCGTTTAAGTTTACTTGGGACCATAGCACTGTTAGATAGCTTTTCACCACACACCACACACAGTGGAGTTGGTTTCTTTGCATCTCCGGTGAAAGTAAATCCAAATGAAATATAGCTTTCGCTATATTGCCTTGTGCCAGAGAATTTCCTTGAGCTAACCATCTTTGCTTTCTTTTGATCCCCACTCATACTTGGGCTCTTATCTGGCTCCGAATTTTGTTCAGAATCCAGTTCTTTCCTTTTCAAAAATTTGTCCATCACTGCAGTATCTATTCCTGTCTCACTGTCACTCAGTACTTACTGCGCTTGTCTCCTCCAGATAGCCGCTGTCTGTCACACTCAGCACTCCATCCAGATCCATCAGTCAGCGCTCTTCTGGTCCTGTCTCCTCCAGATCCATCACTCAGCGCTCTTCTGTGCTGCGTCCGCGATAATCCTCCAGAGTCCAGATCCTTCGGTGCTCTTCTGCGCATTGGCGATCTACTGCGATGTCTTCTCCTGTCAGTGTAACAGTGACACCGGAGCTATTTATAGTCCGTAACATGCGCTTCGGCTCACAAATAGACCAATCATTAGAATCTAATGATTGGTCTATTTGTGAGCCGAGGCCACATGTTACGGATGAAATTGGAATTTTTCCCACGGCACACCAGACAATATCTCACGGCACACTAGTGTGCCGCGGCACAGTGGTTGAAAAACGCTGCTATAGATTTCTATTTCTACTTTGTTGTTTTTACAAAATATATGTAGAACTCAAATTAAACTTTTTAAACATTTCTAACACCCCCCCCCCAATAGAAAGGCCAGCCTGTAAACCTTCCTTTGTTAATGACCCGCATATCAAAACCTCTGACTGAGCAGTATTAAGAACCAGATGGTACAAGCGTAACCAGTCCGCAATGTCCTCAAGGCAGACATTGGCGCGCTGAAGCACCCATAGCTTCATCATCCCTCGCATCAATCACCAGCTGAATATCATCTGCATACAAAGATTCCATGAACCTGTGATTCCACAATACTTGTATCGAGCACATAAAGATGTTGAAGAGATTTGGGGACAAGATGGACTCTTGCAGAACCCCACAAGCCCACTGTCATACAGTGGAGAAACGAGCCCTCCAATGCACACAAAAACGACACTTCGCCAAAAAAAGCGGCTAAACAAAGAATAACTGTTCCCCTTATCCTCAAAGCTTTACACCTTGCCACTAACAAATCCCAGTTGATGAGATCAAACGCTGCAGATAAATCAAGCGCTAAAGCCAAGGCTGTTCGTCCCTTATCCCTAATGCTACTCAACCCATCCATAATGGCCACCATCAAGGATTCCATCCTGGAACCCTTGTGGAAACCTGCTTGACCCAAATCCAGTTTTTCCAACTGCTCCAGAAAGACCGCAAGTTGCACTAGAGCTGCCTTTTCTATCACCTTCGTCACTCCCATCAGCGATGAGATTGAGATTGGGTGCAAATTCGAACACTGCATGTCATTTGCCCTTCTTTGGGATTAGGGGTGACCATTGCTTCCTTTAATTCTCCAGGAAAGTATCCTTGAGCAAGAGAGGCATTGACCAGATCAGTCAGCCACAACAAACCAGATTTCGGTACTCTCCTCAGGAGTTGTCCTGGAACCAGGTCCAAGTGTATCCCAGCAGGACAGAGTCCCATCAACAACTCCTGTTGATCCTCCACTGACAGCTCCGCAAAGGCCGTCCACTTCATTCCTTTCCTATCCTCTACCTCAACACCCTGGACTCTTCCCAAAACCCACAGGTTTGCCACTTTTTTCCCACAAAATAGTCTGCCACTTGGTTCAGAGGAAGGCGGCCAAAATGATTTGGAGCCTGCATCAGAAGCCTTATGAGAAGATACTTGAAGACCTAAATATGTACACTCTGGAGGAGAGGAGAGGAGGGATAGGGGAGATATGATTCAGACCTTTAAATACTTAAAGAGAAATAATGAACAAACAAACCTCTTCCAAAAACGGGGAATCTGTAAAACCAGAGGGCATAACATGAAGCTGCAAGGTGTTAAACTGAAAGGCAATGTCAGGAAATACTTTTTCACTGAAAGGGTGGTGGATGCTTGGAATGCCCTCCTGATGTAAGTGGTAGGGGCAAACACAGTGATGGAATTCAAAATGGCATGGGGCAGACACAGTGGATCCCTTTACAGCAACAGGATAAAATCTAAATAAACTGAACAATCTAATTTCTCAACAAATAGGGGCGTCCTACATGGAGCAGTGGGTTCACCCCTAAACAAAGACATGGGGAGGGGTGTCCTGCACAGAGTGGCAGGTGCACCTACTGCTGCCATCTTACTGGGCAGACTAGATGGATCATACTTTTCTTTATTTGCCGTCATTTACTATGTTACTATATGTTTACATCCACTCCATTATCACCTGCAGTATTCGCCCCCTGTCCCAGTAACCGATGGATGACCTTAAAGATCATCTGCAGTTTACTACTTGCCGCTGTGATCTGAGCCAAACACGTCTGCTTTCTAGCTTCCTGGAGGCAATGGCGGTAGGCATTGGCTGATAAGCACCATCGGCGCCTATCATCCACACCTCTAGTCGTATGCTAACAGTACTCCAACCTGCGTATCTCTTATTTATTTTATTTATTTTATTTAACACTTATTTATATACCGCATCTTCCGGCGATCAGTTGCGGTGTACGTTTAACAACAATTAACAATGCAGAGCTTGTTTTACATAGAACAGTTATAACTTTATACAATGAACATCTTAACTTGAACAACAAAGTGTATGTAAAAACTATGCGGAATAGTTCAATAAATCAACTAACACAGATTGTGTAACAATTTGAACTGAAGTACTGTCTCTAACTCAAATTTTAACTATATACAAATTTTAACTATATCTCTTGCTTTAAGGTTCTGTAATTCTCGAGTAAACCAGGTTCTATTTTGAACCTAGTCCACTCTAGCCCAAAATTGTTTTCTTGGTGCTACCTCCTCCAATGTGGCACCCGCTGCCTCCAACCATCCCCTTACCTGAGCACCCACCGGATCCTCCTGCCCCTCAACCCGCTGACCATAACCGCTCCTCATCAATTGTTCCCCGTCGCTCACAAAGCACCTTGGGAGGATAACAACACTCCGAGGCCTCCCGAAATGAATCAAAACGTGATCAAACCACAGCACTGATTCTCCCTCCTGGACCTATAAATTCCAGGATCCCAAAAAGCTCTTAGACCCGAAGATCCAATCTAGAATGTTACCGAGTACGTGAGTCGGCCTTACAGCCATCTGCTGCAAACCCAAATCAGAAAATAAGAGCAACAAATATTGCACTGACACTTTGGGGCCTATCAAATTAAAATACCCCCAAAAAAACATATTCAAAAAATCAAGAAGAGTTGACGCTACCTTATCCCCATTGATCCTGCATCAGACCCAGTGGACAATCTAACAATAGGAGACCAGTTTTCCCCACACCCATCAACTCAACTAACAAACCCTCAATAGGGGAAGTAACCTCCCACCCCCAGTGATATACTGACCATCTAGTAGTATAAACTAAGCCACCCCTCTCCCTTTCTTCCACGCATGGAAACTGAATACACACACAACCATTTGGGCAAAGGAGGGCAACCACTACCCCTCCCTTAAGACAAGAACCAGGTTTCTCCAGGACCAAGCAGGAAGTCAGTCCTCACTTATGGGTGACGTCGGCGCCGACAGAGCCCTCGCGGAGCAATTTTCCCCAGCTTTCAAAGAAAGCCTTTGGGAATTGCAGCGCGCATGCGCGGTCGTCTTCCCGCCAGAAGGTGCCATCTTAGCCAGTCTTCTTTTTTCCGCGGAGCCCTACAGACGTCCCCGTCTTGTCCCCGCGAAAAAGTTGATTTTCCTCTTTATTTTATACTTTTTTCTTTCGGTTCGACGCCGATCGTTTTCCCGCCCGGACTCGCGACGCCGGTCTCGAGTCCTCTTCCGTTTTTTCGGTTTTTCTGACTTAGTCAGCTTTCGTTTTCGTTTTCCCTGGCAGCCCGGTCCTTTGACCTCGCAGGGGCCCTTTTTCCCCCGATGGCTGCCAGTGGCTTTAAGCGGTGTGGTCGGTGTGACCGAAATATGTCACTAACCGACACACACGACTTTTGCCTCCGCTGCCTGGGCCCGGATCATGAGGAACTGATCTGTGGGCCCTGCAGCAAACTGTCCTCGAAGGCGTTGAGAAGTCGGCGGCATCAGCGTGAGAGAATCTTCGCTGACCCCAGCCGTACCCGGACCTCGTCGGAGGCCTCCGTGTCGAAAGGCTCCAGCTCGGACCGTCGCCGGAGCTCCTCCGACCGGGGTTCTCCCTCCGGGGACCATCGTCGGAAGGAAAAAACCCGCGAGGGCGGCGTCGGTGGACGCTCCTGGCTCCGCGAGGGCCAGGTCGCATAGCCCCGACAGCCGCCCCGGGTCCTTGGAGAAGGAACACCTCCCGAAGCGACCTCGCCTGGAGTCGGAGATGCCTGCCCGGGTAAGTCCTGTAGTCCTTCTGGACTCGCCTCCGCGACAGCCGACGTCGGGCCCGACGCCGTCGGGGCCCGAGTCGGGGGCTGCTGGGTCACCTGAGCTCGGACTCAGGTTGACGGCCTTGGAGAGCAGACTGTCTGCCTTCATGGACCAGCAGCGGGCACTGCTCGCTGGCTTCGCTGGCGTCGCTGCCCCGACCGCCGGGACGTCGACGTCCAAGTCGACCCCGGAGACCGAGCCGATCCTCGAGTCGATGAGAACTCGAGTCGATCCTCGGTCGAGGTCGCCCTCGGCCTCCCGTTCGGGACCGAGGTCGCCGACGCCGACTCCCTCGGCGTCGGGGCGGCTGGCGCCGCACCCTGCCCGGGCCGACCCCACCGAGTCCTCGTCGGAGTCGGTCTGGGAGTCTGAGGAGGAAGAGTCACCTGATTCTTTCCGGACTCGGTGTGTCCCATCGGACTCTCCGGAGTCCGAGCCTCGGAAGCAGTCCCCCCCGGAGGATGCCCGGTTCTCGGACTTCGTTAGGGATATGGCCAAGGCTTTGGCCTTCCCTGCGGATCCCGAGGAGGAGCCTCGAGCCGAAGAGCTCGACGCCCTCCAGTATGACTCTCCCGCGAGGGAACACTTTACTGTGCCGGTTCCTCCTATGCTGGAACGACTACTCTTCCGCATGTGGGAGAGTCCGGCCTCCTCGCCGGTCCTGAGCAAGCGGGTCGATTCTATCTATCGAGTCCGCAAGAGCCCTGGCTTTCAAAAGGCACAGCTGCCACACCATTCCATGGTAGTGGAATCGGCCATGCATCGTCTTAAGAGCCAGAAGATGCACTCCTCGGTGCCTCCTGGAAGGGAGGCCCGTAACCTGGATGGCCTTGGCAAGAAGTGCTTCCAGGGCTCTATGCTCGCCTGTCGTGTCCAGACTTACCAGCTCTACATGGGCATGTATCTCCGGGATCTGGCTAAAGAGCTAGCCGGATTCTCCGCTGGTCTCTCCGAGGAGCCCTTGCGGAGGTTCCTAGCCTTGTCCACGGGTATTCGGGAATGCTCAAAGTTCATGTCCCGAGCAGCCTATGATGGCTTTGAAGCCTCGGCTCGAGTGGCCGCAGCCGGCATCGGTGCCCGCCGACAGGCTTGGCTTCAGTCGTCCGACCTTGAGCCCTGGGTACAGGACAAGTTGGTCGATGTCCCCTGCCGAGGCGAAAACCTCTTTGGCAAGCCCATGGCGGAAAAGGCTGCACAAATTGAGACTGAGACTCTCACCAGGACCAGGCTTTCTAGGAAGACCTCCGCCCCTTCCCAGAAAAAGAAGGGCTCGGGAAAAAAGTCCTTTTACCCGAGGAAGGCAGCTGCCTACAAACAATACCCCCGTTATCAGGCCCCTGCAGCTCCCCAACAGGGCCAGCAGGCCAAGGGACGGGGTAACGGGTCCCGTAGGCAGCCAGCCCCCAAGCCTGCACCACCAGCCCCTGCTCAGCAGGGTGGGGGTTTTTGACTCGCTCAGCATAGCCTCTCCCCCCCCGCTGGTTCCCCCCAGCACCGGAGGCCGGCTGGTTCACTTCGCCCACAGGTGGTCCAGCATCACCGCAGATGCCTGGGTGCTTCAGGTCGTGCGAGAGGGCTACCTTCTCCACTTCCATCAGGTCCCTCCCTCCTATTTTCCGGGAGAGCCTCCGCGCCCCCCTCTGCACAGGGAGTTGCTCCTTCAGGAGTTAGCAGGTCTTCTGCAGGAACAGGCGGTGGAACCGGTGCCACACCACCTGAGAGGTCAAGGCTTCTATTCAAGGTATTTTCTGATACCAAAGAGAACAGGAGGCCTCAGACCCATCCTGGACTTGCGCAACCTCAACAAGTTCCTTGTGCGGGAGAAGTTCAAAATGCTTACCCTTGGAATCCTTCTGCCCTACCTCCAGCAGGGAGATTGGCTATGCTCCTTGGATCTAAAGGATGCCTACACGCACATCCTCATCCACCCAAGCCACCGCCAATACCTAAGGTTTGTGGTGGCAGGAAATCATTACCAGTACAGAGTACTGCCCTTTGGCCTGTCCTCCGCACCGCGAGTCTTCACAAAATGCCTCGCGGTCGTGGCGGCCCATCTCCGGCTTCGCGGCCTCTTTGTCTTTCCGTACCTCGACGACTGGCTCATCAGAGCAGCGTCCGCTCAGGAGGTCACCCACGCCACGTGCCGCACGGTGACTCTGCTGCAGCACTTGGGCTTTGTCATAAACTTCGCAAAGTCCACTTTGCTCCCCTCACAGGATCTCGAGTTCATCGGCGCAAGGCTGCACACCCCTCAGGCGCGAGCGTACCTACCGCTCGACAGGGCTCAGCGGCTCATGGACCTAGCCGACCGCTTTCGCAGCCAGCCCCTGGTCTCCGCCAGGCGCTTCCTGAGACTGCTCGGCCATATGGCTTCCACCGTCCATGTGACCCCCAATGCCCGCCTGAATATGCGGTCTGCTCAATGGTGTCTCCGCCGGCAGTGGCGACAAGCCACAGGCGGCCTAGCAGACCTGGTGCGCGTCTCCGAGCCGCTGGTCTCGTCTATCCGGTGGTGGCTCCGGCAGCCGAACCTGGTATTAGGAATGCCTTTCCAGTCACCTCAGCCGACCCGGGTGCTGACCACCGATGCATCCCTCCTGGGCTGGGGAGCCCATTGCCAAGAGGCACGTACTCAGGGCCTCTGGACCAAGTGGGAGTCTGCTCAGCAGATCAACTTCCTGGAGCTCAGGGCGATCCGCCTAGCTCTCAAGGCCTTCTCCCACCTGACCTCCCAACAGTCCGTCCTTGTCCAGACGGACAATCAAGTTGCCATGTTCTACGTGAACAAGCAGGGGGGCACGGGCTCCTTCCTCCTCTGCCGGGAGGCACAGAAGCTCTGCTCTTGGGCCGTCAGTCACGGCATTCTCCTCAAGGCAGTTTATCTCCCGGGCCAAGAAAATTGCCTGGCGGACAAACTCAGCAGGGTCCTCCAGCTGCACGAGTGGCGTCTGGATCCCTTGATCGTTCAGAAGCTCTTCCTCAGGTGGGGCCTCCCCACGGTGGATCTCTTTGCCAGTCCTCGCAACCGGCAACTTCCTCGCTTCTGCTCTCGTCAGCCTCACCCCCTTCGGGTTGCGGCGGACGCCTTTCTGATCTCATGGTCGGGGAGCCTTCTGTACGCTTTCCCTCCCATTCCGTTAGTCTCTCGGACTCTTTTCAAGGTTCTCCGAGACAAAGCCTTCATGATCCTGGTGGCCCCTCGCTGGCCCAGGCAGCCGTGGTTTCCGCTCCTGCTGCAACTGGCGGTGGAGGATCCAATCCCTCTGGGGGCGCAACCGGATCTCCTCACCCAGGATCAGGGGTCCCTACTGCACCCCAACCTCAGGTCTCTCAACCTCATGGCCTGGCTGCTGAGAGGGTAGTCCTTGCTCCCCTTCTCCTGCCGGCGGAGGTGGAGGAGGTCGTCTTGGCTTCGCGACGGCCTTCTACCCGCAAATGCTACGCCCTTAAATGGCGTCGCTTTGCAGTCTGGTGTACCGAACAGTCTCAGGATCCCTTCTCCTGCCCGGTGTCGGTGATCTTGCAGTACTTGCTACACCTCTCTAATCTAGGACTTAAGTCCAACTCCGTCAAAGTTCACCTCAGTGCTCTTTCGGCACATCATGTGCCGGTGGACGGTAGACCTCTCTCCAGCGACCCTCTCGTAGCGAGGTTTCTCCGAGGTCTCCTTCTACTTAAACCACCTCTGCGCCCGCCAGCGCCGAACTGGGACCTGAATGTGGTTTTGCAGCGGATCACCTGTCCGCCTTTTGAACCTATGGCTACATGTTCTCTCCGTTTTCTGTCTTGGAAAACACTGTTCTTGGTAGCCCTCACTTCCGCTAGGCGCGTAAGTGAGTTGCAGGCCCTCGTGTCTGATCCCCCCTACACTAGGTTCTACAAGAATAGGGTAGTCCTACGGACTCACCCTAAGTTTCTGCCTAAAGTGGTCTCCCCTTTTCACATCAATCAGGAGGTGGTACTTCCAACCTTCTTTCCCAGACCACACTCCAGCCGAGCTGAGACGGTCCTCCATACCCTGGACTGTAGAAGGGCATTGAACTTCTACCTTGACCGTACGCGGGAGCACCGTAAAGCTGCTCAGCTTTTTGTGTCTTTTGACCCCAATAAATTGGGACTCCCGGTCTCCAAGCGTACTCTGTCCATCTGGGTTGCGGACTGTATCTCTTGGGCTTATGGGGCAGCCGGACTCGCCTTAGAAAGTCGAGTCACGGCTCATTGTGTTCGGGCAAAGGCCACGTCAGTGGCTTACCTCCGCTCTGTTCCGCTGGCAGACATCTGCCGGGCCGCTACTTGGTCTTCGAGCCAGACTTTTGCGGTCCATTACTGTCTCGAGAGGGAGTCCCGTAGGGACAGTGCTTTCGGACAGGCAGTCCTCCGTAATCTCTTTGAGGTCTGAGCAACTCCTACCCTCCATCCCGGATGTGGGCTACCGGTGGGTGATAATTCAGCGAAGATTCTTTCCTTCTGTGCTGCTGAGCTAGAGGGAGCTCATTTTTGTGCTTAGGGTCTCCGGTAGCCTTGAGCTTGGGAGTCCCATAAGTGAGGACTGACTTCCTGCTTGGTCCTGGAGAAAGCGTAGTTACTCACCTGTAACAGGTGTTCTCCAGGAGCAGCAGGAATCAGTCCTCACTACCCTCCCTCCTCCCCTTGGAGTTGCAATCGTCTGCTTATGTTCTTTTTGCAAATTTTTATGCTGTCTTTTTTAGCTATGTCATCTGACTGGCTAAGATGGCACCTTCGGGCGGGAAGACGACCGCGCATGCGCGCTGCAATTCCCAAAGGCTTTCTTTGAAAGCTGGGGAAAATTGCTCCGCGAGGGCTCCGTCGGCGCCGACGTCACCCATAAGTGAGGACTGATTCCTGCTGCTCCTGGAGAACACCTGTTACAGGTGAGTAACTACGCTTTCCGTTATACACAGAAAATCTAAACCTTAATCACGAATCATATCTGCTAACAAGTGCCACTTTTGGCACACAGAACGTATATTAATCAAAGCCCTCTCGCCTGCTTCCCCTGAACCCCTTCCCAAGCTCTCCATGTGAGAATATAAGAAAAAAAGATATGCCATACTGGGTCAGACCAGGGTCCATCAAGCCCAGAATCCTGTTTCCAATAGTAGCCAATCTAGGTAACAAGTACCTAGCAGTTTACCCAAAAGATACAGATTCCACAATGCTTGTATTGGGGCAAGCAGTGGATTTCCCGGGTCCCTTTTAATAATGGTTTATGGACCATTCCTCCAGGAACTTGTCCAAACCTTTTTTTAAACCCAGCTACACTAACAGCTTTTTCTACATCCTCTGATAACGAATTCCAGAGTTTTATTATACGTTGAGTGAAAAGATATTTTCTCTTATTAGTCTTAAATAGGTTACACTATAGTTTCGTTGCATGTCCCCTAGTCTTTATATATTTTGATGGCATAAACAATCATTCTACATTTACCCATTCCACTCCATTCATTAATTTATAGACCTCTATCGTATCTCCCTTCAGGTGTCTCTCTTCCAGTTTGAAGAGCTCTATCTTTTTAGCCTCTTTTCATAGGGGTATCCTTCCATCTTTACCATTTTGGTGGCTCTTCTCTGTACCTTTTCTAATAATGCAATATCCTTTTTAAGATACGGCGACCAGCATTACGCACCATAGAATGATACAGAGGCATTATAATATCCTTTGTTTTATTCTCCATTCCTTTCCTTATGATTCCTAGCATTCTATTTGCTTTCTTGGCCGCCGCTGCACACTGGGTGGAACATAAGAACATAAGATATGCCATACTGGGTTAGACCAAGGTCCATCAAGCCCAGAATCCTGTTTCCAACAGTGGCCAATCTAGGTCATACGTACCTAGCGGTTTCCCCAAAAGACACAGGTTCCGCAATGCTTGTACTGGGTCAAGCATTGATATCCTGGGTCCCTTCTTAATAATGGTTTATGGACCTTTCCTCCAGGAACTTGTCCAAACCTTTTTTAAACCCAGCTACACTAACAGCCTTTTACTACATCCTCCGGTAACAAATTCCAGAGTTTGATTACACGTTGAGTGAAAAAATATTTTCTTTTATTAGTCTTACAATGAAGCTACAGGGTAAACTATTTATGTCCCCTAGTCTTTCTATATTCTGATAACGTAAACAATCGATCTACGTTTACACGTTCCACTCCGTTCATTAATTTATAGACTTCTATCATATCTCCCCTCAGCCGTCTCTTTTCCAGGTTAAAGAGCCCTAACCTTTTTAGCCTTTCTTCATAGGAGTATCCTTCCATCCCCTTTACCATTTTGGTGGCTCTTCTCTGAACCTTTTCTAATAACGCTATATCCTTTTTAAGATACGGCGACCAGAATTGCACACAATATTCAAGGTGCGGTCTCACCATAGAACGGTATAGAGGCATTATAATATCTTTTGTTTTATTTTCCATTCCTTTCCTTATGATACCTAGCATTCTATTTGCTCTCTTGGCTGCCGCTGCACACTGGGCCGAGGGTTTCAACGTGTTATCCACAATGACGCCTAAATCTTTTTCCTGAGTGGTGGTTCCTAATGTGGAACCTTGCATCGGTAACCATAGTTTGGGTTGGTGCATAACTTTGCACTTGTCCGCATTAAATTTCATCTGCCATTTTTCACAATCCTCATGGGTTTTAACAACTTAGAATAGTTTTGTGTCATCTGCAAATTTGATTACTTCTCTTGTTATTCCCATTTCCAGGTCATTTATGAATATGTTAAAAAGCAACGGACCCAGCACAGATCCCTGGGGTAGACCACTATTCATCTTTCTCCATTGGGAAAATTGGCCATTTAGCCCTACTCTCTGCTTTCTATCTTTTAACCAGTTCCTGATCCACAATAGTACACTGCCTCCTATCCCATGACTTTTTAATTTTGCCAAAAGTCTCTAGAGGGACCTTGTTAAAGGCTTTCTGAAAGTCCAGATGCACTATATCAACCGACTCGGCTTTTGTCTACCTGTTTATTCACACCTTAAAAAAACTAACGGCTTAGTAAGACCAGACCTTTTTTGTTCTTTATGATGGTTTCCACCATTTTTCCCGGTACTGACGTCAGGCTTACCGGTCTGTAGTTTCCCGTATCACCCCTGGAATTCTTTTTAAAAATTGGCGTTACATTGGCCATCCTCCAGTCTTCAGGTATTAAAGATGATTTTAATGAGAGTTCACAGATTTACTAATAGAAGGTCTTCAATCTCATATTTCAGTTCTTTCAACACCCTTGGATGTATACCATCCAGTCCAGATGATTTCCTACTCTTCAGTTTATCAAATAGTTGTAATACATCTTCCCGGTGTATCGATATTTCTTTCAATTCTTTTGCAGTATCTTCTTTAAATACCATTTGAGTCATGGGTAACATTCCTACATCTTCCTCAGTAAAGACCGACGCAAAGAATTAATTCAGTCTCTCTGCTATGGCCTTGTCCCCTCTTAGTGCCCCTTTTACCCCTTTATCATCTAATAGTCCAAATGGTTCTCTCACAGGTTTTTTGCTATGAATGTATTTGAAAAAGTCTTTATTATGTGTGTTTGCTTCCACAGCAAGCTTTTTCTCAAATTCTCTCTTTGCCTGCCTTATGAATGCCTTGCATCTAACTTGGCAGTGCTTGTGCTGTTTCCAGTTTTCATCATTTGGCTCCTTTTTCCATTTCCTGAAAGATGCTTTTTTTGACAACAGCCTCTCTGACCTCACCTTTAAACCATGCTGGCAGTTTTTTTGACTACTTCCATTTTCCTTAAAGCGTGGAATACAGCTGGTCTTGGATTCTAAGATAGTATTTTTAAACACCCCCCAAGCTCAGTGTAAATCTTTAACCTTTGCAACTGCTCTTTTTAGTTTTTTATTAACTGTTTTCCTCATTTTATCATAGTCTCCCTTTTGAAAGTTAAAAGGTAGTAATGTGGATTTCCTTACCATCCTTTCTTCATTTATTAAATCAAACGCGATCATGCTATGATCCCTATTGCCAAGTGGCCCAAACACCCTTATCTTTTGCATCAGATCTTGTGTTTCATGAAGGATTAGGTCCAAAATGGCTTCCTCTCTGATCGGTTCATGAACCAGCTGCTCCAAGAAGCAGTCATTTATTTCATCTATAAACTTTATCTCCCTAGCATGTCCTGCTGTGACACTGACCCAGTCAATACTGGGGTAATTGAAATCACCCATTATTATTACTGTGTTGTAACTTTTGTTAGCTTCTCTGATTTTCTTTGAGCATTTCATCATCCATTTGTTCATTCTGGCCAGGCGGTCGATAGTACACCCCACTGCCATCGCCTTCCCCTTCCCCTTTTTACATGAAATTGCAATCCATAGAGATTCTACTGTGAATTTTGTTTCCTGCAAATCTTTTTAATTCTTTGTGACTCAATGCCCTCTCTAACATAGAGCACAACCCCTCCACCAAGTTGATCTTCCCTATCATTACGATATAGTTTGTATCCAGGTATTGTAGTGTCCCACTGGTTGTCCTCCTTTCACCATGTCTCTGAGATACCAATCATATCTAACTTCTCATTTAGTGCTATATATTCTAACTCTCCCATCTTATTTTTTAGACTTCTAGCATTTGCATACAAGTATTTTAGAGGTTGTATTTTATTCATATTAATCTAGCTATCGGTAGGCAGAGGTAGTTTGGCATCTTTAACCTCTGTCTGCTCTATACTCAAGGGCATTTGGGCTACTTTTGTCTTTATTGGAACCTCTCTGCTGATATGCCCTAACTTAATTCTTTTGCTAGTATCCTTTAAGGATACATTGTTCTAAACCATGCACTCTTGGGCGACTGTCGGCTTTCCCCTATTATCTAGTTTAAGAGCTGTTCTTTCTCCTTTTTTAAAGGTTAATGCCAGCAGCCTGGTTCCATTCCGGTTAAGGTGGAGCCCATCCCTTCGGAAGAGCTCCTCCTTTCCCAAGAATGTTCCCCTGTTCCTAACAAATCCAAAATCCTCATCCTTGCACCATAGTCTCATCCACGCATTGAGACTCCGGAGCTCCGCCTGCCTTTTGGGTCCTGCGCGTGGAATGGGAAGCATTTCGGAGAATGCTACCCTGGAAGTTCTGGATTTCAACTTCCTACCTAAAAGCCTATATTTAGCCTCCAGAACCTCCCTATTACACTTTCCTATTTCATTGGTACAGACATGTACCAAGACAGCAGACTCCTCTCCAGCACTATTTAAGACCTTGTCTAGGTGGCGCATGAGGTCTGCTACCTTCGCACCAGGCAGGCATGTTACCAGGCGATCCTCACGTCCACCAGCCACCCAGCTATCTACATGCCTAATGATCAAATCACCAACTATAACGGCTGTCCTAACCCTTCCCTGGTGGGCACATGGTCCTGGAGAAACCTCCTCGGTGCAAGAGGGTTTTACATCACCCGGAGGACAGGTGCTACCTACAGGATTATTCCTGCCGCACCTGGGTGATGCTCTCCTGTCACGTAACCTCTCTCACAGTATCTGAATTCAAAAAAGCATGGGACAAACACAGAAGATCTCTAAAGGAAAAAAAGGGGACTAAAATTGACATGGAAGGTCAGACTAGATAGGCCATGTGGTATTTTTCTGCCGTCATGTTTCTGTTTCTTCATCCCGACGTCTGCTCCCTGACCCTAACAGCGTGGATACTGAGTGGGTAGTTCTTACGGAACTTTATCTTCTGCGGAAGTGGAGAATGTGCTCCTCTCTTCTCATAAGGACTCCACATTCCATGCCTATGCCTTCAAGTGGCTTAGATTTTCTATCTGGTGCGCAGACAAGGGTCTGGATCCCTTCTCTTGCACAGAGGCTTTGCTGACATAACTACTCTACCTTTCTGACTCAGGTCTCAAATATAACTGTGTTTGAGGTCACTTAAGTGCAGTTGCAGCGTACCACCGTAGTGCTGATGGTAAACACATCTTCGCGCATCCTCTCATAGGCCAGTTTATGAGAGGCCTCCTACTCTCAGGCCCCAATCAAGCCCTATAGCATAGGACCTCAATGTTGTCCTGGGGCAGCGCCTCTCTGCCCTCTTTGAACCGTTGAGTTCTTGCTCACTCAAGTTCCTTACCTGGAAGGTGTTGTTTTTAGTGGCAGTCACCTCGGCTCGCCGAGTTAGTGAACTATAGGCTCTGGTAGCGCACCCGCCTTACACCAGACTCCATCAGAACAGGGTGTCCTGCAGACCCACCCTCTGTTCCTTCCTAAGGTGATTTCATCTTTCCATGTTAATCAGTCAGTGGTACTGCACCCAGACCCCACCCCAATAGGGCTGAGGCCACGCTACACACATTGGATTGTAAGAGAGCCTTGACTTTCTACTTAGAAAGGACGAAAGCCCATCGGTGTTCTAACCAGCTCTTTGTTTCATTTGACCCCAATAGGCTGGGTGTGACTGTTTCCAAACGAGCCCTGTCAGTTTGGGTCACAGACTGCATCTCCTTTGCCTGTGCTCAGGCTGGTCTAAGCCTGGAATGTCATGTCACATCTCATAACGTCTGAGCTATGGCTGCTTCTGTGGCAAATTTGCTCTTGGTCTCCACGGTGGAGATCTGTAGGGCTGCTATGTGCTTCGGTCCAACCTTCACAGTGCATTACTGTCTGGATGGAGATTCCTGTATTGACAGCAACTTCAGCCAAGCCATATTCCAGCACCTGTTTAGGACTTAGCTTCAACTCCTTCCCACTGGCCCTTCTGTCCATCCAGGCTAATATAGAGTCTTCCCAATGTTGATATCCACACCAGACGCTGACTCAATGGAACCCTAACAGGGATTGCTCGTGTTGTGTCTGTATTCTTCCATTGGTTGCCTCGTCGGGTTGTTTTGCAGGGGGTTTTTGTAGCCTGTAGCTGGAGAGCCCCATATGTAAGGACTTCATTCCTACTTGTTCCCGGAGAAAGCGTATTTACTCACCTGTAGCAGGTGTTCTCTGGGAACAGCAGGAATAAGTCTTCACTACCCATGCACCTTCCCGTGGAGGAGTATTTTTGGTTGAGCTGTCATCCTACTGAGTTAAGATGGCTGCTTCGGACGGGAAGGCAGGCATGCATGCATAGTGGAGCTCCCAAAGGTTTCCTATGGAAGCTGGGGAGTGTTCCTGTGTGGACTTCATTGGTGACATCACCCATATGTGAGGACTTATTCCTGCTGTTCCCGTAGAACACTTGCTACATGTGAGTAACTATGCTTTATTTCTCCGGGCTAAATGGTAATGATAAACAGCCATAATAAACATGTTTGCATAAGAGTTTGCTGTGCTTTCTCTTCCTAAAGATTTTTTTTTTGTTCTTGATTTTACAATTTGAGAAGTTCCCAAAGAAATAAATTGTCAATCTTTTCATTCCTGTCTTTGAGACAGGTTCAGTTACTTAGATTTCTGCTGCCAGAATGGGTCTGGTGTATCAAAGGACTTCTCTTATTCTTGGGCCAATAATTAAATACCATGGTCAATATTTAAACATAATCTGTGCTAGTATCTCAATTGTGACTACTGCTAACTATCCTGATAGAGTGGTGAGCTCTGCCACTTTCCAGATAGTCTCCCAACAAAAAGACCCTGAACCAGTCCACTAGTGACAACCTTAGTATATTTTTTTGCCGGATAACATCGAGGGAAGGCAAGATTTATTAGCTTGCCCACACCAAGCAGATGATATCCATTTTATTCGTTAATAGGTTCTTTTCTATGACGTCACTATATTAGAATGTGAAATTCAAAAAACACTTATCTCAACATGCTTTAATATATCTGGATCTGCCGACAAGCTGTGCTCTGACATGTTGAGATAAGAGTTTCTCAGTCTCTCAGCAGATGTGGAGAGGGGAAAACTATCAACATTCAAGAAGGCATATAATGAGACTAGAGTATCCATAATGGTGATTTTAAAAAAATGTCTTAAGTAAAGTCTGTAATATAGTAGGTAAAAATAACAAGAAGATTGCTTTGGTCTTGAAGGACCTGATATTCGAAAGGCATTTACATGGTTTCCAGCCTAGTAAACCATGTAAATGCCATTTGGTGGGATATTCAACAGCACTAACACGCTTAGCATCAGGGTGTGTCAGGGCATTCCAGGGAGGAGTGGAGGCGGCAACAGTCCTAACCGGGCAGCAGGGATATTGCATGCTGCCCTGTTAGCAATTTGCAGCTAAAAGGTAGGCGAGAGGGTGGGCGGGTATGGCTATGTACCAGAGCAGTACATAGCCTGCCCAAATGAATATCGGGCCCGAAGTCTCTGTCATCCATTGAAATGTTTCTCTGGAATCTATAATATATCCCTTTAAACTATCATCTATTATGTGGTTTCATTCTAGTTAATAATTGTATGTCATTTCTATTACAATAATAGATAAAGCACAAAAGACTATTAATTGTGTCCTAGTAATATTTGTGAATTAACCTTTGTGAACTGCACAGATCTGTGAGTTAGAAATTGTTATTCTGCTTTTTATGGGCAAATCCTATGAATCATAAAAATACTTTGTGTTCCTCATGCTCTCACTTGATAATTTTCACATCTTTGCAACAAAAAGAGAGGCAGAATAACATAGAAATTGAGAATGATGAAGTAAAACTGAAAAGTAGTGGACATGGTTCTTAGATTTTTAAATTCTCCACCTTCTTTTTTTACCCTTTTCACTTCTCTAAAATCCCTCTTCTAGCACAGACTGAATGCTCTAGCACAGCATTCCAAATAGGGGCTCTACAGGTCAAACAATGGTAAGGATTTGAGGGTGTATTTTTATTAAATTGCTAGCTCTCTGACTGGGAGCTCTTAAAAGGGTTCTGGTATATTTTTACAGCAAAGTTACATTCTTTTTGGTGGTTTAGTGGCAATATTTTCTTTAGCAGAGTAGGTTTTAAACTCTCTAGTAACCTTCTCAACTTTTGGGAACTGCTGACACCTAATCAGGTGTTAGCTCCCTCCCTCCCTACCCACCCCAACTCCCACCCACCACCCCTAGTGAGCAGTCTTGCTTTATCGGGCACCTCCCCATTAACAAAGCTCAGGGACTTGGAACAGCACATTTTGAATATAATTAAAGTGATTTAACTGCTTTTTCTCTGGGAAACCGGCTGGTACTTTGGTAGATCTCTCTCTCTTGCTTTAACAGATACCTAAGCTCCATGAACAGAACAATGGCTGGGAAAAATCGTATCGCTAAAGCTGTTGCCCCATTACAGCATCTGCCTCTGTCCAGACAGAGGTCCCAATGCCAGTTGAAGGACCGGTTCCATGTGCAGGGTGCCTGCATGCTGAAGCTCTGAGGAAACAAGTGGAGGAACTCAGAGAGGAGGTGGCAAGGCTGAGGAGCATTCAAGACAATGAGAAGTACATTGATGAGATGCTTCTTGAAACATCCAAGCTCTCTAGCAGAGGAGAAGATGGGTGCCAACAGAATGACGAAGGGTGGACACAAGTCACCAGGGCCTGCAGAATCGCCCATCCAACTTCTCCAGCCCTTGAATTGGAGAACCATTATGCAGCCCTGGAAGTGGAGGAGGTGAAAGTACCCCTGGAAAAGGAAGAACCAGAGCTCAAGTACCCCAAAGTTGCAGAATCAGTGACCACAAGGAAGCGAAGGGTAGTGGTGGTTGGAGAGGCTCTTCTGAGGGGTACTGAGGCGTCCATCTGCCGACCAGACTTGATGTCCAGAGAGGTATGCTGTTTGCCTGGTGCCAAAATCCAAGATGTTACGGAGAGATTGCCGAGACTCATCAAGCTCACTGACTATTACCCAATGTTGCTAATCCATGTCGGAACAAACGATACTGCCAGGTATCCCTCTGAGCGTATCAAAAGGGACTTCATGGCTCTGGGACAGAGGGGTGAAGCAGTTAGGTGCACAGGTGGTGTTCTCTTCAATCCTCCCTGTTGAGGGTAAAGGCCAAGGCAGAGAGGCTCGCATCCTGGAGATGAATGCATGGCTGCGTGGATAGTGTCATCGAGAGCGTTTTGGTTTCCTAGACCATGGGATGCTGTTCCAAGGGTAGCAAAGAAGAGATAGCATCCATCTGTCCAAGAAAGGTCAACGCATCTTCAGTAGTAGACTGGCTAATCTACTGAAGAGGGCTTTAAACTAGATTCGTTGGGGATGGGTGAAGACAGCCCCCAGGTAAGTGATGCATTAAATACCTTTATGGAAATGAGTAACAGGGGTAACATATGGAAAGCAGTGTGTATAAAATGCCCACAGCATGAGGAATAAGATCCCTGATGTTGAAGCTTTGGTGGGAGTGGCTGACTTGGATTTAGTGGCAGTTACAGAAACATGGTTCACAGAAAACTATGACTGGGATGTAACTATACCTGGCTATACTTTATTCAGAAAGGACAGGGTAGGAAGAAGGAGAGGAGGAGTGGCACTATATGTAAAAAATACTATTAAAGCTTTGGAATTACAGAGCTTAAAAGGGAGAGAGGAGGCATTGTGGGTTAAACTAGAAAGAGGGAAAGAGAAATCTATTTGCATTGGTGTGATATACAGACCTCCCTCACAAGAGGAAGAGGTGGACAGAGTTAATTGAAGACATACACAGCATTGCTAGGAAAGGGGAAGTGCTACTGATAGGGGATTTCAATATGCCAAATGTTGATTGGCACATTCCTGCTGCAGTATCATCTAGAAGTAAAGAGATCCTGGATTCTCTACAGGGAAAACTATTCAAGCAATTGGTAATAGACCCCACACGTGAAGGGGCCATACTGGACTTGGTGCTTACCAATGATGAAAGTGTTATAGTGGGAGATCATTTTGCATCCAGTGACATCCGGTGACACTGCCAAGAAAACCCAGGAGCTTCTGGGTCGCCAGGAGTCAGGACTGACACGAAGGCACACATTGCATTTTTTGATCACCAGATGGTGTGGTTCAGTATTAGGACTAGGGCGGTTAGAATCCACTCAAAGGTGAGGGTCTTAGACTTTAGGAAGACAAACTTTGCCAAGATGGGCCAATATCTCAGGGAGTCGTTAGCAGGATGGGAACAGCTGGGGGATGTAGAAAAACAGTAGGCAAAACTGAAAGGAGATATTTTATGGGCAACCAACCTTTTTGTTAAAATGGTAAATAAAGGTAAAAGGAAAAAGGAGACCTCTATGGCTTTCGAAAGAGGTAGCTGAAAAAGTGAAGAAAGAGGGAGGCCTTCATGAAATACAACAGATCACAGAGAGAGGAAGACAGGCATCTATCTTTGGAAAAACTTAGAGAAGCTAGCAAAGTAGTCAGGAAAGCAACGATTCAAAAAGAGGAAGAAATAGCCAATGCAATAAAATGGGGGGATAAGACATTTTTCAGATATGTTAGTGAGAAGAGGAAGGGCAAAAGTGGTATTGTCAGACTCAAGGGTGAAGGGGAGGAATATGTAGAAACTGATGAGGATAAAGTGGACTTGCTTAACAAATATTTCTGTTCTATGTTCACAGATGAAGAACCAGGAGCAGGACCTCAGAAAACACCCACGAACAGAAACAGAAGTGAGGGACATCTTGAACAATTTTCAGAAGAATGTGTTCATGAGAAACTAGCTCAACTTAAAGTAGACAAAGCGATGGAACCGGATGGGATATACCCTAGAATACTGAGGGAACTTGGGAACGTTGTAGCAGCTCCACTGACTGACCTTTCAATGCCTCGTTGGGGTCGGGAATGGTGCCAAAGGACTGGAGAGATTCTTCAGGAACAAGCAGGAAGTCAGTCCTCACATATGGGTGACGTCAGCGCCGATGGAGCCCTCGTGCGGAGCAATTTCCCCAGCTTTCAAAGAAAGCCTTCGGGAATGCCTCGTGCATGTGCGGTCCCCTTCCCGCCCAAGGGTGCCATCTTGCTCAGTCATCTTTTTTTCTGTGGAGCCTGACAGACGTCTTCCCATTTTCCTCTGAAAAAGTTGATTTGTTTTTGTACTATTTCTACCATTTTTGCTACCGTTTCGACGCCGGTTCCCCTTCCCGCCTCGGCTCGGTACACCGGTATCAAGTCAGTCTAATTTTTTTTTTGTTTTTGTACTTAGTGACTAGCGTTCGCTCTTTTTCTTTTAACTGGCAGCCCGGTCTTTCGACCTTGCAGGGGCCCTTTTTCCCCCGATGGCTGCCAGCGGGTTCAAGAAGTCTGATTGGTGTAAAAAACTTATGTCCCTCACCAACACCCATGACTGCTGCCTCGGACCCGACCATGACCTGGTGGTCTGTGGTCCGTGTGGCAAGATGTCCTCCAAGGTGCTGAGGAGCAGGCAGCACCAGCGCGAGACTATTTTCTCCGAGTCTCAATCCGTCTGGGCCAAGACCTCGTCAGAAGCCTCGACGTCTCGGGACTTTGAACCCGAGCACCATCAGGGGTCTTCTGAAAGGGGGTCTCCTACCTGGGAGCACCGTAAGAAGAAGAAACCCGCGAGGGCTGCGTCTCTGGAGGACTCCAATCGGCCGGAGCCCTCGGGTTCCAGGTCAAGGCGTGCCGAACGCTGCCCCAGGTTCGCCGAGTCAGAGAAGCCTGATAAAATACCTCGTACGGAACCGGAGGCGTCGGACAAAGTAATGCCTGTTGTCCTCGTGGACTCTCCTCCGGGAGAACCGGCGTCGGGAACCGAGCCGGGGGCTGCGGAGCCTTCTGAGCTGGGTCTCAGGTTGGTGGCCTTGGAGAGCAGTATGTCTGCCTTCATGGACCAGCAGCGGGTGCTGATAGCCAGTCTCGCCCTTGCATCCGCCCTGACCACCGGGACCTCGACATCTAAGTCGACCCCGGAGGCAGAGCCGATCCTCGAGTCCATGCGGGCTCGAGTCGATCCTCGGCCAAGGTCTCCCTCGACCTCCCGTTCAGGACAGAGGTCGTCGCCGGGGCCATCGGCTTCGAGACAGACATGCTCGAAGCCCTCGAGGCCAGAGCCCATCAAGTCCTCCTCGGAGGGCTCAGCTTGAGAGATGGAGGAGGAATACTCGCTCGATACTCACCGGACCTGGTATGTCCCATCGGACTCCCCGGGTTCGGAACCTCGGAGACGGTCACCCCCGGAGGACACCAGGTTCTCGGACTTTGTGAGGGATATGGCCAAGGCTTTGGCTTTCCCTGTAGATGCCGAGGAGGAGCCTCGAGCTGAGGAGCTCGATGCCCTCCAGTATGACTCTCCTCCAAAGGAGGCCCATACTGTACCGGTGCCTCTGATGCTGGAACGGTTGATGCTTTGCATGTGGGAGTCCCCAGCCTCGGCGCCGGTCCTCAGCAAACGGGTCGATTCCATTTATCGAGTCCATAAGAGCCCCGAGTTCCAAAAGACGCAGCTGCCGCACAGCTCCATGGTTGTGGAATCGGTCATGCAAAGGCTCAAGAGCCAAAAGACGCACTCCTTGGTGCCTCCCGGCCGGGAGGCCCGGAACCTGGACGCCCTCGGCAGAAAGTGCTTCCAGGGCTCGATGCTGTCATGCCGTGTCCAAACCTATCCAGCTGTACATGGGCATGTACTTAAGAGACCTGGCAAAGGAGATTTCCGGGTTCTCTGCTGGCTTCTCTGAGGAACCCTTGCAGCGCTTCAAGGCCCTGTCCACCGGGATCAGAGAGTGCTCGAAGTTTGTCTCGAGCAGCCTATGACTGTTTCGAGGCTTCTGCCTGGGTAGCCACAGCCGGCATCGGTGCAAGGCGCCAGGCTTGGCTCATGTCGTCTGACCTCGAGCCATGGGTACAGGACAAGTTGGTCGATGTCCCCTGCCGAGGAGATAACTTCTTCGGCAAACCCATGACTGAAAAGGCTGCTGAACTCGAGTCCGAGTACTTGACCTGGACAAGGCTGTCGAAGAAGACCTCGGGGAGGAAAAAGCCCTTTTACCCAAGGAAGGGACAGGCTTACAGAAACTACCCCACTTACCAGGCCTCCCCAGCTCCCCAGCAGGGGCAGCAGGCCAGGGGATGGGAGAATGGCCCTCGTAAGCCTCAAACCCCCAAGCCTCCAGCTTCTGCTCCTGCCCAGCAGGGAGGGTTTTTTTGACTCCCTCTGTATAGCTCCTCTTCCACCAGTGGTTTGGCCCTGCACAGGAGGTCGGCTGTCCCTGTACACCCACAGGTGGCCAGCCATTACATCCGATACTTGGGTTCTAAGGATAGTCCAAGACGGTTATCTTCTTCATTTCAGCCAAGTACCTGCCTCCTATTTCCCAGGAGAGCATCTCGGACCCCTCTTGCAGCGGAACCTCCTCTTACAGGAGTTGGTTGGTCTTCTCAGGGATCAGGCGGTGGAACCGGTGCCCCACCACCTTCAGGGGAAAGGCTTTTGCTCCAAGTATTTCCTGATACCAAAAAGACAAGGAGGCCTTCGCCCCATCCTAGACCTGCGAAATCTCAACAAGTTCTTGGTAAAGGAAAAGTTCAAGATGCTTTCACTTGGGATATTTCTGCCTTACCTCCAGCAGGGAGACTAGCTATGCTCCTTGGACCTAAAGGATGCTTACACACACATCCTCATACATCTGGACCACAGACAATACCTCAGGTTTGTGGTCAGAGGAAACCACTTCCAATACAAAGTGCTTCCCTTTGGTCTAGCTTCTGCTCCAAGGGTTTTCACCAAGTGCCTAGCTGTGGTAGCAGCCTTCCTCAGGAGCCAGGGGATCTTTGTGTTCCCTTACCTAGACGACTGGCTCATACGGGGCCAGTCAGCTCAGGAGGTGCACCATGCCACAGCTCGCACAATTGCTCTGCTTCAGCATCTGGGGTTGGTCATCAATCACGCAAAATCTTCTTTGCTCCCCATCCAGAACTTGGAATTCATCGGGGCAAGGCTAGACACCCTGAAGGCCAGAGCCTACTTGCCACTGGACAGGGCAGACCACCTGCTGTCTCAGGTGGGCATGGTGAGTCAAGTACCCCAGGTGTCAGCACGGAGGTTCTTATGCCTGCTCGGCCACATGGCCTCCACGGTTCATGTTTCTCCTTTCGCACGCATGTACATGCGGACAGCTCAGTGGACCCTGCGGGACCAGTGTTCACAGGCCACAGGACGCCTGTCCGACAGAGTGGCAGTATCCAAACCCCTAGTGCAGTTCCTGCAGTGGTGGTCGCAATCAGGGAATCTCCTGCGGGTGGGGGGGTATCGTTCCAGCTTCATGTGCATACCAGGGTGCTGACCACGGATGCTTCCTTGATGGGTTGGGGAGCCCATTGTCGGGGCTCTTGCACTCAAGGTCAGTGGACTCCTCAGGAGGGGCCACACTCCAGATCAACCTGTTGGAACTCCGGGCCATTCACTTAGCTCTAAAAGCCTTTGCTCCTGTCCTCTCCAACCAGTCTGTCCGAGTACAGACGGACAATCAGTTGGCTATGTTCTATGTGAACAAACAGGGCTGCAGAGGTTTGCAGATCCTTTGCCAGGAGTCTCTGGATCTCTGTTCCTTCGCAGTTCAACACAACATGTCTCTCCGTGCAGTTTACCTACTAAGCCAGGAGAACTGCCTGGCAGACAGACTGAGCAGGGTTCTTCAACCCCACGAATGGCAACTGAACAGGGAGATTGCCCAGAAGATTTTCAACCACTGGGGCCTCCCGTCCGTGGATCTCTTTGCCAGTCCACAAAATCGTCAGTTGCCCCGCTTTTGCTCCAGACAGCCGCTCCCCCTCAGGGTAGCAGCAGATGCATTTCTTCTCCCTTGGTCGGGAAGCCTACTGTATGCTTTTCCGCCTATGCCTCTGGTAGCACAAACTCTCTTCAAGATTCGCAGAGACGAGGCCTGGGTGATCCTGGTAGCGCCCAGGTGGCCCAGACAGCCTTGGTTCCCACTTCTTCTTCAACTGGCAGTGGAAACCCCTCTCCTCTTGGGGGTACAGCCCAACCTCCTCACCCAGGAGCAGGGTTCCCTAGTGCACCCCAATCCCAGATCCCTCAATTTGATGGCCTGGCTGCTGAGAGGGTAGGCCTTGCACCTTTTCTCTTACCTGAAGGGGTAGAAGAAGTGTTAGCCTCCAGGAGTCCATCCACCAGAAAATCCTACGCATGTAAATGGCGCTGGTTCCAAGTGTGGTGTCGCCAACATGCTGTAGAATCCTTCTCATCTCAGGTTCCCAAGGTGTTGCAGTATCTACTTCATCTCTCGGAGCTAGGCCTCAAGTCTAACTCCATCAGGCTCCACCTGAGTGCCTTGTCTGCTAACCATGCACCGATAGACAGTCAGCCTCTCTCGGCTCACCCCTTGGTAGCCAGGTTTCTTAGGGGCCTGCTCCTGCTGAAACCTCCAATCTGCCCTCCGGCGACGGAGTGGGATCTCAACGTGGCCTTGCAGCAACTTACTCGCCCCACTTTCGAGCCGATGGCAACTTGCCATCTGCGCTTCCTCTCCTGGAAGGTGCTCTTCCTGGTAGCACTCACGTCGGCTAGGCATGTGAGTGAGCTGCAGGCTCTAGTGTCAGATAAGCCGTACACATGGTTTTACAAGAACAAGGTAGTGCTCCAAACGCACCCCAAATTCCTCCCAAAAGTGGTTTTACCTCAACCAAGCGGAGGTGGTTCCCACCTTCTTTCCCAGGCCACATACCAACAAAGCAGAGGCAGTTCTGCATACCCTGGATTGTAAGAGGGCGCTCGCCTTCTACCTGGAGCGTACGCGTGGACATAGGAGGGCTTCTCAGCTCTTCGTCTCTTATGACCCTAGTAAACTGGGTCTACCGATCTCCAAGCGCACGTTATCCACCTGGGCGGCAGACTGCATTGACTGGGCGTACAGGGCAGCTGACCTTCAGCTGCAGGGTCGTATTATGGCCCACTGTCAGGGCTAAGGACGCTTCAGTAGCTAATCACCGCTCTGTTCCGTTGGCAGACATCTGCCGGGCCGCAACTTGGTCTTCAAGGCAGACGTTTGCAGCCCATTACTGCCTGGACAGGGAGTCCCGACGAGACACTGTTTTCGGTCAGGCAGTACTCCGGAATCTATTTGTGCTTTAGGCAACTCCGACCGGCCCTCTAGTGTGAGGCTACCGTGGGGATGCATTCTTTGAGAAAGTTCTCTCGCTGCTGTTGCAGCTCACCTAGAGGGAGCCTTTTTTCAGCTATAGGTTCTCGGTAGCCTGTAGTTAGGGGGTCCCATATGTGAGGACTGACTTCCTGCTTGTTCCTGAAGAAAGCGTAGTTACTCACCTGTAAGAGGTGTTCTCCAGGGACAGCAGGAATCGGTCCTCACGACCCTCCCTCCTCCCCTGGAGTTGCAGTCCTATTATTGCTTTTTATTATTTTTTGCTGTCTTTTTAGTTTGTCATCTGACTGAGCAAGATGGCACCCTTGGACGGGAAGGGGACCGTGCATGCGCGAGGCATTCCCAAAGGCTTTCTTTGAAAGCTGGGGAAATTGCTCCGCACGAGGGCACCATCGGCGCCGACGTCACCCATATGTGAGGACTGATTCCTGCTGTCCCTGGAGAACACCTGTTACAGGTGAGTAACTATGCTGGCTCATGTAGTGCCTTTACACAAAAGCGGAAGTAAGGATGTGGTGGAAAACTACAGGACGGTTAGTTTAAATTCGGTGGTGAGTAAATTATTGGAAACACTGCTGAAAGAGAAAATAGTGAGGTTTCTGGAGTCCAGCGGATTACAGGATCCGAGGCAACATGGATTCACCAGAGGCAGGTCTTGTCAGACAATTCTGATTGATTTCTTTGACTGGGTGACCAGGGAGTTGGACTGAGGGAGAGCTCTAGATGTGGTGTATTTAGATTTCAGTAAAGCCTTTGACACTGTTCCGCACAGGTGACTTATAAACAAACTGAGCACCCTAGGGATGAACCCTAAAGTTACTGCTTGGGTTAGAAATTGGTTGGGTGGGAGGCAACAAAGAGTACAAGTAAATGGGGCTTGCTCTGAGGAGAAGGGTGTTACCAGTGGTGTGCCCCAGGGATCTGTCCTTGGTCCGATTCTTTTTAACATCTTTGTTAGTGATATAGCGGAAGGGCTGTCGGGTAAGGTTTACCTTTTTGCGGATGATACCAAAATCTACAATAGAGTAGACACCCAGGAAGGTGTAGATAACATGAAGAGGGATCTAGCTAAGCTTGAAGAATGGTCTAGAATCTGGCAGCTGGGATTTAATGTTAAAAAATGTAAGGTCATACATTTGGGCTGCAGCAATCCAAGGGAGCAATATAGTATAGGGCAGGGGTCTCAAACTCAAATTGCTTTGAGGGCCAAATGAGGACTTGTAGAGTAACCCGGGGGCCGCACGCAGGCCTCATTTGCATAAGGGCCTCATTTGCATAAATATTTGCATAATGTTACCATACACTAACTTTTAGTAAACATGCCTCTTAATGAGTGTATGGATAAAGAAAGACTAAAAGATTTCTACATTACTATAAATCAGTGCCAACCGCCAGGCACATTAGGAACTACTAGAAACACTGCCCATTTAGAACCCATAGCAAACCTGCCATGTCCTAACAGCACTACCAGGACTCACAAAAGCACCATACCCTAACTATCAAAAGGCAACACTGCAAATATTAAATCAACACATTTCAGAGAATAACAATACATGACCTACTCGGGAAAGAGAACAAGTGGCAATGTCAAATAGGAATTACATAAACAGAATACCTCAGCTCAGTTACACATGCAGAACATACACCATCACCAAACAAGGAATCACAATTTAGAAACAGGAAGACAATTAAACTGGGAACACCAAAAGCCAAACTTAGAATGTACAACTCTGTAGAAATAAAACTATAAATTGATTTCCTCTTGTATTAAATAAAGTGCAGACGTTAAAGATGCACATTTCCAAGAGCTGACATATTTCAGTTAATAAATTCAAAATAAAGAGAGATTTTTCTACCTTTTGTGCATTTTTTTTTCAGTTGCAATTGTTCCAGCCACTTTCTTCTGGTTTCTTCGTGTCTTCTGCTAACGCTCCATTGTCTGCTGTCCATTTGTCTTTTCTTCTTTCCTAGTTTTTTTCCATTCTTTCTACATCTGCTTTAACATACTAATCATTCTCCTTTTGCTCTTTCCTCATTCCTATTTCATCCACTCAAATTTTACCCCTCCATCCTCAATCCCCACTTACTCTCCCAATACCCGGCCAATTGTAGATTTTTCTTCCCTCCCACACAAAATATATTTCCCCTCTCCATTTCACTCTCCCAGCCCCATCCCATTCTAATCGTCCCCCAACATCAACTCCCTTTTAGCTCCTGCCCCACCCAGCATCCGTTCCCTTCTAGTCCCCGCATCATCAGCCCATTTCCAGTCCTAGCTCCCTCCCCTCACAGCCCATTTCCTTTCCAAGCCCCCCTCCCCATCAGCCCATTTCCATTCCAAGCCCCCTTCCACTCAGCCCATTTCCATTCCAAGACCCTGTCCCCATCAGCTATTTGCAGTTCAAGCTCCCCCTTCTACTCGGCCCATTTCCAGTCCTAGCACCCCCCCCCCAGTCCATTACCAGTTCTAGCCCCCCCCCCATAGCCCATTATCAGTCCTAAGCCCCCCCAACAGCCCACTTCCAGTCCTAACCCTTCCATCACCCCATCTTCATTCTTAGCCCCCCCATAACCCCATTTTCAGTCTTAGCCCCCCAATCAGACCACCTCCAGTCCTAACCCCCATCTGTCCATTACCAGTCCTAACCCATCACCCCATTTTCAGTACTATCCCCCCATCACCCGGGGATGGGGGGATAGTACTGGATCTGTTTTCTAAGTCCTCCAGCTTCAACTGCACTTACTCAAACCACTCCTTTTCCTTCCTTTTCATTTCCCTCTCTTCTTGCCATACCTCCAGCAGGTTCTCGTGGTCCCCCATGCGGAATGTCAGCTCTGCCACCTCCTCCTTTATTCCAGCCAGCATCTACCCAGCTCGGTTTTTGCAGAGTGTACCTCAGCCTTCAGCTCCTCTATCCACTCTCGCAGCTCTCTGGTCACCGTTGCCCCTGCTACTCCATTCCGCTCCTCCTCCGGGCCTCCACTCGCTCTCCCCTCTTTCTCCACGTGTTCTGCCTGCACGTTGTCCATCTGCGCCATTCTCCTTTCCCCCGCAGCTACATTCAGGCCGGCGCACGCATAGTCGCAGATGTCCGTGGCTTTTTTCCGGGTTGCCATTCTCCGGTCCCTCTCTGTCTGCTTTCCTGCACTAGGAGATGCCACAAAACCCCTCTGCAGAGTTTTGTTGCTGTTTTGCTGCAGGCTGGCCCTGGAGCTCTCCACTTAAGCCACCATCGCGGTGGGTGACGTCACTTCCTCCCACCCACCTCTGTTCTAACGGCTGTTGCAGGTGTCGGTAATATGTCGGCAGCAGAAGCCGGGGGGAGGTTTTTGTTTCTTCGGCATCGCGGGCCGCACAAAGGTCTTTCATGCGGCCCGCGGGCCGCGTGTTTGAGACCCCTGGTATAGGGGGTGAAGTACTTTTGTCCACCAAAGGAGAGCGGGACCTGGGCGTGGTTGTGTCTGATGATCTTAAAGTAGCTAAACAGATAGAAAAGGCGACGGCAAAAGCTAGAAGGATGCTTGGGTGCATACAGAGAGGAATGGCTAGCAGAAAAAAGGAGGTGATAGTGCCTCTGTTTAAGTCTTTGGTGCGACCTCATTTGGAGTATAGTGTGCAATTCTGGAGACCGCACCTTCAAAAGGATGTGAACAGGATGGAGTCAGTGCAGAGGGTGGCTATTAAAATGGTTAGTGGTCTTCATTATAAAGCATATGAGGACAGACTTAAGGATCTTAATATGTACACCTTAGAGGAAAGGTGGGATAGAGGTGATATGATTGAGATGTTTAAATACCTCCGTGGCATAAATGTTCAGGGGGAGAGCCTCTTTCAGTTGAAAGCAAGTTCTGCTACGAGGGGACATGGGATGAGGGTGAAGGGGGATAGATTCAGGAGTGATTTGTGGAAATCTTTCTTTATGGAAAGAGTGGTGTAATTGTGGAATAGTCTCCCAGTGGAGGTGGTAGAAATGAGGACAGTAACTGAATTCAAAAAAGCATGGTACAAATACAGAGGATCTCTAAAGGAAAAAAGGGGACTGTTGTAGTTGTTGATGTAGAAGGACAGACTAGATAGGCCATGTGGTCTTTTTCTGTCGTCATGTTTCTATGTTTGTGTGACTAATTTCATATTTAAGCACATTTCTCAAAAAAGAGAGATGCCGATTGCGAGGAGCAGTGTCTTTCTATGCTTGCGCAAACAAACAGATGATTGACAGATTAGAAAAAAATAGAATGGTAGAAACTGAGCCACTTGAAGATCCCGCAAGCCATGGCAAGTAAAAAGAGGCATTGTCTCCAAAACCTAACGCTTACGGCACATGAGAGAGAAGAACCCACAGCTTCAAAATCATCAGTGTAACCAATGGGGACCCAATCCCTATTGGCACCAAAAGACAAGGTGTGCAGAAGTGGAAACATGAAGACTGTGGCAAGAAGGAACCCATCCCTTACCGGCATTGCAAAAGGAGTCTTATGGCAAGAATCCTCATTCTCTACCGGCAGATAAAACAGCAGCTGTAAAGAGCAAGATTCAGCACAAACTGAGGCTGCAGGTGGCAGATGGTCCCAGTTCCATTACCTGAAGAGGACCTTATTGTAAGTATTTCATAGTGGCTGAGGAGAAAAGAGCGCTAGGAGGAAGGGGGAGCTAGGTGGGAGAGAGGGAGAGGGGTAGGAGGAGGAATAGGAGAAAGGGGGTAGGGAACAAAAGGGGAGGTTAGGAGTAAGGAGGGGCTAGGAGGGAAAGATATGAGGAGTAGTGGGGGACAGGTAAGATGTTGTGAGAAGGGACTTTGAGTAGATAAAAGAGGTTCTTGGGAGATTTGGAAGGAGAGGGTGATAGAGATAGAATGTGAAAGTGAGAGTGTGCAATACAGGCCTCCATCACAGATAGACAGATGTAGGCACACATACATCCTAATATGCAACAGCCTCAACCACTCCACATGTACATTGTCACACTCCTGAACTTCATGTGCACATACTTCTGCACCCTCACAAATACGCAGTCATTAATGGATATTCATCACCCTAACTTATAGACCTCCATACCCCCCACATTCCTCCTCCTCTCCCACACAGAGACATTTCACAGTATATACATATATATTCCCCTTCCCTCCGTTTCCATGTCTCATCCTTATCTACCCACCAACAGACTAAGCTCCAGCCTTCCATGGCCATCGTACAGCCACCACACACACACCAACCATACAATCCCATCTCTCTCACACACTTCTCCTTTCCCCTTTTCTCACATATTCTGTAAATGCATAACCCTCTGGAAAAATCCAGCTCAGTATAGAGTCAGATATGCAACCTTCCCAAATCTTTCCCACCTAACCCTTAACACTATATATGCTGCCCAGGCACTAATACAATAAATTTTACATCCTGAATCTGCAAATATAGAAAGGGGAAAACTGCTGCTGTGTCACGCTGTAAGAATTCTCTTTATATCTTTTTTTGGCAAAAGACAAAAGATTTTACATCTTTTAAAGTATTAATCCAGTTTAACTGCTTTATTTATTAGAATAGCAACTGAGAAACTCATAATTCCATATTGTCCTGCTAGGCCAGTCCAGAGAAGTGGGTTGTGTTCCCCTATCAGTAGATTAATGGAGATAGAGAACCAGTGAAATGCCCAAGTTTCAATGACATCACTCCCATTTCCCTATATGCCTCAGCCACCAGAAGACCCTTCAGTATTCTTCTGTCTCCAGCAGATGGTAGATGGATTTTTTCCTTGCTAAAGAAAATCTGAGCAATTGAAAGGAAAGATTGATTTTGCTCACAAACAACCACCTTGAGGGTAAGCACAACGTGGGAGGCTTCACTAGACTGCGGTCATTTTGGTAGCCATAGAAGAAGAAAAAATTGGTTCAGCTCTGTGCTGTTATCATAATAAAGAGCATGTTGAACAGCCAAGAAAAAAATTGGAAGGATTTGGAAGAAATCATCAGCCTCACACAACCTCAGTGCCCCCTCTAGCCTTCTCTGTCCTCCCTGCTCTCTGCCAAAGATCACAGAATGCTTTCAGAGGAATCTGCCTGCCATCCACCTTAAAACCCAGTGTCTGCAAAGCAAGAGAAGCAGTTTCAGAGGAGGACAGGCTCTCAGAGGTTGAGTACCAAGGCTTGACCTTGTCATTGTCCTTGTTGGGGGCTCCTGATTATGTCCATCTGCGGTGCAGTTCAGGATGGACTGCTGGTGACCGTTGGCACAGTGTAGGGGTTTCCTGCCCTTTTCTGCATGCATTAGTGGTGTCGTTTAATATTGCATGCTTGGCGATCGTGCGGTCCTAGCATGCGTTCTGCCCTTAGGGGCTCCAATGCGATTCATACCCAATCACATGTTGCTGTACAAGCTCTGTTAACGTGCACCTTCCGGACCGCAGTGGCATTGGCGCACATTGTTGTACATGCCTTAACTTTGTCTTCTTCCAGGAAACGTTTTTTGCCCTGTAGCAAGCTTCTAGACTCTACTCTTCTTGCATGGCAGTTTCTGAGTCATCTCTGGAGGGCCTGCTCCTCCGCTCTCAGCAGGGGGACGCAGTTGGCTCGGCCTTGCTTGTTGCAGAGCAGGAGGTGGCAGATGACACTGTGGGTAAGGATGGCCAGCCAGCCGGAGATTCCAGCAGCCATGCTGTTGGCTGCTTCCTGTCCTCTAGGGATTCAGCGGCAGCTATGTCCCCTGGTGCGGAGAGGGGGGGGGGATGTCATTTCCAAGAGGAGAACTTCTGGATTCCAGATTGTCCTCCCTGGAATGCTTTTCCTTTTTACAAGAGGCCTGGTGATTCTAGTGTTGAAATTCAGACATTGCGTCCTCTAGGTTCCCCTGAGTGCAGTCTCATGAGGGGCAGGCTGAGAGTGGAAGCTCGGTTCAGTTGCCTATGGCTAAGCGTCCCCACGTCCCCAGCGAAAATAGTCTCCTGGAGATGTTTGAACAGCTGTGGGGTTTGTCAGAGATTTGGACAATGATTTGGGTTCAGATGTGGATAAAAGTGCTCTTGCCTTCAGAGAATTATGAAGAGGCTGGTGTTATCTGCCTGCTCTGGAAGGAGGAATTTGCTGCACTGATTGCCAGAGTCTCATCCACCTTGAAGTTGGCAGATGCTCCAGACACGGAGCAAGGGCCGAAGGTTCATCCACTCTTGCGAGTGGTGTGTAAATCCACTACAGCCTTCCCATTTCTGGAGGTGATCAAGGACATAATCCAGTTGGAGTGGAAATCTCCCAACTCCCCGCATAAGGGGCTAAGAGTGTATAAGAAGATGTATGCATTGTGTGGTTTGATATACCCAAGGTGGATGCACTGGTCACAGCGGTTACAAGATGGACCACCATTCCTGTGGAAGGTGGATTGGTCTTGAAGAATACTCTGGACCAAAGGTGACTTTGTTGCTGAAGAACCAGTTTACCACCACGGCTGCTTTTCTTCAGTTGGTGGTATATGCAGGTGTGACATCTCGGACTCTGCTCCAGTGGATTCAGTGGACGATACTACCCCTCTTCTTTGGAGTCTGCTACTGCCTTCCTTTCTGATGCCATGTACATCCTCATCCACCTAGCAGCCAAGGATAGTACCTTGTTGACAATGACATGGCGTTGGATTTGACTTTACTGGGCAGTGAGCATGTCCTCCAAAGCCCAGTTGACCAAACTGCTCTTTAAAGGGAAGCTTCTATTTGGAGCCGATTTAGAGAAGCTGGTGAAGGATTGGGGCGAGACAAAACCTTACCGCCTATTGGGGAGAGGAGGAGCTCTAAAGGGCCTGGGAAGCAGGCAGGAGTCCCTTTTCCATTGGCCTCTGTCCATCCCTTGTTGGATTCCCAGGGGTCTCGGGACTGCCATCGCTATCAGCATGAAAAGCCTTTCTTCCCCTCTGCTTCTGGATTTCGGGCTCATTCTGTCCTTTCGAGGAGCTATGAACCTAGGGACTTGGCCCCCTCCAGAGGAGGTTCTTCCCAGGCTGTGCAATGAAGGTTTGGGGGCCCATTCTCCATTATCTCTGGTTGGAGGCAGGCTTCGTCTTTTCTTTCAGGAATGGGCCTGGATCACCAGCGATCGCTGGGTGCTTAACACCATTCAGTAAGGCTACGTCCTGGAATGCAGAGAGTAGATCTAGATGCATTTGTCATCTTCCCCTGTGGATCAGTGAACAAAAGAACAGCTGTGTAGTTCACCTTGGACAAGTTGCTGCTCCTGAAGGGAGTGGTGCCCTTTTCCCCAGATGATCAGGCCAAGGGCAGATATTCCATCTATATTGTGGTGCCAAAAAGGAGTGGCTCATTCTGGCCTCAAGAGTGTCAACACACACTTTTGCGTTCTGCACTTCTGATGGAAAACTCTAGATTGATGGTTCAAGTGGTACACCGCGGGGAGTTCCTTGCATCTCTGGATTTGCTGGGGTGGACACTGTGGGGGCGGACCATCCTCAGCCGGCACTGTCTGGATCCTGGAGAGTAGGAGTGGAGTCAGGAGGCATTTCAGTTGATTTTTCACCGATGGGGTCACCCCCAAGATGGTGACCCACTCCAGTGTCAAGGTGTGCCATGTCTTCAGTTGCCACATGGAAGCAGGGTCAAAGGGTAGATGCCCTGGCCAAGGCAAAGCCTGCTGTACATGTTTTCACCTTGGCCCCTGTTGGTGGCTTGTAGAGTGCCACCTTGGATGCATTGTTCTGGTGGCGCCGGATTGGCCGAGGAGAGTGTGGTTTGGAGATCTAATGCGGCTTCTACAAGCATCGTTTATCTCTGTGTCGGGGCCTATTGTGTCGGGGACTGATCGTCCTGGAAGACCCGGCTCCCTTCTCGCATACGGCTTGGCTCTTGAAAGGCGTAGGCTGGCACGTAAGGGCTATTCTCCTGCAGTGGTTTCCATTCCGCACAGCTTGGAGGAAGTCTACCAACCTAGCATACATGCAGGTCTGGTGCATCTTTGAGCGATGGTGCAGTACTCGGAAGCTGATTCCTGGGGCAGCCATAGTGCTGTCTCTGTTGGCCTTTCTGCAGGGAGGCCTGGAAAAGAGCTTTCTCTGAGCTCTCTGAAAGTTCATTTGGTAGCTCTGGGCTGTTTCAGAGGTCCAGTCACTATAGGTCTCTAGCCTTGGACTTGGATGTTGTACGCTTTCTTCAAGGGTTGCAGCACCTGCGTCCTCCACTCCGGATTGTGGTCCCTTCCTGGGATCTGTGTCTCATTTATTTATTTATTTATTATTTATTACAGTTTCTTATATACCGCGCTATTTAGAATCAGCGCGGTTTACATCATAACAAAACGACCATAACGACAAACTGTCAGGTTTTACATTGAACAGGAGTACAAACTTGGATAACTGGGTTAACTATATACATAAACTATTTACACTGCAGTGTGAGGGCATTTCTAGACTGGGTCATTTCTTGGAGGGGATATCTAGTTCAGTTGCTGTCTGGGAAATATTGGCAGAAAAGGTATGTTTTGAGAGCCTTTCTGAACTGATATAGATTGGTAATGGCTCTAATGTCAGGGGGTAGGGTGTTCCAGCATTTTGGTACATAAAAACTGAATGCCCTGTTTGTGGTGTTCGTGTTGGACTTTGTTGAAGCCTTTGGTATTGCTAGCAGGTTTACAGCTGATGTTCTTCTTGCTCTGTTGGGGGGGACCATGTGGATTAGATTCGTGAGTGAGAGGGATGAGGTGCCTTTGATTGCCTTAAATGCTAATACAAGGGATTTGAAGGTGATTCTCCCGTGAATTGGTAGCCAGTGTAGCTGTTTGAGAATAGGAGTCACGTGGTCGTTTCTGGATGCACCGTAGAGGACCCTAGCTGCGGCATTCATGGCCAACTGTAAGGGGGTTAGTGTGGATTGGGGGAGACCTTGTAGGATGGCATTTGCAAAGTCAAAATGCGGCAGGATCAGCGCTTGATATATGGTACGGAAATCGTCTGGGTCCAGCAGGGAACGTAGGTGTTTGAGGGAACGGATTTTGAAGTAGATGGCTTTGACTACGCTGCTTATGTGGCGTCTCATGTCTAGATGTTGGTCCAGTGTAACTCCCAAATATTTTATTGCATCTTTAGTTTGCAAATCAGCTTCCTTGACACTGACGTGGGATGGGGGCGTAAAGTTGGAGTCTCTGGAGATGAAAAGGACTTCTGTTTTTTTATGCTGGATACGTAGGTTCTGTGTCTGGAGCCATGTTGAAACTGCATTGAAACAATCTGTGAGTGGGGTCAGGTCCATGTGGGTTGTGGAGAAAGGCATGTATAAAAGAATGTCATCTGCATATATCATGCAGTTTACGTTGAATGATCTTATGATATTGCATATGGGCTGCATGTAGATATTGAAGAGTAAGGAGGATAATGAGGATCCTTGAGGTACCCCTTGTTTTTGATGGAAGTGGCTAGACTCTTCTGATCCAGACTTCACATATTGCCATCTATCGTCCAGATAAGACTTGCACCATTTTAGTGCCTTGTTGCAGACACCCTTTTCTTTTAGTCTTCCCAGGAGGATTTCGTGACTCACGGAGTCAAAAGCCGCGGCGATGTCTAGGAAAATGAGGACAAAACCTTGATGGATGTTGTCAATTCCTGTGATGATATTGTTGATTAGACCAGTGAGTAGTGTCTCAACCCCATGATGTTCTCTGAACCCATGTTGGCAGTTATCTAAGGGAGCAACAGAGTCTATGTGATCTTGAATTTGCCGTTGTGCTTCCTTCTCAATTATTTTGGCTAAGATGGGGATGCTAGCTATTGGTCGATAGGAGTCCACCCTTTGGGGGTCCAGTTTGGGGTTTTTCAGTAATGGTCTAATGGAAGTCTGTTTGAGTGAAGTGGGAAAATAACCTGTTGTAAAGGAGAGTTTCATTATATTTGCGATGACAGGACTGAGCACATCACGTAGTTCCTTGATCCAAAAAGCTGGACATGGGTCGGTCTGTGCAGTGGAGGTGTTGAGTGATGCTATGGTGTTCTCAATACATTTATTGGATGGTGTGGAAAAAAAGTTAAGTGGAGAGAGGTCCGCCGGTTCTTGATATTGGACTGCTGTGACCTTGTTAGTTTGTACAATCTTGGATTGCAGATAATCAGCGAATTCTTGTGGGTGTATGTTGATGTGTTGCTCGGGTGATGGTTCCTTTGAGAGGGATTTGACCAAATTGAAGAGGTCACGAGGTTTATTCAATGATCTCTTTAGGGTGTCAGTGTGATATTGTCTCATTCTGATAGAGATTGTTCCTCGATGTATTGCAAGGTGGGTTAGGTATGCGGTCTGATCTTCCGGTGAGCGTGATCGGCGCCATCGGCGTTCGAGTCTACGTAGTTGCATGAGGGAAGCGCGTAGGTCAGGAGAGAACCATGGGGCGGATTTTGCTCAGGGTGCTGATGTCTGAGCCCTTTAAGCTGTTGAAGTGCACTATGAAGGATTTGGCACTCAAGACTGTTTTCTTGGTTGCAATTTGGCAAGGAGGATTTCTGAGCTGCAAGCCTTATTTTGCTGGGATCTTTATCTTTCACTTTCAGAAGAGGCTGTTTCCATTTGATCTGTGCCTTCCTTTTTACCCAAGGTGATTTCCCCCTTTCATGTGAACCAGGTGGTTTTCCTGCCCTCCTTCTTAAGGAGCGTGTTGGGGAAAGGATAAGGATCTTTGCCTTGTGGATGTCTGGAGGCTTCTCCGGTACTTTAGAGGTTACAAATTCCTTTTGTAAATCAGATCATCTTTTTCTGTTTTGCTGGCCTGCACAAGGGTGACACGGCGGCTAAGTCTACATTGGGGCACTGGATTAAGGAGGCCATTGCCTTGGTGTATCTGTTGCAGAAACTAGCTGGTTCTGGAGGGTTTGCATGCCCATTCTATCTAATCATACATGTCCTCATGGGTGGGGTGGGGCGGAGCGGAACTTGGTAACCCCTGCAGATATTTGTCCCACCCAGCAGAGGTATGTCCCACTTGTCTCAACGAGTCTAACCGGATAATGTGGAGGGTGACATTTTACTTACCAGATAATGTCCTTTCCTTGAGTCCTACTAGACCAGTTCAAAGCCTGCCCCTAGAACGGTTTGGCTCTGTTATTCTGCAGCGATACCTTCTGGTCTGCTATGATTTCTGTCTTGGCTCTGTAGTCCATAGTCTACTGGCGACATTCTTTTTATTCTTTCTTGTACATAGTTCTCTGCTGTTTGATAGCTCATTGTTGCCCACGTTGAGGTTGTGTGAGGTTTGCCATGTTCTCCCATATGCTTTGGGATGGATACTGAAGGACCCTCTGGTAGCTGAGATGTATAAAGGTATGGGAATGATGTCTTTGAAACCTGGGCATTTCTTTGGTTTTCTGTCTCCATCAGCCTTCTGGTAGGGGAACACAACCCACTTGTCTGGACTGGTCTAGCGGGACTCAAGGAAAGGGCATTATCTGGTAAGTAAAATGTCACCTTATAAGTGGATATTGTGAATGTTCCATTGGCCCAGAGGTGATGAAGGAGTTGATAGAGACTTCCATTATTAAGAAGAGCTATGGTCTGTCCTGTGAAAATCTAAGGCCTATCTCAACTTTGATGTGCTTAGCTAAGCTTACAGAAAAGGTAGTGGTTGATCAATTGGAGGGTTACTTGGAGGAGATGCAGAGTTTAGATTGGGGGCAGACTGGTTTTAGGAAAGGGTCGGGGACAGAAATGGAAGGTGTCAGGCATTGTGATAGGGGGTTAGGTGTTGAGTTGGTTATCTGCTTTTTGCACGGGCATCGGTACCAGGTATGTTGGGGTGAGGAGAGGTCAACTGTGCATCAGCTAACATACAAGGTTCTGCAGGGCTAGTCATTATCCTCCTGCCTCTTTTACATCTTTATGAGCCCTGTAGGGCAGATTGTGAGCAAGTATGGTTTCCAGTGTTTTCTTTATGCGGACGACATCCAGATGGTGGTTTCAGAGTGCTCACTGGATAAAACTATCAAGAAGATCAATGAGTGTTTGAAAGAGGTTGTGTATGGTTGCAAGCCAACCGTTTGGTATTGAATGCTCAGAAATCTGAATTGTTGGTGGTTGGAGGGGGAGGAGGAAAGAGATGTGCAAGAATGGCTGAGAACTGCAGGAGAAAAGTTGGAATGGAGAAAGGAAATTCATAACTGGGGGGTGGTAATGGATGTGGAATTGGATCTCCACGCCCAGGTATTGAAAGTAGTTGAGTGGCATACGGTAATTTGCATTTGGTATGACATAAGGGACCATTTTTAGATGAGGGGGTAATGTGCCTGCTGACTCAGGCAGTAGTAATGTCAGTGCTAGATTATTGTAATGTGTTTTAAGTAGGGTTACTGAAGTATCAATTGTGCAGGTAGTGCAGAATGCGGCGGTGAGAGTAATGTTTGGGAAGTGTCAAAAGGAGTCAGTGACTGATGTGCTGGTTCAGCCTCGGTGGCTCCCGGTTGAACAGTGGACTGTGTTTAAGCTCCTGCAGGTGACCTTCAAGGCTTTATGATTCCAAGGGCCTGGATATTTGACAGAGTTGTTGTCATGGTATCAGTCTGGGCAGGAATTGCGGTTTGGTCAGGAGCAGCTTCTAGTCATCCCTGGCCACCAGCTAGTGCGGTTGAAGAAATGGAGGGAGAGGTGTTTCTCTGTGGCTGCCCCTATGTGGTGGAATAAGCTCCCTGTCATTTTGAGGAAGAAAGGGAACCTTTTAGCATTTCGGAAAGCTGTGAAAACTTTTCTATTTCCCCAGTTAGGGACTGCAAAGAGACATGGATAATGCTGAGTTGGTTGGGCAGCAGGATGGTGAGGAAGGACAGTGTCTTTAGTGGTCTGCATGTTAGAGACTTGAATGCATTTTAGCATATGGTGGTATAAAAATGTTTTAAAATAAATATTATCATAATTTTCATGAGTATGACACAACATTTGTTTCTCCAGTTTTTAAAAATTAATTTTGCTCTTCATGGTAATGCAGTACATGTTTGTTCTGGCTTTACTATGCTATCTCTCACTGATTAGACAGTGAGGTGGTTTACAAATTAGGACTAAATGAAATTAAAAAAGAAAGGGATAGTACAGGTAGAAATATTATAATGTTAGTCTGGTGACAACCTCTGCCCAATCGGAGAACCACACCAGCCAGCAGATCTCTTAAGTCTCTATCACTCAAGTGAAGCTAGAGCTGTAGGGGGTTTCTCCGACTTTCCATTCTCCTGCAAAAGTGAAATCAGAAAGCAGCAAATAAACAAATGTCCGCAAGAACATTCTTTTAGGTATACCTGAAACACTATGCTATAGAAACTTGGTTGAATATTAGTGAAAGGAATTAGCGTTTTAATATAAATAATAATTGATAATAAAAATGCAATGCTCTTACCTTTTTATTTAAAACATTTATTACCACACTATATCATTAAAATTGATCAGTGTGGTATAATAAAGTTGGAATAACCCAAATATAAGCCTTTAATTTCTGGGGCAATGGCCTTGGAATGTAGTTTTCTCAGACTTCAGAGCTAGAGTAGCCAGGGGTATTTTGCTCTAGTCTCTCCCTTCCAGGCAATATGCAGGGAAGAGGGCCTGGAAGGGATGAAGCTCAAGTAAAGCAGAGATCAGCCACTCTGCTCCCTATTCCAGCCTCTCTTCCATTGTACATACCCCTAGCACATCCACTACCCTGTCTTCACAGTTCACTTCCTTTTCATCTACAAATTAAGCCCTGCCCTAATGCATAATATTTCAATACAGTCTTGTATCAGTATTCCCTATCATCCTGCTAGACCAGACCAGACACCTGGGTTGTGCTGCCCAACCAGCAGATGGAGGCACAGAACTCAGACTTTCAATGATGATATTACCAGTATGATGACTGGAACAGCATTGAAACTTTCAGTATTCTCTACCTTCAGCAGTTGCAGTTGGACTGGTGCAGCAGGATCAAGGCCTGGCTCCTGGTGGCACAGATGGTGGTCTGGCCCATAGGCCTTTGTCTAAATGATCTTGAGAAAGTGTCTGTACTAGGATTCTGACCTGCAGGTTTCAGTCCTTAGAAACTTTGTAAACTGCTCTTTGGATTTCCATTCAGGGGATGGTGGTGAACAAGTGCCTGTGGGTGAAGGCTATTTCTTCTTCTCCCTTTTTTGTTTTTCTTGTCTAAATTCAGTCCCCCACCCCCTCCAGCTTTGTCTCTGGCAGTGTGTTTTACAGAAAAAATAAAAGGACTGCATGGTTACATGGTTTTGCTGGGGAACATTTTGAAGAGTTTCCTTCAGAGAAGAGGCATTAGTTTCACTGTTAGTCACAGACTGGAGGAGTTGGGCAGGTATGGGCCATGGGAGCCATTTAGTGCTCTGGGGCTGGGAGCAGTGTTCAGCTGTGCCTTTTGCTATTTATGCTGGGAAAAGACATTGTGGTATTTGCAGTGGTCGCTGCGTAATCCCCTCTGCCAGTTTGTTCTGCCTTGTCTGCGATGGGGATCAGACAGGGCTGTCGGACCTCACTGAGATGCAGTCAGTGCATGAGGGCTCCTCGGCAGACTTCCTACCGGGGGGGAACAGTGGCCATACTGAATGTGGGTCACAAATTTCTCGACAGACCTGAGGGAAATGTAAGTGTTGCTGTTGCTCAAAGGAACCAGGATGCACAGCCTCCTGCTACCTTGGTGTCTGTTTTTTGGGGACACCAATTTTCAGAGTTCTCTGGCTGTTTACGAAAGCTCGGATTGACTTTCATTCTTCCACACTGCCTTCCCAGCACTCTGACTTTGGAGCTGAGGGTGCAGGCACCTCACCTGAAGGGAAATGTAGGAACGCAAGGCTTTCAGCTTGGCCATTTCCCAGGGTGATAATCGGGAAATGGAGAATGAGAAGGAAGTGCTGAGTCATTCAGGTAGTGCAACTCCTGAGGAGGGAGAATTATCACCTTCCGAAAGGAACGATTATCCCATGGTACATTTGTTCCGTAGGGAGGAACTCTTTTCCCTCATCGCTCAAGTAACTCCTGCCCTTGGCAAAGCATGTTGTGTCACAAGCTCCGCAATTCTAAGGGATTCTATTTTGGAGAGTCTCCATAAGCCCTCTAAAACCTTTCCCTTGCATCCAGGATTGCACAAAATGGTAGTAGCTAAGTGGGACACTCCTGAATCGATCTGAAGGGTAGTCATCTAGCCAAACTCTGCTCCCTCAAGGGGATTTGGAGCAGTTGTTCCATTTACAAAGGGTCAATGCCCTGGTGATGGCAGTTATCAAGAAGACCACCATTTAAGTAAAAGGTGGGTAGCCTTAAAAGGATTTACAGGATTGGAAGGTGGAGCTCCTTCTGAAGCAGACCTTCCTTTTTTTTTTTTTACCCTTTCTTCAGTTAGTAATTTTTGGAGGCTATGTGGCGAGGGCCTGTCTGCTGGACTTAGCATGTACAGAGTCCTTAGAGCAATGTTTTTCAAACTTTTATCCCATATGACACCATTTTAACAACTGAAAATTCACGTGACCCCAGATGGTGATGAAATCAAAACAGCAGGTCTCCAGTCTCCTCCTCCCTCCACTCATCTCAAGCAGGAAGTTAGCAGCAACAGTAGTGGTAACTTCAACTGTAGTCAGCACAAGGTCCCTTATGTCAGTGTGCAATGTATGCTTACAGACCCCAGTACTCAGCATGGTTTTCCAGTCTAAAAGGAAGCTTACCCAGTTGGGGGCAAGGACCAATGAATATCAATTGGCTCCCAGACCACATGCTGAGTGGTGGCTCTCACCACTTGGCATAGGTCACATTAAAAATCCAGAGAGGAGGAGAATGGCATGTTTCTATAACCCCATTCATTGATGATGTGACTCCATTTGGGGTCCTAATTCCAAGTTTGGGAACCACTGCCTTAGAGACTGCGAGGTTGAAGTTTGTGCAGCTTTCCTGTCAGATGACCTGGTTTGCATCACTTCAAAGTATGAGGCGTTGATAGTTGTGGTCCATAGATGGGTGTGGTGCCATCACTGGTCTGTGGATTCTGCTTATAAGTTGTGATTCTTCAAATTGACTACTGAGGGTAAGCTTTTGTTTGGAGAGGATTTGGAGAAACTGGTTAAACTTGGGCAAAGCCAAGCCTCTTTGTCTACCAGAGGATCGCCCGCCCCCGATGGGACAAACTTTTTCTGGTTGTTCATGGTCAAGGAACTGGGATCAGAACTGTTTGGTGTGTTAGTTTACAACCTCTTCCTCTTCCTATGCATCTGACAAGTTTAGAAAGGGGACAACCCTTTCAAGGGTCATATAAGACTTTAGACAATGGATGGAGTTCTTCGGAGGGACCAAAGGGACCTCAATGAGTCACAGTGGACCCATTCTGAGTTGTTACCAGTTGGCGGTCGTCTTCATTTTTTTTCCAATAGGAAAGGCTTTGGGAGCATCCCATTGCGCCTGTGTTGCTGCCTTCCTGCCTTTGTGACTCTCCCTCCTCCGTTCTTTATTTTCCGCAGAGCCAGCAGAAAGCAAATCCTGTCACCACAGAAAATTTCTTCTTTATTATTTTTTGTGGTTGTGTCTGCCTTCCCGTCGACACTGGAACCAAACTTTTCATATCTATTTCTTCTTTTTTTTTAATTTTATATTTATAGAATTACAATATATGTTAAAAGGATACAATCGCACGGAAATCGGGGAAAACCAATGATATTGATAAAACTTAAGGAAAAGAAAATCAGAAGAACACATCAATTAGGTAACCCCGCTCTAGCCCACAATAAAGGATCCAAAAATGGAAAGGAAAATACTAACATAATAGCTACTCTTACAGGAAATTAGCAGAGACAATATCGGCCGATATAACAAATTAAAGCGGTATAGAACAACTGGCGGACCCATCACCCGTGGAGCCCCCAAGCATTCAGAAAAGAAGTTAACTGAGATGGAAAATAAAATATATAGGAAATGCTCTCCAATTTCACAAGGCACATTTCAGGGATACTTTAGAAAAAATACCCCACCCAATTGCAAAACCCTCGGGTGCAGAAGCGAAAACTCTCTTCTGCATCATTGGGTTTCCCTGGCAAGGTCAGGAAATATGCGTACCAGGCAACCCTTAAAAGGCACATTCCTCTTCTTGAAAAACATTTTAAGAAGCCATTCCCTATCTGAAGCCAATGCAAACCTAACCAAACAGGTAGCAGGAGTAACCAATTCCACATCTGACTTCTCTAATAAAGCAGTTACCTGGACCACAAGTGGCTGTGGTATTAAATGTATCTCAGCACTAATCAAAGCTTTCTGACCGCTAGGAATATAATATAGCTTCACCAATGGGGGGACATAAATCAAAAGAATCCCCCAATATTCCAACAGATACTTTTTAAACATCTCTTTGGCAGATATACTACTGTAGGTAACCTTGGGGAATTAATCAAACGTAAATTAGTCAATCTTGAATGATTATCTAAATATTCCAGCCAACTCCTCACATTTCCGAAGTCTTTCATTAGTGCCTCAGCTTGAGAATCCAAACGATCAGTTTTTAACGATAAATCACAGAGGCTCCAAATGTCTCAATCGACTCAGTATTTGTAGAGCAAGCTTTTTCATTCTGCAACACTTGTGATTGTAAAAGTTGTACCAGAGGAATAATGGTCTCACCAAGTTGTTTAATGGCGGACCAGATTGCCTCCAAAGTAAACTGCTCTGGTCGCTGTAAATTAAAGGAAAAAGCTGAAGCCTCCCTTACAGTGTCCGTTGCGACTGCTGCCATCATGGGATCTTGGGGAGGGGAAGAAGTGACTCTTCTCGCCACGTCTGACAGAGTCTCTCCTCCAGTCGGTGTCTCAGGGCAAGGGCAACCCCGCGGCGCTACTCCTGCTCCTGCGTTCATGCTCAGATTCGGCCCCAGCAAAGCAGCATGAACTCCAGCTTCGGATGTCGCCACTGCTTCCACAACCTCTGAACACTCCCTTGGACATGCCTGCTTCAGAGGCCTCCGTGATTCTGGGGGTGTCAGATTGCTGCCTGAGGGAGACGCTGAGCACTCCTGCTCCCACGACCTCTCAGCCGGGCTACTCACCCCCACACAATGCAGCTGTAGCTCCTGACGAACAAAGGGATCCAGCGGTCAACTAGAGAAAAGCGTAGAGGAAGAAAGCAGAGCGGTCTGGTGTACGTTTCCCAGCCTAACTTTCCTTTTACACGACATAAGGAAGCACGTCGGTACAGCAGTCTCTGCTCTACGCCATTTTGGATCCAGTGAGAGATGCTTTTCATATCTATTTCTTCTTTCTGTAAAAAAAAAAAGAAAAACTTTAATTCTTTGTGTGTTCGATGCCGTTTCAGGCCTTAGGCCTTCCATGTAGTCTACCAACACAATGGAGAAACCAATCTGGTTTCAAAAAATGTTCCAAGTGTACTATTACTATTTCTGCCACTGATACCCATGACTGGTGTCTTAAATGCCTATGCCCAGACCACCAGCTATCTGAGTATCCCCCTTGCTTCAACGTTATCGAGAACATTGTCTTCTTCACATGGATCTCAGGTATCGAAACACAAGTCTTCCAAGACAGGCCATCCTCCTAAGGTTAGATCTCTGTCTAAAAATAGAGATGCCTCGTGCGTTGCCCTAGAAGTGGATCGATCGGCCAAACTACCCCAGCGGGAGGACCTCCCCTCCAAAGCCTTACAGGGGGTCCAGGATGCTCCCAAGGCCTCCATCTCCAGAGAGCTCCTGGTGCCATGCTCTGGAATGGTAGCCCAAACCTCCGGTAGCAATACCCAGGCATCGACAAGCTTGATAGATCAGCGCATGCTAACCATTGAGCGGAGTCTTGTGGCTCTATTAGCAGCCTCAGTACCGGCCAAGACTTTATTACCGCTATCGTTGGTACCGACACAGATGACAATGATGATACAATCGGCAACGGGCATCATGCCCCTTGGCACACTACCGCCCATGCTGGGCCTCAAGTCCATTCCCAGTTCTGAGGTACTGTCACGGCAAGCCTCTCGCACCAATACCAATCTTGATCAGTACTGGTCTTTACAAGAACAAGAGCATCGCTCTCATCAATACTTTGAATCTACCGATTCCAGTTCTTCGGACAATTAATGAATCGGTACCAGAGAGATGAGGAGTCTCCCTGAGAATCCCTCTCTGTCTCCACAATGACGCATGTCCCCTCCTGAGGACACGTCTTTCCAGTAGTTTATCAACGATATGGCGAAGGGCCTATCCATTACTCCTGCATCGGAAAAAGAACCCAAGGAAGAGGAGTTGGAAATTCTCCAATATCCTACAGCTCCTAAAGAGGTGACTTTTCTCCCTATACACCACATACTCCAGGACCTTATTCTCCGGATGTGGGAGGCGCCTCTTACCATTTCTCGCCATACCCAACGACTCAATACCATATATCGGGTACCGGAAATCCCTGGATTTCAGAAGACGCAGCTTCCACACCATTCAATGGTAGTGGAATCAGCTATGCGTCGCATTAGGAGTTCTAAGACGCACTTCTCCAGTCCCCCGGGCAGGGAATCGATGCTTTTGACTGCCGCTGCTTTCAAGCCTCTCCTGCTACGTCTGTCACAGCCTCTCCCTCTCAGTCTTGGATCAGCTCCCAACCTTCTCTCACAGGAGGAGAGGACACTACTCCATCTCAACCCACAGTCTCTCCATCTCATGGCTTGGTTGCTGAAAGGCATGGTCTTGCAAGATCTCAACCTTCCTCAGGAACTAAAGGACATCCTACTAGCCTCCAGGAAACCATCTACCAGACATTTCTATGACTTTAAGTGGTGTACCCAAAGGGATCTTAACCCCTTCTCAGCCCCGGTGGAGGCTCTCCTTCAGTATCTCCTCCATCTTTCGTCCTCTGGTCTCAAGACGAACTTGTGTGAGGGTTCGCCTCTGTGCAATTGCTGCTACTCGCCATCCCTTGGATGGGCAGCCTATTTCTTTACAACCGCTTGTGACACATTTCATGAGAGGGCTCTTATTAACCAAGCCCCCCATCAGGCTACCACCGGTGGTATAGGATCTTAATGTCATGTTAGGTCAGCTCCTTAAGCCACCCTTTGAACCTTTAGCCACAACCTCGCTAAAGTTTCTCTCTTGGAAGGTCATCTTCCTTATTGCACTCACTTCAGCTAGATGCATCAGTGAGCTCCAAGTGTTAGTGGCTGACCTGCCTTATACCTGCTTCCACCATGATAAGGTGATCCTTAGGACTAATCCTCATTTCATGCCCGAGGTGGTGTCTCCTTTCATTTGTATCAGTCTGTCTACCTGCCTCTCCTCTTCCCTAGACCTCATTCCTCTAGGGCATTGGCAGCCCTCCATACTCTTGACTGCAAGCGTGCCTTGGCATCCTATCTTCAAAGGACAGCTGAGCACCATAAGAGCTCTCAGTTATTCATCTACTTTGATCCCAGTCACTTGGGGTTGCCAGTATCCAAACGTATTCTATCTAAATCAGGGGTCACCAACCTCCAGAGGGCCGCGGGCCGCACAGCCGACTACCGGCAGACTCGCGGGCCGCACCCCCCTCCCCCCCCCAAAAAAAACTGCTCATACCTGACCTTGAATAATCCATGTCAGCTCCCTCCCTTCTTCTGCAGCCGCGGCTCCCTGCCTCTTAGGGAACCGCGGCTGTGCTTGTAAAATCATCGCGGAGCCCTTCCTGTCTTGACGGGCTCCGTGCAGCATTGTCCCGCCTCTAAAGGAAGTTGTTTACCACTTCCTTTGGAGGCGGGACAATGCTGCACGGAGCCCGTCAAGACAGGAAGGGCTCCGCGATGATTTTACAAGCACAGCCGCGGTTCCCTAAGAGGCAGGGAGCCGCGGCTGCAGAAGGAGGAGTCGGTGAGTTTGCCTTGGCGGGCTGCACCGGGGTAGAGTCTCGCGGGCCGCACGGAGGGACCTCGCGGGCCGCAGGTTGGTGACCCCTGATCTAAATGGATAGCAGATTGCATCTCATTTACTTATGCTAAAGCAGGACTATCCCTTGAAGGTCATGTCACTGCACATAATATTTGTGCGATGGCTGCCTCGACGGCAAACGTATGTTCGGTAGCCATTGATGAAATCTGCAAAGCAGCCACCTGGTCTTCGGTTCATACCTTTGCGGCACATTATTGTCTGGACAAGGCCTCCCGCTGGGATGCCATGTTTGGTCAGGCTGTACTCCAACACCTCTTTCAGACTTAGGTCAACTCCTACCCTCTGTCCCAGAATTTTCAATGCCAGATGTCCATTAAAGATCCATGCTCTCTTGATGTCTGCTCTACCGATTCTGGGGATCTTTCTCTGGCATCTGGGAGCTAGGAAGTCCCATATGTCAAAGACTACATTCCTGCTTGTTTCTAGAGATAGCGTAGTTACTCAACTGTAGCAGGTGATCTCCGGGAACAACTGAAATTTAGTCTTCACAACCCACCCTCCTCCCCTAGGAGTTGTAGGATTTCTCTCTCTCTCTTTTTATCTCAGCTATAAACTCAACTGAGGAGGGAGAGTCACAGAGACAGGAAGGCAGCTACGCAGGCGCAGTGGGATGCTCCCAAAAGCTTTCCTATTGGACACTGGGGAGCGTTCCCACGCAGGCTCCGTTGGTACTGACGTCACCCATATGTGAAGACTAAATTCCTGCTGTTCCCGGAGATCACCTGTTACAGGTAAGTAACTATGCTTTTTCAAAGTGATTCAGCAAGATCATGCTGCCTTTCTGATGCCTTTTTTGAATCTCCATATGGCTCAAAGTCCAAGCGAGTAGTGGTAGTCGAAACTCTAACTTGGCTTAGTACCAGAACCACTATCTGTAATTACCTTTCTCGATCCCTCCTTTCCTTTCTGCCTAAATTTTGGCTGACTACTTCCATGATAAGGGTCATAAGATTAGTTTTGAAACATAGAAACATAGAAATATGACGACAGAAAAAGACCACATGGCCTATCTAGTCTGTCCTTCCATAACAACTACAACAGTCCCCTTTTTACCTTTAGAGATCCTCTGTGTTTGTCCCATGCTTTTTTTAATTCAGTTACTGTCCTCATCTCTACTACCTCCACTGGGAGACTATTCCACGGATCCACTACTCTTTCCGTAAAGAAATATTTCCGCATATCACTCCTGACTCTATCTCCGTTCACCCTCATCCCATGTCCCCTCATAGCAGAACTTGCTTTCAATTGAAAGAGGCTCTTTCCCTGAACATTTATGCCACGGAGGTATTTAAACTTCTCAATCATATCACCTCTATCTCGCCTTTCCTCTAAGGTGTACATATTAAGATCCTTCAGTCTGTCCTCATATGCTTTATAATAAGAACATAAGATATGCCATACTGGGTCAGACCAAGGTCCATCAAGCCCAGTATCCTGTTTCCAACAGTGGCCAATCTAGGTCATACGTACCTAGCAGTTTCCCCAAAAGACACAGGTTCCGCAATGCTTGTACTGGGTCAAGCATTGATATCCTGGGTCCCTTCTTAATAATGGTTTATGGACCTTTCCTCCAGGAACTTGTCCAAACCTTTTTTAAACCCAGCTACACTAACAGCCTTTACTATATCCTCCGGTAACAAATTCCAGAGTTTGATTACACATTGAGTGAAGAAATATTTTCTTTTATTAGTTTTAAATAGTTTACCCTGTAGCTTCATTGCATGTCCCCTAGTCTTTCTATATTCTGATAACGTAAACAATCAATCTGCGTTTACCAGTTCCACTCCGTTCATTAATTTATAGACTTCTATCATATCTCCCCTCAGCCCTCTCTTTTCCAGGTTAAAGAGCCCTAACCTTTTTAGGCTTTCTTCATAGGAGTATCCTTCCATCCCCTTTATCATTTTGGTGGCTCTTCTCTGAACCTTTTCTAATAACGCTATATCCTTTTTAAGATACGGCGACCAGAATTGCACACAATATTCAAGGTGCAGTCTCACCATGGAACGATATAGAGGCATTATAATATATTTTGTTTTATTTTCCATTCCATTCCTTTCCTTATGCTACCTAGCATTCTATTTGCTTTCTTGGCTGCCGCTGCACACTGGGCCGAGGGTTTTAACATGCTATCCACAATAATGCCTAAATCTTTTTCCTGGGTGGTGGTTCCTAATGTGTAACCATAGTTTGGGTTGTTCTTTCCTAGGTGCATAACTTTGCACTTGTCCACATTAAATTTCATCTGCCATTTTGATGCCCAGTCTTCCAATTTATCAAGATCCTCTTGCAATTTTCCATAATCCTCTTGGGTTTTAACAACTTTAAATAGTTTTGTGTCATCTGCAAATTTGATAACCTCACTCGTTATTCCACTTTCCCGGTCATTTATGAATATGTCAAAAAGCAGCGGACCCAGCACAGATCCCTGGGGTACACCACTATTCACTTTTCTCCATTGGGAAAATTGGCCATTTAGCCCAACCCTCTGCTTTCTATCTTTTAACCAGTTCTTGATCCACAGTAGTACACTGCCTCCTATCCCATGACTCTTTAGTTTTGCCAAAAGTCTGATGAGGGACCTTGTCAAAGGCTTTCTGAAAGTCCAGATACACTATATCAACCGACTCACCTTTGTCCACCTGTTTGTTCACACTTTCAAAAAAACATAATAGATTAGTAAGACAAAATCTTCCTTGTCTAAAACCATGTTGGCTGTCTCCCATTAGGCCATGACTATCTACATGCTGAGTAATTTTATTCTTTATGATGGTTTCTACCATTTTTCCCGGTACTGACGTGAGGCTCACCGGTCTGTAGTTTCCTGGATCACCCCTAGAACCCTTTTTAAAAATTGGTGTTACGTTGGCGATCCTCCAATCTTCAGGTATTACAGATGATTGTAATGAAAATTCACAGATTACTAATAGCAGGTCTGCAATCTCATATTTCAGTTCTTTCAACACCCTTGGATGTATACTATCCGGCCCAGGTGATTTGCTACTCTTCAGTTTATCTAATAGTTGTAATACATCTTCCCGATGTATCGATATTTTCTTCAATTCTTCCGCACCTTTAAATACCACTTCAGTCATGGGTAACATCCCTACATCTTCCTCAGTAAAGACCGAAGCAAAGAATTCATTCAGTCTCTCCGCTATCGCCTTGTAGCCTCTTAGTGCCCCTTTAACTCCTCTATCATCTAATGGACCAACTGACTCTCTCTCAGGTTTTTTGCTACGAATGTACTTGAAAAAATCCTTATTTTGCGTTTTTGCTTCCGCAGCAAGCTTCTTCTCAAATTCTCCCTTTGCCTGCTTTATCAATGCCTTGCATTTGACTTGCCAGTGCTTGTGCTGTTTCCAGGTTTCGTCGTTTGGCTCTTTTTTCCATTTTCTGAAAGATGCTTTTTTTGGCAACAGCCTCTCTGACCTCCCCTTTAAACCATGCTGGCAGTTTTTTGGACTTCCTTCCACTTTTCTTAAAGTGTGGAATACAGCTGGTCTGGGCTTCCAAGATAGTATTTTTCAACACCACCCAAGCTTGATATAAGTCTTTAACCTTTGCAACTGCTCCTTTTATTTTTTTCTTAACTATTTTCCTCATTTTATCATAGTCTCCCTTTCGAAAGTTAAACGGTAGTACTGTGGATTTCCTTACTATTCCTCCTCCACTAATTAAATCAAAGGTGATCATGCTATGATCACTATTGCCAAGTGGCCCCAACACCCTTATCTCTTGCACTAGATCTGGTGTTCCACTAAGGACTAGGTCTAATATGGCTTCCCCTCTGGTCGGTTCATGAACCAGCTGCTCCAAGAAGCAGTCATTTATTTCATCTAGGAACTTTATCTCCCTAGCATGTCCTGACGTGACACTGACACAGTCGATACCGGGGTAATTGAAATCACCCATTATTATTACTGTGTTGTAACTTTTGTTAGCTTCCCTGATTTCTTTGAGCATTTCATCATCCATTTGTTCATTCTGGCCAGGTGGTCGATAGTACACCCCCACTGCCATCGCCTTCCCCTTTTTACATGGAATTTCAATCCATAGAGATTCTACAGCAAATTTTGTTTCCTGCAAAACTTTAATCCTTTCTGACTCAATGCCCTCTCTAACATAGAGCGCAACCCCTCCACCAATTTGATCAGCTCTATCATTACGATATAGTTTGTATCCAGGTATCACAGTGTCCCACTGGTTGTCCTCCTTCCACAATGTCTCTGATATCCCAATCATATCTAACCTCTCATTTAGTGCTATATATTCTAACTCTCCCATCTTATTTTTTAGACTTCTAGCATTTGCATACAAGCATTTTAGAGACTGTATTTTATTCATATTAATTTGGCTATTGGTAGACATGGGTAATTTGGGATCTTTAAGCTCTGTCTGCTCCATACTCGAGGGCATTTGAGCTACTTTACTCTTTTTTGGAACCTCTCTGCTTTTGGTAGTATCCTTAAAGGATACATTCTTCCGAACCATCCGCTCTTGGGCGACTGTCGGCTTTCCCCTATTATCTAGTTTAAAAGCTGCTCTATCTCCTTTTTAAATGAAGACCACTAATCATTTTAGTAGCCACCCTCTGCACCGACTCCATCCTGTTCACATCCTTTTGAAGGTGCAGTCTCCAGAATTTCACACTATACTCCAAATGACGTCGCACCAAAGACTTATAGAGAGGCATTATCACCTCCTTTTTTCTGCTAGCCATTCCTCTCCGTATGCACCCAAGAATCCTTCTAGCTTTTTCTGTCGCCTTTTCTACCTGTTTAGCTACTTTAAGATCATCAGACACAACCACGCCTAGGTCCCGCTCTTCTTTAGTGGACAAAAGTACGTCACCCCCTATACTATATTGCTCCCTTGGATTGCTGCAGCCCAAATGCATGACCTTACATTTTTTAACATTAAATCCCAGCTGCCAAATTCTAGACCATTCTTCAAGCTTAGCTAGATCCCTCCTCATGTCATCTACCCCTTCCTGGGTGTCTACTCTATTGCAGATTTTGGTATCATCCGCAAAGAGGCAAACCTTACCTGAAAGCCCTTCCGCTATATCACTAACAAAGATGTTAAAAAGAATCGGACCAAGGACAGATCCCTGGGGTACACCACTGATAACATCCTTCTCCTCAGAGTGAGCTCCATTTACTTGTACTCTTTGTTGCGTCCCACCCAACCAATTTCTAACCCAAGCATTAACTTTAGGGTCCATCCCTAGGGTGCTCAGTTTGTTTATAAGTCGCCTGTGAGGAACAGTGTTAAAGGCTTTACTGAAATCTAAATACACCACATCTAGGGCTCTCCCTCGGTCCAACTCCCTGGTCACCCAGTCAAAGAAATCAATCAGATTTGTCTGACAAGTTCTGCCTCTGGTGAATCCATGCTGCCTTGGATCCTGTAATCCGCTGGACTCCAGAAACCTCACTATTTTCTCCTTCAGAAACGTTTCCAATAATTTACTCACCACCGAAGTTAAACTAACCGGCCTGTAGTTTTCAACCACATCCTTACTTCCGCTTTTGTGTAAAGGCACCACATGAGCCTCTCTCCAGTCCTTTGGCACCACTCCCGACTCCAACGAGGCATTGAAAAGGTCAGTCAGTGAAGCTGCTAGAACGTCCCTAAGTTCCCTCAGTATTCTCGGGTGTATCCCATCCGGTTCCATCGCTTTGTCTACTTTAAGTTGAGATAGTTTCTCACCAACACACTCTTTTGAAAATTGTTCAAGATGTCCTTTGCTTCTGTTCCTATTTGTGGGTGTTTTCTGAGTTCCTGCTCCTGGTTCTTCATCTGTGAACACAGAACAAAAATATTTGTTAAGCAATGCCGCTTTATCCTTATCAGCTTCTACATATTCTTCCCCTGCACCCTTGAGTCTGACAGTACCACTCTTGCCCTTCCTCTTCTCACTAATATATCTGAAAAATGTCTTATCCCCCCCATTTTATTGCATTGACTATTTCCTCCTCCTTTTGAATCTTTGCCTTCTTGACTACTTTGCTAGCTTCTCTAAGTTGTCTTCCTCTCTCTGTGATCTCTCGTATTTCATGAAGGCCTCCCTCTTTTTCTTCACTTTTTCAGCTACTTCTTTCGAAAACCATAGCGGTCTCCTTTTCCTTTTACCTTTATTTACCATTTTAACAAAAAGGTTGGTTGCCCTTAAAATATCCCCTTTCAGTTTTTCCCACTGTTTTTCTACATCCCTCAGCTGTTCCCATCCAACTAACGACTCCCTGAGGTATGAGTTCTCCACGGTGCCACCTCCATCTCACCCTCTCCCTTTTCACTCTCAAATCCTTTCTTCACTGAAGAAGATGTAGGGAGGTTATCCATTCCTGAAATGGTATTTAAAGATGATGTAGTGGAAGAATTGAAAGAAATATTGCTAAACTGGGAAGATGTATTGCAAGTAGTTGATAAACTGAAGAATAGTAAAATCACCTGAACCAGATGGTATACATCTAAGGGTGTTAAAAGAACTGAAGTATGAGATTGCAGACCTACTATTAGAAATCTGTGAACTGGGGGAGGTGGGGCGGCGGGGGGGGGAGCAGCGGCAGCGGGGGGGGGCGGCGCTCATGAGCCCAATCAAGATGGCCACGAACCCTTGAGGCTCCTTAGCTTATACCTCCAATTCCTAGCCATGCGGGTCTAAATCAGAAATTTTTGGCTTGGAAATGCCCTCTCTCATAGCGATACGTTAGCCCTCGGAGGAATATGCTTTTAAAAATTCTTGGCCTCATTTCGGATGATTTAGAATTCCTGGCTATCTCTGTGGCTTACCCGGAGGAGACTTCAAGTTAAATGCAGCAAGTTTCGCCGATGGTAACTTGTCAGGATTGAGAGTGCCAGCTATTCATACTGAAGCCCGATTGATGTTCTCTGCCTTCTGATGTCTCTGTGATGGACTGCCCCGAATGAAGATCCTCTCATCTCCAGGAACAAGCAGGAATAAGTCCTCACATATGGGTACGTCGGAACCGATGGAGCCTGCGCGGGAAAGCTCCCCAGCTTCCCAGAAAGGAAGCTTTTGGGGCCTCCCACTGCACATGCGCGCTGCCTTCCCGCCTTCCTGACCAGCTTTCCTCAGTTTCTCTTTTTCCACGGAGCCAGCAGGTCGTGTTCCTGTCACCGCTGAAGAAATTTTTATTTTAGTTTTTTTCTTTAGACCGCGTACCTGCCTTCCCCATACCGAAACCGGTACTGCCGGTCTCTCTTTTCTTTTCTTTCAAAAAAAAAAAAAACAACTTTTATTTTAGCACAACTTGGTGACTTCGGTTAGGCCTCAGGCCTACACAAATTCTCCTCATGGAGAAACCAGCCCCTGGTTTCAAAAAGTGTACCAAGTGTAGTGCTATTATTTCTGTTACAGACACCCATGACTGGTGTCTTAAATGTTTGGGGCCTGACCACTCCATTCCGGACTGCCCGTCCTGCTCCCAGATGTCTAAACGTGGTTTGCAGAACCGGGCCAACAAATTCCATGTACTGTTTGCTTCAGATAATCCAGCATCACAGTCATCCAGGTCTTCCTCTCCGGATGGATCTCAGGTAACCAAACCTTCTTCGGGCAGGTCCTCAAAAGGCAAATCTCCTTCAAAGTATCGAGAGGCCCTCAATCTTGAGTCGGAGGACCCTGCCCCAGCCAAACAACCCCGGCGGGAAGCTCTGGCTTCCAAAGCTCCATCTATGGGGTTACAGGTTGACATCGATGGCACGGCCTCGACCGATCACCTGTTAGACTGCTCTGGGGTACCGGCCCATGCCGGTACCGACATCCAGGCAGCAGTGGCGTCTATGGACAATACTGTTCAGACCATGCAGCAGGCCATTCTGGCTTTTATTAAAGCTGCGACGCCCTCGGTACCGCATCCAGCGGTTCCGGGTCCGGTTCCGGTACCGTCCCCCATACCGGAACCGAGACCATCATCTTCCAAACGCAAATCGGTTCCGCATGCCGGATCCGGGTTTTCGCCCGATACCGATCCCATACCCGGTACACCTGATGTCGATACCGAGCGGTATGCGTATCGTGCGTTGGAAGCAAATAGAGGATACTCTGATTCTTCTGAGGATTTTGACTCTTCTGATGACTCTGATGAGCTGTCTCTTGTTCTTCCTGAAGAGCCTTCTTCCCCAAAGAGGAGAATGTCTCCACCAGAGGATTTGTCCTTTCAAGACTTCATTATAGAAGTAGCTAAAGGACTTTCTATTACTACATCCTCTGAAAAAGAACCTAGATCAAAGAAATTGGATATTTTAGGATACCCTAAGGTTCCTAAAGAGGCAGTTACCCTGCCTATCCATGAAATCCTTCAAGAACACTTGATGGACTTATGGGAGGCTCCTCTAACGTTGTCTCCTCATTCCCGTAGGTTGGACACCATGTACCGGGTCCCTCCTTCTCCTGGTTTTCAAAAAACTCAGCTGCCTCACCATTCCATTGTGGTGAAGTCTGCGCTGAAAAAGATTAAGAGTACCAAAAGGCACTCTTCTACCCCTCCAGGGCGAGAATGTAAGACCCTAGACTCTTTTGGTAGGAAAATCTTCCAGGCTAGTATGCTTATAGCCAGGATTAATTCATACAGTCTGTATATGGGCATGTTTCTAAGGGCACTTGCCCTAAAGGTACGGCATTTTGCCCCCTTTATCCCTGAGGATAGAAAGGAGGAGTTCATTTCTCTGGTGAAACAGCTTCTAGATGTTTCTAAGTTCTCCAACAGAGCAGCCTTTGATTCCTTTGAGGGTGCCGGTAGAGCTTCGGGCATTGCTATTGCAACCCGACGACTTGCTTGGCTCCAGGCCTCTGACCTAGAACCCTGGGTCCTGGATGGCTTACGGAATCTGCCCTGTACAGGTGAGAACTTATTTGGTAAAGACTGGCAAATTAAAGCCACTCAAATGGACGCAGAAAATGCTACCTTAGATAGACTTTCTAAGTCTACCTCTACTCCTGCCAAGAAAAAGTCTTTCAAGAGGCCTTACTACAAGAAGGCCAGATTTTCCACAAATACTGGCCAACAATCTTCTCAGCCTCGCTTTGCTGCTAAGCGTCAGCAACCTAAACAGGCAAGGTGAAAGCCTGCAGCGTCTGCCACTCCTCAGCAGGCTCAACCCCCTCAGGGGTTTTGACTTGCCCCTAGAGAACTTAACCTTTCTGGCTCTAGAACAACCAGAGCCCCTCACCATTCCCGGAAGGTTAGCTCACTTTGCTCCCAGATGGGAGCAAATTACATCAGAACACTGGACCCTCTCTATCATCAGAGAGGGCTACAAACTTCATTTTTTCAACCTTCCTCCACATACCATGGTGAGGCACTTCAATTCTCCCCCATCTCTCCTGGCCCTGTTGGGTCAGGAAGTCTCTTCCCTCCTTGCCCAAAGGGCAATAGAAGAGGTTCCTCTTCTTCAACAAGGGACAGGTTTCTACTCCCCTTATTTTCTCATACCAAAGAAGACAGGGGGATTCAGACCTATCCTAGATCTGAGAGAATTGAACAAATTTCTATACAAGGAGAAATTCAAAATGCTTTCTCTGGGCATTCTCCTTCCATACCTTCAGAGTCAGGATTGGCTTTGTTCTCTAGATCTCAAGGATGCGTACACACATATACTCATCCACCCATCCCACAGAAAATATCTACGATTTCTGTTCCAGGGAAAACATTTCCAGTACAGAGTACTTCCCTTCGGTCTAGCCTCTGCTCCAAGGGTATTTACCAAATGCATGGCAATAGTAGCTGCATTTCTAAGAGGTCTGGGAATTTTTGTATTCCCATATCTGGACGACTGGCTCATCCGAGCTCCATCTCAGTCAGAGGCCCAGATTTCCCTGGACCGCACGAGGCACATTCTGCAGTATCTGGGACTGGTGGTAAACCTTCCCAAGTCTCAACTCATCCCTACTCAGTCTCTGGAATTCATAGGGGCCCAGTTGGACACCACCACTGCAAGGGCCTACCTTCCTCAGGTCCGGGGCCAACGTCTGGTGTGCTTGGCCTCCCAAGCTCAGTCCAGCACTCACTTGACAGCCAGGGAAATGCTGCGACTTCTGGGCCACATGGCCTCCACGGTACACGTGGTGCCCTACGCTCGTCTTCATATGAGAGCAGCTCAATGGACCTTGGCCACCCAGTGGACTCAAGCATCAGGAGCGCTCTCCGACCAAATACTCACCTCAAAACGTCTGTTTTGGTCCCTCCAATGGTGGATATCCACCAAGAATCTGTCGTTGGGGGCCCCCTTCCAACCTTTGTTGCCCCAAGCAACCCTCACAACAGATGCCTCCCAAACAGGGTGGGGAGCCCATCTTCAACACCTCTCCACTCAGGGTACTTGGTCTCCACAGGAGACCACCCTTCACATCAACCTCCTGGAACTGCGAGCAATCTTCCTTGCCCTCAAAGTCTTCCATACCCTCCTTGTCAACCTGACCGTCCTAGTTCATACAGACAATCAGGTGGCCATGTTCTACGTAAACAAACAAGGAGGGACAGGCTCTCTGTCGCTTTGCAACGAAGCTCTCAGATTATGGGCCTTCGCCAGAGAGCATCAAATTCATCTTCTGGCAGTGTATCTTCCAGGGGTTCAAAACTCTCGGGCAGACAGACTCAGTCGAGTTCTGCTTCCACACGAATGGTCCCTACATCTGGACCAGATATGCAAAATCTTTCAGGAATGGGGAACCCCGGACATAGACCTCTTTGCAAGTCCGTGGAATGCCATACTTCCCCGGTTCTGTTCCAGGACTCCGTGTCAGGGAGCTCAGGCCAGCGACGCCTTTCTCCTGCATTGGGGTCAGGAATTCCTATATGCCTTTCCACCCATTCCTTTGATTCCCAAGACTCTGTTCAAACTCCAGAGGGATCACGGGTCGATGATCCTCATAGCTCCACGCTGGCCACGCCAAGTGTGGTTCCCTCGACTTCTGCATCTCTCCCAGGTACCCTCCCTGGACCTGGGAGCTGCGCCAGACCTTCTGTCTCAGGAGAAGGGGACTTTGTGGCACCCAAACCCCAAGTCCCTACACCTCAGAGCTTGGTTACTGAAGGCCTAAGCCTTCATGGCTTCAATCTTTCTCAACCAGTGAAAGATATCCTTCATGCCTCTAGGAAACCCTCCACGAGGCGTTCCTATGCTTTCAAATGGAAACGCTTTTCCATTTGGTGTGCTCAACAGGGTCTTGACCCTCTAGCACTTCCTTTGAATTCTCTACTAGACTATCTCCTGCATCTTTCTAATGCAGGCCTTAAGACGAATTCAGTAAGAGTCCATTTGAGCGCTATTGCAGCATCCTTAAAACCTCTAAATGGACAACCTGTCTCCTCTCATCCTCTTATTGCAAGGTTCATGAGAGGCCTGACTCTAACTAAGCCTCCCATCCGACCTCCTCCGGTAGCATGGGATTTGAACCTAGTTCTAGGTCAGCTTATGAAGCCACCTTTTGAACCGTTGGTTTCTACCTCCTTGAAATTTCTTTCCTGGAAGGCCCTTTTCCTTATTGCAGTCACTTCGGCTCGCCGCATCAGTGAACTACAGGCCTTAGTGGCTCATCCACCTTATACTAGGTTTCATCATGATAAGGTGGTCCTTAGGAAGAATCCCCACTTTATGCCCAAAGTGGTCTCGCCTTTTCATCTTAATCAAGAGGTATATCTACCTGTCTTTTTCACGGCTCCTCATGCATCCAGTGCAGAGAGGAACCTTCATACTCTAGATTGTAAAAGAGCTCTTGCCTTTTACCTCAATAGGACTCAGCCACATCGAAAGTCTTCCCAACTTTTTGTGGCTTTTGATCCTTCTCATTTGGGACTTCCAGTCTCAAAACGTACACTTTCCAATTGGATTGCTCAGTGTATTTCCTTTGCTTACCAGAGTAAAAACATTTCTCTGGAAGGCCATGTCACAGCTCACAATGTGAGAGCCATGGCCACTTCTATGGCTCATCTTCACTCTGTATCCATAGATCAGATCTGTCGAGCCGCCACCTGGGCCTCGGTTCATACCTTCACAGCCCATTACTGTTTGGACAAGGACTCCCGCCGGGATGCCTTGTTTGGTCAGGCTGTCCTCAAACACCTGTTCCATACTTGAACAACTCCTGCCCACCTTCCCAGGATGGATGCCTGAGATCCATACGAAGATGGCGAACCCTTGGAAGGGGATCTCCCAGGCATCTTAGCTAGGGAGTCCCCATATGTGAGGACTTATTCCTGCTTGTTCCTGGAGATAGCACAGTTACTTACCTGTAACAGGTGATCTCTGGGAACAGCAGGAATTAGTCCTCACAACCCACCCACCTCCCCTAGGAGTTGTATCTTCTATCTATCTTCCTTTCCTCTCTCTATTGTCTCAGCTATAAACTCGAACTGAGGAGAGCTGGTCAGGAAGGCGGGAAGGCAGCGCGCATGTGCAGTGGGAGGCCCCAAAAGCTTCCTTTCTGGGAAGCTGGGGAGCTTTCCCGCGCAGGCTCCGTCGGTTCCGACGTACCCATATGTGAGGACTAATTCCTGCTGTTCCCAGAGATCACCTGTTACAGGTAAGTAACTGTGCTTTATCAGTGAGTGGGAACGTCTACTATGGCACCTTTAACGGTGGGAGTGGATTGGGGAAAGGAAACTCTCCGTTGCGATTAGGTTGATGAGGGAACCTAATGTAAGCGTTTCAGCTTCTAGCGGCTGCCGGCCCTCCGGAGTATAATTTTCATCGCCATTTTGCACTTACCTGAGTGAATTCTGGTGGAACGCAGAAGAAGGTTCCTTTATTGGTGCGAAGTTAGTGGGGTGAGTCCCTGGAACACAAGCTGGTGCTGACGACAGTAGTGATCCTTGCTAAGCTGTGCTGCTGTGAGCTGTCTCCACCTCCAAAATGGCTGCCACTCTGTGGAACGCATTGTTGGAACGCACAGAGTGACAGGCAAGATGGCCGCCTTAATTTAAAGGGCCCAGCTCATCTTTGTCGTTCCACCGGAGCTTCTCATTGAATCGGCGACCAGCTTCTTGGCGAGCAGGGAGAGTATTAATAAAGCGCCGGGCTAATCCTCGGTTATTGTGGCTGTTGCAGTTTGTCTCTGCTGGGCGGCTGTGAGAGCAAGTAGCTGCATAAAGGATTTCCTGATTGCATCGTGCCATACTTTATCCTGGAGCTCCCTCTAGTGTCTACTGTGAGTACTGCAAGCAATTAAAATTCCTCTTTATTTATTTATTTTATTTATTTATTTTACATCTCTTATATACCGCACTCTGTCATCAGCGCGGTTTACATCGAACAAAAATTCAGCACCATAAGCAAGCGTCTGAGTTACAGTAAACAGGGGAATAAAACTTGGATAACAGGGTAAAATCAGTAAATGGAGTCATACAACCTGGTTAGCAATGTGATTAAGAATAACGGAAATATAACAGTGAACTATTAACATCTTAAAAAATAGCGCAGATGAGATAGAAGACAGGCACATAGAACCTTCTACCAAAGGTCTGTGGAACCTTTCTATGTGGGGAATTCTGGTTCAATAGGTGAATCGGTGTGTCCATGATTCACAGAGAGGGGTCGTGCCTCTGCACTCACTGAGAAGTATTTAAGGAATAGGTAGTGTTTGAGGGCTTTTCTAAATTGCAGTAGGCTGTTGATTGCTCTGATATCTGGCGGTAGTGCATTCCAGAGTCTAGGGGCACGAAGGCTGAAAGCCCGGTTTGCTGTAGCTGAGGTGCTTCTAGTAAGTTCGCGGGGAACCATTAGCGAATTTACTGCAGTAGATCTCCTTGATCTATTCGGGGCTATGGGTTTGATGAGTTCAGTTAATGATGTGGGGGAGAGACTATTTACTGCTTTGAATGTGAGTAGTAATGTTTTGAAAATGATCCTGGCATGTATAGGAAGCCAGTGTAACTGCATTAGCAGGGGTGACACATGCTCACATCTAGATGCCCCATAGAGAATCCTCGCAGCGCTATTCATTGCGAGCTGTAGGGGGTTCAGGGTGGATTGAGGGAGGCCTAGTAAAATGACATTAGCATTTGGATTCTCTATCTGGTCACAACTGATTCTTTAGCACTTTAACTACAACAGTGATTCATTGGATCTCCCCGGAGAGAGGGTGAGGAGAATTTCTACTTTCTGGATGGGCGTTGATCATATACTATTAATTAAAGTCTCTTTATGAATGCTGAATGGAGTGTCAAGCATAAGGATACCATTCCCTCATATGATTTCTACCTATTGGCCTGGAGGTGAATGGTCTTCTGAATATATTTTTGTTACCCCAGTGAGGCTCCATTGGACTTCAAGAACCAACACGACCGTATTTTGTACTGTGGTCCTTGGGTTGCTGAAATTTTCTAAGCGGTGGTAGCTGCTTGGTGGTGGAGGTGTCTCTTTAGGCCTCGGGGGAAGTGCGGCAGTTCAACTCACGCACGGAGGAGCGCATGAGGTGCGGGACTCTGTTGGAACGAGTACTCTGTGTCGCTTGAAAACAAAACATGGCCACCGCAAAATCCTATGCATCGTCTTTATCTAAATTTGCGAGATCTTTGGACTCTCTCAATTCAAATTCCCCACCTACAATAGAGGGAGTGTCCGGTTCCAAATCCAATTACTCGGGTCCACAGTCTCCGGTTACGAAAGCCGACTTCCTGAAAATCATGAGGGAGCTTAAACTCTTTCATCAGGATTTCACTAAAGCAGTGAGTGATATCCGAGCAGATCTCAAATCCCTAGATGATAGAGTAACACAAACCGAGATTAATATAGGGGAACAAATGGACTCAACTGTGGCCCTTCAGTCTAAAATTATAAAATTAGACCAACTCACGAAAGATCTAAAGGAAAGACAAGATGAACTTGAAAACAGGCAAATACGCAATAATATCAGAATATTTGGTCTCCCAGAGCCAACAGGCGGCTCGGAGGATATTGTGGCTCTAATTCAAGAACTCTATGCCTTCTGTGTACCTAATGCTCCTACTCCGGTGCGGTTGGAAAGGGCACATCGCTCTCTGGGGATCAGACAGGCTTCTAGTGTGCAACCGCGGGCAGTAATCATCTGTTTTAGCTTCTATGAGGATAAAGTGGCCCTGATGAGAAGTCTCGGGGAAAGCAATCAGTGGCTTTTAAAGGACAAGAGCTCCAAATATACCAAGACCTTTCTCAGTACACCTTGGAGCGACGACGACGAAGTTTCAAACCTTTAACCCAGGCGTTGCAGAAGTATGCAATCTCATACCGCTGGGGTTTCCCCTTCGCATTACTGTTTGAATGGAACAATTCTGCTAAGAAAATTACGGAGTTGTCAGCAGCAATGGAATTCTTGGATCTGATGCAACATGGGGACCGTACCATCCGTCAGAGAAACTCCAGCAAGGAGTGGGAGATGTCCCTGCCAAAGAGGCGCAAGGTTCCCAGATCTCGCAAGTCGTCCAACTCTGACCCAGATTCCATTCTTCAAAAAGAGATGGACACCTCTGCTCCTATATAACTGTATTGTGATTGTCAATTGTTTGATAAGAGTTTGTGTCAAGGGATGTTCTCATTTCACCTTTTACATTTTTGCTGTACTTGCATAGTGCTAAGGGGGGGGCTCTGCTACGGGTACATATTCTGATGGCGAGGTGAAGGGTCCGAGATGAAGGAGATTGGGTGGGGGTGCGGATGGTCAGTTAAATAGGAGGGGGGAGAGGGGAATGAGGCTGGGCTGAAATTTAGCTTACGGGCTGAACTAAGCTGAACAGAAGTATCTTAAAGGGTAATTTATTTTTCTGTTGCTATGATGTAGGTAAGGAGGGAAGTGGGGGGTTATTCTACCACACACGTACTTACAATGCTTTCCTTGGAGACACCAGAGGTGTCACCTCTATTGAGATCTTTATATGTTGGGTTTACTTCCTGCAATTATAGGAATGTTGGGGGGAAGGGGGGGTGGGAGGGAGGGGGATGGGGGAACTTTCTGACCTGAGCACTAGACAGTCACCCTTGACTAACCGATACATACATTATGTTCAGTTACGTGGTGGGGGAAGACTGTTAGGGGATTTTGGGGGAAGAGGATCGGGGTTTTTAGTTTGGAGACTGCAGTTAAGGGATTGTGGCTAAGGATGCAAATTTACAAGTGGCTCTTTTCAAGGATTGGGTATGGTTAGGGCTATTTCTTGGAATGTGCATGGCTTAAATAATCCTTGTAAGCGCAGGAGGATAATTGACCAGTTGTGTAGGGAGAAGGCTGAGATAATCTTTCTTCAGGAAACCCATTTTTCCAAATGGGACCATTTTGATTCTGCCAAGAATAAGTTTCCTCAAATACATCTAGCTAATTATTCCACAAGGAAGAGGGGGGTCGCTATTCTGTTCTTGCCCCTTTCAGCTAATTAGCGAAGTAACTGACCCAGAAGGTCATTTTTTTGATCCTAGTAGGATCCATTCATGGGTCCAAGTTGACATTGGTGAATGTATATCTTCCTCCGGCAACGATGGGGAGTTCCTTGCTCGATCTTTCCAAGGCCCTCCAGGAAGTTAGCCAAGGTACATTAATTATAGGAGGGGACTTTTTAACTGTGCTCGTTCCGAGTTGGATCAATCTTGGAGTAGAATAGCAGGGATCAATTCGGGGGTCTTACTGGAGGACTGGGTTTCGCATTTTGACTTGTGTGATGTCTGGCGACATCTTCACGCTTTGGAAAGGGATTACACTTTTTACTCTAAGGCGCATAATTGCCATTCTCTTATTGATATGTGTTTTTTGGCCAGATCAGAGATTGCAGGGCTAACGCAGGCTAATATTGGGACTATGGGCCCGTCCGACCATGCAATTATATCCATGTATCTTTTTCTGGGAGAGACGGATTCCCCATCTCACCAGTGATCTCTGCCTCGTGGCTTATTGCTTAATGGAGTGGAGGAGTGGCCTAGTGGTTGGGGCAAAGTACTTCGGGCCGGAAGGTCGGGGGTTCAAATCCCACAGGTGCTCCTTGTGGTCTTGGGCAAGCCACTTAACCCTCCATAGCCCATGTTCCCTGTAAAATAGTTCTCTGTGTGCTGTGCTTTCCTGTCTAATCAATGTGTTTATACCTCAAAATTTCCTGTCATGATTTGACAATTTCCAATCTGTAATCAAACCGCTGCTGATCGCTCGAAGTAGCGGTATACAAATGTATACTAAATAAAATAAAATAAATAAATAAATCCGGAGTTTGCCTCTGAGGTGAGGAAAGGCTGGACAGAATTTCTGAAATTTAATGACTCCTCAGAGATATCTAGAGGCCCTCCTTTGGGATGCGGGGAAAGCGGTTCTGCGAGGGCATCTTATTTTTCTATCAAGTACCTTTAAAAAAAGTCTGGTGGCAAGACAGGAGGATTTGCAGAGAGAGATTATGGAATTGGAAAAGAAACATAGGAAGGGGGGAGGAGGTAAGGTGTGGAGTTTGTTGTCTCGCCATAGGGGGGGAATTAGCAGCCCTGGAATCTGAATGAGTAGCTTCGCTTTTCCTGCGTACAAAACGTTATTATGAACAAGGTAATAAAGTTGTTAATGTGGCAATTAAAACGGCAGCGGCAACGTCATCGAATTGATGCTATAAAATCTTCACAAGGTCAGATTTTATATGGATCTAGGGACATTGCGTCCACCTTTGCGAGATTCTACGAGCAGTTGTATACTAGTGGAATGTCGGCTTCTGAAGGGGACATCCAGGAATGGTTGCGGGAGGCCTCTCTTCCCCAACTTTCCGCTGAGGGAAGGAATCATCTGGATCGCCCGTTCACGTTACCAGAGGTTCAACTCGCGATGAAGAATCTCAAATCTTCCAAGGCAGCAGGACCAGATTTTTTGCCAGCGGAACTATATAAGGTGTTCCCTGATTTATTCGCACCAACGTTGGTAATGGTCTTTAAAAAAATTCTTACGGAAATCTTTTTTTTTTTTTTTTTTTTAAATGCTTTATTTTCATTTTACAAACAACAAAGGAAGAAAGACATACAACTAAAAGACAATACATACATGGAATGTGATACATACACCAAAGTAAACCCCTGCCACCCCCCTCCCCCCTGCTTCTTCTCTAGAAAACTGAATCATTCTCAAAGCGGGCGTATACTGACATTATTGAGTTACAAAACCTAATGGCGATCTGAAACATGATGATTGTACGTTAAACAGACATGGCAAGCAATAAACAGATTATACATGATCATTGAGTATCAGCCATTTAGACAAGCGATAATGTATTGGGCATGGAAAATAGCTCCCCGAAATATCTGCTCATATATGCTTTATAAGCAGACAAGGTTCACTATTCATTGACGGTAAATCGAGAGCTATCCTTCCAAGTCCTCGGGATTAAACATATGGCTATACCCGGCATGACATCAGGAAAGAGCTACCCCTCTTTGGAAGAGAGGGAGCCTCCGCCACTAAGCGGAGTCCCACAGTTTTCCAAGAAAGAGGCTCATGAAGGTGTAAGATAAGTAAAATTCGACCCCAGACCCGCCCCCAGAAACCTGTAATTAAGAACATTCATAATGAGCATGAGTAAGGGTTCCCACATCAGTATGGCAAGACCTACACTGGTCCCTAGCAGTTGAGTTCATTCGGTTATGTTCCTGGAATATAAGAACAGCAATGTGCAAGAGACGAGAGTTAAGTTAGGGTAACTAAGGCAAAGCGGGAGACCCGCACTGATTTGCTCCAGGAAACGCTCCAACGCACAGGGATTAAAGTGATTTACAGTTAGCGATCCCAGGCTTGTTGCACGCTACAAGCGGCAGTATCTATACCCTGACATAATAGTTTGTAAAGGTTAGAGGCTATCCCATGTGTACAACTAATTGAGTGAAATAGTTCTATTAGCCCATCCATAATAAAGATAGAAGGCGGCATGATTAGAACACTTTTGAGGCAGCATGGAAGCTACAGCGATTGAGAGTAATGTTGCACTAGTAGCGCAAATTCCCTATATAAATCAGGAAGATTTTCCAACGAGCTGCAGGGAAGAGCTATTGAGGTGTCCAGAGCTCCCTGGAGTACCAGGGCCTGGAAGTAATCATGTGTGGTTGCTCGAATTTCTAACCAGAACTCTGGCTGAATTGATAGGGCTCTATCAGAGAACCAGGCCCCGGGATTCCCATGAGATGCAGTAGTGTGGTATTGAAAAGAAACAGCAGCATAAACTGAAATATGCTGAGAGTGAAGCTTTACAGCGTCCACCTGAGGAACTAACAGTATTGAGATTAGAAAGGAGTCTATGCGAAACTGGGATTTGTAAGGGGAAGAGAGGAAGGTAAAGTCAAGCTCATTGGGGTGTAGTAACCTCCATGGATCGACTAGAACAATATCGTTGATCACTGAGGTAAGCGTGATGTGACTCTTGGGGGGATTACTTGTCCTAGGCGGCTATTTGTCTATCAGGGGATCCAGAACTGAATTGAAATCCCCCCCGATATCAAGGAAGTATTAGCAAAGGCCTGCGTAACCTGAGCAAGAATAGCAAAAGGGCAGGGTCATCCACATTAGGAGCATGAAGGCATATACATGTAACTTAAAAGTTACCTATCTTAAAGTAAACTCAGGGCCATCTACCCGCTGTATCTAAGCAGGTCGCAACAATAGTAGCGTACCGAGATTTCCTATCCAATATGGCAACCCCACATTTCCCAGAAACGACTGGGGAAAAGGTGGCCACCATGTAAGAGTTAATATTGAGGCGGAAAGTTTCCTTCGAATTAAGATGTGTTTCTTGGAGGAAAATCAGGTCCGCAGCTTCATGACTTAGAAAGCTTAGGAGTTTCCTCCGTTTATCGGAGTATTGATTCCTTGTACATTCAATGAGAAAATCTGACATGGTGCCATCAATCAATAATAGACATTTTAGGTAAGAGCTCTTGAAAACTTACATCATAATCAGAATCTGTACAAGAATGACTTAAACACCAAGTATGCTAGCCAATACACCCATACTGAAAAATATGTACCAGAGTAACCTAGAGAAGAAGCAAAACCCCCAATGAATATGGCGACCAGATGTCTGCGGGAGGAGGCCCTAGAGAGGAAGATATTGACATAATAAAAGAAAAGAAACACCAGAGTCCATAAGAAACACTGTCTCTGATACTCGTCGAGGCTGCTATGGGCAGATGGAGTCAGGTCCCATATAACTTCAAAATAAGGCAACAAACCGCCCTCGACAGACTCTTCACAGTGCTGCGGTAAATCCAATATGGCAGGTACAGCGGATGTGAGAGTACTGGCCGAAATATGCTGGAAGTCAGCGCATCAAGTCGGCTTCTTTAGAGTCCAAGAACTCCGCTAGTAGAGCAGGGTCCTCAAATGTTCTTGTCTGATTGTGAAGCGTGACTCGGAGCTTGGCCGGGTATATCAGGCCATAGCGTGCTTGTAGTTGTTGAAGCCTCGGCCGAAATTCCAGAAAGCGCTTTCGGCGGTCGACCGTGGGTTTAGCCAAGTCAGGATAGAAGGAGATCTTGTGGCTCTCATACTCCATATGGCCCTTTGCTCGGGAGGCACTGAGAATCTGTTCCACATGTTGATATCTCAAAAGTCGAAAGATGATAGGCCGCGGGGTCTTCCTGTTGAGCGTTATGTTTGTGGGAACACGATGAGCGCGATCAATCTCCAATTCCTTGGTAAAGGTGATTTGGAGCAGGGAAGGGAGGATTTTACTTAAAAATTCCTTCATATCTCCCGATTCCGCTCCCTCCGGTATGCCCACGAGTCGTAGGTTGTTGCGGCGCGCTCTATTATTACCATCTTCCACTTCTTTCTGCAAGGCCCGCACCTGACGTTCAACTTTGTCGAGTTTGGACAGCCGGACCGCATGGGAGTCTAATATACTCTCCATTTTGTCCTGACGCGAAGAGAGCCCCTCCAGCCTGCCTTGCAATACACCAAGATCTTCCCTCAGCGCTCAAAGTGCTTCACCGTTTGACTGCACGAGGTCCTTAACCCCTCTAATTTCTGCGAGGATTTCCTGCTGCATTTCAGGGCCCTCGCGGAAAGCCGGCCCCTTCTGCGGGGACGGGGGTTCAGTTTTGGAGCGTTTACCGTGAGAAGCCGCTGGAGATCCAAATTCCAGACGCGTAGGTTTGGTCCCTGCCATCTCACCAATATGCCCCGGCAAGATCAGAGCAGAAACTCAAGTTTGTCCGGTGTTAATTCAGGATTCTGAGTAGGCCTCTCGGGAGCCTCAGCGTTATGCGACCATCCCGCTGGACATCGGGCTCCGCCCCCCCACGGAAATCTTTTTATCAAACAGCGATTGTAGTAATTCCTAAGGCTAACAAAGATTCATTGCAGTGTTCCAATTATAGACAGATATCTCTGAACCTCGATTACAAAATTTTCACTAAGATTCTAGCTAATCATTTGGCTACCCTAATTCCAGCTATTGTTCATCCAAATCAAACTGGTTTTGTGAAAAACAGATATGGTTTTGAAAATGTGCGAAGGTTAATTGTTTTACAGGCCCTAAAGTCCAAAGTGGGATCCTTTGGTATCCTCTCGTTGGATGCCGAAAAAGCTTTTGATAAGCTAGAGTGGCCATTTTATTTATTTATTTATTTATTTAACATCTTTTATATACCGCACTATTAATAATCAGCGCGGTTTACATAGAACAAGAAAACATCAGATAAGATAAGATACATATTATCTGTTTTTTTACATAAAACAGGAACAATAACTTGGGTAACCGGGGCAATTATTTACAATAAATAATAGTCTTTGAACTATTTACATTTGGAAGGCATATTGTATGAAAAGAACCTTGTTAGTATGAGAGAGAGGTCTGAAGTGTTGCTGGGTTAGAGAGGTTACGTGTTAAGAACGGGGTTGTTGCTATTTGAGAGTGCCTGTGTTACTGTGTCCTCTGGGAAATATTTGATGAAAAGGTGATGTTTCAAGGCCTTTTTGAACTGGGAGAGATCAGCGATGGCCCTAATGTGTGGAGGGAGGGTGTTCCAAAGTTTTGGAGCGCATAAACTGAAGCCATATCTTCTTCAGGTCCTTCGGGAGTTTGGCTTCAGGATCTCCTTTTGTACATGGATTGCTTTGTTATGTGCAATTCCCCAGGCGGTGGTATCTATAAATGGTTTCTCTTCCTCTCCATTTGGTCTGGGCAGAGGCACAAGACAAGGTTGCCCACTTTCTCCGTTATTGTTTGCTCTTGCGATGGAACCGTTGGCGGCCCATATTAGGTTGCGTGCAGAAGAAATCGGTATTCATCTAGGTTCTGAGTGGCATTCTATCTCGTTATATGCGGATGACACGCTGATTTATTTGAGTGATCCTCCTAAATCTTTACCCATAGTGCTAAGTATATTAGAACGCTTTTCGCACGTCTCCGGATTTTCTATCAACAGACAGAAATCCACATTAATTAGGTGTCTGGTCTCGATCCTCTTATGAAGCTCTTGACAGTGAGAGAGGCTTTCCGGTGGTGGTCCAATTTAGGTACCTGGGCATTGTCATACATCAAGATCTTTCAAGGTTGTATGGCTTGAATTATCTCCCTCTTCTAAAGTCAATTAAACAGGAAATGGAACATTGAGGTCATTGCTCGGTTTCTTGACTAGGTCGCTTTAATACCTATAGGATGTTAGTTTTACCAAAGTTGCTATTTATGTTTATGCAACTATCTATTTCTCTCCTGAAAACGTTTTTTTAAGATCCTTAGACAGGCTGTGTCGCGCTTTATATTTATTTATTTATTTTATTTATTTAACAAATGCTTATATACCGCTACCTTCCAGAAAGATCAGATTATATGGATGGGGAAATGTTCAACATTCAGCTGGCAGATTCTTACGCTTCCAAAATGGACTGGAGGGATGGGTCTTCCTGACCCGGAGTTGTATTATTCCTGTATTTGTCTGAGATCGTTATTGTTGTGGAGAATTCACTCAGAAAGAGAATGGGCTTCACTAGAACAGGATTGGTTGAGACCGATTCCGCTAGTAGCGATGCCCTTTCTTAGTGACTCGCAGGAGGTAGCTTTGGTGAAGGCACATGTGTTTTTGAGCCCCTGTTTGGCGGCATGGAGGAAGATTTGTAGGCAGATGGGGGTATCAGCTTCTCACTCGCCTTTCACCATTTTGGGGGGTCCTGGGATTTATTTGTAACACGGTTAGAGGAGGGGGTTCAAACTTCGCTCTGGTGAAACTTTCCTCCTTATATGAGGACTCTTCATCCGATGTCTGTCTAAAGGGTGCTTAGAGGAGCGTCTGGGTTTTCAATTTTCTCAGTTTCAATATGTACAGATATCCCACTGTTTAGGTGCCCTGTCTTTGGAATCTGATTTACATAGGTGCCCTAGGAGTTGGGAGCATGACCTCTTTGAATCTGGGAAACTCACGGCTTTCATTGCACGGCTATATAGGCATATTGCAGATGACTCACCGGTTATACCCACATTGAAACTTCCTCAACAGAGATGGGAGGCGTCTCTACCGGGGAAGGAGCAAGAGTTTTGGCTGGATGTCTATTCTTACTCGCACTTATGCTCGATTTCACTTGGGCTTATACATACACAACTTAGGATCCTTTATCGACTATCTATAACTCCGCTAGATCTTTTTCAATGGAAAAGGTCAGATGATTCACTTTGTTGGCGATTATGTGGCCGCAGTGGTACTTTTGACCATATGTGGTGGTTTTGCCTCACATACAAAGTTTTTGGATGAAGGTGTTAGGACATATTTCTAGGAGGCTACAAGTGACGGTTCCATTAGATATGGAGTCTTGTTTATTAGGGGGTCTTCCTTATTTATTTATTTATTTACAGTTTCTTATATACCGCACTATTCGATATCAGCGCGGTTTACATGGAACAGAAAAATCAGAACATGTACATAGTTCTGTGTTTTCAAATAACAGGTCAGTAAAACTTGGGTAATAGGGGAAACTATTTACATACTGGAGTCAAAGAGTAGATATGACTTGAGAAACTATGTACAGGACACCTAGCTAAGAGTGTTCCTTGGTCTAATAGGTGTGTTGGTTGTCGGCCACCCCCCCCCCCCCCCCGGGGCCAGGCGGTTGCCTAGTGGTATGGGGAGCGCCCGATCGTCCTTTGTTTGAATCAGCCCAATAGCGTGTAGTTGCGTCTCCGAAAGAATTGGAGCCAAGTGCCAAAGGTCACAGGAATATTTCTTTATTTTAGAAATAAGGAGTTCCTAACCGGATTCAATTCTTTGGCAAGAATTGATTGAAGCATACAAAATTAAAGTTCAGGATACTTCTCCATAGAATACAACCCAAGCCTATTGTACAGTCCTTGGCTTGGTACAGCTTTAAATCTTTCTTTCACATAAAACTCTATTTACATCGGTATTCTATTCCTGGTCTCCAGGAGGCGCTATAAACCCCTGTTACTTTCACAGCAGGTCTAACCAGGCTTCCTGGTCCACCCGGATACTTTTTCACAGCAATAGAATTTTCTTCAATTTATATTACAAGCTTTTAGCTTCTGCCTAGCTTTCCTTCCAAGCAGCTTTAATCAGGCCAGCTACTTTTAAAAGCACAGCTAAAAGAAATGGGCTTTTTAAAATATCCTTGTAAAAGAACTTCTGGTTTCGTCCAGATAACAAACTTCATTCAGTTCTTTTACTCCAGCACAAGGTAACACAGACACATTCACTGATTAGGAGCAGCTGAGATTCCTTCAGCTCTTCAAACGCTATTTGGTTCCTTTACTCCTCTTTAGCACAAATTGCACAGTCTATCTCCATGTCTGAAACACTACATGAATCCACCCTGTCCCCCAAGTCCATCTCCTCCACACTAGACTCTCTCTGGTAAATGCTTTCTCTGGTATCTTCCTGAGAAGCCTTTCTGTCTTGTACAGCCTTCAAGAGCTTCTCCCAGGTACCCTTAGCATTATGTGAGCTTGTGGGGGAAGGGCAGGAAAAACCTTCTTTGTTTAGTAGAGTTGTAAAGGGCTCACCTTACTTGTAGTGTTTTTCCTCCCGGTAGACTCCTTACTAGGAGAAGAGTTAAGCCAAGAACTTCGGGAGAATATTTCCTCCTCTGAGGACTCCTCCCCTGAGCTCTCCACTGGCCTTGTCAGCTCTCTGCTCCTACTTCTCAATTGCTTCTGTGCAAGTGGCTTCCGTGTTTCCTTCCAATTCTGTTTCTCTCTTGTGCTTCCTTGCTTGTTCCCTCGTGTCTGTTTCTGCTGCTTCTCAATCTCCACCTCAATCTGTTTCTGAATCTCAACCCGTTTGTGTGTGCAACTTCCCTGCCTAAATGTTTGGGGCTGTCCTATGGGTCTTGACTCCGCCTCCAAACCACTCCCTTCTCCTCCCTCTATCTCCATGGGAACAGGGTGTGTTCTTAGGTCTGCACTTCTCTGCAGGGAATCTCTGTCCTTAGTTTGAGAGTTAACCCTTCCTTTGCCTGCAGTTTCTTTGTGGAAAGGAAAAAAAGTCTGTTTTTTCTTTCTCTCACTGCTTTCTAAGCCTGCTTCTCCACCACATGGTATAGTTACAAGTGTTCAGTGTATGTGATTCCGTGTTCTCTGGGAAGTATTTGAGGAAAATGTAGTGTTTGAGGGCTTTTCTGAACTGAAGTAGGTTAGTGGTGGTTCTGATGCTTGAGGGTAGAGCGTTCCAGAGTCTAGGGGCACAGAATTTGAAAGCCCTATTTTCTCTCGGAATTGCCAGTGTATTTATTGATGCAGATCTTCTTGATCTATTAGGGGTTATGGCTTGGATGAGGTCGGATAGGGAGGAGGAGGAGAGATTATTAACCGTCTTGAATGTCAGTAGTACTGTCTTGAAGATGATCCTGGTCTGTATAGGAAGCCAGTGTAGCTGCTTCAACAGGGGCGACACATGGTCTCTCCTAGCTGCTCCATATAGAACCCTCGCTGTACTATTCATTGCGAACTGTAAGGGGTTCAGAGTGGATTGGGGAAGTCCTTGTAAAATGGCGTTGGCGTAATCGAAATGCAGTATGATAAGGGCCTGGTAAATTGTACGGAAATCCTCTGGTTCAAGCAATGGGCGAAGATGTCTGAGGGAACGGATTTTGAAATAGATAGTTCTGACAGTGTTAGCAATGTGTGCTTTCATGTCAAGGTTTTGATCCAATATAACGCCCAAGTACCGAATTGTGGGTTTTGCTTGTAGATCAGCTTCTCACCTTCAGGTATTGTGGAGGGTTGAAATTCGAGTTCCTGGTAATGAAGAGGACTTCTGTCTTCTTATGCTGAATTCTGAGGTTTTGCGATAGGAGCCATTCGGATATGGCATCGAAGCAATTTGTCAAAGGGGAGAGGTCCAATTTATCTATGAAGAACGGCATATATCATGCAACTGACATTGAAAGACCGGATGATGTTACAAATGGGTTGCATGTATACGTTGAACAACAAGGCAGAGAGGGCGGATCCCTGTGGAACTCCTTGACCTTGATGAAACGGTTCTGAAGTAGCTCCGCCAGAACGAACGTGTTGCCATCTTCCAGACAGGTATGATCTACACCATTCAAGAGCTGTTCCACTGACGCCTTTCTCCATTAGCCTCCCTAGGAGAAGATCATGGCTTACTGAGTCGAAGGCTGCAGCAATGTCTAGGAAAATGAGTGCAATACCCTGATGGATGTTGTCAACACCAGTGACTATATTGTTGAAGAGGGTGGTAAGGAGTGTTTCCACTCCATGTGACTCTCTGAATCCATGTTGACATGGGTCCAGTGGAGCAGCCGAGTCAATATGGTCTTGCAACTGTCTTTGAACCTCCTTTTCAATTATCTTTGCAAGTAAAGGTATACTTGATATGGATCTGTAGGAGCCCACCTTTTGGGGATCTAGCTTGCTATTTTTTAGTAATGGTCTTATAGATGTATGCTTGAGTGCAGACGGGAAGGAACCGGTTGTGAAGGATAAGCTCATTATCCTGTTTATTATTGGGCTGAGGTCACTGCGCAGTTCCTTTATCCAGAAAGCTGGGCAGGGATCAGTCTGCGCAGGGGTTGAATTGATGGTCATGATCGTGTCTTCGATGCTCCTCCTGTCCGGGGTCGAGAAAGAGGTCAGAGGTGTTGTGCACTCTGGGACTATGGATGCAGCCTCAATTGAAAGTTTATTTGTCTGACATACTTTGGATTGTAGGTAAGCGGCAAACTCTTGAGGATGGATTTCAAATTGGTGTTCGGGGGCTGGTTCCTTGGATAGAGTCTTGACTAAGTTAAACAAATCGTGAGGTTTGTTTAACGAACGCTTCAGGGTTTCAGTATGGTATTGCTTCATCCTCTCTGTGATAGCTCTACGGTGGATGGTTAGCTGATGGATGTATGCTGACTGGTCTCCAATGGAGTGTGACCGGTGCCAGCGTTTTTCGAGTTTCCGTAGATGGGTGAGTGAGGATCTCAACTCCGCTGTGTACCAGGGAGCTGTAGTTCTTTTCTTTGGTGACCTGTTAGGTAGTGGTCGTAGGGCTATCGCGCTGAGACTATTATTCCAGCAAGAGGTCAATTCTTCAAGGTTTAGGGTGGTCTCATTAAGGAGTGAGCTTGTTTCAGCAAGGATAAGATCTCTGTTGAATGGACGGAAACCTCTAGCAGGTAGACTGGAATTCTTGCTTGGCATTCTGTTGAACTTTAATTGGCTGACTTGTGAGGGAATCTGGAAGATGATAAGTTTGTGATCTGACCATGGTACAGTGATAATGGACATCACAGCGTCGTGGAATTGGTCACAGGCCGTCTGTGGGGCAAATACCAGTTGGGTTCCCGCCGGCGGCGGCTGTTGTTTTGTGCTGCTGGCTCCTCCTCCCACAGCCCCGATTGGGCTGGAGGCCTGAGCGGGAAGGCTGGCCGGCCCGCTCAGGAGCTCGATGGCTGTGGGGGTCTGGTTGGGTTCCCGCCGGCGGTGGCTGCTGTTGTTTTGTGCTGCTGGCTCCTCCTCTTCCTGAATCCGCTTGTACGGCTCCTTTACGGAGATTGGTGCAGTCACTCCTATTAGTGGCCAGATCAGTAACAACTCGTTTCTGGAAGCGTAGTAGAGCACCATCTCTTTTAGAGTGAAGCTCTAAATGCTGGGAAATTTATTGATTGGAAAAAATAACTGCTTCCGTTCAAGGACGTCCTTTTCCAGGCGAGGAACTCTGGAGTTTAGTTCATCAGGAGGTCACTTGAGTGCTTGTGTCCTGGTTGTATCATGACGATGCTTTACTCTTTTTAGAGGCTTTGTCTCTAATGGTAGGGGACTCTCTTTCTCTTTCCTTTTTTCTCTTTTCTCTCCTTTCCTTGCTCTATTAGGTCTGGTGGATCAGACGGGTTGGGGAGGGCGGGGGGATGGGAGAGGATTGAGCAGGGCCTTTCACAAACCTTACTCCCCATAAAGGAACTTCGAGGGCCTTTTTGGTTTTCGGTTCTTATTACTATGATGGAGTGTGGGATAATCGTTCAGAGAAGTGGGGAAGTAGTCGGGTGTTATGGTAGTATTGCCTCATTCTCTTCCATTCTGTAATACTGTTGCATTCAATGGGAGGACTCTGCTTTTGTATCGGTATTTTGTATCGATATTTGTATTTTTAATGTACTGTTATTATTTCTAATGTACTGTTATTATTATGACTACTATTATTAGATTATATATCTTTACATGAGAACTGTTCTGTTCTTCTGCCTATCCTGATTTGGGTCGATTCATAGGGGCGGCATTTGTATGGGTGGATTTAGACTACTGCAGCAGGGTCCTAATGACGGGTATTGTATATGTACTGGATGCATAACAGTTGTTGATATTCTCATATTCTACCTTGACCTGTCTGTTACTGTCTTAATAAGACTGCTATAATTGTTAGATGTTATACCGCAATTTTATGGTTTGTGGTGTTTGAATGTTTGCAATCTGAGTCTGCTCAATAAAATTTATTACATAAAAAAAGAAATCTGTGAACTATCATTAAAATCATCTGTTGTACCTGAAGATTGGAGAATGGCAAATACAACGCCAAAGGGTTCCAGGGCTGATCCTGATGTCTGTATTGGGCAAAATGGTAGAAAATCATTATAAAGAATAAAATTACTGAATATGTAGATAGTCGTGGTTTAATGGGAGAAAACCAACATGTATTTAGTCAAGGACAGGCTTGTCTTACTAATTTGTAATATTTTTTTAAAGGTGTGAATAAAGTAGGTAGATCATGATGAGCTGGTTTATACACTATATCTGGATTTTTCAGAAAGCCTTTGACAAGGTCCATCATGAGAGACTCTTAGCCAAATTAAAAAGTCATAGGATTGGAGGCAGTGTACTATTGTGGATCAGGAACTGGTTAAAAGATACAAAGCAGAGAGTAGGGCTAAATGGCCGGTTTTCTCAACGGAGAAAGGTGAATAGTGGAGTACCCTAGGGATCTGTGCTGGGCCTGCTGCTTTTGAACATAATCATAAATGACCTGGAAATGAGAATAACAAGTGAGGTGTTCAAATTTTCAGATAACACAAAATTATTCAAAGTTGTTAAAGGGCTTTGATAAATTGGAAGACTGGATGTCCAAATGGCAGATGAAATTTAATATGGACATGTGCAAAGTTATGCACCTAGAAAAGACCAACCCCCAAACTACAGTTACACAATGCAGGGTTCCACATTAGGAGCCATCACCCAGGAAAAAGATTTAGGTGTCCTCGTGGATAATAGTTTGAAACCCTCTGCCCAGTGTGTAGCGGCAGCCAAGAAAGCAAATGGAATGCTAGGAATCATAAGGAAAAGAATGGAGAATAAAACCAAGGATATTATAATGTCTCTGTATCGTTCCATGGTGCAACCATACCTTAAATATTATGTATTCTGGTCGCCATATCTTAAAAAAAGATATAGCCGAGAAGGGCCACCAAAATGGTGGCGGATGGAAGGCGGCTACTATGAGGAAAGGCTTAAAAGGTTAGGGCTTTTCAACTTGGAAAAGAGATGGCTGAGGGAAGATATGATAGAGGTCAATAAATTAATGTAAAAAGTTGAGAGACTAGGGGACACACAATGAAGCTACAATGCAACCCATTTAAGACTAATGAGAGAAAATATTTTTTCACTCAATGTGAATCAAACTCTGGAATTTGTTACCGGAGGATATAATGAAATGCTGTTAATGTAGCTGGGTTTCAAAGAAGGTTTTGACAATTTCCTGGAGGAAAGGTCCATAAACCATTATTAAAGAGAACTCCGTAAATCCACTGCTTGCCCCAGGAAAGTACATTTGACGCACTCAGTTGTTTTGGATGCGTCAATTGACGTACTTTGGGGCTTCTAGGTATAAATTCATGTTCCCACTAGGTGGTGCATCTCAATCACTGTTTACAGTTTTACTCCGACATTACAAAAAATAAACACACGATTCACATACTGCACGTATTTAACAAATAAGTAACTTCACATTAATTCACATCTGCATTTCATGCTAAATGCAGTCGTCATGATAATGCGTCAATTGATGCACTTTGGGGTTTCTAGGTAAAATTTCTTTTGGGGTTTCTAGTGTTAATGACACGTCACAGGGAATGCTGCAACTGCGGGGAGCTCTGAGGAAGGTCACAGCCTTCTTTCGCAGTGAGGGAGTGCGATATAAGTGGTTGCACCCATTTGGGTTACTCTTCACTGCTAAAGGAGCCACACAGAGGATTAAAATGGAGAGTGAAGCATGTCAAGCCTTGCAGGTGTGAGGCTATGCAGATTTGCCTGCAGTGGCGGGGACACAGGAGAGGAACACTGGAGGGCAGCCTGCAAGATCAACGGTGCTGAAATGGCAGCAGGTGGTCACCAAGGGGAAGACATTGGAGAATGTGGCAGACAGTGGACTTAAGTGAACTCTTGGACATGGGGCCTCTTTGGATTGGCTCTGCTGGAGAATTGAGACAGCTGGCTGTTTTGAAGCTGACGGTGGGAGGACAGAGGGGAAGGGATGTTATAAAGGGTTAGGGAAGGGGGTAGCAAGTGGGCTGTTGAGAGTTGATGATAAGAGGGAGGGGGGCTTGGTGTGGAGAGAAGGGGATGCAGTGTGGGAGCTTGGGGTGTGGAGAGTGGATGGAGGCTGTGAACTTGAGTGGAGGGGAGTAGTTGGAGAGCAGTTGCAGTGAGGCTTGGGGGAGAGGGCAGAGAGTGAAGGAGTTGCAAGGGACTGGCTATGGCAGTATGGGAGGGAAAGGGTGAGGGGACACCAAAAGGATGGATAGAGTGGGATTGGGAGAAATTCACTTCCTGGTAAGGAGCTTCCCATGGTGGGAAGGCAGGGGGGAGGGTTTCAGATTTTGGGGCAAGTGGGAAGGGTAGTGGGGGACACAAGGGCGGGGGTAGGAGTTCTCACAGAGACCGAGGTGCGGATAGGATCCATTAATGCTAAGGGACTTAATTCCCCCTATAAGAGGCAGCAGCTTTATAAGGAGGCGGTTTGTGTGTAGGAGACCAATTTAATCCGGAAGGATGAAGTTCTTATGAGAAGGGACTGCTTTCCCCAACATTTTTTGTTCTCAAAGGAGGGGAAGGAAGAAGGGAGGAATGGTAATCTTGATCTGCAAAAGATGTCCATTCCAGATGACTAATATGCATGATAAAGAGGGGAGAATGTTACTCTTACAAAGGGATTGGGAAGGGGAGGAGGGCACAGTGGCCATGGTTTATGCCCCTAACAGTGGGCAGGTCTCATTCTGGAAAGGCGTTAGAGACATGTTGCGCGATAAGGTTAAGGGGAGCCTGATACGGGGGGGGGGGGGGAGATTTTAATTTGGTGCTAAATCCGGGGAGGGCTAGACAGACAAAGGGTAGGGAGGGAAGGCCTAGTTGGTGATTGAAGTGGGCTAGTATTCCCTGAACTAATCTGGTAGATGCATGGAGACATTTATATCCAGTGGGAAGGGAATACACGTTTTATTCCCACCCCCATGATAGCTTTAGTTGCATTGATCTTATTTTGGTGGATAGGACTTGGGAGAGGGCACTTCAGGGGGCAGGCATTGAAAATATCACTTGGTCCGACCATGCCCCTGCCTGGGTGGAGTTCAGGGAAGTGGGGGATCTGGGGGGGGGGGGGACTCTATTCTGGCATCTCAACAAAAGTCTACTTAAGGAAGCCCCAAGTGGTCACGGATCTAGGTGACACTATAAGGGAATATTGGGCACTCAATGACAATAGGGCAATGAGCGATACCAGTCTCTGGGAAGGCATGAAAGCGGTAGTGTGTGGGAAATTGGTGATGTGGGTGGTCAAGATAAAGAAACAGCAGAAAGAGAGAGAGAAACAGCTTCAAGGCACTATTAGGGATATGGTGAGGGAATACTAGCAGACAAGGTTCAAGAAGGTCTTGCACCATTGGTCCCAGTTACGCATAGAACTGCAGCAGCTGCAATTAGAGGTGATTGCTTTGACATGCAGATGGTAAGGCTATGGTACTATAAGTTGGGGGACAAGGCGGGCCATTTGCTGGACAGTAAGTTATGGAGGCAGGTGGCACAGGTGACTATTGGACAGATATGGGAGGAGGATGGCATCCTCAGGCATAAGCAACAACAGATACAGGATCAATTTATACAGTTTTATAAAGCATCATATAGTAAGCGAGGGGATATAGCTGAGGGGGATACTGAGTGCTATTTGGGGACGGTGGACTTGCCAGAGTTGATTTGTCAGATGCAGGAGGGATTTATTATGCGGTGTCAAACATCAGACAACATTAAATGGGCACTAAATGTGGTATGGGTGGCTAAACAGGGGGGAGGAGTGGCCTAGTGGTTAGGACAAGGTACTTCATGCCGGAGGGCCGGAGGTTCAAGTCCCACCTGGGGACAGCAATCTCAGGCCGGAGGGACTGGGATTTCTAGTCCTATAGGCACTCCTTTTGGTCTTGGGCAAGCCACTTAACCCTCCATTGCCCATGTTCCCTGTAAGTATTAGCGTATGTGTGTCATATCCCCTCGTGTTAAATGTATCTCCCAATTGACCGCTTTGACCCAGTGAAAAGCAAGATATAAATATAGCTAAATAAATAAATAAATAAAACAGGGGAAGGACAAAGTGATGCTTCTCTCAATTGACACTGAAAAGGCATTTGATCAGGTACATTGGGCCTTCTTGATTGCGATAATGCATAAGATGGAGTTTAGACCTAAATTTGGGGGCTGGGTGAGAGGGCTTTATCAGCGCCCAAAGGCCGCATTAAGATTAATGGGTGGTATTCAGAAAAGTTCAATTTGAAGAGGGGAATGCGGCAGGCCCCCTATCCCTGTTGTTCGCTTTGGCGGTAGAGCCACTGGTGCAGTCTCTGCAGGGGCGGGGGACTATCCAGGAGGTGATGGTGGCAGGGAGTGCTCATAAGATCTCATTATTTATGGATGATATCTTTTAACTCCTCCATAACTGCTGTTAGGGACCCAACCAGGTCCATCAGGGAGAGGAGAAGATAGAATGTCGGGGTTCAAGATGAATTTGGAGAAGACTGAGGCACTTAACCTTACCGTTAAACGACAGGTCCTAGAGGAACTGTAATGCCATTTCCCCTTTAGGTGGGTAAGGGAGGCCCTTAAGTATCTTGGGGTGTGGATTACTTTTGTCAAGACCTGTAAAGGGTGAATTTTTTTGCCCTTATTTTGGGAGTTGGCTGGGGATATAGATGGCGATGGAACTATTGTGGCTGTGCAGGGTGACTTCGGTTAAAATAAATATTTTATCATGGATCTTATATTTTTTCAGGCCCTCTTGATACCATTGCCAAATGGGGCACTTCGTTCGCTGCAGCGGAAGGTGTTCCACTTTATATGGAAAAGGAAACCTCCTAGGGTGGCGAGGACAGTTATGCATCGACAGAGGGACACACTACTAAGACGCTTATCCACTCCTTAATCACCTCCCATTTTGACTACTGTAACCTACTCCTTTGCTGGTCTCCCTTTGAATCATCTCTACCCCCTTCAATCTCTTCAACACTCTGCTGCGTGGCTAATCTTCCGCCAGCCTCGTCATGCCCATATTACCCCTCTTCTGTCAAGTCACTTCATTGGCTCCCTATCCGTTTCCGCATCCAGTTTAAACTACTCCTGCTGACCTATAAATGCATTCACTCTACAGCTCCTCAGTACCTTTCTTCTCTTATCTCTCCTTACACCCCCCCCCCCCTTGGAAACTCCTCTCTTCTGGCAAACTTCTTCTATCTGTGCCCTTCACTACTGTTGCGAACTCCAGTCTTCGCTCCTTTCATCTTGCTGCACCTTACGCCTGGAACAAACTACCTGTGTCTGTACGCCAGGCACCTTCTCTGACCCTTTTCACATCCAGGCTGAAAACTCACCTCTTCGCTGCTGCTTTTGGATCTTGACTTACCTGATCTCCTTGTTTCTTTACCTCTTCCCCTTGTTTTATCTCTTTATCTACACCTTGTGTGTTCTTTTGTCTTCACTAGATTGTAAGCTCTGATGAGCAGGGACTGTCTCTTACATGTCTGTGCAGCGCTGCGTACAACTTGTAGCGCTATACAAATGCTCAGTAGTAGTAGAGGGAGCAGGGTGGATTAGGGGTACCTTATTTTCAGGCTTACTGCTGGGTGGCTCAGATACGTCAGTTGATAGATTGGCGAGAGGGGGTGATTTAAAGAATTTTGTAAAATTGGAAAGGGAGGGGGCTGGGGAGGTTCCTTGGGGTGCCTTTTGTGGATGGGATGGGTGGGGGGTGGAATGAATGCATTTGTGGGTCATGTATTGGCTATATGAGATAAAGTTAGGAGGAGGGAGGTGGTGCATCGTCGTTCTCCCTAATGCAACATCTGAGGCATATGGTAGACTTCTTCCCAGGGAGGGAGGGGGGTATAACCTCGGTGGGAGCATTTGGGGCTGAAGCATTTTCATCAGTTTGTCGATGGGGGGAGGTCGTAGACTTTGAGGAGTTGCAGGTAGAGTATGGGCTATGGGGCACCGATCAGTTTGCCTATATTCAGATCACTCAATATCTGGGGAGTAAGTTGGGAATGGGTAGGGATTATACATCATTGGAGACCATCTCGTATAGTTGGACCAGACTCAATGGAAGCAGATCTGGGACCAGGTACGATGATTTCCATTGTCTGCAGCAATACAGGAGAATGAATATAAGATTACGATGAAATGGTAATATACACCCCATTCTCCAGGAACAAGCAGGAAGTCAGCCCTCAAATATGGGTGACGTCTGTGCCAACGGAGCCCTTGCAGAAGCACCTCCCCAGCTTTCAAAGAAAGCCTTTGGAAAATGCCACCATGCATCCGTGGGCCCCTTCCTGCCCAAAGAGTGTGCCATCTTATTCATTCTTCTTTTTTCCGCGGAGCCCAACAGACGTAGGTCTTAATTCCCTGGAAAAAGTTGATTTTATTGTGCATTAAACTGTTTTTTCTTTTTCAGGTTGCACCAGTCCCTTTCCTGCCTTCAAGCTTGCTTGCCCTTTCATCGAGTCTCAGACCCATTCTAGAATTTTTTTCCCCAGCGCGGTTTGCGCCTTTTTCCATCTGCTGGCCACATAGAGGGTCTTTGACCTCGCCGGGATACTTTTTTCCCCAATGGCCAGTGGGTTCAAAAAGTGTGATCGGTGCGCAAAAAGCATGTATCTCACCAATACACACGATTGCTGCCTCCGGTATCTAGGGGCTGACCATGACCCGGAGGTCTGCACCCAGTGTAAAAAGATGTTCGCAGAGGCCATCCAGCGTTGTCAGCAGAAGCAAGACGACATCTTTCACAGTTCAGACTCTGCTCCGGTATCCCCAGTAGAAACAGGAAGGTGTCTTCCTGCAAGTTATTTATTTAGTCATTCATTTATTCATTTGGTTTTATACCGCACTATTCAAGATCAGCACGGTTTACAGCATAATACTTGGAACAGTTTACATTGAAAAGATGAACAAGATATAAAACAATTAACTTATTTACATTGATAGATCTAAAGATCATTCATAATAGCTTTTAAAATGGGGAACTATTTACAGTCTGACATGATCTTGAGAATGCTATTGAAGGATAAACTTTAAGTTACGTGGTCAAAGGCAAGGTGGAATAGGTGTGTTTTGATTGCTTTGCAAAAAGTGGCTAAATCTGATATGAGATGAATAGGAGCAGGTAGTGAGTTCCATAGTAGAGGGGTGAAGAGGGAAAAAGCTCTGTTCTGGTGAATTGGGAGCTTTTTCTGGCTATGGATGGGATGGTAAGAGTGTTTATCATATTTGTTCTTCTCGTTCTGTTGTCAGGAGTCCGATGTAGGAGGATCTTCCAATGGGAGTGCTGATATGTGGTGGAGAATTTTGAATGTTATCAGGAGAGTTTTGTACATGAGATGACTGCTTATTGCGAGCCAGTGAAGTTGGATTAGTAGAGGAGTTACATGTTCAAATCTGAATGCTCTGTAGATGGTTCATGCTGCCGTATTCAATGCTAATTGTAATGGATGGATAGAGTATCCAGGAAGCCCTTGCAGAATGATATTTGTGTAGTTGAAGAGTGGAGTGATCAAGGCTTGGATCATGGCTTGCAATGTAGCCAGACACATAAAGAAAGAGGACAAAGGCCACTGGAAGGAAAAATATGTTTTTGATGTGGATCTGCCCTAAACGTGTTTCGGCCATCGGCCTTCTTCAGGGGACTGTGTCCACTAAAATCATATACATAAAATAACATATGATTAATATATATTAAAATGAAAAAAGATAAAACATATTTGCAAATCAACTGATCACAATCATTTTTTACACTACCAGAGCTTTCACAAGAGTTCTTTGAAAAATAATCTTCCTGTAAGCCAATTTTTAAGGGCAAAGAGTATTTGCTGTAAAGCCAGTGGTTTTGAAGATAATGCTGCCATTTTTTACGATATCTTTCAAGAAAAACGGTATCCCATGAAGTTCATATCTCAGGTATTTGAGAGAGCAAAGAATATTGAACGAGAGACACTGTTTTTATCTAAGAAGAAATCTAATGTGGACAAAATGGTGTGTCCTCTTCTGTTTTCAGCAAAATCCAAACAGATCTCTGCTATTATTCATAAAGAGTGGCACGTTATCCAAACTATTCCAGCATTTGAGTCCTCCCTAGAAGTCATGATAGCACACCGTAGGAATCCCAATTTCCTTATCGTCCCTCCAGTTTAGTCCCAAACCTCTGGGCTTAGCACCTCCTCCAGCAGCTTTGGAGACTGAGAATCGTCATTCTTCTGACGACTGTGGTACAAATACTCCTGGGACCGCCTCCTCTGTCCAGTTATCTCAGTCTCCAAGCAGCTGGAGGTTGGTGAGCCTGGAAGTTTGGGGCTCACTGGAGAAACACTTAAGGAGATTTGTTAGAGGGATTTAGGCTAAGTTTATACCTTCAGGGTAATATCCGTGTGATTTAAAGATATTGAAAAGAAAAAAATTGGATTGAGGACCCCTTTCTCCGCCCCCCCCCCCCCCCCGATCTCACTGTGGGAGGCAGAGGAGAAGAGAGTAGCAAGTGTAGGGGGGCTGTGCTCCGTTTCCCGAACCCACTGTTTGGGTGAGGAAGCGGGAGTGGAAGAGAGCGCTGAACAGGTCAGTGGTTAAAGGCACGGCAGGCCAGAGGATCACCGCAGCACTGACTCCTCTGCTCTGAGTTCTCCCCCGTTGCGGAAGCCGCTGTTTCAGCTGAGCGCGGGGAGACCGGACGTGTCGCCCGCAGGCCGTAGAAAGGGCAAGCGCTTGTGTGAGAGAGCTGTTGAGCGAGCGGGGCATGGCGCGAGCGTGCCGATTTGTTGAGTGTAGGCCTGGGCCACATGGTGCAAGCGCGGGAAAGGCTTGAGAGCATTGGGGCTGACAGGAAAGTCAATTTTCATCGTGGCCCCTCGTTTTATTTCCAGGTTTTGCAGCCAGATACAAGAAAGCATTAACGGATACGTTTAAATAATAATAATTTTAAAAAGTATAGATCTTGCCTCTGCACTGCAGTGTTCGACTCAATTTTCAGTCAGAACAGACTGCTTTGGCTTATACCTAGAGATATATGTGTGTATCTGTATATATATTTAGGGGTAGATTATATATATATATATATATATATGCGCATGTTTGTGTTTATAAGGATATATATACATATGCGCTAAGGGTCCCGGTGCAGCAATCAGAGAAGCGGGTGAGGCATGCCTTCTAGGCCGCAGTGTTTAGTGTGCGGTTCTAGAAGGGGAACAGTGTCAGACACAGGGGTCTGTAGAGGCTGTATTCAAGAAGCGGCCTCTATGGATTAGACTTTAGAAGTGACTGTGGAGAGTCAGAAAGGGGCGGCTGTAGTCACGGAGCCGGTTTCCCCTTCCGTACCTCTACTGGAGCCGGTGGTGGGGCCCTCCTGAGCTTCAAATCTCCCGCCTTCTCAACCGTCGTTGCCGGGGGGGGGGGGGGGGGACTGGCGGCGATATTTTCTCCAGACTTCATAGCACTTATTCAGCAGGCCTTCAGTAGCAGTAAGAAGGGGCCAGAGCCTGCTTCGGTGGAAGCGGAGCTGGATGTGAAGCGGCCGGGAACCCCTCTAGGCTCGGGGATTAACAGAGACGCGAGGGAGACACTCTCCCTTCGCGCCTCTCAAAGCCGGCACGGAGGGGCTCAGCCGGGCAGAGGGGGCCCCGCGGTACAGTCCATGCTGCCGCAGCGGCCAGCGTTTTATTTTTTTTTTATTAAAGTTTACTTGAGCCGATGGGGGGGGACTGGGACTGGAAATGGGCTGGGGGGGTTAAGACTGGAGTTGGGCTGACACGAAGAAACCAGAAGAAAGTGGCTGGAGCAATTGCAGCTGAAAAAAAATGCACAAAAGGTAGAAAAATATCTCTTTATTTTGAATTTATTAATTGGAATATGTCAGCTCTGGTAAATGTGCATCATTAACGTCTGCACTTTGTTTAGTACAAGAGCAAATTAATGTATAGTTTTATTTCTACAGTGTTGTACATTCCAAGTTTGGCTTTTGGGATTCCCAGTTTAATTATGACGTCAGGGCCAACAGCGCGCAGCTGATCCGGCGTGCTCGTTTTTATCTTTTCTGGGGGCCCACAATTTTTGTTGGCGTAGGGCCTCACTCAAGGTAGATCCGGCCCTGCCGCCAGACCAGTGCGGATACGGTCAATACTCCAAATACTTCGTGGTGCCAAAGAAAGAAGGATCCTTTCTCCCAATTTTGGATCTCGGAGGAGTAAATCGCTGCCTAAGGGTGTCTCATTTTCATATGGAAACGCTGTGATCGGTTATCGTGGCAGTGAGAGCAGGAGAATTCCTTACTTCTCTGGATTTGTCGGAAGCCTATCTTCACATTCCGATTCGACAGGAGCATCAGAAATTTCTCAGATTTGCAGTTCCTATGGGACATTTTCAATTCCAAGTGTTGCCCTTTGGTTTGGCAATGGCTCCAAGGACTTTCACCAAGGTCATGGTGGTCGTGGCAGCTGCATTGCGAAAGGAAGGGATTCTAGTGCACCCTTATCTAGACGATTGGCTAATTCAGGCAAAGTCCATGAGGGAGAGTGAGTCGGCAACAACCAGAGTGGTAGAGTTTCTTCAGAGCCTAGGTTGGGTGGCGAAGAGCAGATTGGATCCGTCACAGAACCTGGAGTATCTGGGAGCTCGTTTCAGTACGAAGGTAGGAAAGGTTTTTCTGCCACAGGTGTGGGTACAAGGATTGAGAAAACTAGTCCTCACATTTCTCGGCAGAAGGAATTCCACACCGTGGCATTATCTTCAGTTGCTAGGTACTATGGCAGCGACTCTTGAGTTTGTGCCGTGGGCACGGGCTCATATGCAACCTTTACAAAGAGCATTACTACGGAGGTGGTCGCACCAGGACGATCCATTGTCTCGGAAACTACCATGCCCACCGGAGACGAAGCAGGCGCTGCAGTGGTGGCTAAGACCCAGGGGTGCTCGAGGAGGGAATACCCCTGGAAGCACCCGCCTGGGTACCCCTTACATTGGATGCCAGTCTCTTGGGCTGGGGAGCGCACTTTGACAGAAATTTTGCCCAGGGACGATGGACAGACGTGGAAAGGACTTGGGTCCATCAACAGATTGAAGCTGAGGACAGTCGCTCTGGCCCTAAAAGCCTTTTAGGGATACCTGAGGAGAAAGGCGGTGCGTGTATTTTCCGACAGTGCAACCACAGTGGCCTACATCAGTCATCAAGGTGGCACCAGCAGTGCGTCTGTGGAGACCGAGGCCAAACAGTTGTTTGGTGTGGGCAGAGGTGAATCTGGTAGCTTTGTCAGCGGCTCATGTAGCAGGAGTGGACAACGTGGCGGCCGATTTTTTTTTTTTTTTCTTTTTTGAGTTGCGTCAAAGTGGACCCAGCGGAGTGGGTTCTCCATCCGGAGGTGTTCGAAATGGTTGTGCATCGCTGTAGAACGCCAGTGGTGGATTTAATGGCAACATTTGAGTCAACAAAGGCCAGCCGATTCTTCAGAAGAAGAAGGGAGAGAATGTCGGAGGGTCTGGATGCTCTCATTCATAAGTGGCCGGAGCGTCAGCTCCTGTATGTGCTCCCCCCTTGGGTCCTGATAGGTTGGGTGCTACAAAGAATAGAGATTCACAAAGGACAAGTTATTCTGATAGCGCCGGATTGGCCAAGAAGGCCATGGTACGTGGATCTGATAAGACTCGTGGTGGAGCGCCCCTGGCGCCTACCAATTCGAAGGGACCTGTTGTTTCAGGGTCCCATACTCATGCCTCTGGTGGATCAATTCTCGCTTACGGCTTGGTTCTTGAAAGGGCAAGGCTAAGGGCGAGAGGATACTCCTTAGCGGTTATTTCCACCATGTTGAAGGCTAGGCGGAGGTCTACCTCATTGGCGTATGTACGTATCTGGCGAGTGTTTGAGGCGTGGTGTGCGGACAGGTCTCTAGAAGTATTGAGGGCTTCGGTGTCCTACATGTTGTTTTTCTTACAGGACGGTCGTGACAAAGGATTGGCGGCAGCTTCCTTGCGGGTGCAGGTGGCAGCGCTTGCCTATTATAGACAAAAGATAAAAGGGGAGACACTGGGAGCACATCCAAATGTTAAACATTTTTTGAGAGCTGTGTCGCTTTTGAGACTGTCGTGTAGGTCGACGGTTACAACGTGGGATATTACGTTGGTGTTGGATGGGCTAGTACACGAGCCCTTTGAGCCTTTGTCTAGGACATCGGTTAAAGATCTTACTCTCAAGGTGGTATTTCTGGTAGCGATATGTTCAGCTCGTAGAATTTCAGAGCTGCAGGCTCTGTCTTGTCAGAAGCTTTTTTTGTCATTTTATGATAAGAAAGTGGTGTTGCGATCAGTTCCGTCTTTCTTGCCCAAAGTAGTTTCGGCCTTTCATGTGAATCAAGTGGTTTCTCTGCCGGAGTTTGGTGAAGCTAGTGATAATTCAGACTGAGAAAAGCTGCATTTGCTAGACGTTCGTAGAGTGTTAAAGAAGTATATACGGCGTACAGTGAGTTTCCGGAAGACGGATAGACTATTTGTTCTGTTTGGAGGGGCAAGAAAAGGGGAAGCCGCCTCTAAAGCTTCCATTGCCAGATGGATTAAAGAGACTATAACATCAGCTTACATTTCGAAGGGCAAGACAGTGCCAGAAGAACTTAGAGCACATTAGACCAGGGCGCAAGTGGCATCCTGGGCCGAGTACAGTTTAGTGCCGCCTATTGAGATTTGTAAGGCAGCTTACTTGGTCATCTTTGAATTCGTTTGTCAGGCATTACTGTCTGGATGTTCAGGCGGAAAAGGATACTTGGTTTGGATCAGCGGTGCTTCAGGCTGGTCTAGCAGGTCCCTCCCGTTGACTTTTTTCACTGCTCTGTTACATCCCCAGAGGTTCGGGACTAGACTAGAGGAACGATAAGGAAGGTGAAATTAGACTTACCTGATAATTTGTTGTTCCTTGAGGAACTCCAGTCTAGTCCCGCATCCCTCCCTCGTTTTATTCTGATTCTGTGGCCTGAAGCCAGGAAATATTTTGCTGGATAAGCTGGGGATCCTGCTGTGACAATGCGGGCCATACAGAGAGGAAGGTTTTAGGAAATGGGGATTCTGGTGGGGTCATTATCCTTCGTGGAGCGGGGGGGGGCAGACCTCTTTAGCGCAGAATGACGTCAGTACCTTGTTCTTTCATAAGTGTTAAAGCGGGGACAGTTTTTCCTGCTGTTTAGAAAAGAGTTAGATTAGTTGACAGTTTGATTATTATATTGCTACTTAATTGTTGCTCCAGTGAGTCTGCTTTGTCAATAGATTACTGGACAGAGGAGGTGATCCTGGGAGTATTTGTACCACAGTCATCAGAAGAATGACGTTTCTCAGTCTCCAGAGCTGCTGGAGGAGGTGCTAAACCCAGAGGTTCGGGACTAGACTGGAGTTCCTCAAGGAACAACAGTTAGCAGGTAAGTCTAATTTCACCTTTTGTAATCTTTTGATGCTGTCAGCCAAGCAGCTGCCATTGGCCCCGGGGCCCCGACCTGGGTCCTGCACCCCTAGGCGCCGTCTGTCGTCAAGTCCTTGACTGACTATTCCGACTGGGAGTCAGAGGACGAGGCATCCCCGGAGACGCAGAAGCACTGTGACCTCCGATTGGACTTGTTTCCCCTGACGCCGCGGCATCGATCCCTGCCCGAGGACACATTGTTCCTCGAGTTTGTTCGCGACATGGCAAAAGCCTTGTCCTCTGCCACAGAGTCAGAGGAGGACCCTCACACAGAGGGATTCGAAATCCTCCAATACAAGGCTCCTCCCAAGGAGGCCCTGACGGTTCCTGTTCCTGCCATCCTCAGACGACGACTCCTCCACATTTGGGAGATACCGACATTGGTGCCCATAGTTAGCCGATGCCTCGACACCATGTACCAGGTCCAGCGGGGTCCCGGCTTCCAGAAGACTGAATTCCCACAAACCTCCATGGCGGTGGAATCGGTCAAGCGCTGGCAAATGAAGCTGAAGACTCACTTCTCCGTGCCCCCGAGCAGGGAGTCCCGTGCCCTCAGCTGCAAATGCTACCAGGGTTCGATGCTGGGTTGCCGAATACAAGCCTACCAGCTGTATATCAACATGTACCTCCAGATCTCGCAAAAGAACTCTCAGGTTTCTCGGTGGGCCTTGGAGGGGATCACCTCCAGTGGTTCCAAACCCTCACAAAGTGCATCGGGGAGTGCTCAAAGTACATGCCCCCGGCTGCCTATGACGGCTTCGAGTCAAACGTGAGGGTAGCTGCCATGGGCATTGGCACTTGACATCAAGCCTGTCTTCAGGCATCTGATCTCGAGCAGTGGTTCCAGAAGGAGCTCCTTGATGTCCCCTGCCTTTGTAAAAACCGAAGGAGGAAAGATGGTGGACATCGAGACTGAGTTCCTCATGAGGACTCTGCTCTCCAGGAAGACCTACACCCTTCCTAAGAAGAAACCATCAGGGAAGAGGCCCCATTTTCAGAGAAAGGGCCAGCCTTACCAAGGCTACCCCCAATTCCAAGCCCCGCAGGCCCCACAACAGGGAGCAGGGCAAGGCCCTCGCAAGCCTAAGGGCTTCAAGTCCCAGATCCCAGCTCCTGCCCAGCTGGGGATAGGGTTTTGACTCGTAGCCTCTCCACCCTTGGGGAAGCAGCTGCCAGTCGGGGGGGGGGTCTGATTCATTTTGCCCATCGATGGCCTGCCATCACCAACAACTCCTGGGCACTCCAGGAAGTCATGGAAGGCTATTTCCTTCACCTGGACCAGACACCTCCCCCTTCTTCCCAGGAGAGCTCCCTCAAACTCCTCTGCACCAGGTCCTGCTACTGCAGGAACTCGCAGGCTTCCTCACAGACAGAGCCATGGAGCCTGTACCCCACCACCTCAGTGGCAGGGGTTTCTACTCCCGATACTTTCTGGTCTCCCTATTCTGGACTTGCGAAACCTGAACAAGTTTCTGGTGCAGGAGTTCAAGATGCTCTCTTTTGGAACATTGCCATGTAGTGTTGGTGCAGTCCATGCTCCGTCTGCTGTTCCCAACACCCGCCTTCACATGCGGGCGGCCCAGTGGTGCCTCCACTCCCATTGGACACAACCCACAGACAGGCTCGAGGGCAAAGTCTTAGTGTCCCACAAGCTAGCGGAGTCACTCAAATGGTGACAGGCCACACAGCACCTGCAGGAGGGTATGCCCTTCCATTCCCCAAATCCCCAGAGGGTCCTTACCACGGATGCCTTCTTACTGGGCTGGGGTGTCCATTGAGAGGAACTCTGCATGCAGGGCAACTGGTCCATGGCGGAGAGCCAGCAGCAGATCAACCTGCTAGAGCTCAGGGCCATTTTACTGGCAATCAGGGCCTTTCACCACTGCCTTCAGCACCAGTTGGTGCTTGTCCAAACAAACAACCAGGTCGCGATTTTCTATCTGAACAAACAAGGAGGCACAGGATCTTACCGCCTCTGCCAGGAGGCGGTAGCCCTCTGTACGGGATCAGTCAGGGAATGCTCCTCAGGGCGAAATACCTTCCAGGCCGGGATAATGCCCTAGCGGACAGACTGAGCGGAATCCTCCAGCAGCACGACTGAGCAGAATCCTCCAGCAGGTTGGCACAGTGGCTCTTCCGACTCTGGGGCACCCCAAGTCTGGACCTCTTTGCCAGCCTAGCCAATGTTCAGCTGCCCCACTTCTGCTGTCGCCAGCCGCTGCCATCCCAGGTAGCAGCAGACGCATTCCTCATCTTGTGGTTGGAGGGCCTCCTATATGTCTTCCTTCTCATGCCACTAATCACCTGGACCCTCTTCAAGGTCCTGCAGGACAAGGCTTTCATGATCCTGGTAGCCTAGGCAGTCTTGATTCCCCTTGCTGCTCTACCTCTCGACGGAGCTCCCGGTCCCTCTGGGGAACGCCCCAGGCTAGTCACCCAGGAGGAGGGCTCCCTTCACCCAACCTTGGGGTCCTTGATGTTAACAGCATGGCTGCTGAATGGGTAGCCTTAGAACCCTTCAACCTCCCAAGGGAAGTGGAGGAAGTCCTCCTGGCCTCTTGTAAGAACTCCACGAGATGGGCCTATGCCTTCAAGAGGCGCAGATTCTCATTGTGGTGCGCAGAGCAACGGGTTGGCATGTTCTTTTGCCAGGTGCACACAGTGCTGCAGGCCTTGTTTCACCTCTCGCAAACAGGACTCAAGTCCATCTCCGTCACAGTGCTCTTGGCGCATCATCATTCTTTGGAGGGTAAACCTCTTTCTGCTCAGCCACTCATTACTCTGTTCATGCAGGGCCTTCTGCTCTCTAAGCCTCCTATCCGCCCACCCCCTGGTGGAATGGGACCTCAACGTGGTCTTGACGCAGCTCACCAAACCGCCATTTGAGCCTCTGGCTACCTGCCATATGTGTTACCTCTCATGGAAGGTCGTCTTCCTAGTGGCGCTCACCTCTGCCCGCAGTTTCAGCAAGCTTCAAGCCTTGGTGGTGAGCCGCCTTACACCAGGTTCTTCAAAAACAGAGTCATGCTTCGCACCCACCCTAAGTTTCTTCCGAAGGTGGTATCCGCATTCCACCTCAGTCAGGAGGTGGTGCTCCCTATCTTCTTTACACAGTTCCGTGCCATCAAGGTGGTGGCCATTCTCCATGCTCTAGATTGTAAGGGGGCCCTGTCCTTCTACCTTCATTGTACACAGGAAGTCGGAAAGCCTCACAGCTTTTCATTTCATACGACCCCAGTTGCCTGGGGGAGGCTGTTAGCAAGTGGACCCTGTCCTTCTGGGTGGCGGACTGCATCGCCTTCCCCCACGATCAAATTGGGCTCTTGTTGGAGCGCCGGGTCACGGCACACAATGTCAGGGCTGTGGCAACTTCAGTTGCAAGCTTGTGCTCTGTCCCAGTGGCAGACATCTGCCAGGCCGCCACCTGGTCCTCAGCCCATACCTTTGCAGTTCACTACTACCTGGAGAGGGAGTCCTGACGGGACAGTTCCTTCGGCCAGGCCATACTCCGTAATCTCTTTGGTGTCAGCTCCTACCCTCTGACCCTTCTGTGTTCAGCCTACCGGAGTTATGGTTCTCCCTGGACTCTGGGGTCCTTAGAGTCTCTCCTCAGACTTGTTTGTGGCTGCTCACAGCTGGGCTGTGTTTTCTACAGGTTCCTGGTAGCTTGTAGCTAGGGAGTTCCATATGTGAGGACTGGCTTCCTGCTTATTCCTGGGGAAGGCGTAGTTACCTGTAACAGGTGTTCTCCAGGGAAAGCAGGAATCGTTCCTCACAACCCTCCCTCCTCCCCGTGGAATTGCTGTAATTTTTGCCATTTTCTTTGTCGACTTGAGCTATGTCAACTGACTAAGATGACATCCTTGGGCAGGAAGCGGACCACACATGCATAGTGGCATCTCCCAAAGGCTTTCTTTGAAAGCTGGGGAGATGCTTCTGCGAGGGCTCCATCGGCGCCGACATCTCCCATATGTGAGGACTGATTCCTGCTGTCCCCGGAGAACACCTGTTACAGGTGAGTAACTGTGCTTCGTCTGCATAAGATGTTTCTATCAGTTCCAGTGGTCTGCTGGCGATCCTGTGGAGGAAAGGGGTCTCTTTACCACATATGGCGAAGAACCAAGCTTTCTGGGGGTGATTACGGGATAGATAAGGGACATTTTCAGACTAGATTTGGTCCTATATTCTTGCTAGCCTGATGGGAAGGGGGATGGTCCGACAAAACAGTGTAGACAGATCTTGGCATGCTTGAGCACAGCTAAATGTGAAGGTACCTACCAATGGAAACAGCTTGAGGCACCCATGTTAGAACATTGTGTAACACGACTGAGACAAGTGTTTCCTTTTAGAAAGGTTGATGGCAATATGGAAACAGGACTTGGATAAGTTTAATGAAGAATGGTCTGTTCTGGGTAAGTTTTTGAAGGGGGTCGGGGAGGGGAAGGAAGTTTGAGGAAGGGAGGGGAGAGGGGTAGTTACGGGGAAGAGGTTAAGTTTGTCAGGAGTTTTAAGTTTATTTAGCTCCATTTTGGATGAATGTTTTGTATTGAAATGAAAGTTAAATTAAAAGGCTGCCCATTGACAGCGTAATTAGAGATTAGCTTCACCATGAGGCTGCTGTATAGCAGTATCTGAACATCCACTGTGTCAGTTCCCCAAAGGTATGTAGTGCAAAACAATAACGCTCTCAAACAGAAAACATAAACATTGTTTTGTTAAGTGCCATTGAGTCGGTGTCGACTCATGGTGACCCTCTGGATAGTTATCCTAAATTGTGTTCGGTCTTCAATCAGGCGGCTCATTGTTGACAGACTGGCACCCATAGCTACTGTTGCTGTATCAATCCATCTCATTGCTGGCCTTCCTCTTTTGCATTGACCTTCTGTCTTGCCATGCATGATGTCTTTCTCTAATGATCACTCTTTCGCATGATTTGTCCAAAGTATGAAAGTCGAAGTTTTGTCATCTGAGCTTCTAAAGAAAGCTTAGGTTTGATCTCCTCTAGTACTGACTGGTTTGTTCTTTGGACAGTCCGTGGTATATGCAGTATTCGCCGCCAGCATCATAATTCAAAGGCATCAATTTTATTCCTGTCTATCTTTTTCACTGTCCAACTTTCGCATCCATATGATGTTATTGAAAATACCATGGCTTGAACAAGACAAATCTTTGTATGGAGAGAGATATCTCTGCTCTTGAGAATTTTGTGTAGGTCCTTCATAGCCATTCTGCCAAGAGCAACGCGTCATCGGATTTCTTGACTGCTTGCTGCTTCTTTATTGATAGTTGATCCAAGTAGGTTAAAGTTGTCCACGATTTCAATTTCTTCTCCATCAACAATGAACTTATTGATTTTTGCCAGTTGTCATAATCTTTGTCTTCTTTACATTAAGGTGCAGGCCCATTTTAAGACTATGTTCCTTGATCGTGAGAAGCAAATGTTTCAGATCATCTTCAATTTCAGTCAGTAATGTTGTATCATCAGGATAGTGAAGGTTGTTGATGAGTCTTCCACCAATCTTCACACCTCTGTTGTCTTCATGCAATCCTGCTTCTCTGATGATTTGTTCTGCATATAAATTAAACAGGTAGGGGGAAAGTATGCAGCCTTGTCATACACCTTTGCTGATTTTAAACCATTCTGTTTCTCCTTGTTCCGTTCGAACTGTTGCTTCTTGATCATTGTACAGACTGTGCAAGAGAACGATCAGGTGTTCTGGTATACCCATGCTTCTTAATGTGGCCCAGAGTTTCTCATGGTTTACACAGTCAAAAGCCTTGCTGTAGTCAATAAAGCACAAATAGATATCCTTTTGGTATTTTTTAGTCTTTTCAAGGATCCATCTCACATCCACAATGTCTCTTGTTCCTCGCCCTTTCATGAACCTGCTTGCACTTCAGGTAGTTATTGTTCCAGGTATGGTTGTAGTCTCTGTTGAAGAATCTTCAGTAGAATCTTGCTGGCATGTGGGATCAGAGTGATTATGCGATAATTTCCACAGTCAGTTGGATTACCTTTCTTTAGTATTGGTTTAAACACAGATCTTTTTTCAGTCAGTTGGCCATGATGTTGTCTTCCAAATTTCCTGGCAGAGCCTTGTAAGTATGGTAACAGCTGCATCAGATTGCTGTAATACTTCTATGGGAATGCCATCAGTGCCTGGAGCTTTCTTTGATAAAGCTTTCAATGCTGCTTTGACAACGACTTTCATCACCAATGGTTCCGGATCATAAGGTATAGATTGAAATAGCTGTTGGTCCACTTGATCTTTATCATATAAAAACTCTGTACATTCTTTCCACCTTTTCTTGATCTTCTCAGCATCATTCAACGTAGATTCTTGAGCATCTTGTAACATTTCAATTCGAGGCTGGAATTTTTTCTTTAACTTGTAGTTTTAGGAAAGCCAATCTTGTTCTTAAACTAATAGTTTCTGCTTCTATTGCCTTGCATGCATCATTGTAGTATTTTTCCTTGTCCTGTCTTGCTGCACTTTGGAAATCTCTGAGTTCTGTGATCGCCTCTCTTTCTTTCTCCTCTGACTTTAACTTCTCTGTTTCTGGGCAATATTCAGAGTTTCTTCCGTCATCCATTTTGGCCGTTTTTGCTTTTTCACCGTTTTGAAGAGACTTCTCGCTTTCTTCCAACACAACCTTCTTGGTGTCATTCCATAATCTTCTATGGAGCTCTGTCATTTGTATCTAAAGCAGCAAATCAATTTCGCGGGTAGTCTTTAAATTCCAGTGGTATATTCTCAAGGTCATATTTTGCTACCTTCATGAGTGGCTTGCCCTTTTTCAACTTTAGCTTGAGTTTGCATACTAGTAGTTGGTGATCTGTACCACAGTCGGCTCCAGATTTTGTCTTTGTTGATGTTATCGAGCTTTTCCATCGTTGACTTCCACGGATGTAGTCATTTTGATTTTTGTACAATCCATTCGGTGTACAGTCGCCGCTTATGTTGCTGGAAGAAGATGTTTGAGATGAATAGATCATTGTTCTTGCAGAATTCTATCAGTCTTTCTCCAGCTTCATTTCTGTTGCCAATCCATTTTTTCCAACCATTTTTCCGCCACCATTGTTGCCAACGTTTGCGTTCCAGTCACCCATGACTATCAGGATATCCTTTTTGTATGTTCTGTCAGTTTCAGCTTGTACTTGTTCATAGAACTCATCAATTTCATCCTCTTCTGCAGCTGTTGTTGGGGCATATACTTGAATTATTGTTGTGTTGATAGGCATTCCTCGTAGACGAATAGAGATTAAGCATTCACTGACTGCATGGTATTTCATTACAGTTCTTGCAAGTTTTTTCTTTATTATAAATGCAACACCATTTCTTCTTTGTCTTTCATTTCTAGCATAGTAGACCATGTGATCATCTGATGCAAAGTGCCCAATGGCAGTCCATTTCAGTTTGCTGACACCCAACAGATCAAGTTGTACATGTTCCATTTCATTCTTGACCACCTCCAACTTCCCTTGGTTTATACTTCATACATTCCGTGTCCCAATATGTAAGACATCTTTGCAGCTTCTGACTTTTATTTCATGTGCAGCTACATCAACAGTCAGACGTCCCTAGGGCTTTGATCCAACCACATCATAAATGCTGGCTTTACTCTGAAAAGTCTTTAGCTCCTGCCCAGTAGCTAGGTGAGTGCCTTCCAACCTGGGGGTCTCATCTTCCAGCATTATAGTGCAATTTGTTTTGTTGTGACTATCCATTGGGTTTTCATGGCAAGATACAGAAGTAGATTGCCAGGCCTTTCCTCCGCGCAGTTTAAGTTTAGTGTTGTTGCCATTGTCACAGAAATGTAATCCTCCGCTTCCAACACTGTCCCATTCTTCTGCTGCTGCTCAGATGGGTGGTTTGTCTTGGTCTGGCACCTCAACTGAGACCTGTCCATCTTGGGAGACCCTGCCAGTAGTTGAACTACCGATAGCTTAGCCCTCAGCATCACTGATGCACACAAGCGCTCACAGCAACTACCTGAGTGGAGGAGTGGCCTAGTGGTTGGGGCAAGGTACTTCGGGCCGGAAGGTCGGGGGTTCAAATCCCACTAGAGGACAGCAACCTTGGGCCGGAAGGACTGGGGTTTCTAGTCCCACAGGTGCTCCTTGTGGTCTTGGGCAAGCCACTTAACCCTCCATAGCCCATGTTCCCTGTAAAATAGTTCTCTGTGTGCTGTGCTTTCCTGTCTAATCAATGTGTTTATACCTCAAAAATTTCCTGTCATGATTTGACAATTTCCAATCTGTAATCAAACCGCTGCTGATCGCTGGAAGTAGCGGTATACAAATGTATACTAAATAAAATAAATAAATAAAATAAATAAATGACAAGCTGCAAACCAAGTGAAGGGAAAACATAAATACAAAGTTTTATTCTGTTTGATCGCTGATTACTTTATGCTATGTACTCAGTTTGCCTAGTCTAGTATCTTGCAGAACTTTTTAGTGAGCCATTGTAGATGCCAACAACTCTTTGATTAACTTCATATAGACTTGCAGTGCTTACAATAAAGAAACAAATCTTCTCTTGGTACATACCAAGCTTTTATTACGTGAGTTTCTGTATTTGATTGATCACCATTATACCTCTTTGTTTATATTTATGCTGAAATGTCTTTTCATTTCTTTCAGTGTTGCTCTTATTTTTTTATCATCTGATTTCAGTTTCTTTTTTTTCATGCTACATTCTCTCTTTTTTTTTTTTTTTTTTTTTAATCACGCCAATCATCTAAGCCTTTTTTACTTATCACCCTACTCGGAGAAGAGGGAACAATGACTTTGAGTTAGGATTAGAAACAAAGTGAACAAAACTAGCCTGGAATTGACAGGCAGGAAGCTTAGCAAGAGCTAGAAATAAAGAGCTTGATGTTCAAAGGGCATTTACATAGTTTACAGCCTAGTAAATCATGTAAATGCCTTAAATTAGGATATTCAACGGCACTTACACAGTTAATGCTGTCGAATATCCCTTGCTATCCCCGCTACAAGTCCTGATGTTTTGCAGTTAGCATGGGGGCATTCCGGGGCGCAGCGGAGGCAGCAACTGTTGCTTACCGGGTAACAGTGATATTTCACCTCTATTTAGTTAGCGATCAGCAGGTAAAACTAGGCGTAGCTTCTGCGTGTAAAACTAGGCCAGCTTTTGCTAACTGAGTAGTGGTGCAATATCGCCACTACCCAGTTAGCTTTGGCAGCTCTGGGGTAAAGGGTCGGGTGGCAGGGCTATGCAGCATAGTGTTGCATAGTCTGTCCAATTAAATATCAGGCCCCAAAATCCTTTCTACAGGATCAAAGAGGTCCTTGCAGTAGTCAGTTGATGCTGACTGGATTCAAATGATGCTATCTCCGGGAACAAGTTCCTGGAGGCAAGTTCCAGAAACCATTATTAAAGGGGACCTGGGAAATCCACTGCTTGTCCCAGTACAAGCATTGTGGAACCTGTGTCTTCTGGGAAAACAGCTAGATACTTGTGCCCTTGATTGGCCATTGTTGGAAAAAGGATACTGGGCTTGATAGACCTTAGTCTGACCCGATATGGCATATCTTATGTTCTTATAACAAGCAGGAATGCAGTCTTCACATATGGGTGAACGTCACTGATGGAGCCCTTGCGGGAATGCTCCCCATCGTCCAATAGGAAAACCTTTGGGAACACTGCACTATGCTTGCGTGCCTGCCTTCCCAACTCCTGTCCTCTCCTCGGTTCTTTGTTTTCCACGGAGTCAGGGGGACGCATCGTCCTGTCACCGTCGAAAAACATATCTTTTTTGTGGAACATTGTGCTTCTGCCTTCCTGTCGATGCCGGTTCCATCTAATCTGACACCGGTTCTGATAATTCTTTCTTTTTTTTTATTTTCAAATTTGCTATTTCTTTTCTCTTCATTTTCAAAGTGGTTTTTACTGCTAAACTAGGCCTCTAAGTCTCAATAGCTTTATCTTAAATCTCGAAGACAACTTTTTTAAGACATTGAAAAGCTAACTAGTGTTTTTAAAAATGTACCAAGTGTGCCGGTACTGTATCAGTTACTGATAAACATGAGTGGTGTCTAAAATGTTTGGGTCCTGAACATCAATTCAGTTCTTGTCCTTTGTGCCAGCAAATGACAAAGAGGCCTAAAGAGCCAAGCCAGACAGTATGGATCATTGTTTGCCTCTGACTCGATTTCAGTGGCTTCCACTTCATCGAGGGCATTGACTTCCTCTCATGGATTTCAGGTTTCTTCAAAGTCCAATCATAAAAATAAGATGAAGTTTCTGGCTGCTCCCAAATCCTCGGCATTAGCGTAGAAGACCAATACCGAGACCAGAGAGAAGTCCCAGCATAAGCATCGTGACTCCCCTAGAGGTGCTTCTGATGCAGACTGGGCAGCCAAACAGCCCCAGCGGGGAGGATCTGTCCTCCAAAGCACAAGAGGGGCTCTGGGACGCTCCTGAGGCATTGACCTCTGGAGAGATACCAGTTCTATGTTCTGGGATGGTGGCTCAGAGCCCCATAGGTAATTCCACCCAGACATTGGCCATCTCTCTAGACCAGCGCATGCTGGCTCTTGAGAGGAGTTTGGCAGCACTCCCGGCAGCCTCAGTACCGATAACATCGAGGGTTCCAGGAGTGCAGGCTTCAGCACCCAGCCTACATCCAGGTTTATCGGCCCCAATGCCAGCCCATGAACCGGTATCATCGAAACACCCGAGGTCAATACCTTTGTTGGAACTAATCAATACCCCCGGTATCCAACAGACTCGAACCGCCATGGCTCTCGGTTCCGATACTTCTGAGTATCGGTATCTGCATCGACCTTCAGTGTCCATGAAGCATCGCGGTCGAACCCAAGACTGCCCATTCTTTGATTTCTTACCAGACTCTGATTACAGTTCTTCAGAATCTGATGGGGAATCACTCAATTCCCGAGAACTTCCAGACATTCCTTTGAACCGTTCACCGCCTCAGGAACAGCGTCAGTCCCCACCAGAAGATATGTCCTTTCAGGACTTCATACGTGATATGGCAGCAGGGCTTGCCATCACCTTAGCCTCGTAAAAGGAACTGAGGACAGAAGAATTGGAGACACTCCAATACCCTCCCATGCCTAAGGAGGCGGCTACCTTACCAGTGCATTGCATCCTGCAGAATCTTATGCGTTACATGTGGGAGATCTCGCTCACAGTTCTGCCTGTCAATAAGAGACTTGATACCATGTACCAGACTGCCCAGGCTTCCAAAAACCTCAGCTTCCCCACCACTCAGTGGTGGTGGAATCGGCAGTGTGCCAAATAAAGAGCTCTAGGAACCATTCATCCATGCCACCTGGCAGAGACTTGAGGACACTCTGTGCCTTTGAGCATCGATGCTTCCAAGCATGCCTGTTGGCCTCCAGAATTAACTCTTACATACTGTACATGGGCATATTTTTGAAGGATGTCACCAGAGATTTGGAAACTTTTATCCCTATGCTTCCTGAGGATAAGTGGTGTGCATTCAAGACACTCATCAAGCAAGGCCAAAATACCTCTAAATTTCTTACCAGGACCTCTTTTGATGCCTTTGAATTAACATGCAGAGTTTCAGCAGTCTTCATTGAGGCTCACAGGATGGCCTGGTTGCCAATATCCCATGTACTGGAGAACATCTTTTTGCCAAAGATTGGAAGGAAAAAACAGGGGAGATCGAAACACATGATCTCACCCTAAAATGCCTTTCCAGGAAAACAGCTGACCCATCCAACAGGAAGGCTCTTCCCAAGAAATCTTTCTATTCTAAAAAGAAGCGATATTGTCTTCTTGCTATCAACCTCAGGATCTCAGCAGAGGCAGCAGGGCCCTCGCCAACCCAAGAAGCCCAAGGCTCCTAAGCCTCAACCAGATGCACAGGCGCAACTTGCACCTGTTTTTTTACGCCTTCCTAGAGAGCATTGCCAGTCTGCCCCTGGAGGGTCCCCAGCCCCTCCACATAGCAGGTAGGCTTTGTCACTATACCCACAGGTGGCCCCTCATATCATCAGAGCAATGAACACTCCATATTGTTCAAAGGGGTTGTCTGCTTCACTTTGAAACCTTGCCCCACAACAACTTCACACAACCCCTTTAAAGCACATTCTTAAAAGAAGAGGTGACCACCTTGTCCTAGGGTGCCATAGACAGAGTTCCTCCTCTTAAGAAGGGATGGGCTTCTACTCTCCATACTTTCTCATGCCAAAGAAAACAGGAGGCTTCAGGCCCATCTTGGATCTGAGACCTAAACAGGTTCATGGTCCGAGAAAAATTCAAAATGATTTTCCTGGAAACTCTTATCCCAAACCTCTGGAGACACGATTGGCTGTTCTCTAGACCTAAAAGAGGTGTACATGCATTTAACTGATCCATCCCTTCCACAGACGATATCTGCGCTTCATATTTCAAAGAAACTGTTATCAATACCGGGTTCTCTCCTTCGGTCTAGCCTCTGCCCCAAGGGTCTTCACCAAATGCATGGCTGTCGTTGCTGCCTACCTACGCACCCTGGAGGTATTCGTCTTTCCTTACTTAGACGATTTGCTAATCAGGAGAGACTCCCCTCAAGAGGTAAAACTCCCCCTTCATCGCACCATCACGGTGCTCCAACGCCTAAACCTTATCATAAACTTCCCAAAGTCTCACCTCGCTCAAATCCAATGACTGGAGTTCATCAGAGACACTCAACAGGCCCGAGCTTTCCTCCACAGGACCATTGTGCCTGCCTCTTTGAGCTGGCAAATGGGATACAGAAGCAAACCCAAGTAACAGCTTGAGAGATGCTACGATTGTTAGGACACATGGCTTCCACTGTCCATGTCATCCCTTACATCCGATTACACATGCGACAAGCACAGTGGACTCTGTCTTCTCAGTGGACGCAAGTGAAGGGGCATTTCAGGGACAAGATCCACATCACACCCTCAACTGATCAAGTCCCTTCAGTGGTGGTGTTCCCCACAAAACCTACTCGTTGGGTCACCTTTTCAGACACTTCCACCTTGATGCACCCTGACGACAGATGCTTCCAAGCTGGTTTAGCGAGCACATCTGAACGACCTGACCACACAGTTACTGTGGACACCACAGGAATCTGCCATGCATTCATCTCAAAGCAGTGTACCTCCCGGGGGAACTCAATGTCCTAAGCTGACAGGCTAAGCCCTATCCTTCCTCCACACAAATGGACCTTGCATCGGGAGATGGCTGCTCATATCTTCCAAACATGAGGAGCCCTACTCATAGAACTTTTTGCCACTCTGCAAAACACACAGCTTCCACTCTTCTGTTCCAGGGATCCGTCACTACACCGGCAGGCCCTGGACACCTTCCTTCTCCATTGGGGACAGGGACTGCTCTATGCATTCACTCCCATCCCCTTGATACCCAAGACGCTGTTCAAGGTACAGGCTGACAAGGGCTTGATGATTCTTATACTTGTAGCTCCCTTTTGGCCCTGTCAACCGATGATTCTCTTGTTTCTTCGCCTTGTGCAGACTCAACCACTCAACCTAGTATGTGTGCCCGACCTTCTCTCTCAGGACCATGGGACACTTCTCCATTCCAGTCTTCATTCCCTACGCCTGACAGCATGGCTGCTGAAGGGCTAGTGCTTGCCGACCTCGACCTACCACAGGTGGTCAAGGATGTCCTCTTTGCATGTTCTAAGATTCCACCAAGCGATCTTATGCCTTCAAATGGTGTAGATTTGCCCTCGGGTGCTCCCCAAAGGGCCTTGCGCCCTTTTCGTGCCCAGTGGAGTCGCTTCTACAATATCCCCTGTACTCTATTCCACCATGACAAGGTGGTTATCCGTACCCATCCAAACCAGTCGGTAATCTTCCTGATTTTCTTCCCTGGACCACATGCGTTTTGGGCTGAAGCAGTGCTACACACTTTAAACTGCAAGCCAACGCTAGCCTACTACTTCGATAGAACTAAGGATCACAGACAATCCTCTCAGTTGTTCATTTCCTTTGATCCTAGTCACCTTGGTCTACCAGTAACAAAACATATTCTATCTAGATGGATTGCAGATTGCATTTCTTTTGCTTATGCACAAGCAGGACCCCCCTTTGGAGGGTCATGTCACTGCTCATAATGTGTGGGCTATGAAAACCTCTGTATCCAATCTCCGTTCAGTACCCATTGAGGACATCTGCCGGGCAGCTACCTGGTCCTCCATTCATACTTTTGCTGCACACTGCTGCCTGGACAGAGACTCCTGTCGGGATGCTGTCTTTTGGCCAACTGTACTCCAGCATCTTTTTGGGACTGAAACTCAACTCCTACTCTCCATCACGGACTTCTACAAGATACCAGACTATCATAGGGGGAGTATCGCCTCCTGGAATCGAGTCCAATGGCCCACAACTCTTCCAAACTCTTTGGCTTCAAGGTTTTTTATCTCGGAGATCACACTGCTCTCCTCCTCATACCAGCCTGGTACCTGGGAGCTAGTCCCATATGTGAAGACTACAATCCTGCTTGTTCCTGAAGATACCGTAGTTACTCACCTGTAACAGGCGATCTCTGGGAACAGCAGGAATCAGTCCTCACAACCCTCCCTCTCCAAGAAGTGGTAGGGTTTATTTTATTATTCTCAGCTACAAACTCGACTGAGGAGAGGAGTTGGGAAGGCAGGCATGCAGGTGCAGTGGAATGCTCCGGAAGGCTTTCCTGTTGTATGCTGGAGATTCCTGCTGTTCCTGGAGATCACCTGTTACAAGTAAGTAACTACGCTATATCATGTCCAGCTGTACTCTATTTTGTTAGACAGACTCAGTACTTATTTACTCATTTGTTGCTCCTTTCAGGCATGTATAACATTAACATGGCTACTTCAAATTTGTGATTGTGTTATTGTTATTGTTACAGTTAAACTAAATCAACATGGACTATCAGCGTGATTCAGATAGCGTATGCAATGGATTTTCTGGCCCTCAAAAGAATACCATTTCCTTGGTGGCTGAAGGTCATGGGCAGCAAATTTTAAATGTACTACAGAGTTTCCGAGATCAGAAAATGTTCTTTGACTTCAACATAATTGTGAAAGATGAAATTATTCCCTGCCACCGTTGTGTCCTGGCAGCATGCAGTGACTTCTTCAGGTAAAACTTTGAACTGCTTTATTGAACTTGGTAAGCCTCGACTGCACAGTCTCAAATGAGTAGAAGGAAGTATAGACTAATATTTAGTGCTAAAGACAAGTTCTAATTGTCTCTCCAGTCCAACCAAGACGCATGGGTTATGCTCATCCACTATCAGATGGAGACTGAGAAACACCGAGTTGAAAACACTTCTCCATATTAAGTAGCCTGTACCCTCCTGCCAAGCCAGTATTTGTCAACCTCCAGCAGGTGGATGAGCATAGCCTGTGCTGTTTTGCTGGTACTGGTTGCTGCTGGGCTGCATTGGGGTGCAGAACCCAGAGAATTCAGGTGTCCCCCCCCCCCCCCCATTCTCTCCTAGCCAACCCTCAGTTTTACCTTTGAGTCCGCAGCTTAGTGGTTGCTTCTTCTTTCCATCTCCCCAACTCTTAGGTGAGAGCCAGGGGTTGAGTCTTGTTCTGCCCTCTCTTCTTAGGGGTATCCTTCCATCCTATTTACCATTTTGGTGGCTCTTCTCTGTACCTTTTCTAATACTATATCCTTTTTAAGATACAGTGATCAGAATTGCACACAATATTCAAGGTGTGGTCGCACCATAGAACGATACAGAGGCATTATAATATCCTTTGTTTTATTTTCCATTCCGTTCTTTGATACTTAGCATTCTATTTGCTCTCTTAGCCGCTGCTGCACACTGGGCGGAGTGTTTTAACATGTTATCCACGATGACGCCTAAATCTTTTTTGTGGGTGGTGGTTCCTAATGTGGAACCTTACATCGTGTAACCATAGTTTGGGTTGTTCTTTCCTAGGTGCATAACTTTGTACTTGTCCACTTTAAATTTCATCTACCATTTGGATGCCTAGTCTTCCAACTTATCAAGATCCTCTTGCAATTTTCCACAATCCTCATGGGTTTTAACAACTTGAAATAGTTTTGTGTCATCTGCAAATTTCATAACCTCACTTGTTATTCCCTTTTCCAGGTCATTTATGAATATGTTAAAAAGCAGCGGACCCAGCACAGATCCCTGGGGTACTCCATTATTCACCTTTCTCCATTGGGAAAATTGTCCATTTAGCCCTACCATCTGCTTTCTGTCTTTTAACCAGTTCCTAATCCACAATAGTGCACTACCTCCTATCCCATGACTTTTTAGTTTTGCCAAACGTCTGTCATGAGGGACCTTGTCAGAGGCTTTCTGGAAGTTCAGACAAAGGTGAGTCTGTTGATATAGTGTTTCTATAGTGTATTACACCTTCAAAAAAACATAACAGATTAGTAAGATAAGATCTTCCTTGTTTAAGCCATGTTGGCTGTCTTCCATTAAGTCATGACTATCTATATGTTCAGTAATTTTGTTCTTTATGATGGTTTCTACCATTTTTCCCTGTACTGACGTCAGGCTCACAGGTCTGTAGTTTTTAAAAATTGATGTTACATTGGCCATTCTCCAATCTTCAGGTAATACAGATGATTTTAATGACAGTTCACAGATTACTTATAGCAGGTCTGCAATCTCATATTTCAGTTCTTTCAACACCCTTGGATGTGTACCTTCCGGTCCAGGTTATTTGCTATTCTTCAATTTATCATATAGTTGTAATACATCTTCCCGGTGTATAGATATTTCTTTCAATTTTTCCACAGTATCACCTTTATATACTACTTTAGTCATGGGTAACATCCCTATATCTTCCTCAGTAAAGACCAAAGCAAAGAACTCATTTAGTCTCTCTGCTATGGCCTTGTCCCCTCTTAGTGCCCCTTTTACTACCCCTCTATCATCTAATGGTCCAACTGACTCTCTCACAGGTTTTTTGCTACGAATGTACTTGAAAAATTCTTTATTATGTGTTTTTGCTTCCACAGCGAGCTTCTTCTCAAATTCTCTTTGCCTGCCTTATCAATGCCTTGCATTTAACTTGCCAGTGCTTGTGCTGTTTCCAGTTTTCGTCATTTGGCTCTTTTTTCCATTTCCTGAAAGATGCTTTTTTGGCAACAGCTTCTCTGACCTCCCCTTTAAACCATGCTGGCAGTTTTTTGGGCTTCCTTCCACTTTTCTTAAAGTGTGGAATACAGTTGGTCTGGGCTTCCAAGATTAGTATTTTTAAGCAACACCCAAGCTTGATGTAAGTCTTTAACCTTTGCAACTGCTCCTTTTAGTTTTTTCATAGCTATTTTCCTCATTTTATCATAGTCTCCCTTTCGAAAGTTAAAAGGTAGTACTGTGGATTTCCTTACCATCCCTCCTCCATTAATTAAATCAAACGTGATTATGCTATGATCACTATTGGCAAGTGGCCCCAACACCCTTATCTCTTGCACCATATCTGGTGTTTCACTAAGAACTAGGTCCAAAATGGATTCCTCTCTTGTCGGTTCATGAACAAGCTGCTCCAAGAAGCAGTTATTTATTTCATCTAGAAACTTTATTTCCCTTGCATGTCCTGCTGTGACATTGACCCAGTCAATACTGGGGTAATTGAAATCACCCATTATTATTACTGTGCTGTAACGTTTGTTAGCTTCCCTGATTTCTTTGAGCATTTCATCATCCATTTGTTCATTCTGGCCAGGCTGTTGATAGTACACCCCCACTGCCATCGCCTTCCACTTTCTACAGGGAATTTCAATCCATGGAGATTCTACAGCAAATTTTGTTTCCTGCAAAACTTTAATCCTTTGTGACCCAATGCCCTCTGTAACTTAGAGCGCAACCCCTCCACTAATTTGATCTGTTCTATCATTACGATATAGTTTGTACCCAGGTTATCACAGTGTCCCACTGGTTGTCTTCCTTCCACCATGTCTCTGAGATACCAATCATTTCTAACCTCTCATTTAGTGCTATATATTCTAACTCTCCCATCTTATTTTTTAGACTTCTAGCATTTGCATACAAGCATTTTAGAGACTGTATTTTATTCATATTAATCTGGCTATCATAAGTTAGGGGTAATTGGGAAATCTTTAAGCTCTGTCTGCTCCCTACTCAAGGGCATTTGGGCTACTTTTGTCTTTATTGGAACCTCTCTGCTGATACGCCCTAACTTCATTCTTTTAATAGTATCCTTCAAGGTTACATTGTTCTGAACCATGCGCTCTAGGGTGACTGTCTGCTCTCCCCTAGTGTCTAGTTTAAAAGCAGCTCTATCTACTTTTTAAAAATTAATGCCAGCAGCCTGGTTCCATCCCAGTTAAGGTGAAGCCCATCCTTTCGGAAGAGCCTTCCTTTCCCCAGAATGTCCCCCAGTTCCTAACAAATCCAAAACCCTCATTCTTGCACTATCGTCTCATCCACGCATTGAGACTCCAGAGCTTTGCCTGCCTTTTGGATCCTGCACATGGAATGGGAAGCATTTCGGAGAATGCTACCCTGGAAGTTCTGGATTTCAACTTCCTACCTAAAAGCCTAAATTTAGCTTCCAGAACTTCCCTACCACATTTTCCTATGTCATTGGTACCAACATGTAGCAAGACAGCAGACTCCTCCCCAGCACTATCTAAGACCTTGTCTAGGGGGCGCGTGAGGTCCGCTACCTTCACACTAAGCAGGCATGTTACCAGGTGATCCTCACGTCCACCAGACACCCAGCTATCTACATGTCTAATGATCAAATCACCAGCTGTAATGGCTGTCTTAACCCTTCCCTCATGGGCACATGGCCCTGGAGAAACTTCCTTGGTGCGAGAGGGTTTTACATCACCTGGAGGACAGGTCCTAGCTACAGGATCACTTCCTGCCACACCAGGGTGATGCTCTCCAGTCATGTGACCTCTCTCCATGGCAACAGGAATGCTGCCAGACTGGAGGTGGGACTTCAGTACTATATCCCTGTAGGTGTCGTCTATGTACCTCTCTCTTGCTTATGTCCTGCAAGTCTGTTACTCTAGCCTCCAGAGATCAGACTCTCCCTGAGAGCAAAAAGCTCCTTGCACCTAGTGTACACGTAAGACCCCTCACCAACTGGGAGAAAATCATACATGTGACACTCAATGCAAAAGACTGGAAAACCCCCATCTTACTGCTAGACTGCTGCTGTCTGCATCTTAGTTTTAAGGTTTTGTTTGGGTATTTAAGTTCTTTACCTACTAAGGTTGGTAGGGATACTTATACTAATAAAACTACACCTAATACATTTAATGTACTTGTTCACCTGAAGCTTAATTAATCTCAGGTCCTTAATGTATGCCTGATGTGGACAAACAGCTGCGCCTGAGAGGGAATATGGCACCTCCTTTCCTTTGAGAGGTTTATGCACCTATAAAGCTACAATTATCCCAGGGGTGGGTGGGTGGGTGTTGGGGGGGAGGGAGGGAGGGAGGGAGGGAGGGAAGAAGACTTATTAAAAGCTGGCTGATACACAGTACCCTGTCCTGTGCTTCTGTGGTAATCTGTGATCAATTTCTAGGGGGAGTCCCACATTCCTTGCTTGGATAGAGGGAGTCTTGGGTTCTAAATTTAACCAGAAAGCTCTCTGCTGTGTTTTAAATTTAAACTGAAAGCTCTTTGCTGCTACTAGGCCCTGACTGATTTAACAAATACACTGGGTTCACAGATTAATCGGCTTTAATCTAAAGAATTCCTTTTTCCCCAACATTTAGAAAAATTCCCAGAAGTCAATACTTACTATTGCAGAAGTAGCCGTCCCCTTTTGTAGTCTTTCACTATGCCCCGGACATTCATAAATCACTTCAAAGGATTGCTAATGACTGGATGGAGCTGATTCAAACCTATACTGCCAACTGGACTCTGCAATTTTTCTCCTGGTGGGGGCACTTGGAAATCATAAAGATGGTACTGGTTCCCAAGATCAACTATATCTTAAGAATTTTACCCCCTTCTATACCCCGCAGCCTTCTATAAAAGGTTAGAAAAGAGGCTCCTAACTTTTTTATGGCAAAGTAAACCTCCCAGAATAGTGAGCTGGAAAATGAAACTCCCGAAGTCTAAAGGGGGTGCCAATTTCCCTGATTTTAGGTGGTACCACCTCTTCTATATTCTTAAACAAGGCACTCACTGTAGTGCAGAAATACCAGCTCCACATGAACCCTTATGGGTGCGACTGGAGAGAAATCTGCTAACATCTACCCCATTGTCTCTACAGATTGCCATGTCCAGTGGGGACCAAAATGACGCGCTCTCAGTCATTTGGTGTCCATGAGTGGCCTTCTCCTTGTTAACCGCACCCTCTAAGGAATTTACCATGTATGCAAAAAATATGCCTCTTTGGGAGAATCCTCGCTTTAGAGTGCCATAGTCACCCCTTTAGATGGCGACTATGGCAGCTACAGGGTATTTGGACTATTGGACAACTCTTTCCTCCTCATTCAAGCTCTTCAGTGTCCTATAGAAAGAATATAATCTTTCCTCCTCACTGTTTTTTTTCAGTGGTATCCACTTCACCATTGCCACACGTACTATAGAGGATTGCGCATTCTTAGAGTTCCGGAATATTGCTGCCTCCAAAAGAATGATCTCAGTGATTTATACTCTGTTTAGGAATGGGATTGGCCGCCAGTGCACTGTGGTAGAAAAAGGTTGGGAGATGGATTTGAGAGAGCTTCCCTCATGACAGGCATGGGGCAAATTTTGGGGGGCCATCTATTAGGACATCCTACACAGCAGCCCTATTGCAAACAATGTATTTCTTAGCACACAGAGCATACAACACTCCAGCCCGCTGAGCAAAGTGGAACCCCCCCCAGCAAGGTAACTGCTGTTGGTCCTGTATCACAGCGCAAGGCACTCTCTCACACATGCTTTACACATGTCCCAATACACTTTGCCACTGGCAACGTGTGTGGTCCTGAATCTCACAGATCCTGTGAGTGACTGAGCCCTTTACCTATTGGATAATTATATACAAATCATTGGCAGGCCTCCCATCATTGTGTGAAGAGGACCACTTCTTGTTGGACATTATGATTAGTCTAGCGCTTAAACTAGTACTGTCCATTGGAAAAATTCCACACAGTTGGATGTTGCACACTGGTGGAGTCTGCTAAGCCTCCATTGCTCATATGATGAACTTTATTCCCAAAAGAATCCATCACACCAGACTTGCAGATTGAAATGGCAAAATCTAGATAATTATGTTGCTAAAAGTAGGATTTTCATCTAAACAACAGATGTGGATTTTTTTTTTGGTGGGGGGGATGATTTCCTTCTGTATAAATATTCTACCTTGCCAATATGTTAAGGACTTGGAACAGGGAGGGGGGTGGTGGTGTTCCTGAGTTTCAAATGTTCTGTGTTGTTTTTTTTTAATTCTATACTGTTGAAAATCATTTAAAATAAAAAGTTAAAAAAAAATTAAAGTTAGAGGAAATTTAGAATGAATGTATAATGTTGACAAATGCTTTTTTTATTTGGGAGAGTGAGGGTGACTTTTTTTTTTTTTTTACTGACAGATGCTGTAGCTTACTTGTATGAATGTCTTGTGATTACTGTATTTTTACTTCCAGAGCCATGTTTGAAGTAAACATGAAAGAAAGAGATGATGGGAGCGTTACTATTAGTAATTTGACCCCCAAGGCAGTAAAAGCTTTTCTTGATTATGCCTATACAGGAAAAACTGAAATAACAAATGACAGTGTGGACATGCTATTCCAGTTGTCATCGTTTCTTCAAATTCCACTTCTTTCCAAAGCTTGCAGTGATTTCCTAATAAAATGTATCGACCTTACCAATTGTTTGCAGTTGCTGTCTATATCTGAAAGTTATGGCTCTGCTTGTTTGTTTGATCATGCCTTGAAGTTTGCTGTGCAGCACTTTTCCTTACTACTCCAGTCAAGTGATTTCTTAGATCTGAATGTTGAGGTATTAGAAAAATGTATAGATGCAGATGAACTAAATGTTTCTGAAGAAGAATTAGTTTTGAAAGCCATCCTTTCTTGGACAAAAACAAACTTGGAAACAAGACAGAAGTATCTGCCTGGTTTGATTCAAAAAGTAAGATTACATCATTTACCTAAAATGACGCTGCAGGATTTTCTCCAGACTGAAAGCCAACTGCTTAAAAGCACCAACTGCTTGATATTAATCAAAGATGCAATAAAAAACATTGAAAACTTTTGTGGACTTTTCCCAGATGCTAGGTGTTCAACAACTGAAAAATATATCTTTGCTCACAAAACTGAGGAAGATGGAGAAAATCAACACACTTTTTGCTATAATATTAAAACTGATAAGTGGGTAGAGCTGCCAGAAATACATATTATGGATTTACCTGGGTCAAGTTTATCTAGCTATGGAGAAAAAATATTCATAACTGGGGGTTGTAAAGGAAACTGCTGTAGAGCTGTACGACTCCATATTGCTGAGCCAAATCATGATGCCACTGATGAAACTTGGTGCTACTGTCCAGTTAACAATGATTCCTATTTAGTGGCAGCTATGAAAAAGCCTCGGACCATGCACACATCAGTCATGGCCTTGAATAAATTGTTTGTTATAGGTGGAAAAACTAAAGGTCCTCAAAACATCAGAAGTCTTTTAGAGGTGGAGTCATACCATCCACTTTCCAAACAGTGGAAGTCAGTGAGTCAGTTACCAAGAGGAATATACTATCCAGAAGCAAGTGCATGCCGAAATATAATTTATGTCCTTGGATCTGAAGTGGAAATTGCCGATGCATTTAATCCATCCCTCGACTGTTTCTTTAGTTATAATGCTGAGACTGATCAGTGGTCTGAGCTTGTAGCAGAATTTGGGCAATTTTTTCATGCCACTTTAATAAAAGCTGTCTCAATCAATCATACTTTATATATATGTGACCTCTCTACCTATAAAGTTTACAGCTTTTGCCCAGAAATGTTTGTTTGGAAGGGAGAAGGGTCATTTGAATGTGCTGGCTTTAATGCAGGAGCAGTGGGAATAGAAGACAAAATTTATATATTAGGAGGTGATTATGCTCCAGATGAGATCACAGATGAAGTACAGGTATACCACAGCAACAGGTCGGAGTGGGAGGAAATTTCACCAATGCCAAGAGCCTTAACAGAATTTTACTGTCAGATAATTCAGTTTAATAAACACAGAGACCCATGGCAGTGTCTAGTCACTTGTGAAGATGATGAGCTTTAAAATTAGTTCATGTTGATATCTTCAGTTCATGCATGACAAAATAGCAAACTTTTATTATTGTAAATATTTTATTTGACACTGTTATGTTCTAAACACAGGATACTGTTTTGCAGGGTTCTAGCTATATGTAAATACTGCAAAGCTTTTAATGATTAAGCATAGAGGTTGAGCTAGAGTGGTGTTTGTGTTTCCATTGAGCATCTACATACTCATATGCTCCCTCTCTTTATATACATATACATATATATGCACACACTCACATACTATATATATATATATATATATATATTTATATATATATATAAATGGAAGGAGCGGTATATAAATAACCTGTTAATTAAATTAAATTAAATATGTATGCGGTGGTGATGATGTTAAGTGTTGTTGATATGGTGTCAGCTCATGGCGACCCTCTGGATAGTTGTCCTAAACTGTTCGGTCTTCAGTCAGGCAGCTCATTGTTGATAGAGTGACATCCATAGCTGCTGTTATTGTATCGATCCATCTCAATGCAAGCCTTCCTCTTTTGCATTGACCTTCAGCCTTGACAAGAATGATGTCTTTCTCTAATGATCTCTCTCTTCACATGATGTGTAAAGTATAAAATGTATAAAAGTCGAAGTCTTGTCATCTGAGCTTCTAAAGAAAGCTTAGATTTGATTTCCTCTTGTACTGACTGGTTTGTTCTTCGTGCAGTCCATAGTATACACAGTATTTTTTGCAAGCACCATAATTCAAAGATAGACCAGAAGAAAATCAATCTTTTTCGCTGCCCAACTTATTCCCTGACTCCCAACAATAGTGGTCTTTATGGGCTTCCGAGCTCTTGTATAACAAAAAGGAATCCAACTCCCATCTGCCACATGTCCAGTCTTTAGCACTTCTCCAGGAATCCTGCAGGGCTTTGGCTTCCAGACCCTGACTTCCAGACTCTTCAGCATAAAAACAGAAGCAGTATATCCGCTTTCCCCAAATCCCAATAGTACTGAAGCCACTCCAGCTTTAAACAGCCAGTCTGGGTTCGGTGAGGCCAAGAAGGAAAAACACGCCCTCTTCTTCTTTTCTTGCAAAAGTAACAATCTTTCTGCTTATACTAGCCCTTTTAACAAAGCCACTTTTATATTCCTGCAGAAGAAAAAAAAGGTTTTTGTCAAAATAGCCAACTTTAACACCAGCTTTCTTCAAATACAGGCAAACCCTTGCTCCTTTCTTCTCTCTTTAGCTGGGAGATGCACCACTCCTGATGACTCTGGCCTGCTCAGTAGCTGTCCTTCCACAGTGCCAACCCCTTTTGGCCTGCTTTGTTACTGGAATCCCAAAAATAAGGTAGGTAAATCTCACAGTTGTCAATAGCTGGTTTTCTGATACGCTATATCTTCTGAATCATTGACAGCTTTATGACAGTGCTGGATCTCCATGGGCTCAGGTAATGGGTTGGTGCTGGGCTGGCCAGGAGTCAGGCAGGCTCCACAGCGGAACATCCTTCTCCATCATGGGTGCTTATCACATACCAATTAGATTCCCAGAGAGGAACATCTTCCATACCCTCCTCCTTCGCTGCCAGGGACATGGTTAGGTTACCAGCCCCTCCCCCTTAAGATTGGTTCTCCCTTAGTGACAGTCACATTTCTCATCCCAGGCCCGTCTAGCCTCCCTATAGGTCTTTGTCTGCAATTGCTCTCCCCAAGGAAATTAGATACTCTTTGACATTTGAAGGGCCACCTCCCCCCCCCCAACCCTTCGGAAAGTTCTGCTCTGAACAGTTTTGGAGCGGTCTGTCCTAGAAATTGCTCCCTTCTATGAGACTGTAGCTGTCACAATATATATATATAGAGAGAGAGATTTTACCTTTCTATAAAATACCCAAATTATCGCACAGTGCAAAGCCTGGCAGTATTTGTTGAGGGCATTTGCTCACATGTTCCCATACAGCTACTGAATGGGGAAAATTTTCACCACGCTGTAAGTGTAGAACAGTGAGGATGCACTTAACTGCCTCTGAATTAGAAGACAGTAAGTGCATGCACGCTGTGTACATCAGTGACCGTGTGCAGTAAGCTACTATGTGCTAGCTGCAAGGTGCAGGATATGTAGTTAGAATGCAAATTAGTTGATGTCATGCCAATGCAGTAACACTGCTAGTTCCTTTCTGCACTTCAGTAAAAGGGCCACTTTGTTGTACATGATTTGAACTTGATTGCAACTTTAATTTGAACTGGAAACACAGCAGAATTAAACTCCAGTTGTTAATTATTTACTTATTTAAATAACTTATGTAAGAACTGCTTTATGATTGCCTCGAGCATGCATTTTCTCTGTCATATTTGGCTGCTGCATAGTAGTTCACATTCTGCTAATCAAGGAATAAAGCTAATTTAAAAAAGAGGTGTTATGGGGATAGTGCTTTATTACCAAACCTACCAGATAAAAAAGGCAAAACATTAGAGGATCAACCCAGTGGCTTAGTGGTCCCTGCTTCAGTCCCTGAATTGAGTCTTCTGCAGCCCATGTTGTTGGGGCTGGTGATGCAACTGAAACAGCGCTCACAGTCCTGAGGGGAGGGAGTTGCGGTCACTGTTCAAGGATGACATCTAGTAGTTGCTGGATTTAGAAGGGTGCATGGCCTCTAGCCAGCCAACAACTGTTACTTTAGTGATGCGACAGACTAGCTACATGGGGGGGAGGGATATAAAAATAGAGGAAATATCCCTTTATACTTCTGAATGACAATCTGATCCTGTCTCTGGGTTCATTTAGTTGCTTCTTTAAGCCTCCAGCTTAAGTGTTGGTATGTGAATGTTAAGTATTTCTATCCATTCCGTGATGTATGCATTAGCATTAGGTTAGAGGTCGACACCACACTTGAATCTTTGTTATTTTGGATATAAACATTAAATGTTTCTGTATAGTCCTGCTAAACCAGTCCAAACAAGTGGATTGTGGTGTTCTACCAACAAATGTGGGGATAGAGAAACATTCCAGAGGCTTTTTATGACCTCATCCTGCCATTAACAACCAGTGCCCCTAGGGGCATACTTCAGTATTTATCTGTCTCCAGCAGATGGTGGATACAAGTTTTTACAGTTCTGATGAAATCTGGAAAAAGCTCTGAGAGAGATTGATTTTTCTCCAGGACCAAGCAGGAAGTCAGTCCTCACTTATGGGTGACGTCGGCGCCGACGGAGCCCTCGCGGAGCAATTTTCCCCAGCTTTCAAAGAAAGCCTTTGGGAATTGCAGCGCGCATGCGCGGTCCTCTTCCCGCCCAAGGGTGCCATCTTAGCCAGTCTTCTTTTTTCCGCGGAGCCCTACAGACGTACCCGTCGTGTCCCCGCGAAAAAGTTGATTTTTTCTTCAGAATTTCTCTGTTTTTCCATTCGGTTCGACGCCGGTCTTTTTCCCGCCGGACTCGCGACGCCGGTCTCGAGTCCTCTTCTTATTTTTCGGTTTTTCTGACTTAGTCAGTTTTCGTTTCGGTTTTTCCCTGGCAGCCCGGTCCTTTGACCTCGCCGGGGCCCTTTTTCCCCCGATGGCTGCCAGTGGTTTCAAGCGGTGTGGTCAGTGTGACCGAAATATGTCACTAACTGACACACACGACTTTTGCCTCCGCTGCCTGGGCCCGGATCATGAAGAAATGATCTGTGGGCCCTGCGGCAAAATGTCCTCCAAAGCGTTGAGAAGTCGGCGGCATCAGCGGGATAGGATCTTCGCTGACCCCAGCCGTACCCGGACCTCGTCGGAGGCCTCCGCGTCCAAGGGTTCCAGCTCGGACCGTCGCCGGAGTACCTCCGACAGGGGTTCTCCCTCCGGGGACCATCGACGTAAGGTGAAACCCGCGAGGGCGGCGTCGGTGGACGCTCCTGGCTCCGCGAGGGCCAGGTCGCATAGCCCCGATAGCCGTCCCGGGTCCTTGGAGAAGGAGCATCTCACGAAGCGACCTCGCCTGGAGTCGGAGCTGCCTGCTCGGGTAAGTCCTGTGGTACTCCTGGACTCGCCTCCGAGACAGCCGACGTCGGGCCCGACGCCGTCGGGGCCCGAGTCGGGGGCTGCTGGGTCACCTGAGCTCGGACTCAGGTTGACGGCCTTGGAGAGCAGATTGTCTGCCTTCATGGACCAGCAGCGGGCACTGCTCGCTGGCTTCGCTGGCGCCGCTGCCCCGACCGCCGGGACGTCGACGTCCAAGTCGACCCCGGAGACCGAGCCGATCCTCGAGTCGATGCGAACTCGAGTCGATCCTCGGTCGAGGTCACCCTCGGCCTCCCGTTCGGGACCGAGGTCGCCGACGCCGACTCCCTCGGCGTCGGGGCGGCAGGCGCCGCGCCCTGCCCGGGCCGACCCCACCGAGTCCTCGTCGGAGTCGGTCTGGGAGTCTGAAGAGGAAGAGTCGCCTGATTCTTTCCGGACTCAGTGTGTCCCCTCGGACTCACCGGAGTCCGAACCTCGGAAGCAGTCCCCCCCGGACTTCGTCAGGGATATGGCCAAGGCTTTGGCCTTCCCTGCGGACCCCGAGGAGGAACCTCGAGCCGAAGAGCTCGACGCCCTCCAGTATGACTCTCCCGCAAGGGAACACTTTACTGTACCGGTTCCTCCCATGCTGGAACGACTACTCTTCCGCATGTGGGAGAGTCCGGCCACCTCGCCGGTCCTGAGCAAGCAGGTCGATTCTATCTATCGAGTCCGCAAGAGCCCTGGCTTCCAAAAAGCACAGCTACCACACCATTCCATAGTAGTGGAATCGGCCATGCATCGGCTTAAGAGCCAGAAGATGCACTCCTCGGTGCCTCCTGGCAGGGAGGCCCGTAACCTGGATGGCCTTGGTAAGAAGTGTTTCCAGGGCTCTATGCTTGCGTGTCGTGTCCAGACCTACCAGCTATACATGGGCATGTATCTCCGAGACCTGGCTAAAGAGCTAGCCGGATTCTCCGCTGGTTTGTCCGAGGAACCCTTGCGGAGGTTCCTGGCCTTGTCCACTGGTATTCGGGAATGCTCAAAATTCATATCCCGAGCAGCCTACGATGGCTTTGAAGCGTTGGCTCGAGTGGCCGCAGCCGGCATCGGTGCCCGCCGACAGGCTTGGCTTCAGTCATCTGACCTTGAGCCCTGGGTGCAGGACAAGTTGGTCGATGTCCCCTGCCGAGGCGAAAACCTCTTTGGCAAGCCCATGGCTGAAAAGGCTGCGCAAATTGAGACGGAGACTCTCACCAGGACTAGGCTTTCTAGGAAGACCTCCGCCCCTTCCCAGAAAAAGAAGGGCTCGGGAAAGAAGTCCTTTTACCGAGGAAGGCGGCTGCCTACAAACAATACCCCCATTATCAGGCCCCTGCAGCTCCCCAACAGGGCCAGCAGGCCAAGGGACGGGGTAACGGGTCCCGTAGGCAGCAAGCCCCCAAGCCTGCACCACCAGCCCCTGCTCAGCAGGGTGGGGTTTTTTGACTCACTAAGCATAGCCTCTCCCTCCCCGCTGGTTCCTCCCAGCACAGGAGGCCGGCTGGTTCACTTCGCCCACAGGTGGTCCAGCATCACCTCAGATGCCTGGGTGCTTCAAGTCGTGCGAGAAGGCTATCTTCTCCACTTCCACCAGGTCCCTCCCTCCTATTTTCCGGGAGAACCTCCACGACCCCCTCTGCACAGGGAATTACTCCTTCAGGAGTTAACAGGTCTTCTACAGGAACAGGCGGTGGAACCGGTGCCCCACCACCTGAAAGGTCAAGGCTTTTACTCCAGGTATTTTCTGATACCAAAGAGAACAGGAGGCCTCAGACCCATCCTGGACCTGCGCAACCTCAACAAGTTCCTCGTGCGAGAGAAGTTCAAGATGCTTACCCTTGGAATCCTTCTGCCCTACCTCCAGCAGGGAGATTGGCTATGCTCCTTGGATCTAAAGGATGCCTACACGCACATCCTCATCCACCCCAGCCACCGCCAGTACCTAAGGTTTGTGGTGGCAGGAAATCATTACCAGTACAGAGTACTGCCCTTTGGCCTGTCCTCCGCACCGCGAGTCTTCACAAAATGTCTCGCGGTGGTGGCGGCCCATCTCCGGCTTCACGGCCTCTATGTCTTTCCGTACCTCGACGACTGGCTCATCAGAGCAGCGTCCGCTCTGGAGGTCACCAACGCCACGCGCCGCACGGTGACTCTTCTGCAGCACTTGGGCTTTGTTATAAACTTCGCAAAGTCCACTTTGCTCCCCTCACAGGATCTCGAGTTCATCGGCGCAAGACTGCACACTCCTCAGGCACGAGCATACCTACCGCTCGACAGGGCTCAACGGCTCATGGACCTAGCCGGCCGTTTTCGCAGCCAGCCCCTGGTCTCCGCCAGGCGCTTCCTGAGACTACTCGGCCATATGGCTTCCACCGTCCATGTGACCCCCAATGCCCGCCTGAATATGCGGCCTGCTCAATGGTGTCTCCGCCAGCAGTGGCGACAAGCCACAGGCGGCCTAGCAGACCTTGTGTGCGTCTCCGAGCCGCTGATCTCGTCTCTCCGGTGGTGGCTTCAGCAGCCGAACCTGACATTCGGAATGCCCTTCCAGTCACCTCAGCCGGCCCGGGTGCTGACAACGGATGCATCCCTCCTGGGCTGGGGTGCGCATTTCCAAGGGGCACGTACTCAGGGCCTCTGGACCACGTGGGAGTCTGCTCAGCAGATCAACTTCCTGGAGCTCAGGGCGATCCGCCTGGCTCTCAAGGCTTTCTCCCACCTGACTTCTCACCAGTCCGTCCTTGTCCAGACGGACAATCAAGTTGCCATGTTCTACGTGAACAAGCAGGGGGGCACGGGCTCCTTCCTCCTCTGCCGGGAGGCACAGAAGCTCTGCTCTTGGGCCGTCAGTCACGGCATTCTCCTCAAGGCAGTTTATCTCCCAGGCCACGAGAATTACCTGGCGGACAAACTCAGCAGGATCCTTCAGCCGCACGAGTGGCGTCTGGATCCCTTGGTAGTTCAGAAGCTCTTTCTAAAGTGGGGCCTCCCCACGATGGATCTCTTTGCCAGTTCTCACAACCGGCAACTTCCTCGCTTCTGCTCTCGTCAGCCCCACCCCCTTCGGGTTGCGGCGGACGCTTTTCTACTCTCATGGTCGGGAAGCCTTCTGTACGCTTTCCCTCCCATCCCGCTAGTCTCTCGGACTCTTTTCAAGGTTCTCCGAGACAAAGCCTTCATGATCCTGGTGGCCCCTCGCTGGCCCAGACAGCCGTGGTTTCCGCTCCTGCTGCAATTAGCGGTGGAGGATCCATTCCCTCTGGGGTTTCAACCGGATCTCCTCACTCAGGATCAGGGGTCTCTGCTACACCCCAACCTCAGGTCTCTCAACCTAATGGCCTGGCTGCTGAGAAGGTAGTCCTTGCTCCCCTTCTCCTGCCGGCAGAGGTGGAGGAGGTCGTTCTGGCTTCGAGGCGACCTTCTACCCGCAAATGCTACGCCCTTAAATGGCGTCGCTTTTCCGTTTGGTGTACCCAACAGTCTCAGGATCCCTTCTCCTGCCCGGTGTCGGTGATCTTGCAGTACTTGCTACACCTCTCTAATCTGGGACTTAAGTCCAACTCCGTCAAAGTTCACCTCAGTGCTCTTTCGGCACATCATGTGCCGGTGGACGGCAGACCTCTCTCCAGCGACCCTCTCGTAGCGAGGTTTCTCCGAGGTCTCCTTCTACTTAAACCACCTCTGCGCCCGCCAGCGCCTGACTGGGATCTGAATGTGGTTTTACAGCGGATCACATGTCCGCCTTTTGAACCTATGGCTACCTGTTCTCTCCGTTTTCTTTCTTGGAAAACATTGTTCTTGATAGCCCTCACTTCCGCTAGACGCGTAAGTGAATTGCAGGCCCTCGTGTCTGATCCCCCTTACACTCGGTTCTACAAAAATAGAGTAGTCCTACGGACTCACCCAAAATTTCTTCCAAAAGTGGTCTCCCCTTTTCACATCAATCAGGAGGTGGTACTTCCAACCTTCTTTCCCAGACCACACTCCAGCTGAGCTGAAACGGTCCTCCATACCCTGGACTGTAGAAGGGCTTTGAACTTCTACCTTGACCGTACGCGGGAGCACCGTAAAGCTGCTCAGCTTTTTGTGTCTTTTGACCCCAATAAATTGGGGCTCCCGGTCTCCAAGCGTACTCTGTCCATCTGGGTTGCGGACTGTATCTCTTGGGCTTATGGGGCAGCCGGACTCTCCTTGGACGGTCGAGTCACGGCTCATTGCGTTCGGGCAAAGGCCACGTCAGTGGCTTACCTCCGCTCTGTTCCGCTGGCAGACATCTGCCGGGCCGCTACTTGGTCTTCGAGCCAGACTTTTGCGGTCCATTACTGTCTCGAGAGGGAGTCCCGCAGGGACAGTGCTTTCGGACAGGCAGTCCTCCGTAATCTCTTTGAGGTCTGAGCAACTCCTACCCTCCATCCCGGATGTGGGCTACCGGTGGGTAATAATTCAGCGAAGATTCCTTCCTTCTGTGCTGCTGAGCTAGAGGGAGCTCATTTTTGTGCTTAGGGTCTCCGGTAGCCTTGAGCTTGGGAGTCCCATAAGTGAGGACTGACTTCCTGCTTGGTCCTGGAGAAAGTGTAGTTACTCACCTGTAACAGGTGTTCTCCAGGAGCAGCAGGAATCAGTCCTCACAACCCTCCCTCCTCCCCTTGGAGTTGCAATCGTCTGCTTTAGTTTTTTTGCAAATTTTTATGCTGTCTTTTTTAGCTATGTCATCTGACTGGCTAAGATGGCACCCTTGGGCGGGAAGAGGACCACGCATGCGCGCTGCAATTCCCAAAGGCTTTCTTTGAAAGCTGGGGAAAATTGCTCCGCGAGGGCTCCGTCGGCGCCGACATCACCCATAAGTGAGGACTGATTCCTGCTGCTCCTGGAGAACACCTGTTACAGGTGAGTAACTACGCTTTTTCTCCAGGACCAAGCAGGAAGTCAGTCCTCACATATGGGTGACGTCGGCGCCGACGGAGCCCTCGTGCGGAGCATTTCCCCAGCTTTCAAAGAAAGCCTTTGGGAATTGCAGCGCGCATGCGCGGTCCCCTTCCCGCCCAAGGGTGCCATCTTGCTCAGTCTTCTTTTTTCCACGGAGCCGGACGGACGTAGTTCGTTTTTCCCCGAGGAAAAAGTTGATTTTCCCTATTTTTCTCTGGTTTGACGCCGGATCCTTTTCCCGCTCGGACCGATACGCCGGTATCGAGTCCTTTTCTCTCTTTTTCGGTTTTTGTCCTTTGTGACTGGCGTTCGCGCCTTTTTTCTTTTTTCCCTGGCAGCCCGGTCTTTTGACCTAGCAGGGGCCCTTTTTCCCCCGATGGCTACCAGCGGGTTTAAGAAGTGTGATTGATGTAAGAAACTTATGTCTCTTATCGACACACACGACTGCTGCCTCCATTGCCTCGGACCCGATCATGACCCGATGATGTGTGGTCAGTGTGGCAAAATGTCCTCGAAAGCGTTGAGGAGTCAGCAGCACCAGAAGGATCAAATTTTTTCTGACTCCGCGTCCGGCCGGGCCCGGACCTCGTCAGAGGCCTCAACGTCTCGGGACTCCGGCCCCGAGCAGCGTCGGGGTTCCTCTGAGCGGGGGTCTCTGCGGGAACAATGCAGGAAGAAGAAACCCATGAGGGCGGCGTCGGTGGACGCTCCTGGTTCCTCGAGGGCCAGGTCGCATAGCCCCGATAGCCGTCCCGGGTCTTCAGAGTCGGAGAGGCCTGCCAAGCATCCTCGTGTCGAGATGGAGTCTCCTGGACACGTAAGTGCTGTTGTCTTCGTGGACTCTCCTCCGAGGGAGCCGACGTCAGGCCCGACGCCGTCGGGGCCCGAGTCGGGGGCTGCTGGGTCTCCTGAGCTCGGACTCAGGTTGACGGCCTTGGAGAGCAGCTTTGCTGCCTTCATGGAACAGCAGCAGGCATTGATCGCCGGTCTCACCGATGCATCTGCCCCGACCACCGGGACCTCAACATCCAAGTCGATCCCGGAGGCCGAGCCGATCCTCCAGTCCATGCGGGCTCGAGTCGATCCTCGGCCACGGTCTCCCTCGACCTCCCGTTTGGGGCTGAGGTCGTCGACGCCGATACCCTCGGCGTCAGGGCGGAGGGCATCGGTGCCAGCCCGACCGGAGCCGCTTGATTCCTCCTCCGAGGAGTTGGGCTGGGAGACGGAGGGCGAAGAGTCACCCGACACTCATCGGACTCGGTGTGTCCCATCGGACTCGCCTGAGTCCGAACCTCGGAGACGATCCCCACCGGAGGATACCTGGTTCTCGGACTTCATGCGGGATATGGCCAAGGCCTTGGCCTTCCCCACGGATCCCGAGGAGGAGCCTCGAGCTGAGGAGCTCGAGGCCCTCCAGTATGACTCTCACCCGAAGGAGGCCTTTACTGTTCCGGTTCCTCCGATGCTGGAGCGGCTGCTCTTTCGCATGTGGGAGACCCCGGCCTCGACGCCAGTGTTAAGCAAGCGGGTCGATTCCATCTATCGAGTCCGCAAGAGCCCCGGGTTCCAAAAGGCACAATTACCGCACCACTCCATGGTTGTGGAATCGGCCATGCATCGACTGAAAAGTCAGAAGATGCATTCCTCGGTGCCTCCCGGCTGGGAGGCCCAGAACCTGGATGCCCTCGGTAAGAAGTGCTTCCAGGGCTCTATGCTTGCTTGCCGTGTCCAGACTTACCAGCTCTACATGGGCATGTATCTCCGAGACCTGGCAAAGGAGATTGCCGGGTTCTCTGCTGGTCTCTCCGAGGAACCTTTGCAGAGGTTCCAGGCCTTGTCCACCGGTATTCGAGAGTGCTCGAAGTTTATCTCTCGAGCAGCCTACGATGGCTTCGAGGCTTCGGCCTGAGTAGCCGGGGCCGGCATCGGTGCCCACCGACAGGCTTGGCTACAGTCATCCGACCTCGAGCCATGGGTCCAGGACAAGTTGGTCGATGTCCCCTGCCGAGGTGAAAACCTCTTTTGCAAGCCCATGGCTGGAAAGGCTGCAGAACTCGAGACCGAGACTCTGACCAGGACTAGGCTTTCCAGGAAAACCTCTGCCCCTTCTCAGAAGAAGAAGGGCTCGGGAAAAAAGTCCTTTTACCCGAGGAAGTCGTCTGCCTATAAACAATACCCTCATTATCAGGCCTCTGCAGCTCCCCAACAGGGTCAGCAGGCCAAGAGGCAGGGTCAAGGGCCCCGTAGGCAGAAGGCCCCCAAGCCACCTACACCGGCCCCTGCTCAGCAGGGTGGGGGTTTTTGACCCAAGCAGCATAGCCTCTTCTTCTCAGCTGACTTCTCTCAGCACAGGAGGCCGGCTGGCCCACTTTGCCCACAGGTGGTCAGCCGTCACATCAGATACCTGGGTTCTTCATATAGTCCAAAAGGGCTATCTTCTCCATTTTCACCAGGTACCTCCCTCCTATTTTCCAGGGGAGCCTCCCAGACCCCTTCTGCACAGGGGCCTACTCCTTCAGGAGTTAGCAAGTCTGCTAAAGGAACAGGCTGTGGAACCGGTGCCCCACCACCTGAGAGGTCACGGCTTTTATTCCAGGTACTTTCTGGTGCCAAAAAGAACAGGAGGCCTCAGACCCATCCTAGACTTGCGAAACCTCAACAAGTTCCTGGAGAGGGAAAAGTTCAAGATGCTTACCCTTGGAATCCTGCTGCCCTATCTCCAGCAGGGAGACTGGCTATGCTCCTTAGATCTAAAGGATGCGTATACTCACATCCTTATCCTTCCAGACCACAGACAATATCTCAGGTTTGTTGTGGGAGGAAACCACTATCAGTACAGAGTACTTCCCTTTGGCCTGTCCTCTGCTCCCAGGGTGTTCACCAAGTGCCTGGCAGTGGTGGCGGCCTACCTGAGGCTTCAAGGTCTCTTTGTGTTTCCGTATCTGGACGACTGGCTCATAAGGGGCCAATCTTCCCAAGAGGCCAACCAGGCCACCCTTCGCACTGTGGCTCTGCTTCAGCACTTGGGGTTTGTCATAAACTTCGCAAAGTCTACTTTGCTCCCGTCCCAGAACTTAGAGTTCATAGGGGCCAGACTAGACACTCTTCAAGCAAAGGCTTTTCTGCCTCTGGACAGGGCCCACAGGCTGATGGATCTGGCCAGCCAGTTTCGCAGCAATTCCATGGTCTCTGCCAGGCAATTCCTGAGACTACTCGGCCATATGGCTTCCACGGTTCATGTCACCCCCAATGCCCGCCTGCACATGCGACTTGCTCAGTGGAGCCTTCGCACTCAGTGGCATCAAGCCACAGGGGGCCTAGCGGACTCAGTGAAGATCTCTGACCTCCTGGTCTCCTCTCTGCAATGGTGGCTTCATCTTCCAAATCTGGTGCTCGGAGTGGTTTTTCAATCCCCTCCACATACTCAGGTGCTGACAACCGATGCCTCTCTTCTCGGTTGGGAAGCACATTGCCAAGGGACATGTACTCAGGGTCTCTGGACCCCTTGGGAGGCTACTCAACAGATAAACTTCCTAGAGCTACGGGTGATACGCCTAGTTCTGAGAGCCTTCTCCCACCTCGCCTCTCACCAGTCTGTACTGGTCCAGACGGACAATCAAGTTGCCATGTTCTATGTGAACAAACAAGGAGGCACAGGCTCCTTCTTTCTTTGTCAGGAGGCACAATGACTGTGCTCTTGGGCTGTCAATCACGGAATCCTTCTCAAGGCTGTCTACCTCCCAGGTCAGGAAAATTGTCTGGCAGACAGACTGAGCCGGATCCTACAATCACACGAATGGAGATTGAACCCATTGGTGGTTCAGCAGGTCTTTCTCAAGTGGGGGCTCCCCCCATGGATCTTTTCGCCAGTCCTCTGAACCGGCAAGTCCCCAGTTTTTGCTCCAGACAACCGCATCCTCTCAGAGTAGCAGCGGATGCGTTTCTGATCTCGTGGTCCACAGGCCTACTGTATGCGTTTCCTCCCACACCACTAGTGTCCAGAACGCTGTTCAGAGTCCTCAGGGACGGGGCTTCCTTGATTCTTATAGCCCCCAGGTGGCCGAGGCAACCGTGGTTTCTGCTTCTGCTACAGCTGGCGGTGGACACTCCTCTTCCTCTGGGGTTTCAACACGATCTCCTGTCTCAGGATCAGGGGACTCTCTTGCACCCCAACCTCCAGTCCCTTCATCTGATGGCCTGGCTGCTGAAAGGGTAGTCCTAGCTCCCCTACTACTACCTCGAGAGGTGGAAGATGTAGTCTTGGCCTCTCGGCGTCAATCCACCAGGAAATCCTACGCTCTTAAGTGGCATAGATTCTCCGTATGGTGTGCTCAGCACAGTGAGAATCCCTTCTCGTGCTTGGTAGCGGTAGTGTTGCAATATTTGCTTTACCTCTCCAATCTGGGACTTAAGTCTAACTCTGTCAGAGTTCACCTTAGTGCTCTCTCAGCACACCACTCGCCGGTGGACGGCAGGCCTCTTTCTAACCACCCTTTGGTGGCTCGTTTCCTCAGAGGCCTTCTTTTGCGTCCACTGGCCCCTGAGTGGGATCTGAATGTGGTCTTACAGCGGCTTACTTCTCCGCCTTTTGAACCTATGGCTACCTGCCCTCTCCGTTTTCTCTCCTGGAAAACTTTATTTCTGGTAGCTCTCACCTCTGCTAGGCGAGTGAGTGAACTGCAGGCACTAGTGTCTGATCTTCCTTACACTAGGTTCTACAGGAATAGGGTAGTCCTACGGACTCACCCTAAGTTTCTTCCTAAAGTTGTCTCACCTTTTCACCTCAATCAGGAGGTGGTTCTTCCGACCTTCTTTCCCAGGCCGCATGCCAACCGGGCTGAGATGGTCTTGCATACCCTGGACTGTAGGAGGGCGTTATCCTTCTACCTTGACCGTACGTGGGAGCATCAGAAGGCTGTTCAGCTTTTTGTTTCTTTTGACCCCAATAAATTGGGGCTCCCTGTCTCCAAGCGTACGTTGTCCATATGGGTCGCTGACTGTATCGCCTGGGCTTATGGGGCAGCTGGCCTCTCGTTGGAGGGTCGAGTCACGGCTCATCGTGTCAGGGCGAAGGCTGCGTCAGTGGCTCATCTCCGCTCTGTTCCGTTGGCAGACATCTGCCGGGCCGCTACTTGGTCTTCAAGCCAGACTTTTGCAGCCCATTACTGCCTTGAGAGGGAGTCCCGCAGGGACAGTGCTTTCGGACAGGCAGTACTCCATAATCTCTTTGGGGTTTAGGCAACTCCTACCCTCCGGCCCTGGTGTTGGGCTACCGGTCGGGGGTGTTCTCAGAGAAGATTCCTTCCTTCTGTGCTGACGAGCTCGAGGGAGCTCTTTTTTCCGCTTGGGATCTCCGGTAGCCTTAAGCTGGGGAGTCCCATATGTGAGGACTGACTTCCTGCTTAGTCCTGGAGAAAGAGTAGTTACTCACCTGTAACAGGTGTTCTCCAGGAGCAGCAGGAATCAGTCCTCATAACCCTCCCTCCTCCCCTTGGAGTTGCAGTCATATGATTTATTTTGCTAATTTTTTTGCTGTCTTTTAGCTATGTCATCAGACTGAGCAAGATGGCACCCTTGGGCGGGAAGGGGACCGCGCATGCACGCTGCAATTCCCAAAGGCTTTCTTTGAAAGCTGGGGAAATGCTCCGCACGAGGGCTCCGTCGGCGCCGATGTCACCCATATGTGAGGACTGATTCCTGCTGCTCCTGGAGAACACCTGTTACAGGTGAGTAACTACTCTGTGTGAGCAACCACCCTCAGGATGACTTTCTTGAGTGCAGCACTGGAGGCTCCACTAGAGTCACTCTTTTGGGTATTTCCATATGGAGGAAAGGAATTTGTTCAGCGCCTCATCCTCATCTTGCTAAGGGCCAGTTGAGCAGCCATAAGTTTTGGAAAGGAGTTAGAAAAGGATTCTTCAAGCCTTGCACAACTTCAGTGCCTCCTTCCCCCGGCTCTCCCCCTAAGATTAGAAGGCGGCTCCTCAGAGGTATGTGTCTGCAGGCCCGGAAAGCAGGGAGTAGGACTGAGTCCAGCATGGTTTGCCTGCCTTGGGCATCCCAAGGGAAGAGTTCCAAAATGTGTCTGATTTGTTTTGTGGGGGCTACCCAACCATCTTCCGGGCAGTGTATCCATTGGGTTTGGGGCATCTGTTGGTGCAGTGCCAGTTTTCTCAGCTCGCAGAGCTGCCTGCGTGTGGTAGCTGTGCTTTGCACACTTTTTTACAGATCTTACTATGCTAAACATTATGTACATGCCTTTAGCCTGTGCATGGCTATAGTGGGTGGTGTATGTGCTCATACGGTGTTGGTGTCAATCTGGCCATAGCACATGCTGCAGCATGTCTTATCAGTGTGCCCTAAGCCTGTGAAGCCAGGCTGTTAGTGGCCTCTAAGATTCACATAGATGGCACAGACACATGTCTGCTTCTGTGAAATGCTGCCTGGTCTTCTTAGAAGCTTTGAAAGCACTCTTTGGAGGCTCCGCTCACAGTGAGGGGACATGGGTGCCCTGGCCTTCCTATCTTTACTGCAGGAGGCAGGAGATGTGGTGATGAAAAAGGATAATATCCAGTCCTTGGACTCAAGCGTGCATTCTACTGGCTGCTTCCCTTAAGGGTCTTAACAAGTATACAAGTAAATGCATAATAAAAAAAAGGGTCCGACAGCCAGTCTTTCCTCCACAGGTGGGGACTCTTCCTGTGAGGGAGCTCTTGGTTTCCATGTTGTCCTCCCTGGAATTATTCTCCTTTATGCAGCAAGCTTGGTCCTTCTGTCCTGGCAACTCAGACCCTAGGGCCTTCAGATCCTCTTGTTCTCTTTCCGCTCGCTTGGAAGAAGGGTGAGTGGCGAGTCAAAGCCCGGCCTGGGCATCATCTTCAAAGTGATCTCGGTGGAGATTGGCGTCTGAAGATTTGGATTTCCTATCCTTTGGCTAAGGCCCAGAATCCACTTCCGAGACCTCGAGTGATGATTGCAACTTTGAGGGCAACATTGCATTTTCTTTGGAGAATCATGATGATTCTGGTATTGCCTTGTTCAGAAAGGAGAAACTGGTGGCTCTAATTGCGCATGTCTTCCACTCTGCGTTACTCTGACCCTCCAGTAACAGAACAGGTGCCACAGGTATACCCTCTCCTGCAGGGGTCCAGAAGTCTATGAGGGTCTTTCCTTTTCTGGAGGTTATCAAAAATATGGTCTACTTGGCGTGGGACTTACCTGACTCCCTGGTTAAGAAGTTCAGGGTCTTTAAGAAGCTTTATACCCTGCTGCAGGAGGACTACATCATGTGGTTCAACATGCCTTGAGTGGATGTGTATGTCACATTGGTCACGAAGCAGACCACCATCCTAGTGGAGGGTGATGTAACTCTAAAAGACCACTTGGGTCGTAAGATGGAATCTCTCCTGAAGAGTCAGTTCTTGACTTCAATCTGTTATCCTCCAGTTGGTTATGTGTGCAGGTCTGACAACTCGAGCTTTGCTTCAGTGGATTCAGTCTCTCACTCTGGAGGATACTGCAATTTTCCTGGAGTCTGCAATGGCCTTTCTGTCAGATGTTATGATCTTGCCTGCTTGGTGGCTGAAGACATTGCTTGGTCGATGGTGAGACAGTGCTAGCTGTTTCTGTGGCACTGGGCACAAGTCCCGGGTGTCCCAGCATGCCTTTAAAGGGAAGCTTTTGTTTGGAGAGGGCTTGGAGAAGCTGGTTAAGGATTTGGGTGATTCTAAACTTCATCACCTCCCCAGAAGATAGGTCAAAAGGGCCTGGAAACAAAAGGGTGTGTCCTCTTCCTCAGTGTGTGCCCGCTTTCCTCATTCCCAATACCTGTAATCCCAGAGTTCCCAGGCCCCCGTAGGTATTGCCACAGAAAGCCCATTTTCTCTTCGTCATCTGGTTTTCGGTCCTGGGCTCAGTCCGTTCATGGGGCTTGCAGACAACTTCCAGAAGTGCCACCTCCCTTCTGACACAATGATGAGTTTGGACATATTCTAGAATGCCTCCAGTAGGCGACAGGCTGCACCTCTTCTATCAGGAATGGGTCTGGGTCACTGAGGATCACTGGGTGTTAGGCACCATTCAGCACAGTTATGTTCTGGAATGCAGGGAGCCTATCCTGGATGCTTTCATTGTCACCGCGTGTGGCTCTGTGTCCAAGAGAGAGATCATTAAGGTCACGCTGGAAAGGTTGCTCTGTCTGCGTGTGGTGGACCCAGTATTCCTGTGAAGTCAGGGAAGGGCTGGTACTCTATCTACTTCATGGTGCCAAAGAAAGACATTTCCTTTCAGCCAATCCTCAACCTCAAGGGACTCAATGTTCTCCTAAAAATTCTACACTTCTGTATGATCCAGGCAGTGTGGCACAGGGAGTTCCTTATGTCTTGGGATCTAGCCAAAGCTTATTACCACATTCCTATCTGCAAGGATCAACAGTACTTTCTCCATTTTGCCATGCTTGGCTCTCATTTTTGGTTTGCCACTTTTCCTTTTGGCCTCTCCACCACCCCATGGACGTTCTCAAAGATCATGGTGGTGGTAGCCACAGTGCTGAAAACCCAAGGAATCTGTGTTCACTCATATCTGGACAATTGGCTCATTTAAGCCAGGCCGCAGTCAGAAGCGTCTTGAGTGTTGATCCATGTGGCACATTTTGTGGAGTGTCTCAGATGGATGATCAATTGTGGGATGAGTCACTTGGAGCCTTCCCAGTCACTGGAGTCCCTGGGAGCACATTTTGACACAGATAGGAAGAGTTCCTGCCTGAGGAGAGTGAAAAGATTATTGGCCCAACTAGTAGTCTTATGATCTCATTAGGCTCTCAGGGTTTGGGATTATCTGCAGCTTCTCAGCTCAATGGTGACATTGATCGAAATTGTGCCTTGGGCACAAGCTCATATGAGACCACTACAGGGGTCCTTGCTGTCTCGTTGGTCTCTAAGCTCTCAGGATTTTGAAGCCAGGCTTCCTGTTCAGCTGAAGATGTTGTCCAGCCTGTATTGGGGAGGCAGCCCCAGCATCAGAGGAATGGCATGCCATTGGACAATCATTTGTGGCTCTTCCTTTTGACAGACTGTTAGGTTGGGGAGCCCATTGTGAAAACTGAACAGCCCAGGGTTATTGGAGCAGCCGGGAGTTGCCATAGCCCATCAACCACCTCGAGGCAAGGGCCAACCGTTTGGTTCTTTTGCACTTCTGGTTCTTAGTTCAGGACAGAGCAATCCAAATATTCTCAGACAATGCCACGATGGTGGCATATATCAACTGGCAAGGAGGCACAAAGAGTGCCGGAGTGACTCTGGAAATGACCCTCCTGTTCTGGGTGGAAAGGAACCTTCTGGCTCTTTCAACACAACACATTGTGGGAGTTAAGAACATGGAGGTGGACTTTCTCAGTTGCCACTTCCTCAATGCCAGGGAGTGGGAACTGAGTCAGTTAGTGTTTTGACAGATTCTGCACCTCTGGAGTCATCCCGGGATGGATCTAATGGCAACTCTATTTAATGCCAAAGCATGCAGATTCTTCAGTCATTGCAGGGAGACAGGTTCTGAGGGTGTCGATATTCTAGTTCACCCTTGGCCAAAGCAGTGCCTGCTGTGTTTTCTCAGTGGCTGCTTGTGAGGGGTGTGCTTCACTGCATAGAGCGACATCTGGACTGGGTGCTACTAGTGGCATCAGATTGGCAACGGAGGCCATAGTTCAGGGACCTAATGCAACTCAAGCAGGAACCTTCTCTGTGACTTTCCCCAGCCCTGGGGCTGTTGCGGCAGGGACCTGGTTCTTCTGGACGACCCAGCTTCCTTTTTGTTTACTGCTTGGTTTTTGGGAGGTGTCACTTAGGGCATAACGAGTATTATCCTGTTGTGATTTCCACACTCTTCAAAGCAAGGAGAGGTTCTACCAACCTTGCCTACATGTGTATCTGGTTTCTCTGACCATTGGTGCCATGAGAATCAGGTTGATCCTAATACAGCAAACGTGCCTTCCTTCAAGATGGGCTAGACAAGATCCTTTCCCTTAGTTCCCTGAAGGTTCAGATGGCAGCCTTATCATGCTTCAGGTGACTGGTGGCGGGTTGGTCTGTAGCCTTGCACCCAGATGTGTCTCATTTCCTTCGGGCATTATGGCACCTGCTGCTTCTCCTGCATTCAGTTGTTGCCTCGTGGGATCTCTGGTGCTACGGGCCCTGATATCAGAGCCCTTTGAGCAGGCCATGCCTAAAGAAATTACCTTTAAGACCATCTTCTCTGTCCCACTTTGCTTGGTGAGATGTATCTCTGAGCTGCAGGTGTTATCTTTCAGGGATCCCTGTTCTTCTCAGAGGAAGCCATGTACATTCGACCCACCCCTTTCCTTCTTACCCAATGTGGCGCCAGTCTTTCATGTTAATCAGGTGGTCTTTCTGCCCTCCTTTACTAGGAACTAGTGCCATGCAAAGGATAAGGCCCTTTCCCTGGTGGATGTCCTGAGAGTGCTTCTCTAGTGCCTTAAGGTTACTAATTCCTTTCTCAAGTCAGATGTCTATTTGTTCTGTTTATAGGACCTTATAAAGGTAACGCAGCTGCCAAGTCTATCCTGTGGCACGAGATGAAGGAGATCATTGCCTCTGCATATCTTCTATGGAACTGGATAGTTCTGGAGGGTTTGTGTGTGCATCCCACTCGGGCACAGGTATCCTCAAGGGTGGAGCACAGCTTAGTTGCCCCTTCAGACATTTGTCGGTGGAAATGTGGGCATCAAATTCCACTTTGGTCAAGCATTACTGCTTGGATGTCCATACTCGGAGGGGGGGGGGGGGGGGACAAGGCCTTTGGCGCAAATGTCTTATGTTCTTCTGTCCTATGATTTTATGGAGTTCTTTTCTGCTTTTTAAACTATTTTCTTTCATTATAAACTGCTGTGCCATTTCCTTAAAGGGTGGTATATCAAGTTTTAATAAACATAAACAAAGCTGTATATCTTCTTCCCACCCAGTAGAGTTGTAATTTTGGTATGTTTGACTTATCTGGACTGGTCTAGCATGATGATATAGAAGGTGACATTTTACTTACCAGATAATATCCTTTCCTTGAGCCCTGCGAGACCAGTCCAGAACCCGCCTCTGGAATCTGTTTTAGTCTGCTGTACTCTCTGGTTGGCCATACAGGCCTATACCCTTCTGACAAGCCTTCTGTTTGAAGCTGATCCTGTACATATTTTTGGCTCTTATTTTGTTGAGCCTTGTCATCTTCACTGAGGTTGGGTGCGATCTGGAATTCTTGACCATGTGCTTGGGTAAGAATACTGAAGTAAGCCCTTAGGGGTATTGGCTGTAATTGGCAGAATGATGTCATAAGCCTCTGGAATGTTTCTCTGTCTTCACATGTGGCAGGGGGGGGGGGGGGTTTACAACCCACTTGTCTGGACTGGTCTAACAGGACTCAAGGAAAGGTCATTGATAACTAAAATGTCATCATAACGGATGACTGTAGCATGAAATAAATCTAATGGGATTGTTAACCATGGTGTGGGAGCATACTGAATTGAAAGGGTGATGAAGGAGGAACTCTTGGGTGCTTTAACATCTGAGGCCCCATCAGGACAATAAATTTGCCTTGACACGTGTGGGAGGTTTCATTTTGTTAGAGGGGTAAGTGTGCCTGTTGAGCAGTGGACAATATAGGTCAGAAACTTGCAGGGTCGGCCCCAGTGTTGCTTTAAAGGGTTGGCACGCCTTAAGTCTTACACCCTCCCCACCATGCTGGCTGTCGAGCTTTGATTGCCCTGCTCTTTGCCTCCAGCCCCACTGGAAAGTGCCACCCTAGGTGACTGCCTAGTTTTCGTAATGGGCCAGCCCTGGTAGCTTGGCTACCACAAAAGCAAAGAAAGAGGATTTGCTGGGGAAATTACAATAAACATTTTTTAAAAATTAATATTGCCCTGCTAGACCAGTCCAGACAAGTGGGTTATGTTCCCCTAGCAGCAGATTGGTGGAGACAGAGAGCTAATGAAATGCCAGATTTCAATGACATCACCCCCAGGTATCTATTCGCCTCAGCCATCAGAGAGCCCTTCAATATTCTTCTGTCTCCAGCAGATGATGGATGGGTTTTCTCCACTAAAAAAAAATCTGAACTGAGAGGAAAAGATTGATTTCACTCTTGACCACCTTGAGGGTGATTCTCTCACTTGAGCATGATGTGGGAGGCTCCATTAGACTGTGGTCTTTTCAGTAGCCATAGGAGGAGGGAAAATTGATTCAGCTCTGCGCCCTTACCATGATAAGAGCCTGTTGAGCAGCTAGAAAATTGGAAGTATTTGGAAGAGTTCAGCAGCCTCATACAATCTCAACGCCCCCTCCATCCTCCTCTGTCCCCCCTGCTCTCCCCTGAAGAATGCAGAAGGCTCTCAGAGGAATCTGCCTTAAAACAGTGTCTGAAAAGCAAGACAAGCAGTTTCAGGGGAGGAGAGCTGAGCTTGGCTTGAGTTTTCTGCCGGTGGCTCTCGGGGGGTGAGTACCAAGGCTTGACCTCATCATTCTTGTTGGGGGCTCTCGATTCTGTCCATCTGGGGAACAATTTGGGGTGGACTGCTAGCTATCGGCACTGTGTAAGGGTTTCCCACCCTTTTCTACATGCGTTAATAGCATCTTTTATTATTGTACACCTGGCGGTCAGGCTGTCCTAGCGCATGCTCCGCCAAAGGGGCTCAGATGCTTGTTCCTATTGAAGCACCCATTTCGCGTGTAGCTGTACAAGCATATAAGAACATAAGATATGCCATACTGGGTCAGACCAAGGTTCATCAAGCCCAGTATCCTGTCTCCAACAGTGGCCAATCTAGGTCATACGTACCTAGCAGTTTCCCCAAAAGACACAGGTTCCGCAATGCTTGTACTGGGTCAAGCATTGATATCCTGGGTCCCTTCTTAATAATGGTTAACCGTTAACGTGCTCCTTCTGGGCCACCATGGCCTCAGCGCACGCTGTTGTACTGGCCATAACTTCTATATCTTCTTCCAGGAAACATTATTTGGTCTATAGCAAGCGAGGTGCCTCATCTCCAGCTTCTGGACTCTGCTGTTCTTGCATGGCAGCATCTGAGTTATCCCTGGAGAGCCTGCTCCCCTTCTCTCAGCCAGGGGTTGCAGTTGGTCTGGCCTTGCCTGCTTCAGGGCAGGAGGTGGCGGATGATGCTGTGGGTAAGGATGGCCAGCCAGCCAGAGGTTCCGGCAACCAAATCCACCGCCACCTTCCTCTTTGTTTAATCTCTGTGGATTATTAATGCTCTACTCCTTTCTTTTTCCTCGGCTCGCAAACTTGGGGTCATCTTTGACCCCACCCTCTTCCACAGACATCCAACTGATAGTTAAAACCTGTCATTTCTTTATCTCTAACATCAAAATTCACCTGTTCCTTTCTGAACACACTGTTTTCACCTCCCATCTAGACTATTGCAACCTCCTCCTTGCTGGTCTCCCTCTGAATCATCTCGCTCCCCTTCAGTCTGTTCAAAATTCAGCTCCATGCCTATTCTTCCACCAGCCTCGATATGCTCATGTAACCCTCTCAAGTCATTTCATTGGCTCCCTATCTGTTTTCATATCCAGTTCAAATGTCTCCTACTGACCTATAAGTGCACTGATTCTGCTGCTCCTCATTACCTTTCCTCTCGTATCTCTCCCTACATCCCTCCTCAGGAACTCCATTCTTCTGGCAGATCGCTTCTATCTGTGCCCTCCTCTTCTACTGCCAACTCCAGACTTCATGAAATATTCAAATGGCAGATGAAATTTACTGTGGACAAGTGCAAAGTTATGTACCTAGGAAAGAACAACCCAAACTACGGTTACACAATGCAAGGCTCCACACTAGGAAAAAGATTTAGGTGTCATCGTGGATAATATGTTGAAACCCTCTGCCCAGTGTGTAGCAGCGGTCAAGAAAGCAAATAGAATGCTAGGAATGATAAGGAGAATAAAACCAAGGATATTATAATGCCTCTGTATCGTTCCATGGTGCAACCACACCTTGAATATTGTATGCAATTCTGATCGTCATATCTTAAAAAGCATATAGCAGAATTAGAAAAGTTACAGAGAAGAGCCACCAAATTGAGTAAAGGGGATGGAAAGATACCTCTATGAGGAAAGGCTTAGATGGTTAGGGCTTTTCAACTTGGAAAAGAGATGGCTAAGGGGAGATATGATAGAGGTTTATAAATTAATGAATGGAATGGAACAGGTAAACGTAGATGGGTTGTTTATATCATCAAAAAGTAGAAAGACTAGGACATGCAATGAAGCTACAATGTAACCAATTTAATAAGAGAAAATATTTTTCACTCAACGTGTAATCAAACTCTGGGATTTGTTACCGGAGGATGTAGTGAAGGCTGTTAGTGTAACTTAATTTTAAAAGGTTTGGACAAGTTCCTGGAGGAAATGTCCACAAACCATTATTAAAGAGGACCTGGGAAGTACACTGCTTGCCCTGGGACAAACATTGTGGAACCTGTGTGCCTTTTTGGAAACCTGACAGGTACGTTTCACCTGGATTGGCCACTGTTGGAAACAGGATACTGGGCTTGATAGATCTTGGTCTGACCCAGTATGGCATTTCTTACGTTCTAATTCTGGCCTTCCTGGTCCCAGCCCAATGCTCTATCCACTAGGCTACTCCTCCACTTTCTAACCCCTTCTCACTTAGGATGGGGTAGTGACTACAACCAGACCAGAAAAGGTCAATCCAGGAACAGAGGCAACCAGCAAAATTGCAAATCAACCCCAGATTAAAGAGACGTATAGTGCTGTGTGAATGCATGTTGCTGAGAAATAAATTTAAACAAGGTAAAAAGTTAGAAAAAGAGAAAAAGGTCATTCTCCAGGACGAAGCAGGAAGTCAGTCCTCACATATGGGTGACATCGACGTTGATGGAGCCCCCATGCGGAGCATTTCCCCAGCTTTCTAAGAAAGCCTTTGGGAATACACCCACGCATGCGTGGTCCCCTTCCCGCCCAAAGGTGCCATCTTGCTCAGTCTTTCTTTTTCCGTGGAGCCCAACGGACGTGAGTCCGTGTCACCCAGAAAAGTTTGATTTTTTTTGCGATTTTCGCTCTCTTTTGTCCGGTTCAACGCCGGTTCCCTTTCCCGCTTGGGTTCAGTACGCCGGTATCGACCCGATCTCTATTTTTTTGTTTTTTGTCCTTCGTGGCACGCATTCGTGCTCTTTTTCTTTTTCCCTGGAGGGCCGGTCTTTTGACCTCGCGGGGACCCTTTTTTCCCCGATGGCCTCCAGTGGTTTTAAAAAGTGTGATCGTTATAAGAAGCTCATGTCTCTTACCGACACACACGACTGCTGCCTGCTTTGCCTCGGGCCAGACCATGATCCCAAGGTCTGTGTCCCATTTGGAAAGATGTCCACCAAGGCACTCAGAAGCCGGCAGCATCAGAAGGAGAGAATTTTTTCTGACTCTGCCTCCGGACGAGCCCGGACCTGGTCAGAGGCCTCGACGTCTCGGGAGTCTGACCCCGAGCTTCATCGGGGTTCCTCTGAAAGGGGGTCCCCCAGTTGTGAGCATAAGAGGAAGAAGGAGCTCGAGAGGGCGGCGTCGGAGGATACCCCTGGTTCCTCAAGGGCCAGGTCCCGGACCCCGGACCGCCACCCCGGGCCTTTGGAGCTGGAGAAGCCGCCTAAGGTGCCTCGTATAGAGCCGGAGTCCGTCGAGCATGTAAGTCCTGTTGTCCTCGAGGACTCTCCTCCCAGGGAGCCAACGTCGGGCCCGGTGCCGCCGGGGCCCGAGTCGGTGGCTGCTGAATCTCCTGAGCTTGGACTCAGGCTGACAGCCTTGGAGTGCAGACTGTCTGCCCTCATGGATCAGCAGCGGGTGCTGATGGCCAGCTTGACTGGTGCATCTGCCCCGACCACCGGGACGTCTAAGTCGACCCCGGAGACCGAGCCGGTTCTCGAAGCCATGAAGGCCCGAGTGCGGACTCGGTCGCGATCTCCCTCAACCTCCCGTTTGGGACCGAGGGCGTCGATGCCGATGCCCCCGGCGTCGGGGCGGGTGCTACCGGAGCCCGCACGGTCGGAGCCCCTCGACTCTTCCTCGGATGAGTCTGCATGGGAGACGGAGGACGAGGAGCCCCCCGATACCTTTCGGATTCGGTGTGTCCCTTCGGAATCACCGCAGTCTGAGCCCCGGAGTAGGTCCCCACTGGAGGACACCCGGTTCTCGGAGTTTGTAAGGGACATGGCCAAGGCTTTGGATGTTCCTGCGGATCCCGAGGAGGAGCCTCGAGCCGAAGAGCTCGATGCCCTGCAGTATGACTCTCCCCCGAGGGAGGCCTTTACTGTGCCGGTTCCTCCGATGCTGGAACGGCTCCTCTTCTGAATGTGGGAGGCACCGGTCTCGGCGCCAGTTTTGAGCAAGCAGATTGATTCCATGTATCGAGTCCGAAAGAGCCCTGGGTTCCAGAAGGCGCAGCTGCCGCACCATTCTATGGTTGTGGAATCGGCCATGCATCGTCTGAAGAGCCAGAAGATGCACTCTGCGGTACCCCCCAGTAGGGAGGCCCGAAGCCTGGATGCCATCGGCAGAAAGTGCTTCCAGGACTCGATGCTTGCTTGCCGTGTCCAGTCCTACCAGCTGTACATGGGCATGTACTTGTGGGACCTGGCTAAGGAAATAGCTGGGTTCTCGGCTGGCCTCTCCGGGGAACCTTTGCAGAGGTTCAAGACCTTGTCCTCGGGGATCCTGGAATGCTCCAAATTCATCTCCCGGGCGGCCTACGATGACTTCGAGGCTTCGGCCCGAGTAGCGGCAGCCGGCATCGGTGCTCGATGCCAGGCATGGCTACAGTCATCGGACCTTGACCCACGGGTACGGGACAAGTTGGTCGATGTCCCATGCCGGGGTGAAAACCTCTTCGGCAAGCCCATGGCCGAAAAGGCCGCTGAGCTCGAGACCGAGACTCTGACAAGGACAAGGTTGTCCAGAAAAACTTCTGTCCCTTCTCATAAGAAGAAGGGCTCAGGGAAAAAGACCTTTTACCTGAGGAAGTCATCTGCCTACAAACCTTTCCCTCACTATCAGGCTTCCCCAGCTCCCCAGCAGGGTCAGCAGGCCAAGGGGCAGGGACATGGGCCCCGTAGGCAGAAAGCCCCCAAGCCTCCAGCTCCTGCTCCTACTCCTACTCAGCAGGGAGGGGGTTTTTGACTACCACTGCATAGCCTCTCCACCTCTGCTGGCCCATCTCAGCACGGGAGGTCGGTTGGCCCTGTTTGCCCACCAGTGGCCGCCCATCACAAGAGATGCTTGGGTACTGAGCATAGTCCAGAAGGGCTATCTGCTCCATTTCAATCAGGTACCCCCCTCCTACTTTCCAGGGGAGCCTACAAGGCCTACTCTGCATCAGGAACTCCTTCTCCAGGAACTGCAAGGTCTTCTTCAAGACAGAGCGGTGGAGCCTGTACCTCCCCACCTGCTGGGGCAAGGCTTCTACTCCAGGTACTTTCTTGTGCCAAAGAGAACTGGAGGTCTCCGGCCCATTCTGGACTTGAGAAATCTCAACAAGTTCTTGGAAAAGGAAAAGTTCAAGATGCTTACTCTTGGAACACTGCTGCCCTACCTCCAGCAGGGAGATTGGCTATGCTCCTTAGATCTGAAGGATGCATACACTCACATCCTCATTCATCCAGACCACAGAAAATACCTAAGGTTCGTGGTAGGAGGAAACCATTTTCAGTACAGAGTACTGCCCTTTGGCCTAGCCTCCGCCCCACGGGTCTTCACAAAGTGCCTGGCAGTGGTGGCGGCCTACTTGAGAAACCAGGGTATTTTTGTCTTCCCCTACCTGGACGACTGGCTCATCAGGGGTCAGACTCTCCAGGAGGCCAGGCAAGCCACCCTCCGTACTGTCTCTCTCCTTCAACAACTAGGCATTGTCATAAACTTCGCAAAGTCCACTTTGCTCCCCTCTCAGAACTTGGAGTTCATAGGAGCACGGTTAGACTCCCTGCACGCAAAAGCTTACTTGCCAGAGGACAGAGCAGGAAGGCTAATGGATTTGGCCAGCTGGTTTCTAGACAACCCACTGGTTTCTGCCAGACTTTGTTTAAGGCTCCTGGGCCACATGGCTTCAACAGTGCATGTGACCCCCAATGCCTGCCTGAATATGAGGCCTGCACAGTGGTGTCTCAGGACTCAGTGGAGGCAGGCTACAGGAAGCCTAAGAGACAAAGTAAGGGTGTCCAAACCCTTCCTGAACTCCCTACACCCCCCCCCCAACCTTCTACAGGGAATTCCTTTTCAGGTACCTGTTTCCACTGTGGTACTCACAACCGATGCCTCCTTGCAGGGCTGGGGTGCACATTGTCTGGACAAGTGCACACAGGGCCTGTGGTCTCCATGGGAGGCCACGCAACAAATCAATCTGCTGGAACTCCGGGCGATACGCTTAGCCCTCAAAGCCTTTTCTCACACCCTGGCCCACCAATCTGTCTTGGTGCAGACAGACAACCAGATGGCGATGTTCTATGTGAACAAACAAGGGGGCACGGGGTCCAGGATCCTGTGTCAGGAGGCACAGGCCCTATGCTCTTTTGCACTTCGACACAATATGCTGCTCAGGGCAATCTATCTTCCTGGCCACGAAAATTTCCTGGCAGACAGATTGAGCAGGGTTCTACAGCCTCACGAATGGCAACTGCACCCTTTGGTGGTTCAGAACATTTTCCTGAAATGGGGACTTCCATCCATAGACCTCTTTGCCAGTCCCCTGAACCGGCAGCTGCCTCAGTTCTGCTCCAGGCAACTGCATCCCAAGAGATTCGCAGCGGATGCCTTCCTGATCTCATGGTCGAAGGGCCTCCTGTATGCGTTTCCTCCCACGCCCCTGGTGGCCCGAACCTTGTTCAAGATTCTAAGGGACAGGGCCTCGGTCATATTGGTAGCCCCCAGATGGCCGAGGCAGCCTTGGTTCCCGCTTCTGTTACAGCTGGCGGTGGACACCCCACTCCCTCTGGGGTTGCAACCCGATCTTCTTTCTCAGGATCAGGGATCCCTTCTGCACCCCAATCTCAAAACTCTCAATTTGATGGCCTGGAGGCTGCAAGGGTAGTGCTGGTTCCCTGGGGCCTGCCTCAGGAAGTTGAAGAGGTGGTCTTGGCCTCTAGGAAGCAATCCACCAGAAAGACCTATGCCCTGAAGTGGAAACGGTTCTCCTTGTGGTGTGACCAACGCCAGGAGAACCTTTTCGCCTGTCCTGTGCCAGTGGTGCTTCAGTACCTGCTGCACTTGTCTAATCAGGGTCTTAAGTCCAATTCTGTTCGGGTACACCTTTCTGCTCTGGCAGCCCACCACTCACTGGTGGAAGGGCACTCTTTATCGGTTCACCCCTTGGTGTCCCGCTTCCTCAGAGGCTTGCTCTTGCTAAAGCCTCCTCTCCGTCCACCAGCCCCTGAATGGGAGTTGAATGTGGTCTTGCAGCAGCTTACTCGCCCTCCCTTTGAGCCGATGGCTACGTGTCCTCTCTGCTTCCTTTCTTGGAAGGCTCTTTTCCTAGTGGCACTGACCTCGGCCAGATGAGTGAGTGAACTTCAAGCCCTGGTCTGTGACAGGCCATACACTCGTTTCTATAGGAACAGGGTAGTCCTTAGGACTCATCCTAAGTTCCTCCCGAAGGTAGTCTCCTCTTTCCACCTAAATCAGGAGATGGTTCTTCCAACATTCTTCCCTAGGCCCCATGCCAGCCGGGCTGAGGAAGTCCTGCATACCCTGGACTGTAGAAGGACCTTGTCTTTCTACATTGAGCGTACTAAGGGTCATAGAAGGGCTACTCAGCTCTTTGTCTCCTTTGACCCAAACAACTTGGGGTTGCCTGTCTCCAAGCGTACCTTGCCCATATGGGTGGCTGACTGTATCACCTGGGCTTACAGTGCAGCAGACCTTCCTTTGCAGGGTCGAGTCACAGCCCACCGTGTCCGGGCAATGGCTGCATCAGTAGCTCATCTCCGTTCTGTACCGTTGGCAGACATCTGTAGGGCTGCAACTTGGTCCTCAAGCCAGACTTTTGCAGCCCATTACTGCCTGGAGAGGGAGTCCCGTAGGGACAGTGTTTTTGGTCAGGCAGTACTCCGGAATCTCTTTGAGGTTTAGGCAACTCCTGCCCTCCAGCCCTCTTGTTGGGCTACCGGTGGGATCTCTTCTCAGTAAAATTCTTTCCCTGTTGCTGAGGCTTCACAGAGGGAGCTCTATTTTTCAGCCTGGGTTCCTGGTAGGCCAGAGCTAGGGAGTCACCCATATGTGAGGACTGACTTCCTGCTTGGTCCTGGAGAAAGAGTAGTTACTCACCTGTAACAGGTGTTCTCCAGGAGCAGCAGGAATCAGTCCTCACAACCCTCCCTCCTCCCCTGGGAAATGCAGTTGTACATAGTTCATTTTGTTTTTTGTGCTGTCTTTTAGCTATGTCATCTGACTGAGCAAGATGGCACCTTTGGGCGGGAAGGGGACTGCGCATGCGTGGGTGTATTCCCAAAGGCTTTCTTAGAAAGCTGGGAAAATGCTCCGCATGGGGGCTTCATCGACGTCGATGTCACCCATATGTGAGGACTGATTCCTGCTGCTCCTGGAGAACACCTGTTACAGGTGAGTAACTACTCTTCCTGGGGTGGAACCTCACCAGAGGCTGGCCAGGCTCCATCCAAATGTCCAGGCCTGGAAGAAAGGAAAGGCAAAATAATGAAACACACAGCATGCAGGGAGAAAGAACTGGAGGAGTGCCAACAGCCATAGGGATATAGATCCAAGAGAGAGAGGAGACAACAATACCCTTCCACTCCCAAGGAGGCAGTCACCATCCCGGTGCCTCCTATCCCCGAGCACCTTCTGTTCAGGATGTGGGAAATCCCGGATATGGTGCCCATAGTGAGTCAGTGGCTCGATTCGATGCATCGCATCCGCAAGAGCCCGGGCTTTGAGAAGACACAACTACCACACAATTCCATAATGGTAGAATCGGCCATGCACCACATTAAGAGCCACATGATGCATTCCTCAGTGACCCCGGTTAGGGAGGCACGCATCATAGATGACTGTGGTAGGAAGTGTTAGCAGGACTCAATGCTCATGGCCCGTATCCAGTCTTACCAGCTGTACATAAACATGTACCTGAGAGACCTGGCAGGGGAGCTTTCCAGGTTCTTGGCTGGGCTCTCTGGCGAACCTCTCTAACACTTCAAGAGCCTGGTATACACGGTAAAGGAGTGCTCCAAATATGTTATTCCTGCGGCCTACGAAGACTTTGAATCTATGGCTTGGGTAGCTGCTGTGAGCTCGCAGCCCGGCATGGCTACAGTTCTCTGACTTGGAACAATGGATTCAGGACAAGTTGGTCGATATCCCCTGCCGGGGAGACAACCTCTTTGGCAGACCCATGATTGAGAAGGCCGCCGATCTGGAGACAGAGTTGCTCACCAGAACCAGACTCTCACAGAAGACCGCTGACCCTTCCTGTCAGAAGACTATGGTGGAAAAAGCCTTTCTAGCCAAAAAAGGCTTACAGGAGCTACCCCCAATATCAGGCCTATCAGGCACCCCCAACAGGGACAGCATGGCCCTTGTAGGTCTTAGACTCCCAAGCCACAACCTGGGGGGGGGGGGGCTTTTGACTCCAGGACCCTAGCTTGTCTTCCCCTGTGCAACACATTGGAGGGTGTCTCTCATCCTTTGCCCATTGCTGGCCCAGCATCACCAGTGACACCTGGACCCTGCAAGTCATGAAGGAGGATTACCTCCTTCACTTTGAGCAAATGTTGCCTCCATTCTTTCTGGGGGAGCTTCCTCTGAACCCCTGCCATCGAGAACTTCTTTAGGGAGAGCTCCGCACTCTCCTCATGGAAAAGGCAGTGGAGTTGGTCCCTCAGCCCCGGGTGGGCAGAGGGTTCTACGCCCGCTACTTTCTGGTTCCCAAGAAAACAGGCGGCTTTCGCTCCAACCTTGACCTGCAGGATCTGAACCCCTTCTTGGTGCGAGATGATGTCCCTTGGAACATTGCTGCCATACCAACATTGGGGAGACTAGCTATGCTCATTGGATCTCAAAGATGCCTACACCCATGTCCTGATCCACCCCTTGCACCAGCATTATCTCTAGTTCTTCAACGGAGGATGTCACTATCAGTACAGAGTGCTCCCCTTCGGCCTTGCATCTGCCCCCAGGGTCTTCACAAAGTGCCTAGCGGTTGTGCTGCCTTCTTGAGAGTGCAAGGGGTTTTCGTCTTTGCCTATCTGGATGACTGACTGATTAGGAGAGGGTCACCCAGTGAGGTTTGTCAGGCTGCCCAACGTACCATCCAAGTGCTGGAGCAGCTGGGCTTAGAAACATAGAAACATGACGGCAGAAAAAGACCACATGACCTATCTAGTCTGCCCTTCCATATCAACTACAATAGTCCCCTTTTTACCTTTAGAGATCCTCTGTTTGTCCCATGCTTTTTTGAATTCAGATACTGTCCTTGTATCCACCACCTCCACTGAGACTATTCCATGCATCTACCACTCTTTCCGTAAAGAAATATTTCCGCATATTACTCCTCAATCTATCCCCTTTCACTCTTACCAATATCCCCTCATAGCAGAGCTTGCCTTCAATTGAAAGAGACCCTCCTGTACATATATGCCACAGAGGTATTTAAATGTCTCTATCATTTTGCCGCTATCCTGCCTTTCCTCTAAAGTATACATATTAAGATCTTTAAGTCTGTCTTCATATGCTTCGTCATCAACTACCCAAAGTCCCACCTGCAACCCTCTCAGCATCTCGAGTTCAATGGGGCCTTCCTTCCGTTGGACTGAGCTCAACACTTGGAGTCACTGGCCCGAGAAACCCAGGGCTGCTCAAAGGTCTTGGCCCGTCATTTACTTTGCCTCCTGGGGCACATGGCCTCGACGGTTCATGTCACACCCTATGCCCATCTCCTAAAGCGACAGGCCTGGTGGACACTCTGTACCCAATGGAAGTAGATGATGGGGTGCCTAGCAGACTGGGTCCACATGACCTCGCCCTTAATGGACTCCCTCCCCTGGTGGCAACGATGGGAGAATCTCCTAGCCGGACTTCCTTTTCAGGCTCTGGCGCATCAGCAGGTCCTCACCACAGGAACCCTCCTGCATCCCAACCTCAAATCTCTGGCACTCAGGCCATGGATATTGAACAGTTAGCCCTTTCACAGTTCCACTTCCCCAGAGATTTGGAAGATGTTCTCTTCGCTTCCCAAAAGGACTCCACCAGATGTGCTTATGCTTTCAAGTGGTGCAGATTCTCCATCTGTTGTGCAGATAAAGGGTTTAACCCATTTTCTTGTTCAGTCCAGATGGTCCTTACCTACCTCCTGCACCTCTTCCATGCTGATTTGAAGTCCAATGCCATCAGAGTGCACCTGAGAGTGCTGGCAGTGTACTATTATCAGATAGATGGATGACCCCTGTCAGTTCATCCCCTCATGTGTCACTTCATGAGGGGCCTTCTCTCTCGGCCCCCAATTCTCCCACCTATGGCAGCTTGGAACTTCAGTGTGGTCCTGGGTAACCTCATCGCTCCCCCCTTCAAGCCGCTCTCCACCTGCCCCCTCACGTTTTTTTTCCTGGAAAGTCCTTTCCTTATGGTGTTCACATCAGTGTGCAAAGACAGTGAACTGCAGGCGCTGGTGGTGCATGCTCCATATACCGGGTTCCACAGGAATAGAGCGGTTCTCTGCACTCACCTTAAGTTCCTTCCTAAAGTGGTATCGCCTTTTCATCTCGACCAGTCGATGGTGCTTCCCATCTTCTTTCCCAGGCCTCATGCTAAAAGGGCTGAGGCTTCTCTTCATACCTTGAATTGCAAGTGGGCACTGAGCGACCTGCTTGGTCGTGGAGAAAGTGTGGTTACTCACCTATAATAGGTGTTCTCCGGGAGCAGCAGGAATCAGTCCTCACTACCTCCTTCCTCCCTGTGGAGTTGTTTTTTTCTTTTTGGGCTTGATTAAGTTATGTCATCTTGCTAAGGTAAGATGTCTCCCTTGGGTGGGAAGGCGACCACGCATGCGTGGTGGATCTCCCAAAGTTTTTCTTCGAAAACTAGGGAGAGTTACCATGTGAGCTCTGTCAGTGACATCACCCATAGGTGAGGACTAATTCCTGCTGCTCCCAGAGAACACCTGTTACAGGTGAGTAACCATGCTTTTTTGTAGAAATTCTTATTGATTTAGATTTATTAGTAAGTTCTTTTTAGGTGGGGGGGGGGTTCACGGTGCTATCATTTAGAGGTGCAAAAATATGTTACTTTATTATTCCAACTTAAATGCACTCAGTGATTTGGTTTGAAGACTCCATAATTTTTCGCTACACAAGTTTGTTTTATTATTATTTTTTATCTAAATATTCAGTATTCATGTTACATAGAAACATGATGACAGAAAAAGACCACATGGCTTATCTAGTCTGTTCTTCCATAACAACAACTACAACAGTCCACTTTTTAACCTTTAGAGATCCTCTGTGTTGCTCCCATGCTTTTTTGAATTCAGTTACTGTCCTCATCTCTACCACCTCCACTGGGAGACTATTCCATGGATCCACTACTCTTTCTGTAAAGAAATATTTCCGCATATCACTCCTGAATCTATCTCCCTTCACCCTCATCCCATGTCCCCTCGTAGCAGAACTTGCTTTCAATTGAAAGAGGCGCTCTCCCTGAACATTTATGCCACGGAGATATTTAAACATCTCAATCATATTACCTCTATCCCGCCTTTCCTCTAAGGTGTACATATTAAGATCCTTCAGTCTGTCCTCATATGCTTTATAATGAAGACCACTAATCATTTTAGTAGCCACCCTCTGCACCGACTCCATCCTGTTCACATCCTTTTGAAGGTGCGGTCTCCAGAATTGCACACCATACTCCAAATGAGGTCGCACCAAAGACTTATACAGAGGCATTATCACCTCCATTTTTCTGCTGGCCATTCCTCTCCTTATGCACCCAAGCATCCTTCTAGCTTTTGCCATCGCCTTTTCTACCTGTTTAGCTACTTTAAGATCATCAGACACAACCACGCCTAGGTCCCGCTCTTCTTTAGTGGACAAAAGTACTTCACCTCCTATACTGTATTGCTCCCTTGGATTGCTGCAGCCCAAATGCATGACCTTACATTTTTTAACATTAAATCCCAGCTGCCAAATTCTAGATCATTCTTCAAGCTTAGCTAGATCCCTCCTCATGTTATCTACACCTTCCTGGGTGTCTACTCTATTGCAGATTTTGGTATCATCTGCAAAGAGGCAAACCTTACCCAACAGCCCTTCCGCTATATCACTAACAAAGATGTTAAAAAGAATCGGACCAAGGACAGATCCCTGGGGCACACCACTGGTAACATCCTTCTCCTCAGAGTGAGCTCCATTTACTTGTACTCTTTGTCGCCTCCCACCCAACCAATTTCTAACCCAAGCAGTAACTTTAGGGTCCATCCCTAGGGTGCTCATTTTGTGAGGAACAGTGTCAAAGGCTTTACTGAAATCTAAATACACCACATCTAGAGCTCTCCCTCGGTCCAACTCTCTGGTCACCCAGTCAAAAAAATCAATCAGATTTGTCTGACAAGACCTGCCTCTGGTGAATCCATGCTGCCTCGGATCCTGTAATCCGCTGGACTCCAGAAACCTCACTATTTTCTCTTTCAGCAGCGTTTCCAATAATTTACTCACCACCGAAGTTAAACTCACCGGCCAGTAGTTTTCAACCACATCCTTACTTCCGCTTTTGTGTAAAGGCACCACATGAACCTCTCTCCAGTCCTTTGGCACCACTCCTGACTCCAACGAGGCATTGAAAAGGTCAGTCAGTGGAGTTGCTAGAACGTCCCCAAGTTCCCTCAGTATTCTAGGGTGTATCCCATCCAGTCCCATCGCTTTGTCTACTTTAAATTGAGCTAGTTTCTCACGAACGCAGTCTTCTGAAAATTGTTCAAGATGTCCCTCGCTTCTGTTCTTATTTGTGGGTGTTTTCTGAGGTCCTGCTCCTGGTTCTTCATCTGTGAACACAGAACAAAAATATTTGTTAAGCAATTCCGCTTTATCCTTATCAGCTTCTACATATTCCCCCCCTGCACCCTTGAGTCTGACAATACCACTTTTTCCCTTTCTCTTCTCACTAAAATATCTTAAAAATGTCTTATCCCCCCATTTTATTGCATTGGCTATTTCCTCCTCCTTTTGAATCTTTGCCTTCTTGACTACTTTGCTAGCTTCTCTACGTTTTTCCAAATACAGATGCCTGTCTTCCTCTCTCTGTGATCTCTTGTATTTCATGAAGGCCTCCCCCTTTTTCTTCACTTTTTCAGCTACTTCCTTCGAAAACCATTGTGGTCTCCTGTTTCTTTTGCCTTTATTTACCATTTTAACAAAAAGGTTGGTTGCCCTTAAAATACCCCCTTTCAGTTTTGCCCACTGTTTTTCTACATCCCCCAGCTGTTCCCATCCCACTAACGACTCCCTGAAGTATTGGCCCATCTTCGCAAAGTTAGTCTTCCTAAAGTCTAAGATCCTCACCTTGGAATGGATTCTAACAGCCCTAGTCCTAATACTGAACCACACCATCTGGTGATCACTGGATGCAAAATGATCTCCCACTACAACATCAGAAACACTTTCACCATTGGTAAGCACCAAGTCCAGTATGGCCCCTTCACGTGTGGGGTCTGTTACCAATTGCCTGAATAGTTCTCCCTGTAGAGAATCCAGGATCTCCTTACTTCTAGATGATACTGCAGCAGGAATGTGCCAATCAACATCTGGCATATTGAAATCTCCTATCAGTAGCACTTCCCCTTTCCTAGCAATGCTGCGTATGTCTTCAATTAACTCTCTGTCCACCTCTTCCTCTTGTGAGGGAGGTCTGTATATCACACCAATGCAAATAGATTTCTCTTTCCCTCTTTCTAGTTTAACCCACAATGCCTCCTCTCTCCCTTTTAAGCTCTGTAATTCCAAAGCTTTAATAGTAGTTTTTACATATAGTGCCACTCCTCCTCCCCTTCTTCCTACCCTGTCCTTTCTGAATAAAGTATAGCCAGGTATAGTTACATCCCAGTCATGGTTTTCTGTGAACCATGTTTCTGTAACTGCCACTAAATCCAAGTCAGCCACTCCCACCAAAGCTTCAACTTCAGGGATCTTATTTCCCATGCTATGGGCATTAATACACACTGCTTTCCATATGTTACCCCTGTTACCCATTTCCATAAAGGTATTTAATGTATCACCTACCTGGGGGCTTTCACTTACCTGGGCGCTTTCTTCACCCATCCCCAACGAATCTAGTTTAAAGCCCTATTCAGTAGATTATCCAGTCTACTACCGAAGATGCGTTGACCTTTCTTGGACAGATGGATGCCATCTCTGCTCTCCAACCCTTGGAACAGCATCCCATGGTCTAGGAAATCAAAACGCTCTCGATGACACCATCCACGCAGCCATGCATTCATCTCCAGGATGCGAGCCTCTCTGCCTTGGCCTTTACCCTCAACAGGGAGGATTGAAGAGAACACCACCTGTGCACCTAACTGCTTCACCCTCTGTCCCAGAGCCATGAAGTCACTTTTGATACATTCCGAGGTATACCTGGCAGTATCATTTGTTCCAACATGGATTAGCAACATTGGGTAATAGTTAGTGGGCTTGATGGGTCTCGGCAAACTCTCCGTAACATCTTGGATTTTGACACCAGGCAGACAGCACACCTCTCTGGACATCATGTTTGGTCGGCAGATGGATGCCTCAGTACCCCTCAGAAGAGAGTCTCCAACCACTACTACCCTTCGTTTCCTTCTGGTCATTGATTCTGCAACTTTGGGGTACTTGAACTCTGGTTCTTCCCTTTCCAGGGATGCTTTCACCTCCTTCACCTCCAGGGCTGCATAATGGTTCTTCAATTCAAGGGCTGGAGAAGTTGGATTGGTGATTTTGAAGGCCCTGGTGACTTGTGTCCAACCATCGACAATCTGTTGGCACCCATCTTCTCCTGTGCTGGAGAGCTTGGTTGCTGCAAGAAGCATCTCATCAATGTACTTCTCACTGTCTTGAATGCTCCTCAGCCTCGCCACCTCCTCTCTGAGTTCCTCCACTTGTTTCCTCAGAGCTTCAGCATGCAGGCACCCTGCACATGGAACCGGTCCTTCAACTGGCATTAGGACCTCTGTCTGGACCGAGGCAGAAGCTGTAACAGGAGCAACAGCTTTAGCAATACGATTTTCCCCAGCCATTGTTCTGTTCGTGGAGCTTAGGTATCTGTTAAAGCAAAAGAGAGAGATCTACCAAGTACCAGCCGGTTTCGCAGCTGTCCTTTCAGAGAAAAAGCAGTTAAATCTCTTTAATTATATTCAAAATGTGCTGGTCCAATTCTCTGTGATTTGTTAAAGGGGGAGGTGCCCTATAAAGCAAGACTGCTCACTAGGGGTGGGTGGGAGTCGGGGTGGGTAGGGAGGGAACTAACACCTGATTAGGTGTTATCAGTTTCTAAACCTGAGGAGGTTACTGGAGTTCAGCAACCTACTGTGCTCAAGGAAAGTTCCCCTAAAGCACCAAAAAGAAAGTAACCTTGCTTTAAAAAATATACAAAAAACCCTTTTAAGAGCTCCCAGTCAGAGAGCTAGCAATGTAATATAATAAAACAAACAAACAAACCCTCAAATCCTTACTGCTTGTTTGATCTGTGGAGCCCTGGTTAGGAAAGCCTCAACAGGGCAGGGCACTGGAGCCTTTTATGCAGGCTTTAACTGCATTCAGGAAACAGGCCCACTAACTCCTGATTAGGTGTTAGCAGTTTCTAAACCTGAGGTTACTGGAGTTCAGCAACCTACTGTGCTCAAGGAAAGTTCCCCTAAAGCACCAAAAAGAAAGTAACCTTGCTTTAAAAAATATACAAAAAACCCTTTTAAGAGCTCCCAGTCAGAGAGCTAGCAATGTAATATAATAAAACAAACAAACAAACCCTCAAATCCTTACTGTTTGTTGATCTGTGGAGCCCTGGTTAGGAAAGCCTCAACAGGGCAGGGCACTGGAGCCTTTTATGCAGGCTTCAACTGCACTCAGGAAACAGGCACACTAACTCCTGATTAGGTGTTAGCAGTTTCTAAACCTGAGGAGGTTACTGGAGTTCAGCAACCTACTGTGCTCAAGGAAGGTTCCCCTAAAGCACCAAAAAGAAAGTAACCTTGCTTTAAAAAATATACAAAAAAAACCTTTTAAGAGCTCCCAGTCAGAGAGCTAGCAATGTAATATAATAAAATAAAACAAACAAACAAACCCTCAAATCCTTACTGTTTGTTTGATCTGTGGAGCCCTGGTTAGGAAAGCCTCAACAGGGCAGGGCACTGGAGCCTTTTATGCAGGCTTCAACTGCACTCAGGAAACAGGCCCACTAACTCCTGATTAGGTGTTAGCAGTTTCTAAACCTGAGGTTACTGGAGTTCAGCAACCTACTGTGCTCAAGGAAAATTCCACTAAAGCACCAAAAAGAAAGTAACCTTGCTTTAAAAAATATACAAAAAACCCGTTTAAGAGCTCCCAGTCAGAGAGCTAGCAATGTAATATAATAATACAAACAAACAAACCCTCAAATCCTTACTGTTTGTTGATCTGTGGAGCCCTGGTTAGGAAAGCCTCAACAGGGCAGGGCACTGGAGCCTTTTATGCAGGCTTCAACTGCACTCAGGAAACAGGCCCACTAACTCCTGATTAGGTGTTAGCAATTTCTAAACCTGAGGAGGTTACTGGAGTTCAGCAACCTACTGTGCTCAAGGAAAGTTCCCCTAAAGCACCAAAAAGAAAATAACCTTGCTTTAAAAAATATACAAAAAAACCTTTTAAGAGCTCCCAGTCAGAGAGCTAGCAATGTAATATAATAAAACAAACAAACAAACCCTCAAATCCTTACTGTTTGTTGATCTGTGGAGCCCTGGTTAGGTTTTTATTGTTATGTGCCGTCGAGTCGGAGTCGACTCATGGCGACCCTCTGGATAGCTATCCTAAATTGTGTTCGGTCTTGAGTCAGGCGGCTCATTGTTGACAGACTGGTACCCATAGCTGCTGTTATTGTATCGATCCATCTCATTGCTGGCTTTCCTCTTTTGTGTTGACCTTCTATCTTGTCAAACATGATGTCTTTCTCTAATGATCTCTCTCTTCGCATGATGTGTCCAAAGTATGAAAGTCGAAGTCTTGTCATCTGAACTTCTAAAGAAAGCTTAGGTTTGATCTCCTCTAGTACCGACTGGTTTGTTCTTCGGGCAGTCCATGGTATACACAGGATTCGCCGCCAGCATCATAATTCAAAGGCATCAATTTTCTTTCTGTCTATCTTTTTCACTGTCCAGCTTTCACATCCATATGATGTTATTGAAAATACAATGGCTTGAACAAGTTGAATCTTTGTATCTTTGCTCTTGAGAATCTTATTTAGGTCTTTCATAGCCATTCTGCCAAGGGCAATGCGTTGTCTGATTTCTTGACTGCTTGTTGCTTCTTTATTGATAGTTGATCCAAATAGGTTATTTTATTTATTTATTTTATTTACATTCTCTTATATACCGCGCTATTCTGCATCAGTGCGGTTTACATTGAACAAACTGAAATTACATTGAACAGGGCACTATAACTTGGAGATAGCTATTTTGCAGGGAAGATGGGCTATGGAGGGTTAAGTGGCTTGCCCAAGACCACAAGGAGCACCTGAGGGACTAGAAACCCCAGTCCTTCCGAACCAAGGTTGCTGTCCTCTAGTGGGATTTGAACTCCCGACCTTACGGCCTGAAGTACCTTGCCCCAACCACTAGGCCACTCCTCCACTCCACAATTTGTTCACGATTTCAATTTCTTCTTCTTCAACGATGAACCTATTGATTATGCCAGTTGTCATGATCTTTGTCTTCTTTACATTAAGGTGCAGGCCCATTTTGAGACTATGTTCTTTGATTGTGAGAAGCAAATGTTTCAGATCATCTTCACTTTCAGCCAGTAATGTGGTATCATCAGCATAGCGAAGGTTGTTGATGAGTCTTCCACCAATCTTCACACCTCTGTTGTCTTCATACAATCCTGCTTCTCTGATGATTTGTTCTGCATATAAATTAAACAGGTAGGGGGAAAGTATGCAGCCTTGTCTTACACCTTTGCTTATTTTAAACCATTCTGTTTCTCCTTGTTCCGTTTGAACTGTTGCTTCTTGATCAATGTACAGATTGTGCAAGAGTATGATCAGGTGTTCTGGTATACCCATGCTTCTTAATGTGGCCCAGAGTTCCTCATGGTTTACACAGTCAAAAGCCTTGCTATAGTCAATAAAGCACAAATAGATATCCTTTTGGTATTCTTTAGTCTTTTCAAGGATCCATCTCACATCCGCAATGATGTCTCTCGTTCCTCGCCCTTTCCTGAACCGTGCTTGCACTTCAGGTAATTCTTGTTCCAGGTATGGTTTAGTCTCTTTTGAATAATCTTCAGTAGAATCTTGCTGGCATGTGGGATCAGAGCAATTGTGCGATAATTTCCACAGTCAGTTGGATCACCTTTCTTTAGTATTGGTATAAACACAGATCTTTTCCAGTCAATTGGCCATGATGTTGTCTTCCATATTTCTTGGCAGAGCCTTGTAAGTACAGTAACAGCTGCATCAGATTGCTGTAATACTTCTATGGGAATGCTATCAATGCCTGATGCTTTGTTCTTTGATAAGGCTTTCAATTCTGCTTTAACTTCTTCTTTCATCACCAATGGTTCCCAATCATAAGGTATAGGTTGAAACGGCTGTTGGTCCACTTGATCTTTATCATATAAAAACTCTGTATATTCCTTCCACCTTTTCTTGATCTTCTCAGCATCATTCAACATAGAAACTTGAGCATCTTGTAATATTCCACTTCGAGGCTGGAACCTTTTCTTTAACTCTCGTAGCTTTAGGAAAGCCGATCTTGTTCTTCCTGTAATAGTTTCTGCATCTATTTCCTTGCATGCGTCATTGTAGTACTTTTCCTTGTCCTGTCTTGCTGCATGTTGGAAATCTCTGTTGAGTTCTGTTATTATCTTTCTTTCTCCTCTGGCTTTAGCTTCTCTGCGTTTCTGGGCAATTTTCAGAGTTTCTTCCGTCATCCATTTTGGTCGTTTTTGCTTTTTCACCTTTTGTAGAGACTTCTCGCTTTCTTCCAACACAATCTTCTTGATGTCATTCCATAACTCTTCTGGAGCTCTGTCATTTGTATCTAAAGCAGCAAATCGATTTTGCAGGCAGTCTTTAAATTCCAGTGGTATATTTTCAAGGTCATATTTTACTGCATTCATGAGTGGTTTGCTCTTTTTTAACTTTAGCTTGAGTTTGCATACTAGCAGTTGATGATCTGTACCACAGTCAGCTCCAGATTTTGTCTTTGTTGATGTTATAGAGCTTTTCCATCGTTGACTTCCACAGATGTAGTCAATTTGATTTTTATTCAATCCATTGGGTGAAGTCCATGTGTACAGTCGCCGCTTGTGATGATGGAAGAAGGTGTTTGAGATGAATAGATCGTTGGTCTTGCAGAATTCTATCAGTCTTTCTCCAGCTTCATTTCTGTTGCCAAGTCCATATTTTCCAACTACTTTGCCTTCTTCTTTGTTGCCAACATTTGCGTTCCAGTCACCCATGACTATCAGGATATCCTGTTTGCATGTTCTGTCAATTTCAGCTTGTACTTGTTCATACAACTCTTCAATGTCATTCTCTTCTGCAGCTGTTGTTGGGGCATATACTTGAATTTTAGTTGTGTTGATAGGCATTCCTCGTAGACGAATATAGATTAAGCGTTCGCTGACTGCATGGTATTTCATTAAGTTCTTGCAAGTTTTTTCTTTATTATAAATGCAACACCATTTCTTCTTTGTCTTTCATTTCCAGCATAGTAGACCATGTGATCATCTGATGCAAAGTGCCCAATGCCAGTCCATTTCAGTTCGCTGACACCCAACAGATCAAGCTGTGCACGTTCCATTTCATTCTTGACCACCTCCAACTTCCCTTGGTTCATGCTTCGTACGTTCCATGTTCCAATGTGTAAGACATCTTTACAACTTCTGACTCTCATTTAATGCCCAGCTACATCAGCAGTCAGACGTCCCGAGGGCTTTGATCCAACCACATCATAAATGCTGGCTTTACTCTGAAAAGTCTTCAGCTCTTCCCCAGTAGCTAGTTGAGTGCCTTCCGACCTGGGGGTCTCATCTTCCAGCACTATAGCACAATTTGTTTTGTTGTAACTATCCATTGGGTTTTCATGGCAAGATACAGAAGTAGATTGCCGGGCCTTTCTTCCTCGCAGTTTAAGTTTGGTGTTGTTGCCGTTGTCACAGAAATGTGATCCTCCGCCGTCAACACTATCCCATTCTGCTGCTGCCCAGATGGGTGGTTTGTCTTGGTCTGGCAACTCATCTGAGACCTGTCCATCTTGGTTGACCCCGCCAGTAGTTAAACTACCAATAGTTTAGCTTTCAGCATCACTAATGCACACAAATGTATTCATATCAATATATTTATTTCTGCTGTAACCTCTTTTTTGTGACTGACTTGTTACATTTATGCTCTTGTATTTACTCCTTTTCTATTTCATTTTGCTTGTTATGCTTTACAACATTTTAAGTATATACACTTTTGTGTGTTTTATGCTAATTCTCCAAGAAGTTTTTATTGGGTATCGTGGATGAGTTCTTATATTCTTTTGTAAGAAGAGGCTGTTTTTTTCACTTCCTCCCACCTGGGTGTTTTTATAGGTGCCCATTCACTTTGTATTTGTTTTTTCCTTTTTCCCATTCATTTTGATGTGTTCCTGTTGCGCTTCCTGGTATACATTTAGGGGCTTGTTTACAAAGCCGCGGTAGCGGTTTGCGATCGTAACGATCGCAAACCGCTACCGCGGCTTTGTAAACAAGCCCCTTAGTGTATGAATTTTATTGATTTCTTATAGTTTTATTCCATATGTCTGAATTGTATGTTTTAAATCTGATGTGTACCTTACCTTTTTAACTTTGATGTGCTTTTGTTGCACTCCCTTGGGTGTACTATTTTATCATTTTTTATGGATTTTCTTCTATTTGATTTGTATGCTTTATGTTTGATGCATATTCTACATTGTATTTAAATGCTTTTTAGTTTTTATGGCCCCTGATACAGGCACGTGTGTGTCAAAATCCAGCTGTGTTGGGTTTTAATAAATAATTTTATTTGCTGTTGCTCTTCAGACTCCTTTTTTCATTATTGTTGTGCTTCATCTACAAATTATACAACCCATGCCTTGTTCAGTGAGGTGCTTTTTTTTTAACATCACTAAGCCTTTATGTAATTTATTGCAGAAACTGACCTGTTTGATAGGAGATCCTAAAGCACACAACACAAAGATGCAAGTTTAAAACATTTCTTATTTAATATAAAGCATTTTAATTTTACAAACTATTTCAGTTGTACATTACATTATTTATTTTATATCAAAGTACACATTTTATTTTTTCATCTTCAATCTGCATTTCATATTTAGCCAGTATTTCTAAAAATAGAAACATATTTGCAAAACACAAAATCAACAGATTTACATCGCTTTATGTTGTTTTAAAAAATTACCTGTAATATCCATCATTCATTAAAAGTGGCATTTTAGAAAGGATGTCCAAGTCAAATCTGGGACATCCAGGGTTTAGACTGGAGAAAATCACTGGGGACGTCTATCGTTATCTTTATCTTTATTTGTTTCTTTATATACCGCACACACCATGGGGCTTGTTTACAAAGCCGCGGTAGCGGTTTGCGATCGTAATCGGAGCCGCGGCCCCATTGATTTCAATGGGGCCGCGGCTGCGATCGCGATCGCGAACCACTACCGCGGCTTTGTAAACAAGCCCCCATGAGTACCAAGGCGGTTTACAATAGGCAAAAACAGGGGTTAGATCAAGGTCGCTGCAGGAAAAAGAGGGATAGAAAAAACAGAACTCCACTGGTATAATAGGAAAGGAACAGAAGTAAAGAGAATGCAAAAAAGTAGGCTGAGAAAAAAAAGCAGATAGACCGACAAACACAGACAAACAAACCGGGGCAGACAAGACACAATGACGGGCTTAAGGAGGGGCCGTGGGGATGGAGGGAGGGGGTGGGAGGTCGTAGGCTGCACAGAAGAGGTGGGTTTTTAATCCGGTTTTGAATTTGGTAAATGATAGCTCAAGGTGGAGGGCGGGGGGGAGTGAATCACAGAGCCTGGGGCCAAGGAAGAAGAAGGTGGATGAACGGGTAGATTTAAGATGGGCAGAAGGGGGAGAAGGGAGAAACATGCGGTTGGCATGGATGGAATGGAGGGAACGTTGGGGGACATGAAGACGAACTAAGTCGGAGAGATAGTGGGGGACACCGGTGTATAAGGCCCTATGAACAAAGGTGAGGACTTTGAACTGAATCAGATAGGGAATGGGAAGCCAGTGGAGACCAATAAGAAGGGGAGTGACGTGGTCATAACGGGAAGCGTGCGTGATAAGCCAAGCTGCGGTGTTTTGGATGAGCTGTAGCCTCCATACTTGATACTGGGGAAGTCCGGCAAAACAGATGTTACAATAGTCTAAGTGAGAAAGAGTGAGAGAAAGGAGCAAGGTGGTCAATGAGGAGACAGGGAGGAAGGGATGGATGGCACGCAGTTGTCTGAGAGAGAAGAAGGAGCGTTGAACTACAGACGAAATGTGTTCGTGAAAGGACAGAGCCGAATCCAGGATAACCCCTAAGTAGCACAGAGAGGGGACAACAGGGATGGGAGAGGAAGAGAGTAGAGGGGAAATAGAGGGAATGGGCCCACCGAGAGTGAACCAAATGGCCAGAATTTTGGAGGGATTGATATGAAGAAAATTGGTGGACATCCAGGAGGCAATGGAGGAAAGACAGGAGTTGAGTGGGGAGAGATCAGGTAAGAGTGGGTTGGTGTGGTAAAGGAGAAGGATATGTCGCTGGCTGATTTTCAAAACATGGACATCTATGCCAGTGTACACATGGACGTTCTCCTTAGAAAAGCATGGGGTGGGGAAGTCCATCTCATGCAAAGTAGGATAAGGAGACTTTCAGCAGCATTGCAAAATGGAAATATAAGCCCTGATTCCCCATTGATGTTCTTTGTTGTACTGTAAAATAAAAGGATATTATATGGCTCCTTCTCTGTGAACAAGCAGGAAGAAGTCCTCAAATATGGGTGACGTCCCCGATGGAGCTCCATATGGGAATGCTTCCCAGCTTCCATTGGAAGCCTTTGGGAGCCTCCATCGTGCATGTGTGCCTGCCTTCCCACCTGCCGCTGCACTATCTTATCCTCAGTCTGTTTTTTCTGGGTAGCCCAAAGGACGTTTCCTGTATTCGCCACTGAAAAAATTTGTCTTTTGGCCCTTTTGAGATTCTTTTCTTTTTCCCTAGTTTCTCCCGCCTGTCATCGGATGTGCCTGCTCCTGCTGGTGCTGGCCTTCATATCTTTTCGGGATTTTTTGTGCCATTCAGGATTTCTTCTCCATACAGGTTTTTTGCTGGCTGGAGGCATTGAGCCCTTTAATTTTGCAGCGGCTGCTTTTCTGGTCATGTCGAAACCAGCCAGTGGATTCAAGAAGAGTACTCGGTGTGCATGCACCATCTCAATCATGGAGTGCCATAATTGGTGCTTACAGGGCCTTGTCCCTGACAATGAGCCCTCGTTCTGTAATTTCTGCTTGCAGATGACCAGAAAGGGCCTTAAGGACATGCACAAGCAGTGTGAGTCCCTCTTTGGGTCGTCAGACTTGGAGTCCTAGGCCCCAACATCAATGCCCTCACGCGGTTCTGCCAATGTCTCTGCATCACATGGCACTCATGCTCATATGGAGCAGAGGGACCGTGGGACCATGGAATGAAGGCTCTCCATGGACCGGTTGGAGCCACGAAAGGATTCACCATCAGCCTCATTGACGTCGAAGGTGGCTGCTGAGAACAAGGGCCACAGACATCCACACCAGAGCCCATATCAACATGACACCAAAGGCAATGGCCAGGAGTGACCTATGAAGTTGCCATGGCAGGAGAAGTCGATTCCCAAGGCCCTGGAGGGCCACCGGCAGTCTCCCGATGCCTTGACCATTGTGGAGTCCCTGAGATGGGTGCCAGTCAGTAGCCGAAGTCGTTGTACCGGCCCCAACATTCTTGAAGACCACTATGCTGACCGTGTGCCTTCAGGCCCTTGAGGCACACCTGGTGGCTCTCTTGGCTGCATGTGCCCCGGTGTCCCTGCTGCCTTTGGTGGCATCACCATCTGCTGTGCAACCAATCTTGGAGACCCACCCACTCCCCGCTGAGGCAGGTGCATCGGGTCGGTGGTCGGAATCCACACCGGTTCTGACCGCCATCTCCCTGTTTAGCATCTTGAGCTTGCCCCAGTGCACCGACATCCTCAGGAGGACTGCCACGGTTCTCATCGATGCCTGTCTTCTCCTCCAAAGTGGCAAAGGTGCCAGGAGGAGGCATGGCACTATTTTGACTTCCTCTGAGTCGGACTCCAAGGGGTGGGAGACAGAGGAGGAATTGCCGGTCTCTGAGAGAGAGCCTCCGGACCTTCCCTTGGACCCATCCCCTCCATACGAGAGAAAGAAGTCACCCCCAGAGGACATGTTCTTCTATAACTTCCCATCTCAAGGCGGAGGACCAGCCGAGGGTGGGGAGTTGGAGATCCTCAGTACCCTTCGGCTCCCAAGGAAGTCATCACGGTGCCTGTATTGGCCAACAGCTGCAGGCTCGATTCTATGTACCGAGTGCAGAAGATCCCCGGCTTTGAGAAGCCCCAGCTGCCCCACCACTCCCTGGGCTAAGAGTTTGGTGCCCCTTGGCTGGGAGGCCAGGACCCTTGATGGCTTTGTGAGAAGGTGTTTTCAGGGCTCCATGCTGATTGCCTGTATACTCTCCATCAGTTGAACAAAGGGGAACCACCCCACCTGCAGTGACAGTAGGCGCAAAGCAAGAGCAGGTCACACCATGTAGTGGAAGACAAAAGGGAACTTTTTTAGTATCTATGAGGTCACCCTACACGTGTTTTGGTGTGTGCTTTCTTCAGAGGATACCAACCTCTAGAAACAAGTAGATATCACAAAGCATAAAGTGATAAAACAAATAAAATTACATCAATGAATAAATAAAACCATAAAAGTGTGTGGATTACATCAAAATTTAAAATGATGGCATAACAAACCATGAAAGATAAGCGCCAAGGGTATGAAACAAATTTTACGAAACAATAAAATAGAGCCCTATATGGTGATAAATAAACAATATAGAGTCAAAGGCTGATATACACATAAAAATATATGTCATCAAAATTAAAACTATAAAACCAAATCATAAAATACAATTCAATGATGGGATTATATAACATATGAAGATTATGCTATAAAATATGCTTGTAGATATGTGTAGAGCCCAAGATGTGATAAATAATTGTAAAGAATTAAAAAGGAGGAGAGGATGGCAAACAAGCTCAGGACCAAAGGATTTAACTTACCCATGAATGGGATACTAAGAGTTATGCTCTCCTGACTACACTACTTAACCTAAAAGAAAGGGAACAAGGGGGGGGGGGGGGGGGAGGGAAAGAACATTAGAACATCTAGCCATAAAATCTTACTTAGCAGAGATACATTCAGCTTTTTAATTTTGGATACGAACATCATTAAGTAGCCAAACATCAAGAGAATTTCCAGATACTTCTGAGACCCCACCACAATGCCAGATTACTACCTAACTGGATTACTTGAGAAACGGGGGAATGGCAATAGTCAAGGCAGTACCATCGTATAAATATGTGATAAAAAATAAATATTAGAGAGTAAACCGTGTGCACCTATATATCAAACTATAGTGAAATGTTGCAAGAAAAGTGATAGGTGTACAAAAACGGCTGTCCAAATATTAATCTGTCATATATCCCTATAAAATCTACAAATGGTCTCATAAGAGCCTTTTCGCTAACATCTGAAGAGTGAGACACAAAGCAGTAATGTCTCACCTCAAAAAAGACACACTGTTGAGTGTAGTTTGAAAAGAATGTTTTGCGCCAAAAGCCGGGTATTTCACAGAAGTGGCTGCTAACATGGCTCTGACATTGTAAGTTAATTGTGTATTCTAAAGGACCAAGCAGGAAGCCAGTCCTCACATATGGGGGACATCGGCGCCGACGGAGCCCTCGTACGGAGCATTTTCCCAGCTTTCAAGGAAAGCCTTTGGGAATGCAGCACACATGCCCAGTCCCCTTCCCGCCCAAGAGTGCCATCTTGCTCAGTCTTTCTTTTTCCGCGGAGCCCAACGGACGTGAGTTCGTGTCACCTGGGAAAAGTTGATTTTTTTTCTGTGATTTTCGCTTTTTCTTATCCGGTTTGACGCCGATTCCCCTTCCCGCCTGGGCTCGGTACACCAGTATCGAGTCCGGAATTTCTTTTTTTGTTTTTTGTCCTTCGTGACTAGCGTTCGCGCCTTTTTTGTTATTTTCACTGGCAGCCCGGTCTTTTGACCTTGCAAGGGCCCTTTTTCCCCCGATGGCTGCCAGCGGGTTTAAAAAATGTGATCAGTGCAAGAAACTTACGTCTCTCACCGACACACATGACTGCTGCCTCTGATGCCTCGGGCCTGACCATGACCCACTAGTCTGTGGCCTGTACAGCAAAATGTCGTTGAAGGCACTTCGGAGCCGTCAGCATCAATGTGAAAGAATTTTTTCAGAGTCCGCGTCCGGCTGGGCCCGGACTTCGTCAGAGGCTTCAACATCTCGGGAGTCTGACCCCGAGCGCCGTCGTGGTTCCTCTAAGAGGGGGTCTCCCACCCGGGAGCACAAAAGGAAGAAGAAGCTCGTGAGGGCGGCGTCGGTGGAGGCCCCTGGGTCCTCGAGGGCCTGGTCGCGTAGCCCTGACCGCAGCCCCCCCCGGGCTCTCAGAGTTGGAGAGGCCATCCAAACTACCTCGCATGGAGCCAGAGTCCTCAAGTCACGTAAGTTCTGTTTTCCTCGTGGACTCTCCTCCGGGAGAACCAACATTGGGCCCGACGCCATCGGGACCCGAGTCAGGGGCTGCTGAGTCTAAGTCGACCCCGGAGGCCAAGCCAATCCTCGAGTCCATCAAGTCTCGAGTCGATCCTCGGTCAAGGTCTCCCTCGACCTCCCGTGCAGGGCCAAGGTCATCGACGCTGGTGCCCTCAGCGTGGCACCGAGGCCCACACAGCCGGAGCCGCTCAACTCCTCGGAGGAGGAGTCGGTGTGGGAGACGGAGGACGAGGAGTCTCCTGACACCTTCCGGACTTGGTGCGTCCCTTCGGACTCCCCGGAGTCCGAGCCTCGGAGAAGGTCCCCCCCGGAGGATAACCGGTTCACGGACTTCGTGAGGGACATGGCCAAGGCTTTGGCATTACCTGTGGATGCCGAGGAGGTGCCTTGAGCCGAGGAGCTTGATGCCCTCCAGTATGATTTTCCTCCGAAGGAAGCCTTTACTGTACCGGTTCCACTGATGCTGGAACGGCTGCTCTTCCGTATGTGGGAGGCACCAGCCTCGGCGCCGGTTCTTAGCAAACGGGTTGATTCCATTTATTGAGTCCGTAAGTGCCCTGGGTTCCAAAAGGCGCAGCTACCGCACAATTCCATGGTTGTGGAATTGGCCATGCACCGCCTGAAGAGTCAGAAGATGCACTCCTCGGTGCCCCCCTGCCAGGAGGCCAGGAACCTGGATGCCCTCGGTAGAAAGTGCTTCCAGGACTCTATGCTATCTTGCCGTGTCCAGACTTACCAGCTGTCCACCAAGCAAAAACAGCAACCTGCCACAAGGCAGAGAAAACGAGAGAACGCGATTCGTGTTTGACATGCTGCATTGTGCTACGGACCTCTCAAAAGTTTTATTCGTTGTTCCCCTTTGGGTGCATTTCCTGAGATCCTTTTGTTGTCCGGAGGGCTCACCACGGCTGGATTTAGCCATAGTGTAGGTTATATTTTTCCTCAGAACCGTGGTCGCTCCTTTGGTGCTGCTTAACATTGAGTGTGCCTTGATGACCCCTGAAGAAGTGTAATACGAAACACAGCTTGTGTAGGGTCTTTGGCCTGTTTTTATAACAAACAACGGTTTAATAAAATTGTGTGGACCCCCTGCCCACTTTTTTTGTTTGGTTTTCTCAGACTTACCAGCTGTACATGGGCATGTACTTAAGGGACCTGGCAAAGGAGATTGCCGGGTTCTCAGCTGGCCTCTCCGAGGAACCCTTGCAGAGGTTCAAAGCCTTGTTGACAGGGATCCGAGAGTGCTCGAAGTTTATCTCTCGAGCAGCCTATGATGGCTTCGAGGCTTCAGCCCGGGTAGACGCGGCCAGCATCGGTGCATGCCGTCAGGCCTGGCTACAGTCATCTGACCTGGAGTCATGGGTGCAGGACAAGTTGGTCGATGTCCTGTGCCGAGGTGACAACCTATTAGGTAAGCCCATGACTGAAAAGGCTGCAGAAATCTAGACTGAGACTCTCACCAGGACAAAGCTGTCCAGAAAGACTTCTGCCCCTTCTCAAAAAAAGAAGGGTTCGGGAAAGAAGCCCTTTTTCCAGAGGAAGGGTGCTGCCTACAAATCCTACCCTCAGTATCAGGCCTCGCCAGCTCCCCAACAGGGCCAGCAGGCCAAGGGGCGGGGGCATGCTGCCAGCTCCGGCTCCTGCACAGCAGGGAGCGGGGTTTTGACTTCCACAGCATAGCCTCTCCTCTGTCGGTGGCTCCAATCAGCACAGGGGGTCGATTGACCCTGTACGCTTACAGGTGGACAGCCATCACAGGGGATATCTGGGTACTGAGTATAGTCCAAAAGGGCTACATGCTCCACTTCCACCAGCTACCCCCCTCCTACTAACCAGGGGAGCCTCCAAGACTCCCTCCACACAGGAACCTCCTCCTTCAGGAGTTGGCAAGTCTTCTAAAGGAACAGGTGATGAAACCGGTGCCTCACCACCTGAAAGGGCAAGGCTTCTACTCCAGGTACTTCCTGGTACCAAAAAGGACAGGAGGCCTCTGGCATATCCTAGACTTGCGAAACCTAAACAAGTTTCTGGAGAGAGAAAAGTTCAAGATGCTTACCCTTGGGATACTGCTGCCCTACCTCCAGCAGGGAGACTGGCTATGCTTCTTAGACATAAAGGATGCTTATACTCACATCCTCCTTCATCCAGACCACAGACAATATCTCAGATTTGTGATGGGAGGAAACCATTTTCAGTACAGGGTACTTCCCTTTGGCCTAACCTCTGCCCCAAGGGTTTTCACCAAATGCCTGGCGGTGGTGGTGGCTTATCTCAGGAATCAGGGAATTTTTGTCTTCCCATACCTGGATGACTGGCTCATCAGGGGCCATTCTCTCCAGGAGGCCCGACAAGCCACTCTTCGCACTGTCTCTCTTCTTCAGCATCTTGGCTTTGTCATAAACTATGCAAAGTCCACTTTGCTCCCCTCTCAGAACTTAGAGTTTATAGGGGCAAGCTTAGACACCCTTCAGGCAAGAGCTTACTTGCCTGAGGACAGGGCCCACAGACTGATAGACTTAGCCAACCAGTTCCAAAGCAAGTCTCATGTCTCTGCCAGGCAATACCTGCAGCTCCTGGGCCACATGGCATCCACGGTATATGTGACTCCAAATGCCCGTTTGCACATGCGGGCTGCTCAATGGTGCCTCAGAGATCAGTGGACGCAGGCCACAGGTGACCTCCGAGACAGAGTAAAGGTGTCCAAACCACTTTTGGACTCCTTACAGTGGTGGCTACATCTCCCAAACCTTCTCAGGGGGGTACCTTTTCAGGCTCCAGCACACACAAGGGTGCTGACGACCGATGCTTCCTTAAAGGGCTGGGGTGCACATTGCCAGGGCACGTGCACTCAGGGCCTCTGGTCTCCTCGAGAGACCACGCAGCAAATCAATCTTTTGGAGCTGCGAACAATCCGCTTAGCTATGCAGACATTTTCTCATGCCCTCTCTCACCAGTCGGTCCTAGTTCAGACGGACAATCAGTTGTCAATGTTCTATGTGAACAAACAAGGGGGCACGGGGTTCAGGCTCCTATGTCAGGAGGCACTGGCCCTTTGCTCATTTGCAGTCAAACAAGGCATGTTTCTCAAAGCAGTTTATCTACCTTGTCAGGAGAATTTCCTAGCAGACAAGCTAAGCAGGATTCTCCAGCCTCACGAATGGCAGTTGAATCCATTAGTGGTCCAGCAGATCTTCCTCCGCTGGGGACTTCCATCCATCGATCTCTTTGCAAGTCCACAAAACCGCCAGCTGCCCAAGTTGTGCTCCAAACAGCCGCATCCCCTGAGGATGGCAGCAGATGCTTTTCTGATCTCTTGGTCTACGGGCCTCCTGTAAGCATTTCCTCCCACGCCCCTGGTGGCCTGAACTCTGTTCAGGATTCTCCGGGACAAGGCCTCGGTGATTCTGGTAGCCTCCAGATGGCCGAGGCAGCCGTGGTTTCCACTTCTGCTGCTGTTGGTGGTGGAAACTCAGTTCCCTCTGGGGTTCCAACACGATCTCCTGTCTCAAGAGCAGGGTTCCCTTCTGCACCCCAATCTCAGGTCCCTCAAGTTGATGGCCTGGCTGCTGAAAAGATAGTGCTTGCTCCCTTACTTCTACCTAAGGAGGTTGAGGAGGTGGTCTTGGCCTCTAGGAGACAGTCCACCAGAAAGTCCTATGCCCTCAAGTGGCGTAGGTTTACGGTATGGTGTGCTCAGCGCAATGAAGATCCTTTCTCTTGCCTTGTGCCAGTAGTACTGCAGTATCTACTTCACCTGTCAGACCTAGGCCTTAAGTCTAACTCTGTTCGGGTCAACCTCAGTGCTCTGTCAACACACCACTCACCGGTGGAAGGACAGTCTCTGTCGGTTCACCCCTTGGTGTCCCGATTTCTCAGAGGTCTGCTTCTTCTCAAGCCTCCGGTTTGTCCACCAGCAACTGAGTGGGATTTGAACGTGGTCTTGCAGCAACTTACTCGCCCACCGTTTGAGCCGATGGCTACTTGCCATTTGCGCTTCCTCTCTTGGAAAGCGCTCTTCCTGGTGGCTCTTACCTTGGCCAGACGTGTGAGTGAACTACAAGCTCTGGTTTCTTATAGACCATACACACGGTTCTATAGGAACAGGGTGGTCCTACGGACCCATCCCAAGTTCCTTCCAAAAGTGGTCTCCTCTTTCCACCTCAACCAGAAGGTGGTTCTTCCAACCTTCTTTCCCAGGCCGCATACCAGCCGGGCTGAAACAGTCTTGCATACCCTGGACTGTAAGAGGGCGTTGTCTTTTTACATAGAACTTACGCGGGGGCATCGAAGGGCTACTCAGCTCTTCGTCTCCTTTGACCCTAATAAGATGGGGTTACCTGTCTCCAAGCGTACATTGTCCACTTGGGTAGCAGATTGTATCGCCTGGGCATATAAGGCAGCCGACCTCCCCTTGCAGGGTCGAGTCATGGCCCACCGTGTCAGGCCGAAAACCGCGTCAGTAGCTCATCTCCGCTCTGTTCCGTTGGCAGACATCTGCCGGGCCGCAACTTGGTCTTCAAGCCAGACTTTTGCAGCCCATTACTGCCTGGAGAGACAGTCCCAAAGGGACAGTGCTTTCAGACAGGCGGTACTCCGTAATCTCTTTGAGGTTTAGGCAACTCCTACCCTTCAGCCTTTATGTTGGGCTACCGTATGGGAGCGTTCTCAGAGGATATTGTTATCACGAATGCTGAGGCTCTTGAGAGGGAGCCATTTTTTCAGCTTAGGGTTCCCGGTAGCCTAGAGCTGGGGAGTCCCATATGTGAGGACTGACTTCCTGCTTGGTCCTGGAGAAAGAGTAGTTACTCACCTGTAACAGGTGTTCTCCAGGAGCAGCAGGAATCAGTCCTCACGACCCTCCCTCCTCTCCTGGAGTTGCAGTCATATCATTCATTTTGATTTTTTGCTGTCTTTTAGCTGTCATCAGACTGAGCAAGATGGCGCCCTTGGGCGGGAAGGGGACCGTGCATGCGCGCTGCATTCCCAAAGGCTTTCCTTGAAAGCTGGGGAAATGCTCCGCACGAGGGCTCTGTTGGCGTCAACGTCACCCATATGTGAGGACTGATTCCTGCTGCTCCTGGAGAACACCTGTTACAGGTGAGTAACTACTCTTAATGTATGAATGGAGGTTTAAAACAAAAAAGAGAAGATTGGGAGGAACTCAGAAAACACATCTGTAACTGTTGTAGCTTTATAATTAGTCACATTGCTGTCCTAGTGACTGGCCAGCCAATATGTCGACAGGCACGATCAGAATAAGACTTAAGTGCATACTAGAATAAGGCACAGGAGATGCCTGCATGTACTCATTAATCCATTGCAAACATCCCTCACAGTCAGTGTGTTTGAGTTAGGGGAAGAGGAACTGCCTGAAAAACGTTTTGACGATCTGTAGCAGAAATGAAGCCTTTACAATAAAAATGTGCATATTACCCATATGGACCTATACAAAGAGCTGCTGACAAGAAAAAGAGACCTACCTGTAGGTGTAAATCCAAAAAAGAAGCGTAAAGAAGGTCCACCAATGTGCTCTTGAGTTTTACATTTTGTATATATATATATATAATGTGTGTGTGTATGTATGCTTATAGTCCCATTGTGGACTTAAAAATAAGGCCCTTTGACGAGAAGTATAGGACCATGAGTAATGGGTCATGAACAACCAAGCTTTTAAACTGGCATTTTATGGCATGTAGCAACATTATTGAGAATATGTCAAACAGAAGGAGGCCGATTCAGACTTGGACGTCCTGGTCCTCTATGCGCCCAGTCGAAACCGGACGCACAGAGTTAGCCGGGATTCTGATCCCGCATGGCACGTCTAGCCCTGTGGGACCAGAATTGCATCCAGGCCTGTATGTGCAGGCCGAGACCCCACTTCAGGTCGGCCTGCACGTACAGGTCATGCTTGGATAGCTCAGGGCTTTTGAATGGAGCCATGGCGCCGCAGTCCCCGGCTGCCGGACCAAAAGGTGCATTATCTGCAGCCCAACCCCCGATCTGGCCTCCCAAGGCCAGGGTCGGGCTGCGGGGAATTCCCTCTGCCCCCTGCCGCCTCTTTTGGGCCCCAGGCCTGCCCAATCCACCCCACTAGAGGAACTTATTCCACCTCAGAGATGGAATAAGTTCCCTGTTCAGGCTACCGGCCCCGGACGTACAGGGCTGACATTGGAATCGGCCCTGTATGTCCGGGGCCACCAACTGTCCACCTCCTGCCGTAACGCCGCCCCCTTCTCACCCCCGTCTAACTTCCCCGTTCAACGTGCGAGAAAGTTAGTCGGAGTCGGAAGGGGCCCCACTATTCGTGCCTCGGAATGACCCTGAAAGTGAATTAAGAAAGGAACCGATCGGATCAGGAGTAAAGTTATCCTAAACATGACTGAACTATAACATACATCTTGCTGAAACTCGTGGGTTTATAATGAGCCCAAGGTACTATATAAAAGGCAAAAAACATTGTATGTGAGGGGACACTATAAAAATAAATAAATAAATAATGGGTATATATAGAAACAGTGATGGCTGGAGCCGCAGAACTTGCTTCAGAGCTTACCCTCTTGTTCAGCATGCCCCACAAGATGATCACCATGTATGCATCCAAGTTGGACTGGGGCTTCACCATTGGTCGGAGTAGGAGAGCCTGCACCAGATAAACTTCCTGGAGCTGCGAGCCATTGTGAATGCCCTCTGGGTAATCAGGACACACTTGGCCAACCAGGTTGTCCTGATTCAGATGGACAAAACAAGTCGGAGGGCAAGGGATTGTACCTTCTGTGTTGGGAGGTGGTCCACCTCTGGAAGTTTGCCGTGGCCCATGGAATGGAGCTGAGGGTGACCTGTCTACCTGGGGAGCTAAATGCCCTGATGAACCACCTGAACAGGATCCTCCAGCCACACAAGTGGACCCTCAACCAGATGGAAGTGGGGCACTCCATCCGTGGACCTCTTCACCTTGCCACACAGTAGCCAGGTGGATCGCTTTTGCTCCCAGATGGCTTCTGTGAGCAGGTTGGCCTCAGATGCCTTTCTCCTGGACTGGGGAGTTGGTCTGCTCTGTACCTACCCATCCAAGTCCACTCGTGGCAAAAACACTGCTGAAGCTCCAGGCAGATCAGGGTACCATGATACTCATTGCCCTGTACTGGCCCAGGCAGCTGTGGTTTTCCCTGCTGCTTCAGCTCTCCCATCAAAAGACCCTCTTGTCTGGGCTGCAACCCCAACCTGATCTCTCAGGAGAGCGGAACCTTGCTACATCCCAATGTCCGGTCCCTGGCTCTCACAGCTTGGATGCCGAGCGGGTAGTTCTTTCAGAGCTTAACTTGCCCAGGGACGTGACAGATGTCCTCCTGACCTCCCACAGGGAATCCACGTGTCACTCCTATGCCTTCAAGTGGCAGAGGTTCTTTCTCTTTGGTGCATGGAAGGGCACTGGATCCAGGGGTGGCTCAAGGCAATCTGCTGCTTGAGGCGAAGTATGAAAAAGGTGCCCCCCCCCCACCACCACCTTAGACGGGGCGGGGCTTTTTCAGAAATCCAATCAGAGACTGAACCAAACCAAAAAGCCAATTAGATTATATGGAGGAAATGCAAGATGTTTGCACACAGGGCCATATCGAGCTGCAATCACACCCTGTGAGACTTGCAGCTCGGGCTCACGCACCCCTCTTCCCCCCATACCTCCATCCAGTGCTGCCTGCTCTTTCCCTGCTTCTGCTGCCCTCTGTTTTTTTTCACGGAGGCGCCAGCAGCAGGGAAAGAGCAGGCAGCGCTGGATGGAGGTATGGGGAGGAGAAGGGGGGCATGCGCCCGATCTGAAAGGCGCCGGCACTTTAAGCAGATCTGTCCCTCCTTGACATCGAATCGGAGGAGGGAGAGACCAGACCTGCTTAAAGAGGCTTGGGGGAGCGCATTTCGGCTGCCTGCTATTGTTCTACCAATGGCAGCAGGGCAACAGCAGACAGCCGAAAAAAGCCTCCCAAGCCTTTCCGCCCTGTGCGGCTGCATCGCTTGCACAGAACTAGGTACGGTCCCATTTGCACACCAAGGAACTAAAAGACAGCAAGAACTAACAGCACAGATTATAAAACTAAATTATAACTCATTTTTATTTTGTTGTTATAAACTGCGTTATGGTTCTTGCTTTTTCTTTTTCAGCATATATTTTGCATCCACAGTAGGTGCAGAGCAGAACCAGGACATTAACCCACAGAACTCAATATTTTAAAAAAAATCTGATTCTGATCATCTCACTAACAACAACAACCACTATTCTCCAGTACCAGGCATATTGTGAACTAATACAAAACCCTACAACAAAGAACAAACCTACCATACCATGTCAGCACAAACTTCCAAAACTCACGTAAAGAGCCCATCCAAAAAAAGCATCACTGTAAATACTACAGTGGGCCCCTGGAACATCCATACACCTATTTGAAAAGCTGAACAAGTCAAATTACTACAGTAGCGTATAGATCTTTATGTAGAAATTCCATGTTAACAGAACACCTGACCTCAATCACACACGCAAAACATCGACTCTCACCAAGTACAGAATAAGTAACAATCTAAAGTAAAAATAAAAATATGTAGACAAAATTTAAACTGAAACCCCAAGAAGCCAGAGTCCACATGCAGTGAAACATCAGATAAATAAGAGATGCAGTTCCCCAATACTGTGTAAAATATAAAAATAGCACAAAGTCCAATCACCAAAATTAAATAAAATTATTTTTTCTACCTTTGTTGTCTGACCATTTTATTCTCTGATCATGCTTGTCCCGATCTGAGGCTTCTGCTTTCCTGTCTTCTCTTAGCTCTCTTTCTGTGGTCTATGGTCCATGGTCCATCTGCCATTTCTTATCTCTTCTATTGTTTTCTTCACTTCCTTCCATCAGCCCATTTCCAGTTCCAGTAACCCTCTCCAGTATCAGTCCCCTTTCCAGTCCTCCCCTCCCAGTACCTTCCAATGTCAACCACCTTGCATTCCCATGACTGCCACTGGTGTCCATTCCCTTCCAGTCTCCCTCCTTTCCTACTGTCCAGCCCCTTCTAGTCCAAATAACATCCCAGGTATCAGCTCACATCCACTCTCTGCCACCCCCCCAATCAGCTCCCTTCCAGTTGCCCCACCCTCTGTCCATTTCCCTTCCAGTGGTATTCGCATGTCAGCTCCCTTCCAGCCTCCTCTTTATTACCCAGCCACCTACCACTCCCATCCCCAAGTATGAGCTCCCTTCCAGTCCCCCTTTGGTACATCCCAGGTGTCAGCTCCTTTCCAGCCCCCTCCTTCCCCCTTGTCAGCTCCCTTTGTGCCCCCTCCTTTCCCTGGCAGACCCTCCCATTATCTGCTCCCTTCCAGTCCCATTCTACCATTCTCCCGCATCAGCCCATTTGTAGCCCTAGCGCCTAGTCTTCTTCCAGGGCCAGCAGTTCTATCCCCCCCCCCATCAACCCACCTCCAGTCCTACTCCCCATCAGCCCACCTCCAGTCCTAGCCCCCCATAGCCCATTACAAGTCCTAACTCCCCCCATCAGCCCATTACAAGTCCTTGCCCCCATCAGCCCATTTCCAGTCCTAACCCCCCCATCAGCCCATTTCCAATCCTAGCCCCCCCATAGCCCATTACCAGTCCTAAACCCCCCCATAGCCCATTTCCAGTCCTAGCCCCCCCATTGCCCATTACCAGTCCTAAACCCCCCATCAGCCCATTTCCAGTCCTAGCCCCCCATAGCCCATTTCCAGTCCTAGCTCCCCATAGCCCATTACCAGTCCTAAACACCCCCATCAGCCCACCTCCAATCCTAACCCCCCTCATTAGCCCATTTCCAGTCCTAGAACCCCCCATAGCCCAGTCCTAGAACCCCCCATAGCCCAATCCTAACTCCCCCCCCCATCAGCCCATTACAAGTCCTAACCCCCCTCCTCCCCCCTGGGAAATTAAAAAAAAAAGAACCTGGCTGCTGAAGCTGCTGCCGCGGCGGCAGCAAGAAGTGCCACGTGGCCGCCCCAGCAGAGCCCTGCCCTCCTGTCTCCCTCAGCGCAGCTTTACAGAGCAGCGCGGCTGTGCTGTGACTGCAGTTTTAAATACAAATGAAACCGGTGCAGAGCCTTCCCGTGTCTGTGAAGGACCCCTTGCAGCTTTTCCCACCCCTTTATGGAACTTCCTCCTTTGGGGGTGGGACAAAGCTGCACGGGGTCTTTCACGGAAGCGAGAAGGCTCCGCACCGGTTTCGTTTGTATTTAAAACTGCAGTCACAGCACAGCCGCGGTTCTCTAAGAGGCAGGGAGCCGTGGCTGCCTGGAAATGGAGGTTGATTTTGCCGCTGCTGAGAAGCAGACTCGGCAGCAACGTGCATCTTTTTTTGGGGATTTTTTTTTCTTTTGAAGGTGAAGTGAGGTGGCTGTTTTGGGGGGCATTTTTTGCCGCCCTCAAGACTTTGCCTCCTGAGGCAACCGTCTCACTTCACCTCATTATAGAGCCGCCCCTGGCTGGATCCCTTCTCTTGTCCGGTGGAGAGACTGCTGAAGTATCTCATGCATCTGTCGAACTCGGGCCTTAAGTTCAATTCAGTCAGCATTCATTTGAGCGTCACTGGAGCTTACCATCGCGGGTTGGAGGGTATAGCCCAGAGGTTCCCAACTCCAGTCCTGGAGGGCCAAACACCATTCAGGTTTTCAGGCTGTCCTTAATGAATATGCATGAGATATATTTGAATACAATGGGGGCAGTGCATGCAAATGCATCTCATGCATATTTATTAGGAACAGCCTGAAAACCTGAATGGTGTTTGGCCCTCCAGGACTGGAGTTGGGAACCTCTGGTATAGCAACAAACAACTGTCCAAGAGCAAAATAAAATCTAAAAATTACACGAACCGCCCTTGAAAAATAGATAGACTCCCAAACAACTCAATAATTCTAATAATAAATTAACATATCACATTGGCACCAATTGACCTCAGGATGGCTAGAGCCCTACATGTAGTGATGAATCACTATAGGGAATAGCTGACGCTCACATCACAGGTCAAGTAGCCAATCTTTCAATCCTTACTTTAAACACAATAACCAACTTTTGCAACTTTTGCCCCATCCCTTGCTAATCTATACATGAGCTTTTTTGAAACTCAGTATGTCTACTCTTCTGTTTATGCCACCCATATTATTAAATGGTTTAGATATATTGATGACATCTTTTTGCTGTGGCGTGGTTCTAAGTCACGTTTAGAAGACTTTTTTCAATATTTAAATGACTGTAAAAACTGCATTTCTTTTGATATCAATATACAAGAATTTGAGATTAACTTTTTGGATGTCAAAGTTTTGAAGACTTCTACTGAGTTTGTTACCACCATTTACTCCAAGCCAACAGATCGTAATACCTTGCTGCATTATGAGAGTTTTCATCCTTATCATCTCCGTCGCAGTTTACCTTATTCACAATTCCTGCGTTGTCGTCGTATATGTTCAACCACATCTGAATTTAAAGTACAGGCAAAGTCCATGTGCAGTAAGTTTGAAGCTAGGGGTTACCCTGATTCGATTCTTTCTACTGCATATAAGAGGGCGAGATATAACCATCGTGAGTGGCTTCTCCAGTCTTCTTCCGCTTCTACGAATACAGCTCCAACTATTACTTGTGTGTTACAATATTCTAGTTTATCGCGCCGCATTGCGGCTGCGATTCGTAAAAGATGGACTCTTTTCAGTGCACATCCTGTTTTATCTAATTATCAGCTACGGCTAGCGTATAGCCGTGGTCAGAATTTGTGAGATCGCTTATGTCCTGCAGTGCCACGGCGGGATGTTTCAGCATCTTTAATTATGGGCCATGCGGCTTGTCAACGTTGTTCCTTCTGTAAGCTCATGGTTCCTGACCTCTGTGAGAAGTATCGAGTCAAGGTACGGAGATCTATGAGTGCTACTACTTGTAATACTACTCATATTGTCTATGGACTTTGGTGCCCGTGTTCATCATTATATGTCGGAAAGACTACTCGTCCTTTACGAACCCGTTTGGCTGAGCATAAATACAGTCTCCATAAATCTCGTGTGGATACTCCTTTAATTCAGCATTGTATGGATTTTGAACATGCTTTTGAGACTCTTTCTTGCACAGTATTAGAATATGTTCCTAGTAATGTTCGGCGCGGTGATCGCAACAAACTTTTGCTGCAGAAGGAACAGCGATGGATATATTCACTAAATACAATGTTTCCATCTGGCCTTAATGATAGAATTGAGTGGTCTTTATTTTTGTAATCATTTTTGATTCATCAGCTTTTTGGTTAGTGTCACTGTGGAGCTCCTCCTATTTTGGTTTGTAGATGTTGATGTGGTAGGTTGTGATTGGTTGTGAGGGTGTATAAATGTGACGTCAGACGCTGTGGTTTTTTGAGCAGAGACTCCTTTAGGAAGTCAGTGGATTTTTAAACTTGCCATCTTTCCCCTGACGAAGCCTTAGCGGCGAAACGAGAGCTTTCGTAGGGTTTTTTGGTGAAGGCAAATTGAAATAACTAATTAGTTATAGAGTTCTCTGCGTAGCGCTGTCTGTTGGTGCCCTTTGCAGCATATCGGTTGGGCGTTGGATTTTCATTGCAAGAATGGAGTGATGCACAGCACTCTTGAAGATAAGTGTTTCTTAATGCTATTAGCGGGTTTGGCTAACCACTTCTTATATTTATTCTCTTTTCCTTTTTAGGATATTAATGATTGCCTTTGCAACGCTCATCCTATTGCTGGGATGCCTATGATGCTTTTTGTATGAATGGATGGTGTGTGAGTTGTATGATTGAGATTACTGGTGAATGTGATTTATAGTATTTATTTTCCCAGAAGTAAATGCTGAGGTTGTAGAATTGGTTATTGTGTTTAAAGTAAGGATTGAAAGATTGGCTACTTGACCTGTGATGTGAGCGTCAGCTGTTCCCTATAGTGATTCATCACTACATGTATTTTTAGATAACCTCTGGTATAGCCCATCTCTGTTCAGGCACTGGTGGCTTGCTTCATGCATAGCTTACTCCTTTCTAAACCTTAGATTAAGTCCCCGCTGGTGGCGTGGGATCTTAATGTGGTGTTTGGGGCAGCTCCTGTCAGCTCCTTTTGAGCTGCTGGCAACCTGCCTGCTGAAATTCCTAACCTGGAAGATGGTGTTTCTCGTGGTACTCACCTCGGCTTGATGGATCTTTATCTTTATTTAAAACTTAATATACCGCCAGAACCGAGGCATATGGCGGTTTACAATAAAAACACAGGGAATACTGCTGAAGAAGGAAATGGAAAAGGAACGCCATTTGTTGATAGGAAAGGGACCGCGTTAGAGGAAAGGGACAGTGAGCTTCAAGCCTTCATCATAACCAAGTGGTGCTGCGAACGCACCCACATTTCTTTCCCAAGGTGGTCTCTTTTTTCCACCTCAACCAGTCGGTGGTCTTTCCCACCTTCTTTTCCAGGCCTCACACCAACAGGACAGAGACCTAGCTAAACATGGACTGTAAAGGTGCTCTGGCCTTCTACCTAGAGTGGACAAGAGAGCATCGGTGTTCCACCCATATCTTAGTCTCTTTTGAACCCAGTATGCTGGGCGTAGCCATCTCCAAATGCATGCTATCCATTTGGGTGGTAGACTGCATTTCTTTTGCCTGTGCTCAGTCAGGGCTAAGTCTCAAGGGTCATGTCCAGACCATTGCTGCATCTATGGCCAACCTATGCTTGGTCTCCATGGAGGAGATTTGCAGGGCTGCTTTGTAGTCCTCTATTCTCACATTCACAGCCCACTACTGTCTAGATGGGGATTCCCAACGTAACAGTAACTTCGGCCAGGCTGTACTCTGGCATCTGTTTGGGACTTAGGTTCAACTCTTTCCCTCTGGCCCTTCTGTCCGTCCAGGCCACCGAAGAGTCTTCCCGATGTGGATGCTGAATTAGTCGAGTCCCAGAGAGGGGCTACACAAGCTTTTTCTTCCAGTTCTTGTTGCCCCGGTTGAGCCGTTTTTTGTGTTCAGTAGCCAGGAGCTTGGGAGTCCCATATGTGAGGACTTCTTCCTGCTTTTTCACAGAGAAAAGCATTTATTCCCCAAAATGTTCTTTAACAATATCACATGCTATGTGTTTTAAAATCTTCTTTCCTGTCACTGCTTTGCGACAGGTGCAGACTGAAAGAAAAGAAAAAACACTCTGCTATGTCATATATGTATATAACCTGTTAGCAATAACTCAGATTTCTGGGGTCAGACAGCCTGTTTCCATTAATGTCATCAATCGTGACCAGTGCCATTTCTTGTTACATCATTAAAGTGACAAGACCCATTTCTGATGATGTTGGAGGGAAGAGTGTGGTTAGGGGTGAGAGGGAGTCTAATATGGGTGGGTAGAGGCATTGCTGAACAGATAGAGGCGCACTGGGGGTTAGTGATTCTGATTGCACCGGATTGGCCTCAGCACCCATGGTATGCTGACCTGGTCCGGCCGTGGCATCTACCGGTCCAGAAGGACCTCTTAACACAGGGTCCGTTTGGCCAGAAGGACCTCTTAACACAGGGTCCGCTCGGCATGTCCCAGGTGGATCGATTCTCACTTACGGCATGACTCTTGAAAGGGCAAGGTTGAAGAAGAGAGGATATTTGGGCTCAGTAATAGCAACTTGCTACAGGCCCGGAGGAGGTCTACATGCCTGGCGTACATCTTTGAGTTTTGGTGCGGGGAGAGGCAGACGCGCCCATCCACTGCCTCTGTCCCGGACATCTTGGCATTTTTGCAATCTGGGCTTGATAAGGGTCTAGCCATTAGTTCCTGGCGGGTGCAGCTGATGGCGATTTCCTGTTATTCAGGAAAGGTTCATGGGGTCTATAAATTAATGAATGGAGTGAAACGGGTAAACGTAGATTGATTGTTTACGTTATCAGAATATAGAAAGACTAGGGGACATGCAATGAAGCTACAGGGTAAACTATTTAAGACAAGAGAAAATATTTTTTCACTCAACGTGTAATCAAACTCTGGAATTTGTTACCGGAGGATGTAGTAAAGGCTGTTAGTGTAGCTGGGTTTAAAAAAAGGTTTGGACAAGTTCCTGGAGGAAAGGTCCATAAGCCATTATTAAAAAGGGACCCAGGATATCAATGCTTGACCCAATACAAGCATTGTGGAACCTGTGTCTTTTGGGGAAACTGCTAGGTACGTATGACCTAGATTGGCCACTGTTGGAAACAAGATACTGGGCTTGATGGACCTTGGTCTGACCCAGTATGGCATATCTTATGTTCTTATGGGGTGCCATTAGCTACGCACCTATACTGAGATTCTGAAGGCCGTGAATCACTTCTGTTTGCCACAGAGGGCAGGTGTACCGCCTTGGGATCTCAAGCTCAGGCTGACAGCGCTGTCAGGCTGACGGAGCTGTCAGGCTGACGGTGCTGTCTGGGGATCCCTTTGAACCTCTGAGTCGAGCTTCCTGGAAATATTTGACCCTTCAGTTGGGTTTCCTTGTGGCGATTTGCTCGGCATGTAGGATTTCGGAGTTTCAGGTTTGTCGTGACAGGAGCCCTTCCTCTCATTCTCCAGGGAGAAGGTGGTCCTTCGGCCAGTACCTTCGTTTTTGCCTAAGGTGGTTTCATCCTTTCATGTGACCCACGTGATTTCTGTACCAGCTCTGGTGAACGTGGATGGGTGCTCAGCCAGTCCGCAGTTGCGCTGCCTGGATGTGTGAAGGGTCCTATGGAGGTATTTGAAAAGGACAGTGTCCCTTAGGAAATCTGATTGTCTGTTTGTTTCATTTGGGAGACCACACAGAGGTGAGGCGGCAGCAAAGGCCTCCATCTCCAGATGGACCAGGAAGGCAGTCGTATCCTGAAAGGTAAAGGGGTGCCGATGGGATTGCTGGCGCATTCCACAAGGGCTCAGGCGGCTTTGTGGGCAGAGTTTAGTTTAGTTCCGCTGGTAGAGATTTGTAGGGCGGCGAAATGGTTGTCGCTTCATACCTTCACTAAGTATTATCGCCTGGATGTCCAGGTGGCGAGGGACACTCGCTTTGGATCGGCAGTGCTTCAGGCCGGTTGGCGGGTCCCTCCCGTTAGTTTAACTGCTCTGATACATCCCAGAGGTGCGGGACTGGACTGGAGAGACGATAAGAAAAGAGAAATTAGACTTACCTGCTGATTGTTGTTCCTTGAGGAACTCCATTCCAGTCCCGGAACCCTCCCTGAGTGTGTTTGGTGATAATCTGTGGGCACCCCAGTCCTGAAGTTGGTTACCTTGGTGGAGGAAGTTTCCAGGGGTTGCCGAGGAATGGGGTGCAATAGACGGTGTGGGGGGGAGGGGCAGACCGGAAGAGCTGTCGGTCTCTCGCTCCCCACTGGTTGGAGTTGCTCTTGTGTTCAACAGGTAAGGCTCCTCCTCCTGGAGGGTACCCTCCCCAGGTATGGGGGGGGGCAGTTAAGGCATAGAACTGTTTAATGTTTAAAAGTTTAACTACTTATTTGTTGCTCCTGCGACTCTGCTTTGTCAATAGGTTAATGGGGCTGGTAGGTGGTGCCAGCTGCATATGTACACTGGTGTCATCAAAAGATGACATGCTCAGTCTCCAAGCTGCTGGAAGAGGTACACTACCCAGAGGTGTGGGACTGGACTGGAGTTCCTCAAGGAACATTTAGCAGATAAGTCTAATTTCTCTTTATAGGCATATTAAAAGAGTCAGATATTTGTTTCTGAATAACAGAAATGCAGAATAAAACTGCATAAAAAAAGCATTGGGACAAGGAAAATTTTACTTCCTCCTCAATTCTTACACACACACACACAAACATGTGATAAAAGGTTTCTAATGTTCACTTTCAAAAATATCACTTTGCTAAACTATTTCTCTTGTTCAGCTCTTCAAAACCTTTTGGCAGTCTCGTCGAATACTGAATTTGACTACAGTTTTCAGAAATTTAACACAGCAAATTATTCTATGCTCAAGGCATATACGCTTTGTCAAGTTACTGACAACTGACTGGTTGACGTAATAAAGGGTTGAATTTTTTTTTAATTGTTTCTCTGATTTTCATTAAAGTATGAATAACTCTTTGTTATGAGATCCTTTTATTAATGATAATGTTTTTGAAGTAAAAATCACAGCAGCTGCTTCAGAGTAATTAGAAAAATAATAGAAATTTGGTTCCACAAAAAACTTGTCATAATTGTGATTACAATCTTATGTTTCTTATTCAACATTCCTTATCAGTTGCTTGCACCTTTCACAGGAAATAGATATTCCACTTTTTGCATGTATTGGTACATAGCCAATATTGATTCTTTTTCCTCCAAAATTTTATTTAGACACTTCATCTAAGCAGTTGACTGCATATGCTTGGAAAGGAAATTAGACAAACCATAAGATTAATGAACAGATTGATTCACTTTCACTAAGCAAATGAAAATTTTATTATGCATTCCATCCTACAGCTCTTCAAAGCTAATAAGAGATTTTACCATCTTCATATAATGAAGTATAAAAGGCCAAATGATATTTCATAAGTTGCATATCAGGCCACAGTTGAAAGAGAAGTTTTGTGTTATATATATTCAGTTTTAAATTATGGCAAAGCAAACTTTTACAAGAACATTTACTGCTTTTATGGTAAGTTTTCCTAATGAAGAGAATGAGCAGTGAAATGCCTCACTGGCTATCTGTACTGGAACTAGTGTTGTATAACATATTCATTAATGATTTAGAAAAGGAAGCAGATAATTATGCAAAGCAGTTAACACGTAAGGGACTACAGGAGGACACTGCCAGGCTGGGGAAGTGGATAGGTATACATATAAGAAAACAATCCTAACTATATACACTATACACAATGCTGGCTGGGTTCCATATTAAGTATCACCACTGAGAAAAAGGATCTTGGAATCAATATGTGAAGACTGAAAAACAAACAAACAGAAGGTTAGGAATTACAGTTGTGGTCAACATTATTTGCACCCTTGCAGTTCAACCCTTAATGTCTAATATCTCCTAAAAAAAAGTGTCTAGTGAAATGGCTTTGGACTATATACACACACACATATAAAAGAATCAAATAAAACAAGACCATTTTAAAAAAACTGTGATATTGCCAGAACATGATTATTGCAATAAATCACTAACCCACCTATACCACCGCTATATTACTCCTACAAAAGAAGGTGCATATAGACCACTCAAATGTTAAACAATTCTAATTTACCAAGATAAAGTGGACAGAGTGTATTCACTATATAAATTCTTTTGTCGGATCACCTGTTGTGAGGATGATAAATCACTCTCTTAAACAGGCCCTCCATTTTAATCAATTTTAAAAAACAGCCTACCGGCCTAAATGCGTGAGGCTATATGTTTCCCAGAACCAACCACCACATAAATCATATAGTGCTTTTACAAAAAAGCTAAATGTCATTCACGGTCTTGCTTAATATGCCTAAATACTTAGTGCAAGCACACCCACAGCACTCTTATACTCATCTGGAACAACTCCAGGGCGGAATGCGTAAACAATGTATCACGCCGAGAATACAATCCTTCACATATGAGTACTAAATCCAATAGATTCAACCGCCAGTCCCCCGATGGTACTGCCGCGCTGTTAAGTGCTGTTAGGTGCTGTCATCAGTCCGTTGGGTACCACGATACAATCATTGTGTTTCAAGCCTGTTCATCCCACGGCTGTTTATCAAGCTACGTTAACCCAACTTCCTGCTCCAGTATCAGCGTGATGACGTCAATGGGAATTACTTGTTACCATTAGGTCATGATAGACGTCACGGCACCTTAACCCTTTCCAGGCCAAGCCCAAAACTCTCGGGATCCAAAATTCTGACTAAATATTCCTATCAAATGGTATATAATACATGACCATAGCAGAAGGAAAATCACTATTAGAACATATTGAATAAGACGGGTACAATTTTCCTGAAATATGCAAAAATTAACCTGGCTGCAGAATGTGGATTAAAAATTTAAAGTAGGCCTTCAAAGGGTTAAACTTCAAGCTCAATGCAAAGACCACCATCCTACTTCGGTATTTAAACTACCAGGAGAAGTGGATTGAAGCATGTAAATCCATCATTGTTCTTTATAATGAAGTTGGCCTTGCCGGTCACCCCCTCTTATCTGCAGAGGAACCATACCACAGCAAGGACTCATGCCACAGCAATTAAAGCTTGCCTCAGTAAGACCAATCACAAAGAAAACTTCTCTCGACAAAAAGGACCCAGCAGCATACCGACCAATCTCCAGCATACCCTTCCTCGCAAAAATAATCGAAAAGACGGTTCAACTACAACTTCAGGAACACATTGACGAACACGGAACTCTCGACGACAACCAACACGGATTTCGTCCCAACCATGGAGTCGAAACTCTCCTGATCTACCTCTTCGACAGCATCATAAGAATAATTGACGACATCAGGAATGGAATTATAATGATCTTCATCGACATCTCCTCAGCGTTCGACACAGTTGATCACAATATACTCCTGGAGAGACTGAAGAACACTGGTATACACGGTACCACTCTAAAATGGTTCCACTCGTACCTAACAGAAAGACAGCTACAGTTCAAGGTGGGACAGGACACCTCCCGGCCCATAAACGTCCAACAAGGAGTACCACAAGGATCCGCACTCTCAGCACTCCTTTTTAACATCTACATCCAACCAATATGCAACATTATGAAAGAGAACAACATCCAATACACAATATACGCAGACGATATAATGGTATACTCCCCGATATCAATCGAAAACCCGGACTTCTCTAAGATAGCAGACTGCCTTACCCAAATGGCGAAGTGGTGCCAAAACAACAATCTAGCTATAAACTACAACAAGACTGAAGCTTTAATCATCACTCGAAACCAAAGCTTCACACACCCACCAAACATAAAGATACAAAGCACCACGATACCGATAAGATCGGAGGTGAGATACCTTGGGGTTACTCTGGACAGTAAACTCAACCTCAAACCACACATAGACAAAACAATCCAAAAAGCATATTACAGGATGCGAATCATCAGGAGACTGAAACCACTCCTCGCTCCAGAACACTTCCGTACAGTCTGTCAAGCACTGATAACCCCAATACTGGACTTCTGCAATCCGATATACCTCGGACTACCAAAACAAGCTCTCAAACCACTACAGCTGGCACAAAACACTGCAGCTCGAATCATATCCGGAGCCGCAAGGCAGGAGCACATCACACCTACACTAAAGGACTTACACTGGCTCCCAATCATCGCTCGCATCAGATACAAGACTATCATAAACCTATTTAAGATAAAAGAACACACATCAGCCAACAGCCTCCACCTGCTCATACAACCGGAAACCAGCGCACGTCCCAGAAGAAGTCAAACACGCAACCGAGTCAGCACCCCAAATGAGTACAAGCACACACGCAAGGACACAACAGACAGAGCTCTCTCCATGGCTGCTCCAACAATATGGAACAATCTACCGGACGATCTAAGGGCAACTCCAGACCTCAAAGACTTCAGAAAACAACTGAAAACCATGCTGTTCATAGAGCACTATGGTCACATCACATAACCTAAGAGAATGGATAACAGCACTCCAATCCTCCCAAACAACTGAACATATATAAAATATGATTCTAGCACCACTGTAAATAGCCCACCCTGTATATAGCTCAAACAAATCAAGCACCCAACACATCCCTCACACAACTAAGTTTTATCCTCACTGCATGTACAGCACACACACTTTACCTGATTGCTTGCTGTGATACCACCTTGATTATTAAGATAAGGCGGTTTAGAAATACTGTTAAATAAATAAATAAATAAATATCCAATACAAGCCATTTTAAGTGACCAAAATAATGACCATATTGGATACAATGCTGCACCAATGGTGCTGCCAAAACTTTAGTGTTGATCCGAGAGCGATGTTCACGTAAACGTTTTTTCATTGCACGCGTTGTCATTTCAACATATGTTTTTTCACAGGGGCATATTATTAAGTAAACTACGAAAGACAAATCACACTTAGTAGCATGACATAATCTGTATCTGCGTTGCGACTGTGGATCACACCATTCAGTACCTTCAACAGTAGTGGAACAAAAATCACAGCAGCCACAGGCATAGTGTCCCCTTTCCACCCATAGAGCATCCCGTGAAGAAAAGCTAGTATGAACCACTCGATCCGCTATATTGGTGCTCCGGCGGTAAGCTAACATGAGAGGAAGCTGAAAACATTCATGCAGGAATAAAATATGCCAATGAGATTTCAAAATATTTGATATCACTGCCATATGAGGCATGTAAGGAAGCACGCCCAAAAAATGTGCTTCTTTCTCTGCTGGATAACCCTCCCTATTGTCCCACCATTCCGGGTGAGTATATAAGGCGCGCTTATATGCACGATTTATCAGCTGTAAAGGATATCCCCATGTTAATAACCGCAATTTTAAATCACCAGCATGCTTCCGAAATTCAGATATAGTTGAACACATAAGATACTCTCCTATTCTCACTGTCGCAATGTCAGAATATAGGATTTCTATATGAAAACTGGGAATGCTGAGACATATTCACTTCCCTGAGGTTTAGTATTAGGCAATATAAGCCATCTTTCTTTGATACTACAAAATATCTGGTCAAAAGGCCATTTTGAAAGACTCCTTCTATCCAAGCAAAGACTGTTAATCACCCAGGAAGTTGGTCACAGCTTATCTCAGAAGCACAGGACTGTGTAGCAGCCATCTATTAATAAATCTTATTTCCTCCCTCCCTCCCTCCCCAACACCCACCCACCCCTGGGATAATCATAGCTTTATAGGGAAGGAGCTGCTCTCAGCTGCAGCCACCCCTGGGATAATCACATCTTAAAGGGAAGGAGCTGCTCTCAGCTGCAGCTCTTTATCCAAATCAGTCATACATTAAGGACCTGAGATTAATTAAGCTTCAGGTGAACAAGGTATATTAAACATATTAGGTACACTTTTATGAGTATAAGTATCCACAGCAACCCTTAGTAAGTAAAGAACTTACAGATCTAAATACAGGCTTAAAACTAAGATGCAGACAGCAGTCCAGCAGCGAGATGGGGGCCTTCCAGTCTTTTGCATTGAGTGTCACATGTATGATTTTCTCCCAGTTGGTGAGAGGTCTTACATGTGCACTAGGTGCAAGGAGCTCTTTGCTCTCAGGGAATGAGTCCGTTCTCTAGAGGCTAGAATAGCAGACTTGGAAGACATAAGAAAGACAGAGAGGTACATAGACGAGACCTACAGGGATATAGTCCTGAAGTCCATCCTCCAGTTTGGCAGCATCCCTGTTGCCATGGAGGAGAGAGGTCTCGTGGCAGGACAGCATCACCCTGGTGTGACAGGAAATGATCCTGTAACTAGGACCTGTCCTCCAGGTGATGTAAAATCCTCTCACACCGAGGAAGTTTCTCCAGGGCCATGTGCCCATGAGGGAAGGGTTAGGACAGCAGTTATAGTTGGTGATTCAATCATTAGGCATGTAGATAGCTGGGTGGCTGGTGGACATGAGGATCGCCTGGTGCAAAGGTAGCGGGCCTCATGCACCACCTAGATAAGGTCTTAGATAGTGCTGGGGAGGAGTCTGCTGTCTTGGTACATGTTGGTACCAATGACATAGGAAAATGTGGTAGGGAGGTTCCGGAGGCTAAATTTAGGCTTTTAGGTAGGAAGTTGAAATCTAGAAATTCCAGGGTAGCGTTCTCCAAAATGCTTCTTGTTCCACTCACAGGACCCAAAAGGCATTCAGAGCTCCGGAGTCTCAATGCGTGGATGAGACGATAATGCAAGGATGAGGGTTTTAGATTTGTTAGGAACTGGGGAACATTCTGGGGAAAGGAGGGCCTCTTCCGAAGGGATGGGCTTCACCTTAACCGGGATGGAACCAGGCTGCTGGCATTAATCTTTAAAAAAGGAGATAGAGCAGCTTTTAAACTAGATAATAGGAGAAAGCTGACAGTCGCCCAAGAGCTCATGGTTCGGAAGAATGTATCCTTGAAAGATACTACCAAAAACAGAGATGTGCCAAAAAAGAGTAACGTAGATGTGCCAAAAAAGAGTAGAGCTTAAAGATTCCAAATTACCCATGCCTACCAATAGCCAGATTAATATGAATAAAATACAGTCTTTAAAATGCTTGTATGCAAATGCTAGAAGTCTAAAAAATAAGATGGGAGAGTTAGAATATATAGCACTAAATGAGAGGTTAGATATGATAGGAATCTCAGAGTCATCGTGGAAGGAGGACAACCAGTGGGACACTGTGATATCTGGGTACAAACTATATCGTAATGATAGAGCTGATCAAACTGGTGGAGGGGTTGCGCTCTATGTTAGAAAGGGCATTGAGTCAGAAATTCTCTATGGATTGAAATTCCATATAAAAAGGGGAAGGCAATGGCAGTGGGGTGTACTATCGACCGCCTGGCTAGAATGAACAAATGGATGATGAAATGCTCAAAGAAATCAAGGAAGCTAACAAACGTTACAGCACAGTAATAATAATGGGTGATTTCAATTATCCTGGTATCCACTGAGTCAGTGTCACGGCAGGACATGCTAGGGAGATAAAGTTCCTAGATGAAATAAATGACTGCTTCTTGGAGCAGCTGGTTCATGAACCGACCAGAGGGGAAGCCATATTGGACCTAGTCCTTAGTGGAACACCATATCTGGTGCAAGAGATAATGGTGTTGGGGCCACTTGCCAATAGTGATCATAGCTTGATCGCGTTTGATTTAATTAGTGGAGGAGGGATGGTAAGGAAATCCACAGTACTACCATTTAACTTTCAAAAGGGAGACTATGATAAAATGAGAAAAGTAGTTAAGAAAAAACTAAAAGGAGCAATTGCAAAGGTTAAAGACGTACATCAAGCTCGGGTGTTGTTGAAAAATACTATTTTGGAAACCCAGACCGGCTGTATTCCACGCTTTAAGAAAAGTGGAAGGAAGTCCAAAAAACTGCCAGCATGGTTTAAAGGTGAGATCAGAGAGGCTATTGTTACCAAAAAAGCATTTTTCAGGAAATGGAAAAAAGAGCCAAATGATGAAAACTGGAAACAGCACAAGCACTGGCAAGTTAAATGCAAGGCATTGATAAGGCAGGCAAAGGGAGAATTTGAGAAGAAGCTTGCTGCAGAAGCAAAAATTCATAATAAAGACTTTGCAAAAAATCTGTGAGAGAGTCAGTTGGTCCATTAGATGACAGAGGGGTTTAAGGGGCACTAAGAGGCGACAAGGCAATAGCAGAGAGACTGAATGAATTCTTTGCTTTGGTCTTTACTGAGGAAGATGTAGGGATGTTAACCATGACTGAAGTTGTATTTAAAGGTGCGGAAGAATTGAAGGAAATATCGATACATCGGGAAGATGTATTACAACTATTTGATAAACCGAAGAGTGGCAGATCACCTGGACCGGATGATATACATCCAAGGGTGTGGAAAGAACTAAAATATAAGATTGCAGACCTGCTATTAGTAATCTGTGAACTATCATTAAAATCATCTGTAATACCTCAAGATTGGAGGATGGCCAACGTCAATTTTTAAAAAGGGTTCCAGGGGTGTTCCAGGTAACTACAGACCGGTGAGCCTGAGGTCAGTACCGGGAAAAATGGTAGAAACCATCATAAAGAACAAAATTGCTGAACATGTAGATAGTGTGATGGCGCAGAAAGCAGAGAGAATAGGGAAAGAGGGAAAAAACAGGCATTTTCCCCAGATAGTAGGAAAAGAACCAGAAGTTTAAGGGTTAAAACTTCTGAACTAGAAAAAAACTCTCCACAGAAAGCAGGTAGCAAGGAGACACACCCCAGCTCCATGGTTACCAACCCTGCTCACGAGGGACAGCTGGGGGTGGGGCCAGGAAGCCAAAGGGGAAAGCACTCATATAAACTGCCAGAGAGTGAACTCAGGGGAGAGGAAGCAGCAGAGGAGGACAGAGAGGAGTCTGAACTCAGAGGAAAGCCTGAACTCAGAGAGAGGTCTGAGAACCGTGAAGGGAAACGCTTAATGAGGATTCCTAGTTCTGGTTCCAGTGCAGCTTGGAACAGGTCAGAACCTCCCAGGAGGGGAGGAGTTCCTAGAAGCTCTGGAGAACCATGCAAAGAAGGTACCCGGGGAGCCAAGGGAGCTTCACTGGAAACCTCTGGGAGAAGGGCAGAGCCAGCCAGAGGATTTGGAGCTAACCCAGGGCCCTGTAAAGGAGACAGGAGATATACTTCTAGAAGGAAAGCTTACCCAGGGGAGTTGGTCAGCCATGTTGGCAGCAGAAGCCCTTCCCCCGAAGTATGCATGGAGCATGAGCCTTCAGCAGTAAAGCCTGTTAAGTGCTCAATTCCAAAAGATAAGGTGAGCAGCCTAAAGCCTTCTATTAACTCCTTAAAAGCTAAGAGACTTTCCAACTGCTATACTATTCCTCAGAGAAGGAAGGACACTGCCTTGACTAAAGTCTTAGAAATCCTGAAGGGATTAAAGCCAGATAGTTTTGAGTCTGAATCCTGTGCCTCTCAAGCAGACTCTGACCTCGAGAGTATGGAAATAGAGATGCCTGGTTTAATAGAGGAGAATTCTGATGAGGAAATGGAATGTTCAGTAGCCTCTAGGCATTGAGAAAGGCTAGAACATTTGCAGAAGCTTTAAACCTGGCAGCTACTTCTTCAAGAGAGCACGGCTGGGAAATATGCAAATAAGGTTCCTGAAGTTTTAAGCCGTAGCTGAGTGTGTGAGCATTTGTATGCTAGACAGTGAAAAGCCTGAGATACAACAAGCTGAAGGAATTACTTGGTGAAAAGAAAGAAAAACCAATGTGTAACAGAAGTTTGCCTGCTTGGAAATGTAACAACTTCTGTTTGTTTTAAAGCTATGAAAGAAGATGGGGTTTTTTTCTAATTTTTTTTGCACCGGAGTTTCAGTGCTGTGTTTGGTTATAGTATGAGGAAATACTGTGTTTTCATTTAAGTGCCAAAGCTGAAGAGAAGCGAGTTTGCCTTTGTTTGATGCTGTTGGAAAATATCCTTACCTTATCCTGATAATTGGAATCTTTAAAGTTCCTTTTGGCTGAAAATAATAAAAATCCTGTGTGCCTATAATTACCATCTCGGCTGGATTATTACACAACTACAAGAAATAGGCACTTAAAACAAATAAATATATTGACTGCCCGTTCCCAAGCCTTGGGCAACCGCCTGGGCAAGGGAGGCGGTGACAATAGTCATGGGTTAATGGAAGAGAGCCAACATGGTTTACTAATCTGTTATGTTTTTTTTGAAGGTGTGAATAAACAGGTAGACAAAGGTGAGTCGGTTGTTATAGTGTATTTGGACTTTCAGAAAGCCTTTGACAAGATCCCTCATCAGAGACTTTTGGCAAAACTAAAAAGTCATGGGATAGGAGGCAGTGTACTATTGTGGATCAGGAACTGGTTAAAAGATAGAAAGCAGAGGGTAGGGCTAAATGACCAATTTTCCCAATGGAGAAGGTGAATAGTGGTGTACCCCAGGGATCTATGATGGGTCCACTGCTTTTTGACATATTCATAAATGACCTGGAAAAGGGAATAATGAGTGAGGTTATCAAATTTGCAGATGAGACAAAACTATTTAAAGTTGTTAAAACCCATGAGGATTGTGGAAAATTGCAAGAGGATCTTGATAAATTGGAAGACTGGGTGTCAAAATGGCAGGTGAAATTTAATGTGGACAAGTGCAAAGTTATGCACCTAGGGAAGAACAACCCAAACTATGGTTACACGATGAAAAGTTCCACATTAGGAACCACCACCCAGGAAAAAGATTTAGGCGTCATTGTGGATAACATGTTAAAACCTTCGGCCCAGTGTGCAGCGGCAGCCAACAGAGCAAATAGAATGCTAGGTATCATAAGGAAAGGAATGGGAAATAAACAAAGGATATTATAATGCCTCTGTATCGTTCCATGGTGTGACCGCACCTTAAATATTGTGCGCAATTCTGGTTGCCGCATCTTAAAAAGGATATAGTGTTATTAGAAAAGGTACAGAGAAGAGCCACCAAAATGGTAAAGGAGATGGAAGGATACCCCTATGAAGAAAGGCAAAAATGGTTGGGGCTCTTTAACCTGGAAAAGAGACGGCTGAGGAGAGATATGATAGAAGTCTATAAATTAATGAACGGAGTGGAACGGGTAAACATAGGTCAATTGTTTATGTTATCAGAATATAGAAAGACTAGGGGACATGCAATGAAGATACAGGGTAAACTATTTAAGACAAATAAGAGAAACTATTTTTTCACTCAACGTGTAATCAAACTCTGGAATTTGTTACCAGAGGATGTAGTAAAGGCTGTTAGTGTAGCTGGGTTTAAAAAAGGTTTGGACAAGTTCCTGGAGGAAAGGTCCATAAACCATTATTAAAAAGGGACCCAGGATATCAATGCTTGACCCAATACAAGCATTGTGGAAGTTGTGTCTTTTGGGGAATCTGCTAGGTACTGTCGCCCCCACCTGGTTGGGTATATAGCCCGGTACCAGGGTGAGTCGCCTTTTTACCTTGAATAAGTTTTTCCCTCAAAATGGCCGCCAGGAGGGCTGCTGGGAGTTGTAGTATTTTACTTATTTAGGCAAAGGAATTGTAGTCAAGTGGTCAGGCGAAAACAGAGAAATTTATTTATATCTTCAGGGGTCCCAATATATATATATATATATACAGGATTCGAATGGGAAACAAAAATAGGATACTTGCTCCAACGCAAAAGCTTTTAACTTTCAATAAGGTAGCACAATGCTGCCTGGGTTTAACAAATGCAGCTTCTTCAAACTTAAGCTTCTTTCTTACAAAAACAACATTTCTTAAAGCAAAAACAGCTTTTAAAAATTGTCCACTGACTGTTTCCTTCAGCTTTTAGCTTCACACGATATCAGTTGAGACAATAGCATTCAGCTGTTTCCCCCTGCCGTGCCTTTCACACAGGTTAGGTTTCTTTCATGACATTCATACTTCAGACAGCTTTTAAAGTTTAGCATTCTTCTGAGTCAGCTGCTTTGCAATAAGCACATTGCATTTCACACGGGTTATCCTCAAAACAGTCTCCAATTTCCATCTCCTCGATGCTATCCCCTTCACACTTCTCATAGGGTACCTGTCTGGAGAGCTGACTGTTTTCTCTCTGAATCATATCATTGAGCTTTTTGAGTAGAACCTTCTTCTGTCCTAACTCCTCTGCAAGCTGAGCATATTGATAGTCAGTTAAAATATCCCTCTTTCCCTTAGGGTTTAACTGATAGCTAGAATTAGCCTTTATCTCTGGAGCTAATTCTCTTAAACTTTTTATAGGCAGGAACTGGGGAGGACACACTTGCCTTAAGTCAGGAGTATTCAGCAATTCTCCTTTCTCCTGGTATAAGTCACGCTGCCTTCCGTCTACAGAGACTTTCCTGAGTTGAAACAGCCTTTCTTTCAGCTGGGACTGCCTTGGAGTCCTTCCAATCAGTTCCCCCTGTTCACCTGGAAGCTTGAGCTCAGCAGCCCTTGTATCTCTTAAGGTTACTGGCTGGCTTCTGCCCTGGCTGTAACTCTTCCCGGAGCTGCAACTAGAATTGGCACCATCTCTTTCTCTCCAGCTGCCTTCTCCCCAATGGTCAGCATCAGCTCCAGCTTTTTTTCCTCTCTCAGCTGCTCTCCCTGACTTTCTAAAAGCCAGCGTTTTAAACTGCTTTCCTTTCTGTGCCACGCCTTGCTCCCAGCACACGTGAGAAGAGTCAGGCTTCTCTCTAACCCTGATGTGCTGCTGTGGGCGGGGCTTAAGGGTGACTGTGTTGTGAGTCAGAGACTCCTGGTTACCGGGGAAACCCTGAATGCTTTCGTTTTTAAAGGTACAGGGCTCATTTTCCTGTGTATCCATAGCCTCAATAGTGGTTTCCTCACCACAGTACGTATGAACTAGATTGGCCACTGTTGGAAACAGGATACTGGGCTTGATGGACCTTGGTCTGACCCAGTATGGCATATCTTATATTCTTATGTTCTACTGAAAATAGAGCAATGGCTTCCAGGGCTAAAAGACAACTCAGTGTCTCCCTTATTAGTATCACTTCCGAGGTAGATGTGCATCCTGCGTTCAGAAACTTGTCTAGGATGGGTGCTTTTAATTCCAGGGCAGAGCCTCCATATTAAAAAGAAACTTGCGAGAACTGTAATGAAATACAATGCAATCAGTGAACGCTTAATTTCTATTCGTCTACAGGAATGCCCATCTATAAAACACAGGTCTGCAAAAAAATGTTTTTCGAGAGCTGTTTTGGTTATTCTACGTAATCTTTATGTTTTTTGGTGCGCTGAATCCGTAAATGACCTCCATTTTGTCATAGGGCATCACGTTTCCTGACAATTTAGGTAACTATGTTAAATAAGGCAATACCTCAAAATAAATGGAAATAGACTTATAAAATTAAAGTTTTATTACAATATTTTCATGAAAATCCTTTTTTGAACTGAAATGAGCTCACCTACACACACTAAACTCAATTCTTCTTCCTTGTGAGACTCCTCTTGGTGCATTTGCGCTTGTGAGTAGCATCTGGAATGTCTCTCTGAAGCATCCAACAGTAGTCTGCCATCATTGTAATGCTCCATTTTCCCTGGTATCTCCTTTCCATCTCTTTAATGTCTTGGTGGAATCATTCACCTTGTTCCTCACTCACAGCTCCCAAATTTTCAGGAAAGTAGTCAAGGTGGGACTGGAGGAAATGCACTTTCAAACTCATCAGGCAACCTAAAGCTTGAAATGCTTTCAGCATTCGTCTGACGATCTTTTTGTAGTGAGGATCTTTGTTATTGCCTAAAAATTTCTGTACGACTTCTTTAAATGCAATCCACCCTTCTTTTTGAGGATCCGTCATGGTATTGACAAACTCTTGATCAACTATAAATCTTCTAATGTCTGGTCCGACGAACACACCTTCCTTCAATTTTGCCTCCGACAGGCCTGGAAACTTGGTGACCAAGTATTTTAAGCATTCTCCATCTCTTGGAAGTGATTTTACGAATTGCTTCATCAATCCCAATTTTATGTGGAGAGGTGGTAGAAGAACTTTATGGGAAGGTACCAAAGTTTCTCGGAGGACATTTTTTTCACCGACTGTTAGCACCCTCAGCTGCCAACTCTTCTTGGTCCAGTGATTTTGTCGGTCTCGACTGTCCCATAGACACAGAAAACAAGGATATTTGGCATACCCAGCTTGTTGCCCGAGCAGCATGCACAAGACCTTCAAGTCCCACACACTTGTCAACCATGGTCTTCATATTTAAGTTTACGAAGAACCAATTCCAAGTTCTCGTAAGTTTCCTTCAAGTGTACAGAATGACCTACAGGTATGGAAGCGTAAAAACCGTTGTGGAGTAAAACTGCTTTGAGACTTCTTTTTGAAGAATCTATAAAAAGACGCCATTGCTCTGAATCATATTGGATTTTAAATTGACCCATCAGACCTTCGACATCGATGCAATAAACCAACTTGTCTTCCTGGGCGAAGTAAGGAACGAACTCCTTTTCACGATGTCTGAAGCATGAAGATGACACTCCTGGCAACAATAAATTCCTGCTTTTCAGCCTTGATCCGAGTAACTCAGCGGCATCTTTGGGAAGATTCAAGTCTCTTACCAAATCATTCATCTCCTCCTGAGAAAACAATTTTGGTCTTGTATCATCTTCAAAGTCAGAACTTGATTCGTCATCTGGTTCAGGTATGACTTCACCTTCATTGGAGCTAGGTATCTCTTCCAAGGTAGCAGGGGGCTTGGGTACTGGTATATCTGCGCCATGGGGGATGGGACGAATTGCCGAGTGAAGATTGGGGTATGAAATGGAATGCTTCCATTTGGAATTAAACCCTTTCACATCGCATGAACAAAAGTAACAGTCGTCACTATGGTTCTTTTGCTCTCGCCATACCATAGGAATCCCATAACGGAAAGATTTTTTCTTGCCCTTGAACCAGTTTCGGAGGTCCTCAACACACTGTCTGCACACTTTATGAGGCGCCCAGACTTTATCTTGATCTCCAATTTTTAGTCCAAAGTATGCAAAGTATACTTTTTTCACAAAGTCTGTAATATTCTGCTGTTGCTTCAACACTGTATATTCACCACAGATGAAACAGAAACTGTCTGGCGAATTAATACACTTTCGCGGAGCCATAACATAACGGTTGAAGAATGACGAGCTAACACGAATTGCAATGAAAACGTGTGAACAGCCTAGAACCAAGAACCTGATGATAATTCGTGCACAAGTGTGGCATGCAGGAGAGAGCAGCTCTGTGTCTGTACACGAGATGTCACAGTGCTGGCCACGCCCCCCTGCACTGACTGAAGCTGCTGCTATCTGCCCTGTGTCTCCCTCCCACTGGATTCTTCAGGAAAGATTAACCCCTTCTACCATTAGAAGCACGGACTTAAAACTTGCTTAACTTATGTATATATTGCTGATCATCAGATTTACAGTGCTATATTTTTTTTACATAACTCGGACAACCCCTTTAAGGTTTTTTTGGCATTTTATATCTTAAATGCACTTATGTGAATTAATTAATAGTAATTTGAATTAATTAATAGTAATTTGAAAACATTTGATAAATTTGAAGACAATTTTGCATGTTGTGGCAAATCATGACGTCTAGAAGTTTTTTCAATATTTTATTTGTTTTCAGCACACCAAAATACATGGAAATTAGATGAAAATAATCAAACAGCTTTTTAGTCGCAGACCTGTATCTCCAGCATCCATCTGAATGAAGAAACCCGGAGCCACTGTGGGTAGAATTTAGCCATCTGTCCCCTAACCGGTACTACTAAGTGGGACCTCACACAATCATTGGGAGAACGAGACATTCCCTTGCCCCCAGCTTTTTTCTGGAGCCTGTTGTCCAGGGGCCTCGAAAGGAAAATCATGTAGTGGAGCTTTTTTCTTTCTATGCAGGTTCTGTTCTGCTTTGATACTTTCTAAAAGAGCAATAACCCTCTCTTGTGGGAGGGTTCCTCCAGGGCCTGAACTTTGGGAGGTGGTGTGCTCTGTGATCTCCTAGATAACTTTGTCCCCAAACAGTAGCTGCCCCTTAAAGGGTAACTTACTCAGTCTCGTCTTGGAAGATGTGTCTCTTTGATACCACCAAGATTGCTTGAAATGGCTCCAGCAGAGTCCATTACTGCAGCAGCCTGCAGAGGAGCCATCTGTTGGCAGTGATGTGGCTTTGACCAAGACTTGATCCTCCAATTAAAAGGATAGGTTAAATAGTTTTTTTTGGTTAGTGTCACGAGGTGGATTCAGCAGAGCCCATGGAAATAGGCAGAAATGCAGGCAGTGAAGCTGACACTGACACTTCAGAGAAGCACATGTCAGGAAGTTGCTATAGGCAACACAAACAAATCAGGTCACGAGCTATAGAAACACGCCCAAGCAGCAGGAAGGCTGAGGGATCATTAAGTGATGAAAGCCAGCTGGGAGTGGGTGGAGTTGGGACACACACAGATAAACCCAACTCACATGCAGTTAGTAGGAGAGAAAGGAGAGAAGGCAGAATGGGAACAAGCATCTTTGGTAGAACAGAGAGACCGGAGAATGCAGCAGCTACAGGAACTTCTGGAAAATTAAGAAACTTTGCTTTTACAGAGAATTCAAGGAGCCCAAGGCATTCTGGGAAAAGCCCGGGTTGGAGTGAAGCCATTGAGAGAGCTGGGAAAGCTGGAAGGTTGTACTCCACGGCTGAGAGAGAGAGCCCAGGTGACAGTTATAGAAAGCAGTGCACAGAGACGTCAGAGCTCAGCAAAGGTTATCCAGAAGGTAACAGAGAATTCAGTTGGGAAGCCAGATTGAGAAAGGCTGAGAAAGCTACTTACCCAAACAACAGGCACAGGAAAGGTAAAGTCTTTTGGCCTGAAGATATTCACATATCTGGGGGAAAGTTAAAAGGCAAAACCCGTAGAAAGCTTCTGTCTTGTTCTACTCTGGTGACTGCAGCTGTACCGAGAAGCCTTAGACAGAGAGAGCCAGAAGGTAAGCTGATTACTTCTAATAGAGGGAGAAGTGAATACAATAACTTCCCCTATGGTTATCAGCATTGGAAGGGCTCCCAGGCAAGCTACTCCAGGAAATGTGGTAATTGTCTTCCCCACACTTTCACGGAGGGAGAAAGAGAGTCTCTGTATGATAGGGAGAGACTGTTTAATAATATTCCTAGATGTTCAAAGGAGGAATTGTTAGAAGCAGAAAGGGAAGATATGCAATGTGAAGTACAAGGGGACCAACCTTTTATTGAATGCATGGACTGTACGCTCACAATCGCAGATAATATCTCCTCTCTGTGTTGAACAAGCTGTGAGAACTTGCTAACTGTTAAAGCAGCAAAGAAAAGGTTTTGTTTGCTTGGAAAAGTTGCTAACCCGTGAAGCAGCAAAGAAAAGGTTTTGTTTGCTTGGAAAAGGACTGTTTAAAATACCTTTGTATTGAGTGTTAAGAAGCTGAAGATAAGCAATTTTCGTTCACGTTGGTTTCTTTATTTTGTGCCCAAAGTGGGTCTGTCTACCTTATTTTCCACCACTAAAAGAATCCTCCCGGAAGGGGAATAAAACCTGTCTTTAAGCCTTACCACACGTCCACAACTCATTCTTTTGACTGGCTGGTGAAAACTACAAATCCCAGAGTGGCTAGCAAGGCTCTCTACACCTTTTCAGGCTGGTTGAACACAAGGCCTCAGCGTAATACCCTGCTTCTACCTGTAGGGTCACGCGCTGGGTGACAGATGGCGTAGTCTTGAGGATTTTTTTTTTCTCGTGGTTTTCCTGAGAAGGAAAAGAAGGAAGACAAGTAAAGAGACGGCATCACTGGAGAAACTGCTGCCACACGGAGTGCTGTCTGGGAGAACCTTCGCTGGCAGGTCGGCCAAATAGGAGGGACAGAGACCTTTCTCACACGCTGGAATCTACCTGGAGCCTAAGGTAAAGGTAGCCTGGGCGGAAGGGTAGAAGGATACCAAGTGAGAAAAGGGGGTGCTGTGCTCCACAGACAGGGGTTTTAAAAGAAAAAGTACCGCACTTGGTGGGTCTTTCTTTTTCTTTTTCCACAGGCGAAGCAGACTCCAGAGGGAAAATGGAACCCCGGGATGTGATGATGTGGATGCAAACCCAAGGGGACAAACAGGCGGAGCTTGTACGACATCTCCAGGAGCGGAACGCGGAACTAATGAGGGAACAGCAATGACCTCTACTAGAGACAATGGAAGCAGTTTTGAAGAAGCCACAGGAAAGCGGAGCGGTGAATCCTTCCATGTTTCAAGGAGTAGGGATGAACAGTTGCCATGCTTTTTCCCTGGGACAATTAACTCAGCGGGACAATCTTGATGATTACATTGATGCATTCGAAAGAATAGCAGAAACCCTTAAATGGCCTATGGAGCAGTGGGCAATTCGCTTTGTGATGACACTGACCGGTGAGGCTCTATCTGCCTTTAAGGCAATGCCTGCTAGTCTTACCTCGGATTATACCGAGATAAAAAAGGCAGTAAAAGATAGACTAGGTCTCACTCCTAGACACTATAAGCGTATGTTTAGGGAGGCGAAGATAAAGTGTAAAGAAACTCCTAGAGCTCTGTACCAGAGATTAAAGAGTATAGCTTACAAGTGGCTAACCCCAGAGAGGAGGTCCCTTGACTCTATTCTGGACGAGATTATTCTGGAGCAGTTTATGCAGGCTGTATCTCCTGAGTTAAAAACGTTTCTCACGCTACAGGATTGCCACAGCACGGAAGAGGCAGCCAACATAGCGGATAGGTATTATGAGGCTAAAATGGCTGATACCTCGGAAATTGGAATTTTAAAAGTGGCTGGGATGGCAAATTCTGATAGAATGAGAAAGTTTGAAAAGGTTAAAGCACCTAAGATGGATAATTATGATAACACTGATAATGATGTTTTATCTGTTTACAGAGGGAAATGTTACGGTTGCGGAAAGACAGGTCATTTCCGAAGAGACTGTAAAGCATGAATGGTCCTCATATCTGGAGCAGGAAAGCCAGTCCCGAGGGGCCTCTTTCTTCAGGTCCAGGTAGAAGGAGTAGATGCGTTGGCACTACTCGACTCGGGGGCTGAACAGAGCATGGTTTCTCAGGAATTTTGGGACACCATGGAACAGCCTCGCCCGTCAGCTCCGAGTCGAGTAGAGGACCAAGTGCAAATAAAATGCGTACATGGCACACACTTCCAGTATCCCCTACAAAAGGTACATGTTAAGGGGATGGGCATAGAAAGGGAAATACAGGTGGCGGTAGTCCCAAAGCTGCCACAGGAGCTTATCCTAGGGCGAGACTGGCCTCCGTTTCGTGGAGGACTGATGGAGGGTTTGTGTACTAGGACAGGCCTGGTTTCAACCCGGTCGCAAGCCGGAACCTCAGGGGCCAGGGAACCGTCTGTGGAAAGAACAGAGGGGCTTGAGGAGGAGAAAGATAAGGGATTTCCCGAGGAAGGAATAGAGGAAGGAGAGGCAAACATACTTCCCAGCCATGACGAATTAATTCATGTTCCAGCTAAAGAAGGGAAAAAGGCAAAGGTTAAAAAGCGCCATGCAAGATACAGTAGAACCCGAGGGAGGGCTGAACTAGAGGCCGGGGAAGGGTTACCATGGGTACCTGCAGCCCTAGTTCAGAAATTCCCTTCTTTCCCCATGGAACAGAGGGCTGATCCGCCGCTTAAAAGAGCGTTTGAATGGGCCCAAGAGATTCGACCTCTGCTTCCCCGATTCTTTTTGGACAAAGATATCTTATATAGGGAAAGTATAGATCCATATACAGATGTTGTACGGAAGCAACTGGTGGTGCCAGTGACTTTTAAGGCCATTGTTTTATGCCTGGAACATGACCACCCGATTGGTAGCCACAAGGGTGTTCAAGGAACACTCGATCAGATACTAGCGTGGTTTTATTGGCCGGGGGTCTATAAGGAAACCAAGCAATATTGCGAGTCTTGTCCCACCTGCCAGAGGGTCTCTGTAGCGAGACCAAAGGCTGTACCCATGGTGCCCTTGCCCACCATATCGGTACCGATCCGACGCATGGGAATGGACATTGTGGGCCCTCTAATTAAAACACCAAGGGGCTTTCAATACATCTTGGTAGTCGTAGACCACGCTACACGGTTCCCGTGGGCTATTCCCCTTAGGAACACCTCAGCCAAGATAATAGCACAGGAGCTAGTAAAACTATTCTGCGAAGTGGGGTTTCCCCAGGAAATACTTTCTGATCAAGGGAGCAACTTCGTATCCAAATACCTGGCTAGAGTATGGGAGGCATTCGGCATACGCCACATTAAGACTGCGGCGTACCATCCCCAGTCGAATGGACTGGTGGAACGTATGAACCAATCCATAAAACACCTATTAAGGAGGGGTTTAGGAAAAGGAGAAATGACGGAATGGGATACTCTACTCCCATTCGTTCTATACGCATGCAGAGAGTGTATACAGGCATCCTTGGGGGCGTCCCCATTTGAGCTCCTGTTTGGTAGGTCCCCGAGGGGTATTCTGGATATACTACAGGAAGAATGGGTAGAGCCCGAAATACAAGAGGTGGGGATACCACAATTTTTAAAAGACTTAAGGACGCGCCTAGAGAAAACGTCCAAAGCCTCTGTAGAAAATTTGAGAATGAGTCAACAGCGTCAGAAACGCCACTATGATAAGGGCACAAAACCTAGGCAATTGGCAGAAGGAGATAAGGTCATAATCCAAGTGGCAGACCCAGGTCCCAAATTCGAGTCCCACTGGAAAGGGCCGGGTACGGTGGTGAAAAAAGTTGGGCCCGTTTCCTACCTTATAGAGAATGATAGGGGACGCAGGCAGGTTTATCACCTCAATGTACTGAAACCTTGGAAAGAAAGGTCGGCCACTGCCAATTTGGTTTATAGAGAGCAGCACAGTAGTACCCAGAAAAGGATTACGTGCTGTCCGCTTAAAATTGCGGCAGCCCGTAATATTTTAAGGGGGGGAATCTGTCACGAGGTGGATTCAGCAGAGCCCATGGAAATAGGCAGAAATGCAGGCAGTGAAGCTGACACTGACACTTCAGAGAAGCACATGTCAGGAAGTTGCTATAGGCAACACAAACAAATCAGGTCACGAGCTATAGAAACACGCCCAAGCAGCAGGAAGGCTGAGGGATCATTAAGTGATGAAAGCCAGCTGGGAGTGGGTGGAGTTGGGACACACACAGATAAACCCAACTCACGTGCAGTTAGTAGGAGAGAAAGGAGAGAAGGCAGAATGGGAACAAGCAGCTTTGGTAGAACAGAGAGACCGGAGAATGCAGCAGCTACAGGAACTTCTGGAAAGTTAAGAAACTTAGCTTTTACAGAGAATTCAAGGAGCCCAAGGCGTTCTGGGAAAAGCCCGGGTTGGAGTGAAGCCATTGAGAGAGCTGGGAAAGCTGGAAGGTTGTACTCCACGGCTGAGAGAGAGAGCCCAGGTGACTGTTATAGAAAGCAGTGCACAGAGACGTCAGAGCTCAGCAAAGGTTATCCAGAAGGTAACAGAGAATTCAGTTGGGAAGCCAGATTGAGAAAGGCTGAGAAAGCTACTTACCCAAACAACAGGCACAGGAAAGGTAAAGTCTTTTGGCCTGAAGATATTCACATATCTGGGGGAAAGTTAAAAGGCAAAACCCGTAGAAAGCTTCTGTCTTGTTCTACTCCGGTGACTGCAGCTTGTGATAAGGAAGCTTATCATAGCTCAGGAAGGAGCTATAGAAAAGGTGAAGTGACTCTGAACAAGCAACCTGTCAGTTCTGGTAGAAATAAGAAAACAGAATTTTTCTATAAAAGACTACCAGTCCCAGAATGCACCAGGTTTCCAACAGCCATTAGAGGAGCTGAAGTGGGGAAACGTGTGTTCAATCAAGAGGGCTATGAGGTAATCCCCAAGCACTCATCTCAAAGGGCAGGGCCTGATTCAGCACAGCTGCGCTGTGCTAGGGTGGAGTACTCATCAAAGCAGAATAAAGGTAGAGTTTATTCTACAGAGAATTATCCTCATCCTCAGGATCTGCTTGGAGATCCTCATCTTGGACAGCTTCATCATCTGGAGGATCATCAGAAGCAGAAGCCAGAGCGGAGGAACAGAGAGGGCAAGAAACCCTTTGGAAGAAAGAAGAGAAAAGCATTTGGGAGGTCTAAAGGAGTCCAGAGCAGTACGTATACTGGGAGACATTCAAAAGGCAAGCTTACACCATTGGACTGGGGAAAGCCAGAGGAATGGTGCTGCAGGGCTAGGAATCTCCAGACGGTACCTGTGAGGGAGACGGCTGCATGTGGAAGGGACCCTAAGACCCGTGCCAGAAGGTATGTGAAGAGAGATCCAGTGTCCAGGGATCTGGATTGGAAGGCTGGACATAAGAACTGGACTACATACTGGCCAGGCTATTTAGAGAGGAACTCTAACAGCAATAGAAGCTCAGGTATGAACACTGATCTATGCCCTAGCTATAACCTTGAAAGACAGCAGGGAAACAAGTATTCTCCTGAAAGTGCTCCATTGAGAAATTCCTCTGTGCCAATCCCTGATATTGAACCCATGATTGTTGAAGAAGGGGAAGGAGCGGTCTTAGATACAGGCTGTGAATATATGGATTGCTCTCTGTCTAAACTCCTTTGGTAATTTTCTGTTACAAAGTACAGCAACCATCACAAAGAAATACAAACTTGTTCTTTAATCTACTCAGAAAAGCTCCTGAAGTAGGATTTGAGCCACGCAGTAAAAAGCAAGCCAGCTAAGGGGTTTCAGCTGGGTAACTGCTAGCAATTGAGTCTTACCTAATTGCTTGTGAGCTCTGAGGGAATCACTTCTGAGTCTATGTGGGAAGATATAAGAAGTTAACCTAAAAAGAACAGTTTTCCCTTCTTTGTGGATTTTGTTTGTTGTTTGATACACTGCTAAGAAAATATTAGCTAAAGCCTACAGAAAAAACCAGTTTGTTACCAACCAGGTCTTTATTCTTTTGCTTTGATTGCCTGACAAGTTCAGCTGTTGTTTTCCTGATTTTGTTTTTCTAAGTTAAACACTGAAAGCAAGTATCCTGTTGTATGTGCTACCAAGCATATCTGTGTTGGGAGAAATAACCCCATAAATAAATATCTTATTGGCTTTACACTCAAGCACAACTAATTATTGTGAGTGGCTGTGTCTGGTGTGAATGGACTGCATTTCCCACAATCCCTTGCAAATCATATTGATATATGCACTTGCCAAGACTGTGAACATTCTCACCCAGGCAGCCGTCTGACAAGCTGTACCGAGAAGCCTTAGTCAGAGAGAGCCAGAAGGTAAGCTGATTACTTCTAATAGAGGGAGAAGTGAATACAATAACTTCCCCTATGGTTATCAGCATTGGAAGGGCTCCCAGGCAAGCTATTCCAGGAAATGTGGTAATTGTCTTCCCCACACTTTCACGGAGGGAGAAAGAGAGTCTCTGTATGATAGGGAGAGACTGTTTAATAATATTCCTAGCTGTTCAAAGGAAGAATTGTTAGAAGCAGAAAGGGAAGATATGCAATGTGAAGTACAAGGGGACCAACCTTTTATTGAATGCATGGACTGTACGCTCACAATCGCAGATAATATCTCCTCTCTGTGTTGAACAAGCTGTGAGAACTTGCTAACTGTTAAAGCAGCAAAGAAAAGGTTTTGTTTGCTTGGAAAAGTTGCTAACCGTTGAAGCAGCAAAGAAAAGGTTTTGTTTGCTTGGAAAAGTTGCTAACCCGTGAAGCAGCAAAGAAAATGTTTTGTTTGCTTGGAAAAGGACTGTTTAAAATACCTTTGTATTGAGTGTTAAGAAGCTGAAGATAAGCAATTTTCGTTTACGTTGGTTTCTTTATTTTGTGCCCAAAGTGGGTCTGTCTACCTTATTTTCCACCACTAAAAGAATCCTCCCGGAAGGGGAATAAAACCTGTCTTTAAGCCTTACCACACGTCCACAACTCATTCTTTTGACTGGCTGGTGAAAACTACAAATCCCAGAGTGCCTAGCAAGGCTCTCTACACCTTTTCAGGCTGGTTGAACACAAGGCCTCAGCGTAATACCCTGCTTCTACCTGTAGGGTCACGCGCTGGGTGACAGTAGGCAGATTAGGGAGTTAAAGATATAGGCCAGTTTTAGGTCCTCTCTGGAAATAATTCCATATAGCATAGTTTAGGGTTCTTTGATTTGTAATATTTTAATAAACCATTGAGGTACTTCTATAAAGGAGAGACACCATACTACACACCTCATATCAATAAATACATTTTGCAGTCTGAAGAAAAGGCACACTACTGTAGACCCCCATTAAAAAGTGAGCAAAGAAGTAGGATTACATGTAGGGAATCTGCACAAAGGTATTAGTTTTCACATAAAAAAGGCTAGCTTTTCTGACAGGGCAGCTGAGGATGGAGGGACTTTGGTAGGTCTTTTACTCATTTTTTTTCTCAACAGGTACCAAAGCTCCAATAGCAGACATAAGGCTGGGAAACACTGTCACCCCCATTACCACTTTTTATCCATCCAGATGGATACAGCCAGATCCAGGGCATGGAACTGGTTCAGTGTGCATGATACCTGCAGGTTGAATCCTTTAAGAAACAAGTTGAGGAGGTGGTGAGGCTAAGAAGCCTCCATGTCAATGAAAGGTACATTGATGAACTGCTTCTAGAGGCACTGAATATCTCCAGTGGAAGGGAAGATGACACTGTATGAAAAGATGACAGTTGGGCACCGATTACCACAGCCTGGGACTCAACACCTTGATTCCAGCTTCCCTAGAACAGAGTCCTGGAAGTGCAATAAACAAAAACATCCCAAAAACAGAAGATGTCAGAGCTCAAAACCCCCAGAGCCTTAGAATAAGCAACCACTAGGAAGTGAAGGGTAGTGATGGTTGGTGACTTCCTTTCTCAGGGATTCAGAGGCATCCATTTGCCATCCAGACATGATGTCCCAGGAGGTGTGCCGTCAGTCTGATGCCAAGATCTGAGACATTATGGTGAGTTTGCTGAGACTCCTCAAGCCTACTTACTATTCTCTGTGAACAAACAGGAAATAAGTTCTCACATATGGGTGACATCACTGATAGAACCCCGCATGGAACGCTCCCCAGCTTCCAAAGGAAGTTCTTGGAAGGTATGCTGCGCATGCACACTTGCCTTCCCCGCCCACCGTGGTGCCATATTCTTAAGTCTTCTTTTTTCCATGGAGCCCCTAAGACACGTTCCTGCAGTCCAGAAAAAAGTTTGAATTTCTTGCCCTTGTGGCTGAGTTTTCGCTCATTTTTTCACCTGCCTATCATTGGTTAGACTTTTTCTTACCCCTTCGGTATTTTTTTCTGCAGTTTTTTTGCATCTTTTTCCCCGCCCATGGCCATTTTTCAATTTGATTTTGCCGAGGTGGTATTTTTCAGCATGTCTAAGCTGGTTAGTGGCTTTAAAAAATGCACCAAATGTGGCAAGACCATTTCTGCCACTGACCGCCATAACTGGTGCCTGCATTGCCTTGGACCCGAGCTCTATTTGCAGATGATGTGTCAAGGGCTGAAAGGTCAGGAAAAGCGGAAGAGTCCTTCTTTGACTCATCTGATTCAGCATCCTCAGCCCTGGACCCTCGTCCATGCCTGGGGTGGCCAAGGGAAAAGAGCAGAGGGCTCAGTCAGAGCAGAAGAGTTTGAGCACAGACCCCAAAAGGCCCTGTGGTTCGAGAAGCCCCAATTACACCACAGATCCATTGTAGTCGAGTTTGCCTTGAAGCGTGCAGAGTGCCAAAATGCACTCCTCTGTGCTGTCCATGTGGGAGGCAAGGACCTGGGACTCCTTTGGGAGGAGGTGCTTCCAAGGTTCCATGCTGATATCCTGGATCCTGGTCTACCAGACTTACATGACCATGTTCCTCAAGGATGTCGTGCTGGACATTGAGGATTTTGCTTCCCTCATTCCAGAGGACCATCGTGAGTCTTTCTGGGGCCTTGTAGCTCATGGCAAGGATTTCTCAAAGTTTATGGTCCGGGGAGCCTTTGACTCCTTCGAATCCACCGGCAGGGTGGCGACCATGTGGATCGCCTCATGGCGGATAGCTTGGTTGCAGTCCTCTGACCTAGAACAGTGGGTCCAGGACAAGATTGCCAATGTCCCCTATTGGGGTGAGAACCTCTTCAGCAAGCCCATGGAAGAAAAGGCCGAAGAGCTGGAAAATGAGCAGGTGACCCCACCAGGCTCTCCAGAAAAACTGCAGACCCCGCGTGAAAGAAACAACAAAGCCTAAGTCTGTTGTAGTTGTTGATATGGAAGGACAGACTAGATAGGCCATGTGGTCTTTTTCTGTTGTCATCTTTCTGTTTCTAAGTCCCAAGCTCTCCGCTCACAGCGGGGGGAGAAAACCCCAAAGGTACAACCCGCCCCCCAGCCCAAGCTGGATCTTCAGGAGCATAGCCAGCTGATCATCATCTGCTGAGGTCCCTGGGTGCTACAAATCATCCAAAGCGGCTATTGGTTGCATTTCACCCAGTAGCCACCCCCTTACACCGGGAGTACACCATGGATCCTGCGCACCGGAGCCTTCTGCAGACCGAGATTGTGTTCCTGCTGGCTGACCTCACCATCGAGCCAGTTCCCCCAGCCCAGATTGGGTAGGGCTTTTACTCCAGATACTTGCTGGTCCCCAAAAAGACCAGTGAGTTCCACCCCATTATGGATCTGAGCAACCTCAACCGGTTCTTGGTGCACAAAACATTCATTCCCCCTAGATGTATTCTATTTCTACAACTACTGTGTTGACTGTTTTGACTAGATGTAAGCTATGATGAGCAGGGACTGTCTTTTACATGTGTCTGTGCAGCGCTGCATATGTCTTCTAGTGCTATACAAATGTTCAGTTGTAGTAGTAGTAGTAGTAGTAGTAGTAGTATCTTTTTGGGGATGCTGCTTCTGTTCTTCCTACAAGATAACTGACCATGCTTGGATGTGAAGGATGTGTATGTACATATTCTGCATCACAAACAGTACCTTTGGTTCATTCTGGGCAGCCAGCACTATCAGTACCGGATGCTACCCTTCAGGCTGAACACAGTCCCCAAGGTCTTCAGAAGTGCCTAGCGGTCGTGGCCACCTTCCTTTGGACCCAGGGGGTCTTTGTCTTCCCATACCTGGATGACTGGCTCGTAAAGAGCCCCATGCCAGCCAGTGTACAGCAGTCCACTGAGCTCACTATTCAGGTGCTCAAATGACTTGGCTTGGTGATCAACTATCCAAAGTCTCACCTCCAGGTGGTACAGCAACTGGAGTTCATTGGGGCCCTCCTCGATAGAAGTCAGATGAGAACTTTTCTGCCAGCAGACTTCCTGCAGCTTCTCATCAAGGTGGTGGGTGCATTGCACCCACCAGCACCACATCACAACCTGTGGGCTGCTGAGAGCACTCAGACATATGGCAGCCATGGTGCATGTCACCCCTCAGGCCTGTCTCTGCATGCAGCAGGCTCAATGAACCCTGCAAACGCAATGGCAGCAGGTCTCAGGCTGCCTGCGGGACAGGGTGGTGGTCACTGCACCACTCGCACAGTCCCTGAAGTGGTTGCTTGTTCCTGGAAACTTGCATCAGGGCCTCCCGTTCCAACCAGCAGTACCCTGCAGGTTGCTCACGGTAGATGCTTCCAAGCTTAGCTGGGGCGCTCACCTGGGCGGTCTCTGTACCTAGGATCTGTGGTCCAAGAGCAAAAACCTCCATCAGATCAACTTCCTCAAGCTCCGGGCCATTGCAAATACTCTCCGTGCCTTTTGGGCACACTTGGAGGATCAGGATCAGGTGGACCAGATGGACAACCAGGTGGCCATGTTCTACATGAACAAGCAGGGGGGCACGGGCTCATACCTCCTGTGTTGGGAGGCTGTTCACCTCTGGAGGTTAGCCTTGCTCCATGGCATGGATCTCATGGTGACGTATTTGCCTTGCTAGAGCAACAGCCTAGTGGATTGCCTCAGTTTGTTCTTCAACCACACAAGTGATCCCTCAAGAGGGAGGTGGTGGACCAGATTTTTCGGGAAAGGGGCACTCACGATGTGGATCTCTTTGCTATGGCACAGAATGCTCAAGTAGTTTGGTTCTGTTCCTGGAAACCAGCCAGCAATCGCGTAGCTCAGGACACCTTCCTTGTCCACTGGGGAAAATGCCTGCTCTATGCCTACCTCCAGATTCCACTCATCATGAAGATGCTCCTGAAGCTCCAGGCCGAGAGGGGGTCCATGATTCTCATCACTCCCTACTGGCCTCAACAACTGTGGTTCCTGCTACTGCTGCAACTCTCACAGAGGGAACCTCTTCGCCTGGGCTCTGACCCAAATCTCATCTCGCAGGAGAGTGGCTTCTGGTTGCATCCCAACATCCGCTCCATGGTGCTCATGGCATGGATTCTGAGTGGGTAACCCTCAAGGGGCTTGCCCTTCCTGAAGGTGTTACCGAGATCCTGCTAGTATCCCACAAGGAGTCAAGGCATAAGGCCTACACATTCAAGTGGCGATGGTTTGCCATCTGGTGTGCTGGTCGGGTACTGGACCCTGTTGTCTGTCCTGTGGACCAACTGTTGGAGTACCTTTTAAACTTCTTCAAGTCTAACTTGGCACGCGTTCACCTCAGTGTGATAGGAGCGTTCCATCATGGCTGCGAAGGGAAGTCCATGTTGGCTCAACCTCTGATACATCGATTCATGCGGGGATTGCTTCTTTCAAAGCCTCCAGGTAAGCCCCTTATGGTTGCTTGGGGTCTGAACGTGGTCCTCAGCCAGATCATCTGGGCTCCTTTTGAGCTGCTGGACGCATGTCTGCTGAAGTTCTTGACTGACTTGAAAGGTCCTCTTTCTGGTGGCCGTCATGTCAGCCCGGCAAGTGAGTGAACTCTTGGTTCTGGGTCGCACATCCTCCATACACAAGGTCCACCAAAACTGGGTGGTACTCCGCACACACCCACGTTTTCTGCCAAAGGTGGTCTCAGCGTTCCACCTCAACCAATCCATTGTCCTTCCGTTTTTTCCCAGCTTCATGCCAATCGTGGTAAAGTAGCGTTGCACACACTGGATTACAAGTGTGTGTTAGCCTTCTACTTGGAGCGCATGAAGGCGCACCGTCAATCCTCAGTTGTTTGTCTCCTTCGGCCCTAATAAGCTGGGAGTCACTGTTTCAAAGCATACTCGATCCCTTTGGCATGTATTACCCATGCATATTCCTTGGCTGGTCTGAGCCTTGAGGGCCATGCCATGGCTTACAATGTCCATGTGATGGTTGCATCGGTAGCCAACCTCCATTCTGGATCTGCAGAGGAGATATGTAGAGCTGTGACATGGCCCTCGGCCATACCGTTGCAGTCAATTACTGTCTGGATGGGGATTCCCGATGGGACAGCAATTTTGGCCAGGCCATACTCCTGCATCTTTTTGGGTCTTGAGGATCAACTCCTGCCCACTGGCTCTTCTGTCCGTCCAGGCTATCTGCTCAAAATTCCCTTGCTTAATGTTGATTGTGGATACTGCATCAGAGGAGTCTTTCAATGGGATTGCCTCTCTGGTCTTCCTGGCTTCTCCAGTTCTCAATGCCCTGTTGGGCTATTCTTTCTCCTCTGGTTCTGGTAGCCTGGAGCTTGGGAGTCCCATATGTGAGGACTTATTTCTTGCTTGTTCATGAAGAAAGCATAGATACTCACCTATAGCATATATTCTTCATGAATAGCAGAAATAAATCCTCACAAACCTCCCACCTCCCCAGGTAATTGCCTTTTTGGCTCCTGCTATGTGATCATACTGGAGAATATGGCACCCTGGCAGACGGGGAAAGCAGGCGCACATGCGTGACATACCTCCCAAAAGCTTCCTTTGGAAATTGGGGAGTGTTCCGTGCGGGGCTCCGTCAGTGACGTCACTCATTTGTGAGGACTTATTCCTGCTATTCATGGAGAACACCTGCTACAGGTGAGTAACTATGCTTTATCTTCTGCCATTTATCCATGTTGGCACAAATGATACTGTTAGGTTCTCATCTAGCATGTCAAAAGTGATAGTGGCTTTGGGAGAAGTGAAGCTGTTGGGTGTGCAGGTGATGTTTACTTCAGTCCTCCTTATTGAGGGTTAGAGCTGAGGTTGGGAGGCTCGTATCTTAGAGATGAATGCTTGGCTGCATGGATAGTGTCATGAAGAATGTTTGGCTTTCAGGACCATGACATTATTTTCAAAGGGCTGCTGAGCACACAACAGAGTGGCTAATCTACTAAGGAGGGCTTCAGGATTGTCGGGAATGGGTGAACAAAGCTCCCAGGTAAGTAAAACTTTAAAAAGCAGTATAACAAAGGGGAAAAAAGGAGGGCTGTGTGTACTAATGCCTATAGTATGCAAAATAAAATTCCAGATTTAGAAGCTGTAATGGAAGAGGCTGACTTAGATATAGTGGCAGTCATGGAGACATGGTACACCAAAAACAATGACTGGGATGTAGTTATACCAGGCTATAATCTATTCAGGAATGCTAGAGTTAGAAGAAAGGGAGGAGGTATAGCACTATATGTAAAAAAATAATATTAAAGACACAGAACTACACAGCTTACAAGGGAAGGAGGAGCCACTGTGGGTTAGTCTGGAAAAAGAGAATGGAAAATATTTACATTGGTACAGGGCTGTCCCAACCATTAGGCAAACAAGGCGATTGTCTAAGACAGCAACTTCTTGGGGAGGGGGGTGGCGGCAGCAAATAGCTTTTGAAAGGCAGGGGGTCATGTAAAGCTTAAGGTTTGCATAAGGCGCCAACATCTTGAACTCACTCTGGGTCCGGCCCTGCATTAGTATGATATACAAACCTCCCTTGCAGGCAGTAGAAATAAATACCAATGGCATGTCTACCACATCTGGAAAAAATCAGCCAAAAGGCTACAGCCAAACCAAAAAGTCTTTGGCGTGGCCCCTGCCTGTCATACAAAAAACAGGAGAGCGATATCCAATGCAGCAAACACACCATTAACTCCATCCTCCAGCAGCATATGGAAACAGAGTGTGCAGAAGCCCAGATCACATCCCAGTCGGTCATCCAGGTCGGCCTGCAAAGCAGCATTCCAACGCTTCACAAGGCATTGAAATTGTGGTAAAGGAGAGTCCATGTCAATCAGTTGCCAATAGAACTCCGAAATCAATTTCCTGCCATCGCCAGCTATACACAAAAATGTTTCCAATGGCTTCAGCACATGACAGCACCTCCCTCACCTGAAGATAGAGAAAACGAGCACCGGGCTCAAGAGAAAACTCCCTACTCAAAGTAGTAACATCATGCATGGCCTTTCCTGTGCACACGTGCTATACAAAGCGAAGTCCCTGCACCTCCTGACTCATCTTGGGGGTAAAATGTACAGTAGGAGAACCACTGATTCTTATTAAGTGGGGCAAGAGGGGACATCTCCTCTTCCGGAATGCATAAAAATCTACAAACCCAATACCAACCTGGAGCGAATGAGCTAAAAAGCGTAGTTACTCGCCTGTAATAGGTGTTCTCCTGGAACAGCAGGAATCAGTCCTCACACATATGGGTGATGTCGGTGCCAACGGAGCCCCCACAGAAGCATCTCCCCAGCTTTCAAAGAAAGCTTTTGGGAGATGCACCACACATGCATGGTCCCCTTCCTGCCCAAAGGTGCCATCTTGCCTCAGTCTAATGACATAGCTAAATCAACAAAAATTAAAATACAGTAAAGAAGCAACTCCAAGGGGAGAAGGGAGGGTAGTGAAGACTGATTCCTGCTGTCCCTGGAGAACACCTGCTACAAGTGAGTAACTACGCTTTCTCCAGGAACAAGCAGGAAGTCAGTCCTCACATATGGGACTCCCCTACAGGCTACCGAGAACCTGTACAAAAGGCCACAATGGCCATAAAAAGTGAACTGTGAGCTTCAGCAGTTAAGTCCCAACTGAGAGACTCTTGCAAGACCCAAGTGTCCATTGGAGAACCAGCACTCCGATAGCCTGAACACAGAAGGGTCAGAGGGCAGGAGTTGCCTACAACCTGAAGAGATTACGGAGTATGGCCTGGCTGAAGGCACTGTCCCATCAGGACTCCCTCTCTAGGCAGTGGTGAGCTGCGAAGGTATGGATCGAAGACCTGGTGGCGGCCCGGCAGATTTCCGTAACAGGTACGGAAAGCAGATTTGCTACCGAGGTAGCCATGGCTCTGACATGGTGCATTGTGACCCGGTGTTCAAATGAGATCCCAGCCTGTTCATAAGCAAGGGCAATTCAGTCCGCCATCCAAGTGGACAGAGTTTGTTTAGTTACTGGAAGTCCCAGTCGACTGGGGTCATAGGAGGTAAAGAGCTGAGGCGCTTTGAGGTGGCCCTGAGTCCGTTGCAGATAGAATGACAGGGCCCTCTTATAATCCAGAGTATGGAGAACAATCTCCGCCTTGCTCGTGAGGCCTCGGAAAGAAGGTGGGGAGTACCACCTCTTGATTGAGGTGGAAGGGGGACACCACCTTTGAGAGAAACTTGGGGTGTGTGCAGATCACTACCCTGTTTTTGTAAAATCTCATGTAGGGATGCTCTGCCATCAGAGCCTGGAACTCGCTGACCCTGCAAGCTGATGTGAGTGCCACGAAAAAGACAACCTTCCAGGAGAGGTACTGTAAGTGGCAGGTAGCCAAGGGCTCAAAAGGTGGCTTAGTGAGCTGTGAGAGCACCACATTGAGACCCCACTCTGCCGTTGGTGGACAGATAGGTGGCTGAGCTGAGAGGGGTTTTCCCTCAACTGAGTGGTTATGCACCGTGATAGCGCTCAGGTGCACCCTGACTGAGTTGGACTTCAGTCCCACCCGGGACAGGTGGAGTAGGTACTGGAGTACTATCTGCACTGAGCAGGAGAACAGGTTCACCTGCCTCTCAGCACACCACACCTTAAAAGCAGTGCCACTTAAAGGCGTACACCCTTCTAGTGGAGGCCTTGCGGGAGGCAAGAAGGACCTCTTCCATGTGTCGTGGGAGATCAAAGTGAGTGAGAGCTACCCTTTCAGCAGCCAGGCTGTGAGCAACAGGGACTCCAGGATGGGATGTAGGAGAGAGCCCTCCTCTTGTGACAGAATCAGAAATGCCACCGATGGGCAGAGAAGTAGTGGATGATCTTGTTGCTTACTGTCTTATTTCACAGTTACCCTTCTTGAGTAAGTTTATTGAGAAGTTTGATTTTATGGATTTGGATGGCTGCCTGGATCCTAGGCAATCTGGATTCTGGGTTGGTCATGGAACTGAAACAATTTTAGTGTCACTTTTGAGTGAGGTGCAGTTGACTCAATAAGGGTAGGGATATATTATTAATGTATTTTAACCTTTCATTGGCATTTGATACTATTGATCATGCCCTGCTTTTCCAGAGGTCATCCCAGGTAGGGTTGAAAGATTGTTTTGTAGTGGTTTACCTCTTATTTAGGGTTTCGTAGGCAGTACTGTACGTGGAATGGGAAGGGGTGCATTTGGACCCATAGCCACTTGACAGTGGACTTCCACAAGGGTCTGTGCTCTTTCCCCCACTTTTTAACTTGTTTCTTCACCCATTGAAACTATTTTTTCAGCAATTTAATGTGTTATATTACTTCTTTACTGATGATATTCAGCTGGGATTGTGGAGGAAAATCAAGTCAGCTGTGTGTCAGCTGATAGAACTTTTAAGCTGAAGTTAAATGTTTGAAAGTCTGAATATCTATGGATTAGCCAGTTTAATAGGCTATTGTCCTTCGTGCTGAATATTGGAGGGATCCACTTGACCCAAAAGCAGAAAGTATGGAACAGGTGTCATTTTTGACGAGGGACTGTCTTTTCATGATCTCCTTGGTGGTCTGGGCCTTCTTTGTTAGTTTATGACTAATTCCTCAGTTGCAGCCACTGTTGGAGCCACATGATCTTGCTACTTTAGTGCATTTAGTGGTGGAAGAGGAGGGATGGAAAATTGAATTGTTTATTATTGTTATTATATTTTGTTTATGCATGGTTTTTATTGTAACTTGCCTTGCATATTAAGAGGAGTATATATTATCAAGTCTGTGAAAATAAATAAATTTGAATATTCCTGCTGAAGCATCATCTAGAAGTAGGGAGATCCTGGATTCTCTACAGGGAGAACTGTTCGGTAACTAGTAATGCAACCCACATGGGAGGGGGTGATACTGGACTTTACAAATGGGGAGAGTGTTTCTGATGTTGTAGTGGGTGATCATCTTGCATATGGTGTTCACCAAATGGTGAACTTTAATATTAGTATAACCCAGAATTTTAAAAATTTTTTAAATAAATTAACGTTTCTAAAAAAATATATACCTTTTGTGCCCTAGTTGGGGTTGGAGAGTGATATTGGGGCTGCTGATGACAGTCAGGCTGCGCTTTGGGTTTTTTTTCCTTTTCTTTGGGGCTGTAGGAGCAGCTAAAATGCAACATCGTTTAAAAAGAATATTCCAAGGAGCTGTGCGGGACTGCGGGTGTAGGCCTCCAATGAGCCACGGGCCCATGGCAGTTGCTGGGGCCTGCACTCCGACTCTGGGATGCCGAAGAAGGTTTTGTTGGCTGGAATTGATGCAGCTGTGATCCATGGCTCTTCCCAATCTCAGCACTGCGGGTGCTGACCGGCCATGGAGGGTGTGATCATTGTGGCTGCTTCCATTTGAAGCCCACAGTGCTGCGGTTCCGGAGTACCATGGGAATCTCTGTTAAGCCCGCAGGGGCTGATCGGCTGAGCCCCTCCGTGCCGGCTTTGAGAGGCGCGAAGGGAGAGTGTCTCCCTCGCGTCTCTGTTAAGCCCGCAGGGGCTGATGGGAAATTGCCTACGGGCTTAACAGAGACGCGAGGGAGACACTCTCCCTTCGCGCCTCTCAAAGCCGACACGGAGGGGCTCAGCCGGGCAGAGGGGGCCCCGCGGGACAGTCTATGCTGCTGCGGCGGCAGCGGCAGCGGCCAGCGTTTTATTTTTTTTTTATTAAAGTTTACTTGAGCCGATGGGGGGGTGGGGGGGCTGGGATTGGAAATGGGCTGGGGGGGTTAAGACTGGAGTTGGGCTGACACGAAGAAACCAGAAGAAAGTGGCTGGAGCAATTGCAGCTGAAAAAAAATGCACAAAAGGTAGAAAAATATCTCTTTATTTTGAATTTATTAATTGGAATATGTCAGCTCTGGTAAATGTGCATCATTAACTTCTGCACTTTGTTTAGTACAAGAGCAAATTAATGTATAGTTTTATTTCTACAGTGTTGTACATTCCAAGTTTGGCTTTTGGGATTCCCAGTTTAATTATGACGTCAGGGCCAACAGCGCGCAGCTGATCCGGCGTGCTCGTTTTTATCTTTTCTGGGGGCCCACAATTTTTGTTGGCGTAGGGCCTCACTCAAGGTAAATCCGGCCCTGGGTGGGGGTAATCCTGAGGGCTGAGCATGGTTGAGAGAGAGGGAATGAGTCTGGAGAGGGGAATCAGGGAGGTAGAGAGGAGAGACACAGATTGGGCTTGGAAAGCTTGATTATGAGGGGATGAACCTGAGGGAGTGAACCTGGGAGACTGTGAGAGAGGTGATAAGTCAAGGGTGAGTGGACTAGTGAATTTGCAGATGGATAAGCCTATGGTGGGAGGGTAAGAAAGAGAAGGAGTGAGCCTGGGGGAGGAGAGAGGGAGGGGATGAGTGAGGAAACATGAGGAAAGAAAAAAAAAGTAGATGCATAGGCTGGATGGAAAGGAAGGTTGCATGAGAAAAGGGAGGAAAGAAGAGTATGAGCAGACAGAAGGGAAGAGTAGAAAGAAAGGGAGAGAATGAAGTGATTTGCACACTTCACCTGGCCCCTCGCTATTCCTGCAGAGACACATTCACCCACTGCCCAAATCAACTCACTCAGTCACTCACCGGTCCCCACTCACTCATACACATGCATGTCCCAACTATATACTTGTAGATTCCCCTGCCTGCCTACTGTAACATACCACACTTAATAACTCAACCACCTACCCCATCTAACCACACAGATCCCAACTACACACTTGTAATGGGAGATCATATGTGTTTTGGATGGGCCTGAGAAGGGGACTGTGGCTGAATAGGTGCTGAAGAGTTCAATCTCTTGTATCCCCGCCCCCCAACCCTTTGATATAGCCCTCAGACTCTAAGGCCTGCACTGTTGCCCTCTCTGCAATTATTTTTATGGGCAGGACGGGAGGCATCGGTGGAGCTTGGCTATCTACAGGTGGCAGGTTTTTCTCTTTCAAAATGTTGGCAACACTAGGGAGGCAGAGCCCAAGAGGTCACAGCACCGGTCTGGTGGGGGTGGGGGGGAGCTGGTGATGGGAGGACTGAATTCAGGCCGCAATGGCCAAGGGAAGCATTGGGTAGCATCAGGACTCTGGGGCAGATAGCTGTGTTGTTTAGGCCTTAGTGGGTCAGACCAAGGTCCATCAAGCCAAGTATCCTGTTTCCAGCTGTGGCCAATACAAACCACAAGTACCTGGCAGGTTCCCAAAAAGTACACAAGTTCCATAATGCTTCTCCTGGGGTAAGCAGTGGATTTCCTGGGTCCTCTTTAATAATGGTTTATGGACCTGTCCAAACCTTTTGAAACCCAGCTACACTAACAGCTTTAACGGTTTCCTCTGGTAATGAATTCCAGAGTTTGATTACACATTGAGTAAAAAAATATTTTCTCTTATTAGTCTTAAATGGGTTGCATTGTAGCTTCACTGTGTGTCCTCTAGTCTTTCTACTTTTTGACAGCATAAACAACCGATCTATGTTTACCCGTTCCATTCCATTCATTAATTTATAGACCTCTATCATATCCGCCCCTCAGCCATCTCTTTTCCAAGTTAAAGAGCTCCAACCTTTTAAGCCTTTCCTCATAGGGGTATCCTTCCATTCCCTTTACCATTTTTGTCTCTTTTATTTGTACCTTTTCTAATCCTGCTATATCCTTTTTAAGATATGGCGACTAGAATTGCACACAATATTCAAGGAACGATACAGAGGCATTATAATATCATTTGTGTTATTCTCCATTCCTTTCCTTATGATTCCTAGAATTCTATTTGCTTTCTTGGCTGCTGCTGCACACTGGGCGGAGGGTTTCAACGTATTATCCACGATGATGCCTAAATATTTTTCCTGGGTGGTGGTTTCTAAGGTGGTACCTTGCATCGTGTAACCATAGTTCGGGCTGTTCTTTCCTAGGTGCATAACTTTGTACTTGTCCACATTAAATTTCATCTGCCATTTGGACGTCCAGTCTTCAAATTTTTCAAGGTCCTCTTGCAATTTTTTACAATCTTCTTGCAATTTAACAACTTTGAATCATTTTGTGTCATCTGAAAATGTGATCACCTCACTACTTATTCCTATTTCCATGTCATTTATGAATATGTTAAAAAGCAAAGGGTCCAGAAAAGATCCCTGGGGTACGCCACTATTCACCTTTCTCCATTGAGAAAATTGGCCATTTAGCCCTACTCTCTACTTTCTATCTTTTAACCAGTTCCTGATCCACAATAGTACACTGTCTCCAATCCCATGACTTTTTAATTTGGCCAAGAGTTTCTCATGAGGGACCTTGTCAAAGGCTTTCTGAAAATCCAGATACACTATATCAACTGGTTCACCTTTGTCTTACTAAATCCATGTTGGCTCTTTCCCATTAGACCATGACTATGTACATGTTCAGTAATTTTATTCTTTATAATGATTTTTACCATTTTGCCAAGTACTGGCGTCAGGCTCACCGGTCTGTATTTCTCAGATTACCCCTGGAACCATTTTTAAAGTTGGAGTTACACTGGCCACTCTCCAATCCTCAGGTACTACAGATGATTTTAATAATAGCTCACAGATTACTAATAATAAGTCTGCAACCTCATATTTCAGTTCTTTCAACACTCTTGGATGTATACCATCTGGTCCAGGTGATTTGCTACTCTTCAGTTTATCAAACAGTTGAAATACATCCTCCCAGTTTATTGATATTTCTTTCAATTTTTTTGCTACATCGCCTTTATATACCATTTTAGGCATGGGTAACTTCCCTATATCTTCTGCAGTAAAGACCAAGCAAAGAATTTATTCAGTCTCTCCGCTATGGCCTTGTTCTCCCTTAGCACCCCTTTTACCCCTCTATCATCCAATGGTACAACTGACTCACAGTTTTTTTGCTACGAATGTACTTGAAAAAGTTTTTATTATGCATTTTTGCTTCCTCGGCATGCTTCTTTTCAAATTCTCTCTTTGCCTGCCTTATGAATGCCTTGCATTTAACTTGCCAAAGCTTATGTTGTAAAGGTTGTTAGTGTAGCTGGGTTTAAAAAAGGTTTGGACAAGTTCCTGGAGGAAAGGTCCATAAACCATTATTAAGAAGGGGCCCAGGATATCAATGCTTGACCCAGTACAAGCATTGCAGAACCTGTGTCTTTTGGGGAAACTTCAAGGTATGTATGACCTAGATTGGCCACTGTTGGAAACAGGATACTGGGCTTGATGGACCTTGGTCTGACCCAGTATGGCATATCTTATGTTCTTATGCTGTTTCCAATATTCGTCGTTAGGCTCCTTTTCCATTTCCTGAAGGATGCTTTTTTGGCAACAACAGCCCATCTGACCTTGCCTTTAAACCACACTGGTAGTTTTTTGGCCTTCCTTACACTTTTCTTAAAGCATGGAACACAGCTGGTCTAGGCTTCCAAGATAGCACTTAAAGGCCCTTTATGGGAACCAGGAACTGCTGGGGCTACTGGGAGCACCGGAGAGTCGGGGGGGGGGGGGGTCCTGAATGGCAAGAGAGATGTGTAGGGGAGCACAGAAAAATAATTTTACATTTGTTTGATGGGGCATTTTTGCCGGGATTTGCAGCTTTAAGTAAAAAAAGAGAGGATAACTTCCTGAGGCTCTGGGTGGGCACCAGAGCCTTGATTTTGATTAAAAACAGCTGATTGAAGGTTGGGAGGATTAGGGGAGCCTAAAATGATAATAAAATATAACGTTTTAATACTGGGCAGTACCCAGATGTAGAGGCACGAGGCAGTAGATGATTAGGCTGTGCAGGGATCTTTATAGGGGGCCCGTAGTAAGCTCTGTTACAGGTGTGAATGAGAAGTTTAGTGACACAGATTTGTAACAAATATCTCCAATGTCTTAAAATTTAAAGTAACAGTACAGAAATTGCTTAAAAACTGTGATTAGGTTTGTTAGGGGGGAATTTCTATTAATCTGAAGGCTAAATCGTAGTTTGAAAAGTATCTGGGATAATTTACTCAAAGCTGCAGTGGAAGAACACTTTTTGAACTGAGCATAGAATGTTTGTGCTAGGCAGAGAAAACAACAGTGAAGATTGAAATGGAAGCGTGGGAAGTGGTGGGTGTGAGGTTGAAAAAGCGGCTAGATTAAAGGAAGAAAATATTGGTTTACTTGAAAAACAAGAAGTGATTGGAATCTAATTTTTTTAATTTTTGTTTTTATACCAAGTCTTTGTGAACAACTCAAATACATTCCCACTTCTTGGCAGCTGACTCTATTGCCCCTTTAATCCACCTGGCAATAGACACTTTAGAGGCCGCTTCTCCTTTCCTAGGACCTCCGAACAGCACAAATAACCTGTCTGACTTTCGGAACTCCGCCGTCCGCCAAATATACTTCTTCAATGCCCGACGAACATCCAAAAGATGCAATCGATCCGCTGACGAGTTCCCCGAAGGTTTCGGAACACTGGCAATGAAACGACTTGATTTACATGAAAAGGAGAAACTACCTTCGGTAAAAAGGACGGTACCGGTCTTAAAACCACCTTAGACTTGAAAAAGGATAGGAAGGGCTCCTTACAAGATAAGGCCTGTAACTCTGAAATTCTCCTCGCTGACGCAATCGCCACTAGGAAAACCACTTTCAGCGTAAGATCTTTCAAGGATGCCGTACCCAGAGGTTCAAGCGGCCGTCGCCCCAACGCTCCCAACACCAACTGCAGATCCCATTGAGGAACGACCTGTCTACACGATGATCTCAACAGCAACACCACCCTTAAGAATCTCTTAATATCCGGATGTGAATCCAGCGCTTGCCCCTTGATCTTCCCTCTATAACAGGATAGCGCTGCCAGCTGCACTCTTAAGGACGCGGCTGCCAAACCTTTTTGAAAATCATCTTGCAAGAATGCCAACACTTGCGGTACCGACACCCGTAAGGCTTCGCACTGTCTGCCGACACACCAGGCCTTGAAAATGCACCAAACACGAATATATGCCAATGACGTTGACCGCCTTCTAGCCCCTAACAAGGTAGAAATCACCGCTGCCTAGTATCCTTTAGCCCTTAACCTTGCCCTCTCAAGAGCCAAGCCGTAAGCGAGAATCGATCCACTTGGGGCATCAACAACGGACCCTGCGTCAAAAGATCCTTCCTGACTGGTAGACATCAAGGCTTGTCCACTACCAGCCTCCGCAGATCCACATACCAAGGCCTCCTGGGCCAATCCGGAGCGATCAAGATCACCAATCCTCTGTGCCGCTTGACGCGCTGTACCATGCACCCTATTAACACCCATGGAGGAAACACATATAAAATATGCTCTACTGGCCACTGCTGTATGAGCGCATCCAGGCCCTCCGACATTCTCTCCTTCCTTCTGCTGAAGAATCGACTGACTTTCGCCAAAAGAAAGGTCGCCATGAGATCCATTACCGGCGACCCCCAGCGCCGTACCACCATGTTGTAACCTCGGGATGGAGCAACCACTCTCCTGGATCTACGTGTACTCGACTCAAAAAATCGGCTTCCACATTGTCCACTCCTGCCACATGTGCTACTGACAGAGCCTTAAGATTCTGCTCGACCCATTCGAACAACTGTTCTGCCTCGGCCTCCAAGGAAGCACTGCTGGTGCCCCCTGCCTGTTGATGTAGGCCACTGTGGTTGCGTTGTTGGAAAACACTGACCGCTGTTCCCTGTAGATACGGCTGAAATCGCACCAACGCTCGTAGTACAGCTCGCAACTCTAACCTGTTGATCAACCAAACCTTTTCTTGTTCGGTCCACTCTCCTTGCGCGAATCGTCCTTGAAAGTGCACCCCCCACCCTATCAGACTCGCATCCGTAGTCAGGGGGAGCCATTCCGGCGCCTCCAAGGACATGCCCTTGTTCAGAGATTCCGGAAGCAACCACCACTGCAACGCCGTTCGCGTCGCTTCTGGACAGGGCAACCTCCGGGACAGCGGATCGTCCTGGTGAGACCACCTCTGAAGTAATGCTCTTTGCAACGGCCTCATATGCGCCCGTGCCCAGGGCACCAATTCGAGCGTCGCCGCCATCGTCCCTAAGACCTGCAAGTAATGCCATGCAGTTGGATGTGACATGTGCAGAAATTGCCGAATCAACTTTCTCAATCCGAGCGCTTGATGCTGTGGTAGAAACACCTTGCCCTCCGCTGTATTGAAGCGCGCCCCCTGGTATTCCAGATTCTGAGCTGGCCTCAAACTGCTTTTGGTCATATTGACCACCCAATCTAAACTCCGTAAGCGGTCTAGTACTCTTTCTGTGGCCTCTTCGCTCTCTGCTCTTGACTTTGCTTGAATTAGCCAGTCGTCCAGATATGGGTGAACGAGTGCACCTTCCTTTCTCAGCGCCGCCACCACTACTACCATAACTTTGGTAAACGTCCGAGGTGCCGTGGCCAACCCGAATAGTAACGCCCGAAATTGAAAATGACCCATCGGGACTGCAAACCGGAGGAACGTTTGGTGCTCTTGCCGAATCGGAATGTGCAAGTACGCTTCTGACAGATACAGGGACGTGAGAAACTTGCCTTTCCTGACTGCTGAGAGCTAACAGTCTCACTAACATCGCCTTAATCGCCCGACATTTCCAAAGCGCCCCACCAGGGGACTGAACGAACGCATCTGTCACTGGCTTCTGAAACTCTAAAGCATATCCTTCCCGAAGTACCTCCAGTACCCAGCGATCGGAGGTTATTTGGACCCAGGCAGGGTAAAATTCCTGTAACCAACCCCCTACAGGCAACTCTACCTGGGCCCCCGACTTCATTGCGGCTTTCTGAGGCTCAAAGAGGAGGCAGCAAAACCTCTGCCTGCTCCCCTAAATCCACGAAACCCCTGGTTCCTATAGGGAAAACGTCCTCTTTGGCCCGGACTAAACCTGGTGGAACGAAAAATGACGAAAGTCCCTCTGAGGCAGTCTAGCCGCCGACAGCAATCTACCCTGCTTCTGTTTATCCTCCGGAAGCCTACCGCCTTTGGATTCCCTGAAATCTTTCACTATTTTATCCAAATCTTCTCCAAAAAGTAGCATCCCCTTAAACGGAAGCTTACTTAACCTCGCTTTGGAAGACGCATCTGCTGCCCAATTATGCAGCCAAAGATATCTCCGTGCTGCTATCACTGAAGCCATACTGTTCGATAGCCCTCGAACAAGGTCATAATGAATATCTGCTAGATATGCAGTACCCGACTCCAGACGCGCTGCTTCACCTGCCGCCTCGAGAGTCTGCTCACCCTGGACACGCTGCGCCCAACGCAGACAGGCTCTTGCTACCCACGCTCCACAAATGGACGCTTGGATGGACAGAGCATTAACCTCAAACACTTGCTTTAACAAGGCCTCCAGCTTCCTGTCTTGAGAATCCTTGAGAGCTGCACTACCTTCTACCGGAATGGTCGTCTTTTTGGTTACCGCAGCCACTGCGGCATCCACCCTTGGCGATCTAAACAGTTCCTTATCTTGATCCACCAGCGGATAAAGCCGAGATATAACTCTAGTGCCCTTTAGGGTAGCCTCTGGCATCTCCCACTCACCCTGAATCATTTCTCTCACCACTCTATGCATGGGAAATGCCCTCTGTGTCTTCTGAAAGGCTTGTAATAACAGATCTTCCAAGCTAGCATCCTCCGCTGGTCCTGTCACCGGCATATTGAGCGCTTTCAGCATCTCTGCAATAAGCGCGGGCAACTCCTCTCTCTGAAAAATTCGGACTACTCGAGCCTGGTCTTCCTGTTCTGTGATCTCCCCCTCTTCTAACTCCTCATCCAGCTCTACATCCTGCTCACCCTCCTCCGTGTGCAGGTCCTCCGAAAACACCAACTGATCCTGTTTGTCCATCCTAGCTTTCTTTGCTAATACCCCCGCCATCCCCGCGGCTAAGGGAGTCCCTGGCCTCTTTTCCCCTAAACCTAAACTAAGGGCACCAGGAGGAGACATTCCGAGATTGCTGCCAAACGCCTGTTGCATAAGAGTCACAAACTCCGCCAAAAAGATTGAAGACAATCCCCTGGATAAGGATGTCTGAATAGGAGGAACATCTGGAGCATTCGAAGGCCTCACTTTGGGCTCTGTCACCTCCAAGGTGGAAGGATGAGACCCCTGTTGACCTATTTCTTGATCCGCCTTCCCCGTCTCCACCTCCTGTTCCACTGCAGCAGAATTGTGCACACAGCTCTTACATACCCCTGTGTCAGAGACTGCAGCCTTCTTCATTCTGCAAAGCAAGCACAACATCTTTGCAGGCATTTCTACTACCAATCCGGCAGTCCCAGAGTCTGAGACACCACTACTCAACTCCCACAGCCCTCTGCAGGGTCAGCACTAAACAGCTCTTTGAAAGGCCGCCCAAAAAAAATTCCGCGCACTTTTTTTTTTTAACACCAAAAACATGCAGGAGACCAACGGAGCCAAACTGTGAAAAAAATAACCGAAAACGAAGCTGCACTGCCGAGATAGAGCCTCTTGTTTCCCCACTGCAGCTGCCGGTGCTTCCCACGCAAAAACACACGGCTCGAGTTCAATGCTGGATTGCGGCCCCGAAACCAACACTACACTCTTCTGCCGAATCGGTCCCTTATCTTTAGTTGTGGAACAGCCTTCCAGTGATCCCCCGGCTGTCACAACCCAAAGCACCATGCTGAACGCCTGGCTGCCTCCCGCCGGCCTGCTTTCATCTGGCAAAACTCAGAGGCCCCGATCCAGCCTGCTCCGAGGTAGCTGTGTCTCTCCTCTGGCCGGGCACCCGAGCGCTTACAGGCAAGACTTCTGTGCTGCGCTCGGGATGCCTTCAATCTCGGTTGTCAAGCCCTCCAAAGCAATGGGCTTGCAAACCGGAACCTACTTCCCTTGTCCCTGGATCCAGCTCCGAGTAGACAGAGAGGCGGAGGGGAGAGTGAGAAGGGAAGGGAAGGAGAGAGAGAGCTCTCTAGCAGCCAACTCTTAAAGGTACCAAAACTTTCACCCTAAATGTTAACTAAAAATAGCAATAAACCCTTCCCCCCCCCCCCTTAACAAACAAACCCAAAACTACTGAATCTAACTGTCCTTAATTGCTCCTCTAGTGAGCCTGGAGCTCCAGGCTCACCAACCTCCAGCTGCTTGGAGACTGAAATAACTGGAGTGAGGAGGCAGTGCCTGTGTCCTTATACCAGTGTCATCAAAGGGATGACATTTCTCAGTCTCCAAGCTGCTGAAAGAGGAGCACAACCCCAGATGTTCCAGGACTAGACTGGAGGGACGCTAAGGAAAGTCCAAATGGGCTGGCATCAGGAGAAACATACCTCCTCCAGCCAGACGCCCAATAGGTAGCAAGCCGGGTCAAACCCCACATCAACCCCAAAGATACCAGAAATGCATGCCCTTAACTATTTCCAATAGGCTTGAATTACCGGCCAGGCCCACCATATATATATATCATCGAACCCACCTCCCCACAACCCTGCCAGTATTTATCAGAAGCCCCAGGCAACATCACATGCAACTGTTCAGGGTTATAATACCAGCACATCAAAATCTTATAAGCATTTTCCTTTATTTGAACTGAAAGGAACAACCTTGCCACTCCCATTCCCACTGATTCTCACTTCTTATTATCCCAAAACACCCCCAGGTCCCTCTCCCATTCCATCATATACTTAAATTTGTCTCTCTGGTGGGATTGCAGACCTCTGTAAAATAGCCCAATCAGCCCTCTGGACTTAGTGTAGCCCATCCACAATGCCTCCAAATCAGTATAACCTGCTACGTAAGTTTGTTGTCTATGGGGTTGCTTCAAATAGCGGGAAACATGAAGATATACAAAGAAGTCCCGTGTCCCCAAAGGGTAGCACTCCCATAACTTTTCAAATGTCAGCACTGCCCCATTCTGGATAAGCTTAGCAAAGACATCCATCCCTATCTGTTCCCAACTCTGAAACACCCCTTCCCTCTCAGGGCCAAAATCCGGGATAGCACCAATTGAAGTCAAGGTCAAAAATCGCAATAGGGGCCAAACTTGCACCTTGCCCTCTGCCCTCCAGAGATGCTACATATAGGGATTTTCTGTCCACTCTCCTCTACACGGGTGCTCCTGCAATCAGGGAAGATAAGGCAAGTGACTATCCCACAACCAATATTGCTCTATAGCCCAAAAGCGCTTAACCGCCCCTCCCCCGACCTCCAATCCATTGCCTGTTTAAGCTGAGCTATCAAGTAATAGTCAGAAAGGTCTGAGATCCCAATCCACCCCTCCTGTCGCATAGATCACCCAGCATGCTATGCATGATGGCTAATGCCGTGAGATGAATGTGAAGAGCTTGCACTGTAGTCATAATTCTAGGTGGGGAACTAATACAAGCAAAACCTGAAAGTATAGCAACTGTCATGCATCCCAGCCAGGAGAATTCTTCTTTCCCCCACCTCTCCAAGTGCCTCCCCAGCTGTCCTAAGAGGGGAAGATAATTAGTCCCGTAGAGTCCCTCTGGGACCCGGGTAATCCGCACCCCCAAGTTTTGTATGAAAGTCTTCCCCCATCGAAACAGGTAATTCACCTATAACTTCTACTTGAATTGCCCTTTACGGTTAATATTAAATGCCTCAGTCTTCTCCAAATTGATTTTGAAGCCTGACAGGGCACCAAAGTTCCCCAAGCTCCTGGAGAAGCATCTGCAAGGTCAATAATGATTGTGTCACCAACAGTAATACATCATCAGCAAAATGCGCTATTTTATGGGTATATCCACCAACTTCCACCTCCCCCCACCAGATAGCTGTATTAGTGCGTACATGCTCCACTAATGGCTCCATCACCAGTGCAAATAGTAAGAGTGAGAGCGGGCAGTCCTGGTGCGTCCTCTGCCCCGATGGAAAGAATTCTGAGCAGCGCTTGTACCCGAACTGCTGCCTCCGGTGCCTGATAGAAGGCTCTCAGCCAGGCCATAAAGGCCGGGCCCATCCTAACCCTTGTCAACACGGCCATCATAAAATCCCAACGGATCCTATCAAATGCTTTCTCAGTGTCAATAGCCAGGAGCATTAGCTTGGCGGCTGCGATTTTTCCCGACTCAGCAAACAGTGCTTGTGAGGTGATCACTCCACTTGAAGACTCCGACGGGAGCTCAGGTTCTAAGCCACCATCCCTGCCAGTGATGTCACTTCCTCTCTGATTGGAATCTAATTTAAGGCTAAAGATAAAAGTTGTGTGGGAGTTTTAAAATTTTGAAGCTTCTGGCAAAGAGCTGAGAAGGAGGTACTGGTGCTGTAAAAGAGAGACTGCTGGTGCTTATTTAATTTCAAACTTTGCAGCTGTCTAAGAAAAAGTCTGAAAAAAAATCCTATTCTGTGAGAAAACTGAGACAGAGTGAGAGAGATTGAGTATGACTGGAGAGAGGTATTATTTAAAAACTCTGATGAAGAACCTTTCTCTCTTCTTTAAGGAGAATTTTCTGCAATATTTGGTTTAAATACCTGAAATTACTTCCAGATCCTGGAAAAGGAAGGATAAGAACATAAGATATGCCATACTGGGTCAGACCAAGGTCCATCAAGCCCAGTATCCTGTTTCTACCAGTGACCAATCTAGGTTACAAGTACCTAGCAGTTTCCCCAAAAGACACAGGTTCCACAATGCTTGTATTGGGACAAGCAGTGGATATCCTGGGTCCCCTGAGAGCTGTCAACATTTAAAAGTTCTCAGATGTGCTGCTGTATGAAAAGAAAGAGAGAAAGGAAGAAAAATAGTTTTCTAAAGAGATTGGGATTCCTGTTTTTTTTTAGCAATTCAGTGAAACTGTGGCTGACTTTAGAGTTTTGTTGTAAGCTTCATCTGTGTGCTGTGCTGACTGCATTGTATCATCTTGGTTTTTTTGTGCCATCAAGTCAATGCTGACTCCTAGTGACCCAGCAGCCCCTGGATTTTCTTGGCAAGGTATGACTGGAATTAGATTGCCAGGCCTTTTCTTCCAAGGCAAGGGAGGGTAAAGTGACTTGCCCAAGGCCACAAAGAGCACCATTGGGAATTGAATCTCAGTCTCCTGGGTGTTAGTCTGTTGCTCTAACCACTAGGCTACTCCTCCACTCCCAGTAGCTTGGTACAGTGAAATATTACTTTGAGCTTCTGAAATAAAATTCACAGCCTGGACTCAAGATTTTATCTTGAAATTTCTGCTTAACAGCCATTTTAAAGGCTGCAGACTTTAAAAACCTGAAGCTTAACATTTTGATGTGTGCGCGGCTTTGCCTTTGAGTTTGTTTGGGTAGTGAATGGTACTGGCTAGGGAGTGAATGTTATGGTGTGCATGATTTAGGTGTTTTTGATAGAAAGGGGAAATTAGTCAGGAATCCAAATGGCAGATTAAATTTAATGCAGATAAGTACAAAGTCATACATGTGGGGAAAAAAACGCAAATTATAGATACACAATGGAGCGATTTTAACATACCTGATAATCTCCTTTCCTTGAATCTTGCTAGACCAGTCCAGACGAGTGGGTTATGTCCACCTGCCAGCAGGTGGAGGCAGACTTGAGCCCATGCCCAGAAAGTCCTCATCAGGTATCAGAAAGGGTAGAATTGCCAACAGCCCCACAGGTTTAGGTAAGCACTCTGGGGATGTTTGAACTCATTGCTACCACTGTGGGTCCCAGAGAGGGGTGGCAGCAGTAATGGGCCCCCTGGATCATTGGTGCTCTAGGCAGCCACCTAATTTGTCTAATGGCCGTGACCGATGCCAGTCCGCTATGGGATCCCACTCTGGAGCAGAACCAATCTACTTGGGCATTTTGTGGAGTGGTAAATAGGTCTATCGAGAGAGTGCCCCATTCCGAAAGATATAGGCCACTACAACTCTCTTCAGCATTTATTTGTGTGGCTGAAGGACCCAGCTCAGTCTGTTCAGCTGAGTGTTTTGGTCTCGTGGCAGATATGTGGTCCTCAACTCCATTCCGTGAGAGATGGCGAACCTCCACAACCTGACTATCTCCCAGCACAGGAGATATAGAACATAGCAACTTGATTGTTAATCTGAATAAGGACAATGTGGTTGGCCAGCTGATCCTGGAAGGTCTTTAGAGCATTTGCTATGGTTCTCAATTCCAGGAAGTTGATCTGGTAAAGACTCTCTTGGACAGACCAGTCACCCCAAATGTGGAAGCCATCGAGATTAGCTTTCCATCCCAATTTGGATGCGTCAGTTGTCAAGATCTTCTAGGATGAGGCCTTTGAGCAAATTCTGAGGGACTGTCTACTAATGCAGAGATTGGACCAGGGGACTGGTGAAAAACACCTGATCCACTGAGTCCTCAGAGTCCATTGAATATGCTGCACCTGAGGATGTGCCAGGAGTTTAACATGCACTGTAGAGGCCATGTGACCTAGGATGGTCAGCATCCTGTGAGCCATAACTCAGTGACTCAGTTGAGTGTCCTGAACCAAGGCTGTCAGCCTTTGAAGCTGGTCCTGCGGGAGGAAATCCCTCTCCTGAGTCATGTTGAGCAGGGCTCCTATGAACTCCAGCTGTTCGGTGGGCTGAAGAAGGGACTTGGTGTAGTTGATCACAAACCCAAACAACTCCAACACCTGAATGGTCATCATTAGGAGTCTCAAACTTCCTCCAGAGTGGTGCTTTCTATGAGCCAATCATTCAGGTAAGGGAAGACAAACACCCCAGTGTTCGAAGGAAGACTGCCACTACCGCAAGACATTTTGTGAAGACTCGTAGGCTGAGGCTAGGCTGAAAGGCAGCACTCAATACTGAAAGATTTGCCCTCCCAGAGTGAATCTGAGATACTTCCTGTGAACGGGATGAATCAGTATGTGGGTATGTGCATCTTTTAGATCCAGGGAGCATAGCCAATCTCCTCTTTGAAGGAACAGGATCAGGGTGCCCAGAGAAATCATCTTGAACCCCTCGTCTTCTTGGGAACCAGAAAATACTTGGAGTAAAAGCCCTGTCCCACCTGCTCCTGTGGAACAAGCTCAAAAGCTAGGTCAGTCAGGAGAGCAGAGATTTCCTTCTGAAGCAGTTCCTTATAGATTATTTGTAGCGCACAGGAGTCTGAGGTGTGGAGCAAGGCGGAACAAACCATAGAAGGTGAATTATACAGTCCAAACCTTTACTGGCGTTTCAATAGGTTCTACCCTATACAGGCCATGTTTCAGTGGTTGGCCTTCGTCAGGGGTGTGAGAACCCTTAATAAGGAACATAATACATATAAGAGTAGTTACTCACCTGTAACAGGTGTTCTCCAGGAGCAGCAGGAATCAGTCCTCACATATGGGTGACGTCGGCGCCGACGGAGCCCTCGTGCGAAGCATTTCCTCAGCTTTCAAAGAAAGCCTTTGGAATTGCAGCGCGCATGCGCGGTCCCCTTCCCGCCTAAGGGTGCCATCTTGCTCAGTCTGATGACATAGCTAAAAGACAGCAAAACAACAAAATGAATCATATGACTACAACTCCACGGGGAGGAGGGAGGGTTGTGAGGACTGATTCCTGCTGCTCCTGGAGAACACCTGTTAAAGATGAGTAACTACTCTTTCTCCAGGACCAAGCAGGAAGTCAGTCCACACATATGGGACTCCCCAGCTCTAGGCTACCGAGAACCCAAAGCTGAAAAATGAGCTCCCTCTAGAGCCTCAGCATGCGAGATAAGAATCTTCTCTGAGAACGCCCCCGAAAGGTAGCCCAACATAAGGGCCGGAGGGTAGGAGTTGCCTAAACCTCAAAGAGATTACGGAGTACCGCCTGTCCAAAAGCACTGTCCCTACGGGACTCCCTCTCGAGGCAGTAATGAGCCGCAAAAGTCTGGCTTGAAGACCAAGTAGCAGCCCGGCAGATGTCTGCCAATGGAACAGAGCGGAGATGAGCTACTGACGCAGCCTTCGCCCTGACACGGTGGGCCATGACTCGACCCTGCAAGGAGAGGCCGGCTGCCTCGTATGCCCAGGCGATACAGTCTGCTACCCATATGGACAGGGTACGCTTGGACACAGGTAACCCCAGCTTATCACGGTCAAAAGATACAAAGAACTGAACAGACCTTTGATGCCCTTGCGTACGATCAATGTAGAAAGACAACGCCCTCTTACAGTCCAGGGTATGCAAGATCATTTCAGCCCGGCTGGCATGCAGCCTGGGAAAGAATGTCAGAAGAACCACCTCCTGATTGAGGTGGAAGGGGGAGACAACCTTTGGAAGGAACTTAGGATGAGTCCGTAAGATCACCCTGTTCCTATAGAACCGTGTGTACGGTCTATCAGAAACCAGAGCCTGTAGTTCACTCACACGCCTGGCTGAGGTAAGAGCCACCAAGAACAACGCCTTCCAGGAAAGGAAGCGTAAATGACAGGTAGCCATCGGCTCAAATGGTGGGCGAGTAAGTTGTTGCAAGACCACATTCAAATCCCACTCAGGGGCTGGTGGACGAATCGGAGGCTTGAGCAAAAGCAGGCCTCTAAGGAAGCGGGCTACCAAGGGGTGGACCGACAGAGACTGGCCCTCCACCGGCGAGTGGTGCGCTGACAGAGCATTGAGGTGGACCCGAACAGAGTTGGATTTAAGGCCTAGGTCTGACAGGTGAAGCAGATACTGCGGCACCACTGGTACCAGGCTGGAAAATGGATCCTCTTGGTGCTGAGCACACCAGGCGGAGAACCTAAGCCACTTGAGGGCATAAGATTTCTGGGTGGATTGTCTCCTAGAGGCCAAAACCACCTCCTCCACTTCCCTAGGTAGAAGTAAGGAGGCTAGAACTACCCTTTCAGCAGCCAGGCCATCAAATGGAGAGACTGGAGGTTGGGGTGCAGGAGAGATCCCTGATCCTGAGACAGGAGATCGGGTTGCATCCCCAGAGGGAGTGGAGTGTCCACCGCCAATTGCAGAAGGAGTGGAAACCACAGTTGCCGCGGCCATCTGGGGGCTACCAGGATCAGCGAGGCCCTGTCCCGAAGAACCTTGAATAGGGTTCGGGCCACTAGAGGTGTTGGAGGAAACGCATACAGCAGGCCCGTAGACCAAGAGATTAGGAAGGCATCTGCTGCTATTCACAGAGGATGCGGTTGTCTGGAACAGAACCTGGGCAGCTGACGGTTCAGTGGACTGGCAAAGAGATTGATGGATGGAAGACCCCATTTCAGGAAGATCTGCTGGACCACTAGGGGATTCAACTGCCATTCGTGAGGCTGTAGAATCCTGCTCAACCTGTCTGCCAGGTAATTTTCTTGGCCAGGAAAATAAACTGCCTTGAGAAACATGCTGTGCTTGACTGCAAAGGAGCACAGGGCCAGTGCTTCCTGACACAGAAGCCTGGATCCTGTGCCTCCTTGCTTGTTCACATAGAACATTGCTACTTGGTTGTCCATCTGAATCAAGACAGACTGATGAGAGAGGACATGAGAGAAAGTCTGTAGAGCTAATCAAATAGCTCGCAACTCCAACAGATTGATCTGCTGTGTGGCCTCCCAAGAGGACCAGAGGCCCTGAGTGCATGCCCCCTGGCAATGTGCACCCCAACCCTGAAGAGACGCATCAGTCATAAGCACCTGTGTATGTGGTGGTGCCTGGAAAGGCACCCCTTTGATCAGGTTCGGGAGGTGCAGCCACCACTGTAGGGAGGCCACTAGTAGTTTGGACACCCTTACTCTGTCACTTAAGTCCCCTGTGGCCTGTATCCACAGAGCCCTGAGGCACCATTAAGCAGGCCGCATCTGCAGACGAGCATTTGGAGTGACATGGACCGTGGATGCCATGTGGCCCAAAAGCCTCAGGAAATGTCTGGCAGAGACCAGAGAGCCACTGCGTAACTGCTGGGCCAGAGCTATCAGTCTGTGAGCCCTGTTCTCGGGCAAATAAGCCATTGCTTGTAGGGTATCCAACCATGCCCCTATGAACTCTACGTTCTGTGAGGGGAGCAAAGACGAAGCCCAGGTGCTGGAGAAGAGACACAGTGCGAAGAGTGGCTTGTCTGGCCTCCTGTGGAGACTGACCCCTGATGAGCCAGTCGTCCAGGTATGGAAAGACAAAGATGCCCTTGTTTCTGAGATAGGCTGCCACCACCGCCAGGCATTTGGTGAAAATCCTGGGCGCAGAGGTTAGGCCAAATGGAAGTACCCTGTACTGAAAATGCTTTCCCCTCACTACAAATCTGAGATATTGTCTGTGGTCTGGATGAATGAGGATGTGAGTATAAGCATCCTTTAGATCTAAGGAGCATAGCCAATCTCCCTGCTGGAGGTAGGGCAGCAGTATCCCAAGGGTAAGCATCTTGAACTTTTCCCTCTCCAGGAACTTGTTGAGATTTCGCAAGTCTAGGATGGGCCTGAGGCCTCCTGTCCTTTTTGGTACTAGAAAGTACCTGGAATAGAAGCCTCGCCCTATCAGGTGGTGAGGCACCGGTTCCACCGCCTGCTCCTGTAGAAGACTTGCCAACTCCTGAAGGAGGAGGTTCCTGTGCAGAGGGAGTCTTGGAGGCTCCCCTGGAAAATAGGAGGGAGGTAACTGGTTGAAGTGGAGCAAGTAGCATTTTTGGACTATGCTCAGTACCCAGGTATCTCCTGTTATGGCTGACCATCTGTGGGCGTACAGTGTCAGCCGGCCTCCTGTGCTGAGTAAAGCCAGCTGTGGGGGAGAGGCTATGCAGTGGGAGTCAAAACCCCGCTCCCTGCTGTGCAGGAGGTGGAGCTGGCGGCTTGGGGGCTTTCTGCCTATGGGGCCCATGTCCCTGCCCCTTGGCCTGCTGACCCTGTTGGGGAACTGTAGAGGCCTGGAATTGAGGGTAGGATTTGTAGGCAGAGGCCTTCCTCGGGTAAAAGGGCTTTTTCCCCAAACCCTTCTTCTTCTGAGAAGGGGCAGAAGTCTTCCTGGACAGCCTTGTCCTGGTGAGAGTCTCAGTCTCGATTTCTGCAGCCTTTTCAGCCATGGGTTTGCCAAAGAGGTTCTCACCCCGGCAAGGGACATCGACCAACTTGTCCTGGACCTATGGCTCGAGGTCCGATGACTGTAGCCAGGGCTGACGGCGTGCACCGATGCCGGCCGCTGCTACTCGGGCCGAAGCCTCAAAGTCATCATAGGCTGCTCGAGATATAAACTTCGAGCACTCTCGAATCCCCGATGACAAAGCTTTGAACCTCTGCAAAGGTTCCTCGGAGAGGCCAGCAGAGAACCCGGCAATCTCCTTTGCCAGGTCTCGGAGGTACATGCCAATGTACAGCTGGTAAGTCTGGACACGGCAAGCCAGCATAGAGCCCTGGAAGCACTTTCTACCGAGGACATCCAGGTTCCGGGCCTCCCTGCCGGGGGGCACCGAGGAGTGCATCTTCTGACTCTTCAGACGATGCATGGCCAATTCCACAACCATGGAGTGGTGCGGTAGCTGTGCCTTCTGGAACCCAGGGCTCTTACGGACTCGATAAATGGAATCAGCCCGTTTGCTGAGAACTGGCGCCAAGGCCGGTGCCTCCCACATATGGAAGAGCAGCCATTCCAGCATTGGAGGAACCGGTACAGTAAAGGCCTCCTTCGGTGGAGAGTCATACTGGAGGGCCTCAAGCTCTTCGGCTCGAGGCTCCTCCTCGGAGTCCGCAGGGAAGGCCAAGGCCTTGGCCATGTCCCTCATGAAGTCCAAGAACTGGGTATCCTCCGGGGGACCTTCTCCGAGGCTTGGACTCCGGCGAGTCCGATGGGACACACCAGGTCCGGAAAGTGTCCGGAGACTCCTCGTCCTCCGTTTCCCACCCCGACCCCTCCGAGGAGGAATCGAGCGGCTCCGGTCGGGCGGACACCGATGCCATCCGCCCCGATGCCGAGGGTACTGGAATCGACGACCTCGGCCCCATACGGGAGGCCGAGGGAGACCTTGGCCGAGGATCGACTCGAGACCGCATGGACTCGAGGATCGGCTCGGCCTCCGGGGTCGACTTGGACGTCGAGGTCCCGGTGGTCGGGGCAGATGCACAGGTAACACCGGTGATCAGCACCCGCTGCTGTTCCATGAAGGCAGCCAAGCTGCTTTCCAAGGCCGTCAACCTGAGTTCGAGCTCAGGAAACTCAGCAGCCCCCGACGATGTCGGGGCCGACGTCGGCTCCCCCGGAGGAGAGTCCACGAGGATAACAGCACTCACGTGACTCGGGGACTCCGGCTCCACACGAGGTAATTTAGCAGGCTTCTCCGGCTCCAAGGAACCGGGACGGCACTCGGGGCTATGCGACCTGGCCCTCGAGGTACCAAGAGCATCCACCATGCCGCCCTCGCGGGTTTCTTCTTCCTTTTGTGTTCCCGTGAGGGAGACCCCCACTCAGAGGAGCCCCAACGATGCTCGGGGTCGGACTCCCGAGACGTCGAGGCCTCTGATGAAGTCCGGGCCCGGTCGGACGCGGAGTCAGAGAAGATCCTTTCCCGTTGTTGCTGACGGCTCCTCAACGCCTTAGATGACATTTTGCCACACGGGTCACAGATCATTGGGTCATGATCGGGCCCGAGGCATCGGAGGCAGCAGTCGTGTGTGTCGGTGAGAGACATCAGTTTCTTACACCGATCACACTTCTTGAACCCGCTGGCAGCCATCGGGGGAAAAAGGTCCCCTGCAAGGTCAAAAGCCCGGGCTGCCAGTGAAAAAAGAAAAAAGGCGCAAACGCTAGTCTCGAAGGACAAAAACTGAAAAAGAAGCTCCGGGCTCGATACCGGTGTACCGCGCCCAGGCGGGAAGGGGAACCGGTGTCGAACCGGCAAAAAAAAACACAAATTCTTCGAAGAAATCAACTTTTAACCGGGTAACCAAGACACACGTACATCGGGCTCCGTGAAAAAAAGAAGACTGAGCAAGATGGCACCCTTGGGCAGGAAGGGGACTGCGCATGCGTGCTGCATTCCCAAAGGCTTTCTTTGAAAGCTGGGGAAATGCTCTGCACGAGGGCTCTGTCGGCGCCAACGTCACCCATATGTGAGGACTGACTTCCTGCTTGGCCCTGGAGAATAAATAAAATATACATTAAGAAAAATTAAAATCAAGACGACAATGAGTAAATGAATAAATAATAACGCAATTAAAAGCACTTTAATATGAGACTAAAAAGATGTACATCGAGCGGAACATCAAACAATTAATTAAAACAGGGAAATCAAAATTAATGTATAGCTAAAAAACATGTAAAGAAAAAAAAGGGGGGTTAAAACCTCCAGAGTAACATATATGCATGAGAAACATAAAAGATATGTAGAATGGGAATTATGTTAAGTTATCTTTAAGTAACTGGTTAAAAGTTAGAGGGACAAGGGGTATGAACAAGCTGATAAATATAAAGGATTAAGAGTAAAATAAATAAAACTGGAGTGTCAATAAAACAATTATAAAAATTCTCATATGACCTGGTTATATTGTCACTTATTGGCAACTGAGGAGAATTGGGGTAAGAGATGCTAAAGTGTGATCATGGAATGTATACACTAGAATGTCCTTATTAATCAATTATACCATTAAATGAAGAGGAGAGAGAAAGAGCGACCGACTTGGAGGATAAAACTTACTGTTCTCATCTAATTAAATGGTATGTGTGACCATCATATAGGGTAAAATGTAGCTACAAAAGAAAAAATAACTACGAAGAGACTAAAGCAAACTGAAGGAAAAGGAGGAGGGGAGAGTGAAGGGAAGAAGGAGAGAGGAGAGAGGGAAGGAGATATACAGAACGTTTATGCATCCAAAATTGAGGGGGGGTTTGCCCATAAAGGCTTACGGGGATGCTTATATATGAAATGATTGTAGAGCTTTTTTTTTTGTATTAAGGATTATGTAACACAATTAAGCTAGTGGACCTTGAGACGCTGGAGAGGGAAATTGGCTGAGCCAGAATCAGTGTCTGATCCTTTTGATGTCCTGACGTCAGTGCCTCTGATGGGGGCAGAGCACGTATCTACAGAATTGGTTGTACAATGGTTGATGCCAAGGCTGAGGCCTCAGTGCACTGCATTGCAAACAGAGTTGGCCATGCAATCTTTGGGCACCTTTAGGAGCCATTTCTTCAAGATGCCAATTCCAAAAGCTCAGAGGCCTGAGTAACTTCGACAGATGTACCCAGCACCGATGTGTGGGTATCAGTGGCTTGGATGACGCTATTTGGAGGCTGTCAGTGTCCCTCCGAACTCTTGGAGGTTGAGCAGTCCTCCCTGCATGGCACCTTCGAGGGGCGCTCACGCAGCCCACCATTGCTCTCAACGCCATGTCGCAAAGGGCTATGATACACTCAGGCCTTTTCTGATACTCGGTCTGAGCACTCTGCGACATCGATGGGGGCAACGTCAGTTCCCTCCTCGCTGGGAGGCCGACCGATGACCTATGGTCCAGGGCAGTACGAGTGCTTGGCTCCGACGGAGCTTGAGAGGCCCTCAATGTCAACACCCCTTTGACGTCCTGAGCCATCTTCGAAGGCATGGAAGCCAATGACGTGCATGCCAAAGATGATGGGTCAGGCTATGGAGTGCCGAACAGAGTTTACCACTGTTTTTCATGACCTTTGAGCTCTCTCCTTGTCATCTGCAGGCACAAATTACAAGAGGGCTGATGATCGAGTCCTAGGCATTGGAGACACCAATTGTGCTTGTCTGTGACGGAAATGGTCAGGGTACATTTGGTGCACTTTTTGAACCTGCTGCTTGGTTTATGGGACATGTTTGGAAAAATAGCCATGTCAAAATCAAATAGCTCAATGGACCCCAAATGGGGCACCGAGAGAGTGCCACAGGATTAGTAGTTGAAAAATACAAAAGGGGAAAAGCAATCGAAAAAGAACAGCAATGGCTGGCAGGAAAATTCAATGCAAGCAAAAATCAAAGCATCTCCGAAGGGAAGAAAGCAATTACCGATGGAAAGCATATTTGTGGGGCTCCATGTAAAATGAAAGACTGTAGATGATAGCGCCATGCCGGCAGGCAACATGCTAATGCAGTGGAGCCTTCCAAACGCTTCCAATAGAAGCTGGGGAGCGTTCCCGCAAGGGGCTCTATCTGAGACGTCACCCAGGCATGAGGACTTCCTGTTTGTCCACAAAGAACATTCCAGTGCCATAAAGGAACTGAAAGAATCTCCTTTTAACAAGACAGAAACATCTGGAATCCAAAAACAATAATCAACTGAGAGTAAAGACTTTCTGTTTCTCACTCTGCTATGATTTATTTGGATCACAAAAAAGATCTCTGATCATCCCATGTGACCAGCAATTGTACAAATGTATAAAAATTGGTTAATAATAGGCTGAAAAATTCACCTACCAGCCATCACAACAAATTAGAATGGATAGCTCATTACTCCTCTTCCAGTAAACTATCCATTCTAATTTATTGTGATGGCTGATAGGTGAATTTTTCTAATGTGGTATTTAACCAATTTGCTGCTTTTGGAAGCTGCAGTATATCAAGTTAAATATGACAACAAATATTGACAGAGAATGGGGTCCCATTTTTTTGTTTTGCTACAGTGCTTGCATGAGATGAATGTCTCCACCCCACATTCTCCTAAGGGAGACATCTATGTGGGTGCCAGAAAGGATATCCACGTCGAGGACGTCCATCTTATGAAAATTGGGTAGAGAAATAGATGCCCCCAGTGTCTTTCTGCACATTCCGCTCTGGATGTCCCAGATTTGACTTGGACAGCCTTCCTAAAATGCCCTTACTTTTACTCCTACCCTGCTAAATTGTCAATAAGTTAACCCGATGTTCAACGTATCTACAATATCTATTGCATGTTGTTTAATGTAAACCACTTTGACCCAGAGAAAGGCGGTATATAAACTCAGCCAACTAAACAAATAAATAGTAAAAGCAAAAACTCTCTCACAGCAAACATTTCTTCAAAAGGCTGAGTTGAGGGGTTAGAAATGAAAGACTCTTATCAGATGTAAACTCTGATAGACTGAGCTTACATTTTGTACATATGTTGAAGCAATACAATTCAAATTAATTTTATAAGAACAGCAATAAATGTATGCACTGTTAAAATATTTTATTTTTTAAAGAAACATCTGAGAAGATGACACATGGTATCACAGACAAATAAACAGCTTGTTTGATTTAATATTTCCACACAACTACCTTTTCATGTTTCTCCCCTTCAGGTTCTTTTAAAATACTGTTACCACAATATGAAGAATATCCTCACTGCTCTGTCAATCTACTGTGGTTGCCCCTGCCAGGACTTCACTGCCGGTCCATAACATCATCACTTACCAGCGTAGCACTGCTGCTTTCTATTGCCTGCTTCATACCCACTCCCTCTGCTGTTACTCCGGCCCCAGATCACCCACAGCAGAGAGTTCAGGCCGTGCCAAGCCTTAACAGGGCAGTGGAACTCTGAAGCAGCACGTTTCAGGGTAGGACCAGCAGCACAGTTCCACTGTGCCACTGCCAAGAATCTGTGACACAATAGATTGGGCCTCACTGTATGCTGTTGCTGCCTGCTTGGATAACTTCATTTATTTATTTAGCTATGTTTATATACCGCTTTTCACAAAGTCAAAGCGGTTTACAAACAACTCAAAGTTACAATAAAACATGGAGTGTATAAATTAACTACAGTCAAACCTCGGTTTTCATTTGCCCTGGTTTTCATACGCTTCGGTTTTCAACGTCTTTTTTGACTGAGATTTTGTCCCGGTTTTCATACATCGCTTCGGTTTTCAACGTCTTTTGACTGAGATTTTGTCCCGGTTCTTGTACATCGCCTCGGTTTTCGTAAAGTACAGTACTGTAAATACATACACCCTCGCGCTGCACACCATTCTGTATACACTGCCAGAACACCTGCCCGGTCCCGGCAGCACTGCCCCCCGGACTCACCAATCGCCAGCGTGATGAGAAGCAAAAGCCAGCTGAGCACGTAAATTAAACACATCCTCGAGCCTGGTCAGAGTCAGAGAGGCAAGGATTGCGCTGAGAGGAAGGCCCCGATCTCGTCCACCGCCTGCCCGTTCTCTGGAGCGTCCCCTCAGGCTCGGAGGTAGCAGGGAAGAAAAGCTGTCAACGTAAGCAGGAGATGTTGCATGAATGTGGGAGGCAGTTCTTTCTCTTGCATGGTACATCTGAAGCTATATCATTAAGATTTTCTGCCATTCTGAAGCATTGAGCAGATAATGTAAAGGTATTTTAATGGGCTGAATCCAATGTGATTCCGAAGAGAGCTGGGCACAGCAGCTTGGGGTGGCTAAGGCCAGATGTTAACATACTGTACTGTACAGTACTGAACTTAGCTTGCTTTCAGTGATGTTAAATGTTCATTTATCCATTTCATTAGTCATTTATATTTATTTCTCATTGTTTTCTGTATGTAAAAATATAGTTATTCTCTATAAAATGTATTTTTGTGAATATTTTTGGGTGTCTGGAACGGATTAATTGGATTTACATTATTTCTTATGGGAAATATTGCTTCAGTTTTCATACGTTTCGGTTTTAGTCAGACTTTTTCGAACGGATTAATCATGAAAACCGAGGTTTGACTGTATCTACAAATAACTATTTACAATGATTTGTATTTGTTGGGGTGTGTGGGATTATGTTACAGGACCATAGTGCTCAATGAAAAGATGGGTTTTCAGATGCTTTCTGAATGAGGAAAGGTCTTTCATGCTTCTGATGGTGATTGGGAGAGAGTTCCATAGGGTTGGTGCGTATAGCTTATAGCTCTAAAGCCCTTGAGCAAGCCTGCTGCTACTCTTAGTTTTTGAGGGGAGGGGACACAATTAAGGTGCTGCCTGTTGCATTGGCAGCTCTGTGTGGTTGTAAAGGATAGATAAGGCTGAGAAGGTGGGAGGAGAAGAGACCAGATAGTGCTGTGTCATCAGTGGAGTTGATTGAGGAGTAATGTGTTCTCGTTTGGGGACTGTCAGAAGGGTACGTGCAGCAGTATGGAGGGCCATATGTAATGGGAGGAGGGTTGATTGTGGGAGACCTTGATAAATGGAGTTGCAATAGTCGAGGATTGGAAGGTTTGCTGTTTGGAGTGCAGATCTGAAGTCAAGAGGATCCAAGATTGGGCAGAGGTGTTGGAGAGTGCAGATCTTGTAGAAGATTGAGTTTGCTGTTTTCTTCACTTGTTGTTTGAAGGTGAGGTTGTGGTCTAGAGTGATAAAGAGGTATTTTATTTCTTGCTGTACCTTGATATGAGTGTTTAGAATTATGGTTGCAAAGGGAGTAAACGACCTATCCTTAGTGATGAAGAGGGCTTCAGTTTTCTTGTAATTGATGGAGAGGTGGTTACTTGTGAGCCATTATGAAACCAGAGCAGTGTAGCTTTGCGTATATGGGTTGATTGGTATCAAAGAGAGTGTACCTGTAAATCAGGATGTCATTGGCATAGAGGGGGAAGAGTAAGTCATGGGACTTGATTACTGAGCAGAGTGGTTATAGATATACAGTGGTGTGCAAAGGTCTGGAATCACTTGTGAGTTTTGCGTTTTTCGTACTTTCTAACTTTTTTTTTTTTAATTTTGCGTTACCCCAGTATATTCATCTTTCTACCATGTTAAAAGGGATACATTTGGCTATTAGAGTTGACTTTTTTGCATTCCTTGCTTCCAATTTAAATACTTTACAGACACTGGGAGATAGCTACTGCGATTTTTGTGGATCCTGCGTCAAAACTGGATCGAGATTATCCACTATGCACGCGTTATTTCTGACCAATCAGGAGGCTGGTTTCACTAACCAATCACAATGCAGATATCTAGCCAACAGTGCAGCTATAAAAACGCACGGAATTTTTGAATTTCATACACTTTCTGGATCGACCATAAAGATGACTCGGACCCTGACGTTGGAGGAGCGTGTTCGTGTGTCCTTTATGAGCGAGGAAGGATTTTCAAGCCATCAGATAGCCAGGAAAGTTGGCTGCAGTCAGAGCACTGTTATTACAATTGTACAGATGAAGAAAGAAATGGGTTCAGTGGTGGACAAGCCTCGTTCAGGTTGTCTACGTGCATCAACATCACGTCAGGACCACGCACTATGACACATTTCACTGACTAATCGCAAGTTGACCTCTTCTCAGCTACTTCGAGAGTGGTCAGCCAAGAGTGAGGTCAGTGTCAGCTCATCAAAAGTTTGTCGCTGGTGCCTGCAGTTTGGTCTCCGGGGCTGCAAAGCATGGAATAAGCCACTGGTGACTGACATACAAAGGCGCAACCAGATCATGTGGGCGAGAAAGCACTCAACCTGGTCGACTGAAATGTGGGAAAAGGTGCTATTCAGCAATGAAAGCATCTTCTGCCTGTTTGGTAACCAGGCCCACACCTATGTGAGGAGATTTCCTGGAGAGGAATTCAAGCCTGAGTGTCTCAACCTCACTGTGAAGCATCCTTTGAAGGTCATGGTCTGGGGCTGCATGGCTGCCAGTGGCGTTGGACGTCTTCACATCATCGATGTAATGGTCAACGGGGCCAAGTACATCACCATACTGCAAAGGTGCATGGTGCCATCAGCACACCAGCTGTTTCCTGGCCAGTTCCTGTTCCAAGATGACAATGCACCCTGCCATCGCTCCAGACAGGTGATCAGCTGGAAGCAGCGGAACAACATCAAGTCAATGGACTAGCCTCCAGATCTGAATCCAATTGAGAACCTGTGGCAGAAGGTGGCCTTGGAAATATCCAAGAGGCATCCGACAAAGCGTGAGCTGATTGAGTCACTCATTGCAGCTTGGAACCGTATTGTCACCAACGATCACCTTGTCAGACTGGTTCATTCAATGCCGACAAGGTGCAGTCAGGTGATCAAGAACAAAGGGTGGCCCATCAAATACTGAACCATCACTGACACATAAAAACGGCCTTTTTCAAGGCCACATACATTAATTTGAAGGAACCTGGCATGCGTCCATAATATTTTAACAAACAAACAAAGCGGAAGCAGTGTAGTCCATCCAGTTCTTCATGGGACCTCGCTCCTAACAGTAAGACAACTAAAGCAGAAGACCCCTTTGGAGTGTTCTGGGCTGGACTGAAAGGATTCAAGGAAAGAAAATTAGTAGCAATATCTAATTTCTCTTTCCTCATCTCTCCACTTCAATCCAAATGTGTGAGCAGCACCAAAGCAGTCCCTAGATTGGGGGAGTGAAAGACAAACCAGTCTGCAGCATACCTTTTCCCAAACGCCACTTCCCATCTAGCCCGCATGTCCAATTTGTAGTGATGGACAAATGAATGCATTGTAGACCATGTTGCCGCTTTACAAATCTCCTGTGTCGACACAAGACTGCCCACATAAACCGAACCTTCAGTTCCTTCAGAACTGCCTGGCCCTTTCTGATATAGACAGTCAAGATAGCTCAGTGGATTAAGGAAGCAATTGTGGTCTTGGAGGCCACCTCCCCTTTCTGAGGACTGCCAAAGGGTTATAAATTGCCTGACCTCTGAAAGGCCATGGTTTGGAAAAGTACCTGTGCAAAGTCCAGTGAACATCCAAATAGCAAAGTTCCCTAATGTCATCCCAGCCCTCCAAGTCCTTGAACACTGACAAGGACACAAATGGGTAACGTGAAAGGCTGACACTACTTTCTGCAGAAATGAGGGAACCATACAGATCACAACTCTCTCCTTAGAGGAAGCCCAGACCAGATATATTTGATGCTTTAAGAAAGATGGACGGACGGCTGAACAACTACCAGCATGGTTTAAAGGTGAGGTCAGAGATGCTGTTTTAGCAAAAAAAGCATCTTTCAGGAAACGGAAAGAGGAGCCAAATGATAAAAATGGGAACAACATAAGCGCTGGCAAGTTAGATGCAAGGCATTGATAAGGCAGGCCAAGAGAGAATTTGAAAAGAAGCTTGCTATGGAAACAAAACGCATAATTAAAAACTTTTGCAAGTACATTCATAGCAAAAAAACCTGTAAGAGAGTCATTTGGACCATTATATGAGAGGGGTAAAAGGGGCATTAAGGGAGGATAAGGCCATAGCGGAGAGACTGTATTAATTCTTTGCTTCGGTCTTTACTGAAGAAGATGGAAGGAAATTACCCATGACAAGTAGATGCAGAAGAAAACAACGGAGAATGACCATGAATGATGCACTTGAAGATAATCCATTTTATTAGGACCTGACTTGGCAGAGTTTCGGCAAATCGCAACTGCATCAAGGGTCTGAAATAATGTGAAAAAACATAAAAAGAGATACAATATATTGTATACAAACACAAAATCCAAAAACTGAAAAGCCACCACAAGGTGATGGATAGCTTCGCTCTCCAATTAGAAATCTCTCTCTTTTTTTGAAGGTGTGAACAAAATGGAAATTACACTTACCTGGTAATTGATGTTCCTTGAGGGAGTACAGTTCAGTCCTCCACCACTGGGTAGTGCACCTCCTCCTGCAACATGGAGACTGGACAAGTCAAACTTGTGACATCACCGGGTATATCCTGCTGGTCTTCTCCCATGATCCCCCAGTGACCTACTGTCAAAGCAGACTCAAAGGAGCAAACAAACAACCAGTTAAAGTACTAAATACAAAGCTATGCTCAGACTTCAACTTTAAAATCACAGGGCCCCAAAAAGAAAGGCCGAAAACACCCTCCTCCGTGCCCCTGTCCCCCTGCGCACCAAACAGCGGAAGACAGAGAGCTAGAAGGAAGGAGAACTAAGGAAGAGTATAGGCAGAAAAGGTTGCTCTCGCGATTACCTGCCAATCAGAGCCCGTTGCCGACTCTAGGATCCGAAAGCATACTCGGAACCGACGCCTCGCGTCTGAAACATCCATCCCCGGGCGGGAATGAGGACTGAACTGTACTCCCTCAAGGAACATCAATTACCAGGTAAGTGTAATTTCCATTTCCTTATCGGTCCTACAGTTCAGTCCTCCACCACTGGGATGTACCAGAGCAGTAATCATTGGGAGGGACCTATCCAGTCGGCTCGGCCCCTAAACGAACAGAGCAGGCACCGACCCCAGCCCGCTCCTCACGTCAACAGGCGGTAAGCCAACCAGGAAGACACGACCGAGAGCCCACTTGGATCCTCTTCACTGGTGAAAACAGCACAGAACTCTGCCCCAAGCAGCGCTAGTGCTTCAGAAAGACAAACTCGCCATCGCAAACACACTGAACGCCCTAGAAACAGACCTACTGAGAAGGCTACCGGAGCTCCGCCTGAAAAATCCGCTTGAGCTCCCCCTTGGCTCTCGACCCCACCAGGGTGTCAAGTGTTAGCAACCGCTGCTCTCCCGCAGAACCCGCCTCCACGGAGGGACAAGCAGCGAAGAGACCTCCCAGAAAGCGATGGAACCTCACCTAAGGTCCAAGGAACGCAGGTTACAAGCAAAGTGTTCTTGCGTAAGTCCTAAACCGACAACTAGACAGGCACAGCCGGATTCCACGAGGGAGAACAGAACCGAGGTCCATCCAGACAGAGGTGGGAAGCAAAATGAGGGAAATGGAAAAACCACCAGCGTCAAACACCCTATTTGTCACACCTCTTAAGGGCTTTATTCTTTGCAACACAAAGTAGCTCTACAGCTATGTCCTGGACCAGTTGGAGTCTTTTTAATTGAGAATGTGGAATGCAGCTAAGCAATGAGTTGCCAGAAACCAAGCGTGATCCACCAAGGGCATATAAGAGGGTGTCAAGTGCCCCAGAGTCCAGCGTTGTTTCAGAAGATATGGAGTCTTACATGGTGTGACAAAAAAGAAAGGAGACTCTGGTAGCCACGCCCACGACGCAATGCCAGTAGGCCAACCGCTTACATCACCTGGATATGCCCTCTGGAATTGGAGGAACCATGCAGAAGTAGCAATCGCCGACATGATCCATGGGCCCTCTCCAGATCATTGGAACCGCAAGACTTTGATGGTCTTTTCCCATCCATCCACAGCCTGAGATCTGCTACACATGTAGTGCAGCATATGTGTGGCGCCTAGCTTTTATCCTGATCTTTTATTCTGCAGCCAAAATATAAATTGTAGGCTTTCTGAACCGCCACAGTCATATGCCATTTTTGTGATGTAAAAGTCACATCACCACAACTAGAGCAGAAATTATCTGCATGATTAACACCAGGACGAGGAATCGCCAAATATGCTGTGAGTGACCTATCGGTATAAAATAAAGATGTCTTTTTTTTATTTTTTTATTTTTATTTATTTATTTTTTTTACTGTCAAGCGAGGCAAATTGAAGTAGTGACTGCATCAACTGGTTTTGGACAGTTATTTTGATTGGTTGCAAGTAAAGATTATGCAAGCTCACGCAAATGTTGCAGAATACACTGGTAATGGTCCCCACTGACTAATGAAGAGCACATATCTTAGCAACCAGACCCAGTCGGCCATTTTCACTATGACCTCTGAAAGGCATAGAATGGACCGGGCCATGGCCCCGTACCAATGCGTCGACGCTATCCAGTAGCCTCATATGTCTTCTGCTAAACATCGACCCGTCGCCGCAGACTGACAGGTCGCCATGAGGTCCAATATGGGCTGACCGCATCTGAGCACACGCGGCGCGCACACCGCCTGATGCAATCTCACTCCTCCGGCAAACACTCGGACCCCGCTAAGGACATTCACCACCACAGTGTCCCCACCGAAACGCAGGCCGCCAAGGCTTCAACCGCGCACGCTGTCCCTTCACTCGGGCCACCCTGACCACCCGACCGACTCCACCCTGCCGATCGAAATAGGCCACCATCCCGGAGATCTCAGACAGCACCTACAGCGCTCGATCCGCTACCGTGTCCGTGAACGCCTGCCATGGCTGACGTACCGCGTACCATTCCAGTCAGACGATGGAACACTGGGCGCGCTGCGTACACTAAAACGCCTTGTACATAAAGGATCCCCAAAATGTAGCTGAGTCTAACCACGCTCCGGCCAAGCTCCCGGAAGAAAGGGACAGAACCTTATAAAAAAGAAGTGGGGACAATTAGGAAGGCTTTCCTGTTTGATTATTCTTTTTTTTTTTTGTTTTGTTTTTTTGTTTTTCCTTTTTACAACTCCATAAGGGCCACAAGACACACAACCGAACAGGGCATTGTCCAGAGAACGCAAGGCCCCTCCTCCAGGCTGACTCCACAGCCTAAACCGGCAGTCACCTTGGCTGATGCCGAGCAGCGCGGAAGCCAACTTGTAAGCCCAGCATATGAAGTATGCCTACTAGTACAGCATTCCACAATGGAGGGACATGTAACCGGACGGCTTTGAATATGAACCTACAGATATCCCGCGCTTGCTCCAAGACAAGCACTGTGCAGCCTACTGGTCTTCTCGGAGCACCGCCACGACCCGAAGACCTAAACCGGCCAGCAAAAGACGATGTACACTGGGCCCGAAGGAACCTGGTTGAACGGATCCCAGCACTCCCTGTATCGTTAGGATCGGAGCCTCCCCCCAAGGACTCAGCCCTGGCTGGAAACGGCTGAGCATAACTCCAGGCCCTGCGGCGAGCCCCCACGAAGAAGTGGGACGCAACGATACCTTGAGGAAAGGGAAGGCCCAATGGGTGAAGCAAGTTGCTAGCCGACCAAGGGAGTAAACCCCACACGCGCACCTCAACGGAAGGTCGGAAGAACCGAGGATTCTGGTCCCACAGGTGCGCCTGCTAGCCTTTAACAACATACACCTCCGCATGTACAAAAAACTTAAATTGTGAGCACCTTCAGGGGTAAGGGGAATAGACGACAGCCTCCGACTGTTGACCACCTTGTCTTGCACAACAGACAGCAGCACCCCACCAAACAAATGATTGGGAATATATGACCTCAGAACCCCAAGACAGTTGTTAAAACGTAGAACGTGCAGTGGACGTGAATTTCCAGATCTGCCAGCCCCCCTGCCCACATTGAGAAGAGGCAGAGAAGAACTGGACCGGCGGATCTGGAGGTGTGCCTCCTGGACAGCCGGGCCACCGAAGGGAAAGCTGATGACTGAGGCCCAAACTCCTCAGGATGGCCCCGTCTTGCATTGGCAACCCCATGCAACACCATGACAACCCCGCTCACGATATCCCAAGCGATCTCTGTCATTGTTGCAACAATCACCTGAGCATGAGATCACAGACGGAACACGGACATGCAGACGCACTCAAGGAGAGTGCACCTAAGAAGTATGAGCCTATCCAACATCCAGCACCACATGTCCAGGTGTCCCACTCCTGTCACCCAAAACACAGGACGCTTGAACCTAGGTGACCGTCATAGCAAAGACAGGGAGGCCTGACTGCCGCTATCAACCCTTCCAGGACCCTGGAACACTAAGCCCCGGACTGTGCCATCCAGCAACACTTCTCACGATCCCCAGCAGGGGCCTTTCCCCAGATGGCCCAGATGGGCAGTGTTCCCGCCAAATGGGCAAGCTGCGCTCTGATAACATAATGCAGAAAACCAAATCAAAGTGTCTTAACCTAGCTAATTTTTGTCTAATAGTGATCATTCATAATATCAGCCAGGCTCAATCATAACATGAGTATTAATGATCTCTAAAGATTGAAGAGTTACTAATGTAACACTAATTTTTTTTTTTTTTTTTTTAAAGAGCTTCAAAGGCGATCTTGGAAACTACAGACCAATGAATCTGAGTTCAGTGCCAGTTAAATGATAGAACTTGTTCTGAAAAGCAGCACCAAGCTGTCTTTTCAAAGGGTTAATAAACATGTGAGCAAGCCAAATGATATGTATCTGGATATTTTAGAAGGTACTTGACAAAGCCCCTTATGAACTTCTCCTGAGGAAGGAGATGATGTGCTATTATAGAATGGGAAATGGATCAAAAACAGGAACACAATAGGACTAAATGGCCAGTTTTCTCACAGGAGACCCGTAAATAGTGGAATGTCTCGGGATCTGCACTGGAACTGGCATCTGGTAACATCTACTGCACTGAAATGATCTGGAAAAGAGATCAGCAAGCATGGCGATCAAATTTGCAGATGGCATAACGACATTTAGAGGCTGTCTGCACAATTTCCAAGCGTATAAACATGGAAATAGCATCCTTATGTAAATGACAATTTCAGAAAGGGCTCAATTTGTAGGTGGTTGTGCCGCCGATGACCCTGAATGGCCAAATCCTAGCACGGAAACCTGCTGCTGACAGACGTCGCTAACTGCCAGAATGCAGACAAAGGTAAAGGCACCCCCCAAGAAGTAAAACCCAAACCAATCACATTGCATTCAAAGAACTATAAACTATCATGAAATTAAAAGGAAATTAAAATTAAAAGGAAATTAAAATTAGAATTAAAATTAAAAGTAACAGCAAAAGGAAGTCCTTATCTGGGTGTAGCCGCGTGGAACAGCGTCGTCTGCTCAAACGCGGGGCTGCTCCGCTCTCCGCCACGAGGCCTCAGCCCTGCCGAGAAACTGGCGCCAATCCGAAGCAGGCCCGTTTGGCGCCAAACACCACAGAGGCGGCAAGAGCTCAGAGCCCCTCCATGCGGACCCGAGAGACTCCCTTGTGGCGTCGGGATGCAGCAGTTACCCCGCTGTAGCTGCGGGGTGAAGAGCTGTCCAGACACGCTGCTGCCTCGCGCCACCAGAAGTAGCAGACGCTGCGAGCCCCGGCCCACCGGCTAAAGAACCTCGAACGGCCTGAGGCTCCCGCCGCGATGGGAATCTGCCGCATGGACACTGCCAAAATGCAGGTGTTCCACAGAGCTCTCCCCCATACAGTCCTGGGGGAGAGATCATCACCGGGCACAGAGACCGAAGAATCCCAAGCAGAGAGGCTAGCTGGCAGCGTGAACTTTGAAAAGGGACAGAACCCCCCTTTACACTAAGGCAGACTAGGTGAAAATAAATAAAGTAAAAGTAAATGAAATTAAATGAAAATGAATTCAATTTACAGGATTACACCTAAAGAAGGGCAAAAGAAATGCAAGGTAAATCAAATCCTGACTAACTGCTCCTAAACTGCTTCTCAAGTGAGCCCAGCACCTAGGCTCACTACGTCCTCATGCTGCATGGAGACTGGACACACTGGGGGATCATGGGAGAAGACCAGCAGGATATACCCGGTGATGTCACAAGTTTGACTTGTCCAGTCTCCATGTTGCAGGAGGAGGTGCACTACCCAGTGGTGGAGGACTGAACTGTAGGACCGATAAGGAACAGGTAGATAAAAGTGAGCCGGTTGATATAGTGTATCTGGATTTTCAGAAAGCCTTTGATGAGGCCTCTCATGACAGACTCTTGGGGAAATTAAAGTCATGGGATAGGAGGTAGTGTACTACTGTGGATGAAGAAATGGTTAAAAGATAGAAAACAGAGAGTAGGACAAATAGCAACTTTTCTCAATGGAGTACCCCCCAAGGATCTGTGCTGGACCCTCTGCTTTTTAACATATTCATAAATAAACCTGTAAATGGGAATAATGAGTGAGATGATCAAAGTAATTCAAAATTGTTAAAACAAAAGAAGATTGTGAAAAATAATAAGAGGACCTTGATAAATTGGAATATTGAACGTTCAAATGGCAGATGGAATTTAAGGTGGACAAGTGCAAAATTATGCACTTAGGGGAGAACAAATCAAGGATGACATTTTACTTACCAGTTAAATGTCCTTTCCTTGAGTCTTGCTAGACCAGTCCAGACAAGTAGGTTGTGCTCCCCTACTAGCAGATTGGTGGAGACAAAGAACCAATGAAAAGCCCAGGTTTCAAAGACATCAAACGCATGCCGCTATTCGCCTCAACCACCAGAGGTCTCTTCAGTATTCATCCCAAAGCACATGGGAGAAACATGACAAGCCTCACATAACCTCAACAATGGGCAATAATGATGACCAACAGTAGAGAACTATGTACAGGAAAGCATGAACAAAAGGCTTTCAGTAGACGATGAACCCGCAGAGCCAAGTATAAAAATCATAGCAGACCCAAAGGTAGCGCAACAAAAGAACAGAGCAAGTACAGTTTCAGGGGCGGGCTCTGGACTGGTCTAGCAGGACTCAAGGAAAGAACATTAACTGGTAAGTAAAATGTCACCTTCCATATCGTCCTGCTAGACTAGTCCAGTCACGTGGGATGTACCAAAGCTACAACTCCACTGAGCAGGAAGAAGACACAGCAGCTCGCAAAGCCCTTGAGCTAAAGAACATATCTGCCCGTGCATGGACATCCAAGCAAAAATGCTTGCCAAAAGTGGAAAGTGATGCCCAAGTTGCTGCCTGACAAACATCTGCATGGGGCTACCCAACTCCGCTCCACCCACGAGGACGCTTCTGCTTGGGTAGAATTGGTGCGCAAACCCTCCAAAACTGGCCATTTACATAACAGATATGCCAAAGCAATGGCCTCCTTAATCCAGCATCCCAAAGTCAACTTACCTACAGTGTCCCCCTTGTGCGGACCAACAAACAGCACCAAAAAAGGATGGTCAAACTTACGAACCAGGTACCGGAGAAGCACCCCCCCCTCCCGACATCCACCAGGTGAAGATACTTATCCTTTCCCCAACACAATTCCTTAGAGGAGGAGGGCAGGCATACCATCCAGTTCCCAAAAAAGGGAGAAGGCATCTTAGGCAAGAAGGAAGGCACAGGCCGAATGGAAACGGCCTCCTCGAAAAAGATAGATAAGGATTCCAGCAAGACAGAACCTGTAACTTGGAACAACTTGCAGAACAAACTGCTACCAAGAAGACCATCTTGAGCATCAAATCCTTTAAGGCAGTGCACTTCAATGGCTCAAAGGGCACCTTCATCAAGGCCCTGAGCACCAGACACAGATCCCAAGAAAGGATCACAGACTGGAGGGAAGGACGCAGGCGCCGAACCCCCTGGAGAAAGCACAAAATGTCTGGGTGCAAGGATAGAGACCTACCAGCTACTGGACCTTGGAAACAGGCCAAAGCTGCTACCTGAAATGTGTGATGCAGCAAGGGGCACACAGCCCAGGGAAAATAAGATAAAAGAAAGACTTACCTCAGAGTCAGCTTTAGAAAGCAGCACTAGGCACCATGATTCACTGCAGCAAGGGAAATTCTTGCTACGTAGCAAACAAAAGTCCCATCAGGAACACCTGAGTGAGAGTCCCCAGGTCACGTGTAGAGCTAGGGATTATTTAGGGCAGGGTTCCAGTCAGTTAGAGAGGAGAATCAGAAGCAGGATCACCACGGGAAGCAGTAGGAGAGAGAGGAGCAGGAGGTGTGTCCCAGGTCAGCTGAACAGAAGCCCCAGGGGATTGCTGGGAGGAAATTCTTCTCACGAGGAGTCAGGAAGTGAGTCCGTCTCCAGCTCTCGAGAAGGAAGGTTCAAGGCAAGCTGCACTAAGGGAAGACCTGCTACCAGGAATAGCTTTGGAGAGAAGCCAGGATTACCTCACTACCCCAGAGGCCAGTATTTGCCAGCTCAAGGCAGAGGTCACGGTGAGAGAGAAGTGTTGGGGGATGGGCACTCCATGCATGACTACAGCTTAAGAAATAGGTGTAAAGTTAGGAACAAACATATTCCTGTTCAACCAGCCCGGGAGGCTAGAAGCAAAGGCTATAGAGAGCCAAACATAAAGACAAGCCCTGCAGAGAGAAGGAAACTTCCCTATAGTAACAAAGAGAAGTTTAAAGCTTATAACTGCAAAGGGCAGGGTTCTGACTACAGACATAAGAAGCAAGATGTTTCAGAGCTAATGTTCTGGGAGGCAAGCCCAGGCAGAACCAGCTACAGAGAGAGATATAGACCCAAAGGGGGAAAAGCCTCCAGTGACTGTTATAGTGAAGTGTCACAAGACGCTATAGCTGAATACCATTCTCAAGAAGGGTCTGATACCAGCAGTGTGAGTAGTGCTGGGGAAATGATATGGGAAGACGCTGCTAGTCTGCAAGAGGATATTCCTATGGATTGCAGTGTCTGTGTTAAATGCAACCGTATGATGTAAATACTGGATGAAGAGAACTCTGTGAATATAACAAGAGAAAATACGTGTGTCACCACTTTTGTTGCTAAGCTTATCTGATTTAAAGTTTCTGTTTCCTTTGACAAAGTCCGAGCGGGACGGGGAATAAAACCCACTTTTCATTTCAAGTTGCTCTGAAAGACTTTTTATTTACAAGACCAGAGCAATTACTTGTGCATACGCCCTAGGCAACCGCCTATATTGGGCTAAATAGGCCTCTAACCACAGGCCCCATCACAGGTTGGCGTAGTTTTATCGGATCCAGTCCAGGAAACAAGGAGCTACAGTGCAGAGCGACAACGCGGGACGAGCGGAGTTGGCACACACGGAGGAGGATCCAGGTTCCAGGAGTGCGACAGCAAGCACCTTCTCAAAATAAGACCCTCCACCTTGCTCAGGTAACGGGTATTTGGGCACAGGTTGGGGAGGATCGCTGGTGAGAAGAGGAGGCTTGGGAGGAGAAATTTTTATCCTTGTTATTGTGCCGCACTTGGTTTGGTGTGTTTCTGATTTGTTTCAGGAAAGGAGATGACGACGACGATGGATGCACGGGAGGTTCTCAGGTGGATGAGCAGCCAGTTCGAGAAACAGGGAGAGCTAGCTCGGCAGAACCAGGAGCAGGCTATCGCTGCCCTGGTGGAGCAACAGAAGCCCCTGACGGACTTAATGCGGACTATCCTGGAGGAGCCTAAGAAGGACGAATCACCAGCAGCCGTTCCTATCTGTGGGGTAGGCCCACAGAGCTGTGGGATTTGGACTTTAGGACAAATGCATGCTAGTGACAATTTTGATGACTTTGTGCAAACATTTGAACGAATAGCTAGTAATGCTAAGTGGCCACAAGAGCAGTTAGCCGTTAGGCTGGCCTCAGCGTTAACTGGTGAGGCTCAGGCAGCCTATAGGGCCATGCCAGCAGCTCTTGCAAGTGACTATCAAGAGGTTAAGCGAGCTGTACGGGATAGGTTGGGCTTAACCCCTACCATGTACAGACGCATGCTCAGGTCTACCCGGATTCAACCAGAGGAAACACCAAAGGCACTGTATCACAGAGTGCATGGGTTGGTTTTAAAGTGGCTTGAACCCGAGGGTAAACGAATGGAGGAAGTACTGGATCTAATTGTATTAGAGCAGTTCTTTGACGCAGTACCTGAAGAGGTTAGAACATTTCTTACTCTACAGAATTGTAGAACCTCTGCTGAAGCAGCGCACCTAACGGAAAGATTCTTTGAGGCTGAACTAATCAAAGGAGCCAGCGCTAGCAGCAGGTCAGGGTTAGACAACTCTGTAAGAAATGCTAATATGTCTTTAAGGAACAAGGTGGGTTCACAGGAATCCAGGTATATAAAAGCAGAAGGTAACAAGGTATTAAAGTGTTTTAAGTGTGGGAAAAGTGGACACTTTAAAAGGGAATGCAGGTCTCGCACAGCACTTATTACTGGCCAGGTTCACCACACAGCTGCAGGTTTCCGAGTAGATGTGGAGGTACACGGAGTCCCAGCTAAGGCCTTGCTTGACTCGGGGGCCGACCAAAGTATGGTCTCTCGCCGTTTTTGGAAGGCCATACAGGCCCAGAGGGGTTTTCCCCCGAGTCAGCAAGAGGGAACAGCGAAGATTCAGTGTGTGCACGGGGCAACAACTTCATATCCTTTGTTCAGGATAAAAGTTAAGGGCTTAGGCACACAAAGGGAAGTATTAGTAGCCATCATTCCCAGGCTACCCTACGACATCGTGCTAGGAAGAGATTGGCCACCCTTCTATAAAGGCATGGAGAGCAATACATGCATAAAGGGAGGGTTAGTTTCCACCAGATCTCAGGCGAAGGAACTGAGGACCCCTAGTGACACTTTAGTGGAGGAAAATCCTAATCCTATAATGGAAGAAGGTGAGGTAGAACCAGAAGAGGGGGAAGAGGTGAGTGCAGATGAGGGCCTACACGAGCTTCCCAGGCACGATGATTTAATTGCTAACCCCAGCGAAGGGAAAAAGAAGAGTAAGGGTGAAAAGCGCCGAGAGAGGCAGCACCGAGCCCAGTTGAGAGCCGGAGTAGCCGATGGGCAAGGCTTGCCATGGGTACCGGCGGACCTAGTAAAAAAGTTTCCGTCCTTTGCTAAAGAACAGAGGGCAGACCCTGTATTAAAATATGCCTTCGAGTTTGCAAAGGCGGAGAGGGACGTACTCCCTAGATTCCTATTAGAGGAGGAGATATTATACAGGGAGAGTAGTAACCCCCAAAATAACGCCATTAGGAAACAGTTGGTAGTTCCTACCACATTTAAGGCTGTTGTCATGAGGCTCGCTCACGACCACCCTATTGGAGGGCATAAAGGGGTACAGGCCACACTCGACCAAATTCTCGAGCGGTTTTATTGGCCTGGAGTATTTCGCGAGACAAAGAAATTTTGTGAGGCTTGTCCGGCTTGTCAGCGAGTAAGCGCTGCAAAGCCTGCAGGAGTTCCCCTGATCCAGATGCCTACCATAACGGAACCAGTTAGGAGAATGGCAATGGACATTGTAGGGCCCCTAATAAGAACCCCTAGGGGATTTCAGTATATCCTAGTTATCATGGATGTAGCCACTAGGTTCCCATGGGCGATTCCTTTACGGAACATTTCTGCTAGATTTATAGCCACAGAATTAATAAAGTTATTCTGTGAGGTAGGTTTCCCGAGGGAAATGCTCACAGACAGGGGAAGCAATTTTGTCTCAAAATATTTAGCACAGGTATGGGATGCTTTTGACATCACCCATATAAAAACAGCGGCGTATCATCCACAGACAAACGGTCTAGTGGAACGCTTCAATCAAACCCTTAAGCAGTTGCTAAGGAGAGGGTTAGAAGGGCAAATGGCGGACTGGGATGTTATGCTCCCATTTGTCCTATATGCTAGTAGGGAACGGACACAAACTTCCCTAGGAACATCTCCCTACGAACTTATGTTCGGACGGGCACCACGAGGGGTCTTGGACATATTAAGAGACCAGTGGGTGGAACCAGGTGAGGAAGAAATAGGAGTTCCTCAATTTCTTTGCGGGCTACGGAGTCGCCTCCAGAGGGCATCGCAAGCCGCGGATAAGAATCTACAGGATAGTAGAAAAACACAGAAAAAGTACTATGACAGGGGTAAAAAACCTAGACAGTTGGCCACAGGTGATAAGGTCGTGGTAATGGTCACTGATCCAGGGCCAAAATTTGAGGCCCGGTGGAAGGGTCCCTATACGGTAGTGGATCGCAAGGGTCCGGTGTCATATCTAGTCAAGAGTGACAGAGGGCGCCTTCAGACGTACCACATAAATGTTTTAAAACCATGGCATGAAAGGATGGCCACTGTTAGCAGTTTTAATATAGTACCCAAGTACAGGGCAGCACACACAGGTCCCCGGAAGCCCTACGAGGAGGGTAACCCATTGTACAGCAGGTATGAGGGTACACTCATGAGGCTAGGACAGATTCCGCGCTGTGTGCACAATAGTTTACCAGCACGGAATATCTTAAGAGGGGGGATATGTGATGCAGCAAGGGGCACACAGCCCAGGGAAAATAAGATAAAAGAAAGACTTACCTCAGAGTCAGCTTTAGAAAGCAGCACTAGGCACCATGATTCACTGCAGCAAGGGAAATTCTTGCTACGTAGCAAACAAAAGTCCCATCAGGAACACCTGAGTGAGAGTCCCCAGGTCACGTGTAGAGCTAGGGATTATTTAGGGCAGGGTTCCAGTCAGTTAGAGAGGAGAATCAGAAGCAGGATCACCACGGGAAGCAGTAGGAGAGAGAGGAGCAGGAGGTGTGTCCCAGGTCAGCTGAACAGAAGCCCCAGGGGATTGCTGGGAGGAAATTCTTCTCACGAGGAGTCAGGAAGTGAGTCCGTCTCCAGCTCTCGAGAAGGAAGGTTCAAGGCAAGCTGCACTAAGGGAAGACCTGCTACCAGGAATAGCTTTGGAGAGAAGCCAGGATTACCTCACTACCCCAGAGGCCAGTATTTGCCAGCTCAAGGCAGAGGTCACGGTGAGAGAGAAGTGTTGGGGGATGGGCACTCCATGCATGACTACAGCTTAAGAAATAGGTGTAAAGTTAGGAACAAACATATTCCTGTTCAACCAGCCCGGGAGGCTAGAAGCAAAGGCTATAGAGAGCCAAACATAAAGACAAGCCCTGCAGAGAGAAGGAAACTTCCCTATAGTAACAAAGAGAAGTTTAAAGCTTATAACTGCAAAGGGCAGGGTTCTGACTACAGACATAAGAAGCAAGATGTTTCAGAGCTAATGTTCTGGGAGGCAAGCCCAGGCAGAACCAGCTACAGAGAGAGATATAGACCCAAAGGGGGAAAAGCCTCCAGTGACTGTTATAGTGAAGTGTCACAAGACGCTATAGCTGAATACCATTCTCAAGAAGGGTCTGATACCAGCAGTGTGAGTAGTGCTGGGGAAATGATATGGGAAGACGCTGCTAGTCTGCAAGAGGATATTCCTATGGATTGCAGTGTCTGTGTTAAATGCAACCGTATGATGTAAATACTGGATGAAGAGAACTCTGTGAATATAACAAGAGAAAATACGTGTGTCACCACTTTTGTTGCTAAGCTTATCTGATTTAAAGTTTCTGTTTCCTTTGACAAAGTCCGAGCGGGACGGGGAATAAAACCCACTTTTCATTTCAAGTTGCTCTGAAAGACTTTTTATTTACAAGACCAGAGCAATTACTTGTGCATACGCCCTAGGCAACCGCCTATATTGGGCTAAATAGGCCTCTAACCACAGGCCCCATCACAAATGTCAGGGAGATAAGGAAAAGACCTTTCTCCAGGACATCTTGTAGATGGGGCCAACAGAAATGGCAACTTAGCCGTATCAGGAACCAACTGCTGAGCGCCACACCATTGCTCAAAAGAGGCACTAGATCAGCACGTATGCTAGCTTGGTAGACCTCCTCTGGGCTCCGAGTAGAGTGGAGACCACTGCTGGAGAGTAACCTTCACGTGCTAGCCATCTCCCTTCCACTGCCAAGCCATAAGTGAGAAGGGAACTGGGTCCGCCAGGACGATCAATCCCTGCCACAATAGGCCGCAAGACGGAGGCAATCGAAGAGGTGGTGCCTGCAGGAGCTGCATCAGGTCTCTGAACCACACTCTCCTCAGCCAATCCGGCACCACCAGAAAAATCCTATCCAGGTGACATTCTATACGACGAATCACATGTCCCACCAGGGGCCAAGGTGCTGACTTGGCGAAGGCTGGGTCAGAGAGTTGAGCCCTCGGACCCCGTCTCCGTGTGGCGTCTGAAGAAACAGCAAACTTCAGCACTGGAGTGGTCATCATCATATCCATTTTGGAGCATCCCCAGTGGTGCAGAATCAACTGAAATGCCTCCTGACTCAACTTTCACACTCCAGGATCCAGAGAGTGCCGGCTGAGGAAGTCTGCTTCCACAGTGTCCAACCCAGCAATGTTCTCAGCCGACAAGGATAGGAGGTGGTTCTCTGCCCAGGCAAACAGGAAAGCCATCTCCAAAGCTACCTCGGCACTCCTCATGCCGCCTGGCCAGCTGACATAAGCCACCGCCGTGGCATCATCTGAAAACTGCCTTCTCCTTCAATCATACTGCTGTGTGGCCCTTGATCAGAGGCCAGAAAAGCAAAAGAGCCAACCTGATGGCCTTTACCCCTAGACGACTTATGTAACACACCGCTTCCCTGTTGTTCCAACTGCCCTAGGCCATATGGTCTTGGCAACGGACTCCCTAGCCCAAGAGACTGGCATCTATCATCAGGAGTAGCCAGGAGAAATTATTCTGTGGCATGCCCTTCTTCAGATGACAGAGTTGCTGCCACCACCGCAGGCTGGACTTCACCATCAACGGGAACGGGAGCCTGCGTTTGAATTCAAGAGAACGTGAGGACCACCGAGTCAACAAGGACCGCTGGAGAGATTGCTTGTGAGCACGTGCCCACAGAACCATTTCTATGGGCTCCGTCATAAATCAGAGGAACTGAAGAGAATCCTAGACTCTGGAAGCTTGCTGTGCACAGAACAGCGCCAGGCAATCCAACTGACTTTTGACGTCCTCTGCAAATTTCTGCCCACTCGAGAGTCAAAACATGCACCCAGAAACTCCAAGGACTGTGAAGGCCACAGCTGGCTTTTCCCCAATTTATCACCCATCTGAGGCTTTCTAAGGAGTACAGAGATCCCTTAGCGCTGCAGAACATCTTTGGGTCGGTGGAAAGCCCAAAAGGGAGGGGGTTGGTGACCTGATAGTTAGAGCCAAGCATGGCAACACACAGATACTTTGCTGATCCGCCTGGATCATGATATGAAAATATGCCTCAGCTAGATCCAGAGATGCCAAGAATGCCCCTTGGCACAGTGTCTGAATCACGGAGAACAAGGTTTTCCATTCAGAAGTGCAGGATGCGCATGTGCCCATCGACCCCCTTGAGGTCCAGAATGGGTTGGAAGGAACCAGAACCATCCTTTTGGGCACCAGGAAATAGATGGAATATCTGCCCTACTCACACTCATTTGGAAGGAAGGGCATCACCACCTTTAGGTGCATCAACTTGTCCAAGGTGATCTGCACATCAGCATTTTTGATCACAGACCCACATGGGGAGATGACGAAGACATTTGGAATCGGCTCTTTGCATTCTAGGACATAGCTAAACTGAATGGAGTCTAGCACCCCATGATCCTTGGTAATCCGGACCTATTCCTGAAAGAAAAAGCAAAGCCTGCCTCCATCTGAAGGAACCTGGGAATGGGCTCCCCAAACCTTCATTGCGCAGGGAGAGGATCAAATCCCTGGGCCCATGTGCTCCACGAAAGGAATGAGAATGAGGCCAAATTCCAGAAGCAGAGGGGAAGAAAGGTTTTTCCAGACTGGTAATGACGAGAGTCCTGAGACCCCTGGGAATCAGGACAGCACGCCCTCAGTGGATGGGCAGAGGCTGACGAGAAGGCACAAGCCCATTTCACAGGCCCCTTGGACTCATCTTCTGGAAGGCCACAGATTTTGTCTCCCCCAGGTTCTTCACCAGCTTCTCCAAATTGGCTCAAAACAGAAGCTTCCCCTTAATAACCAGTTGGGCCAACCAAGCTTTGGAAGATGTGGCCATTGCCCAGAGCAGGAGCCAAATCCAATGCCGTGACACCATCATCAGGGCACCGTCCGTGGCCACCAAACGTACTAGGTCATACATGGCATCAGAAAGAAAGAAAGACTGTCACCAGCTCCAAAAGAAGGGGAATATCATCCAGCGGAAGAGAATGAATCCACTAGGGCAGGGCTCGAGACGTCAGGCTGGTACATACCGTCAGCTGCAGAATAGCAGCTGCTATGGCAAAACTGGCTCAAGCACGAATTCACCTTATGATCCAGAAAATCCTTTAAGGCCGATCTGCATTGCACAAGAACGGTGGTCCGTCTGGTAACCGCCGTGATCTGCGCATCCACCTTGGGAATGCCAAACCACTCAACACACTCCTCCTCAGGGAGAGCGGGGATCTTCTTACACACCTTTAAATCTTTAGGCAGGGAGTCAGGAGAATCCCACTCCAACTGGATCATATCCTTTATCACATCCGGGAACAAGACAGTAGTGGATTTTCACACCCTTTGAAGGAGCGGGAGTACCTTCAGCTCCTGCTCCACGCCAGAAGCATCTGTCAAGTTCAAGACAGATGAGACCCTGGCCAGCTCCTCCTTCCCAAATAGGCAAATCACACTGGCCTCCTGACAATCTTCTGAAGGCGAGAGTACTTCTACATTAACATTAAAGCCCAGTACTGAGCCATCTGAATCCAAGTCATAATCAAAATCTCAGACAGCTCCCAGCTCTTCCACATCTTCAGGGGGCACCTCACACAGAGGACACTTCATCAAAGGCAATCAAACAGGGCTTCCACTCTCCACCTGCCATGTACAAGACTGTGTCTGGGGGCACCCAGAGGCTGAATTTCCATGCCAGAAGAACCAGGCCTACTGCAAAAAGGAAAAGAATTTTGGAGAGGACAATCCGGAGTCCAGAAACTCTCCTCTCGGAAATGATCCTCTAACACCAGGAGGCACTGCTGCCAGAAACCCCCTAGAGGACAATGAGTGGCTCACAGCACAGTTGCTGGATCCTCCAGTCAGTTGGATATTCTTACCCATAGTGCCATCTGTCACCTCCTGCCCTGAGACACAGGCAAGCCCCAGTTGAAAGAGGGGGAGTAAGTCCTCCAGGGACGACTCAGAAGCTGCCATGCAAGAATCGCAGAGTCCAGAATCTGGAGATCAGGCAGCTCGCTTGCCACAGGTCAAACATTTCCTGGAAGAAAACATAGAGAGTTAAAGCAAGTATCATAACAGCACGCACAAAAGCATGCGGTAACTGCACTCTCTGGTTCAACACGCATTACAGGCACTAGGGAAGGAAAGCATGTTGGAGCTGTGTGACTGCAAGGTGCACATTAGGTAAAAACACTACTAACACATACAGAAAATGCAGGAAACCCCCACACGGCACCAACAGTCATCAGCGGTCCACCCCGAATTGCGTCCCAGACAGACAGAATCAGGAGCCTCCAACAAGAACAGTGACGAAGTCAAGCCTTGGTAACCCTGAGAGCCCCAGGCCAAGCTCAGCTCTATTCCACAGGAACTGTCTCTCTGTCTTACAGCACTACGTTTAAGGTGGCTTGCAGAGCCTTCTGCAAACTTTGGGAGAGAGCAGGGGAGACAGAGGAGGAGGGAAGGGACATTGAGGTTATGCGAGGCAGCTGTATATTTATTTTTATTACAAAGCTTAATATACCATGCCCACACAGGCAGCAGGGTGGTGTACAAAGTAACAATGACTGCAAGATAAGGAACAAGGAAAATAACTCCATAATCATATGAACTGCTTAGATTGAAGGAGAAGGCAGTATGTAAAACATGTTAAATAAATAAAGGAAAGAATATCACAATCATACAATGGTAAGGAGGGAAGGAAAGAAGAGAACAGGGAGAGGAGCCATAAGAACATAAGATATGCCATACTGGGTCAGACCAAGGTTCATCAAGCCCAGTATCCTGTTTCCAACATTGGCCAATCTAGATCACAAGTACCTAGCAGTTTCCCCAAAAGATACAGGTTCCACAATGCTTGTATTGGGGCAAGCAGTGGGTATCCTTTCAGTTTATGGCTGCTGAAATCCTTTCAGTTTCTGGCTGCTCAAAAGGCTGTTATCCAGGTAAAATCTGGATAACAGCCTGTTATCCTAAAATCATGTCAAGGAACAACCGAAGAAACAAACCCTTACCAATACAAGACAATCACACACGGTCTACCCACCCAGCATACGACACATGTAACATCATCCTCATCAATGCTAGGTCAATAAGGAACAAAACGCACATCATTCACAACATCATCACTGATGAACAACCAGACATCCTCTGTATAATGGAAACATGGCTCACAGACACAGACTCCGCAACAATAAACCAATTAAGTAAACCCGGTTACAACTTATACAACTCCCCACGATCCAATAAAAGGGGAGGAGGAGTCCTCATAGCAGCTAAAACCAGCCTGAAGCTAACAAACACGTCCACAATCACAAACGCAGACCTTGATTTACTTAAAGTGGAAAATGCGACCTCATCCATCTGCCTAATCTACAGACCTCCCTCACCCCACCACGAAGCTCTAGCTACAGCACTGGAAAACATCACCAACACCCAAAACAAGAAATTCCAAATCATTTTGGGAGATTTAAACTTAGCATCCATTCCCACAACCCATGCGAACACTTTTCTTTGAAGCCATGGACCAGCTTGGCTACCAACAGATAGTAAGTGGCGCCACCCACGATAGGGGAAATACCCTGGATCTGGTCTTCATACCCACCATCCTCCATCCATTTGAAGAACCAGCTATGATAAAGATAACCCAAGTCCCATGGTCCGACCACCACCAAATTGACTTCAAAATAAACCTACCAGCTATACCCAAAAACGCAAAAGACACAAGAACACTACATACTCTCAGAAAGTTCAACAAACTCAACAAGGAGCACCTCATAACAACCATCTCATCACATATAAACCTGGATCACACAGACCTCAATGAACTAACAAGTAGATGGAACACAGGCATACAAAGTACATCGAACCCAACATCAAAAACCTCAGAAAAGCCAAGCAAGCCCATCTCAGAACCCTGGTACACAGAAGCTCTAACTAGAGCGAAGAGAGAGCTTCGCAGAACAGAGAGAAAATGGAGGCAAACCAAAACCTCTGAACTCAAATCCAAATACATGACTCTTCTTGCAAAATACAAAGATGACGTCAACGCTGCAAAGAGAAAGCATCGCACTAACATACTGAACAAAGCTATCAATAGACCACGTGAGTTATTTGAACTCGTCAAATCGTTAACCAAAACATCTCAAACCGACAACCAAAACAACGAAATCAAGGCTCAAACCCTGGCAAACCACTACGCGAGCAAACTAACGGCCACAAATCCGTCGCTCCGCCCAGGCAATACGCTACCTGCACCCACACTCAACACTGAGTCCCACTCATCCCATGACCAGGTATGGAACAATTTCCACAAAATCGGAAACCAGCAAATTGTTACCATAATCACAAGCATAAACAACACCACATCCCCCCTCGATCCATGCCCAGCAGCCTGGGTCAAGGCAGTGAAACAAGACATAGCCCAATATATCTCCCATATAGTAAACCTATCACTGCAACAAGGAATCATGCCTGCCGAACTAAAAAAATCTATTATAAGACCGATCCTGAAAAACAACACACTCAACAGAGAAGACCCAGCATCCTACCGCCCAATATCGAGCATATCATTCCTAGCAAAAATTATAGAAAAGGCAGTCCTACTCCAACTCCAAGACCACCTGAACGACAATGCCCCCCTTGATGCCCATCAATATGGACTTAGGCAACATCATGGGGTTGAAACCCTATTACTAGTTCTGCTTAACAACTTACTCAAAGGCCTAGAAAACAAAAAGAAAATGTACATACTCCTATTCATCGACATCTCAGCTGCCTTCGATACAGTTAACCATGGAACCCTTATAGACAGGATCAAGTCAATAGGAATATCAGGAACCCCCCTAAAATGGTTCACATCATACATCTCAAACAGAGTGCAACAGGTCCAGTTCAATGGTGAAAAAGCCGAAGCATTCCCCCAAACACAAGGTATAACGCAAGGCTCTGCACTTTCAGCACTCCTCTTTAACGTATATATGCAACCACTATGCAAAATCTTCACTCAGCACAAAATCAAGTGCCACATATATGCCGATGATATTATGCTGTACACACAACTTGACACTAACAACCCGGACTACAGCCCCCTTGAAGCATGCCTTACGGAGATGCAACACTGGCTAAAACAAAGCAGCATGACCATCAACCATAAGAAAACTGAAGTGATGTATATGTCCAGGAAAGTAAACTTTGACCCCCCAACCACAATAACCTTATGCAACAATACCTACCAAACGAAGAAAGAAATAAAATACCTTGGAGTAACTTTCGACTGCGACCTAAAAATGGAAAAACACCTCCGCAAAACAAACAGGGCAGTTTTCCACAAACTGAGAGTCCTACAACCTATACGGAACATCATTGACCCCCACGATTTCAGGTCCTTCGCTCAAGCACTCATCATGCCACATTTCGACTACTGCAATGCTATTCTGCAAGGACTACCTAAAAAAACACTCAACATCCTACAAATGGCACAGAATGTAGCTGCCAGGATCATCATGAGGAAAAACCTTACCGACCACATCACACCAGTACTAATCGAATTGCACTGGCTCCCAATTACAGCTCGCTCAAAGTACAAAATACTGACAACCACATTCAAACTTATCCACGGCATTGCTCCATCCTTCCTCTCCACTCTAATTGCCTTGCAACCCCCCAACAGAAGCAGAAGAACCATTAACTCCAATACCCTTCACACCCCTGCAGATATCAGATCTGCCAAAGTCACCACCACCAATAGGGCATTCGCATACACAGCACCTACACTATGGAACCAACTACCGCCCACACTAAGAGCCAGCAAAAATCTAGCGGAATTTAGAAAAAAACTCAAGACGCACCTATTTCAAACTCATTTCAACCTGCTCTAATTCCACTTGAGGGAAACCATCTATCCAAAGACCCAGAGAGCATTTCATGTAAAAATGTATATATGTAATCCTTTTCCCCTTAGACTAGAAATGGATACTTTCCTGTGTGTCATCAATTATGAATATACCTTTAAATTTGCTGTATACCATCCTTTCCTCCCGAATCAACTATGTATATACCATATAAATTTTACTGTCTTGATCTGACAGCTCTCTCTTGTAATCATACCCGCTTCTGATCGCTGGAAGGAGCGGTATACAAATACCTGTTTAAATAAACAAATAAATAAAGAGCGCAGAGCTGAACCAATTTTACCTCCTCCAATGGTTACCAACAAGACCACAGTCTAGTGGAGCCTCCCACTTTGCGTTCCGGTGAGAGATCAACCTGCAGGCTGTTGTTCACGAGCGTTTCAAATCAAACCTTTCCTCTCAAATCCTTAGAATTTTCTTCAGAGAGGAGAAAATCCATCCACCATCTACTGGAGACAAAGAAATACTGAAGGGACCTCTGGTGGCTGAGATGAATAGATGCATGAGAGTAATGTCATTGAAACCTGGGCTTTTCATTGGTTCTTTGTCTCCACCAATCTACTGGTAGGGGAACACAACCCTTTTGTCTAGCAGGATAATATGGAACTACAGTTACACAATGCAAGGTTCCACATTAGCAACCACAACTCAGGAAAAGGATTTAGGTGTCATCATGGATACTACATTGAAACCCTCTGCTCTGTGTAGAGCGGCGGCCAAGAAAGCATACAGAATGCTAGGAATCATAAGGAAAGGAATGGAGAACAACACCGAGAATATTATAATGCCTCTGTATCGTTCCATGGTGTGACTGCACCTTGAACATTGTGTGCAACTCTGGTCATCATATCTTAAAAAGGATATAGCAGAATTAGAAAAAGGTACAGAGAAGAGCCACCAAAATGGTAAAGGGGATAGAAGGATACCCCTATGAGGAAAAGCTTAAAAGGTTAGGGCTCAGTGTGTGCATGGACCTTGGAGTGATTGTTTTTGAGGATCTCAAGGTGGTAAAACAATGCAACAAGGCGGTGGCCAAAGCCAGAAGGATGATGGGTTGCACACAGAGAGGAATTATCAGCAGAAAGGAGGAGGTACTAATGCCACTGTACAAGTTGCTGGTGAGACCGCACTTGGAATATTGTATTCCGTTTTGGAGACCATATCTCACAAAGGATATAAAAAGATTGGAAACAGTTCAGAGGAAGGTGACCAAAATGATTTGGAGCCTGCACCAGAAGACGAATGAGAAGAGACTTGAAGACCTAAATATGTATATGCTAGAGGAGAGGAGGGACAGGGGAGCTATAATACAGACCTTTAAATACTTCATGAGTATTAATGAACAAACAAATCTTTTTCAAAGACGAGGAAGCTGTAAAACTAGAAGGCATAACATGAAGCTGCAAGGGGGTAAACTGAAAGGCAATGTCAGGAAATACTTTTTCACTGAAAGGGTGATGGATTCTTGGCATATCCTCCCAATGGAAATGGTGGAGGCAAATACAGTGACAGAATTAAAACCACAAACACTGCCATAAGTGTAAGATCCTTAAAGGAAATCTCCTTAAGAGGATCAAATAGTTCTTTACCAAGGCCTTGAGTACCAAATTAAGATCCTAAGGCAGCACCGCCAGATACCAAGGCGACCTCAAAAGCCTCATGCCCTTAAAAAAAAAAACAAATAACATCCAGATGAGAAGAAAGTGTGCCCCTAAACCTGACCCCTAAAACATGCTATGGCAGCTGGACTCTTTAAATAAATAAAAAAGAAATCAGAGCCAGGCCTTTTTCCAGGGAATTCGATAAAAGGCCTAGATCTCCGGCAGGGAGGCCTGAATGGGCCCGAGACTCTGCTCCTGGCACCAGTCCTCAAACATCCTTTGCATGTGGATATACACCAGAGATGTGAATCTTTCCCTGGACTGGAGCAGGGTAACAATCACAAGAAAAAAGCATTCTCACTTCTGCAAATTCACCCTTTAAAAAGCCATGCTGTAAGAGAGAATCGAGACATGCCCGCCAGATGGACTGCAACTTAGCTTAGGATGTTCTCTATTGGGGTTTTGCCCTTTCTTCCCTAACTATTGTGGCTACAGGGTTCACCCCAATATAAGTAAAAGGCACAGGATCCTCTTTCAAATAAAGTATCGTGCCACTGAAGTAAAGTAGAAATTTTATTGTCAGGTCTGCAAAAGCACAAGCCTCACACTGGGAAAATAAAGCTTTAGCGATTACATCAATAATGTACATGAGACTGGTCTTTATCTGCCGTCATATGCTATGTTACTATGAATACAATTTTATGATAGCAAAGCACCTGACCTCTATATCCAGGTCCTGGGGACAGCGTCAGCGTCACTCGCATAGAGTGTCTGCATACCCACCTGGTTCATTGCCTTTCCTTATATATTTTCCCATAGCAGCTTTTTCCTAATCCTTCACCTAGTTTTTTGTTGTTTGCTTTATTCTGTCCTCTAACATTTCTCGCTTTCTTGTCACACCTGCAGTTTCACATCCTTTGACCTTTTTTACATGTTCACTTGTGCTCCCGCCTCCACATGCCTCTGAATATACTGTTTTTACTTTTGGAAATGTGTTCACTAATTCTCACTTAAGGGTCTGGCACTGCTCTAGTCAGTGACCTTTAATGCTGGTAATTATGTTGCCCCCACCCACTCCCCGTTGATGTCATCTAGTAGCCCTTTCTGCTTGTTGCCGCCGCATGGGTAGGTGAAAAACACCTGCTGTATGTTTTCCTCACACTTCTCATGTCTTTTCCATTTCTTATAAGGGGTTCCACTACAGTCCTCTTTCACGACTACTCCTAGGCATAGCATCTGTTAGGCCATCGGGGAATGTGGCCTAAAGTGAGGTTCACCCCTCTTTATTCCATTCACCTTCAATTCAGGCAACTGGAGAGAGGGCCCCACTCTCAAACTGACAAGGTCTGCATACCAAGGCTGCCAGGGCCAACCAGCACCATTATAATCATCAGACTCAGATGACTCTCCACTTGTTAAATTACCCTACCAATCTGGTGCCAGGGAGGAAACACGTAGAGCAGTCCTTCATGAGGCCAAGACTGAGCTACAGTATCTAACCCCTCTGACTGCTGTTCTTTCTTGTGGCTGAAGAACACTGAGGTACTTTGGCATTCTCTACCCTCAGCTCCCCAGTGCCACAAGACATCGCTCTGTTCAGCGCAGAAGTGGATCCACTTCCTGTCACCTGCCTGCTTCTTGTGGTGCCCTGGCAGTTGAGATATACCACAGTGGTCATGTTATCAGACAGTGTGTGCACCACCCTGCTCCGCACCAGGGGCACAAAGACTTCCAATGCCAGATGAACCACCTGACTCCATTCGCTTTATTGATGAGGTCACTTCCTCTTGTGACCAGTGCCCCTGGACAACCTCCATCTGAAAACAAATGAAGAGGCTCATTCCTCTCATGACCAGGATCCAGAGTGGTATCTCCAGGCTCCCTTTACCAAATTCTTTCAGTAGTCTACTACTACTACTGAGCATTTGTATAGTGCTACTGTAGCAGCAGAGCGCAGACAAACCAATGATACCAGGAGTCTGTTCAGAAGGTCCAAATCATTTATTTGTGCACAAGTCTCAAGCAGAATCAAATTCAAAATGGCTGAGCAATGGTTTCTAGCAAAACAACAACTTTTATAGACTTCTTCTCCATTCTAGACATAGGCAAACATTTCAATGGTCCCGGTAACCCCCCGTACACCTTCTATTGGTTCCGGTACCGATATGGCTATCCAATGATATCCTTTGACTGGGCTTAGCACCTGCTCACCCCCCTTATAGTCCCAATTACAATGGTCAGTTCACCAACTTAGATACTTTTCTCTTCCAAGGCCATTTAACTAGTTAGAACATGTGAGAAAGCAGGGCACTGTAACCTTTCTTTCAGCAGAGTTAATTAATTCCATAGCAGCTGTACTCTCTTATCAATAGCAATTAAACTTATTTTTCTATATTTTTCTGAGTTTCGATTCTGCTCAGCTAAGCTGATTATGCTTTGCTAAGTTTCAGTTCTATAATAGCAGCAGGTTGGGGGATGTGCAATTCCTATGGGCCTCTCCACAGGCTTCATTTACAGGTCAAGCTATTTAGGCCTGTCTGCTTATTTCAGACACTATGGATCATAGGCCTTCGCCTACCACATTCCCCCCTTTGATTAATCTACCCTATTACTTAATAAGGTGTGAGAGTTAAATCACTTAAGTTCGATTATACTGGGGTCGGGTTACGACCATATATAGTAGGCCGAGGATGCCATAAGGCCAAAATCTTAGTCACGGTTTTCCGCTCTACAGTATTTTCAATGACACTGTTAATGGATCGCATACAACATGGGATTATACATGGTAATAATAGAAACAAACCTACAACTACTAGGATTATCATAAAGAAAGTAGTTAGTCCCCCTAACCCAGAAAAGATAGATTCAAACCAATTAGGCATTCTAAAACCATGCCAGGTTTGTACTGGCACATAAGCTTGTTTTCTCATATTTTCTGCAATGTCTTCAACTACTTGACCTTTATCATCTATTTTTAAACAACAATTGGTTAAATTCAGTTTACCACATACTCCTCCTTCAGCTGCCAACAGGTAGTCTAGTGCTAAGCGATTCTGATATATTGCGGTACGCATTTGTGTGCTCTGTCTAGCTAAGAGCGTGAGTGCTTGACTAGTTTCATTAGTTATAAGTTCAACTACTGCTTGTAAGCGGATAATACGATTAATCATATATACAGGGGTCCGATAGCCCCACATACCATCATCATTCCATGTGGCTGGTCCATAATAGGCAATTATTCTCTCAGGTGGCCAATCCTCTCCATCCCACTTCTGCCACTTACCTATCTGGAGAGCTGCTCTTTTCTGTCTCTTAGTGTATACTGGGTATCCTAATTGCTCTCCATGTTCTGTGGGTAACAAAAAGAAAGAAGGTCGAATGGTTCGTAAGACACATGCTCCTCCCCAGTGGAGAGGGAGGCAGGCATATGCTCGGGTTCCACAGATCCAATACAAGCCAGGTGGGGCTTGCCAAGCATGAGGTAAGGCAAGATTTGTCCATAGATCAGCAAGTTCAGGAAATTTTGCTAATGGATTGGTGGGTTCAGATTCATTAACTCCTGACCACCAAGACGTCTGTTTTGTGGTGTCATTATAGAACTTTTGACTGAGACAGACCAGCTGTCCCACCTGTAGAGTGAACTGAGGTCCAGTTCGGGCATAACATAGACGTCCAACTATTGAGTGTGCTAAGACCCACTCGCTTGTAGTCTTATGTAATTCAGTATGGTTATAAGTCAGTGAATAATTTAATTCCTTGGCTTCCCATGGCCACTGATCACCCATCTTAGTTCCACCACAAAAATAGCAATCTGAAATGTGTAAGCTGGAGACTACTGCTCCCGCTAATTCTAGAAACAAATTCTGGGAAGGGTGAGGGATATCAAACTTATTTATATGCATAGTCTCGTAAAAAGTGTTATGTATATGATATCGTGACGACCTATGGGCCTGGGTGTTTAATCTAATATACACAATGGTTCCGGGATCTGACCCAGAACCTGCAATTCTGAGTCCAAATTTATACCCCTGCTTCCAGGCACTAGGATTTATTACAAGAAACGCTAACGGATTACAAGCTCCTTTCTTGCAATGCTTTTCTATATCCTTCACATATGGCTTCTGCAGAATCGCCATTCGATTGTCTCTGGTATTTTCTACCATTCCAGTTTTCCATGTGGCATAGAAAACACATTCCCACCTTGGGCAATAGTAATCTGCAACTGGGGCTGTGCTATATTCATTGGCTAAAACTCGTTTACCTGTACATTCTCCCCATCCAGTGGTTCCTTCTGGACACATGTACTTATCATTAAGAGCATACGTTTTCTCCCAATCAGCACATTTTGAGCGGCTATCCCTATTGATAGCATCACAAGCATCAAAATATAATACAGCAAGCTTAGTAGGGTCAGTGAGTGGGGAGGTAGCATTAAGTAAGTCCTCATCTGCATCATTCCATCGTATCTCCAAAGTATAATAGGATGGATTCTGATGCAGGTTAAAACACACCTTAGTATTACCTTTGGTACAGACATTCAGTTCGGTGGTGTTATAAATACACCGGCTTACCGTACCAGTACAGGTATAGTATGAATGATAAAGCAAAGTCTGAGTTACTTTCATTCCAGTCCGAGTGGAAGTAATGCAAGCAGTACATGGAGGCAAGGCACAAGTCAGTTCAAGGCCTCCCAGGCAAGCAACCAGGACAAAGTAGAACCACAGATGCATGTTGATTGGAGTTCTTCTGAATCCTCACTTGAAAATCTTGACCTTGACGTCTTCTTTTTGGCACAACGCCGTCCCGTTTGCTAATGAAGCAATTCAACGGGTGTTGAATGTTGATTGAAGATCCTCAAAATGTCCGTAGTATGCCAACTTATCAGCTACAGTTGGCACTGAATACTGTTAATCAATATAGTATCAATCAGTGTACAGAATCGCACACATAAGGTTTGTTTGAGTAAAACTTGCTGTATTGGAAACAGCAATCCTCTTCGAAAGACTTGTCTACCGCAAGGCACTGTGGTTGTTGGGATTATCTTCGAAAAGAGTCTAGGTCGCTGGTTGCCGTCTCAGGGTGAGTCGCAAAGGTACATCAGGATGTTGTACCGCTGTCCACTGCTCGGAATCTGTAACGGCTGCTGGCTTGACTCTGCTGTGATGGATCCAGGAATCGATCTCTGCTACCTTTACTGCAGTTGGGGTAGACAGGATGACGGTGTATGGTCCCTTCCAATGAGGTTCCAACGGTGTCTTCTTCCAGTCTTTGATCCACACCGAGGTACCAGGTTTGTAGGGATGTAGGGGTTCCGTCAGATTGATGAGCAACTGGTCCTGTATCCACGCATGAAGAGTCTGTAGAACAAAACTAAGAGCTAGAAGTTCTTGTCTGGTTATTTCTGAACCAATCTGGGCTAAACTTCCTTTAATTCCCTGCACTATTGGTGGGGGTCTGCCATACACTACCTTAAAAGGGGAGAATCCTGTTGATTTCACAGGAGCTGAGCGTATTCTGAGCAAAGCTATTGGGAGCACTTGGGGCCACTTTAGGCGAGTCTCCTGGCAAAGCTTGGACATTTGGGCTTTCAAGGTACGATTCATTCGCTCAACTTTCCCTGAACTCTGAGGTCTATATGCAGTGTGTAGCTTCCATTGTATCTGCAGGGCTTTTGCTAACTGCTGGGTAATCTGAGACACAAATGAGGGCCCATTGTCTGACCCTATTACTGCTGGAATTCCAAATCTGGGAATAATTTCTCTCATCAAAACTTTGGTAACTTCTCGGGCTTTCTCAGTCCTGGTGGGATAAGCCTCCACCCACCCAGAGAAGGTACAAACTAACACTAACAAGTAGCGATATCCACTGGCTTTTGGCATTTCAGTAAAGTCAATTTGCAGGTGGTGCATGGGGGTTACACCTCCTGACTGAGCTCGAGGTGGTGGTGTGGGACCCTGTTTGGCATTGTTCTTGGCACAAATTAGACACTGGCGTGCTACTGAGGCTGATAGGGCTCCCAACAAGGCGATGCAAAAATGTGGCCTGAGTGCTTTTTCCATAGCACTTTTTCCATAATGTGTGGCTTGGTGGAAAGCCTTGACAAAGGCTGGTCCCAATCGTTCAGGGATTACTATTCATCCTGGGGGTTGGCTTCCCTCAGTTGGCGGCAGCTCAATCCACCCATCTTTCAGTACTCCCTCTTCCTTATTACAGTAGTAATCCAATTCTTTGGTGGTATATCGTGGTGTCCATGAATTAAGGGGTACTGGAAATAATGCTGCCTGCAGTGGCATGGCTTGTGATGAAATTTGGCCTGTCATGGCTGCTTTTCGCGCTGAGGCATCAGCGAATCTGTTTCCTTGGGCAACATCTCCTTTACCTGCTTGGTGTCCTCGGCAGTGCATGACGGCTACACGTGTTGGGGCCCATACTGCATCTAGTAACATCAATATTTCTGGGCCATATTTGATCGATTTTCCTCCTGACGTAATGAGCCCTCGTTCTTTGTAGAGAGATCCATGTGCATGCAAAGTGGTGAAGGCATATTTAGAGTCCGTGTACACATTTAATAAGAGTTTTGCACCTAATACTAATGCTCGGGTAAGTGCAATCAATTCTGCTTTCTGGGCTGATGTGCCTGATGCCAGGGCTGATGATTCAATGACTTCCTCCCGGGTGACTACTGCATACCCGGCACAACGTCGTCCATCGATGATGAGACTACTTCCATCTACAAAATAAGTCTGATCAGGATTCTCTAGGGGCACATCTGTCAAATCAGGCCGACTTGAGAATACAGCATCCATGACTTCTACACAGTCATGCTCTGGGGGTTCTTCGCTGACAGGTATCAATGTGGCTGGGTTCAAGGCATGGCTCACTTCCAATTGTATCTGTGGGTTTTCACATAGCATATTCTGATATTTCAACATTCGGGAATTGGTGAGCCAATGATTCGCTTTCTGTTCCATGAGGGCAAGTACTGCATGTGGCACAGTGACTCGAAGACTCTGTCCTAAGGTGAGTTTATCTGCTTCACTCACTAACAATGCTGTAGCTGCAACTGCTCTCAAGCAAGGTGGCCATCCTTTGGCCACAGTGTCCAATTGTTTTGATAGGTATGCTACAGGTCGCTCCCAATGTCCTAATTTCTGAGTCAACATGCCTAAGGCGTTTCCTTGCACCTCATGCACGAATAGATGGAAAGGCTTGTGAACATCTGGTAATCCAAGTGCTGGTGACGACATCAATTCTTCCTTTAATGTCTTGAAGGCTGTATCCTGCTCAGGTCCCCATTCTAGTGGTGACTTTTCTTCTCCTTTGGTGGCATCATATAGTGGTTTGGCAATTTGAGCAAAGTTGGGGATCCAGATTCGGCAGTATCCTGCCGCTCCCAGAAAAGCTCTGACTTGCTTTCTGGTAGTTGGGGTTGGGATTCTGCACACAGCTTCTTTTCTTTCTCTCCCTAATTGTCGGCTTCCTTTAGTCAAGCGAAAGCCCAAGTATTTCACTTCTTTTTGGCATAGCTGTGCTTTTGCTCTGGAAACTTTGTATCCAGCTTCATCCAGTAGCTGCAAGAGGTCTTTGGTGGCTTGTATACATTCACTTTCTGATACAGCAGCTATCAGCAGATCGTCCACATATTGGAGAAGTACTCTCTTCCCCGGGGCCACTGGATAGCTTGAAAGGTCTTGGTTCAGTGCAGCACTGAAGATGGTAGGTGAATTCTTGAATCCTTGGGGTAATCGTGTCCAAGTGAGTTGGCCCCGTCTTCCGGAGACAGGGTCCTGCCATTCAAAGGCAAACAGCAATTGACTAATTGGGGCTAATCTTATGCAGAAGAACGCATCTTTTAAGTCCAAAACAGTAAAATGGGTGGCTTCAGCAGGAATCAATCCTAAGAGTGTGTAGGGATTTGGCACAACTGGATGTATGGTCTCGACTGCTTCATTCACTCTCCTTAGGTCCTGCACTGGACGGTAGTCACCTGTTCCAGGCTTCTTTACTGGCAAGAGTGGAGTGTTCCATGGTGACTGACATACTTTTAGTAGGCCATACTCTAGTAGTCTTAACAAGTGGCGGTGAATACCTTCAATTGCTGCTCTTGGAAGGGGGTATTGCTTGACATGTACTGGTTCAGCACTAGGCTTGAGATTCGCTATTATTGGAGCTATATGTTTGGCTAGGCCTGGGGGATTGCCTTCTGCCCATACTCCAGGCGGGGCGTCAATACTTTTCAGAGTATGTTCAAAATAGGTGTCCTGGGCAGACTCATTACTATAATATCTCCATTCTTCTTCTCGCGGAACAGTAAGCAGCATTAATCCAGCAGGTTTCGTCTGGGAATTCACTGTCATTTGCATCTCTCCTTTCTCAGTAAAGGATATTTGGGCCTGTAATTTGGCTAACATATCTCGTCCCAATAATGGCACTGGGCACTCGGGCATATAGAGAAATTGATGTGTTATTTGCTGTCCTCCCAGAGTGCATATACGGTTCTGAAGAAAAGGCTTTGTGGCTTTGGCACCAGTTGCTCCCACAATGGTGACTGCTCTTGCGGAAAATGGGGCGATCTGTTTGTCTACTACAGAATGTTCTGCTCCAGTATCAACCATAAAGTCCATAACTTGGTCTCCTATTTGTATGCTGACCATAGGTTCCTGGAGACCTAAAGCGAATTCAGAGCCTGGTCTGTCCTAATCTGCTTCATCTACATCGTAGGTCGCTGCGGCCACTGCTTGTATGGCCTCTCCCCTTTCTCGTTGAAACTGTTCTCGATTGGCCCCTCCGCGGTTCCGGGGTCGGCCTCTTCCTCTTTCTCTCCATTGAGCATTGTTTTTGTCATCCTGAGGGGCGTCTTCGAGTTGCGGGCATGTATCTCTCCAATGTCCTTCCTCTTTGCAATAAGCGCATTGGTTCACGCCTAGTTGGGGGCGGCTATCTCCTCGGCCCCGCCCTCTTCCTCTGCTCCTTCGACTAGGGAAACCTCCCCTTTTCTGTTCAACTATGGCCGCAGCCAAAAAATCAGCTTTCTTCTTCATCTTTCGATCACATTCTTTCTGTCTTTCATTATCACGATTCACATACACTTTATGAGCGACTTCCAGTAACTGAGTTGCATTCATGCCCGCAAACCCTTCTAGTTTCTGTAGCTTACGTCTAATATCTGGTTGTGACTGATTCACAAAAGCAGAATTCACCATGCATAAGCTTCCTGGTGCATCTGGATCATAGGGAGTATACATTCTATACGCTTCAGTCAATCTTTCATAAAACACTGCTGGGCTTTCATCTATGCCCTGGTTAACTTCGGTCACTTTAGAAAGATTCATAGCTTTCTGGCCCCCCCTTCTCAGACCTTGCATGAGGCCTTGGCGAAACCGTGATAAAGATTTGGATCCTCTCTCTGTATTCGGATCCCACTGGGGGTCTTCATTTGGGAATTCTCTTTGGGCTGCTTCTCGATTGTCTATACCTTGTGCATCTCCCGGTGCTAAAGGGTTATCTGCCAGCCAGTCGACAGCTGCTCGCTTAATTCGTGTCCGCTCCTCAGTAGTGAATAAAGTAGACAGGAGCTGACGGCAATCTGCCCAAGTGGGTTGGTGGGTTTCCATAATAGTATGCATTAATTCTGTTAATTCCTGGGGCTTGTCGGTATAGGAAGCGTAATGTGACTTCCAGTTTAACAAATCAGTAGTGGAGAAGGGCACATATACTAAACTTAGGGGTCCCGCCACCACCTGATTATCTTCATCTCTCACGGGCACTCCCGGGACTTGCCGTAAAGGCATCATCTTTGCAGTAGAAATCTTTCTGGATCTGAGGGGGATTTTAGAAACTCTCCTGACAGGGGCTTTCTTCTTCCCCTTGCACTTAGTCTGGGACGCTTTACTTTGGCTGATGAGCTAACACTGACGGTCGTCTTTATACTGTCAGTATCACTCTGGGAAGACCCTTCCGCTTGCTCCTCGGTCTCTGACTCAACTTTCTCCTCAGTCTCAGTTGAATCATCTTCCTCATCTGAAGTGAGCTTATCTGCCTGCTCTTCAGGTGATGGTTCTGGGGTTGGGTCCCGCTCCCGCTGTCTCTGGGGCTCTGGGGCGGGACGCGGTGGCACCTTTACTGGATGCTGGGCTCGGGGCTGTCTAGTTATCACTTCGGGGGACTCAGGATCTGCAAGGACGGGTTTTCGTCTGGATTTCTCACCTGTCCCTGTCTTTTTAGTCTGATCTGTTTTCTGCGCTTGATCTGTTAATGCTAACATTATTCTGCACTGTTCTTCATAACAGCGCTTCGCCCAAGGGGGCGGGTTCTCACAAATACTCAACCAGGAATCTATATAGGGGTACTGGTCGGGGTGCGCTACTCGCACCTTCTGGTGAACTGACTGAATAATTCCTATGGTAAAAGTTCCCTCTCGGGGCCACACGGGGTCTAAATCGGGCCACTCCCTAGTACACAAAATCTGTAATCGTGTTGCAGTCATTTTAACTCCATAATCTCCTGAATATCCTTCCTTAAAATGTGTGATCATACATTCTAATGGAGTGTGCCTAGTAGACCCCGCCCCTCCCATATCGATGTGTGCGCGCAACAACAAACAGAAGGGAGAAGGAGGGCGGACCATGGGTAAGGGGTCCTCACGGCCCTGGAAACATATAAGGGAAACAAATAACAAGACAAGACGACGGTCGCTTCCTCCTTTTTACGACCTGGACGTGGTCGCCCGGCCAGGAAATGCGTTACTCAGGAGTCCGCCTTCGCTTGGTCCGTGCTGCCAGACCTCTCATTCGCACTTCATTCACACAATCATGCTAGCAACGTATCCCAAAAAACACAGCCCAATCCTGTCTATTCTGACTAGGCCATGTTCAAATTCCAAAATACAAGAAGACGATAGTTTCGCCCCGCGAATACTCATGCAGGGGTAGTCGGACCGTCTTGAGAGGTGATCAAGCTCTCTTTTCCAAGTTCCAAGTTCAAGATTCAAGATTCAAATGGCAGTACTGCTCTGACTCATCTGTCTAGACATACCAAATCAAAACTATACTCACCGGATCCGGTCCTCAAAGTTCCCAAGCAAGCGCATGAGTTGGACCTCGGACTCCCCTCACTCGGGTTCGAGGTGTTGGTTCCAGCCGGGCTCGGCACCCGCCGAGGTCCGGCCAGCTCCCTCCGATGCAAGGGACCGGTGGCGCCAGAGAGCGAGCCCACGTCGGTAGGGCGCGATCCCGGCAGGACCAAACCTGTAGAGGCGGAAAGTCGTGGTATATTGCCCTATATACCCTCTATTACCACACCTTCCCGGCCAACGCACCAAGAATATGTAGCAGCAGAGCGCAGACAAACCAATGATACCAGGAGTCTGTTCAGAAGGTCCAAATCATTTATTTGTGCACAAGTCTCAAGCAGAATCAAATTCAAAATGGCTGAGCAATGGTTTCTAGCAAAACAACAACTTTTATATTCTTCTTCTCCATTCTAGACATAGGCAAACATTTCATTGGTCCCGGTAACCCCCCGTACACCTTCTATTGGTTCCAGTACCGATATGGCTATTGTCACACCTCATCCGCCCCAGCGGTGACTACTGGTATTGTTGGGCTTTCTGAGGGTGGTAGTTGTGCCTTGCTTATATATATATATAGATCACACAGGAAAACTTTCTTTTCTTTTTAGGGTTTTATTCCCCGTCCCTTGAGGTTTCTTCTTTCAAATACAACAGAAATTAATAGCCTATTTTGGCTTATAACAAAATATAACTAGACAACAAAAATAGCTTCCTTCAGCTTGTAACTTTTAAACAAAAGCAAATAACAAACAGCCTAATTGTCTGTTTGGCTAGAGAGAGAGAGAGTTGCAGCCTTGCCTCTTATATACTGGAGTTAAGGTCACACATTCACATTTACCTCAGTGAGAATTCTGGCTCTATTACAGTGAGAGAACAATCCATCATCTCTGGACTTGTTAATGCTTCTGAGTTTTCATACTCCATTAACTCCTGTTCATTAGTATCTTCATTATTCACTTCAAACGTGGGGTAAAAGTATGGCAGGCTTGCCTCGTCACTTAAGAAGTTTCTCTTCCCTTGTGCAGAACTGCCCCTCTGGGAAATATCGTAAAGCTCTGAGTTGTGTCTTCCAGAGCCCTGCCCCTGCTGGTGCCTTAACGAATACCTCAGGTCCTTGTTTGACCTACTAGCTGGGTAATTACGGTAGGCTCCTGGCCGGGTCTGCCCCAGCTTTCCAAGCTCAGCTGTGCCTGATTGCAAACGGTGTAACGGTGTTTCCCTAGAAGCTGGGAGCTCACGGTGATAAGGGATTTCTTCAGCTTTTCTTGGTAAGTGAAACCCCCTTCTCTTAGTGTTTTTATAATCAGGGGAAAAGCTATTATCAGCCTCTGAATATCTGGGCTTTATGTGGGTATTTCTATGCCTCCAGGGCACTTCCCTTTCAGATAGCAAATAACCCTTGTATTCACTTTTTGCCCCTGTACCTGCTGTTGCAGTCTTCTTATATTTCTGTTGCCTTCCAAACACATTCACGCTGTCAGGGTGTTGCCTTTTCCCAGAACCACACAGGTCTCTGTATTCTCTCCAACTTTCACACCGGCTCCCCTGTTGCCTTATTGACTCACTTTCACTGTCGTCGTCTTTCTCATGCCAACTCCAGGCATTGCATGGCTTCAACCGTATCTGCTGCTGCTCCAATTCCTCTCCCAGGGATTCTCTCCTCAACTCCTCTCTCAAGGATTTCCTCTCTCTTGAAGGTTCCCTCCTTCTCAAAGGTTCCCTCTCTCTCAATGGTTCCCTGTCTCTCAACGGTTCGCTATCTCCAAATGTTTGGGAGTCTATTTTATCTGCGTGTCTCCTGACTCCACCTTCACTCAGCTGCACTCTATTGGGTAAAACAAACTCCCTTGCTTTGCTCTCTGGGTGTGTCTTTCTGGGCTCTGTGCACGTGTGCTTAGGTTGTCCCTGGCAACCATCAAACATTCCTCTGTTTATCTTGTCACTTTTACCGTGATCATTCACACTGCTCTGCACTTTCTCAGGCTGCCCTAGGTCCACCCTGTGACACTATCCAATGATATCCTTTGACTGGGCTCAGCACCTGCTCACCCCCCTTATAGTCCCAATTACAATGGTCAGTTCACCAACTTAGATACTTTTCTCTTCCAAGGCCATTTAACTAGTTAGAACATGTGGGAAAGCAGGGCACTGTAACCTTTCTTTCAGCAGAGTTAATTAATTCCATAGCAGCTGTACTCTCTTATCAATAGCAATTAAACTTATTTTTCTATATTTTTCTGAGTTTCGATTCTGCTCAGCTAAGCTGATTATGCTTTGCTAAGTTTCAGTTCTATAATAGCAGCAGGTTGGGGGATGTGCAATTCCTATGGGCCTCTCCACAGGCTTCATTTACAGGTCAAGCTATTTAGGCCTGTCTGCTTATTTCAGACACTATGGATCATAGGCCTTCGCCTACCACACTACAAGACATACACAAGACATGTAATGTAGGTGAAGAGAGAATTTGAAAAAAAGCTTACCATGGAAGCAAAAATGCGCAATAACAACTTTTTCAAGTGCATTCGTAGCAAAAAACCTGTGAGAGAGTCAGTTGGACCATTACATGAAGAGGGGACAAGGTCATAGCAGAGAGATTGAATGAATTGTTTGTTTTGGTCTTTTCTGAGTAAGATGCAAGGACGTTGCCCATGCCTGAAACGGTATTTACTACTACTACCACTTGTCATCTGTATAGCACCACAAGGCATATGCAGCGCTGTACAGACTCATGTAAAAGAGGGTCCCTGCTCATCAGAGCTTACAATCTAGTCAAGACAGACAAAACAACAGCTGAGGACAAGGACACATCTAGGGAGTGGCAAGGAAACACACAGGAGACCAAGTGGATCAGGATCCAAAAGCAGACTGAGGTGTGTTTCAGATTGGATTTGAAAAGGGCCAGAGATGAAGCCTGACGCACAGACTCGAGTAGTTTTGTGGCAGGCTATGGCCTAGAATAGCCTGTAAATGTATGAGAGGCCTGTAAGCTAGGCCTGAGTCCCAACCCCCACCTGAGAATAGTAATGCTGAGAAAAACCAAAGTCAGTAAAAGTTAGAGAAACTGCTTTTGATAAGGTTGTATGAATCCTTTATTGAATTCTTCTATGCTGATGACAGATATGTTCCAGTGCTCTGTATTCACGCATTCTCTAAAGCTAGAAGTGACCTTGTAAGAGAAATGTATCAAAGTCTAAGAACTGTGCCTTTGTTAGAGAATTCTGAGCAGGGGGGACAGAGTGCTAGGCCCAGAGAGAGTTCCCAATTGGATAGGTGTGGAACCAATAGAAACTTTGCCTATGTTAAACTGAAGAAGAAAGGTATATAAGGTGTTGTTTGCTGGACTCCATTGCTCAGACCTTTTTGAATGTGACATTGCCTGAGACTTGTGCACAATAAATTGGCTTGAATCTTTGCACTGACCCCTGGTATTATTCATTACGTGCACTTCGCTGCAACATATTCCTGGTGCATTGGCCAGGAAGGTGGAGTACGTGAATGGTGCGCAAGTGAATATACCACGTATTACCGCCTCCAGGTTTGGTCTGGTCGGGACCGCGGCCGACCAACAGCAGGGGACCCCAGGCGCCGCCGGTCCCTTTGTATCGGAGAGGGTTCCGCCCTGCCTCGGTGGCCTGCCGGGTCCAACCGGCCAACACCTCCGAACCCGAGGGGAGTCCAGGATTCAACCCAAGGAGGAACTGTTTGCGCAGCGCATTAGCTACCGGATCCGGTGAGCAGCAATTTGTCTGGTTTTTAGTCAGTTAGCTATGGGAAAGTCTTGCATGAGTATGCGCGAGACTAATATGGTTTAAGGTAACGAGAGCCTGATCACCTCTCAGGGTGTGGCCGAGTACTCCTTGCATGAGTATGCGCGAGGACGAAACCCCACCCCTCATGGATAAGTAAGGTAGGCCTTTATGGAATTTTGGGAACCTGGTGGCATGCCTGTTTGTTTGAGTGAATGAGGTCTTGAAACACAGACCACACGAGAGCGGACTCCTGAGTAGCGCAGTTCCTGGCCGGGCGACCGCGCCCAGGTCGCAAAAAGGAGGAAGTGTTTGGTGTTTGTCTCCCTTACTGTTCTGTGGGCTGTACGGACCCCTTACCGGCAGCCATACTACCCGCCCTCTTTGTCTGCTGTCTTGTACGTCATAATGGGAGGGGCGGAGTCGGTGCAAACTCCGCTGAACTGTATGATCACGAATTTTAAGAAGGGATTTAGCGGTGATTACGGGATGAAAATGTCGCCGTCCCGATTAGAAATATTGTGTGGTAGGGAGTGGCCGGTGCTGGACACCGTGTGGCCACCAGAGGGTACTTTTGATGTTAGAATTGTGTCTTGAGTGCATGGGATAGTGCGTAGACATTACCCCGACCAGTTTCCCTATATGGACTCCTGGTTAGATATTTGTGAAAGGCGACCCCCCTGGATGAAGCGCTGCCGTGAGGAGCAGTGCAGGATACTGTTAGCAACTACGAAGGGGGTCCCGGGGGCTAAAGAAGAGAAGCCCCCCATTTACTCAGCCCCAGAACCTCCCGAAGTCCCGAACTATCCGCCCCTGTTTCTGTATAGACCAGTCCCGTCAGCTCCACTGTTGCCCCGAGCAGAGCCAGAGGAAGAGAGAGTCCCTCCAGCTGGTTTGCCTCCACCCCATCAGTCACTTCCGTCGCCCGAAGGAGGGCAACCCCCTCCCCGAAGCAGGAGTCCCAGTCCCGAACAAAGTTCCACGACAGAGCCACCGTCTTCTGAAGGAACTGCCAGCGGGGGATCAACTGCCAGTCCAGGGTCACCCACTAGTCTAGGCCCCAGCGGAGGAGCCACCGCTGGGCCCGCAAATTTGCGCTACGCCCTCCGAAGCAAAGGGGCGGGCCAGAAAGAAGTTCGCCAGATGCCATTACGCCAGGTCCCCGGATTACCTATTCTCAATGAAGAGGGTCAGGTTGTGGCCGGGCCAGCTAGTCTCGTTTATGTGCCCTTTTCTACCACAGATTTATTGAATTGGAAAACGCACTATGCCTCATATACTGAAAAACCCCAAGACCTGACAGAATTAATGTCTAGTATCATGCAGACCCAGCAGCCTACCTGGTCAGATTGCCGCCAGCTCTTGTCCACCCTTTTTACTACTGAAGAGCGGGCACGGATAGTGCGAGCAACCACTCGATGGCTGGAAGAGAACCCTGTAGACGGGAGAGACCTAGATCCCCGACAGGCAGCGGCCGCAGATTTCCCGAATGAAGATCCGAGATGGGATCCAAATAGTACAGATGGAGAGAGGGCCCTCGCCCGTTTCCGCCAGGCCCTACTGCAAGGCCTGAGGAGGGGAGGCCAGAAAGCCATGAATGTTGGGAAGGTGGCAGACGTTCTTCAGCGCCCATATGAAAGTCCAGCCACCTTCTATGAACAATTGTCTGAAGCTTATAGACTTTATACCCCATACGATCCAGAAGCTCAGGAGAATTGGCGTATGGTGAATGCTGCTTTTGTGAGTCAGTCCCAGGGAGACATAAAACGGAAACTGCAAAAGTTGGAAGGATTTGCGGGTATGAACACAGCACAGCTAATGGAAGTTGCCCAGAAGGTATTTGTGAATCGTGATCAAGAATGTAAAAGGGAAAGTGAAAGAAAGATGAAGAAGAAAGCCGATCTGCTTGCTGCAGCTCTAGTTGAAGGACGTGGAGGAGGATACTCAAACAGAAGGACCTGAGGACGGGGAAGGGGCCGAGGGAGCGCTTGGTCCCCCTTAGGTGCAAATCAGTGCGCCTATTGTAAGGAAGAAGGACATTGGAAGAACGAATGCACGAATAGTAGCTCCATCCCCTGGAGGGGAGGAGGGAGCACCAGGAGAGCGGGGGGGGGGGGGGGGCGATTCCAGCAACGAGGAGGAATGCAGCACGCACAGTTCCAGCAGGAAGATGCCGCCGTAGAAGGAATGGCGACCACCAAAGACGACTATGTGGATTAGGACTAGGCCAGACCGGGCTCCAAGTTTTCCCTGGGTCCCCAGGAGCCTATGGTCAACTTAAAGATTGGGGACCAGTACATGGACTTTATGGTGGATACGGGGGCCGAACATTCAGTAGTGGCTAAGCCAGTGGCTCCTTTGTCTTCCCGATCTGTCACCATTGTTGGCGCCACTGGAACTAGAACCACAAAACCTTTTCTGCAGAACCGCGCCTGTGAACTGGGGGGACGGAAAATAACGCATCAGTTCCTGTACATACCTGAATGCCCAGTTCCCCTCTTGGGCCGGGACATGCTTGCTAAGCTCCAGGTGCAGATATCCTTTGTTGAAGGAGGAAAAATGGAAATGACTGTGAATTCGAAATCTGCTGGCCTGATGGTGCTGACTGTCCCCCGAGAAGAAGAATGGCGGTTCTATAGTCTACCTTCATCCAAAGCAGCTGGCCCCTGTATACTCACCAGCATCTCAGCTCTGCCCGGAGTGTGGGCGGAGGATAATCCTCCTGGCCTAGCAAAGAATATAGCTCCTGTGCTCGTCACCCTTAAACCGGGAGCAGAACCAGTGCATGTGCGACAATATCCTCTCCCACGACCAGCAATCAAAGGCATTCATTGTCACCTAAAGAAATTACTACAGTATGGACTCCTCCGAGAATGCCAATCGCCCTGGAACACCCCTCTCCTCCAAGTCAAGAAGCCTGGGACAGGTGACTACCGCCCAGTGCAGGATTTGCGATGAGTGAACAATGCAGTTGAAACTATACATCCGGTAGTACCAAATCCTTACACTCTCCTGGGACTGATTCCAGCAGAAGCTACTCATTTCACCGTTCTGGATTTAAAAGATGCCTTCTTCTGTATACGCCTGGCATCCGCCAGCCAACTTTTGTTTGCGTTTGAATGGGAAAACCCCACTACAGGAAGACGAGGTCAACTCACTTGGACTCGATTACCTCAAGGATTCAAGAATTCACCCACCATCTTTAGTGCAGCTCTCAACCAAGATCTTTCAAGCTCCTCTGTGACTCCAGGAAGAAGAATCTTGCTCCAATATGTAGATGATCTGCTTATAGCCACCAACTCCAAGACTGAATGTGTGCAAGCTACCAGTGATCTCTTGCACCTCCTGAATGAAGCCGGATACAAGGTCTCAAGAGCCAAAGCGCAGTTGTGCCAAACAGAAGTGAAATACCTGGGGTTCCATCTGTCCAGAGGAATCCGGAAATTGGGACTTGAGCGAAAGGAAGCAGTATGCCGCATCCCAACCCCCACCACCAGAAAGCAGGTGTGGGCCTTCTTGGGAGCTGCGGGCTATTGCTGGATATGGATACCCAACTTTGCACTTTTGGCAAAATCCTTGTACCAAGCCACAAAGGGAGTGGAACGATCCCCCATGGAATGGGGCCCGGAACAAGATAGAGCGTTCAAATCGCTAAAAGCAGCATTAATGTCATCACCAGCCTTGGGCCTACCAGATGTACAGAAACCATTTTGTCTCTTTGTCCATAAGTAGAGTGGGAATGCGTTGGGAGTTTTGACTCAGCCCCTTGGATCCTGGCAGCGACCTGTAGCCTATCTATCAAAACAATTGGACCCTGTTGCAAAAGGATGGCCACCTTGCCTAAGAGCCGTAGCAGCCACAGCCCTCTTGGTGAGCGAAGCTGACAAGCTCACTTTGGGACAGAATCTTCAAGTCACTGTACCGCATTCTGTTTTAACCCTAATGGAACACAAAGGGAACTACTGGTTCACCAACGCACGAATGTTGAAATATCAAAGTATGCTGTGTGAAAATCCTCGGCTACAATTGAGTGTCAGTCAAACCTTGAACCCTGCTACCCATACTGCCGACTGGTCCAGGCCCTCCTGACCATGATTGCCTAGAAGTAATGGACACTGTATACTCAAGTCACCCAGACTTAACTGATATCCCCTTGAGCAACCCAGACAGAACTTTCTTCGTGGATGAAAGCAGTCTTGTTATAAATGGACAATGATGTGCCGGTTATGCAGTGGTGACCCTGGACATGGTAATAGAATCATCAGCTCTGGCCCCGGGAACTTCAGCACAGAAGGCCGAATTAATAGCCCTCACTCGAGCACTGACAATAGGGAATGGGATCCGTCTGAATGTATACACAGATTCTAAGTATGCCTTTACAACATTACATGCCCATTGAGCTTTGTACAAAGAGCGCAGATTGATAACCTCGGGAGGCAAGTCCATTAAGTATGGCCCAAAAATATTGACTTTATTGGAAGCTGTATGGGCCCCCAAACAAGTTGCTGTAATGCACTGTCGAGGCCACCAGACCGGAGATGGAGAAGTGTCCTGAGGGAACAGATTCGCCGATGCCTCAGCCCGGGAAGCAGCAATCACTGGGAAAATTTCTGTCCCTAGCATTACAGTTCAAGCAGCCATATTTCCAGTACCTCTCAGTGCTTGGACACCTCGATACACCCTAAGTGAACTGGACTACTACTGTCAAAATGAGGGGGGGGGGGCAGTTATCAGAGACTGGATGGATAGTGTTGCCACCACCCGAGGGAGGCTCACCCCCTGGTATGACTGTGATCCCTGAAGCCATGGGTCCAGCCTTTGTCCACGCCTTCCACCAAGCTACACACTATGGGAAAACTGCAATGCAGAAAGCTCTGAAACCGTATTTCTGTATCTCACTGTTGGGACCCTTAACTGCCTCAATAGCCTGAAAATGTGTAACTTGTGCAAAGAACAATGCCCGGCAGGGTCCTGTCCCACCTCCAAGAGTTCAATCAGTGGGAGTTACCCCCTTGGGAAATATCCAAATAGACTTTGCAGAAATGCCACAAGCAAATGGATATCACTACTTATTGGTTCTAGTTTGTACCTTTTCCGGGTGGGTGGAGGCTTTCCCCACCAGAACTGAAAAGGCCAGAGAAGTCACTAAGGCTCTGCTCCATGAAATCATTCCTCGGTTTTGGATACCCCTGACCATAGGGTCAGACAATGGGCCCTCCTTTGTGTCCCAAGTAACTCAGCAGTTAGCCCGTGCTTTACAAATACAGTGGAAATTGCATACAGCTTATCGACCCCAGAGTTCAGGGAAAGTAGAGAGATGAACCGAACCCTGAAGTCCCAGTTGTCCAAGCTCTGTCAGGAAGCTCACCTGAAGTGACCCCAAGCTCTCCCCATGGCCCTTCTCAGAGTACGTTCAGCCCCCACCAAGTCATTGGGAGTTTCCCCATTTGAGGTTTTATATGGGCGACCCCCGCCCATAGTTCAGGGGATAAGGGGGGATATGAGTCAGATTGGATCAGAAATCACTAGACAAGAATTGTTGGCTCTAAGTTCTGTCTTGCAGGGCCTCCATACCTGGGTGCAGGGCCAGTTGCCTATCAATCTGACAGAGCCATTGCATCCTTTCAAGCCTGGAGCCTCGGTGTGGGTCAAAGAGTGGAAGAAGACACCATTGGCGCCTCATTGGAAAGGACCATATGTCGTTCTGCTGTCAACGCCAACAGCAGTTAAAGTAGCAGAAATTGACTCCTGGATTCACCACAGTCGGGTAAAGCCAGCAGCAGTTCCTGAGAGTCATCCTTGGACTTCGACAGCCGATCCTGCATCACCGTTGCGACTTACACTGCGAAGAAAACCACCATTGTGAGGATCTGAGAACCCCACTCTTGGAAGCTGAGGAAGGAGAAGTCTTCACGTTCTGAGTTATCAAAATTCCAGTTTATCCATCATCAGAGACCACTGTTCCCTCTAAGCTGTGCGTGTGTGCGCGCACACACACCTCGCCGAGCGAGCGCACATACTTTACAACAGAGCGCACAAAAATTACAGCTCTGATTCTGATAGAAAACAACAGACGTCTTAAAATTTAAAAGTTATGATTGTAATTACTAGAAATTTCCCACTTCATTTAGTAATCGTCTATTTTCATTTAATTTGATTAAAAGCAATGTAGTGTACATACTGTATTCTGACGTGTAGTCAATTTTTAAAGTATATAACTCCAAATGTCGTTATGTGGCGCACAAAAATGTAACCTTCCTTCAAAAGCTGCACACAGCTGATATTTTATGCGCACACAGCCTACAGAAAATTAGAGGGAACATTGTCAGAGACTATGATCATGATGATCACCTACTACTGTTTCATCTTTGCGGTAGCCCTGGGACCCCTTGGGACAACTTTTGCCCTGCCCCCTTGTGCAGCTTGTATAACCACTACCTGAACTGGGATGAAGGTCACCCAGACTTTACTTTATCACTCTTACTACATTTGCACTGGTACAGTTAGCCAGTGCATGTATAATGGCACGGAACTGAATGTCTGCACAAATGGAAAGACTCGTACCTGTTTTAGACCCCGGCAGAATCCTTCTTACTATGTCCTGGAACTACGATGGAATGATGAAGATGGAGCCCTCATAAATGCTACAAGTCAACTCTCTGATCCCACCCGACCTGTACCCCTGTATTTTGATGCTTGTGATCTGATAAACAGAAATGACTATTACAGATATGGATCATGGGAACAAGCTTACTACTATGATGACAAGTATATGTATCCCGAAGGTGCATACAGATGGGGAATATGCACTGGGATACATTCTCCATCCACTTATGGTAAGCCCTCAAAAGATGACTATTTCTGTCCAAAATGGGGCTGTGTGTACTATGCTACCTGGTCTGGTAGCCCTACTGGACAAGATGGAGATAATCGTAAGGCCAATTTAGAGAGATTACCCCTATTGGAACCTCATAAGTGCAAGAAAGGTGCTTGTAATCCCCTACGGCTCCTCGTCCTCGACCCGAGCCAGTGGAAGCAGGGATTCCAATTCGGTCTATGTATAGCAGGAAGTGGAACTGACCCTGGAACTTTTATATATATCTAGCTTAACACGAAAACACATGTCTCTTCACCTTATCGAATACATCATACCTTTTATGAGGCCATGAAGGCAGAGTTTGTAGTTCCCCACGCTTCCCGAAATTTGTTCATTGAACTAGCTGGAGCAGTAGCATCAAGTCTCCATGTCTCTGATTGTCTTTTCTGTGGGGGAACTCAGATGGGAGACCAGTGGCCTTGGGAAGCGCAAGAATTGAACTATTCTGTACCATACAATCAGACTGATCTGCATAAGGCTACTAGTGAATGGGTCCTAGCTAACCCCATTGTTGGTAACCTATGTTTTGCTCGTGCTGGACCACAGTTGACTATGTTAGTGGAACAACTGGTCTGTTTGAACCAGAAGTACTATAATGCTACTACCAGAAAGACATCCTGGTGGTCAGGAGCCAATGCCCCGGAAACCTCCAATCCTCTTATTATCTTTCCTAACCTTGCCAGGTTATGGACAAATCTGGCTTCTCATAATAACTGGCAAGCTCCACCTGGAATGTATTGGATCTGTGGAACTCGAGCATATGCTAGACTCCCTGCTAACTGGGGAGGTGCGTGTGTTTTGGGGACCATAAGACCTTCCTTCTTCCTCTTGCCTATTTCCCACGGGGAACGACTGGGATTTCCCATATATAGAAGTCGACAGAAGCGAGAGGTTCTGAAGATAGGCCAGTGGGACAAATGGGATGCGACATCTGAAGAATGGCCACTGGAGAGAATCGTTTCCTACTACGGACCTGCTACCTGGGCACAAGATGGCTCTTGGGGTTACCGCACCCCTGTGTATATGTTAAATCATATTATACGTTTGCAAGCTATTGTTGAAATAATAACCAATGAAACTAGTAGAGCACTAACCCTGTTAGCTAAACAAGCCACGCAAATGCGAACAGCTATTTATCAGAATCGCTTAGCATTAGATTATTTACTTGCAGCTGAGGGAGGGGTGTGTGGAAAGCTGAATTTAACTAACTGTTGTTTGCAAATCGATAATGAAGGACAAGTTGTAGAAGATATAGCCAATCACATGAGAAAGCAAACCTATGTACCGGTCCAGACCTGGCATGGTTTGCAACTCGATGGATGGTTTGGTTCTCTGTTTTCGGGGATGGGCTGCCTGAAAACACTTGTGTTCATTGTCTTATCAATATTGGCTATCTGCTTGTTTCTCCCATGTTTCCTACCCTTATGCTTGCGTATGCTGAACTCAATTATCGATAGTACTGTTAAAGCGTAAAGCAGCTACAAAAATATTAGCTATGTGGCAATATTCCCCTATACCCCAACATGATGCTGATGACCACGTGTAATGTATGATTTGATTCTCACCCTTTCTCACTTGCGGGTGAGAATAATCAAAGGGGGGAATGTGGTAGGCTATGGCCTAGAAGGAGAAATTTCACTTACCGTTAATTTCCTTTCCTGGAATACTGCTAGACCAGTCCAGACAAACGGGTTATGCACCCCTGCCAGCAGATCTTGGAAACAGAGAATTCTACCAGAGCTCTGATAGGCTGGAGCCTGGTGATATAATCCTACCCCTAGGGGTCTCCCTCAGTCACGTCCACAAGCTAATGCAACATGAACTGTAACATCACCCCAGAGGGTCCCAAGTGAACTATATACAAGGGAGCCGAAGAACTCCCTAGAGCTGAAAACAGTATCCACCTATGAACCCATGGACTGCCCAGGGCGAGACATACCGGCAAAGAAAAGAACCGCGGTCGGCGGCTGCACCGCACCAGCGGCACTCCAACCAACAGCAGGGCGGGTCCTGGACTGGTCTAGCAGTATTCCAGGAAAGGAAATTAACGGTAAGTGAAATTTCTCCTTCCAGTTCATACTGCTAGACCAGTCCAGACAAACGGGCAGTACCCAAGCTACCTGCTTTCAAGGGTGGGCAAGGCCGCCGACAGCTCAGCAACTCCAAAACGGACTTCCTGACGGGCATGAACGTCCAACCTATAATGACCAACAAAGGTGGACAGCGACGACCAAGTCGCCGCCCGGCGAATATCGAGAGGAACTACATGAGACCTCCCGGCCTACAAAGTTGCTTGCGCCCGAGAGGAGTGAGCACGGATTCCCGGTGGAGCTTGTTCTCCCTGAAGAAGGTACGCCGCCTCAATGGCCTCCGTAACCCATCTAGAAATGGTAGATTCGGAGGCTGCAGATCCCCGACGAGAACCTGCGAACAAGACAAAAGAGGAACAGTCATATGGATGGGTCTGGCGACCCCCAGATACCGAAAAAGAACCTTTCTTAAGGTCCACCGCCCGCAACGGAGACCGACCACTGTCACACTGCGTCTTTGGAAAAGACGTAAAGGAAAGAGGCTGGTCAACAGCGAACGGCGTCAGCACTTTGGGCAACAAAGGAAGGGACAGTTCTCAGAGAAACGCCTTCGGAGGAAAACGAGAGATAGGGATCTCGACACAGAGAGCCTGGAGCTCAGAAACACGGCGTGCCGAAGTTATGGCCACCAAGAAGACTGCCTTTAGAGTCCAATCTAGAAGAGAACAGGCCCTCAGAGGCTCAAAGGGAGGAGCAACGAGGGCACAGAGGACAAGCACGAGAGCCCACGCCGGCACAGGCAAACGCAGAGGAGGCCGGAAGGCCCTAACTCCGCGGAGGAACCGAGACACGTCCGAATACGAAGCTATCGATCGCCCCGGTATAGGACCCCGAAAACAAATTAAAGCGACCATTTGTACTCGCAAGGAATTGAGCGCTAATCCCTTATCCACTCCGGCCTGTAAAAAGGACAGGATGTCTGGAACACCGCAACGCCAGGGTGTGAGGTTATTTCGCGAACACTAACCATCAAGAGATGCCAAACCCGAGCGTAAGTCAGCGTCGTGGAAGACCGCCGCGCCGTGAGAAGCGCCACAACCACGCTAGGCGAAGAGCCGTAGCGAGCAAACCGGTGGCGGTTAATAGCCAGGCCGAAAGCGAGTAAGGAGCCGGGTCTTCCATCTCCACCGGTCCGTGAATCAGAAGGCCGAGAAACGCCTCGAGGCGGAGCAGCCACGCCGCAGACAGACAGAAGAGATCCGCATACCATGGTCCGAGAGCCCAATTCGGAGCCAGCAGGAGTACAGGGCCGCGACGGTCTCGGAGCCACCGGAGAACTATGCATATCATGGATCAGGGAGGGAAAACACACAGGAGAAGAGGAGCCAGCCACAGTTGAGAGAGAGCATCTATGCCGTGCGCTCCCTCGTCCCTCCAATGGCTGAAGTACAGCGAAGCCTTGGCAGTGCCCACAGGTGAACAATGGACCGGAACGCATCCGGCTGCAGAGCCCAGCCCCCGGGCTCCAGAGAGTGCCGGCTGAGAAAATTGGCTTACACATTGTTCACGCCTGCGATGTGCTGCGCCGATAGCCTGAAGATGTTCCTCCGCCCACGGGAGGAGCAAACGCCTCTCCTGTGAGACATCCGGACATTGCGCGCCGCCTAGGCGGCTTAGGTAAGCAACCGCCGTGGCGTCAGACAGGATCCGAACCGCACGCCGCCGCAGAAGAGGCTGAAACTGAAGAAGGGCGAAGCGCACTTTCCGCGTCTCGAGACGATTGATAGACCCTTGAGCTGCGCGAGGTGACCAACTCCCCTGCGCCGAGGCCAAGCCGCAAGGCACTCCCCAACCGGAGAGGTCGGCGACTGGCGTCACCAAGATCCAGCGCAGAGACTCCAGAGGGACCCCCCGTAGAAGATTGTGTGCCTGAAGCCACCAGCGGAGGCTGCGGTGCACCGGCAGAAGCAAAGGTAACTGGATTAGATAACTGTCCGATACCGGCGACCAACGAGATAGAAGCGCCGTTGGCAAGCAGCGTATGTGCGTTCCTGCCCACGGAACGAGGGCTATCGTTGCTGCCAAGGACCCCAAGAGTTGAAGGTAGCCCCCAAGGCCGAGGTGCCGCTTGATCCAAGCAGCGGCGGAGCTGAAGAGAGATCTTCTGAAAACGTTCCTGAGGTAGAAACACCCGCCCCCGACGAGTGTTGCACCCAGCCCCTAGAAAATCCAGGACCTGAAGCATCCCAAAATAGACAGAGTAACGGCCCAGTCCTCCTTCCAACGGTGGACCGGGACGAATGGCATCTAAACGCTGGAGCCTGTAAATGAAGCAACATCCGCTGCCCATTGCCGCAGGCTGAGCCATCTCCGAGCTACCGACACCGGTGCTAGGAAGCGAGCTGAGCCGCAAGAGATCACAGAATGCCTCTGCCCGGAATGCAGCGATGGATTCGAAATGAACCAACTCGGGAACACCTGGAAGCTGCTGAATCCAGCGAAGGGAGGCCCGAGTTGCTAGACCTCTGCACACCCCTGCAAGAAGGAAATAGCGGGCGAAGGAAAACCCGTCTTCAGCAGCCTCCCAACTCTTTAGGTCTTGCTGGTCGCGGAGCGCCACTCCGCCCTCAACCGGAAGAGTGGTATGCCTGATGACCCTGGTCAGAATGCATCAACTGTCGGGTATGTCAGCCAACGGTCCAAGTGAAAGGGAGACCAAGGGTATAACTGACCAATACCGCGTGCCGTACGAATGCCCTGGAAAATGGGATCCTGCTGCAACCGGATTTGAGAATCCGGAGGATCAGGCGTGTCGGCTAGGGGGAGCGACTCCATCACCTGTGTGATTAGAGCCGGCAACTCCTCTTTCCGAAAAAGGCTGAGAACCGTCAGCGAAGAAAACAGACGGAGAATATTCCCCATCTCCGTACTCCAACGAGTCAGGGCTGACCTCCGAAGATTTAAAGTCTTCTTGAATATCCATAGTACCCCGCAAGGCACATGCAACGCTCCAAGGAGGACTTACTGCGCTAAGGTCTGAGGACTTATGGGACCACTTGCGAGACCACGCCATATGCTTGCCTGCTACTGGGCAGGTGTAGGAGATATTCCAAAAGACTTCAAAAGTCACAGGCGTCATGCCAGATGGAAGAGTGTGAGGAAAGCACTGTCAGTCAAGGCTGCTGTGGCCTCCAGCGGCTGTGGAAGCGACATGGGAGCTGACTGAATCGTTTCCTGCAGGAAGATCCTGCAGCAGGGGCTCTGAGGAGGGAGGAGATAAGGTGCTGATGAACCCATCTAGCAGCGCAGTGGGAATGGGGAAAGAGTCTCCGGGATGCAGCGTGCAGGTGGAACACAAGCAATCTATTAATTCCCCATTCGGCTGATTACTTATTACATATAATACAGCCAGAGAAACAAGCATTGTAGAGACTTAAACCACCTTTCCTCTTTTTTTCCCTTTTTTTTTTGGCATTTAAAATAAAAATCAAGGTAGGCTCAGGGAAACCGAAGACTCTTCAAAGAAAAGGATTTTGAAACTCTCCGTGCCTCCACAGCATGTTTAAATGTGTGGAAACTGCTGTCTAGAGCTGTTCCCTCCAAAAAGAAACACTGAAGAGAAAAACAAAATGGCCACTGGCACAGAAAAACTGTCAGGTATTCACTGAGCTGAGAAGGGAACTGTCAGTCATTCACTGTGCTGGTACAGAGAAACTTTCAAAGTCAGGGTAAGGCAATTACAGTGACTGAAAGCAGGGAAATTAGAGTTTGATCCCTCCGCAGCCACTCAGACCTCCATCGTAGGGGCTGAAAGGTGTTTCTGGGGAGGGATGTAGAAGCCCAAACCCAGCCATACGGAAGATGACAGTGAGTATGTTTAATTAGGTAGAGCCCAAAACAGTCAGGATCCAAAACACTGACTTAAAATTCCAATCAAATGGTATATTGAAAAAGACAGGTACAATATTCCAGTAAGACGTACAAAGTAACCCGGCTGCAGTTTGTGGATTAAAAATTTTAAAGTAGGAACTTCAAAACTCAGAGGCAGCCGGTCCGGGAGCAGTAGCTGAGGCAAGTAAGAAAAAAACAGGCTACTCACAGTTTCCTTTCAGGAATTGATACCTGAACTTCCTGGGGATGTCCGTGGCAAAGACTCAGCGCAGCATAAAGCCAATGGAGAGCTCCACTGAAGCCAGGCTCAGGAGTTCCCAAGTTTATCTGGGGAATCAAGACGCTGGGGGAAGAGCACAGTTGATTCTTGAGGTCCCTGTGTGTCTTCTGACAGCCTATGCAGCGTAGACCTGAATAAGGCATAGGGAGAACTAAAAAAAATAAATAACTCTGCCCCGGAGGAACAGGCATTTAACAATATTCCCCATACTATGCAATGCCTCAGCCAGCCTTCTTTGTTGGGCACAGTGGGGGATGGAACCCATGAGCCCTGCACCAGTGGTCAGTGTCATAGCATTGTACTGTGGCTCTGAATTGCATCCGGTTCTCTAAACATGCCTTCCGTACTTTTTATTCATTATGTTAATACATAGGCAGAGAAAAAAGGAACCCCCACACAACTCACAGCTAGCAAGTGTTGTGGAAAAATTTAAACAGCAATTTTTTTGGTGCTAGAAGCCAGCAAAGAGAGAAGGAATCTGGCTTCCCGCCAAAAACCAGGGCTCATTAGCTATTCAAAATGGCCGCCGGCAAAAATAAACCTCAAAAAGAGTGAATTAAAACCCCCAAAAGCTAAGGAATTAACTTAAAAAGTCAAATGACAAGGGGGGGGGGGGGGGTTGCAGGCATGAGAGAAATGCCTAAAATCGCTGAAAAATCAAGAAAAATAAATCCAGTCACCACAGAGTTGCAGACAGCAGTGGGAGAAAGACAGGTTTTGTACTCACAGTACCGAAAGTGCAGAGAAGCCACGGACCGCTGCTGAGAGCACTGCCAGCTGCCTCACCACTAAAATCAGCCCCAGGGACTGGATTTTAGGAGGCTTACCATCCAGCTAAATAGTCTTCTTGACTAGTGCTGGGAAGTCTGCACATCAGCGATCTCTACTGTGACCTGCAGGACACAGGAGCTCAGCTGGAATTCATCCTGGTGCCCAGATAAGTACACTGGCAACTACAGGGTATAATCTCTCCCAGAGAAATCACAAAGAAATAAAGCATCTTAAATTTTTTTGAAGGAGCAAAAAAATAAAAGCATCCAGATCTGCTGGAGACAGAGAAAAACTGAGGGAGACCCCTAGGGGTAGGATTATATCACCAGGCTCCAGCCTATCAGAGCTCTGGTAGAATTCTCTGTCTCCAAGATCTGCTGGCAGGGGTGCATAACCCGTTTGTCTGGACTGGTCTAGCAGTATGAACTGGAATAGCCTGTAAATGTATGAGAGGCCTGTAAGCTAGCCTTGAGTCCCAACCCCTACCTGAGAATAGTAATGCTGAGAAAAACCAAGGTCAGTAAAAGTTAGAGAAACTGCTTTAAACTGCTTTTGATAAGGTTGTATGAATCCTTTATTGAATTCTTCTATGCTGATGACAGATATGTTCCAGTGCTCTGTATTCACGCATTCTCTAAAGCTAGAAGTGACCTTGTAAGAGAAACGTATCAATAAGAACTGTGCCTTTGTTAGAGAATTCTGAGCAGGGGGAACAGAGTGCTAGGCCCAGAGAGAGTTCCCAATTGGATAGGTGTGGAACCAATAGAAACTTTGCCTATGTTAAACTGAAGAAGAAAGGTATATAAGGTGTTGTTTGCTGGACTCCATTGCTCAGACCTTTTTGAATGTGACATTACCTGAGACTTGTGCACAATAAATTGGCTTAGATCTTTGCACTGACTCCTGGTATTATTCATTGCGTGAGGAGCAGCAAGGTGGAAGGATCGAAATCTGGAGTTGGCAGAAGAAGAGAAAAGCACAGATAGAAGGGATCTACTAGAAATGCGGAGCACCTGAAGAGGGGTGTAGGGAGAGATAAGAGAGGAAAGATAGTGAGGATCAGCAGAATGAGTCCACTTATAGGTCAGTAGAAGTTTGAACTGGATACGGAAACGGATAGGGAGCCAGTGAAGTGACTTAAGGGGAGTTATATGAGCATGTCGAGAGTAGTGGAAGATTAGCCTCGCAGCTGAGTTTTGAACAGATTGAAGGGGAGAGAGGTGATTCAGAGAGAGACCAGCAAGGAGCAGGTTGCAATAACCTAGAAAGGAAGTGACTAAAGAGTGGATAAACGTCTTAATAGTGTGTGTAGAAAGAAAGGTGGTGCATCAAAAGAACTGAAAGAAATATTTATAAACTGGGATGATGTATTACAACTATTTGATAAACTGAAAAGTAGCAAATCACCTGGACCGCATGGTATATATCAGAGAGTGTTGAAAGAACCGAAATATGAGATTACAGACCTGCTATTAGTAATCTGTGAAGCCCAAAATGAAAACCTCAAAAAATCAATGACCATAACAGGTATATTCAATTCAAAAGAGTCACTGAGAAAAGAAGAACGTTGAGTCCTGTACGTAAAACCCCAACGTTTGTGTAATCAATCCTTATGATCCTTTAAATTCATAACACTTTATATTTTTTTATGTCGGGCCCCCCCGGCAAGAGAGAGAAGGGGAAAACCTTTTCTCTCCACTCCGGGAAGTCCCTTTTTAGTGATAAAGAAGTTCATAAAAACCAAACCAGCAAGTAGTGAAGCATCACTTATCTCAAATAACGGCGAGATATGATTCTCTGTAAGGGGAAACTGCTTGCACGACATGCATGTTTCGGACCTGTCAGAAAAAACAGGTATGTGTCAGATAGGCCAACGAAAGGTGAATAAAAACAGCTGTAATGTAAGTTTTCTTGTTTATTTTTGTTGTTGTTGATAAGAATTTACACTAAACTCCACCAATCACATTCCAAGTTTAGGCCCTGGGGGGGTGACAGTGTGCAGGCGATAAATCCAACGTTGTTCCCGCTTCTGCAAAAAACTCTCCCGAGGGCCCCCCCTGGGAGAAAAAGGAACCAGATCAATGACACGCCATTTGAGATCTGAAAAAACGACGCTGGAGGTGCTTCTTCTTCTCAGGTACAATCGGAGGACACAGTCACTGGAATATTACCGTTTATGTCTCATACAGTGCAGGTGACTAAGCTTTTGAAAAGACATTGGCAGGTTTTACAGCTACACCCTTGTTTTCAAAAACCTCTTCGGGTGGCTTACACCAGGGGGAAAAATCTCAAAGATTTTTTGGTGCATACATCCTTTCCCCCTTGTCAATTAGACCCCTCAGGTGTGGGGTTACGCCAGGGCCATTGGGCTTGTGGTAAATGTAAATATTGTTCCACCACTTTGGAAGGGGCACACTGGCTTTATCCTGCAACCAATCAATGGTTTTCTTTTAAAGGTTTTTCCTCGTGTCAGACCACTTTTGTGGTCTACATTCTTATCTGCCCTTGTGGTTTGTCTTATGTGGGCCGGACTATCAGACCTATCCGGGTCCGCTTGGGAGAGCATGCTTCCCGTTTAAGATCACAGACTCTCTCTGCTCCCATTGTGGAACACTGCATTGTTTAATCACGTTTTTTCAGATCTCAAATGGCGTGTCATTGATCTGGTTCCTTTTTCTCCCAGTGTAAATTCTTATCAACAACAACAAAAATAAACAAGAAAACTTACATTACAGCTGTTTTTATTCACCTTTCGTTGGCCTATCTGACACATACCTGTTTTTTCTTAAAGTTTTTATCAATGGATTTTCATCTGGGTCTTGTTTGGACTGACTCCTCCTCTTCATACTTGTTATCCAATCAGCTACCGTCATGGTTATATAAATGCAGCCGTTGAGTTCGGCGTTCTTTTGGGCGATGGATCCAAGATGGGGCGTTTCACTTGATACAGGGCCTTGACAGGTCCGAAACATGCATGTCGTGCAAGCAGTTTCCCCTTACAGAGAATCATATCTCGCCGTTATTTGAGATAAGTGATGCTTCACTACTTGCTGGTTTGGTTTTTATGAACTTCTTTATCACTAAAAAGGGACTTCCCGGAGTGGAGAGAAAAGGTTTTCCCCTTCTCTCTCTTGCCGGGGGGGCCCGACATAAAAAAATATAAAGTGTTATGAATTTAAAGGATCATAAGGATTGATTACACAAACGTTGGGGTTTTACGTACAGGACTCAACGTTCCTCTTTTGAATTGATTAGTAATCTGTGAACTATCTATAAAATCATCTGCAGTAACTGAAGATTGGTGAATGGCCAATATAACGCCAGTTTTTAAAAAGGGTTCAAGGTATGATCCAGGAAATTAAAGACCAGTGAGCCTAATGTCAGTTTTGTTCACATGACGACAATAAAGGGTCAATATAAGTGAAAAATTACAGCTCAATATGAAAAAAATCACTCTAGTTATGCATAATTCCACATGAGCTATATACATAGGCCACTGATGTTTCTGCTGGTGGAGCTGAGGGCAGTTTCTGCCGGTGGAGCTGAGGGCAGTTTCTGCCTATCGTGTTTGCTCCTTGTTACAGCAGTTCTGAGGCCTTTTTCTCCTCTTTGCTTATTTTTGTATATAGCACATGTGGAATTATGCATAAATAGAGTGATTTTTTTTCATATTGAGCTGATGCCAGTTTCGGACAAAATGATAGAAACCATTACAAAGAAAAAAATTACTGTACATGTAGATAGTCATGGTTTAAAAGGAAAAAGCCAACACAGATTTAGCCAAGGAAGGTCTTGTCTTACTAACCTGTTATAATGTTCAAAATGTTCAATGTATGGTTCCTTTTGTTATATGTAAACCGCCCCTGATCTTTGGTAGGGGTGGTATATAAAAGTTTTCAAATAAATAAAATAAATAATAAATATTTTTTTGAAGTTGTGAATAAATAGTAAACAAAGGTGAGCCGGTTGATATATGGAAATTACACATACCTGGTAATTGTAGTTCCTGGAGGGTCCAGTTTAGTCCTCCACAATCGGGAAGTGCACCTCCTCCTGCAGCCTGGAGACTGGACCAATCAACTCTTTCCGTATGATGTATGCAGGAGGAGCTCCCATAAGCCCCCAGTGTCTAGTAACAAAGCATACTTAAAGAAGCAACACATGACACTATTAGAAAAATGCGTTTGTTTTTTATTTTTATTTTTTTTAAATACTCTTAAAAGTAACAGAGAAACGTCGTCCCCAAAAGGGCCCCAACCCCTCCCCAAACGAGGAAGTCAGACCGCTGCACTGCGCCCCAATCGACGCACCGGTAATAAAAGGGAGAGCCCCCACCCAAACCCCGCAAGGGAAAGGGTTGGAAGAAAAACCGCAACAACCAAAGGAACGGAAGCGCGGCCAAAAGGAGCAGCGAAAGCCAGAAAGGATCCAATACAATCGCTCGCAGCCCGAGCTGTTCATCAAAGCGCGCCGCAACCCACAACGTGAGCCGCGGGAGGGAAGGAGGACTAAACTGGACCCTCCAGGAACTACAATTACCAGGTATGTGTAATTTCCATTTCCTGAGCGGTCCTCCAGTTTAGTCCTCCACAATCGGGATGTAACAGAGCAGTCAACACCGGGCGGGACCTTGCCAGCCGGCGCGCAGAACAGCCGAACCAAAACAAGAATCCCGAGCGGCCAAGACATCCAACCTGTAGTGCTTACTGAAGGCATGCAACGTCGACCAAGTGGCCGCTTTACAGATTTCCACTGGCGGCACTAAGCTAAGCTCCGCCCAGGACGTCGCCTGAGCTCTGGTAGAGTGGGCTCGTAACCCCTCCGGAACCGACCTATGCTGTAAGAGATACGCCGACGCGATCGCTTCTTTGACCCAACGCGCGATAGAGGCATTGGCCGCCGCCTCCCCTTTCCGCGCACCGCCAAAGAGCACGAACAAACGGTCGGTTTTGCGGAAGGCCGCAGTCACTTTCAAATAACGCTGAAGAACGCGCTTCACATCCAGTAAGTGAAGTCCCTTGTCCGCAGGGCTGTCAGAAACGGTATGCAGGACCGGGAGGAAAACCGCCTGATTCAAATGAAAAGGTGAAACCACCTTGGGCAAAAAAGAAGGAACGGGCCGAAGGACCACACGATCCGGGGAAAAGGACAAAAAGGGCTCCCTGCAGGAAAGCGCTTGAAGCTCAGAGATTCTTCGAGCAGAACAGATGGCCACGAGAAACACGGTCTTTAGGGTTAGATCCTTAAGCGATGCCCGTCGGAGAGGCTCAAAGGGCTCTCGAACCAAAGCGCGCAGGACGAGATTCAAGTCCCACGGAGGAACGGAGATTCTACGCGAAGGATGCAATCGACTAACCGCCCGAAGAAAACGCTGCACGTCCAGATGAGCCCCGAGAGAAAGATCCAACACCTTGCCCCGGTAACAGGAGAGGGCCGCCAACTGAACCCTTATAGAGCTGGCGGCGAGACCTTTATCAAAGCCATCCTGTAAAAAACTTAAAACAACGGGCACGGATACGGTCGCCGCCTGCACCCCCCGTCGGGAGCACCAGTCCTCAAAAATTCTCCACACACGCACATAAGTGAGAGAGGTAGATGTCTTGCGCGCCCGGAGGAGAGTGTCAATCACCGCAGGGGAGTAACCCCTCTTCCTTAACCGAGCCCTTTCAATGGCCAAACCGTAAGCGAGAATCGAGCTACTTGGGGCATCCGCAGTGGACCCTGCAGAAGAAGATCCAGTAACGAGGGCAGGGGCCAGGGAACGCCGTCGCGTAATCTGACCAGGTCGGCATACCAAGGTCTCCTGGGCCAGTCCGGAGCTACCAGCAACACTCGCCCCCGGTGGCTTTCGATGCGCTGAACGACTCGACCGACTAACGCCCACGGAGCGAAGACGTACAGAAGACCGGACGTCGGCCACGGCTGAATGAGGGCGTCGATCCCCTCGGACATGCGTTCTCGGCGCCTGCTGAAGAAGCGTCCCGTCTTTGCCGACTGAAAGGTCGCCATGAGATCCATGACGGGAGGACCCCACCGACGAACTATCTGCGCATAGACTTGCGGGTTCAGTTCCCATTCCCCGGGATCCACCCGCACCCTGCTGAGGAAGTCCGCTTGCACATTCTCCGTGCCTGCTATGTGCGCCGCCGAGATCGCCGGTAAACGCGTCTGTACCCAAGAGAACAAAGCTGTCGCCTCCGATTCCAAGGAGACACTGCCCGTGCCACCCTGGCGATTGATGTAGGCCACTGTCGTCGCATTGTCCGAGAGCACGCGAACCGGCTTCCCGAGCACCACGTCTTCGAGGGCTATCAGGGCGAGCCGCACCGCCCGAAGTTCGAGCCGATTGATCGACCAAGAGGCCTCCAGGGGAGACCACGTTCCCTGCGTGAAGCACTCCCCGCAGTGAGCCCCCCATCCGGAGAGGCTGGCATCCGTCGTGAACGGAATCCACAGAGGAGGTTCCAAGGGAAGCCCCATCCGCAGGTTTTCCGAGCAGAGCCACCACCGGAGCGACCGACGAACCAGCTTCGGACAAGGCAACCTCATGTTCAAAGAGTCGAACTGGTTGGACCAACGGCGTAACAAGGCACTCTGAAGTGGACGCATATGGAACCTCGCCCAAGGAACCACCTCCAGGGTCGCAGCCATCGTGCCGAGGAGGCGAAGGTACCACCACGCGGACGGGGTCGGCAAGCGCAGAAAGAGACGGACGAGGCTCAGCAAGGCGATGACACGTCTTTCCGGCAAACACACCAGGCCCCTGACCGTGTCGAAACGCACCCCCAGGTATTCGAGGTCTTGAGTCGGCAGCAGACAGCTCTTCTGCTCGTTGACCACCCATCCGAGTTCCTGAAGCAGAGAGACCACCCTGCTCGTGACTCGCACACACTCGTCGTGGGACTTTGCCCGAATCAACCAATCGTCGAGGTACGGGTGAACCAGGATGCCCTCTTTCCGCAATGCCGCTGCTACCACACAACCATCACTTTCGTGAAAGTACGGGGAGCAGTAGCTAGACCGAAGGGCATGGCTCGAAATTGATAGTGACCCCAAGGAAACGCGAAACGGAGGAACCTTTGATGAGACTCCCGGATGGGAATGTGCAGATAAGCTTCTGAGAGATCGAGAGACGCGAGAAACTCCCCTTGCCGCACCGCCACGATGACAGAGCGCAAGGTTTCCATCCGAAAGTGCGGCACCCTGAGAGCACGATTCACGCCCTTGAGATCCAATATGGGCCGGAGAAAACCGTCCTTCTTCGGAACTACAAAATAGATGGAGTAGTGACCGGCGCCACGCTCGGAAGCAGGAACGGGAACCACCGCCCCGAGGGATAAGAGGCGATGAAGGGTCACGCGCAGGCCTCGAGTCTTGTGATCGCCCCTGCTGGGGGACAGAACAAAGGAGTCCGGAAGTGGGTACGCAAACTCCAGTGCATAACCCTTTTCGATTATCTGCAACACCCACTGATCTGAGGTAATTTGGGCCCAAGAGGGAAGAAAATCGCGTAAGCGACCCCCGATGACCGGACTTCCTTCTAGAGCCCGCCTCGCTTCATTGTGGCTTGCGATTGAAGGAAGAGGACGAGGAGGAGGAGGCCCCAGAGAAGCCTCGTCCAGCACCTCGGAAGCCACGAAACCCCTGGGAGCGCGATCCAAAACGCCCGCGCTGAGAACTCCAAAGACGGGAGGAGCGAAATCTACGAAAATCTCGAAACTGGCCGCGCGCGCAGAGGGCAGAGTTCTAGTCAGCTTGGGCTTATCCTCCGGTAGTCTACCTCCCTTAGACTCACCAAGGTCTTTAACCAACTTATCCAGAGCATCACCAAACAACAACTTGCCCTTAAAGGGCAATTTACTGAGACGTGACTTTGAAGAACTATCGGCGGCCGCCCAGTTACGCAACCAGATGGACCGGCGCGCCGCTACCAACGATGCCATGCTATTAGCCAATGTCCTAATTAAGTCATAATGCACATCCGCCAAGTACGCCGACCCAGACTCTAAGCGGGTGACCTCCAACAGCCCCTGCTGGTCCAAGCCAGAGGTGGAGCGCAAGTGCTGTGCCCAACGTAAACAGGCTCGAGCCACCCAAGCGCCACAAATCGAGGCTTGTAGAGACAAGGCATTAGTATCGAAGGCTTGCTTCAACAAATTATCTACCTTCTTATCTTGCGCATCCTTTAAGGCAGCACCACCCTCCACCGGGATGGTGGTTTTCTTAGTCACCGCGGACACCGCAGCATCCACCCGCGGGGACTTAAACAAGTCCTTGTCTTTGTCGGCTAAGGGGTAAAGACGATTCATAGTCCGAACGCCCTTCAAACCGGATTCTGGTTGATCCCATTCGGATTGGATCATTTGTTCCACCACACGGTGCACGGGAAACACCACCTGGGACTCCCGAACCGCTTGAATGAGCGGATCCTCCAAACCGTCATCCTCTAGAGGACGAGGGGCCGCTAAGTTAAGAGCCTGAAGAGAGTCCGTGATCAAAGGCACTAACTCCTCTCTACGAAAAACGCGAATAATCCGCGCTTGGTCCTCAGGTTCTGGGATCTCACCGTCCTCCAGATCGTCCCCGTCAGGATCAGGATCATCCCCCGCTTCCAAATCAGGATAACCCACGGCGTCCTGATCGGGTTCCAGGGATTTAAACCTCTTGGCGGCCGGCTGAGCAGGATGCTGGCCCTCCCCCGAGGGAAGGACAGGGAGAGGCGCAGCCCAAGCCTCAGGCAAGTGCCCGGACCGGCTTAAGCGAAACGCTTGGTGCATAAGAAGAACAAAATCTGGGGAAAAATCCACGGATGGACATGCCAGGGCAGTGTTTAAAAGCTCCGTAGCCTGGCCCGATGAAGGGGGAACAGAACCAGGCGGGCGAGAACCAGGGGAAAGGTCCCCTTCTGCTAAGTTAGGGGGGCCATCAGGTTCTGGCAGCTCCTTTAACTCCGGATGATGTTCTAAGTCAGCCGAAAGGGAGGTACAGCTGCGACAGACGCCAGAGTCCGCCACAGCCGCCCTACGCGACCCACAAATCACACACTGTGGTTTGGAAGCCATGGCAAGGCAACGGTGTCACAGCAAAGCCAGGCAAACTGATCCCACAGAAAAAGAAAGTTGTAGCTGCCAACCCGATTAAAATCGTTTTTTTTTTTTTTTTTGAAAAAACAAAATACTCCCCTGAACCCTTAGAGCAGGGGTCACCAACCTCGAGGGCCGCGGGCCGCACAGCCGACTACCGGCAGACTCGCGGGCCGCACACACCCCCCCCCCCCCCGCGAAAAAAAAACTGCTCATACCTGTAGTTTTATTTTTCCATGTCAGCTCCCTCCCTTCTTCTGCAGCCGCGGCTCCCTGCCTCTTAGGGAACCGCGGCTGTGCTTGTAAAATCATCGCGGAGCCCTTCCTGTCTTGACGGGCTCCGTGCAGCATTGTCCCGCCTCTAACGGAAGTTGTTTACCACTTCCTTTGGAGGCGGGACAATGCTGCACGGAGCCCGTCAAGACAGGAAGGGCTCCGCGATGATTTTACAAGCACAGCCGCGGTTCCCTAAGAGGCAGGGAGCCGCGGCTGCAGAAGAAGGAGTTGGTGAGTTTGCCTTGGCGGGCCGCACCGGGGTAGAGTCTCGCGGGCCGCACGGAGGGACCTCGCGGGCCGCAGGTTGGTGACCCCTGCCTTAGAGGGTCCCCAGCAAAATCGCCAAAAAAAATAGCCCAAAAAACGCAAGGGCAGCCCGTGCACAAGTGTTGAAGCCTGAAGAAAAACCCCTTTCAGGACTTCAAAATGGCCGCCGGCTCCAGTACCGGTGCTCAAAAAACGGCGCGAAAAATAAGGAAATATAAAGAAATGAAAATAACAGTTAAAAAACGTCAAGAGAAGGGCAGGGGGGGGGGGGAGAAAAAGAAAATCCCGAACTCGGACCCCCACCGCCTAAACGATGCTCTGATGGCAGTCACTCACCTGAATAAGGCAGAATGGAAACAAGCTGCAGCACCCGAGGCAGAAAGGCAAAGTAAGTTTCCTACCCGGCAGCAGCAGAAATCTACAGGAAACAGCTAAACAACAAGGAGCTGTCTGTAAAGGGTAGATCTACTCCCCGTTCTGTCTAGGGGAGAGATCAACCTGACTGCCAACAGCCTCCGGTCAGGAAGACAGGAGCCCAATGCAGGACTGACTTCCAGGAGACCACGTGAATTACCTTTTTTTTTTTTTTTTTTTTTTTACACAATTAAAGCTACAGCTACCTAATAAAACCAAATGAATAATAGGAAAGAAAAGACCCAAAAACTAACTAGTGTTGCTTCCCCAAGTGCCACTAAGTGTGCCCAGGTAGGCACACACGTCCTCCAGCTGCAAGGAGACTGGACACACTGGGGGCTTATGGGAGCTCCTCCTGCATACATCATACGGAAAGAGTTGATTGGTCCAGTCTCCAGGCTGCAGGAGGAGGTGCACTACCCGATTGTGGAGGACTAAACTGGAGGACCGCTCAGGAAAGTGTTTCTGAATTTTCAGAAAGCCTTTGACAGGGTCCCTCATGAGAACTCTTGACAAAATTAAAAAGTCATGGGATAAAAAGGCAGTGTACTATTGTGGAAAGCAGAGGGTAAGGCTAAATGGCCAATTTTCTCAATGGAGAAAGGTGAAAAGTAGAGCACCCCAGGGATCTGTGCTGGGTCCACTGCTTTTTAATATATTCATAAATTACCTGGAAATGGGAATACTGAGTGAGGCGATCAAATCTGCAGATGACACAAAATTATTCAAAGTTATTAAAACACAAGAGGATTGTAAAAAATTGCAAGAGGACCTTGATAAATTTGAAGACTGGACGTTCATCAAATGGCAGATGGAACACTCTTCCACCTGACCTCTGCTCCTATCAGACATTGGAGACTTCCGCCGAAGTCTAAAAAGACTGCTTTTCCAGGAATACTTTGGCTCAGTTACATAACCACCTCCACATCCACAATTAGAAATAACTGCTCAGCTTTTGTTTATAATTTTCAGAGTTATCGATTGTTTAATCTATTAGGCCTTCCAACACTTGTTCCATGTAAACCACCATGACTGGTAGATACGGCGGTATAAAAGTGTTGCTAAATAAATAATTACATAAATGTGGACAAGTGCAAAGTTATGCAACTAGGAAAGAACAACCCAGATTACGGTTACACGATGCAAGGTTCCACATTACGAACCATCACTCAGGAAAAAAAATGTACTTGTCCTTGTGGATAATACGTTGAAACCCTCCACCCAGTTTGTAACAGCAGATACAAAAGCATAGGGAATCATAAGGAAAGAAATTTATTTATTTATTTAACAATTTTTATATACCATCTTTCTGCAATTCAAGACAGTTTACATAGAACTTTACATGGCAGTACATTCAACTGTTTACATGGAACAAGTAACAAGGATACAAGTGTAAAAAATGTAGAAAATATGAAACCATTTATAATGATTAACTATTTACATAGGTACATACAGGAATACCACATGGTAGCATGATCGATTTAGAGAAGGCAGGGGTGAGGAGGTGGAGGCAGAGGGCTAAGTACTAAGGTGGTAGGGAAAAATGTTCAAGGAAGAGATGAGTTTTTAACTTCTTTCGGAACTCAGAGTGGTCTGAACAGTTTCACAGCTCATGAGGACGGGCATTCCATAAGGATGGGGCATAGAGGGAGAAGGCCCTGTTACCAGTAGATTGTTTGCTATATCTTTTATTTGTTGGGATGGTCAGTAGGTTTTTGGTGATGGAGCGGCATGATCTTGTGTTATTGATGGAGGGAAGGAGTGTGGAGAGGCATGGTGCTGACTCATTGGAGATGATTTTATGTGTAAGGGTAAGTACCTTGAATTTAACTCTGGATTGAATGGGGAGCCACTGGTGTGATGTAGGATCGTCTGGGGTTGTTGGTTATAAGCCGAGCTATCGTGTTCTGGGCTAGTTGGAGCGGTTGTATGTTATTCTTGGGAAGGCCATGGTAGATAAGGTTACAGTAATCAAGAGAAGGAATGGTAAGGGCCTGACAGACAGTACGAAAGGAGTCAGGGCTTGAGAGGTTTGAGGTTCTGAAGGGTACGTAACTTTGTGTATATTGTATTAGAGGTTCTCTTTATTTGATCAGTGAAGGAGAGGTTCTGATCAAGGATAATACCAAGATATTTCACTTGTTTTTATAGTGAGTGAGAAATCGCCATTCGTAAGGGTTGGAGGTGGTGTGTATGTGGCATTAGAAAATACTTGAAGAACCTCAGTTTTGGATTGAAATGGTCGCCGTATCTTAAAAAAGATATAGTGGAATTAGAAAATATGCAAAGAAGAGCCACCAAAATGGTAAAGGGAATGGAAGGATATCCCTTATAAGGAAAGGCTTAAAATGTTAGAGCTCCTCAACTTCAAAAAGAGACAGCTGAGGGGAGATATGATAGAGGTCTATAAATTAATGAATGGAGTGGAACGGGTAAATGTAGATCGATTGTTTATACCATCAAAAAAGTAGAAAGACTAGGGGGACACACAATGAAGCTACAATGTAACCCTATTTAAGACTAATAAAAGAAAATATTGTTTTCACTCAGTGTGTAATCAAACTCTGGAATTCGTTACTAGGGGATGTAGTAAAAGCTATTAGTGTAGCTGGGTTTAAAAAAGGTTTGGACAAGTTCCTGGAGTAAAAGTCCATAAACCATTATTAAAGAGAATACAGGAAAGCCATTGCTTGCCCCAGACAAGCATTGTGGAACCTAAGTGACTTTTTGGGAGCCTGCCAGGTACCTGTGACCTGGATTTACCACTGTTGGAAACAGGATACTGGGCTTGATAAACCTTGGTCTGACCCAGTATAGCATAGCTTGTTATGACCCACAGTTCTCATAACCAGAGATGCTCTCTTGCTTCCCTGCTCAGATATGTATAACTATTATTACTACAGAGCTTTAAGTTGTTTATATGTACTTTTAAATATATTTAATATTCTAGTAACGGGCATCTGTGTGACAATTCTTTACCATCTAAGCTCAGGGTGGTATATAATACATAATCTGACGAAAGGAAGATAACTCCAAAACTTGTTACTGATCTATTAATTTAGTGCAGTAACAATTTATGATCTATGAAGTGTGTTAATCCTTATTTCAACAATAGGAATACATAAATAGTACAACCAATAAACAGTAAAATAATGCCCACTCTATAGCCTACAGAAGGTATCATAGGGCCGATTTAGATTTTTACCAATTTTAGACAGAGGGAGGGGGACCTGGAGACGAATCTTTTGCTTTTTGTCTCCCTGAAGTCCACAATTCAAACTTGGACCTTTTACCATATTTGAATAGACATTCGCAGCAGCTCGTTTTGTTTTCCCTCTTTGTGAGCCGTCCCGCCGTTTACACTAAAAGCAGCTTATCAAATCAATAAACCTAAGATGGCTACAGGAGTGGAGAGTGGCAGGATAACGCAAGCGGCAATAAGGGGATGGTAGCAGCTAGGTAGTCACAGAGGTAGTACAGAGGAGCATGTGAGGCTTGGGGAAGGGGCAGCTAAGCAGAATGGACACATGGGGAGGGGGAGGGACACTTTTACAGCCACGGCTAAGCATGGATGCTCAACAGCTTTTTTTCCTCCTCAGCGAAGGGAGGGGTGACAAACACTCGGCTCTCGCTCTTAGTACACCCGCCACTCTACTCCCGCCTCTTTCTCAGCCTTCACTTCAGGAGAGAGGCCTTGGAAGCCCACTGCCATCGTCGTCTCGGGCCCTTACGCGCCCCCGTTTTGTACAGCGGAAGCGGAAACTGAAACTAAATTTCCTTCCGCCCCTACTCCAAAGGTTTCACTGCCACGGGAAAAGCACCGAGGCTGCTCCATTTCACCTGCTCCATTAACCGCTCGTGGGTGAGCTACGGCGGTGACGTCACAACCGGAAGCTTGCGGTTCAGCGAGAGGGAGAAAAAAAGAAGCAGAGCACGTCGCTTCTGAAAAGAACCCAGATTTTGTGCTACCACTAGCAGTCGGTGAGTTCGCGAGGGGTTTTCTTTCTTGGGGCTTTTAGGTAACGTTTCATGCTCCTACCGCTTTAAATAAATAAAGAAAGCTGAAAATCCCATAGAAGAATATGATGCCGTCTATGGAGTGTTTATAATCTGTAGGAATGAGATTTCATTGCTAGGATAATTCTCCTCCTACAAATGCTGCAGAAAACAATATTGAACAATATATTTCTTACACTTTGTTATATTTAAAGGCCTTTTGTGATTCACATAGAAGAATTTTCAACTTTTTATTGCATTTCAGAATGAGAAAGTGAAGGTGCTGTTGAAAACTACTTGTTTGAAATGAAATTAGAACACAATCCAAATTGCCGATACTGTATTATCGAAGGTATTTTTTTCAAACTTAAGAGTTATTTTTTCTTGAAGCTGAACTTTAATCGGTGGCAGAACCTTTTCTGTCTCGTAGCCGACTAATGCAGGCCATATGAAACTAATTGAGATTCATTTTTAATGCGTAAGTTTTAAAGGGAAAACAAATATATAAAGCATCCCATTTGAGGCAACACTTCAGCCAACTGGATTCACATTTCCTACAAAGGTATGTTGTAGTAAAATATAGTGCTATATGTTAATTATATGAGAGAATTTATTTTAACATTTTAATTTTATGGCTAATCTAAATACAATGTATTAGAAAAAATATAACAAATGTTAATAATCAAATTCTGGTCAGTACTTATATAAATAACTCTCCCTCACCTAATAAATCCAGCTCCAATGCAGACAATTATGAATAATATTGTTAACACATAGGCCAACCAACTGTCTGCTTTGTTGGACAGTCATGTGTGGGTTTTTTTGGCTTTTTGTACAGTGTCCAGCTATGAAGAGTAATTTGACACTGTAATATCCAGTCAAGGTGTTATATCCCCTATGTTGACTCCCTGTTTGCAGCGGAGTCCCAGTTTGGCTCACTCTGGGGCATGTTTACTAACGTGCACTACCCAGTAGCAAAGGGTTTATTTAGCGTGCACTTTACAATGCTAAACGGTAGCACGGGCCCCAATGCCAAAAATCCTGTACTACCAGGGTTGTGCATATGGAGAGAGCAGAACAATGGCATTACCAGTGTGTTGTGGCTAGTGTAGGTGTTATTAGCCCACACTACCCATGCTTCCCACCCTTAGTGTGGGTCCACGTAACACCACCTCAGTGAGTGGCTTAAGTGCATTCGTGTGCTGGTTTATGCAGTGTGGTGACTTAAGCCTGCACTGACTGCAAGGAATGGGGGCCAACACAACCTGAAGTTAGCATGGACCCACACGCATATCGGTGCCACTCTGTGCTATAGTGTCAAACAGCTACCGCTACTACTACTATTTTCCTTCTGTGATGGCAGATCACATTCCAGTGAAGTGGGCCATAATTTCCAGGTACTGGACTTAGGGGTGGGATCTGGAGAAGTAGTGGGATGGAAAGAATAATGGTTATATAGATTCTATGCCTCTACCACTCCCCCTATGAGTTGACTGCCTTCCTGAATCTGCAACTGGTACTGCATATTCATTCAGCATGCATTGCATTAAAAATTCCATGGTAAGCTGTCTTATTAGCAAATAATGTGCTTTGAGACATGTTTACTAAACTGCACTGTCCGGTAGTGCAGAGATTTAGCTTGCGGTTTAAGTGCTGCCCTAAAATATAGTGTGAAGCCTGATGCTAATACCCCCTTGCTACCCTGGTGGTGTGCATCAGGGCTGTGACTGGGTGGGAAGGAGGTGTTCTAGCACAGCTAACGCAGTCATTTGTGCCCCGTGCTTGGCACACGTAGCATTCAATGGGTGGCATTAGTTGCACTCATGATAGATTTGCTGTACTATAATGTGGCAAGTGCAAGTGGACGTGGACAGATGTACATGCCCCTTGTAGTTAGCCCAAAGCCTCACACTGGTAACATGGCATACAGACACATTACAGGTGTGGGACTTGGTAAACATATCCCTTTGTTGCCATTAATATGCATTAATCAGTAAATAACATGTGTTATCATAATGCAGCTTAGTAATTAGTCCTATCCATTGGGCTTTCATGGTAAGATTCAGAAGTAGACTGCCAGGCCTTTCCTCCGCGCACATTTGAGAGCATTATCAAAGAACAAAGCACCAGGTATTGACGGCATTCCCATTGAAGTATTACAGCAATTGAATGCGGCTGTGGCCATACTTTAAAAGGCTCTGCTAGGAAATTTGGAAGACAACAACATGGCCAACTGACTGACTAGAAAAATCTGTGTTTATATCAGTACTGAAGAAAGGTGATTGAACTGACTGTGGAAATTATCACACATTCCTTATCGTCCCTCCAGTCTAGTCCCGAACCTCTGGGTTAAGTACCCCCTCCTGCAGCATTGGATACTGAGCATGTCATCTTCTTGATGACACGGGCATAAATAGCCCAGGAACCGCCTCCTTGGTTCAGTATTCTCAGTCTCCAAGCAGCAGGAGGAGTAGTGAGCCCAGGAGGTTCAGGTCTCGCTAGAGAAATAAATAAGAAGTTGTTCTTGGTTTAGTAGGGATAATTTGGTTAAAGATATAAAATAAAAGGAAAAAAAGGTATTTAATTGATTTTAAAAGGCAAGTTTTGAGTGCCCTGAGCTTTCAGACTACACAGCTGCATGGGCTGCCCCCCCTCTCTGAAAGCCGGTGAGTTTTGCAGGGCAGAGTGATTGGACGGTGAGGCCTCCGGCTCCCGAACCCACAGCAGGTTGAGGAGTGGGAGACGAAGTGGCTGGAGAATTGGTGGTGGGTGGCGACGCGTGAGCGTTTGAAGAGCTCAGCAGGGGGCCCAACGGCACGGCAAAGTCGGCGCCTTTCTCCCCGATGCTTCAGCCGATGAGTGACAGGCTGAGTGAGGGTGAGTACATTGCGACTTGCAGCGGCAGAAGGTAAGCAAGCCGCGCAGGCGGCAGGGAACTGCTAGCCAGAGTATTTTCTAAGCGCAAACGGCGCCCCGGAGCCACTAGGCCCAGGCCAAGTGGCAGCAGCGCGGGAAGCTGGAGGAAGTGATTTGCCTGTCATCGGGGTCGGTTTCGGCGATTAAGAAACAGCAGGTGACAGGGATTGCATGGCAGACGTATGGGATTGATATCCTGTGAAGTTTTGTATTAACCAAAAAAAATTTAAATTTTTTTTTTGTTAAGGGCTGACGGACAGGGCGTCATGCCTTCTAGACCTCAGTGTTTGCTATGCGGAGCCAGGAGAGGTTCAGTGTCTGAGGCAGGGGGTGCGTGCAAGAGGCGGCCTCTGAGGATCCTTCTATGGAACCTGGATTAGACTTCAGAAGGGGAATTCTATGGACTCCCCGAATCCCCTTTCACTTTCTGTGCCACCCTCGGAACCGGTAGCCGGCCCATCCTCGGCTCCTGACCTTCCGTCTTCCCAGCCTTTGTTGCAAGGGGGGGTTAGCGGCAAAATTTTCGCAAGACTTTATGACTCTGCTCCAGCAAGCCCTTGGGGGAGGCGTGCGGGAAGCAAGAGGTAATGCCGGAGAGGGGGAGCTGGGGGTAAAGCACCCAGGGCTTTCGATGGACTCTGGGGGCGGGTGGCGCGCCAGCTAAAAAGCCTAGGTTGGTGAAGGATAGGACGGAACAGGCTGCTGTTTCGGATCAGTCAGAGGAAGAATTAGAGATAGAACAAGAGCCCGAAGAAGGTGAGATCACGGAACAGGAGGACCAGGTAAGGCTGGTTAGAGTGTTCCAGCGAGAGGAGCTACCGGCGCTTATCACGGAGACGCTTAAGGCGCTTAATATACCGGTGGTGGGATCAGTGGAGGATGCCACGTTGGAGGACCTGTTATAGGCCGTGCGAAAGTCCCAGAGAGTTTTTCCCGCACATAGAGTAATCCGGGAAATGATTCAAGAGGAATAGGACATGCCAGAGTCAGGACTGAAAGGCTCCAGAGTGATGGCTCATCTTTATCCTTGGCAGACCAGGATAAGGAACTTTCAAATCTCCTAAGGTAGATGCAGCAGTGTCGGCCATTACAAAAAAGACAATTATTCTGGTAGAAGGTAGCACGGCTCTTAAGGATGCCCAGGATCGGAGGCTGGACGCTTGCAAGTCTTTGATGTCAATGCCATATCCATGCATGCATCTATTTGTGGAGCATGGGTAGCAAGGGCCTGTCTTCGATGGTCCCAGAGGATTCAGGGAACGTAGGTAGAGGACACAGTCAAGGAGGCGTCCCGGTTGGAGTCCAGGGCGGCTTATCTGGCGGATATTCACTATGATCTTATCCAGGGTCTTTCGAATAGTGTGGCGTCAGTAGTGGCAGCGCAGAGGTACCTGTGGCTACGAAACGGGACGGCAGATGGTTCCTCTAAAGCTAGACTAGGTAAGCTCCCCTTTCGGGGGAAGCTCCTCTTTGGGGAAGACTTGGATAAGTTAGTCAAGGATCTCGGGGAGCCTAAAGGTTGCCTGAGGATAAACAGAAGCAGGGACGTCCTGTGGGGGCAACCAAAAGTCAGCAAAGGGAGTTTTGTCGTCTTTGCTCACTGAGATTTGGGCAATTCCAGAGGGGTCATTCTCAGTACAGATCCCAGGGGTTTCGAGGGTTCAGAGGAGCAGGTAGGGGTTTTGGAGCTCCCTCGTCCTCTAATCTCAAGAAGTCACAATGAAGCGAGGGGGGGGGGTCCAGGTGGGATTAGTACCTGTGGTGTGTCAACTAAGGGAGTTCTATCCTGCCTGGACCCAAATTATGTCAGATTGGTGGGTGTTGGAGGTAATTCCGGAGGGGTATGCTCTCGAGTTCCAACGCCCAGTGGTCGACTCCTTCGTTCTATCTCCTTGCAGGGCGCAGTCAAAGTTGGCTGCGGTGAGAGAGACTTCTGGCCCTCAAGGCAGTAGTGCCGGTACATCCGGACCAGTACGGATGCGGTCGGTACGCCATATACTTTGTGGTGCCAAAAAAGGAGGGAGCCTTTCAACCCATTCTGGACCTCAAAAGAGTGAACAGGTGTCTCAGGGTGTCGCACTTTCGGATGGAGACTCTGAGATCAGTCATAGTAGCCATGAGGCAAGGAGAATTTCTTACGTCCTTGGATCTGTCGGAGGCCTATTTGCACATACCAATTCGGTTAGAACATCAGCGGTTTCTAAGGTTTGTGGTTCCCATTGGATATTTTCAGTTCCAAGCATTGCCGTTTGGACTGGCAACGGCTCCACGGACCTTTACCAAGGTGATGGTAGTGGTTGCGACAGAATTGCGCAAGGAGGGCGTGTTACTTCACCCTTACCTGGACGATTGGTTGATTCGAGCCAAATCAAAGAGCGAAAGCGAGAAGGCTACCCACCGGGTGGTGCACTTCCTAGAGAGCCTGGGATGGGTAGTCAATATAGCAAAGAGCAGGCTGGAGCCATCACAGGAGTTGAAATACTTGGGGGCCCGATTCGACACGAGAGTGGGAAGAGTATTTCTGCCAAGGCTCAGAGCACAAGGGCTATGAAAGCTCGTCCGAGCTTTTTTGCAGAGGACAGCCCCCACATCGTGGCATTATTTACAACTTCTGGGGATGATGGCGGCAACGCTCAAGTTGGTGCCATAGGCCAGGGCCCACATGTGGCCACTTCAGAGAGCTTTGCTTAGAAGGTGGTCACATCAGTTGGATCAGCTGTCGCAAAGATTGCCCTGTCCGGGGGAGGCAAGGCAGACCCTGCAGTGGTGGCTGGAGAAGGGGAGCCACTGGAGTCACCGGCTTGGGTGCCACTGACAGTGGACGCCAGCCTGTTAGGTTTGGAAGCGCACTTCGGAGGGCAGTTTACCCAAGGCCAGTGGACAGAACAAGAAAAAAGTTGGTCCATCAACAGGTTAGAGCTAAGGATAGCACTTCGGGTATTTCAGCGCTAACTGAAGGGGAAAGCGATCCGAGTAATGTCTGACAACGCCACAGCGGTGGCTTATATCAATCGCCAAGGGGGCACCAGCAGCGTAGCTGTCAAGGAGGAAGCAGAGGCACTGTTAAACTGGGCAGAAGTTCATCTCGAAGCTTTATCAGTGGCGCATGTGGCAGGAGTGGACAATGTGACAGCCGATTTTTCTGAGTCGCATCAAGGTGGGTTCTCCATCAGAAGGTGTTCGACTTCACACTGATCGGGGGTTTTTCCAAAATGGCTGCGGCTGCAATCTGTGCCGTCGGGTGTGTTTTTTGAATGGGGAGAAAGCGTAAGGGGAAAACGGGGCCGTTGCCCTCCCAGCCCGTTGGTACCTCTACGCCGAATTTGCCTTCAGTTTTGGGTCCTTTGGATCCTTTTCTTCTTCGCACCCCTCGGGACTTGGAGCGACCGGGAGGAGCTGCGCGGCTAGCAGGCTTATCGGAGTTGGAGTGCCCGGCGTCTGCGTCGCTTTCATCTGTCTCACCCGTATTGAGCCCTCCGCCTCTGTCAAATCGCACTCAAGCCTTGCCTTCTGGCTTCCTGGAGCTCTCCTCTTCTCCCTCGGTGGGGGGGGTCGGGGAAGTGCTCGCGAGGGTCAGGTTGGGCTGTATCTGCGTCTGAAACGGAGCCCTCAGGTGATCAGGGCTCACGAAGATCTACAGAAGCGCTTGGAGAGACGCGGCTGGAGCAGCAGTCTCTCTCCTTGAGGGGTGATCGTCCTGCGGCGCTGATGGAGCCGCCAGTACCCCTTCCTGGCTTAGGGGAGGTCTTTGTGTTGCAGAAGCCACAAAATTTTACACTGGAATCCATTTGGAACGCGATAGTTCCACAAGTTTCTTCTTTAGCTAATAAGGTAGCTACATCTGCAGTTTGTTTGACTGAACTTGAAGGGAAAGTCTCTACGCTCCAAACGGAGCTTACAGCTGTCTCCAGTAAGGTTGAAAAGTTGAAGGAACTCTCGGATGGACACAGGAAAAGTATTATGTCTTTGCAGTTAAAAACTGAGTATTTTGGATAATTTGTCTCGGGCGAATAACCTGAGAATTATTAATTTTCCAAAAGTTTCCTCTATTTCTCCTAGAGACATGTTTGTGAAATATCTTGTGGAGACTTTGGGGGTTTCCCCTGAGTTAGTTCCCCCCTTGGTAAAAGTTTATTACTTGCCTATTGCTAAACGGGCATTGGCTCCGAGAGTGTTGGGGGAGAGCCAAAATCAGGGGGATGTCTTAAATGTTACAGATATTTTAGAAAATTCTGGTTTAGAGTCACAGGTTTCATCTACACTGCTCATCACTTTTGCCTTGTTATCTGATAAGGAATGGTTACTTAAATTGTTTTTTCAAAAACGGAATCTTCGGTTCCAGGGTTTTTCAATTCGCATATATCCTGATTTATCAAGAGAAACGCAGAAGCGACGTAGAGAGTTTCTGTTGCTCAGGTCAGGGGTATTGCAACTGGGGGGGCTCTTTTTTCTTAAACATCCATGTAAGCGTTTGGTGAAATTCCAAACTGTTTCTTATGTGTTTTTCGAGCCCTCCCAGTTGTTGGCTTTCATCAATGCTAAAAGTCAGGAGAGGCCCTCAGGCTCATAGATTTGGGCTTCTTGTTTAGATTGTATGTCATTTCCTCTTGTATTAGGTTAATTTATTAATGGAACCCCCTTATTGAGGGCTAGAGAGAATAGGCAATTTTGTTTTTTCTTTGTTAAAGATGATTTCTTGTACCCCGGTTAAATGGGATGATTTTCTGTTTGCCTTTCTATTTCTTCAAGAAGTGGTGTTGTACCTTTCTTGTTATGTATTGAAAATTGCATAAAAAAAAAAAAGGTGTTCGACTTAATAGTACACCAGTGGGGGACTCCAGTGATGGATCTCATGGCAACGTTCGGATCAGCAAAAGCAGAAAGGTTTACAGCAGAAAACGAGAGAGGATGTCAGAAGGTCTGAATGCTCTTATTCAGAGGTGGCCGGAGGAACAGCTCCTATACGTGTTTCCACCCTGGGTGTTGATAGGTCGGGTGCTGTAGCGCATAGAGCGGCGCACGGGTCAAGTAATCCAGATTGGCCAAGAAGGCCATAGTATGCCAACTTGATAAGTCTCCTGGTAGGAAGGCCATGGAAGCTGCCAGAAAAGATCTGTTGATGCAGGGTCCGTTGAATATGCCTCAGGTGGATCGATTCTCGCTTATGGCTTGGCTCTTGAAAGGGCGCAGTTGAAGGTGAGAGGATACTTGGCAGCAGTAATTGCAACCTTGTTGAGGTCGAGGCATCGCTCTACCTCGGTGGCGTATGTGCGTGTCTTTGAGTCGTGATGTGAAGATAAGCGCGTTCCAGCCTTGTAAGTCTCGGTACCGCAGGTTCTATCCTTCTTACAGGATGGTTTTGAGAAGGGCCTAGCGGCCGCATCCTTGCGAATCCAGTTAGCAGCGCTGTTGTGTTATCGGGGAAAGGTGCAAGGAATGGCTTTGGGGACATATCCTGATGTTAAGAGGTTCCTACGAGTGGCGGTGCTCTTAGGCACCGCTGCTCTACATGGCAGCCTTATGTGGGACCTCAATTTAGTGTTAGAGGCGTTGGTACAGGAGATGTTTGAGCCTCTGAGTAAGGCTACGTTAAACACAACCTTGAGAGGAAGATCCTTTTGGTAGCTATTTGTTCGGCTCGGAGGATTTTGGAATTACAGGCGTTGTCCTGTAGGGAGCCTTTTTTGTCCTTTTATGACGAGAAGGTAGTTTTGAGGACCGTCCCGTCGTCCTTGCCTAAGGTAGTGTCGGCATTTCACGTAAATCAGTTGGTCTCTTTTGCCTGTTTTCAGGGAAGGCAGTAAGGATGAGTCCAAAGGACGGCTGCATTTTTTGGATGTGCGACGAGTGTTAAGGAAGTATTTGCAGAGAGTGGCTGTGTTCCACAAGACGGAGAGAGTGTTTTTGTCTTGTTTGGGGGGGGGGGGCCGAGGCAAGACCAAGTGGCTTCAGTCTTCCATGGCAAGATGGCTTAAGGAGGCTATTGCATCTGCGTATACTTTGAAGAACAGGGCGGTGCCGAAGGGACTCGGAGCTCATTCGACTAGGGCACAAGTAGCTTCCTGGACGGAGTTTAGTTTGGTGCCAGCAGTTGAGATTTGTAAGGCAGCGTCTTGGTTGTCGTTGAATTCCTTTGTTAAGCCTTACCGACTGGATGTTCAGGCAGAAAGGGATACTCGGTTTGGATCAGCGGTGCTTCAGGCTGGTCTGGCGGGTCTCTCCCGTTAAATTGTATACTGCTTACATCCCCAGAGGTTCGGGACTAGACTGGAGGGACGATAAGGAAGGTGAAATTAGACTTACCTGCTAATTGTTGTTCCTTGAGGAACTCCAGTCTAGTCCTGTATCCCTCCCTGGTGTTACTTTGTGGTCTGTGGCCTGAAGCGAAATAAGAGTTTGTCAGTGAGCTGCAGAGGCAGCTATAAAGGTGGCTGTCCGCTGGTGGGGAGGGAGGAATCAATTCTAGGTGATAATGGCTATTTAGGAGTCCTCGGGAGTGAGAGAGGGCATGCCTAAGCAGTACAGGGCATACAGATTGCCGGTTAGGTTTAGTAATAAAGGGTTGTTTTTATATAGTTGAACGTTTTTGTTTTTGTTTTTTTTTTAAAAAGGTTTAAATGACTACTTGTTCTGGTGAGTCTGCTTTGTCAGTAGGTTACTGAACCAAGGAGGCAGTTCCTGGGCTATTTATGCCGATGTCGTCATGAAGATGACATGCTCAGTCTCCAATGCTGCGGGAGGAGGTACTTAACCCAGAGGTTCAGGACTAGACTGGATTTCCTCAAGGAACAACAATTAGCAGGTAAGTCTAATTTCACCTTCGCTTTGATCCCACATGCCAGCAAAATTCTACTCAAGCTCATCCAGCAGAAACTACAACCATACCTGGAACGAGAACAGCTTGAAGTGCAAGCAGGGCTCAGGAAAGAGCGAAGAACAAGAGACATCAATGTGGATGTGAGATGGATCCTTGAAAAGACAAAAGAATACCAAAAGTATATCTCTGTGTTTTATTGACTACAGCAAGGCTTTTGACTGTGTAAACCATGAGAAGCTCTGGGCCATATTAAGAAGCATAGAAGCATGGGTATACTAAAACACCCGATCGTTCTCTTGCACAATCTGTACATTGATCAAGAAGCAACAGCTCAAATGGAACAAGGAGAAACAGAATGGTTTAAAATAAGCAAAGGTGTAAGATAAGGCTGCATACTTTCCCCCCTACCTGTTTAATTTATATGCAGAACAAATCAGAGAAGCAGGATTGTATGAAGACAGCAGAGGTGTGAAGATTGGTGGGAGACTCATCAACAACCTTTGCTATGCTGATAATACCACATTACTGGTTGAAAGTGAAGATGATCTAAAACATTTGCTTTTTCAAGATCAAGAAACATAGTCTTAAAATGGAACTGCACCTTAATGTAAAAAAGACAAAGATCATGACAACTGGCAAGATCAATAAGGTCATCGTTGTTGGAGTAGTAGTAGTAGTGGTCAACTTTAACCTGTTTGGATTAATAAAGAAATGTCAAGCAGTCAAGAAATCCAACGCATTGCTCTTGGCAGAATGGCTATGAAGGACCTAACTAAGATTCTCAAGAGCAGAGATGTCACTTTCCATATAAAGATTCAACTTGTACAAGCCATAGAATTTTCAATAACATCTTATGGATGCGAAAGTTGGACAGTGAAAAAGATAGAGAAGAAGAAAATCGATGCCTTTGAATTATGGTGCTGTCGAAGAATACTGTATATACCATGGACTGCCCGAAGAACAAACCGGTCAGTACTAGAGGTGATCAAACCAAAGCTGCTGTTAGAAGCTCAGATGACAAGACTTTGACTTTCATACTTTGGACACATCACACAAAGAGAGATCATTAGAGAGAGAGACCATGCTTGGCTTGTTTGAAGGTCAACGCAAAAGAGGAAGACCAGTAATGAGATGGTTGATACAATAACAGCAGCTATGGATGCCACTCTGTCAACAATGAGCCGCCTGACTGAAGACCGAATACACATAGCGATCCTCTGGATAGAAGTCAACACTGACTCAACAGCACTTAATAAAACAACAACAATTAGACTACAAATGTAGTAGAAATACAATGGCCGTCATCTTCTGGGCTTTAAGGGGGCACACGGTATTTTCATTTCAAGAAAAGGAAACATCTTGCATCATTGCTTCAGCTACAAACTTTAGGGGCCCGTTACTAAAGTGTGTTATGCAGTTTGCACATGATTTGTCAGTTACCGTGGGGGCATGAAAATTAACACACCACTTTTTGCACTAACTGCCAATCACACGTTAGGATGCCAAATAGGTGAAGAGTGAGTGTGGTGAACACATTGCAATTAGTGTGGGGGTATATATCACATGCTGTCAATGTTGCCAATAGCATGGGTTCACCTAACGCCACCTCAGTGGATGGAGTAAGTGCACCTGCATTAATAGCACTGTCCATTAGGGTATGCATCTATGCACTGTTGGGAATATATTGGCCATGTCCTTGACGGTTACCGTGGAGGTTTTGCATTTACTGCATTTTAGTTTTAGCATTAAATGCACATTTAGGTTTTTGCACTTAACACACTTTAGTAAAAGGGTCACTTAAATTGTAAGCCCTCCAGGGATAGAGAAATACTTGAATGTAGCTTGATTTGAACTACTGCTGGAAAAGGTGTAAGCAAATACAAAACTAAATGAATGATGTTTCATATGTTTTTTAATAGGTTTTACCTGGCACTCCTGACTGTAGATGTGTGTACCAGTAACTTTACTGGATAACCCAACTGTTATGCTGTAAATGTTACTTTATTATTCTAAGTTATAACAAAACATTTGAAGGATGTGAAAAGATCATTTGAGGGAAAAATCATACCTTCCTGGCACTGTTCCCTCTAAGCTGTGCGCGTGTGCGCGCGCACACACCTCGCCGAGCGAGCGCACATACTTTACAACAGAGCGCACAAAAATTACAGCTCCGATTCTGATAGAAAACAACACAGATGTCTTAAAATTTAAAAGTTATGACTGTAATTACTAGAAATTTCCTGCTTCATTTAGTAATCGTCTATTTTCACTTAATTTGATTAAAATCAATGTGGTGTACATACTGTATTCTGACGTGTAGTCAAATTTTAAAGTATATAACTCCGAGTGTCATGTGGCGCACAAAAATTTAACCTTCCTTCAAAAGCTGCACACAGCCTACAGAACATTAGAGGGAACATTGCTTCCTGGCCTTAGCAGTGCAAATATAGTGGGCCTTAAACCTTTCAAAGAGATGGTGCCTGAAACTGATCCCCAGACGTGCTGGTATTCAAAATGGCATCACTTGACCCCTAATGGTAAGTCTTGTGATGGTGGTACTACTACTACTAGCGGTCAGACTATTTCCCCCAGCACCTACCAGAGGTCTCCTTTATTTGATCAAATAAAGGAGACCTCTGGTAGGTGCTGGGGGAAGTATTTTTTTTTTGGGGGGGGGGTGGCTTCTGTCTAATATATCAGCTCCCATAAGAGGCTCTGTGGGAGCATTGGGCCATGCAATAGCTAAAAGCTGGATTAATTATACCATGAATAATGCAGCTTGCAAGTTTAAACACAAGCTGTGTTGTTCATTTTGTATAAGGTGCTTTGCACCTCATTATTATTTAGCTTATGTTTGACTTCTAAAGTGTGCATTAAAGGCAAGTAATGCATGATTTTGCCAGACGCGCTTTGGCAAAAACACGTTGTTATTTTAGTGTAAGTTAGTCGCTACCCGTTTTCTCAACATTCTCTCCTGTCTGACCAAAGAGGACTTGCTGTTTTGACTGAATTTCAAGGATGTGTAGAGGCATATATTGATTCTCCCCAATTTCAGGAAGCATCTTTTTATTCACTTTGGAAACTAATAATTACCTGGAAACAAGTAATTACAAGCTCTTCCAGTTGGTACTGTCCTTGGCTCCTAGGGTATTCACCAGATGTCTTTTGGTTGTGGTAGTCTACTTATACATGCAGGGCCTCTGTTTTCATCATGTTTCAGTGGTTGGCTTCTAAAAGCTTCATCGTTGGATGTGGATGCAATGTCATGTCCCTCAGAGATGCCACATCAATCCCTCAGCTTTTGACAGATCACCCTCCAATCTACAAAAATAATCTTGTTCGTAAGAGCTCTTTTAAAAATGAAGGAAGCGAAAGCTTTCCTTCCACAGGAAGACTGTAAAAGGTTGCATGGTGTGTTTTAGAAAGTCAGTATTCCCGGTGGTGTCGGCCAGAACCTACTTGTCAATGCTAGGACTTATATCCTCTGGTTCATGTGTTTCTGCTTGCCCCTCTCAAGATGGGGAAGCCTCGATGGAACTCATATTGCAATGGCATCTTCAAACTCCGCTTTTATTGTCCAAGGCTTCGAACCATGCTGCAATGGTGGTCTATCAAAACCAGTCTGCTTAAGGATGTTCCTTTTAAAAATATAATTGCTGTACTAGGTCAGACCCAAGGTCCGTCAAACTCAATATTCTGTTTCCAACAGAGGTCAATCCCGATCACAAGTACTTGGCAGGATCCAAAAAAGTAGCTAGATTCCATGCTACTTACCCCCAGGTATAAGCAGTGGCTTTCCCCAGGTCTACCTTAATAACAATCTATTGACCTTTTTCTCCAGGAAGTTGTCCAAACATTTTTTTAAACCCATCTATGCTAACTGCTGTACTACAACCTCCAATTGATGAGTTTCAAAGCTTTATTTATGCATTAAGTGAAAAATTATTATACCTGATTTGTTTTAAAGGTACCACTGATATTTCATGGCATGTCTCCTAGTCTTTGTACTTTCTGAAAGCGCAGTGTTTTTCAAGCTAGTACTAGTTGTACCCCCTAGCACTCTTGATTTTTCAGAATACCAACAATGAATCTGCATATGATAGCTTTGCAAGCACTGCCTCTATTGCATGCAAATTTGTTTCATGCATATTCATTGTGGATATCCTAAAAAAACAGACTGGCTATGGGGTCACCAGGAACAGTTTAAGGGACACTGGAGAGTGGAATGGATTACATAGCATTCATCCATACCTAATTTGTTTGTATTTTTGCAGGTGGTTAGTGCACTTCCAATCCTTTCCACCAGTTAACGTTTTTGCCTTGGTCTCAAGTCTCACCTTAGCCACGCATGCGTTGATGACACCATAGGAAGTGGTCATCAATCATACCCTCTCCTGCCTGTCCACCACCCCTTTTGATGACATCACAGGAAGTTGTCATCGACCATGCCCCCAAACATAGAAATGCCCATACCACAACCACTTTGATGACATATCCAAGATGGCTGCCAATCCACCATGTGGACACTCACATGGACTCCAAGCAGCCATCTTGGTGATGTCACAGGAAGTAGTCATCAAGATGGTTGCTCACGGCACAGGAGTCATCTTTGGTACTACGTCATTAAGCTAGCTGCTTCCATACCCACCACCAGAAGAATGCATGCACAGTTTTTATTGTCGCAGAAAGACAGGATTGTAGTAATAATGCATATGCTCTGTGTCTGGCACGCACATTCATGCTTAGGGCAGATAGCAGAAACAGATATCCAACTAGTCCCCTGCGTTCTCTTCTCACTACCATCTGGTTTATTCTCTGAAAATCAAAGCCGGTCCATGAAATTGCAGCATTTGTCAGCCCTCTCGGTTTGTCTGTGTAAAAAAAAAAAAATCGGAGGCAGTCCTGCAGTTATTTATTCCTGTCTAAGTCATTCTGCATTTCCCCCAGATAATGATGTAGGGTCATCTGTAGTCTGCACTGCATCTCACACATTGTCTAACCATGCCAGCCTGGGATGTTACACTCACAGCACACAGACACATAACTGAATCTTATTGAAAGACAAAGCACAAGTGAGGTCTGAAATTCTTTTCAAAAATCTCAGCATCTTTCTTTGGAACAGAAAACAGCTTGCACCTTGCTGAATTTCACAGAAACAGATAACAGCCTTATTCCTGAGATGTTTTAGTCACTCCCACTAGCCCACATCCCTCCACCTCAGTCTCTGTGCCTGTTGGGACCCGCTTCCTCCCCTTTCTGCTCACTGGACTGTGCTGGGTAGTTGATGCCTATAGCTACTGAAAGCTTCTGTTTCACAGATGAAAACAAATCTGGTGTCAAACTAATAATTCCATATCGTTCTGATAGACAAGTCCAAACAAGTGGGTTTGTTCCCCTACCAGCAGATTAGTGGAGGCAAAGAACCAATGAACATCTCAGGTTTCAATGACATCACTCCTATACCTCTATTCGCCCCACAAAATTATTCAAGGTTGTTAAAGCACAAGAGGATTGTGATAAATTGGAAGACAGGGTGTCCAAATGACAAATGAAATTTAACGTGGAAAAGTGCAAAGTTATGCACATAGGAAAGAACAACACAAACTATGGTTACACGATGCAAGGTACCACCTTAGAAACCACCACCCAGAAAAAAGATTTAGGCGTCATCGTGGATAATATGTTGAAACCCTATGCCCAGTGTGCAGCAGCAGCCAAGAAAGCACATAGAATGCTAGGAATCTTAAGGAAAGAAATGGCGAGTAAAACCAAGGATGATATTATGCCTTTGTATCGTTCCGTGGTGCGACTGCATCTTGAATATTATGTGCAGTTCTGGTCACCATATCTTAAAAAGGATATAGCAGAATTAGAAAAGATACAGAGAAGAGACAAAATTGCTAAAGAGGATGGAAAGAGACCCCTGTGAGGAGAGGCTTAAAAGGTTGGGGCACTTCAACTTGGTAAGAGACAATTGAGGCGGGATATGATAGAGGTCTATAAACTGATGAATGGAATGGAACGAGTAAATATAGATCAGTTGTTTACGCCAATAAAAAGTAGAAAGACTAGGGAACATGCAATGAAGCTACAATGTAACTTATTTAAGACTAATAAGAGAAAAAAATAATTTTTTACTCGACGCATAAACTCTGGAATTTGTTACCGGAGAATGTAGTAAAAGCTGTTAATGTAAAAAAATGCAATGTGTGCCTTTGAGTCAGTCCTGACTCCTGGCGACCCAGAAGCTCCTGGGTTTTCTTGGCAGTATCACTGGAAGTAGATTGCCAGGCCTTTCTTCCAAGGCAATGGAGGGTTAAGTGACTTGCCCAAGGCCACAAGGAACTGCTAGTGGGAATCGAACCCTGATTGCTTGGTTACCAAGCCAGTGCTCTAACCACTAGGCTAGTCCTCCACTCCCTGTAGGCTGTTAATGTAGTTGGGCTTATAAAAGGTTTGGAGAAGTTCCCAGAGGAAAGGTCCATAAACCATTATTAAAGAGGACTGGGAAATCCGCTGCTTACACTGGGACAAGCATTGTGGAACCTATGTGCCTTTTTGGAACCTGCCAGGTACTTGTGACTTGGATTAGCCACTTTTGGAAACAGGATACTGGGCTTGATGAACCTTGGTCTGACTCGGTATGGCATTTCTTATGTTCTTATATTCAAAGCCAATAGGGTCCCTTCAGTATTTCTTTGTCTCCAGCAGATGGTGGATGGATTTTTCTTTTCTCTGAAGAAACTCTTAAGATTGAGAGGAAAAGATTTGATTAAATGCTTATGAACAACCACCTTGAGGGTGATTCTTTCACTTTAGTGTGACGTGGGAGGCTCCACTAGACTTGTGGTCTTTTTGGGTAGCCATAGGAGGAGGGAAGATTGGTTCAGCTCCACGCTGTTATCTGATAAGAGCCTGTTGAACAGCCAGATATTAGAAGGATTTGGAAGAGTGCAGAAGCCTCACACAACCTCGGCGCCCTCTCCCTCCTCCTCTGTACCCCTGCTCTCTTCTGAAGATCACAGAAGGCTCTGAGGAATCTGCCTGCCAGCCACCTTAAATGCAGTGCTGCAAAGCCAGCCAAACAATTTCAGGGGAATAGAGCTGACCCCGGCAAGGATTCTCTGCCCAGGGCTCTAAGAGGTTGAGTACCAAGGGTTAACCTCGTCATTGTCTTTGCCCCTCCCATCCTGCCCGATTCAGTCTTTCTGGGATGCAATTTGGGGTGGACTGCTGGTGACCGTTGGCATGGTGTGAGGGTTTCCTGCCATTTTTACCTGTTGTGCGCCTACTGGTCACATGATCTTAGTATGTTATGCCCAAGTGGCTCCAACCTGCACCCCTTCCCTAGCGCCTGTAACGCTCGTTACAATAAAAGCTTAGTTAATGCGTGCCGCCTTACTGCTGCAGCCTTAGTATGCGCTGTTCAGATACTTTCTTTAACTCTCTCTGTCTTCTTCCAGAAAGTGTTGTTTGACCTGTGGCAAATGAAGTGTCTCATCTCTGGTTTCTGTACTATGCTCTTTTTGTATGGCAGCTTCTGAGTCATCCCTGGAGGGTCTGCTCCCCCTCTCTCAGCCAGTGGATGCAGCTAGTCTGGCCTTGCCTGCTTCAGGGTGGGAAGTGACAGATGGTGCTATGGGTAATGGATGTCCAGCCATCCAGAAGATACATGACCTTGTTGTGAGCCACTTATCATCCTCTAAGGGGTCTGTGGTGGCTGTGTCCCCTGGTGATGGGGGGGGGGGGGGGGCGTTTCCGAGAGGAGAGCTTCTGAACTCTGGATTGTCCTCCTGGAATTCTTTTCCTTTTTGCAGCAGGCTTGGTCCTTCTGGTGTGAAAATTCAGATCTGCGGCCCCTGGGTGCCCTCAGACGCAGTCTCGTGCGGGCAGGTTGAGAGTGAAAGCCCTGTTCAATTACCTTTGGCTTAGCATCCCCGGCGAGAGGCACCCCCTGGAGATGGGGAACAGCTGGGGGCTGTCCAGCATTTTACTGTAACTATGGCTCAACCTCAGATGGCTCAGTACCGGGCTCTGATGTGGATGAAGAAGTATTCTCGCCTTCAGAAGATTGTGAAGAGGCTGGAGTGATCTGCCTATTCTGGAAGGAGGAGCTGGTGGCGCTGATTGCCAGAGTCTCATCCGCCTTGAACTTAACAGATGGTTCTGGGATAGGGCATGAGCTGAAGGTGTGGAAATCCACTACTGTCTTCCTGTTCCTAGATTTGATCAAGGATATGATCTGGTCGGAGTGGGATTCTTCCCAACTCCCTGCCTTAAGGGTTAAGGCTGTGTAAGAACATAAACGCCATACTGGGTCAGATCAAGGTCCATCAAGCCCAGTATCCTGTTTCCAACAGTAGCCAATCCAGGTCACAAGTATCTGGCAGGTTCCCAAAAAGGCACACATGTTCCACAATGCTTGTCCCATGATAAGCAATAGATTTTTGGTCCTCTTTAATAATGGTTTATAGACCTTTCCTCCAAAGACTTGTCCAAACCTTTTTTAAACCCAGCTACATTAACAGCTTTTACTACATCCTCCGGCAACAAATTCCAGAGTTTGATTGCGAATTGAGTGAAAAAAATATTTTCTCCTATTAGTCTTAAATGGGTTACATTGAAGCTTCATTGCGTGTCCCCTAGTTTTTCTACTTTTTGATGGCATAAACAACCTATCTGTTTACCTGTTCTACTCCATTCATCAATTTATAGATCTCTATCAGATCTCCTCTCTCTCAGAGGAGGAGTGCATTGGTTTGGCATTCCCAACATGGATGCGCAGGTCACGGCGGTTACCAGACGGATCACCATTCCTGTGGAAGGCGGATCAGCCTTAAAGGATTTTTTTTGGACCGTAAGGTGGATTCGTTATTGAGGAGCCATTTTGCCATGACGGCTGCTATTCTGTAGCTGTCAGTATGCTCTAGCCTGACATCTCAGGCCCTGCTCCAACAGTCTCTTCTGCCGGGTGATACTTACTCTATTTTGGAGTTAGCTACAGCCTTCCTTTCTGATGCCATGTGAGTTTGGTGGCTAGGGATGGTGGCCTGACGTCATAGCATTGAATTTGGCTCCAGCACTGGGCAGCAGATACATCCTTCAAGGACTAATTGGCTTTTAAGGGGAAGCTTCTCTTTTGGATCTGCTGAAGGACCTAGGTGAGACAAAATCTTACAGCCTTCCAGAAGACAGGTCCAAGAGGCCTGTGAAGCAGGCTGGTGCCCTTTTCTCATCAGCCTCCGCCCATCCACTGAGAGCATATCGGCTGGATCCCTTGGTTTTCGGGATTTTCGTTTTCCAGGTCCGTAACATTTCTTTCTCTCTGCTTCTGGGCTTCGTGCTTATTCTCAGTCCTTTCAGGGAAAGTGTGGGTCCAGGGACTCTGTCCCCTCTAGAGGAGGCCTCTCTCAGACTGCGCAGTAAAGGATTTTGGGACCATTCCCTGGTTCCTCCGGTTGGAGGTGGTTTCACCTTTTTCTTTCAGGAATGGACCCGGGTTACCAAGAATCGCTAGGTACTAGACACCATTCAGTTCGTCTGATACCTTTGTCATTTCCCCTTGTGGATCTGCGATCAAAAGTGCCACAGTGCGGACCACTTTGTACAGGTTGTTGTGCCTGAAGGTGGTGGTGCCCATCCCCCTGCCCCCCAGACTTGCGGGGCAAGAGAAGATACCCCCATCTATTTCGTGGTGCCTTAAAAGGGTGGTTCCTTCTGGCCCATTCTGGACCTTAAGGATGTCAACAAGCACTTGCACATCCTGCGCTTCTGGATGGAAAGCCTTGCTCTCTGTGATTCAAACAGTGCACCGAGGGGAGTTTTTGGCTTCTCTGGATCTGTCCGAGGCATTTTTTTTTTTTTTCCTATCCTGATCTGGAGGGATCAGTAAATGTATCTGTTTTGCCAGGCTTGGCTCTCGCTATCAGTTTGCTGCTCTCCCTTTTGGGCTATCCACCGCTCCAAGGACATTCTCTAAGGTCATGGTGGTGGCGGCTGTGGCATTGCATGCTGAGGGATCTGTGTCCATCCATATCTAGTCGACTGGCTCATACGGGTCCATTCCCTTTCAGAGGCATCTCGGATGGAGTCCCGAGTGGTGTCCTTTTTAGAAAGCCTCAGCTGAGTGATCAATTGGGAAAAGAGCTAGCTGTTGCCCTCCCAGTCCCTAGAGTTGTTGGGAGCATGTTTCAACACTCGAGTGGTCAGAGTTTTCCTGCCAGAGGAGAAGGTCAAAAGGCTGTTGAACTGCCTGGCGCTGTTCTGTGTGCAGCCGGCTCCTTGAATTTGGGATTTTCTTTAGCTCCCTGGATTGATTGCAGCGACCATAGAGATTGTGCTGTGGGCGCGTGCTCACATGTGGCCTCTCCAGCAGTCCATGCTGATTAGGTGGTCCCCGCGTTCTCGGGAGTTCGAGCATAGCCTCCCGCTCCCGATGATGGTGAAGTCAAACCTGCAGTGGTGGCAGCAGCCCTGTCATCTGAGGAAGGGTGTGTCCCTGGATGATTTCTCCTTGATCCTGCTGACAACATATACCAGTTTCTCTGACTGGGGAGCCCATTGCCAAAACCGTCCAGCCCAGGGCCATTGGAACTGCGGAGAAGTGGTATGGGCCATCAACTTCCTTGAGGCGAGGGCCATCAGGTTCGCTCTTCTGCGTTTCCGGCTCCTGATCGAGGGCAGGCTGGTTTGAGTTTTTGGACAACGCCACAGCAGTGGCTTATGTCAATCAGTAAGGTGGCAGGAGGAGTGCCGGGGTAGCTCTGGAGGTGACTCTCCTGTTTGCTTGGACAGAGAAGAACCTCCTAGCCTTGTCGGTTCAGCACATTGCTGGAGTGTATAATGTGGAAGCTGACTTCCTTAGTCATCACTCTCTGGATCCTGAAGAGTGGGAGTTGAGTCAGGAGCCGTTTCAGTTGATTCTGCACTGTTGGGTTCATCCCGAAATGGATGTGATGGCGACCCACTCCAGTGCCAAAGTTTGACTCTTCTTCAGTCACATGGAGACGGGGTCCAAGGGTGTCGGCACCCTGACCCAGCCTTGGCCAAGTCAGCACTTGCTGTATGTGTTTCCTCTCGGGCCCCTGGTGGGGCATGTAATTCAATGTATAGAATGCCACCTGGGCAGGATTGTTCTGGTGGCACCGGATTGGCCGAAGAGAGCATGCATTGGAGACCTGATGCGGCTCCTGCAGGCACCTCTTCGGTTGCCTTCATCTCGGGGCCTATTGCGGTAGGGATCAATCGTCCTGGAGGATTCCGTTCCCTTCTCGCTTACGGCTTGGCTCTTGAAAGGAGACGGCTAGTGGTAATGGTATCGTCTCTGTTGGCCCTTCTCCAGGCCATCCTGTAGAAAGGCCATTTTCCCTTAGTTCCTTGAAGGTTCAGGGGCAGCTTTGGCCTGTTTTCCGAGGTCCGGTAGCTGGTAAGTCCTCTAGCCTTGCACCTGGACATATCATGCTTTCTCCAGGGGGTTCAATGTTTTTGACCCCTTTCTGGGATCTGGGTCTGGTGCTCAGGGCCCTAATGGTGGTGCCCTTTAAGCCATTGAAGCATGCTACTTTGAAGGATTTGACACTCAAGACTGTCATCTTAGTCCACATTTTGTTCCACAAGACAGATTTCCGAGCTGCAGTCCCTGTCTTGCCGAGATCTTTGTCCTTTTCTAAGGAGGTTGTCTCCATTCAACCTGTGCCTTCCTCCTTGCTTAAGGTGATTTCTGCCTTTCATGTGAACTAGGTGGTTTGCCTGCCTTCCTTCTCCAAAGACCAGGGGCAGGAAGGTAAGGATCCTTTGCCTTGTGGATGTCCAGAGGGTGATTTTTCCCGTACTTTGAGATTATGAATTCCTTTCGTAAGTCCGTCCATCTTTCTGTGCTGTTTGCTGGCCTGTGCAAGGGTGACATGGCAGCCAAGTTGACTTTGGGGTGCGGGATTACACCAAGGCAATGGCCTCATTATCTGTTGTGGAACCAGTCGGTTCTGGAGCTTTTGCGTGCCCATTCTGCCTGAGCACAAGTGTCCTCGTGGGTGGAGCAGAGCTCACTGGCCCCTGCAGACATTTGTTGGGCAGCAACATGGGACATCCCCTTTCCACTTTTGTTAAGCATTACCACTTGAATTTCCACATGGGGTGGACTCTGCCTTTTGGCTCAGGGGTTTCGCGAGCTGCTGTGTCTTCTTCCCAGCCCAGTGGAGTTGTATCTTTTGGCACATACTGATCTAGCAAGATGATATGGAAGGTTACATTTTACTTACCAGTTAATGTCCTTTCCTCGAGTCCTGTTTAAACCGGTCCAGGACCTGCCCCTGAAACTGTATTTGCTCTCTTCTTCTGCTGCGGCACCCTTGGGTCTACTGTGATTTTTGTACTTGGCTCTACAGATTCATCTTTTACTGGCAGCTTCTGTTTATGCTTTCCTGTATATAATTCTCTACTGTTAATTACTCATCGTTGCCCACAATTGAGGTTGTGTGAGGCTTACCATGTTTGTTCCACATGCTTTGGGATGAATACTGAAGGGACCTTTTGGGGGCTAAGGCGAATAGAGGCATAGGAGTGATGTCATTGAAACCTGGGCTTTTCATTAATTGTTTGTCTCCACCAGACTGCTGGTAGGGGAACACAACCCACTTGCCTGGACTAGTCTAGCAGGACTCAAGGAAAGGACATTGACAGGTAAGTAAAATGTCACCATCTTTGTTTGATCTGAGTTCATTGGAACATTTGCATGTGTTATAAAAAGTAAAGAATATATATGCTGCAAAATGCGTGTGTCCCACAGCACCCTCCCCTTCAGACACAGAACAGTGCCTGCTTGTGGGGAAAAAACTGACAAAAATTGAGTTTTGTGAATACAGTGAATCTTCTGCAGCTTAGTTGAGTTTATTTGGAACGTTTTGCTAGCATTTCTTTGTGGCAGGACCTCACCCATCATTGTGTTCAAAACATTTTGTTTCAACATTTATGTGTGCGCTTTATAAATAGAAGCACAGACCTTTCCTGACAGATATGGAAATTGTAATCCCACCGGGGGAAAAACCTGGGCATGTCGATCAAATACCATTATAGGAAACAAGATGGTGGCCTCTGTATGGAGTGGAGTGACAGGAAGTATGTCACAGGAAACAAGATAGTGATCTTCATATGGAGAGCCCTGCCGGAAAGAAATAGGCTACCTTGGGTGATTATTTAGGTGAACAAGCAAGCAGAATCCCTGAAGATTGCATAACATGGAGTTTGTGTTGCTGGGGGCAAAAAATGTACAGCTGTAGGTCGACTGATGGACTGACCTCACTTGAAAGTAAATAGACTCTATGTTTGCTGTATGAGAGAGGTCTCCCCAGCAGCCATGTACAAGAAATGGCTAAGAAGAATTTAGAAGGGAGTTTAGGTGCTGTGACTCTCCTTTTCAATGCCTCCAGAAAACAGAATAAGATCCTCAAGAGAAAATAAATAAAGGAATGGTTTAGCAGGCAAGATGCTTATACGTTTATACTGACTCGTCTGCATTAGTTTTCAAAGAAACAAAATGATTAGTCTCAGATGTGGATGAGTGGTAGCAAACGGACTTAGGTCTGGCAGCCTTGTCTGGGTATTAGGATGGATATGAATACATACTAATTATTGACATCTTATCGAAATATGCTTGAGCCATGAGTCTAAAAAGCAAAAACTGGTCGCAATATGGCTGATGCTTTTGAAAAATATTTAAACTAGGTCATGTGACTAAAAACTTCTTACTCTTGCCTGTATGTATGTGTGTATAATTTATTTTTTTAACAGGCCTCTGCAGACATTTTTGTAAAGCAGAGGAATCTACAATTTCATGACCAACAGAGTCTTAAAAGCAGCCATCGTGGAGAGGTTTAACTGGACCTTAAAGTCTAAATGTGGCGGTACTTCACATCTCACAATATGTTTTTGCTATCTGGATGTATTATCCTACCTTTGCAGCTATAATTGTAGTTTGTATAGAATTATAATAGGCAGACCGGTCAAGGAGACGTCTTGAGTTCTCTACAGATCTGTAAAGAAGGGTCAAAGTAAGGACCAGACAAAAAATCTTTTTGAAAAAGATGAACACATTTGACAAACTGTCAAACAAAATGTAGATTACAAAAGGGGTGTGAGAGAACCTAGACCAATGAGATATTTATAATAATGGATGTGTTAAATAGGGACTGGAAAACAGTCCATAAGATGTAAGAGTACCACAGGGCTGCCATGGAAAATTCCTCTTACCTCCAAATAACTTATCACCCTTGATCTAGATAGGGTATATCCTATCAAAAAAGATTTTAGAACTAAAAAGGAAGAGGGAGTGACAAAGTGTCTAGTAAATTGGAGTGTGGTACTTGATAAATGTAACAGTTGGCTATTGGCCTCCAAGACCCAAGATATCTAAGGCAACGTTTGATAAGAGAAAAGGAATGAGGAAGGGTTCTAGATAACTATGCCTAGCAACATCTCTGTGGGGATATTCCTGCAAAACACTAGCTCTGATTTTACAGTATAATTAGTAAAGCCCCTGGATCTACAAGGACAGTGGGACAAACATTTGGGGGAAATACAATATCCACACATGTAGGACAATATCACAAAAGACAAACCTTATACCGTTATGGTGAACGGTATACCGGAAGAAAAATTTATACTACGGAGATGCTACTATCCAATCGTTAAAGCTTTAGTGGAGAGTATGAGCGAGGACAACAGAGTTCCACTATACCATGTAACCCCTACAACTAATCTGTTTTTCCAAGAGAAACTACTCACCAGTGGGTAGATGGCATTTTACTTCGGGTCAACATGATCTTGACATCTGTTTCTAATGAGTGGGGATGCTGAAGAACACTACGGAAACCAGATCCAGTTTAACTCGCTGTTTGTTAAGAGTCTGAAAGTGTTGCCGGGGGTTAGGTTGACACATATGGAGAGGAATGGCTAGCAGAAAAAAGGAGGTGATAATGCCTCTATATGTCTTTGGTGCGACCTCATTTGGAGTATAGTGTGCAATTCTGGAGACCGCACCTTCAAAAGGATGTGAACAGGATGGAGTCGGTGCAGAGGGTGGCTACTAAAATGATTAGTGGTCTTCATTATAAAGCATATGAGGACAGACTGAAGGATCTTAATATGTACACCTTAGAGGAAAGGCGGGATAGAGGTGATATGATTGAGATGTTTAAATACCTCCGTGGCATAAATGTTCAGGGAGAGAGCCTCTTTCAATTGATAGCAAGTTCTGCTATGAAGGGATATGGGATGAGGGTAAAGGGAGATAAATTCAGGAGTGATATGCGGAAATATTTCTTTACGGAAAGAGTAGTGGATCCGTGGAATAGTCTCCCAGTGGAGGTGGTAGAGATGAGGACAGTAAATTAATTCAAAAAAGCATGGGACAAACACACAGGATCTCTAAAGGTAAAAAGGGGACTGTTGTAGTTGTTGATATGGAAGGACAGACTAGATAGGCCATGTGGTCTCTTTCTGTCGTCATGTATCTGTTTCTATCACATGTGGAAGTGCAGCTGAAGGTGCATGTCAAGTACACCATAGATTGCTTGGGGTTGAAGGTGTTTAGTTTACCCACCAGAACTCGCATTATTAAGTAGGAAAACCTTTTTTGGACAGTTTCCCAAAGTCATCATCCTGTGCTTTGTGGCTGATGCTTTCAGCAGCTCTCACAGTAAAATCCCTTTAATATTTTAATATTGATAATCAACTTTGACACTGTGCGTGGATGGCAAACAGGTTCTGGGATAATCTCTTCAACTGGACATTCAGCTTGGTAACTGCATGAGAGAATACATGCAGCTGGTACAGGTGACCGGCAAACATCTAAGACAGCACGTTGCTGATCAACTGTCAAGAGTTTTACAGAGACTACACCTTAACTGGCTTTTGACCTGCCACCCAATCCAGGGGTATGTGGATCACTACTCAAACCTGGTAATTTGTGCTCAGAAAACTGTTTTGCCAAAGCTTTGCCCCAGATGGTGAATATGATTGTATACGACATATTTGACCATGTGATAGAAATCAATCAATGAAGGAGCATCCTGTTTGACTATGTTTTATTTTCTTTATTTTATTTTTATTTAACAGGTGTGTTTTTTTTATACCGCTTTATCATTTCAATCAAAGCGGTTTACATTGTAACTTAAACTTGGTAAGAGAATGGCCATTCTCAATATGTGAAAATGAACACTGGGCAAATCTGTTGAAAGAGAACCTGCACATTGCAGAATCATTTTTAGATATTTTACCCCATGACTGGTTACTGGTGCACAAATGTGGAGACCACCGGGATTAGTGGTGAATACCCACTCTTATGACTTACCCATTGAACACTGAAAACTGGTTAGCCATCTACCTGACTCTCAGTTGGAGAGGTTTTTGATTCCTGTGGCCATCACCTCTGACAGTTTCATGTTTCCTAACAGTATTATGGATGTATTAAAGAAGCATTATGGAACTATCGTGTACCACAAAAGGCAGGTACAGCATTCTATGTCTACTGCTTGTGGCTACTGTTGTGTGTTTCTTACATCACTGTTATAAAGACATGTTTTTTGAACATATTTTAAATCCTATTCTGAAGACCCTGTGAAAATGATGAAATGGTGTTGAATTTTGTATATATAAATAAATACCAAAGTGCCAAAGATCTTTCCCAGGCCTGTTTCATAACCTACAGAGGTTCACTTCCTATAAAGCCTGCTGAGCTGTATCGAAATAAAGTGTGTTTTGAAAAGGAATCATGAGCCTGTCTTTTGTCTGTTTTAAAATTGATGTATTCTTTTGTTTTGTGTTTAAACAAATTTATACATTCAGCCAACAGCATATTTTTATTTTATTTATTTATAAAGTTTACAAGAAATCAAGCAACAACGCTTGAGCAGAAAAGATACAAACTTGCAAAACAGTTCATAAGAAATATGTTCAAAAATCAAAATATAGCAAGAGCACCAATAGTCCCCAAATGGAGGGAGACGGCTTACATAAATAAATCCACTGAGGGCAGGATATCCCACAGTGATATGAAGGAAAACATTATCCACATAATAGAAGGTGGCAAGGGGCCGGGAACATCCTAATCAATAGATGAGAACCCGCTTAAGAAGGTGAAGATGTTACAGTATGAGTACTAATAAAGGACAACTCTCCAGGCTGAAAGAAAACATATTTCTGTGAATTGAAAACAGCATATTTTAAAAACAGGAAGGGCTAAGTTTTTCATGGATTTTGCAAGTAACAAGGGCTTCTACTTTTTGGCAGGTTTTTTTCAATTTTCACAAGTGTAGTGAATATACGGCCATCATAGTGTTCTCCTTTAAGAGATGACAACAGGTTTCTGCTGCTCATATTGCCAACCACCATGGCAGGCATATCTAGTTCAACTGAGGTTTGCATGAATTCCTCCCAACCTCTGGATTTCCTCTGCTGGGAAAAGAACCTGGGTCTGTGTAATCCCATGAAACAGTTCCAGTAGGTTAGAGCTGCTAATGGGGTGCCTCTTGTATACACACATCCATGCATGCCACATCCTTGTGCTCGGAGAGCTTATCGAGCAACACTTCTGTGTTTTTCTTATGACGCATGCCGATTTTTCCTTTTAGATCTCTTGAAGAACCAGGTTGGTCAGGCCAGGGTTATCTAGCAGTGCTGTTGTCAGATACAGGTTTATTTTTTCTCGTTCCATTTTGCCCTGTCTGGTAAGTAAGAGGTACTGCTATAAGACAGCGAAATAAACATTTGGCTTCTTTATAGATGATTAGGCTGAAGCTTTGAAAAATATCATTCATTTCATCATCTAGTCTTTGAACGGCATAGTTTTTAATATTTTCTGGGGGTCTAGAAGGACTTCTGAAGCAATAGAGTTGTTGACCTAGGGCCAACATCTTTTCAGCATACTGCATTGCCTAATAGGCTCGTAAGCAAAGGCAAGGCAAAACTTAACAGGGGTCTAATAAAATCCCCAGACGGTGTCACTAGCTTCTTTCTTTTAAGAGAAACCCTTTTGTCCCCAAGACTACTGTGTGCATTTGTCTTTTAAGGATGCTTAACAGATATTGTGATAAGGGTATGTTACTTTTCAGATGTTTAGTGTAATCTCAGCTGTGATTGCTATTAAATCATAAAAAGTAGTGCCAAGGATTGTCTTTCCCTGCTGTGGTGTGGCCTGAACTAAAATTTTTAAAGTGCCAGGTTCTGCTTCAAACAGTTAGACATGTTGTCTGTGGTGCTGCAGTTCATATGTGTGTGTGTGGGAGGGGGGGGGAGGGATAGTCATTTCTTCAGTTTTTCTCACATTTATATAACCATCAAGGCAGGGGAAAGATATCTGTCCTCAATCTTTAAACCTTTGGTGGCAAAGCATTCAAATCTACTACAAGATAACTGAATGGTTTTCTGGTGGCATCTTTGAAGGCCTTGAGAAAGAAGCGTAGCTTACTAGAGTACATTTGTCTCCAGGCTTTTTAAAAAGCACCATATATTTGGTATTTAAAATGATCATGTATGCGACGGACAGGCATGATTAAGCGGTGCAGGCTGTTGTATGCAGTGAAAGCGGAAAGCTAAGGGGGCTAAGCAGCCCTCTCTGGCCCCTTTGACTTCAACGCCGTTAACTGTGCAGGTCTCCAGACCCTTGGTTTCCTTTTTTCTTTCTCCTACCGTGGCAACCAGTCTTTTCTGGGGATGATAGCCCACCCTTTGCAATCGGAGCTGGAGACCTTGGCGTCTGCTTTGGGTGGAATCTTTCTCACCAGGCTCTGGGTATATCCCGAAGATTTCCTGCTGGCAAGAGGTCCCTGGGTCGGCAATGCAGGAGGAGTCTTTCACGTTGGGACTCAGCCTGCCAGCAGGGGCTGGACCTGGGTCCTGGATTGGCCGGAGACGCTCTCCCGGAACAGCTGTAGAGGGCAGAAGCTTCGGGACGATGGCAGAAGGACAGGTTAGCGGTTTGGGCTGCTTTCAGTGTTCCAGACCTGGTGCAGAGCAGAATGAAGGCTGTGCCTGCAGTGGGAGGGGGGGGGGGTGTCTCCCCATCTTCCTCCTTGGTGCCCCCGGAGGTCATAACGCTTGAGCCTATATGGTCTGCAATCATGCAACTCAGGGAGGGCCTTGTGCTGCAGATATCCAGCTTGTCTACTCAAGTGTTGAATAATTCCCCTGCTATTCAACAGAATGTGACTAAGATACTTTCTTTCCAAATGGCTGCCTCTGATTTACAATCTAAGGCGACAGTACTGGAGGGATATGCTGATGCCTTCAGGAAGGACACCACCGCAATGAGAGCTATGTTGGAAAACACAACTAGAGCTGTAAATTTACATTTGGTAAATTTTTCCCAAAACAATGACTTGTGTCTGCAAGGGACATGTTTTATTCTTACTTAATAGAGATGCTGGGTATTCCTTCTGAATCACATCCTCCTATTGTAAAGATGTATTATCTACCTACTGGTAAAAAAGAAGGTGCTAGGATTGTGGCTGGCTTGCCACATGTTGATGCCTTGAATGTATCTGCTTTGCTAGAATCATCACAGGAAGAATCTGTAGTCCCTTCTACTTTGTTGATAACTTTGGCACTATTATCTGACATGGAGTTGTTCAAGGGTCTAACTGTTCGCATGTTTCTTGACCTTTTAAAGGACACCCAGCAAATGAGACAGGAGTTTCTCTTACTCCATTGTGGGGTCCAGCAGCTAGGGGGGACTCCTTTTTTTTTTTTCCTTAAATATCCATGTAAATGTCTGATAAAGTATCAGACTGTGTCATATATGTTTTATGAGTCCTCCCAGCTGGTGGCCTTCATTTCTGCTCATTGTTCTGAGGTTTCGGGAGCTTTACTTTCTGCCTTTATATGAGCATAATTGAGAGCTGGTTGTTGAACCTATTCTTGATTTATTTTCTGTTCTATGTGCTTTAGTTTTAGTTTCCTTTCCTGGGTCCACTCTGTGTAGAGTAGGCTGGGCTAATTGACTAGTTAAAGGATTTTTCTGTTTTTGTCTTTTGAATTGTTATTTTCGTTGCCTCGCTCAATTTCTGTTCAAGAATATATTCTTGAGTGTTTTATTGAAAAATTCATAAACATATAAAAAAAAACGATCATGCAACTCGTTCTGCCTTGTTAGCAAATGTTCTGGATGATATAGATAATGCTCAAGTTTCTGTGGTGTATGTATTTGGTAAAAGCGTTCTCAAGTTCATCATTTTTTACAAGCAGGCTTTATTAAATCATCTGTGATGACTTTGCTTACTTTATTGAATGGAAAGAGGCAATCATTGTTAAACATATCCATTAAGGAATCCATAAAGTGTATAAAAGAATGACGACTTGGCATTTCATTATACAAAAGTTGCCAGCCACTGTAACGGCACATGATGTGATCGGTTGTAACAGTGAATGGTACAATCTGTGTGTTCGAGCAAGTTTGTAAAAAAAAAAAAAAAAAAAAAAAAACTTTAACCACTATTAGAAGGGCCATCCATAATGGGGATGACTTCCTGTGGCACCATCAAGATGGCGGCTGGGGGATCCATGTGGGTGCTCGCATGTTGCATCAGTGGTCATTTTGAATACATCATCAAAGTGGGTGTTTCTATGATGTTTGGCAGCATTGCTGATATCATCATGTGACATCATATGGGGTGAGGACATGGTCAGCGACCACTTTTGGTGATGTAATCCGAAAGGGGCAGAAAGTGGGCGGGAGTGGCTGTGGCTAAGGCAGGACTACAGATCAATACGAATATTGATTAGGTGAGATGTTCTGGATGTCCATCAATAGGTTTTCCATCCTGGTTATGGAAATGAACCCCTGCTTTTATGTATTGTTGCACAGTTTGGACACAAACACCGTTTTTTTTTTTTATGTTGTTCATAGATATTTCCACAGCCTTTGATACAATTTCTCATGATATTCTTTTGGATCATTTGGCCTCCTTAGGTATTGGAGGTACTGTTTGGCAGTGCTTTTGAATAATTTTTAGTGTCAGATGTGGCAGGTAAAGTTTGAGGACAGCTTGGACTGTACTTTTTACATCTATCTTAGCCCTATTCAAACGGTATGTCGTCATATTTTAATAGTATGTTCAAAGGTATACAGCAACAACAAAAAAATGTCTGTGTCAACTTAAACATAGTAATTTCTGAGGAAAAAACAAAATATGACCTGGACAGGATTAGTGGCACAACCCTTGGCAGTGATGACAGCCTCCAAACATTTCTTGTAGTCATCACAGATTTCATCCCTTTCCAAAGGTTCTCAATTCGATTGAGATCAGGCTCATTGCTGGCCAGTTGAAAACAGTCCATGTTTTCCTTTTTAACCATTTTTTTTTGTACTTTTTGATGTATGTTTTGGATCATTGTCCTGCTGGAGGACTTATGACCTTTGACCCAGACCTAGTTTTCTGACATTAGGTAGCACATTTCACTCCAAAATATCTTTGCACTCCTCTGACATCATGATTCCTTTAATACATTTGAGATCTCCAGTTCCTGAGGCAGCCAAACATTATGGAACCTCCACTATATTTAACTGTAGGAAGGGTGTGTCTCTTTTTTTCCTTCAAAGCTTCATTTCTTTGCCTGTAAATGTATCTGCATTGCCATAGAGCTTAAGTTTGGTTTCATTTGTTCACAGAACATTTTCCAAGAAGCATTGTGGTTTCTCAAGGTGGGTTTGGGCAAATATCAGGTGTACCTTTGTATCTGTCTTTGATCAGTGGGGTCCTCCTTTTGCCTTTGCCCATGAAGTCCTTCTTTGTTTAGAGCATGGCGTATGGTGCGGGTTGAAACCACCACTCCAGATTGCTCCAGGTCAGCCTTCAGCTCTTTGGATGTTGTATGTGGTGTTTGTCCAGCAGTTCACACTAAGCTTCGAAGACATTGTGGATTAATTTTCCTCTTCCCACCGCGTCCTAGAAGGTTCTTGACAGTTCCATGAGTAGAAAACTTCTTAATAACATTGCGAATTGTAGACACAGGAATCCCAAGGTCTTTGGAGATGGCCTTGTACCCCTTTGAAGTTTGATGTTTGGTGATAATGACTTTTCTGACGGTCTCTTGTCTTCATCATTGTGAAAATGGAGCAGGGCGTGAATGTGGTCATTTTAAACATTAGAGCTATCATCCACTAGTTTGATTCAAGTCATGTGAGTATTGATAGTTGATCACAGGTACATTTAATTTTACTGCTGTGGGCATAAGGTTCTTTGTTCTGACTGATTTGAATTGTTTATAAGGGCGCCAGTAATCATGTCCTGGCAATGCTCCAGTTTTTACACTATTTCCTACTATTTCCTTTATTAATTGGTCTTGTTTCATTTGATTCTTTTATGTGTGCATATATAGTCCAAAGCCATTTCACTGGCCATCTTTTTCTTTTTTCTTTTTTTTTTTTTTTGTAGATATTGAACATTAAGAGCTTGAACTGTAAGGGTACCAGTAATATTGACCACAACTGTTTTTTCACCTCAAACTGTTGCCTGGACCAATTTTCAGTCAGACATATACTTTAGATCAAACAATACTGAGCACTTTCAGTAATGTAATCAACTCTTGCATTATTATCTGACCAAGTTGTTCATAAATGCTGAGAGAGTTTTCTAGAAAATGGAGGAAACCTGTTTAGGATTCAATCCTGCTTGTGGCCGGAGAAAGCAAACTTTCTTAACTTCAGTGGGTATTCTTCATAGGCAGCAGGATTAATCGGGTGCACAATCTTCCCACCTCTCTGAGAGCTGAACTGCTTCATGAGCTATTTAACTAACTGAGGATATTGCTGTGTTCAGGAAGGCCTATACAAGTTCAGAACTTTATACTAGTTCTGAGGTCTGGGAGAGCTATTCATCCTGGAGCTGTCTGATGCCACCCATTTGTGTGCATGATTTAATCATGGTGTCTCTGGGGAACACCTGTTGCAGTTAAGCAGCTTTGCTTGCCTTTAAAACTTGTGAGAGAAAAAAAATGATGAATATTACAACCAACTTGTCTCATGTGTGCCCAAACTTGCATTAACAAAAATAAAAGTAACTTGTTTGATCACAAATGTACATTAAGTGGCATGTTTACTAAGCTGAGCTAACGGTTGGCATGTACTATCTGTGACTAGGTATCATTGAATAGAATGGAACCTAGTTACAAATGGCACATGCTAACCATTGCCGAGTGGAGCATTAGCCTAATGGTTAGAGCACTGGCTTGGTAACCAAGAGACCAGAGTTCGATTCCCACTAGCACTTCTTGTGGCCTTGCAAGTCATCTAACCCTCCAGTGCCTCGGAAGAAAAGCCTGGCAATCTACTTCCGGTCACACTGCCAAGAAAACCCAGGATCTGCTGGGTTGTCGAAGGCATACATTGCATTGCATTTTGCAGCCGTTAGCCCAGCTTAGTAAACCTGTCCCTAAATAATAAAACTTCTTTTTGTTCTCCCATAGGCTATATAAAACATGGCAGAAGGAAAGATTATCAACTGAACTTCATTCTTGGAGAATTAAGCATCAATTGTAGAACTATATTGTTTAAACTCATCCTCTTTCTCATAAACAGACATTCTTAACCTTCAGTAAGCAGTATTAAAGATATAGTAACTAAGGTGCAACTATGAAACAGTTAAAAAGAAAAAGAAAGAGCAATTTTAGCGTTCAAGAAACACAGACTCTGCTTAAAGAAATTAAAAAGAGGAAAGAAGTCCTCTTTTCAAAGCAGCTCAATACTACAATTAATGAAATGAAACGAAAAACTTGGGAGGAGATAGCAGAATGTGTGAATGCTGTAGGTGAAGGAGAGCAAAGAACGGGGACTGAAGTGAAAAGAAGGTACCTTGACTGGCGAGCACTTATGAAAAGGAAACGGCTTACTTCAAATGTAAAGCTTTTAGGAGCAGAATTCCACCTTCCCTCCTCAGATGTAGATGAATCCCTTAATGGAGAGATGGATGACAAGAGTGGGTTTGCAAATGAATCGTCCTTTGAATGGCAAAATATTACAGATTTTCGAGACGCAAGTGGATCATTAACAGGAGTTAAAGTAGAAGAGGAAGAGGAGGACCCACAGAGTTTTGAAGTAAGTAGATAGATAGTATTCCTTTTAATACCATCAGAACTTTGCCAGTAGAAAAGCTTTCGATTAGCAAGGATTGTAGAGAATGGGTCTGAAAAATTGCCAAATTAAAACCATAAATCAAATTAGTAAACATGATTACTACATCCGCATTTCTTATAATACAAGCATTTAATGTAATACTTTTGACCTGTAATACAGAATTAGAAATCATGACTTAAGTTGACTAAAGACCTATGAGCATAGCCCAAGTATGGTGAGCTGAGCAACCACTTTTCTTTTTAACAAAATATTCATGATATTTAAAAACTAAAAGTGCTGACTAATGCAAAAGGGAATTGGCTGTAGCTTTCTATATCATTAGTCCACTGTAGTGAACACTGTAAGCACTGTAAGGTAATGATGGCTAGGAAAGCTAATACTAATCTTATCAACAGAAAAAAATGAGTCTTCTGGCACAATATGTATATATAAATCTTTTAAGTATCACTGACTTTAACTCCATTACATAAAGAGGACAGATCAATGATATTTGTGACATACACAATCTTCACCTCAGAAGAGACAATGCAACATGTACCTATTACCTTTTCCTCAACTTGTTACACAAATCTGCATGTGTCTGCCATCTGCCTGTCCTTACTATTTTGCAGCATATTTTCATCTGCTCTCCCTTCATAGCTCCAGTTACTCCCCTCTCTATCTGAAAGTTATTGTTTCCCTTTCCCTCTGTGACCCCTTATATTTGTCACTGACATCTTCAACTTGTATGATTCCTTCCATCTTCTAGTCCCTCTTCTACTTCGTCACTGTCTCTTATTTTATCTCCTGTTGTTCCCCCTTTTTAATTTCCTTTAATATTTTAGAGGAAATACTTTTGATTTTGTAGTGTTTTATTTTGAAAATGTTTAGCCTTCCAGTTTTAAAACCTTGTGCTCAATGGCCGACAGTGACAAAGAACAAATAAATCATGGACTTCACCAACAGACTAAGAAAACCTTGTATCCCAAACTAAATATTCTAGCTATAAAATAAAAGGCCCGAGTGTCCTTGGAGTCCTGAGATAGAGGCTCCTCCGAGAAGACCTCTGACCTCTGACCCTGAGCGAAAGAAGAAAAAATCCTTTAAGTCCGTCAAGACTCCACCGGAGAAACCTGGTAAAATGGCTTGGAGGGACTCTGGCGACTCTGAAAAGCATTCCACCAAGGTCCTTAAAAAGGATTCCTTGGCTGGCAGAGATTGTGCGAGGTTCCTCAATTCCATAGTCCTCATGGAGGACACACTCGCGAGAGTGCCGGCACCGGGCCTGAGATCCTTGGTGCCTGCGCCGAAAGCTGCTTATGAAACCCTGGCCCCTTCCTGAATGGCAGCCATAGAGCAGAATATCACTGCTATCCTGGCCATGCAGCAGGCAATTATGGCTGGTTTGTCCACATCATCTGCCCTGACGACCGGGCCCCCGACTCCGGGGGAGTCCCCGGTCATCAAGCCAGGCTCCAAGTGCCACTAGCCTGGGTTAAGTCCTCTGCCCCGGTCGAGGTCCTGGTCCCAGTCCCATTCCTCCAGCATCCGGTCATCCTCTGCTAGTTTCTGAGACTCTGATCCCAGGTCCTTGTGAGGCCCTTCGGCACGGGCCTCGAGGCAAGGAGTCCCAGGGCCTCAGATTTGTCGTCCTCCCTCGACTCCAAGTGGGAGACTGATGATGAGGCCTCCCCAGAAACCAAATGGCACCGAGACGTCCCCTCGGACCCGTCTCCCCAGCACCATTCTCCAGAGGACATGGCCTTCCACGACTTTGCCAGGGATATGGTCAGAGCCCTTTCAGTGCAAACTAAGGCGGAGGTCGACCTGCACACCGAGGAACTGGACAGTTCTAGTCTCCACCCAAGGAAACGCTCATGGTGTCGATGCAGACGATCCTTGAATGGCTACTGCTACTAATGTGGGAGACCCCAGTGTCTGTGCTGGCGGTCAGCCCACACCTCAACGCCATATACCATGTCAGGAAGGGGCCTGGGTTTCACAAGCCACAACTCCCACATAAGTCGATGGTTGTCAAGTCAACCATGCAGAAACTCAAAAGCCAGACGACTTACTCTCCTGTCCCCCCTGGAAGGGATGCTAGAGCCCTCAACAGACTTCGGTGCAAGTGCTACCAGGGTTCGATGCTGGGGTGTCAAATCCAGGCCTATGAGCTATACATAGGCATGTATCTGAAGACCCTGACCCCAGGAATATTCTGGATTCTCAGCGGGACTGTCCGGGGTACCTCTTTAAGGGTTCCAAGCTCTGACTTCTGGGATCAAGGACTGCTCACAGTTCCTCTCCCAAGCGGCTTATGACTTATTCAAGTCAGCAGCTCGAGAAGCAGCAGCTGGTATTGGGGCTCGACGCCAAGCCTGGCTACATTCCTCGGACTTCGAGCAATGGGTCCAAGACAAACTGCTCAATGTCCCCTGCACTGGTGAGAATTTGTTTGGTAAACCTATGGCCGACAAGGCGGCTGAGAGAGAAGCTGAAGTGGTGATCTGCCAGAGGCTCTCAAAGAAGACCTCTTCCTTTCCCCGCAAAATACCCTTGGGGAAAAGGCCCCTATTCCAGGGGGGAAAGGGGCACTTCCAACAGAGTCACCACTACCAGTTCTTCTCGGGCCAGCCAACAGGGTTCTCACCCTAAAAGGCAGGGCAAGGAGCTCAGAAGCCCTAGGCCCCTGCTTCAGCCCAACCAGGGGCAAGCTTTTGACTCCCAGGGCAGGGCCTCCCTTCCCCAGGAGACTTTAACCAGCCCACAGGGGGTCGCCTGGCACTCTGCCCACAAGTGGGCCAAGGTCACCTCAGGCAAGTGGGTGCTGCAGATGATTAAAGGAGGGATACCTCCTCCACTTAAGAGTAACACCCAGGTTCTTTCAAGGAGAGCCAGTGCGACCTCTCCTTCACCAGACCCTTCTGCTCTCAGAGCTTGCAGGTCTGCTAAGGGACAATGCAGTGGAGCCTGTACCCAAGCATCTATGGGGAAAGGGCTTCTAGTCAAGGTACTTCCTTGTCCCCAAAAGAACAGGGGGCCTCAGGCCCATACTAAACCTGCAAAACAAATATATTTCTGGTGAGGGAGAAATTCAAGATGTTGTCCCTTGGAACACTGCTGCCCTACCTCCACCAGGGATGCTTGGGCCTAAAGGATGTGTATTCTCGCATCCTGATCCACCCCTCCCACAGACAGTACCTACGGTTTGTGGTGGGAGGAGGGCACTACCAATACAGAGTGCTGCCCTTCGGCCTGGCCTTCTCACCAAGGGTCTTTACCAAATGCTTGGTGGTGGTAGTCGCCTGCTTTCGTCTTCCCCTAACTAGATGACTGGCTAATCAGGGATGGAATGGCCTTGGAGGTCGGTCAGGCCGCAGAGTGTACAACTCTCCTACTGCAGCATCTGGGATTCGTCATCAACTACGCCAAATCCCATCTTTTTTCCAACCCCCAAGTCTGGAGTTCATAGGGGCTCTGTTGGACACGTTACAGGTTAAGGCCGCCCTCCCAAGAGAAAGGGTAGACTGCCTCATACAACTGGCAGGAGAGGTACAATGCCGCCGGTCAGTACCAGCTCACCGCTGCTTCCACCTATTGGACCACATAGCCTCAACGGCCCACGTCACACCATTAGCCGCTTGCACATGCAGACAGCCCAATGGTGCCTCCGCTCACAGTAGACTCAAGCCACAGGCAGACTACGGGACAGGGTCAGAGTCACCTGCCAACTGGCGAAGTCCCTCACCTGGTGGCAAACCTGAACCACCTTCATGCTGGAATGCCATTCTAGGCACCCACACTGCAGGGGACCCTGACCACAGACGCCTCCCTCCTGGGTTGGGGGGCGCATTGCAGAGACTGCCCAGGAGGAGTCACTCTTGCAGATCAAGCTCCTAGAACGCAGGGTAATTTTCCCGGCCCTGCGAGCATTCCGCCACCGCCTGCGGCACAGACCTGTGCTGATCCGGACAACCAGGTGGCCATGTTTTATATCAACAAGCAGGTGGGCATGGGCTCATACTCCCTCTGCCAGGAGGCAGTGATCCTCCTGTCCTTCGCAGTGCACAACAGCATGCTCCTGCGAGCGCTATACCTGCCAGGTCAGGACAAATGCTTAGTAGACAGGCTGAGCAGAGTCCTTCGCCCACACGAGTGGTGCTTGAACCCCAGGGTAACGAAGCAACTCTTCCACCGCTGGGGCAGGGCCTGTGATAGACCTTTTTGCCTCCATGGACAATGTGCAGTTACTTCGCTTAAGCTTGTGCCAGCTGCACCCGGGGAGAGTAGCGGCAGATGCCTTCTTGATCTTGTGGTCAGAGGGTCTACTCTATGCGTTCCCACTGATTCCCCCCCTCCCCCCCCCCCGTCGCCAAGACCCTCTTCAAGATCTAGACCGAGCCACTGATCGCACCCGAGTGGCCCAGGCAATCCTGGTTCCCTCTATTGCTCTCCGTGTTGGTGGAGGAGGGTGTCGTCCTGCACCCCAACCTGGGGTTGCTAATGCTAACGGCATGACTGCTGAAAGGGTAGCTCTAGCCCCTTTCAACCTTCCAGGGGAAGTCAAGGAGATCCTACTGGTCTCCCGAAAACCCTCCATCAGGCGGGCTTATGTCTTTAAGTGTAGAAGGTTCTCCACCTGGTGTGCGGAAAATAAGGAGAATCCCTTCTTCTGTCACGTGCAACTGTTTCTTCAGTACCTACTGCACCTGTCACACACACCAGGCTGAAATCCAACTCTTTGAGGGTGCATCTGAGCATCATCGCTGCTCACTACCACTCTATCAAGGGAACCCACCCTCAAAACAGCCTCTGGTCTCTAGGTTCCTCTGGGGCCTCCTGTTATCCAAGCCCCCCCCCTCCACTGACAGCTGAGTGGGACCTCGACATGGTGCTCTCCCAGCTCACTAAACTGCCATTCGAGCCCCTAGCCATTTGCCACTTGAGATACCTGTCTTGGAAAGTGGCCTTCCCGGTGACCGTCACATCTGCTTGAAGGATGAGTGAAATCCTGGCCCTGGTAGTGGGTCTACCATATTTGAGGTTCTATAAGAACAGGGTAGTGCTCTGCGCACACCCCAAATTCCTCCTAAAGGTGGTATCTCTTTTTCACCTCAACCAAGAGGTGGTCCTCCCCACCTTCTTTCCGCGGCCTCATGCTGGCAGTGGGGAACTAATATTTCATACAGTAGACTGCAAGTGGGCCCTGTCCTTCTACTTGCAGCAGACTTGGGCCCATTGGAAAGCTCCTCAGCTTTTCGTGTCTTATGACCCCAGTAGTCTGGGGATCCCTGTGACTAAGTGAACTCTGTCCACTTGGGTGGTGGACTGTATTGCCCTCGCCTATGAATGAGTTGGCCTTTCCCTCGAGCACCGGATCACAGCGCATCACGTGAAGGCGATGGCCATGTTGGTGTCCAATCTTTGCTTAGTGCTGGTGACAGAGATTTGCAAGGCCGCCACATGGTCTTCAGTTCATACGTTTGCAGCTCACTACTGCCTGGAGAGCGAGTCTCGCAGGGACAGTGCCTTTGGCCAGGCAGTACTCCGTAATATTCTCAGGGTGTAAGCAACTCCTGCCCTCTGACCCTTCTGTGTTCAGGCTACCAGAGTGATAGTGTCGCTGGATGCTAGGGTCTTGCAGTTTCTCAGTGGGGACTCACCTTCTGCAACTCACGGCTACTCAATTGATCGCCATTGGTGCTGTCTTGGTTCGGTGCTTGGCATCCTGGAGCTAGGGAGTTCCATATGTGAGGATTGACTTCCTGCTTGTTCCTAGAGAAAGCGTAGTTACTCACCTGTAACAGGTGTTCTCCAGGAACAGCAGAAATCAGTCCTCACAACCCTCCCTCTTCCCTTGGGAGTTGCCTCCCTACCTTGTGTGTGTTCTTACTGCCATCTTAGCTATGTCATCTGAATGGGCAAGATGGCACCCTTGGGCGGGAAGGAGACCATACATGTGTGGTAGCATGTCCCAAAGGCTTTCTTTGAAAGCTGGAGAAATACTCTGTGCGGGCTCCATTGGCACCGACGTCACCCATATGTGAGGACTGATTCCTGCTGTTCCCGGAGAATATCTGTTACAGGTGAGTAACTACGCTTTATTACCACCACCACCCCCCCCCCCCCCCCATCCAATCTTGCTTCATCCAGTTGTGCTCTCTCTCACTGATTCTTGTCTGCCTGCAGCTCCTGAAAAACAAGGCATTTCAGATTTCCCTCACCACAGTTGGCTCTCAATTATGCTTGAACTACATAGAGGAGGAAATTCAGGCTAATCTTGTGGTTTCAAGTCTGGTGAGACTTGAAACCGCAAAATCAGCCTGAACGTCTTCCACCATGTGGCTCAACAATACAGAGAGCAGCAGCCAAATTGCGTACATCAAATCCTAGGAGCCAGAGTGCAACTTCTAGGCACCATGGCAGCTTGGCACCCATGATTTGTTTAGCCATGATTTAACCATATCTTTCTTTACTGCCAGACTTGATATACCTCCTTTTAGCTTACATGTACCAAAGCAGTTTACAGACCAATCAATTAAAAAATAAAGACAACTACATAGAATTAACAGAGTGCAACCTCTGACAGCTGCCCTGGACCACCCTAGGCTTGTTCGAAAAAATACGTCTTAATTTTCTTAAATTTTTTTAAGAACCTTATCTTGCCAAATGTAAGGAGGAAGTAAATTCTACAAGTGGAATGCCAAAACATAAAAAGCCGATCAGTGAGTAGACTCAAGCCGTGCCAAATGAACAGCAGGCACAACCAACATAAGAAACGAGAAAATCCGAAAGATAACACAGGACACCAAAATAAAAGCCTTAAAGGCTAACAGAATCTTATATTTAAACCCATAAGAAAGAGGAAGCCAATGTTGTGACCTCAACAACAGAGTAACATGATCAGAAGATGAGACTAAACTAAACAAGAAGCTTAACGGCCATATTCTGACTTCTCTGTAGTCACTTAATAGCATTCAAAGGGAGACCATTATAAAGCAAATTCCCATCATCCAGTCTACTAATTACCAAAGCAAAAATTAGGTTTTTAAGAGCAGGCCTCTCCAAATAGGGGCGAAGGGCACTAATAGTTTGGAGAGAATAAAAACACGACTTTACCATTTCAGAGATCTGAGAAGAAAAATTAAGATGACAATCGAACATAAAACCTAAAATCTTGAGCTGGCAGACAACGGGCATGGGATGGCTGTCTAACACAGAGGATGGTGCCCCATGCAAAAGCTTTATTAGTTAACCACATAGCTCTACACTTCTCTACATTAAGCTTCAGTCGATGAGACTGAAGCCATAAAGAGACGGCATCAAGACATCTATTAGGAGGCTGTAAATCCAATTCCTGAGGATCTAAGAAAGCAATGAGCTGAACATCATCAGCAAAAAAAGATGAACTGAAAACTCTAAGGATTGAATCAACGAAGCCAGTGGGGCCAAAAAATATTAAACAATCTAGGCGAAAGAATAGACCCTTGGGGAACACCACAGAACAGAAGGCACACTGAAGAAGACTGAGAGCTACAATGGACCGCATATGCATATGCATATATATATATATATATATATACAGTAAACCAAAAAAGAAGAGAACAGGCCAGAACCATTCCGGCAAAGCTGACTTCCACCAGACACTGGCGCAACAGGGCATGATCAACCAGATTAAATGCTGCTGATAAATCTAATGATATAACAAGAGCAACATGCCCCAAATCAAGAGCCTGAAGAAGCTTGCTAAACAAAAAAGTCAGACATGTCTCTGTGCTATGATGAGGCCAAAAGCCCAACTGGCGCGGGTGCAGAATCACCCTTCTCTTCAAAGTTGGAAAAAACCTACCTGTTCAAGAACTTTCTCCAAAAAAGAGAACGCTGAAACTGGCCAATAGCTCTCTGGGTGATCAGAAGCCACAATATCCTTCTTAAAAATTGGGCGTACTGCAGTCTGCTTCCAACCCCATGGAAGAAACCCTGAACTAAGCAAAGCGTTAGCCATAGCTAACAAATAAAGATGCAAGGACTGGAGCTTCAACCTCAAAAAATTGGATGGCAAAGGATCCTGAATAGAAGTAGTAGGATGAAATTTGATCAAAAATGCTCTGTAAATAAAGAAGTGTCACTGGCCAAAATGAAGACTATAACTCTCTAAGGAGGCCGAAGATACCATGTCACAGACTGAGCCAACAGAAGAAGACTGAGTAGAAACAGCTGGGCCATCCACCACAGGAAGTGATTGACGAATAGCCTGTACTTTAGCCTGAAAAAAAAGTCACAAATTGTTCTGCGGATGGAAATCTGGCAGTGTCACCAAAGCAGGACGCTGTTAATTCACGATGGGGAAAAAGTTCCTGGGAAGGATTGGAACTATTTTACAGTTTTAACCACAAGGTGGAACGCTCAAGGTGACAAGTTTTGCCATGCTTCACCACTGCTAGGAGTCGTACACATAGCAACCAATATCAGACTAACTAACAAGGTTCAGTCTCTAGGTGTAATCATACATAACAACCATTAAGAAAGTTATACTGTCCAGTCACTAGGTTTCACAATAAAATGTACAACAAAAAAAATGAAATGCACAGCTGAATCGCCAAAAGCCAACCCAACAAGGATAGGGCTGTGGCAGGTGAAGAGGTGCATGCTGGGAAAAGCACGTGGAGCATGCCTCATGAAATTATTTCCAACTCATCTGCCTGTCTGTGTGTGTATTGGGCCTGGATAAGAAGACATTAAGGGTGGTTAGAATTAGAGTGGTTTCCAAACATTTAGTTGGTTTGGAAAGTAAAATTTAAACCAAGTGTAGAAAGATATCTAACCATTAGCTGGCACTATGAGCAGATTTCAAAGGATGGATATGCCACTGCCCAACACAATAGGCATTGCTATGTTCCTCTACCACTAGGTGGCAGTAGACATAATAATCAGTAGCAAACCACAAGGCTCAATCACTAGATGTCGCTACATAACAAGCTTAAGAAAGCAATAATGTTCAGTCACTAGTTTTCAAAGTAGAATTTGAGAGAGAAAATGTAAATACCCAACTGAATCACTAAGAGTAATCTCATCGGGAATAAGCGTGTGTTAGCAGGTGGAGGAGGTTAGTAGAGAGCATGCAGACTATGCCTCCAAGAATGATTTCCAGCCTCTCTGCTTGTGTTTTTGTGCATGTGTGTGTTAGATATGTATGTGTAAATGTTTGCATAGGTATATGTCTATGACTGGGAGAGGAGAGGGGAGGGTAGCTTGAAAAACATAGTTTCCTGAATACTGTGTAACTGTGAATAAATGTTTGTATGCTGCAGCTGCTGGACATACTTCTTCCCATAGAAATACATTGGGCTCTTTTTGGTAGGGGCTTTTATCTTCTGTTTTTTCACCAGATTTTTTCTTCATGCCAAATGTCTCATTCCATTTAATTTTCGGAGCATTATTTTGACCCCAGATAGACATTTTTTCGGCCCTATATGTATAATTTCTTTCCAGCATTCCACTGGATTGTAAAGAATAAAAATTGATCACATTCTATAGTATATCTTTCTCAGCTTGAACTTTGGGGAAAAAAGCAGGCAAAAATGGATAGGTAACAGAAAAATGCCATTATGAGGACTTCAGGGAATAACACAGTTGTCCTTTTTATCTCCTTCCTCTTCTCTTCCCCTGATAGTTTGAAATTGAGGAGGAAGAAGAAATTTTGTCTTCTGTCATGCCAGATTCCAAAAAGGGAAATGAACTCACGGAAGATTTTCCCCACATTGAAGAGTTTGGAACCATCAGCTCTGCACAAGCAAGACTAGCATGTGAGGATTCTCATCTTCTTATTAGTCTTGAGAAACAGAAGCTAGAGCTGGAAAAACAGCGTTTAGACATTGAGGCTGAGAGGCTTCAGGTAGAGAAAGAACGATTGCAAATAGAAAAAGAGAGATTACGACACCTAGACATGGAACATGAAAGGCTACAGCTGGAGAAAGAGCGTCTGCAGATTGAAAGAGAGAAACTAAGGATACAGGTCTTGCGTTCTGAAAAACCTGCCCTTGAAAATGATCATGCTTCTGTCGAAAAGTCTGTGTTGCCACCACTGGACATAGAAACTGAAAAATTAAAACTTGAAAAAGAACGTTTACAGTTAGAAAAAGAGCGGCTGCAGTTTTTAAAATTCGAATCTGAGAAACTACAGATTGAGAAAGAGCGCCTGCAAGTTGAAAAAGAGCGCCTTAGAATTCAGAGAGAGGGACATTTACAGTAACTGATATTTTTAAAGATATAATTTGTTTTGAGGATTGTAAAATATTATTTTTAGAACTAACATTAGTATCATTCCTATATTAATCATTTCTTTGGGTCAGTAGCTGATGATCTTTTTAAAAACATACCAGTGCTTAGTAAGTCTTTGTGCCTATATAAATTGAGCATTTGTGTGCTTTTCAGTGTATCAAAAATGTAATGTCCTATTGCACCCAAAAGACTTGTCTAGTATTATAGTGGTGAGAGTTCTCAAGTGCACAAAAGTAAGACTTAAGACTAATTGTGTCTTTCATTTGTTATGAAATAAGTTGCTTTACACGTACAGTATCTATCAAACCAAATTCACATGGCTGGAAAGGAACAACACAGTAAATATATTTTTTTAGATAGTGACTATGCAGAATGGCCTAAATGTGTAGTAGAATTATTTTACCATTAGCTGAATTGATATAAAAACAATCTTACTCATTTCCCTAACCTCTGCCAAAAATATAAAGTTCCCTTTAATGGTAGACACCAAGTGGTTTTCCTATTATGATTTTGTTAGTACAAATAGCCCAGATATCCAGTTGTAAATAAAGACTCATACGAACTGCTATACTGGATCAGACCAAAGGTTCGTCAAGCCCAGTATCCTCTGTCCAACAGTGACCAATCCAAATTACAAGTACCTGACGATTCCAAAAAGTAGATTAAATGCAAGTGGATTTCCCCAAATTTACCTTAGTAACAGTGTTTAGGATTTATTTATTTTTTTACTGGAACATGTCCCAACCTTTCTTAAACCCATCTACACTAACTGCTTTTACTACATCCTCTGCTGGGGAATTCCAGAGCCTAATTATGTGTTGAATGAAAAAATAATTTCTTCAGTTTATTTGGAAAATACCATTTAGGAACTTCTTGGTGTGCACCTTATGTCTTTGTACTTTTTGAAAGAGTAAGCAACCAGTTTGCGTTTCCCTGTTCCACTCCACTCATGATTTTATAGACCTCTGTCCGATATCTCCTCAGCCGTCTCTTCTCCAAGTTGGAAGAGCCCTAACCTCGTTAGCCTTCATAGGGAGTCATTCTACCTTTTTTATCATTTTGGTTTCCCTTCTTTTTACCTTTTCTAATTCTGCAATATCTTTTTTGAGATGCAGTGATTGAAATTGCACACAGTAATCAAGGTGTGGTACTGTGGAGCAATACAGAGGGATATTTCCTTTTATTCTCCTCTAATAATTTCTAACATTCTCTTTGCTTTATTGACTGCTACTGCATATTGTGGAATGATTTCAACATATTATTCATGATAAGAACATTAGATATGCCATACTCGGTCATCTCAAGGTCTATCAAGCTCAGTATCCTGTTTCCAACAGTGGCCACTCCAGGTCACAAGTACTTGGCAGGTTCCCAAAAAGGCACACAGGTTCCATAATGCTTGTCCTGGGGCAAGCAGTGGATTTCTTAGGTCCTCTTTAATAATGGTTTATAGAACCTTTTCTCTATAAACTTGTCTAAATCTTTTTGAAACCCAACTACACTAACAGATTTTACTACATTCTCTGGTAATGACTTCCAAAGTTTGATTATGCGTTGACGCCTAGATCATTTTCCCATGTGGTGACTCCTAATGTGGCCTTGAGCATTGTGTAGCTATTGTTTGCATTGTTTCTTCCTTACATGTATTACTTTGCACTTGTTCAAATTAAATTTTCTCTGGAATTTTGAATACCCATTCTTACCAGGCCTTCCTGTAAATTCTCATAAACCATTTGTGATTTAACAACTTTGAATAATTTTGCATCATCTGCAAATTTTATCACCTCATTCATTATTCCCTTTTCCAGATCATTTATCATTATGTTAAAAAGCATCATCCCTAGTTCATATTCCTGGGATACTCTACTGTTCACTTTTAGTCACTGAGAAAGTTGACTTCTTAGTCCTACTCTCTATTTTCTGTCTTTTAATCTTCTCCCAGTCCACAATAGCACATTACCTCCTATCCCATGATGTTTTAATTTGCTCAGAAGTCTCTCATGCAAGACTTTTAGACTCTTTGAAAATCCATATATGCTATATCAGCTGACTTGTTCATGCCTTTAAAAATGTAGCAGATTACTGAGAAGAGATTTTCTTGGCTTAATCCATGTCGTTTTTGTCTCATTAAACCATGACTATATGCTCAGCAATTTTGTTCTTCGTAATCCTTTCTACCATTTTGCCATCACTTACATCAGCTAATAAGTCTGTAGTTTCTCAGATTATCCCTGGAATACATTTTATAAATTGGCTTTGTCTGCCCCTCCAGTCTTCAGATACTATTGATGATTTTAATGTTTGCTTAAAAATTGCTAATAGTAGGTCTGCAATTTCAGTTTTGACTTCTTTTAGCATTCTGGGGGGGTGTACCATCCAGTTCAGGTGATTTGCTACTCCCTAACGTGTTAGTTTGGCCTATTAGCATGTTTTTATGCAAATAATGCGCACATTATGTTTTTTTTGCAAACTGCGTAACCCCCATGTGTTGTGTTTGCAAGCATGCTATACCAGTTTATTTTTACATGTTGCAGACCTCAATTTCTTCTTTTTTTCTGTGCAACGTATTTAAAGTTACTGGGTTAAAGCTGATTTCACGGAAACTTCACTTGAGGTAGGTGTTTTACAAAATCAAGTGCGAACAATGGTGAACTACATGGGCTAGTGATGTCACAAGAATGAAATCAATTTGATTTAATGTTTAAATTTAAACCAAAAGTATTTTGGTCAAAAGTGATTAACAAGATTTGCCTTTTGTAATTTCGTGATGAAATATCATCAATGGAGCAGTGGGGGCACCGTGTTGAAATCAAAGAGTATTAATGCATGAAGAGCTACAAATTGTTAAGTAAGGAATGATCCTAAAACTTACAAATGCCTACAAATGAAATAGTAAGCTGTTCATTCATCAGTTCAGTCATCATTGGACTCCGTGAACCCTTCAGAGTCCACTCCCTCCTCACTCATTGAAATAGCTAAGAGCCGCCTGCAGACGCTGTTCTGTAATTTCTGAAGTGATATCGTCGTCACTGCTATTTTGGCATCTTCACCTTCGTCATTGGTATCCAAATGTCTCATTCTGTTGGTAGGCAATTCCAGTCTTTCTGAAGCAGATGGTTTCTGGCGTTCTTTTCCCCCAAACAGAAGCCATCCGCTTGCAGACTTCCAAAAACCTCACCTGCTTCAGTCTTCCTGATGGTGTGAATTTTTGAATCCCAGACTGCATCCATTCGTCCCACTCTGTTCTCATGAATGTCTTAAACGGATGGTTAACCGCTGTATCTATCGACTATAACTCGCAGGTAAAGCCACCAGGTATAACAACTATGTGGGCACCCGTGGAGTTTATATAATTTTGAACGTTTTTTTTCTTTGGCAGCCATGGTGTTGAAAATTAGTAAGAACTTCTCTGAAAAGAATCCCCCCTGCCTGGTCCTATAACATTTATCTACCCATATTTTCATAAAGATCACAGTCCTTCCATCCCTTCTTATTACAATGGACAACCACATTGGTGGGCAATTTTTTATGGGGCATGGTGACTCTCTTGAAAACTATCATGGATTTTAATTTCACCACACTCGCAATGCATCCAAGGACTACAGTGAAGCAAGTTGCCCTCTCATGCCCAGTAATGGTTACAGTTTGTGTACCTGAAGCAACTACAGTCCTGGTGGCCGGGCTGTCTGAAAAATATCAGCACCTCGTCCATATTAATAGTGTCCATTGCAGAGATACCGAGTTCAGAAATTTCTTTGGAGATGAATTCACGGAAGCCTATCATCTTTTGCTCCCAGTCATCCAGAAGTCACATTCTCACTGAAAGTTAATTTCTTTGCATGAATCTTGAAATTCAGATGAAACCTGCTTTGAAATCTGGGATTCCTCTCATTTGCTAGAAGCTTCGTTTTGATCTGAATTGTGACAGCTTGATTTTGTTCCCTCCAAGAAAGAACCCACTCTCAAGACATTCTCTAGTTGAGGCCATTTCGCTTTGGGCCCACGATGTGCGTGTTTTCGGGTGTTCATTTCCTCAAGCTCCTTCTTTTTTTCCTTTCTCCATTCGTGAATGGATGACTCCTACCTCAAACTCTTTCACTGTTGCTTGTTTGTTCCACTCGCAATGACTTTCAATTTGAAGTTGGCGGTGTAGGACTTGCGTTTCATTCCTGGCATGATTCCAAAGGGCTCAGGAAAAAAATATATAGGCCTTCCAGAGCTCGGAAGATGACTGTGATAATTATGTCAGTGCAGCTTTCTGTAGGCTACTCGAGATTCCAAATAGCAGTGCTATTCACATCTGAAATTGTCACAAGACATGTGTGGTATATGCATGGGCGCGCTATACCAGAACTTTTTTTTATAATTTTGCCACGTCTGCGCATTATATGTGTGTGCATGTTATTTACGTGGGTGTGCTATTTGCGTAAAAATACGGTATATCCTCCAGGTGATCTGCTACTCTTGTCAGTTTGGCCTATTATATCCTCCAGGTTCAGTCAAAGTTTGTTTCAGTTATTCTGAATTGTCGCCATTAAATTCCCTTACATCTTCCTTAGTAAAGACTGAAGCAAGGGATTTATTTATTCTCTCCATTTTGGCCTTATCTTCCTTGAGTGCCCCTTTTATCCTTTGATCATTTAAATGGTCCACCTGACTCCCTCACAACTTTCTTGCTCTGAATACCTGAAGAGGATTTTTATTGAATTTTTTACCCCTATGGTAAGCTTCTTTTCAACTTCTCTTTTTGCTTGCCATATCACTGCTTTGCTTTGCATTTAACTTGCCAGTTCTAATGCTGTTTCCTATTTTCTTTTGGATCAGGTTTTCATTATTTTTTAAAGATGTTCTTTTTGCTTTAATAGCTACTTTCACCTCACCTTTTAACCATATTGGCATTTATTTGGCCTTCCTTCTCACCTGTTTTTAAAGCGTGGCATGCATCTGGTCTGGGATTTCAAGATTGTATTTTCAAACAATGTCCAGGCCTGATGAAAGCTGCTAACCTTTGCAGCAACATTTAGTTTTTTGCTAACTACATGCCTCATTTTATTCTAGTCCCCCTTTTTGAAAGTTAAATGCTTGTTGTCTTTCCTCAATTTGTTAAATCCAGATTTAATCATCTTATGATCACTATTGTCTAGTGTTCTCCACACCATTACCTCTTGCACCAAATCCTGTGTTCCACTAATGATTAAAATAGCTCCTCCAATTGTCAGTTCTTCATCCAGCTGCTTCATAAACAGTCATTTATTTCATCTAGAAACTTTATCTCCCTAGCATGTCTTGATGTGGCATTTACCCAGTCAGTAAGCTTCTGTTAGTTGTGTTAGCATTTCATCATCTTTATGTATACCCCTGCTATTTTTCTCTTACCCCATCTCACATGAGATTTCTATCCATAAAGATTCTATAGTGCATTTTGTTTGAAGAATTTTTATCCTGTTTGACTCAATGAACTCTTTAATATATAGGACCACCCCTCAACCAATTTGAGCAAATCTATCATTGCGATATAATTTGTACCCTGATTTCCTTATCCTAGACCAGTCCAGACAAGTGCCAGACTTGAACAACTTTCAGTGATGTTATCTAGTATATCTGTTGGTAAAGCACTGAGAGAAACCAGTATTGTATGTCTCTAGCAGGTGGCAAGGTGTATGAAATGGTACAGCAGTGAAGATAGGCATGACTCTCCTCGCCCATATTTTGGTGCAGAGCCTTGGATTGAGTCCTGAAAGGCCCAATGACTACGAGCACGGGTACATCCTTATCTCCTGAAGCAGACGACTGCCCTGTGTCCACGCTATTTCCTTCAGGTTACTAGCATTAGTGGGTGAGAAGAGGAGCAGGAGGACTCCCATATAGGGCCTCTGAGGGAGGTCAATAATTTTGACCTGAGCCCCCCTTCCCTCTTGCTGTCTTTTGCCTCTGCCATTTATTGCCTATTTTTTCTGTCTTTTTTTCCCATTGATTTCAATGGAGTTCATTTGGCTCGCAGCTTCTTTGACTAAAGCATATTCAATTAAAAAACAAAAGACCTTTCCCAGCCAGGCCTCCCCAAGCCTGTGTGAGCATCTGGGGCCTCCCCAATAGGCTTTCCCTGGTTGGCCTGTCAGTCCTCAGGATTCCCTTTTTGGAAACTCCTGTTTTGCTTCAGCTTGATGCAGGATTTTGTTTTGTTTTTTCCATTTTACCACTGCAGTTTTCTTTAGCCTGTTGCAGCCATGGCCCATAGTGGTTTTTCACCACAGCTAAATTTTTTGTCCCTGGTTGAGCAGCATCCTGATTACCCCCCCACCATGGAGACCAGGGATCCAATGCTGTGTCTGGTCCCTGCTTCTCCTTTCTCTGTTTCTGTGCCACCAGTGAGCTATGCAGCTACCTTGGTGGACTGTTTGAGCCCAGCAAGAACAGAGCATGGCAGAATGTCAGTAGCCTGAGATTCCAGGGGCCCCTGGGCCCTGCTTGTACTGCAGCTCTTGAAAAACCTTTCGGCTGTATTCTATTGGCTAGCTGCTTTTCAGACCTCTGCAGGGATAATTGGGGCCCAAATATACCCTCCAGGGACCTGGAGTCCCTGGAGACTCTTCTCATGGGCAGCTAGAGAGATCACAGCCCTTGTTTTCACCCTTGCACACCTGCATTCTTCTGCGAGCCCAGCCTTCCCCTACAGGGGTTGTCTGAATGTCCCATATGCCATTCCATCAAGGAAAATCTGAGGAGGATGGAGTGGTGGTTCCCCCCCCCCACAAGCCAGGTGGGATCCCTGCAAGATCCATCTTTTCTCAGCCATGCCCTGTTTTAGGGGATGTTATGGTAGCTCCGTATGTTTTGGAGCTCTCTCTCAGGCGAGGATAACAGACTGATCCCCTTTGTCCTTGGCAGACCCTTGTCTCTGCGATTGTTCTGCCTTCTCCACATTCCTAGTGGTAGTGTGGGGGGGGGGGGCCCTGATCTAGGTTCCTAAGGTCCTGTTTAGAATGCTCCCTTGCCCAGTGGCGAGCTGGACTAGCCTGTTGGGCCCCTGGGATATAAGTACAGTTCACTGCTGTGGTGGTTGCGCATGTATGGAATCTTGGTTTTGAAGGCCCAAGATTGTTCAGGATGCCTTAACAGTAGTCATCTTCAACTTTTGAGCAATTCTGTGGGCATGCCTGGAGACCAGCCCTCAGATGAGTGCTCTACCTTTTGCTGTGGCCATAAGGGCTATAGCCTCTTGCTCCCAAAGTTGCAGTTTTGTTCCCTGGAATTTTCTGGCTTGGGTTGGGGCAAATAGTGAGCCCGATCTCCTCCTGGAGGCTCACAGTAGCCCACTGAAGTTGCAGCTGGTTCAGAGTTTCTGCCTGCTCCATGGTGGCTGTTCTGGACAGTTTTGTAGTTCTAGCTGTCTTCCAAAGATGGTTCCAGTCTGTGGTGGAGCACTTCCCCTTACAGGGCTGCTTTCTCTCTGGGAGAAGAAACTCAATCATAGCCACTCCGGGAGGACAGGCTCGGAAAAGTCAAGGCACCTTCTAGTGGTACCCTCTGACCACGGAGAGCCATTAGTGGTCTCCATTGCAATAGGGGAAAGCCTGGTGGAGCATCTTCTAGGCTTTGGTCATCTCCAGGCCCCCTGGAGAGCCTGTAAGCCCATTTGCTCGATGCCAGCATCCCCTTCCCGAGGTACTGCTGGTTGGGACTCGGTCTGTTTCTTCTGAGCGCACCCAGTTAGGAGTTTTAGGATCCTTAGGCAAGATAGGAGTTTGTCAACTCTTGACAAGTTATCTTCGGTCCTTTAGGTTGTCGTCCAGACCAGCTTGCGACTTCTATTTGAGTGGTGGTAGTGATTGCTAGGTCTTCCCAGGAGAGTCTCCTTGAAGCTCTCTGCTTGGATGGGGGACTGTTGTGGATGTTCTTTACTGCTTCTGGCAGTGACAGGTTGTTTCTCCCATCCCCTCTGCAGCAGGGCCAGGAATGTTATCCTCCATGCATATGGATTCTGGTAGGGAGGTTCTTTCCAGCATGTTCAGGTCCTAGAGCTGGTTGTCTTCAGATGGCAAGTCTCTTCTTTCTGTATGGGACCCTTAGGGACTGTTGTTGCATTGGTCCAGTGGGAGGGGGCTGCTCTCACCTCTTGGATCTCACCAGGGCATTTCTTGCTTTGCAGGTCCCTGTACCTTTTTCAAGGTAATAGCAGTGATAGAAGTGCCTTTCTGCAGACAGAGGGCATGGTTGCTGCATGCCTGGATGTCAAGCTGGCTTCGTTTAGTGTCCTTATCGAAGGGTGCAAACAACACAAGCCTTCAGAGCTCAGGCTGGGAAGTCTGGAGTCAAGAGAAAGCTATCCTACAAGCAGCCTAATTATTTCCCAGGAAATGAGGTCCTGGAGGTTAGCTGCTACTCTGTAGAGTTTACTGTAAATGGAAGGAGTGGAGTGGAGTGGAGTGGAGTGGAGGAGTGGCCTAGTGGTTGGGGCAAGGTACTTCAGGCCGGAAGGTTGGGGGTTCAAATCCCACTAGAGGACAGCAACCTTGGGCCGGAAGGACTGGGGTTTCTAGTCCCACAGGTGCTCCTTGTGGTCTTGGGCAAGCCACTTAACCTTCCATAGCCCATGTTCCCTGTAAAATAGTTATCTCCAAGTTATAATGCCCTGTTCAATGTAATTTCAGTTTGTTCAATGTAAACCGCACTGATGCAGAATAGCGCGGTATATAAGAGAATATAATAAAAAAAAAAAAAAAAAAGATGCTGCTGACTCGGAGCACCTGGTCCTCTGTTGATTCAATGGGTCTGATATTGTTTTTATTTTTTTTTTCTCCCCCTCTGGCTCTCAAGCGTGTAGCATTAATTTACAGCCAGATTCTTCCATTAGGATTCACAGGCACTCAATTGAAATGCACCACCTGGTCTGGTCTTCAGCGTTCCTGGTCATTTGACCAGCCTCTTCCTCTTTCCCCAAGAGATCAAGGAGTAGGTGAAATATCGGATATAGTTCCACCTCCTGACTGGTTGGTTGTGGAAATCACTTGAGGAGAGGTGTATCAGCCTGGATTCTAACCTGAAGGGCTGGAGGTGTGAGATCCGGCCCAGTTAGCCCCCAGGGTCTGTCCTCTCGCAGGTCCCCGGGGGGAGGATCTTGTGTGTGAGCCCGCAGCGGTCACATTGACCCTGGGGCGACTTGCATCTCTTATAAGGAAAGCAGCAGGCTGAGTGCTCTTGAACACGGCCCTGATGGCCACATATACCGTCTGCATCAGAGTTCATGGGTTCAGAGCAGTTCTTGCAGCCATACTGTTGGGCAGAGGAGCATCTGATTGCCCTAGCTGCAGTGCATATCACAAGCTTCGTTACCATGTGGTCTGATAGCATGATGTCGGTCTGTGTCTGAACTCCATGAGTCTGAGCGAAGTGAGAATTCGCCCCCCCCCCCCCCTTCCAGGATATCTTAGTGTGAAGATGTGGCCTCCAGTATCCCATGTGTTGGCCTCTTTAGTGGATGCTGGTTGTGGAATGGTTTCAGGCACAGGTGGATTCTGCAGATTGCAGGCTGGGAAGTTCTTCCTCTGGAACAGCCTAGGGGAGTAATGCTGTGTGGCCACCTTTTGACCCTGGATGATCCAACTTCCGCATAGTTTATCAGCCCATTTGATCCTGGTATCCCTAGAGGCCCCGGATTGAACTTGGGCACAGTGCTTCATGGACTCTTGTGCCATGTGGTTTGATTTTCTCTTCCTTATCAGGTACAGACCTACAGAAGAAGCATGGCGGGAGCCCCTGGTAAGGCAGTTTCCTGACCCTTTTTCATGTAGGGTCTGGTCCTGCTGGTGGGTGCATGCTGGTCTGTTTAAGCTGGTTGGTACATCCCTGCTTGGGACCTGGTGAGTTTCTATTAGAGCCTTTTTAGAATTTCAGCCTAGACTGTGGTTTGGCACAGAACCCTTGTGGTTCAAGTGGTGGCCCTGTTCTGCTACAGGCCTTGCCTCCAAGGGATTCCTTAGAGGTAACTCGGTGAGGTTTCCTTCAGCAAGAGTGAAGTAGTTCTGTCCACCTCAGTGTCCTTTGAATTTTGGTGGGCTCCTGTGGTAGAGGGCCTGAAGGGGCCTTTCTTGGGTCCATGTGTAAGGCCTCCATGGGAGGTTGGTCCTTTATGATCCATTCCTAGCATCTCTGGCATCCATTGAAATGAGAAAAGGAGATGGGGAAGCCTCCTTTAAGAAAAGGATGGTGAAGGCTTCACTGCAAAAAAAAGGAGCCGACCAAAGAACCAGAAAGGCATACTTAAACTTTGGATGGCTCCCTTTTTTTTTTTTTTTTGCAGTGAAGCCTTTTCGCATTCTGACAGGATTGTGGTCTTACCTTCTTTCATAGAAAAGGGTCTTCAAATAGACTCCTTGCTGTGTCTGATGGATAGGCAGAGAGAAAGTTTCTAGAGTTCATTGCAGTTACCTCATGCCTCCCTTCATTTGGACCTTCTCTCAAACTGCCAAGTATGGAGAAGTGTTGGCAGAGGCCAAGTCCTCTATTGTTTGTACACTCTTGGAGACTTTTAGAGGGGCAGTGTGCATCCTGCCTGGTAAGCATGCTCGAGTGAGTTGCAGCTGATGCAACCCCCTCTGGTGAAGTCTCCATGGGTGGGTGTCCCCAAAGGACATTTATAAGCCTCCTGGCCTTAGTCGATCACCTTTGTGAGGCTTCCAGAGCACTTGTGGAAGTTATTGAGATGACTGCTCTGGCAGGGTGGTCTGTTTGCCTTTTTCCCCATCCTGAGTCCTGGCTGCTTGGATACATCCCACTCATATGGACTGGTCTAGAAGATGCTAAGGAAGGAGAGATTTTAACATAACCGATAATCTCCTTTCCTTGAATCCTGCTAGACCAGTCCAGGACCCACCCTGGAAGTCTCCTTTTACAGGTTGGAAAGCCTACTGCTTTTTGGCCACATTAGCAAGGTTACTGCTTGGGAGGTTCTTTCAGCAGGTTTGAGGGAATCTGGCTGCCGTGGAAGGCCTAGTCAGCCTTGTGATCTGGCTACACTTTTTCATTGTAGGAGACCCAAATACTTGATCAGTCTTAGTGACAAAGATATTTGTGCTTAGTAACATTATCTCAGGGTGTCTGAGTTTCTCAGTTTTGCTTACTGCTTGGGAAGTGTCATACTGGCTTTTCTTAGTGCTGTACCAGAGGATAAACCGGGTGCTGACATAACTGAAAGTTGCTGAAATCTGCCTCTGCCTGCTGGCAGGGGGGCATAACTCGCTCATCTGGACTAGTCTACCAGGATTCAAGGAAAGGAGATTAGCAGGTATGTTAATCTCGCCACAGACTGTTCCACTGGGTATCCTCCTTTCATGAAATCGCTAAAATGCCTTTTATATCTTTTTATTCTGTGTTGTGTATTCTAACTCCATTGTGTGTGTGTGTTGGGGTTTTTTTTTTGCTTTTAAGAGTTCTAGCATTTGTACACAGTTGATCATGATAATTTGGAATCTTTCAACTGTTTGTTCTTTATTGGCACCTGAGCTACTTTTGCATTTAATGCAACCTCTCTGTCAGGATGCCCTACCTTGCCTGTTTTGTTAGTATCCATTAAAAATATGAGTGAACCATGCACTCTTGAGTGACTGTTGGCTTTCCTCCCTGATCTAATTTAAAAACTGCTATGATCTACTTTTGAAAGGTCAGCTCTAGCTGCCTGGTTCAACCCTCATTATTGCAGATCTCATCCTTTTGGGAAAGGCTCCCACTTTCCCAAAATTTCATCCAGTTCCCAACAAATCTGAAGCCGCCTTCCCTGCACCATTATTTTATCATGCATTGAGCCTTGAGATCTCTCCCTACTTTTTGGTTTCAGCATGTGGAACGGGGGACATTTCTGGAGAATACTACCTAAAATCCTACATTTGTCTTTCAGAATCTTCCACATTTTCTTATGTTGGTACTCACATGTACCTCGACTGCTGGCTTATCTCTAACACTATCTAAAATCCTATCTAGGTGACACATGAGGTCCCCCACCTTTGGATAGACAAATAAGTTACTAAGCAACCCTCATGTCCACCATCCCCCTCCCCTCCCCTTCCAAGTTTTCTACATGCCTAATGATTGAGTTTCCATCTACAAAGGTCATCCTAACCCTTCCCTTCTGGGCACAAACTCCTGGAGCCTCACCCTCTTTGTAAGAGGCTATTGTATCACTTGGAGGGCATATCCTGACTACAGGATCACTTCTGCCGTATGAAGGTGATGCTCTTCTTTCAAGTGGCCTTTCTGTTCCATGGCAGCATAAAGGCTGCACAGCTGAAGGTGGGACTTCTCTACTATGGCCTTGAAGGTCTCTTCCTATATACCTCTCCGTCTAGTCTTCAACATTTCAGTATATTAAGAATAGCCTCTTAAGAGTAAAAAAATTCTCATTTAGGAATAGACACACTAAATCAGATTTGAATCCTAACTTCATCTAAACCAGCAAGGTCCACTGATGAGAACTGAACCAGGAGAGGCTGTGGACCGCTTCAGCTAGTTCTATGCCAGTTGCATTTTAAGTCTGATAAGAAAGCCAAGCTGAGTCAGACCAAGGTCCTAGAGCATAGCATCCTGTCTCAACAGTGCCCAGTCCATCGCACAAGTATCCAGTAGATCCCCAAAAATATATCTCATAGCTCATTTCCAAGATAAGCCTGAAGCTTTTGATTTAATTTTCTACTTATGCCCAATTTGGATCTTTTTGACCTATTATGAGTTCAGGTATTTGCATAGTCATACAGTTGAAAATTTGCATAAATACCAACCAATCTGAGTTAATCCATATTTTTTATATGGAATCATTCAGATATGGGTTAAAATTTATGGACCATTTTGTCTTTTGAATGCTGTCATCTACTGTGTGTGTTATCCCAGTAAATTCAAGGCAAGCATTTGCAGAGCTGAACCTGAATTTAAACAGGCCTGCAGGAAATTGGCACATTTCTTATTCTCAGTCTGCAACCAAGTAAATAATAATTGACTTTATAACATATAAGGAAGAGGACATATATGTTCAACATCTCCTCAAATAGCTATGTCCTCTTATATAGTCAATGTCAGCTGCCTATGGTTTGGTACATGATGCATCTTATTGAAAGTTTGTGAAATGGCTCAAACACTAAAAAGTAAAATTTTGCTTCTTGGTGGTTTCCTTTTTTATCTTTTGAGAGGTGGTGAAGCTTTAACAAAGAAAAAATGCAACACTAATATGTTAAACCTTTTGTGACATAATTTGATTCTCTTGTTTTAAGTTTATAGACAGAAGTTTATTTTTGTAAATTGATTCTCAAACTTCCATTTTTTCAGAATATGGAAATTGGTTTTACTGTCTCTGTTCATGATTCCACTGTACCCAAGTTTAAAGTGCTCATGACACCGCAAGCCTATGAATGCAGATTAGGTAATGTTAGCAGAACACAGAAAGGTGCTCGGAAAGCATCAGATGCCGCTCATTGATTAATTGTGACATTTTAGTAATTTTAACTTTTTATACTGTTAATAAAAATGTTTCTTTTTTGAGTTTCTTGTGGTATCTTATCAGCTGCAGTTTTTTCAAGAGGAAGGGAAGAGAGATTGAGATGGAAAAAACAATGAGGAAAGATGTATCCTGAAAAATGGGAGAGGCGCAGAAGGGTCTTGGTGATAGTGGACAGATTAACAAACATGCAACACTACAGCTTCCACATCACAAGCGTCTAGAATGTTAGTATTTCATCTTTTTGAGATATCTAGCTTTTTTAATAGCTAATAGCACATACAGTAGCATTCATTTGTGGGCGAGGAAAGGCTGTTTTCAGCTCTCCTGTTTGGCTTACAAGTCTGCAGGTGTCTGCAGTTTCCCTTCCAAAATATGATAGCCCACATGTTTTGAAAGTGAAAAGTATGCAGGTAAAGAATGCAGTAGAAGTTTATAATACAGTATATATAATTTGTGTATCTATTTATCAAGCATTTAAATTTCACACCATGCCCAATTGAGGGAAAAGAAAAACTGTCAGGATACACTGATAACAAACAGTCACATCAAGTGGCAAATGCATGGGATAGCCTCCCAGTGGAGGTGGTAGAGAGAAACTGTATCTTAATGCAACAAAGCACATGACAAACACAGAAGATCTGTAAAGGGAAGAAAAGACTGTAGAACCTAGTAGTTAGTATGGAAGGGCAGACTGGATAGGCTGTCATGCTTCTATGTTTCGGCTATAAAACAAAAACAATCCAATGAGACAATACAAAATCATGTATAATACCTATGAGACGCCAAAAAAAAAATGAGGGGAGAAAGACCCTGGCAATCATTTGAAAAGGAAACAATAGAAGGACCAGCAATACTCACAAGAACCAAATTATTTTAAATTTAAGCACACAACTATTAGATCCCCATCATTGGGAGTAGTACACATTTTACCAACAAGAAATCTTTCCAGTTGCTCTGGTTCATAAAAAAAACCCCATAGAAGTGTTGGCATGAAATTTCACAACACATCAGCATAGATATATCAGGAGAAAAGATGCACCAAAGTGCAAAACTCTTTGACGTTTATCAAGCAATAGCTTTCTATGTTTTTGTGTTACCCTACTTAAGTGAGGAACTATCCAAATTGTATTTCCCAGAAAAGTAACATTCCAATATCTAAAGAAAAGCTTCATTATTAAGTTTTTGTCAAATTCAAGTACAAGTACCACAGTCAAGGTTGGCTGCACATTAATCTCATCCTGAGAGTTCTCAAAAGATTCTGAGAGATTAAGACTATCCCCAGATAACTGTTGCTGAATTTCTTCATTTCTCCCTCCATTCTCACCGCGCTCATCTGAGCTGCTTGATGGTATATCAAATGGCTGGGCAACTTAAGCTGCTTAAACTCACAGGGGGCCCAGACAAAGGCACCCATGGGATGCTTTCTCCTGTTGAAAAACAATCACTTCAACAGCTGCTAATCCAAAGAGGCCCAAATCGGTCCCATTAGGAGATTTGTCTGTGAAAACAACCTCTCAATTCCTTGGTTATTTCAACTGTATAATTGAAAATGCTTGAATTTAAAATATAAAATAAAAAAGTAACCTCTTAAGCTCTGGATACTCTCAGAGGAGGTTTTCCTGCGAGGAGAGAATCTTTTCATCAGCTACAACTCTCAAGGGGGGGCATGGTCATATATCCCAGGGATGTTTTCATAAGGGGAGAAAATCTCACAGGGACCAGGGCAATCCCTACATCATCTCCCATGGCTGTTATGCCTGCCAGCTGTTCCTGCCCAAGAGACACCATACCTGTCTCTGCCTCCGTGTAGAGTGACAGCATGGTTGGTTAGTTCTGGACTACAGCATCTCCAGGAACAAGTAGGAATGAGTCTTCACATATGGGTACGTCGGTACCAACGGAGCCTGCGTGGGAACGCTCCCCAGCTTCCCAAAAAGGAAAGCTTTTGGGAGCATCCCACAGCGCCTGCGTGCTGCCTTCCCGCCTTTCCTAACCAACTCTCCTCAGTTCTTCTTTGCTGCGGAGCCAGCAGGTCGAGCCCTGTCACCGCTGAAGAAGTTCTTTATTTTATTTTATTTCTTTGGTCGTGTGTCTGTCTTCCCCGACTCCGGACCGGTACCGCCGGTCTTTTCTTTCTTTCTTTAAAAAAAAAAAAAAAAAAAAATTGATATTTTTTCCTCACTTGGTGTATTTTTCTTCTTAGGCCTCAGGGCCCACAAGAAAATTTCCCTCATGGAAAAACCAGCCTCCGGGTTCAAAAAATGCACTAAGTGTAGCGGTACTATTTCTGTTACAGATACCCATGAATGGTGTCTTAAATGTTTGGGTCCTGAACACTCCATTCCGGATTGTCCGTCCTGCTCTCTAATGTCTAAACGGGGGTTACAGAACCGAGCAGCTAAGCTCCATGTGCTGTTTCCCGCTGATGCACCGGCGGTAGCATCGACATCTTCCAGGTCTTCTTCTCCTGATGGATCTCAGGTAACCAAACATAAACCTAGCAGGTCCTCGAAGGGTAGATCTCCCTCTAAGCATCGAGATGCCTCCGGGCTTGCCCTCGAGGATCCTGCGCCAGCAAAACAACCCCGGCGGGAAGCTCCGGCTTCCAAAGCTCCTCCTATGGGGTTACAGGTTGACATCGATGGCACGGCCTCGACCGATCACCTGTTAGAATGCTCTGGGGTACCGGCACAATTTCCCGGTACCGACTTCCAGGCATTCATGGCGTCGATGGATCACAATGTTCTGTCCATGCAGCAGGCTATTACAGCCTTCATTCAAGCTGCGACGCCGCTGGTACCGAAACAAACTCCGTTCTCGATATCGGCTCCGGTACCGGCACCAGCACCAGCACCGATACCGGTACTGACTGCATCGATATCGACCAGGATACCGACTGCAGCGGTTCCTTGTCCAGGGCTGCTTACCGTTACCGATCCGGTACCGGGGACGCCCGATGTCGATACTGCTCGATACGCGTATCGAGCGTTGGAAGAGCACCCTGACAGGCGATACTTCGATTCCTCTGATGATTCTGATACATCAGGCGAGTCTCCTGAAGTATCCATAGCCCTTCCCGAAGAGCCGCCTTCTCCAAAAAGAAGAATGTCTCCTCAAGAAGACTTGTCCTTTCAAGACTTCATAAGAGAAGTAGCTAAAGGACTTTCTATTTCAGTAACTTCTGAATCAGAGCCTAGAGCTAAAAAATTGGATATTTTAGGCTATTCTAGAGCTTCTAAAGAGGCGGTCACCTTACCAATTCATGAGATTCTTTATGAACACATGATTGATCTATGGGAGACTCCTCTCACTCTCTCTCCTCATTCTCGTAGATTGGACACCATGTATCGTGTCCCTCCTTGTCCTGGATTTCAGAAAACTCAGCTTCCTCACCATTCCATTGTGGTGCAGTCAGCAATGAAGAGGATAGAGAGTACAAAGAGACACTCTTCTGCTCCTCCAGGAAGAGAATGCAGGACCTTGGATGCCTTTGGTAGGAAAATCTTCCAAGCCAGTATGCTTATTGCCAGAATCAACTCATATAGCCTTTACATGGGTATGTTTCTAAAGGAAGTTGCACAAAAACTGCACACTTTCCTCCCTTTTCTTCCAGAGGATAAAAGGGAGGAATTCCTCATTTGGCTTAAGCATACCCAAGACATTTCAAAGTTTTCCAACAGGGCAGCCTTTGACTCCTTTGAAGGTGCCAGCAGAGCCTCAGGCATTACCATAGCTGCTTGCAGAATTGCTTGGCTCCAGGCTTCTGATTTAGAGCCCTGGGTTCAAGATGGCTTAGGAAATCTTCCCTGTACAGGTGAAAACCTATTTGGCAAAGAATGGCAAATAAAAGCCACTCAAATGGATGCAGAAAACTCTGCTCTGGATAGACTTTCAAAGTCAACCTCCATTCCTGCCAAGAAAAAGCCTTTTAAAAAGTCTTTCTTTAAAAAGGGCAGATTTCCTTCTACTTCTGGCCAACAATCTTCTACAGGTCGCTTTGCCACTAAGCGTCAGCAACCTAAACAGGCCAGGCCTAAGCCTACAGGGGCTGCTGCAACTCAGCAGACCCAACCTCCTTAGGGTTTTTGACTTGATGCTAGAGAACTTAGCCTTTCTGTCTCTAAAGCAGCCAGAGCCTCTCACCATTCCAGGAAGGTTGGCTCATTTTGCTCCCAGATGGGAGCAAATAACATCAGAGCAGTGGACCCTCTCCATCATAAGAGAGGGGCTACAAGCTTCATTTTTCAGACCTTCCTCCCCACACCATGGTGAGACACTTCAATTCTCCCACATCTCTTCTCGACCTTCTAGGTCAAGAGGTAGCTACCCTTCTTGCCCAAGGGGCAATAGAAGAAGTTCCTCTTCTTCATCAAGGGTCAGGGTTCTACTCCCCCTATTTTCTCATTCCAAAGAAGACAGGGGGATACAGACCCATCTTAGATCTCAGAGAATTGAACAAATTTCTATGCAAGGAGAAGTTCAAGATGCTTTCTCTGGGCACTCTCCTTCCATACCTTCAAAGTCAGGATTGGCTTTGTTCTCTAGATCTCAAGGATGCGTACACCCATGTCCTCATCCATCCCTCCCACAGAAGGTTCCTACGGTTTCTTTTCCAAGGAAAACATTACCAATACAGAGTTCTTCCTTTCGGTCTGGCCTCTGCTCCAAGAGTGTTCACCAAATGCATGGCAAGGGTTGCTGCATTTCTATGAACTCTGGGAATATTTGTCTTCCCATACCTGGACGACTGGCTCATTCGAGCTCCATCTCAGTCAGAGGCCCAGAATTCCTTGAACCGCACAAGGTGCATTCTGCAGTATCTGGGACTTGTGGTAAACCTCCCAAAGTCTCAGCTAACCCCTACTCAGTCCCTAGAATTCATAGGGGCCTGGTTGGATACTACTACTGCAAGGGCCTACCTTCCTCAGGCCCGTTGCCAACGTCTAGTGCAGTTAGCCTCCCAGATTCAGTCAAAGAGCCACTTAACTGCCCGGGAGATGCTACAACTACTAGGCCACATGGCTTCCACAGTACATGTGGTACCCTATGCTCGCCTACACATGAGAGCAGCTCAATGGACTTTGTCCACCCAGTGGACTCAAGCTTCAGGTGCTCTCTCAGACCAAATAGCAACCTCCAAACGTCTCTTTTGGTCTCTCCAATGGTGGATGTCCACTCAAAATCTGTTGCTGGGGTCCCCCTTCCAACAGTTGTTGCCACAAGCAACCCTCACAACAGATGCCTCCTAAACAGGTTGGGGAGCCCATCTACAGGACCTCTCCACCCAAGGCACTTGGTCCCCACAGGAGACCTCCCTTCATATCAACCACTTGGAGCTTCGAGCAGTTTTTCTAGCTCTCAAGGTCTTTCATTCCCTCCTCAGCTACAAGACAGTCCTCATTCATACGGACAATCAAGTAGCCATGTTTTACATAAGCAAAGAGGAACTGGCTCTCTGTCGCTTTGCAACGAAGCTTTAAGATTGTGGGCCTTCGCCAGAGAGCATCAAATCCATCTCCTGGCAGTATACCTCCCAGGAGTCCAAAACTCTTGGGCAGACAGACTCAGTCGAGTTCTGCTTCCACACGAATGGTCCCTGCACATGGATCAGGTACTCAGAATCTTCCAAGAATGGGGAACCCCGTACATAGACCTCTTTGCAAGTCTGTGGAATGCCAAACTTACCCGGTTCTGTTCCAGAATTCCGTGTCAGGGAGTTCAGGCCAAGGATGCCTTCCTCCTCCATTGGGGTCAGGGCTTCCTGTATGCATTTCCACCCATTCCCTTGATTCCCAAGACTCTGTTCAAACTCCAGAGGGATCAAGGATCTATGATCCTCATAGCTCCACGCTGGCCACGCCAAGTGTGGTACCCTCTACTTCTACATCTCTCCCAAGCCCCCTTTCTGGCCTTGGGAGCTGCTCCAGACCTTCTGTTCCAGGAGGAAGGGACTTTGTGGCACCCAAACCCCAAGTCCCTACACCTCAGAGCTTGGTTACTGAAGGCCTAGACCTTCAAGACTGGAATCTTTCTCAACAAGTGAAGGATATCCTCCATGCTTCCAGAAAACCTTCCACCAGGCGTTCTTATGCTTTTAAATGGAAAAGGTTTTCCATTTGGTGTGCTGAAAAGGGTCTTGACCAATGTTCCCTCTAATTTTCTGTAGGCTGTGTGCGCATAAAATATCAGCTGTGTGACTTTTGAAGGAAGGTTAAATTTTTGTGCGCCACATAACGACACTCCGAGTTATATACTTTAAAATTTGACTACATGTCAGAATACAGTATGTACACCACATTGATTGCACTAGAAAATATTGTAGAACTTGTGAAAACCATAAATACACAACAACTTTTAAATTTTAAAACGTCTGTGTTGTTTTCTATCAGAATCAGAACTGTAATTTTTGTGCGCTCTGTTATAAAGTATGTGCGCTCGCTCGCACATGCGCACAGCTTAGAGGGAACAGTGGTCTTGACCCTCTAGCACTACCTTTAAATTCTCTTTTAGACTATCTCCTGCATCTTTCCATTGCAGGCCTTAAAACAAATTCAGTAAGAGTCCATTTGAGTGCTATTGCAGCATCCCTTAAGCCCATCAATGGACAACCTATTTCCTCTCATCCTCTCATTGCAAGATTCATGAGAGGCCTAACTTTAACTAAACCTCCCATTAGGCCTCCTCCGGTGGCATGGGACTTAAATTTGGTTCTTGGTCAGCTCATGAAGCCACCTTTTGAACCCTTAGCCACTACCTCCTTGAAATTTCTTTCATGGAAGGTTATTTTCCTCATTGCAGTTACTTCAGCTCGCCGCATCAGTGAACTGCAGCCATTAGTGGCTAATCCACCTTATACAAGGTTCCATCATGATAAGGTAGTCCTTAGGACAAATCCACACTTTATGCCTAAAATGGTCTCACCTTTTCATCTTAATCAAGAGGTATATTTACCTGTCTTTTTTCCAGCTCCTCATGCATCCAGTGCAGAGAGGAATCTTCATACTCTGGATTGTAAAAGAGTTCTTGCTTTTTACTTACATAGGACACAGCAGCATCGAAAGTCTTCCCAGCTTTTTGTTGCTTTTGATCCTTCTCATCTGGGACTTCCAGTCTCTAAGAGAACACTGTCCAATTGGATTGCTCAGTGTATTTCTTTCGCCTACCAGAGTAAGAACCTTTCTCTGGAGAGCCATGTCACAGCTCATAATGTGAGGGCCATGGCCACCTCTATGGCTCATCTAAATTCTGTGTCCATCGACCAGATCTGTCAAGCAGCCACCTGGGCCTTGGTTCATACCTTCACAGCCCATTACTGCTTGGACAAGGACTCCTGCCGGGATGCCTTGTTTGGTCAGGCTGTCCTCAGACACCTGTTCCATTTTTCTTTTTTCTTTTCAAAATCTGTTTGTTTGTTACTGTATTCTATATTATCAATAATTAGCCAAACAATATCCAGTCATGTATAATCAACATGTTCCATAGCACCTCCCGGGTAGGGCTGTGTCTTGTCCACCACCCTGGGAGTATACCAGCAGCAAACAAACGCAACACATTACTGCACCAGATGCGCCCAACTGCCCCCCCCCCCCCCAAAACCAGAGTCACCACCGCATCCCTAGCTAAGGAACACCCCCTCTCCCCCAACACTATGCAACCTTGAGCACCTCACTACGGATTCTGGGCCCCAGTGTTTGTATGTAAGGCATCCAGATTAGCAAAAAGGTGGCCCATCGCCGGGGGTGCCGCTGCGCGCTCCTCTGTTCCAGAAGCATAAACTGATGCAGGTTATTACGCCATTCCCAAAACGTAGAGCCAGTAGGTTCTCTCCACCGGTGAAGAATAGGACCCTTACCCACCAGACAGGCCTTCCGCACCAATAATCCTTCCCATCTGCCCTTAGGGTGGAGTGGTCCCATCTGATCCAGAATTACCGACAGCCCAGACCAGCTGATCCGCTGATGTAGCAAACCGCCCAGGTACTCGCCAATTCGCAGCCAATACCGGCGAATGACTGGGCACCCCCACCACATATGGCCCAAGTCCGCCAGAACACAGGAACATTTGGGACACCCCCCATAAGTTGTAATACAGCTTCTCAGTGCTCTCCGCGGCGAAAAGTGGGCTCGAATAATGCACTTGAACTGAATCTCACGCCACCGGGCCCCCTCCACCAGGCGCGCAATCCGACCCAACGTGCCCTGGACAGAGCCCGCGGGTATCTCCCGGTCCAAATCTCTCGCCCATGAACGTTCCACCGCCGTGTAAGCCGGAGGCGGGTCGAATAGATCCAACCTCCTCTTAAACAGAGCGACCGTCGGGGCGGTTCCGACCCCAGGGCAAAAAATTTAAGAATCCGCGCTGAGCGCTCCACATGTAGTTCTCGCCCAGGCAGCGTTCCTATATAATGGGACAGTTGCATGTATGCAAAGACGGAGTTCCCAGGATCCAGACCATATTCCCCACAAAGGACATCCAGAGCCTTACATCTCCCCTCTGGATCCACCACATGACCTAAACGCTTAATCCCCAACTGCTCCCAAAGCCGAAAAGACACCGAGTCTGACCCCGGAGTAAAGCAGGCATTTCCCCACAGAGGTAGCCAACTAGAGACCTCCGGGTTACACCCCCAATATCTATTTAACTGTTGCCACGTACGCCGGGTTGCCTGTAGCAAAACACTTCTTGTCAGGCGAGCCGTCAAAACCCCCCGCTTTAAATGCAACACCGCATCTAGGGTTTGCGGCGCCACAAAGGCCTCCTCTAAGGCTCGGGGAGTATAAACCTCAGTGTCCCCCAGCCAATCGGCAAGGTGTCGGGCCTGACAAGCCAAGGCATATTTCCAAATATCCGGAACTCCCACCCCTCCTGACTTCCACCCCCCTCTCATCCGGGCCAACGGAATACGTGCTCTAGCACCCTTCCAAAGAAACCCCTGAATTTCCCTGTCAATACGCCGCAAATCCCGTCTCAATAGCCAGACCGGGAGGGTTTGCAGCCAATATAGCACCCTGGGAAGAACCACCATCCCTAAGGCAGCTACTCGCCCCAGGAGGGACAGTGGAAGGGGTGCCCACGCCTGTAACTGTGCTCTAATCTTGGAAAAGATACGTTCAAAGTTTGCTTTGTAAATCTGAGATGGTGCTCGGGTCAGCAAAATACCAAGGTAGACAAAGGAATCTGCGGCCCATCGAAGCGGAAAATTCCCATGCCAGCTGTCTTTCAGGCTCCCACCCACATCCAGTGCCTCCGATTTGTCCAAGTTAAGCCTTAAGCCTGCAAATCTACCATAGAGGGAAAACTCCTCCAACAACCGGGGCAGCGATTGTCGAGGCTTCGTAAGGTGGACCATTAGGTCATCCGCAAAGGCCGCCACTTTAAACCCATACTATCCAATGCGCACCCCAGAGATACCAGGAGACTCCTCTATGCGCCGTATCAGCAGATCCAAGGTCAGCACAAAGAGCAGGGGAGAAAGTAGGCAGCCCTGACGCGTGCCCCTCTCCAGATTAAATTTCTCCGATACCACCCCATTACATAAGATTCCCGCTGTAGGATCCGCGTACAATAACTCCACCATCTTACAAAAAGAGTCGCTGAACCCGTAGCACGGCAGGAGGCACTTCAAATAGTCCCATTGCACTTGGTCAAACGCCTTTTCCACGTCGAAACTGACTAACAACGACGGCAATTTGCGCTCGTGCACCCACTCAAGAGATGTCAAGATTTTTCGCAGGTTTCGCACGGCATATCTCCCCCTAACAAAGCCGACTTGAGAGTCATGCACCAAATCCCCCAATACAGATGCCAGTCTATCCGCCAAAACTTTAGCCATCACTTTGAGGTCAAAGTTCAACAGGGAAATCGGCCTATAAGACGACGCCTGAGTGGGATCTTTTCCTGGCTTGGGTATTAAAGTGATATAGGCATGATTAAGGCCCCATTCAAATCTGCCCTGTGCCACTCTATGGTGATATAATGCCACTAAGGTTGGGGGCACAAGATCCCCCAAGATTTTATAAAACTCTGCCCCGAATCCATCGGGGCCAGGCGCTTTACAGCATGTGGCTGTCTGTATGACTCTACGGACTTCCTCCACTGTAATCGGGGCGTCCAGGTATGCCCGCTGGTCTGCCCCCACTTTGGGCAGGTGGAGTTTACGTAAGTAGTTCTGCATAGCAGTAGGAGACCCTTCCCGCCGCGCGTATAGCTGTTGGAAAAAGGATCGAAACGAATGGGCTATAGCCTTTTTTTCCCTCTGCAGACCCCCCTGCTCATCCCGAAGTGCTGCAATCAATCTAGGCGCCTGACTACCTCGCAGGCAGCGTGCCAAAAGTTTCCCCGGTTTGTCCCTAAACCGGTAAAGTTGATAACGGTAGTACATATGGGACTTCTTCGCCCTCTGATGCAACAACTCATTGAGCGATGTTTGCAGTTCCCAAAGTCTGCGCTTATGTGCTCTACTGGGATCCCCCGCACATCGCCTTCGGGCACGGACTACTTGTTTTTCCAACTGAACAATTTGCGCCACCAGTAATTTGCGCTTCCGCGCAGCATATTCTATAATATTACCCCGCAATACAACCTTGGCCGTCTCCCATAGCAATTCCGATTCTGCTTTATGCTGCCCATTATAAGTCATGAAATCCTGCCAACACTGCCCGAGGTGGGTACGGAAATTGACGTCATAGTACAGGTCCATGGGAAACCGCCAGATACGCGTAGAGGTGGACGAGCCCCCCCATCGGAGTTCCACCCAGACTGGGGCATGATCAGATACCGCCGAAGGGGCTATTTGCGCATCCGCTACCCGTTCAAACAGCCTCTCCGAAACCAAAACATAATCAATGCGCGCACTGGAGCCATGGGCCCGCGACTGATGAGTAAAATCTTTTTCAAGTGGATGAAGCAAGCGCCAGGGGTCCACTGTCCCCAGACGACGACACAGCCCACGCAGCACTTTAGTAGTCGGGGCGCGCACTCTCTCACTCCCACCTTCACACGTATCCAGCTCCATATCCAACACCCCATTCAAATCCCCAGCCAAGATCAGAGGAACATCCGGCAACTGCTCCACCCGAGAGGCCAGTCGGGCGTAAAACGCCCGATCCAATACATTGGGTCCGTACACATTACCCAGCACAATGGGCCGGCCCTCCAAGTAGCCATATAGCAAGATATATCTACCCTCTGGGTCCAAGTACTGCTGCTCCATCTCAAAGCGGACCTGCGCACTGAACAGAATGACCACTCCACCCTTTTTCCCCTTAGCCGGGGCACCCCAACTCTGCCCCACCCACATTTTCTGTAGTTTGGCATGCTCATCAGCTGTCTGGTGGGTCTCCTGTAGCATAGCAACATCGCATTTCAGTCTGGCTAAAGTCTGCAACACTTTATATCTCTTGATGGGATTCCCTATACCACACATTCCAGGAGACTACCTTCAGGGTGGATCATATTCAAACAGGTTATATTTATCCAGTATACTGTAGCAATGGGGTAGGACCTCCCCAGCCTGAAGTCCCCCCCCTCAGTAAGGAGATGCTCCCTCCATCTATTGTTGTGAATAACCCAAATGTACATGTGACTTCTGACCCCCACCCCCCCCAGCGCCTACCCACCCCCCACCCCCGCCCACTCCCATCCCACCCCCACCATCCACCTTATACCCCCTCAGGGGCCTCACCACACTCCAAAGGATCTGCCATACATACTTAAAACACTCTATACCCCGTGTCCCCGCACCGAGTCCCCTCACAGCTCTACCAAGCCAAGCGCCACACCACCCACCCGCATAGCCTCTCTGCCGGCCCTCATCCAACCTCTCCCCCCCTCCCTGCCTAACCCTACTCCCCCCCCCCCCCTCGCTGTACCAATAACCCTAGGTCCTTCTCCCCCTCCTCCCTAGGGAGCCTACTAAGGTCCCACTAAGTGCCCTCCACCGCCACCCCCTACCCCAGCAACGCAGCTGACCCCGAGGTCCTCATCAGACCCCATCCTCCTAAAGGCTAACCGAGCCCCATAATCCTGCTAAGAACAACGTCTCCCACACACTATCAAACCCCCATACCCCTCCACACACACCAATCATTCAACCCCAAGTCAACCTCCCCAAATCCCGTCGACACCACAAACATAGAGACGAAAGAAAAAAAAGAAGAAGAAAAGAGAGGGGGAGGGGGGAGAAAAGCGGGGGGAGCACCCCATATCGGATTGCTCCCCCTGCCTACATCGCAGATGGATGTCGTGCCCGTAGGCCCCAACCGAAGGCAGGAGCCGAGGGGAACCCCCAACCTCGCTGTGGTGAAGAGCCCACTACCCCTCCTACCCGGAGAGTGGCTGGCCAAGCTCCCCGGAGGAAACAATAAAGAAAACAGTAGCACAGCAAGGCAACAACGTAGCAGTAATAGCAAAAAGTAGCAAAAAGGGAGGGATATCAGAGCTCCAGCGCCCCACGCAGCAGGCCCGCTAAGTCCCGCTCAGGCTTCCGTTCTTCGGTAGCGCTCAGCGCTCCAGGGCAACAAGGCAGTCCGCTTCAGATGTCAGGGTAGGTAGCGATGCCAACCCGGAGTGGAATAAAACAGGAAACACCTCCGGATCATCATGTCGTTGAGGGAGGTATGCGGTCTACCCGCTCTCGTGCAGCAATCTGATCCACATACGTCTGTGCGGCTGCAGCGGACTCAAAGGCACGGTGGACACCCTCGTGTGTCACATGTAATCGGGCAGGATATTGCACCGTGAAGCGAATCTTGGCTTTTATAAGTTGCTCGCAGAGTGGTGCATATTCCTTGCGTCTCCGACTAAGAGCGACGGAGTAATCCTGTGCGATTCGAAGCTTCGTGTTGTTGTACACCACCTCTCCCATCTGCCGGGCCGCCCGCAATAGCCGCTCTTTCTGGGGGAAGCGCAGGAACTTCACCAACACGATCTGGGGCCGGCCATCTCGGGCCTGAACTGGGCCTACTCGGTGAGCCCGCTCGATATGCATCGGGTCATCCGGCCCTAAGTCTTTCAGCAGCATAGCTATCAGGGATTCCAAGTAAGGATGTAGGTCTTTGTCTGCCACCGACTCTGGAACCCCCATTATCCGAAGGTTCTTTCTTCTGGATCGGTTTTCCAGATCGTCGAGCTTTGTGCCCTGCGACTCGACTTGGGACTTCAGGTCTGCCACCTCCCGGGACAGCGTCTCCACCTTGTCCTCTGCCTGGCCAAGTCGGTCCTCCGCCTCCCGCAGCCGGCTCCCCAACGCATCAACGGAGCTCTGTAGCCCATCCATTTTATCATGGAGGGCTGAGAATTGGGAGGACAGGGCCGCTGCTACAGCTGCTGACACCTCGTCAAGGTATGCAGGGGTTTTCGGGGAGCTTGGCGCCACAGCCGTCTCCGCCATCTTGCCGGTCCCCACCATGCGCTCCCTATCTCTGCAGGTAGACTTTACCGCCGTCGCCATGCCCCTCTCCTCCACACAGAGGCCGGCTGTGAGAACAGTGGATGCTCCGGTATTATCTTTGCTAAGGCAGGACTCGGACCCGCTGCTTTTAACGGTGCAAAATCGCCGGTTTGGGCTAGGGGTTTGCGGAGCACACCTAGGATGCGACCACTACTCTGCCCACATCACGTGACCTCTCACCTGTTCCATTCTTAAACAACTCCTGCCCTCCTTTCCTGGATGGATGCCTGAGATCCATAGGAGGACGCAGACCCCTTTCAGGGTCTCATATCCTTGGGGATCTCCCAGGCATCTTAGCTAGGGAGTCCCCATATGTGAAGACTCATTCCTGCTTGTTCCTGGAGATAGCACAGTTACTTACCTGTAACAGGTGATCTCTGGGAACAGCAGGAATAAGTCTTCACAATCCTCCCACCTCCCCTAGGAGTTGTATCTCTTTTCTTTCTTTCCTTTCTTTCCTTTCCTCTCTCTCTCTATTGTCTCAGCTTTAAACTCAAACTGAGGAGAGTTGGTTAGGAAAGGCGGGAAGGCAGCGCGCAGGCGCTGTGGGATGCTCCCAAAAGCTTTCCTTTTTGGGAAGCTGGGGAGCGTTCCCGCGCAGGCTCCGTCGGTACCGACGTACCCATATGTGAAGACTTATTCCTGCTGTTCCCAGAGATCACCTGTTACAGGTAAGTAACTGTGCTTTCCTGCTTCTCCACAGCCACTGCCCCAGCACCCCAACAGGCTTTAGAAAAATAAATAAATAAAAGGCAGGCCCAGTTCTCAGATGGGGGAGGGCGGGCGGGCATGGCTTCTGCTACTGCAAACGCTTGGGGAGCCCCAGTAGAGGCAACATTTGCTGCTGCCCCTGGTTCTTGTGACATTCCTGTGGACTGCATTGCTCATGCAACCCTCTGGATGGTCACACTGGATGGGTAAGTGAAGCTCTACCTGTGGCCCCGGGAGATGGTGTGAGGGAGATCCATGTCTGATTGGGTTGTCTTCTGCTCCTGCAGTGGAGTATTCATGGCCTACCCCCAAAAAAAGGTGGCGTTCCAGCTGTTCCCCCGTTCCGTGCCGTGGGGTCAGCCTGATGCACCTCTGCATCCTCCAGGTGGTAGAATCCAGGGGATGTGCCACTGGAGGGAGATTCTGAGCCTTCCAATATGTCAGTGCTCATGTTCATGCAGAAACTCTGCAGTATGGTAGAGTGGTACTCTTGCTGGGCATACTTGCTGCTCTGGGCTCCGCAGAACGGTAAGCTGCTGGGGTCGGTCTTTCTCATATCTTAGAACACACCTGACCATGTCAGTCTCTCACCACCTGGGACGTGGAGGGCTTCCATGAGTTCCCTGTGGAGGGCCCCCTTCCCCAGGGCCCAAGTTACTGTCTTGCTATGACTACCTCTACTCCCTGAGGGGTGGTCTCTTCCATGCCACCCATGTCTTAGGGAGTCACTGCTCACAATAAGGGCTTCTCCTTTTCTCACACACCCCTCCCCCCTCTCCCTCTCTCCTGTACCCTCATCCCTGTAGCCAACATGTGCATCTCTGTGTCAGGGGCCCAACTCTGAAGAGTCTGCATGCTTTCACAAACCACACAGCATGGGGGTCCTTGAGTTTCTCCAGGACCAAGCAGGAAGTCAGTCCTCACATATGGGTGACGTCGGCGCCGATGGAGCCCTCGTGCGGAGCATTTCCCCAGCTTTCAAAGAAAGCCTTTGGGAATTGCAGCGCGCATGCGCGGTCCCCTTCCCGCCCAAGGGTGCTATCTTGCTCAGTCTTCTTTTTTCCGCGGAGCCCGACAGACGTAGTTCGTTTTTACCCGAGGACAAAGTTGAGTTCCCTGTTTTTTCTTTTTCTATCTTCGGTTCGACGCCGGATCCTTTTCCCGCCTTGGCCCGATACGCCGGTATCGAGTCCACTCTCTCTTTTTCGGTTTTTGTCCTTTGTGACTAGCGTTTGTGCCATTTTTCTTTTTTTTTTTTTTTTTCCAATTCTTTATTTTCGTTTTATAACAACAAAGGAAAGGAAGACATACAGCTAAAAGACAGATACATACATAGAATGTGATACATACACCAAAGTAAACCCCTGCCACCCCCCTCCCCCCTGCTTCTTCTCTAGAAAACTAATCATTCCCGAAACGGGCATGTACTGACATTATTGTGTTACAAAACCTAACGGTGATCTAAAACATGATGAGTGTACATTAAACAGACATGTCGGAGCAATGAGCAGATTGTACATAATCATTGAGCATCTGCCATTTAGACAAGCGAGAGTGAGTTTGGGTATGGGGAATAGCTCTCCGAGATATCTGCTCATATTTACTATATAAGCAGACGAGGTTCCACCATTCATTGACAGTAAGTCGAGAGCTATCCTTCCAATTCCTCGTGATTAAACATATGGCTATACCCAGCATGAAATCAAGGAGAAAGCGACCCTTCTTAGGAAGAGAGGGGACCTCCGCCACTGAGCGGAGTCCCACAATCTTCCAAGAAAGAGGCTCGTGGAGGTGTAAGAAATTGAATACGACCCCAGACCCGCCCCCAGTAAACCTGTAGTTGAGGACATTCATAAATAACATGAGCGAGGGTTCCCACAGCAGTATGGCAAGACCAACACTGGTCCCTAGCAGTTGTGTTCCATTTGGCTATTTTTTCTGGAGTATAAAAGCATCTATGTGCAAAAAAGAAGAGAGTTTGGGTAACTGAGGCAGATCGGGAAACCCGCACTACTTTGCTCCAGAAAACGCTCCATTGCACAGGGGTTAAAGTGGTTTGCAGTTCGCGCTCCCAGGCTTGTTGGGCTCTACAAGTAGCAGTATCTGTACCCTGACATAATAGTTTATAAAAGTTAGAGGCTACCCCATGTGTACTACTAATAGAGTGAATTAGTTCTAATAGCCCGCCCTCAGTAGGGACAGAGGGCGGCAGGATTTGAGCACTTTTGAGGCAGTGTTGAAGCTGCATCAATTGAAAGTAATGTTTCGCTGGTAACGCAAATTCCTTTTGTAAATCAGAAAAGGTTTTCCAACGAGCTGCAGAGAAGAGCTGTTGGGGTGTCCAGATCCCCCTAGAGTACCAGGGTTTCCATGCTATCGTTCTATTTAGGACTTGAATTCTGGGGTTATTCCACAGCGGGAGTCCGTCCTGAGGACATACGTTTGGGCCCAGTGATAGAATGAGAGTGTTAAAGGCCGCAAGAGTATCGACAATCATTGGGGGATGGCGGGTGTCTACTTGATGGGACATACCGGGTAGATGGATTAACGGAATTGGGCTACTAAGCTCCTCTTCTATGTCAAGCCAAACTGGTCTGCTGTCTGTAGAGGCATCTAGCCATCGGGCACCTTGTTTAAGTAGGAAGGCTTGATGATATCTGAGAAAATCAGGAAAGCGGGTACCCCCTAGTTCCTTTGCAGAATGTAGTTTTTGTTTAGCTATCCTTGGTGGTTTGCCCTGCCAGAGATAGCGGACGAGAAGGCCCTCAATATCTTTGTAGGTGTGTAGCGGGAGTAAGCATGGCAGCATTTCTAAAATATAGTTCACTTTGGGGACAATCATCATTTTCACAGTTTCTAGGCGGCCCCACCATGTAAGGGATAAGGGAGACCAACGATTTGTGAGCTCACGGACTTTGGAAACTACCTCTTTGGCATTAAAACTAATAGTGTCTTCTAAAGGAGAACAGTAATGGACCCCAAGATATTTCACCATGCGGGATTGCCAAAGGAAAGGAAAGGCCTGCATGTCAGCCTCATGTACCCAGCGGTTCAGTGGGAATGCTACAGATTTGGTCCAGTTTATTTTATAGCCCGATAATTGCGAGTATCCATCAATCAGATCCAAGACAGCTGGAACCGAATCAAGGGATACGAAGAGCATAAGGTCATCTGCATATGCAGAGAGTTTAATCTCTCTGTGACTGAAGGGGACACCTCGAATACGTGTGGACTGTCTAATAAGGAGGGCGAGGGGTTCAAGAGCTAGATCAAAGAGCATTGGCGATAGGGGGCAACCTTGACGCGTGCCTCTTTGGAGATTAAAAGGCTGAGACTTAATGGCATTTACACAAATACTGGCAACGGGTTGAGTATACATGACTTGGAGGTATCGGAGGAAGCCCTCCCCAAAGCCATACCATCGGAGAACTGCAAATAAGAAGGGCCATTCTAGGCGATCAAAGCCTTTTCAGCATCTAGGGAAAGACCCACCCATGGGTGGTCTAATTTGGCAGCACTGGATAGCACATGGCACAAGGTCCGAGCATTGTCAGCGGTGGATCGGCCGGGTATAAAACCGCATTGGTCGGGATGGATTAAGGTGGCCATCCTGTCAGATAGCCGGGTGGCCAAGATCGTTGCGAAGATCTTATAATCGGCATTAAGTAGGGAGATTGGACGGTAGTTGGCGGTTAGCAGCGGGTCTCTGCCTTCTTTCTCAAATACTACCACATTAGCTGCAGAAAAGGATCCCAAAGAGGATGTATCTACCGCAAGGGCAGTAAAATAGAGTTTTAAGTAGGGAACTAAATCACTGAACGTTCTGTAGAATTCGGTCGGGAGACCATCAGGCCCGGCGGCTCGACCCGAGGCTGTTCGTTTTAGGGCAGATTGGATCTCTGAAGTAGAGAAGGGTTCATCCAGCGCATCCCTATCAGCTTTAGAAAGGGTCGGCCGCTGAATACCAGAAAACAATCGCTCGAAGGTCTCTGATGAGAACTCACATTCAGATTGATATAGACGGGTATAGAAATCCCGAAAGAGTTCTACGATATCGGAGTCTGTGGTCAGTATGCCCCCTCCCTGTGGGGCTCGAAGGGCCGCTACGCGTTTGGCTTCTTTTTGACCTTTCAAAGCGTTGGCTAAAAGTCGACCGGCTCGGTTGCTTTCACGGTAGTATGTCCCTCGTTGAAGCTCAATACTCTTAGAAGCTGCAGTTGAGAGGATTGCATTATATTGAAAACGGAGACGCTGTAAGCGAACTAAGACGCATGGATCAGTACGTGAAGTTAGAACTCGTTCGCCTGCTTTGATTTGTTGGTCTAGTATAAGTAGCTGCTGTTTGCGTTGTTTCCGCAGGCGAATTTGATAACTAGTGATCGTTGCACGAATGGCCGCTTTGAAACCCTCCCACCAAGCCCAATTTGCAGTATCCTGGGGTAAATTAAAATGGAAGTAATCCTGTATGGCTGCTCGAATTTCTAACTGGAACTCTGGCTGAGTTAATAGGGCTCTATCAAAGAACCAGGCCCCCGAATTCCCTTGGGGTGCAGTAGTGTGTAATTGAAAAGAAATAGCAGCATGATCTGAAATATGTTGGGAGTGAATCTTTGCAGTGTCCACCTGAGGAACTAACAGTTTTGATATTAGAAAGAAATCTATGCGAGACTGGGATTTGTGAGGGGAAGAGAAGAATGTAAAGTCAAGCTCATTGGGGTGTAGTAACCTCCATAGATCGACTAAAGCAAGATCTTTGATCACAGAGGTAAGCGTGGTGTGACTCTTGGGGGGACCACTTGTCCTAGGCGGCTGTTTGTCAATCAGGGGATCAAGAACTAAATTGAAATCCCCCCCCTATTATCAATGAAGTATTAGCAGAGGCCTGCGCAACCTGAGCAATGGTAGCAAAAAAGGCAGGGTCATCGACATTAGGAGCATAAAGGTATATACATGTAACTTCAAGGTTATCTATCTTGAGGTGAACTCTGGACCATCTACCTGCTGTATCTGAGCTAGTCGCAATAATAGTAGCCTGCAGAGATTTCCTAACCAGTATGGCAACCCCACATTTCTTAGAAACGGCTGGGGAATAGGCGGCCACCATGTAAGGTTTAATATTGAGTTTAAGAGTTTCCTTCGAATTTAAATGCGTTTCTTGGAGGAAAATCAGGTCCGCAGCTTCATGACTTAGATAGCTTAGGATTTTCTTCCGTTTTATCGGATTATTGATTCCTTTTACGTTCAATGATAAAATCTTACATGGTGCCATCAAACGGTAATAGACATTTTAGGTAAGGGCGCTTGAAAACATACAACATAATCAGAATCTGTACAGCAATGACATAATCACCGAGTATGCTGGCTAATACACCCCATATTGAAAAGTATGTACCAAAGTAACTTAGAGAAGAAGCAAAACCCCCAATGAATATGGCGACCATATGTCTGCGGGAGGAGGCCCTAGAGAGGAAGATAGAGACATAAAAAAAAAAGAAAAGAAACACCAGAGTCCATAATTAGCACTGTCTCTGATACTCATCGAGGCTACTATGGGTAGATGGAGTCGGGTCACAGATATCATCAAAATAAGGCAACAAACCGCCCTCGACAGACTCTTTGCTGAGCCGCGGCAAATCCAATATGGCAGGTACAACGGATATGAGAATACTGGCAGGAATATTCTGGAAGTCAGCGCATCAAGTCGGCTTCTTTAGCATCCAAAAACTCCGCTAGTAGATCAGGGTCCTCAAATGTTCTTGTCTGATTGTGAAGCGTGACTCGGAGCTTGGCCGGGTACATCAGGCCATAACGTGCTTGTAGTTGTTGAAGCCTCGGCCGGAATTCCAGAAAGCGCTTTCGGCGGTCGACCGTGGGTTTAGCCAAGTCAGGATAGAAGGAGATCTTGTGGCTCTCAAACTCCATATGGCCCTTTGCCCGAGAGGCACTGAGAATTTGCTCCACATGTTGATATCTCAAAAGTCGAAAGATGATAGGCCGCGGGGTCTTCCTGTTGAGCGTTATGTTTGTGGGTACACGATGAGCGCGATCGATCTCCAATTCTTTGGTAAAGGTGATTTGGAGCAGGGAAGGGAGGATTTTATATAAAAACTCCTTCATGTCTCCCGATTCCGCTCCCTCCGGTATGCCCACGAGTCGTAGGTTGTTACGGCGCGCTCTATTATTGCCATCTTCCACTTCTTTCTGCAAGGCCCGCACCTGACGTTCAACTTTGTCGAGTTTGGACAGCCGGACCGCATGGGAGTCTAATATGCTCTCCATTTTGTCCTGACGCGAAGAGAGCCCCTCTAGCCTGCCTTGCAGTACACCAAGATCTTCCCGCAGCGCTCGGAGTGCTTCACCGTTTGACTGCACGAGGTCCTTAACCCCTCTAATCTCTGCGAGGATTTCCTGCTGCATTTCGGGGCCCTCGCGCAAAGCCAGCCCCTTCTGCGGGGACGGGGGTTCAGTTTTGGAGCGTTTGCCGTGAGAAGCCGCTGGAGATCCAAATTCCAGGCGCGTAGGTTTGGTCCCCGCCATCTCACCAATGTGCCCCGGCAAGATCAGAGCAGAAATTCAAGTATGTCTGGTGTTAATTCAGGATTCTGAGTAGGCCTCTCGGGAGCCTCAGCGTTATGCGACCATCCCGCTGGACATCGGGCTCCGCCCCCCTCGCCATTTTTCTTTTTTCACTGGCAGCCCGGTCTTTTGACCTCGCAGGGGCCCTTTTTCCCCCGATGGCTACCAGCGGGTTTAAAAACTGTGATCGGTGTAAGAAACTTATGTCTCTTACTGACACACATGACTGTTGCCTCCGCTGCCTCGGACCCGATCATGACCCGATGATCTGTGGTCCGTGTGGCAAAATGTCCTCGAAGGCGTTGAGGAGTTGGCAGCACCAGAAGGATAGGATCTTCTCTGACTCCGCGTCCAGACGGGCCCGGACCTCGTCAGAGGCCTCGATGTCTCGGGACTCCGGCCCCGAGCAGCGTCGGGGTTCCTCTGAGTGGGGGTCTCCTTCACGGGAACATCGCAGGAAGAAGAAACCCGCGAGGGTGGTGTCGGACGCTCCTGGTTCCTCGAGGGCCAGGTCGCATAGCCCCGATAGCCGTCCCGGGTCTTCGGAGTCGGAGAGGCCTGCCAAACATCCTCGTATCGAGATGGAGTCTCCTGGACACGTGAGTGCTGTAGTCCTCGTGGACTCTCCTCCAGGGGAGCCGACGTCGGGCCCAATGCTGTCGGGGCCCGAGTCGGGGGCTGCTGGGTCTCCTGAGCTCGGACTCAGGTTGACGGCCTTGGAGAGCAGCCTCGCTGCCTTCATGGAACAGCAGCGGGCATTGATCGCCGGTCTCACCGGTGCATCTGCCCCGACCACCGGGACCTCGATGTCAAAGTCGACCCCGGAGGCTGAGCCGATCCTCGAGTCCATGCGGGCTCGAGTCGATCCTCGGCCACGGTCTCCCTCGGCCTCCCGTTCGGGACCGAGGTCATCGACGCCGCTACCCTCGGCATTGGGGCGGATGGCATCGGTGCCCGCCCGACCGGAGCCGCTCGATTCCTCCTCCGAGGAGTCGGGCTGGGAGACGGAGGACGAAGAGTCACCAGACACTTATCGGACTCGGTGTGTCCCATCGGACTCCCCGGAGTCCGAACCTCGGAGACGATCCCCACTGGAGGATACCCGGTTCTCGGACTTCGTGCGGGATATGGCCAAGGCCTTGGCCTTCCCTGCGGATCACGAGGAGGAGCCGAGGAGCTCGAGGCCCTCCAGTATGACTCTCCCCCAAAGGAGGCCTTTACTGTTCCGGTTCCTCCGATGCTGGAGCGGCTGCTCTTCCGCATGTGGGAGACCCCGGCCTCGACGCCGGTGTTAAGCAAGCGGGTCGATTTCATCTATCGAGTCCGCAAGAGCCCCGGGTTCCAAAAGGCACAATTACCGCACCACTCCATGGTTGTGGAATCGGCCATGCATCGACTGAAAAGTCAGAAGATGCACTCCTCGGTGCCTCCCGGCTGGGAGGCCCGGAACCTGGATGCCCTCGTTAAGAAGTGCTTCCAGGGCTCTATGCTTGCTTGCCGTGTCCAGACTTACCAGCTCTACATGGGCATGTATCTCCGAGACCTGGCAAAGGAGATTGCCGGGTTCTCTGCTGGTCTCTCCGAGGAACCTTTGCAGCGGTTCCAAGCCTTTTCCACTGGAATTCGAGAGTGCTCGAAGTTTATCTCTCGAGCAGCCTACGATGGCTTCGAGGCTTCGGCCCGAGCAGCTGGGGCCGGCATCGGTGCCCGCTGACAGGCTTGGCTACAGTCATCCGACCTCGAGCCATGGGTGCAGGACAAGTTGGTCGATGTCCCCTGCCGAGGTGAAAACCTCTTTGGCAAGCCCATGGCTGAAAAGGCTGCAGAACTAGAGACCGAGACTCTGACCAGGACTAGGCTGTCCAGAAAAACCTCTGCCCCTTCTCAGAAGAAGAAGGGCTCGGGGAAAAAAGACCTTTTACCCGAGGAAGTCCTCTGCCTATAAACAATACCCTCATTATCAGGCCTCTGCAGCTCCCCAACAGAGTCAGCAGGCCAAGGGACAGTGTCATGGGCCCCGTAGGCAGAAGGCCCCCAAGCCACCAACACTGGCCCCTGCTCAGGGTGGGGGGTTTTGACTCAGCAAGCATAGCCTCTTCTCCTCAGCTGGCTCACATCAGCACAGGAGGCCGGCTGGCCCACTTTGCCCACAGGTGGTCAGCCGTCACATCAGATACCTGGGTGTTCCATATAGTCCAAAAGGGCTATCTTTTCCATTTTCACCAGGTACCTCCCTCCTATTTTCCAGGGGAGCCTCCAAGACTCCCTTTGCACAGGGACCTACTCCTTCAGGAGTTAGCAAGTCTGCTAAAGGAACAGGCTGTGGAACCGGTGCCCCACCACCTGAGAGGTCACGGCTTTTATTCCAGGTACTTTCTGGTACCAAAAAGAACAGGAGGCCTCAGACCCATCCTAGACTTGCGCAACCTCCAACAAGTTCCTGGAGAGGGAAAAGTTCAAGATGCTTACCCTTGGAATCCTGCTGCCCTACCTCCAGCAGGGAGATTGGCTATGCTCCTTAGATCTAAAGGATGCTTATACTCACATCCTTATTCATCCAGACCACAGACAATATCTCAGATTTGTTGTGGGGGGAAACCACTACCCGTACAGAGTACTTCCCTTTGGCCTAACCTCCGCTCCCATGGTGTTCACCAAGTGCCTGGCGGCCTACCTGAGGCTTCAAGGTCTTTTTGTGTTTCCATACCTGGATGACTGGCTCATAAGGGGCCAGTCTTCCCAGGAGGCCAGTCAAGCCACCCTTCGCACTGTGGCTCTGCTTCAGCACTTGGGGTTTGTCATAAACTTCACAAAGTCCGGGGGGCGGAGCCTGATGTCCAGCGGGATGGTCGCATAACGCTGAGGCTCCCGAGAGGCCTACTCAGAATCCTGAATTAACACCTCACATACTTGGAACTTCTACTCTGATCTTGCCGGGGCACATAGGTGAGATGGCGGGGACCAAACCAACGCGCCTGGAATTCGGATCTCCAGCGGCTTCTCACGGCAAACGTTCCAAAACTGAACCTCCGTCCCCGCAGAAGGGGCCGGCCTTGTGCGAGGGCCCCGAAATGCAGCATGAAATCCTCGTAGAGATTAGAGGGGTCAAAAACCTCGGGCAGGCAAACGGTGAAGCACTCCGAGCGCTGCGGGAAGATTTTGGTGTGCTGCAAAGCAAGCTAGAAGGGCTTTCTTCGCGTCAGGACAAAATGGAGAGCATATTGGACTCCCATGCGGCCCGGCTGTCCAAACTCGACAAAGTTGAACGCCAGGTGCGGGCCTTGCAGAAAGAGGTGGAAGATGGCAATAATAGAGCGCGCCGCAACAACATACGACTCGTGGGCATACCGGAGGGAGCGGAATCGGGAAACATGAAAGAGTTTTTATGCAAAATCCTCCCTTCCCTGCTCCAAATCACCTTTACCAAAGATTTGGAGATAGATCGCGCTCATCGTGTACCCACAAGCATAACGCTCAACAGGAAGACCCCGCGGCCTATCATTTTTCGACTTTTGAGATATCAACACGTGGAGCAAATTCTAAGTGCCTCTCGGGCAAAGGGCCATATGGAGTTTGAGAGCCACAAGATCTCCTTCTATCCCGACTTGGCTAAACCCACGGTCGACCGCCGAAAGCGCTTTTTGGAATTCCGGCCGAGGCTTCAACAACTACAAGCACGCTATGGCCTGATGTACCCGGCCAAGCTCCGAGTCACGCTTCACAATCAGACAAGAACATTTGAGGACCCTGATCTACTAGCGGAGTTTTTGGATTCCAAAGAAGCCGATTTGATGCGCTGACTTCCAGAATATTCCTGCAAGTCTCCTCATATCCGCTGTACCTGCCAGATTGGATCTGCCGCAACCCAGCAAAGAGTCTGGCGTGGGCAGTCTGTTGCCTTACTCTTGATGGTATCTGTGACCCGACTCCATCTACCCACAGTAGCCTCGATGAGTATCAGAGACAGTGTTAATTATGGACTCTGGTGTTTCTTTTCTTTTTTTTATATGTCTTTCTATTTCCTCTCTAGGGCCTCCTCCCGCAGACATATGGTCGCCATATTCTTTGGGGGTTTTGCTTCTTCTCTAAGATACGTTGGTACATACTTTTCAATATGGGGTGTATTAGCCAGAATACTCGGTGATTATGTCATTGTCGTACAGATTCTGATTATGTTGTATGTTATCAAGCGCCCTTACCTAAAATGTCTATTACCGATTGATGGCACCATGTAAGATTTTCTCATTGAACGTAAAAGGAATCAATAATCCGATAAAACGGAAGAAAATCCTAAGCTACCTAAGTCAGGAAGCAGCGGATCTGATTTTTCTCCAAGAAACGCATTTAAATTCGAAGGAAACTCTTAAACTCAATATTAAACCTTACATGGTGGCCGCCTATTCCCCAGCCGTTTCTAAGAAATGTGGGGTTGCCATACTGGTTAGGAAATCTTTGCATGCTACTATTATTGCGACTAGCTCAGATACAGAAGGTAGATGGTCTAGAGTTCACCTCAAGATAGGTAGCCTTGAAGTTACATGTATATGCCTTTACGCTCCTAATGTGGATGACCCTGCCTTTTTTGCTACCATTGCTCAGGTTGCGCAGGCTTCTGCTAATACTTCATTGATCATTGGGGGGGATTTCAATCTAGTCCTTGATCCCCTGATTGACAAACAGCCGCCTAGGACGAGTGGTCCCCCCAAGAGTCACGCCACGCTTACCTCTCTGATCAAGGATCTTGCTTTAGTTGATCTATGGAGGTTACTACACCCCAATGAGCTTGACTTCACCTTCTTCTCCTCCCCTCATAAATCTCAGTCTCGCATAGACTTCTTTCTAATCTCAAAACTGTTAGTTCCTCAAGTGGACACTGCAAAGATTCACTCCCAACATATTTCAGATCATGCTGCCATTTCCTTTCAATTACACACTACTGCACCCCAGGGGAATTCGGGAGCCTGGTTCTTTGATAGAGCCCTGTTAACTCAGCCAGAGTTCCAGTCAGAAATTCGAGTAGCCATACAGGATTACTTCCATTTTAATCTACCCCAAGATACTGCGAATTGGGCTTGGTGGGAGGGCTTCAAAGCGGCCATTCGGGCAACGATCACTAGTTATCAAATCCGCCTGCGGAAACAACGCAAACAGCAGCTGCTCATACTAGACCAACAAATAAAAGCAGGCGAACGAGTTCTAACTTCACGTACTGACCCATGTGTATTAATTCGATTACAGCGTCTCCGTTTTCAATATAATTCAATCCTCTCAACTGCAGCTTCTAAGAGTATTGAGCTTCAGCGAGGGACATATTATCGTGAAAATAACCGAGCCGGTCGACTCGTAGCCAACGCCTTGAAAGGTCAAAAAGAAGCCAAACGCGTAGCGGCCCTTCGAGCTCCACAGGGAGGGGGCATAGTGACCACAGACTCCGACATTGTAGAGCTCTTTCGGGATTTCTATACCTGCCTATATCAATCTGAATGTGAGTTCTCGTCAGAGACATTCGAGCGCTTGCTTTCTGGCATTCAGCGGCCGACCCTCTCTGAAGATGATAGGGATGCGATGGATGAACCCTTCTCTACTTCAGAGATCCAATCTGCCCTAAAACGAACAGCCTCGGGCCGTGCCGCAGGGCCCGATGGTCTCCCGACCGAATTCTACAGAACGTTCAGTGCAGATTTAGTTCCCTATTTAAAACTCTATTTTACTGCCCTTGCGGTAGATACATCCTCTTTGGGATCCTTTTCTGCAGCTAATGTGGTAGTATTTGAGAAAGAAGGCAGAGACCCGCTACTGACCGCCAACTACCGTCCAATCTCCCTACTTAATGCCGATTATAAGATCTTCGCAACGATCTTGGCCACCCGGCTATCTGACATGATGGCTACCCTAATTCACCCCGACCAATGCGGTTTTATTCCCGGCAGATCAACTGCTGACAATGCTCGGACCTTATGCCATGTGCTATCCAGTGCTGCCAATCTCGATCATCCATGGGTGGGTCTTTCCCTGGATGCCGAAAAAGCCTTTGATCGTCTAGAATGGCCCTTCTTATTTGCAGTTCTCCGATGGTATGGCTTTGGAGAGGGCTTCCTCCGATATCTCCAAGTCATGTATACTCAACCCGTCGCCAGTATTTGTGTAAACGCCATCAAATCTCAGCCATTTAACCTCCAAAGAGGCACGCGTCAAGGTTGCCCCCTATCACCAATGCTCTTTGATCTAGCTCTTGAACCCCTAGCCCTCCTTATTAGACAGTCTGCACGTATTCGAGGTGTCCCCTTTAGTCATAGGGAGATTAAACTCTCTGCATATGCAGATAACCTTATGCTCTTCGTATCCCTCGATTCGGTTCCAGCTGTCTTGGATCTGATTGACGGATACTCACAATTATCGGGCTATAAAATTAACTGGACCAAATCTGTAGCATTCCCACTGAACCGCTGGGTACATGAGGCTGACATGCAGGCCTTTCCTTTCCTTTGGCAATCCCGCATGGTGAAGTATCTCGGGGTCCATTACTGTTCTCCTTTAGAAGACACTATCAGTTTTAATGCCAAAGAGGTAGTCTCCAAAGTCCGTGAACTCACAAATCGTTGGTCTCCCTTATCTCTCACATGGTGGGGCCGCTTAGAAACTGTGAAAATGATGATAGTCCCCAAAGTGAACTACATCTTAGAAATGCTGCCATGCTTACTTCCGTTACATACTTATAAAGATATTGAGGGCCTTCTCGTCCGTTATCTCTGGCAGGGCAAGCCACCAAGGATAGCTAAACATAAACTGCAGTCTGCAAAGGAACGAGGGGGTACCAGATTTCCTGATTTTCTTAGATATCATCAAGCCTTCCTACTTAAGCAAGGTGCCCGATGGCTAGATGCCTCAACAGACAGCAGACCAGTTTGGCTTGACATAGAAGAGGAGCTTAGTAGCCCAATTCCGTTGACCCATCTCCCCGGTATGTCCTATCAAGTAGACACCCGCCATCCACCAATGATTGTCGATACTCTTGCGGCCTTTAACACTCTCATTCTATCATTGGGCCCGAATGTATGTCCTCAGGACGGACTCCCGCTATGGAATAACCCCAGAATTCAAGTCCTAAATAGAACAATAGCATGGAAACCCTGGTATTCAAGGGGGATCTGGACACCCCAACAGCTTTTCTCTGCAGCTCGTTGGAAAACCTTTTCTGATTTACAAAAGGAATTTGCGTTACCAGCGAAACACTACTTTCAATTGATGCAGCTTCAACACTGCCTCAAAAGTGCTCGAATCATGCCGCCTTCTGCCCCTACTGAGGATGGGCTATTAGAGATAGTTCACTCTATTAGTAGTACACATGGGGTAGCCTCTAACTTTTATAAAATAATATGTCAGGGTACTGACACGGCCACTTTTAGAGCCCAACAAGCCTGGGAGCGCGAACTGCAAACCACTTTAACCCCTGTGCAATGGAGCGTTTTCTGGAGCAAAGTAGTGCGGGTTTCCCGGTCTGCCTCTGTTACCCAAACTCTCTTCTTTTTTGCACACAGATGCTTTTATACCCCAGAAAAAATAGCCAAATGGAACCCAAATGCTAGGGACCTGTGTTGGTCTTGCCATACTGCTGTGGGAACCTTCGCTCATGTTCTTTATGAATGTCCTCAACTACAGGTCTATTGGGGGCGGGTCTGGGGTCGTATTCAATTTATCTTACACTTTCACGAACCTCTCTCTTGGAAGGTCGTGGGACTCCGCTCTGTGGCGGAGGTCCCCTCTCTTCCTAAGAAGGGTCGCTTTCTCCTTGATTTCATGCTGGGTATAGCTATATGCTTAATCACGAGGAATTGGAAGGATAGCTCTCGACTTACTGTCAATGAATGGTGGAACCTCGTCTGCTTATATAGTAAATATGAGCAGATACCTCGGAGAGCTCTTCCCCATGTCCAAACTCACTCTCGCTTGTCTAAATGGCAGATGCTTAATGATTATGTACAATCTGCTCATTGTTCCAACATGCCTGTATAATGTGCACTCATAATGTTTTAGATCACCGTTAGGTTTTGTAACACAATAATGTAAGTACACGCCCGCTTCGGGAATGCTTAGTTTTCTAGAGAAGAAGCAGGGGGGAGGGGGGTGGCAGGGGTTTACTTTGGTGTATGTATTACACGTTATGTATCTGTCTTTTAGCTGTATGTCTTCCTTTCCTTTGTTGTTATAAAACGAAAATAAAGAATTTAAAAAAAAATAAACTTCACAAAGTCCATTTTGCTCCCGTCCCAGAACTTGGAATTCATACGAGCAAGGCTAGACACTCTTCAGGCGAGGGCTTTTCTGCCAGTGGACAGGGCCTTCCGGTTGATGGATGTAGCCAGGCAGTTTCACAGCAATTCCTGAGACTTCTCGGCCATATGGCTTCCACGGTTCATGTAACTCCCAATGCCCGCCTGCACATGCGGCCTGCTCAGTGGAGCCTTCGAACTCAGTGGCATCAGGCCACAGGGAGCCTTGCAGACTCAGTGAGAGTATCCACCCTGCTCATCTCCTCTCTACAATGGTGGCTTCATCTTCCGAATCTGGTACTCGGAGTGGATTTTCCATCCCCTCCGCATTCTCGAGTGCTGACGACAGATGCTTCTCTTCTAGGTTGGGGAGCGCATTGCCAAGGGGCATGTACTCAGGGTCTCTGGACTCCTTGGGAGGCTGCTCAGCAGATAAACTTCCTGGAGCTACGGGCAATACGCCTAGCTCTGAGAGCCTTCTCCCACCTCACGTCTCACCAGTCTGTACTGGTCCAGACGGACAATAAGTTGCCATGTTCTACGTGAACAAACAAGGGGGCACAGGCTCCTTCCTTCTCTGTCAGGAGGCACAACGGCTGTGCTCTTGGGCCATCAATCACGGAATCCTCCTCAAGGCTGTCTACCTCCCCGGTCAAGAAAATTACCTGGCGGACAGACTGAGCAGGATCCTGCAACCACACGAATGGAGATTGAATCCATTGGTGGATGAGCAGATCTTTCTCAGGTGGGGCCTCCCCACCATGGATCTCTTCGCCAGCCCTCTGAACCGGCAACTCCCGAGATTCTGTTCCAGACAACCGCATCCTCTCAGGGTAGCAGCGGATGCCTTTCCGATTCTGTGGTCGCAGGGCCTACTATATGCGTTTCCTCCCACGCCACTAGTGTCTCGAACACTGTTCAAGATCCTCAAGGACAGGGCCTCAATGATTCTGATAGCCCCCAGGTGGCAGAGGCAGCCGTGGCTCCCACTCCTGTTGCAACTGGCGGTGGACACTCCCCTGCCTCTGGGAATTCAACACGATCTCCTGTCTCAGGACCAGGGGTCTCTCTCTTGCACCCCAACCTCCAGTCCCTTCATCTGATGGCCTGGCTTCTGAAAGGGTAGTCCTGGCTCCCCTACTCCTGCCTAGAGAGGTGGAAGACGTAGTCTTAGCTTCTAGGTGGCAATCCACCAGGAAATCCTACGCTCTTAAGTGGCGTAGATTCTCCACATGGTGTGCTCAGCACAGCGAGAATCCCTTCTCGTGCTTGGTAGCGGTAGTATTGCAATATTTGCTTTACCTCTCCAATCTAGGTCTTAAGTCCAACTCTGTCAGGGTTCACCTCAGTGCTCTCTCAGCGCACCACTCGCCGGTGGACGGGAGGCCTCTTTCCAATCATCCTTTGGTGGCTCATTTTCTCAGAGGCCTCCTCCTGCTTAAGCCTCCTTTGCGTCCACCAGCCCCTGAGTGGGATCTGAATGTGGTCTTACAATGGCTTACATGTCCACCATTTGAACCTATGGCTACCTGCCCTCTGTTTTCTCTCCTGGAAAACCTTGTTTCTGGTAGCTCTTACCTCTGCGCGGCGAGTGAGTGAGCTTCAGGCACTAGTGTCTGATCACCCTTACCCTAGGTTCTACAGGAATAGGGTAGTCTTACGGACTCACCTGAAGTTTCTTCCTAAGGTGGTCTCCCCTTTTCACCTCAATCAGGAGGTGGTTCTTCTGACCTTTCCCAGGCCGCATGCCAACTGGGCTGAGATGGTCCTGCATACCCTGGACTGTAGGAGGGCGTTATCCTTCTACCTCGACCGTACGCGGGAGCACCGGAGGGCTGTTCAGCTCTTCGTTTCTTTTGACCACAATAAGTTGGGGCTACCTGTCCCCAAGCGTACTTTGTCCATGTGGGTCGCTGACTGTATCGCCTGGGCTTATGGGGCAGCTGGCTTCTCCTTGGAGAGTCGAGTCACGGCTCATCGTGTCAGGGCGAAGGCTGCGTCAGTGGCTCATCTCCGCTCTGTTCCGTTGGCAGACATCTGCCGGGCTGCTACTTGGTCTTCAAGCCAGACTTTTGCGGCCCATTACTGCCTTGAGAGGGAGTCCCTCAGGGACAGTGCTTTCGGACAGGCAGTACTCCATAATCTCTTTGGGGTTTAGGCATCTCCTACCCTCCGGCCCTGGTGTTGGGCTACCGGTCAGGGGTGTTCTCAGAGAAGATTCCTTCATTACGTACTGACGAGCTAGAGGGACCTCATTTTTCCGCTTGAGGTCTCCGGTAGCCTTAAGCTGGGGAGTCCCATGTGTGAGGACTGACTTCCTGCTTGGTCCTGGAGAAAGAGTAGTTATTCACCTGTAACAGGTGTTCTCCAGGAGCAGCAGGAATCAGTCCTCACAACCCTCCCTCCTCCCCTTGGAGTTGCAGTCATATGATTTATTTTGCTAATTTTTTGCTGTCTTTTAGCTATGTCATCAGACTGAGCAAGATGGCACCCTTGGGCGGGAAGGGGACAGCGCATGCGTGCTGCAATTCCCAAAGGCTTTCTTTGAAAGTTGGAGAAATGCTCCGCACGAGGGCTCCGTCGGCGCTGTCACCCATATGTGAGGACTGATTCCTGCTGCTCCTGGAGAACACCTGTTACAGGTGAGTAACTACTCTTTCTGTCCATTTGTGAATGCAGCTCCCTGAATTTAGGGAGGGGGAGAGAAAACTAGGTTACCTGACCTGGCCACGATCCCATCCCCCAGGCTACAACTAATGAATGGATAAATCACTGAATAAACGGGGGAATGGATTCTTCATAGGATTCCTCAGCCGCCTTCAGTCCCCCTTGCCTGGGCAATGCAGCACCAGCACGGTAAAGACAGCAATGGGGACACACTCTAGTCTGGTACCCAGGGTTCAGTCTGACCTGTTCCCTCCTACCCTACAATCAAAGTTCCCAATGTGGAAGTGGAATGCTTCCATTCCCACCCCCATCAAGTGCCTGCGACACTTCCTCCAAAACACGGATTGCTCCCCCCCTTCGCTGGGTCCTCCATCCATGTGTATGGACTTCTCTTGTGTGACACAGTCACATGCTCAGATTTGCACCTGTGCTCCAGCCCAATTCAAATTGACCTCCAGCATGCACATAGCAGCAAGGACTTCCTTGGGGGCTACCTTGGTAGTTTCCTTGTTCTTTAACTTTAAAAATAAAAAATAAAAAAAACCAACCCAAAATCAAAACAGAAGTTTAGGAGGAGCCGCATCCAGGCACAGGATAATGACCAAACTCTAGGAAAAACCTATCCTGGGCTTTCACTACCAAGGTCAGAACCAGCCTCATTAGGCCTGGATCTCATGCTTCATACAGGAGGCACACCTCACTGCAACCTCACAATGTTAAATACTTCTATTTTTTTTCTCCTTTTGAAAGCCACAAGAATAGAGTCCTACCAGGACCACATCCATCCATGTGGAACTTCATTTGGTTCTTTTTCTGCCCCACAAACTAGCGGGCCAGACTGCATACACTTTACTCATGTTCTAGGCACACTAACGGTGCCTCTGTGCAACCCCCATGAGTCACACATGCTTCCTCCTTAAATAAGGTGACCAGTGTCAAATTACCCCTATGATCTAGGAGTATCATTTTGTCCCCAGCAATGCTTCAACCTGGCTGTCCCCAGCACTGTCTGAGGCATGGGCTGGGTGCCCAAAGCTCCCAACACCATCGTAGACTGCCCAAACTGTGGCAGTCAAATGGTGCCTCAGGAACCTGTAGTCCAGCCTAATTGCTTCCTTGACACAGGGTTTTGCCATGGATAGCAGAGAAATGCAGTGTGCTAGTATCTCCTTGCTTGTTTTCGGAGAACATCTAGCAGGAACTGTGCTTCAAACTGATCAGAGGGATCTTGCTATCATTACCCCCTTTCCCAGTCCCAACCATGGCAAGAGCTGTAGAAGTGCTCTCATAGTTTTTCTTCTAAGACAGAAAGTACTCTTTGCATCTTTCTGGGTAAACTTAGCTTTGCATGCAAGGGCTGGGGATGCAGCCATAAGACTGTACTGAAAAACAACAACAAACAAAATAATGGGAAGATCAAAATAATACCAGCATCTCAAGCAGCACTGCTACTGTTAGGGACGCTCGTGCAGCACAGCCATAGCTTCTAACCCCATGGCTTGCAGGTTTTATCCAGGACCACCACCTCCTCTTTGACACTTGGTTTTAGAGGCCCTGTACAGTCTTGGTTCTCTTCTTATCCCCTTCCCTCCTCCCTCTCTTCATATCTCTCTGATCGCTTTGTGTTTGTTCTGGAGGTTTCTCCTCTTCTGCCATCCCTCTCTCAGTTGGGGTTCCTCAAGGGTCTGTTCTGGGCCCTCTCCTCTTCTCTCTCTATCCCCAGTCCCTTGGTGCTCTTATCTCTTCCCATGGCTTTCAGTATCATTTTTATGCTGACGACTCTCAAATCTATGTACACCTGACATCTCTCCTTCACTTCAAACTCATATCTCTACTTGCTTATCTGACATCGCTGCCTGGATGTCTTGCCGTCACCTAAAATGGAATATGGTTAAAACTGAACTTCTTATCTTTACCCCTAAACCCTTCCTCCTTTCTCTATCACTGTTGACAACATTCTTCTTCCTGTTTCCTTGCCCTGCAACCTTGGGGTCATTTTGACTCCTCCCTTTCCTTCTCCATACATATTTAACATATAGCTAAAACCTGTCATTTTGTTCTCTACAACATCAACAAAATTCGTCCCTTCCTCTTTGAACACACTACTAAGGCTCTTGTCCACTCTTCACCTCCCATCTTGACTGGCATTCTCCTCTTTGCTGGTCCCCTTTAGCGTCATCTCTCTCTCCTCTTCAATCTATCCAGAACTTTGCTGCGCAGCTAATCTTCCACCAGCCCTGATTCACTGATACAACCCCTCTTCTAAGTCACTTCACTGGCTCCCCTTCCGTTTCCATATCCAATTCAAACTTCTCCTTCTAATATTATGAATGCATTCACTCTACTGCCCCTCATTACCTTTCCTCTCATCTCTCTCCCTACATACCTCCTCATGAACTCCGCTCCTCCTCTGACTTTCTTTTCTCTATGCCCTTTTCTTCTTCTGCAAACTCCAGACTTCGATCTTTTCACCTTGCTGCTCTTTAGGCATGGTACAAACTTCCTCTGTCTTTATGTCAAGTCTCTTCTCTCCCCCTCTTCAAATCCATGCTAAAGTCTTACCTCTTTGAGGCTGAATTTGGATCCTGATCCCTTATTCTCCTTGTGTCTCCTGTATTTGAGCCCTCCCTTGTTTCTCTTGTTTTGTTCAGTCTGTTTTGATTAGATTGTAAGCTCTATGAGTAGGGACTGCCTTTATATGTTTGTACAGCGCTTTGTACACCTTGTAGCGCTATATAAATGATTAATAATAATAATGATAGTAGTAGTAGTAGACCAGCTTGCACATATCCAAGTTGTGCTTCACTTCATAAATTCTCAGTGCTTCTGGTGTGCCATTCCCCTTAAGCAGCAGCTGCACTGAGACTCAACCAAGATAACATTGGAAGACAGCTTCACTACATCCGAAGGCATCAGGGCTCAGCTATGGGAAGGTAGGCTGGCTCCCACATGGTACCTAGCTTCCCCCCTCTCAACAGCATCACTACTGGCACAACCTGGCTCTTTAAGGCTCAGTGCTTCAGATGCAACAGTGCCTGGCAGGCCCATGCCTAAGGGCCCTTAAGAGTGCTCCTCCTGCCTACAACACAGAGACCTTCTCTAGCCCGTCCTTGTAGTCCAAAACTACAGTATCACATTTGGCCATGATGACTGAACTCTGCTTGCTCCAGCAGTTGGACACACATGCAAAGCCCATTGATTGGGCTATGTAATGTACTCTGCTCCTGCTTCCACTGTGATCTCACACCAAGCCATCTGCTGGTCATACCATCTTATTCTCTGCTGACTCTTCCAGGAGGATGATAAGCTGACTGCTGTTCTGACTCCCCATCCAACAGCATGTTATACTTAATGAGTTACTCTACTAGCCCTCCATGGCAGGCATGGTCTGTATAGTGTTGGTGTTTAGGTTTATGCTTGTCTTCTTTTGATATACCTCATCTCTTTGTACAAGCAATGCGGTCTTCAGTCTTATTTTTGACATGAGAACTCATAAAATATCATGTTGGGTCAGACCGGAGGTCCATCCTGCATGGTGCTTGTTTCTGACACTGACTAGTCCAGGTCAGATTCCCAGAAACAAGGCCACATACGCCCTGCTTTACTGAGGTGTAAGCAATCCACTCTCATCTGATGACACATCCCAGGGCTTTCTTATCTTTAGGACCCAACCCACTTTTCTCCCGATAGAGAGCGAACATTCCGGTACTGTGTCTTCATACAGCCTTGTTTTCGTGCATCCTTTTACTCTCTCCTGCTCATCACTTGCCCACCCTATCTCCAACGGCCTATTGCTCATCTCTGTTCTAACAACAAGAACCCTCCTGCTGAACTGCATCGCAGGAGAGATGGGAAGGGAAAAAAAAGAAGCGACACTGAAGTTCCATATCTACTCTTAATTCTTTGCTGCTGAGTTACCCAGACTCAGTGCAGGGCTCTATCTATTCAGTTAAATAATAGCATTACGAGTGGAGGAGTAGCCTAGTGGTTAGAACACTGGCTTGGTAACCAAGCAACCAGGGTTCAATTCCCACTAGCACTCCTTGTGGCCTTGGGCAAGTCACTTAACCCTGCATTGCCTCGGAAGAAAGGCCTGGCAATCTACTTCTGGTGACACTGCCAAGAAAACCCAGGAGCTTCTGGGTCGCCAGGAGTCAGGACTGGGTCGAAGGCACACATTGCATTTCTGCAATGGCATTCCTCCTCTTCCTGAATCCCAACCCTATCTAGGCCCATATGAAGCCCAGCAGAATTACAACTGGTTATGTTTAAAAAAAAAAAAAAGAGGGAGGGGTCCACCCTCCATTCCATTTCCTGAGTAGCTTTCCTGGCTTCCTAAAACACTTTCAGAGTCACGTTTCCCTTCCACTTTTGGGGCATGCTAGTTTCCCCATGAGAAGAAGCAGCGTGCCCACCTGCTCCGGAACTTGCCACCAGCCTTGGGAGACTCTCATTTACTGCCCTCCTTTGGGAACATCTTTTTGCCAGAGGGTATTCTATGATGAGAACTGGCTTCAACCTAGCTCAACTCAACTCCCTGAGTGCAAGCGAGGACTTTCCACAAGCCAAATACATTGTCCCTTGCACTCTCAGCTTGGGATTCACCCATCTGTGTGGCTGCTACTGCTACTATTCATTTGCATAGTGCAACACAACGGCGAGGATCAAAAGGAATAAAAGGATCACATCACCCCAAAAGGAATAAATATGATCACATCACCCCAATATTATGAGACCTCCACTTTCTCCCTCTTGATGCACAGATCAAATATAAAACACTGGTTATGATTCACAAAGCATTCCACCAACAACAAGCCATGCATATGAGAACCCTGCTAACATGGCTGAGCTCCAAATGACCAACATGGCAGCCCACATCCGACCTACTAGAAGTACCACATGAAAGAACAAAATTTAACCAACAATCCTGCAACCGAGCTTTTAACTTATATGCCCCATCATTGTGGAGCAACCTTCCAACCAACTTCTGTGGTAACAAGGATCTCACCTCCTTCTGGAAACAGCTAAAAACTCACCTATTCACCATCCACCTAGGACATGAATGATTGAACAAACAAACACCAACTGACTCCAGGTTCATCCTCCATCCGGGTCAATCAGCACCTCAACAAACCCGGCATTTTGTGAATATTATGGCTGTACTGTTTCAACCCCTCCTTATTGATACTTCCTGTTGAACCTCCCCAGTGATGATGCCCCCCTTTTTTTTTCCCTTTTAATTATCTATTTATGCATTTTACAATAAATCAAGCAACGCTTGTACAGAACAATAATGCTTGCTAGTAATATAAATGTAACAAAAAAAAATATACAGGAAATACACTGAATGCAAGAATTATAGATAGCCTCTCCCCTCAGATAGGGGGCTAACACATAATTAATGTATCAGGCACAAACTTTTAAGAAAATAAGTGAAGACAGTGTTCCAAGGATTCCTAAATACTAGGATGGAATCATATTTCAGGAGGAGAAGAAGAACCTGGTAAATGGGAACTCAAAAAAGCGGAAAGATCTGCAGGTGAAAAAAAAACATACTTCTGCGCTTTATAGGTAATCAGACATTTACAGGGAAAGCGAAGGATAAACATGGCACCAAGACGCCCACCCCTGGTTTTAATAATAGAAAAGCTCTCCGCCGCTTCTGTGTTTCTCGTGCCACATCTGGGAAAAGAAGAACTTTTTTACCATAAAACAAAACAGCACGTTTTTTAATAAAACAATTTCAACAGCCATTCCCTGTCGGAAGAGAGAGCCAGCGTGACTAACAAAGTTGAAACAGCTATATCTTCTTCTTTAGGGGTAGAAAGTAATTCGGAAACATTAAGGAGATCCATTTCCAAAGCCCCTGTAGAAAGTTTCCCTTCCCTTTTCCCTAGAGGAAGGTAGTAAATTTTCGAAACCGGAGGCATCAAATCTGCTGGTACCGAAAGCACTTCCTGAAGATATCTCTTAAATATATCTAATGGTGCAATCCCAGGCACAATTGGAAAATTCAGTAAACGAATATTTGATGCCCGAGCAGCATTCTCCAATGATTCAATCTTGGCATGAAGAGCAATGTTATCTTTAACCAAAGAGTCAGTTAAATCTGCAACTTTTACAAGCTGCCGATCCAAATTATCTTGTTTAAGATTGATATCTGCAAAAGCAGACTGTATCAGACGGATAGCCTCTTCGGTAACTGCAACCCGATCAGAGAGTGTTGAAAATTGAGTAGCCACCATTGTAGACAAATGAGAGATGGCATCCCAGATGTTTTCAAGAGTAACAGATGCAGGGCGAACCAAAGCAAAAGAAACTACCGAGGGTCGGGGCAGAGCTGAGTCCACATTACCCCTCGACAAATCAGGAACTTCTCTGACCTGAATACCCCCGGAGCGAGGCAAAGATGGCAACTCTGAGATAACAGGAGCCTGTAATTCCCCCAATCAATCTCGGGCACTCACCAGGAGCGAGTCCCGCTCAGAGGACGTAGCCACATCCGCAGCCGTTGACGGCACGTCGTCACTCAGCAACTGGGCAGCCGGAAAACCGGGAGGAGCCGGGGGAGAACGTCCATCCGGGGAGAGCGAGATATCCAGGGTGGAAGACGCCGAGCCAGAGTCCATCGGTGCCACCAAGCCTGCTCGAATCCTTTGAACCTGCTCCTTGGATAACCAAACAAAGCGGTCCATGGGCCCCTCAGCAGAAGGTAAAGGCTCTGCGGGAGGAGCTTTTGCTTTACCCTTTCTTTTAGGCATAGTCGGTTAGCTCTCCACTGCCGCCATCTTAGACAAGCCACTCCCCCCCTCTCTAGTCCCTTTTTTTTTTTTTCCTATGTTATAATGTCTCTCATTGTATTTCCCCCTTGATTTTGTAAACTGCTTTGACCCGGTGAAAGGCTGTATGTATGTATGTAAAGAAAGAAAGCATACACAGCGCTGTACATATAGATGTAAGGCACAATCTCCAGGAACAAGCAGGAATGAGTCTTCACATATGGGGTTTCGTCGGTACTGACGGAGCCTGCGCAGGAACGTTCCCCAGCGTCCAATCAGAAAGCCTTTGGGAGCATCCCACAGCGCCTGCGTGCTGCCTTCCCGCCTTTCCCAACTGTCTCTCCTCAGTTCTTCTTTTTCCGCGGAGCCAGCAGGTCGTGTTCCTGTCACTGCAGAAGAATTTCTTTATTTTTCTTTATTTCTTTTGTGTCGCGTCTGCCTTCTTCGACGCTCTACCGGTACCGCCGGTCTTTCTTTTCTTCTTTTTAAAAAAAAAAACAAAAAAAGACTTTTTTCCTTTTTCTTTTTTCTTCAGGTGCACTTGCGTTTTGGGCCTTAGGCCCAAAACCTTTTCCTTAACATGGAAAAGCCTGCCTCAGGGTTTAAGAAGTGCACAAAATGTGGCGGTACCATTTCCGTCACCGACACCCACGACTGGTGTCTAAAATGTTTAGGTCCTGACCATTCCATCACAGATTGTATGTCCTGTTCTATGATGTCTAAAAGAGGTCGGCAGAACCGAGCTGCCAAGCTCAGTACCCTGTTTCCCTCTGATGTGGCTTCGGTGGCATCAACGTCTTCCAGGGCTGCTTCTTCCTCACATGGATCTCAGGTAACTAAACATAAATCCAGCCAGTCCTCGAAGGGTAGATCTCCTTCTAAGCATCGAGATGCCTCTGGCGTTGCCCTTGAGGATTCTGCACCGGCAAAATTACCCCGGCGGGAGGCTTCGGCCTCTAAAGCATCATCATCGGGGTTCCAGGATGATCTCAATGGCGTGGCCTCGACAGATCACCTGGTGCCATGCTCTGGGGTACCGGTGGCTTCCCCCGGTACCGACTTCCAAGCATTGGCGGCGTCGATGGATCAGAGGATTCTGTCCATAGAACGCAGTCTGGCGGCTTTCCTTGTGGCATCGACGCCCCTGGTACCGCAACAGACTACTTCACCGGTACCGGCTCTAGCACCGCCATCGGTACCGATCCCGGGTCCGGTGGCATCAACATCGGCTTTGGTGTCCGCTATGCCGGTACTCTGTCCTCTGAAGCCCTCCGGTACCGATACCCCGGTACCGGTTATTCCCGATACCGATCCCGGTCGGTACGGGTATCGGGCTTTGCAAGAGCATCCGGACAGACGATACTTCGATTCCTCTGAGGATTCTGAAGAGTCTGTCGATGCAGTAATGCTCCTTCCACAGGAGGAGTCCTCTCCTAAATGAAGGATGTCTCTTTCAGAGGACTTGTCTTTTCAAGACTTCATCAGGGAGGTGGCTCGGGGCCTATCCATCACGGTGGCCCCTGAGACAGAACCCAGAGCCAAGGAGTTAGATATTTTACAATATCCTAAAACTCCTAAGGAGGCAGCTACCTTGCCTGTTCATGAGATTTTGTATGATCTCATGTTGAGGATGTGGGAAGCACCTCTTACCACCTCTCCTCATTCTCGCAGGTTAGATACCATGTATCGTGTCCCTCCTTGTCCTGGTTTCCATAAAACTCAGCTTCCTCACCACTCTATTGTGGTTGAGTCTGCTATGAGAAAGATTAGAAGTGCCAAAAGACATGCCTCTAATCCTCCAGGACGTGAATGTAGAACCCTGGATGCTTTTGGACGTAGAGTCTTCCAAGCTTCCATGCTTGCTGCGAGAATTAATTCCTATAGTCTTTACATGGGAATGTTCCTAAAAGAAGTCACTGATCATTTGCAGACTTTAAGTCCTTTCATTTCTGAAGATAAAAGACAGGACTTTCTCACTTGGCTCAAACATGCCCAATATATCTCCAAATTCTCCAACCGTGCAGCTTTCGACTCCTTTGAATGTGTAAGCAGAGCCTCAGCTATTGCCATAGGTGCACGTAGAATTGCTTGGCTTCAAGCATCTGATTTGGAGATCTGGGTACAAGATGAATTGGGAAATATCCATTGTACAGGTGAAAACCTGTTTGGTAAAGATTGGCAAGCAAAGGCCAATCAGATGGATGCTGAAAATTCTGCCTTGGATAGACTATCCAAGTCTACAGCTGCTCCTGTTAAGAAAAGGTTGTTCAAGAAAGCACCTTTTTCTAAAAAGGGAAGATTTTATCCTGCTTATGGTCAGCGGGCATCTTCTGCAGCACAGTTCCCTACCAAACGTCAGCAATCATCCAAACAGAACAAAGCAAAGGCTGCTAGGCCTCCTCCAGCCCAGCAACCTCAGCCCCCTCAGGGCCTTTGACTTTCCGCTAGAGAACTTAGCCTTCCTGGCTCTGGAAGGATCAGAGCCCTCCACCATTCCAGGAAGGTTATGTCATTTTGCTCCCAGGTGGGGACAAATTACAGCAGAACATTGGACACTCTCCATCATAAAACTTCATTTTTCAAGCTTGCCCCCTCACACAAGAGTGCACCAGTTCAATTCTCCAACCTCCCTCCTCAACCTGTTGGGGCAGGAGATTGCCACCCTTCTCGCCCAGGGGGCAATAGAGGAAGTGCCTCTTCAACAACAGGGCACAGGTTTCTACTCCCCCTATTTTCTTATTCCAAAGAAAACAGGGGGCTACAGACCCATCTTAGATCTCAGAGAATTGAACAGATTCCTAGTCAAGGAAAAATTCAAAATGATTTCTCTGGGAACTCTGCTGCCATACCTTCAGAGTCAGGATTGGCTTTGTTCTCTAGATCTCAAGGATGCGTACACCCATGTTCTCATCCATCCAACTCACAGAAGGTTCCTTCGGTTCTTTTTCAAGAGAAGCACTATCAATACAGAGTGCTCCCTTTTGGTCTGGCCTCTGCACCAAGGCTGTTCACAAAATGCATGGCAGTGGTAGCTGCATTTCTGCGCACTCTGGGAATATTCGTATTCCCTTATTTGGACGACTGGCTCATTCGAGCTCCCACTCAGTCAGAGGCCAAGAGTTCTCTAGCCTGCACAATGCGTATCCTTCAGTATTTAAGGCTGATAATAAACATCCCAAAATCCAATTTAACCCCTACTCAGTCCCTGGAGTTTATAGGGGCGTTGCTGGATACCACAAAGGCAAGGGCTTATCTCCCCCAGGCCCCTTGCCTTCACTTGGTGCAGTTAGCTTCTCAAGCAGAGTTGAAGCCCCACTTAACTGCTCGAGAGATGTTACAGTTACTAGGCCACATGGCATCCACCATGCATGTGGTACCATATGCTCGCCTTCACATGAGGGCAGCTCAGTGGACTTTATCCACCCAATGGACCCAGGCATTAGACTGCTTGTCAGATAAAATAGCAAACACAAGTCATCTCATTTTGTCCCTCCAGTGGTGGAAGTCCCCTCAAAACCTGTTGCTGGGGTCCCCCTTTCAGCAGTCTCTACCCCAAGCAACTCTTACAACAGATGCTTCTCCAATGGGGTGGGGAGCTCATCTGCAAGACCTCTCCACCCTGGGCATCTGGTCCCCACAGGAGAGTTGTCTACATATCAATCTCTTGGAACTCAGAGCAATCTTCCTTGCTGTGCGGGTGTTCCACACCCTGCTCAGCTGCAAGACAGTCCTTATCCACACGGACAATCAGGTAGCCATGTTCTATGTGAACAAGCAGGGCGGAACTGGCTCTCTGTCACTTTGCAACGAAGCTTTGCGACTGTGGGCCCTCGCCAGAGAGTATCAGATTCATCTTCTGGCAGTTTATCTTCCAGGCGTTCAAAACTCTTGGGCAGACAGGCTCAGTCGAGTTCTGCTTCCACACGAGTGGTCCCTACATGTGGACCAGGTGGCCAGGATTTTTCAGATTTGGGGAACCCCGGACATAGACCTCTTTGCAAGTCCGTGGAATGCCAAACTTCCCTGGTTCTGTTCCAGAACTCCGGCTCAGGGAGCTCAGGCAAGGGATGCTTTCCTTCTTCACTGGGGTCAAGACTTCCTGTATGCCTTTCCACCCATACCCCTAATTCCCAAAACCCTGTTCAAGTTTCAGAGAGACAGAGGCCACATGATTCTCATAGTTCCACATTGGCCACGGCAAATGTGGTACCTCTGCTTCTACATCTCTCTCAAGCTCCCTCCCTGGAGTTAGGGTCTGCTCCAGATCTCCTATCTCAAGAGGACGGAAAGTTATGGCATCCCAATCCCCAGTCTCTGCATCTCAGGGCTTGGTTGCTGAAGGCCTAGATCTCCAAGATCTTCATCTTTCTCAACAGGTGAAAGATGTTCTTTATGCTTCAAGAAAACCTTCCACTAGATGTTCTTATGCTTTCAAGTGGAAGAGGTTTACTATCTGGTGCTCTGAGAAGGGTCTTAACCCCCTTGCCATACCTCTGGAATCTTTGCTGGAGTATCTCCTCCATCTGTCTAATGCAGGCCTTAAAACAAATTCAGTAAGGGTCCATTTGAGTGCTATTGCAGCTTCCCTTAAGCCTCTAAATGGACAACCTATTTCCTCTCATCCTCTTGTAGCAAGGTTCATGAGAGGCCTCCTTTTAACAAAGCCTCCCATTAGACCACCTCGGGTGGCATGGGACTTGAACCTGGTTCTTGGTCAGCTTATGAAGCCGCCTTTTGAACCTTTGGCTACCACCTCCTTGAAATACCTTTCTTGGAAAGTTATCTTTCTCATTGCAATCACATCAGCACGTCGTATCAGTGAATTGCAAGCACTCGTAGCTAATTCACCTTATACAAGACTCATCCACACTTTATGCCTAAGGTGGTCTCGCCTTTTCACCTCAACCAGGAGGTCTACCTACCTGTCTTTTTTCCAGGACCTCATGCATCAAGTGCAGAGAGGAATCTTCATACCCTGGACTGTAAAAGAGCTTTGGCTTTTTACTTACAGAGGACACAGCAACATAGAAAGTCCTCTCAGCTCTTTGTTGCCTTTGATCCTTCTCATTTGGGACTACCAGTCTCCAAGAGAACACTATCTAACTGGATTGCCCAGTGTATTTCTTTCGCCTATCAGAGTAAGAACCTTTCTCTGGAGGGCCATGTCACAGCTCACAATGTGAGAGCCATGGCAGCCTCAATGGCTAATCTGAACTCTGTGTCTATTGACGACATCTGTCGAGCAGCCACTTGGGCCTCGGTTCATACCTTCACAGCCCATTACTGCTTGGACAAGGACTCCCGCCAGGATGCCTTGTTTGGTCAGGCTGTTCTCAAACACCTGTTCCATACTTAATCAACTCCTACCCACCATCCCTGATGGGATGCCAGAGATCCATGGGGGGAAGTGGAGCCCTGTCCCAGGGACACACAACTTCTGGGGTCTCTCCCTGGCATCTAAAGCTAGGGAGTCCCCATATGTGAAGACTCATTCCTGCTTGTTCCTGGAGATAACACAGTTACTTACATGTAACAGGTGATCTCTGGGAACAGCAGGAATAAATCTTCACAACCCACCCACCTCCCCTAGGAGTTGTATCTCTCTATCTATCTTTCCTTTCCCTCTTTCTCTCTTTCTTTTTCTAAGCTTTAAAACTCAACTGAGGAGAGACAGTTGGGAAAGGTGGGAAGGCAGCACGCAGGCGCTGTGGGATGCTCCCAAAGGCTTTCTGATTGGACGCTGGGGAGCGTTCCCGCGCAGACTCCGTCGATACCGACGAAACCCCATATGTGAAGACTTATTCCTGCTGTTCCCAGAGATCACCTGTTACAGGTAAATAACTGTGCTGTCCCTGCTCATCAGAGCTTACAATCTAATTGAGACAAAGCACAGTGAAACAGGGGACTAGAGTATAATATGTTACACAAGTAGCGGACAAGAGAGTGATTATATCTTGCTTGCCCATGGAAAAAGAAAGGTTGCTGACCTGTAACAATGGTTCTCCATGGAGCGGGATAAATCAGCCACACAATCCCTCCCACCTCTCCTTCTCGGTAGAAGCATCTGTTCTTGCCTAGGTTTCACCATAGCTCTGTGATTGACCAGGAAGGAGGAGCTACACTCACACAGGAGGAGTCACTTGCACATGCCCAGAAGAGTTTTCCAGACCTTTTGGGCTCTGGAAGAGCAAGTCTGGCCTGGAGCCATCAATGATGAAATCAAACCCATCTGTGTAGCTGATTTATCCTGCTGTCCATGGAGAACCATCGTTACAAGTAAGCAACCTTTCCTGTCTTGAGTGGGAATAGTAGTGCTCTAGGGAAGTTCAGGAACCTGAGATTCCACCTCCTTCCATGGTTATCCAAGGCTTCGATCCTTCTTTGGAGTATAAATTGGTCTTTAACTACTGCATCTAAACAGTTCTGAATAGTCACCACCTGCTTCCCTACTTCCTCGGTCTTTGATTCCTCGACTGTCAACCTATTGCTGTGGTCCTGTACTTGAGATTTGACCTGCAAATTAACCCCCGATTACTTGTCTGAGAGGCAACTGACTGTTCCATAGAGACCATAGCATTCCATAGAGAGTATAGAGTTACTGTTCCCAACTTAAACACTGGGCTTAAATCAGCCCCAGTTACCTTCAAAGCAGGCATTTCAAATAGCAAAGTTTCAATGAGGTCTCTAAGCACTTCTGGCCATCCTTCTCAAAACACAGCCTGAAGGCTGCCATTTTCCACTAATGCTGATGACACAGGCTGACCTGCCTCCAGAGCCCTTGCCAGTGATGCCCCTTGCAAGCACCCAATGCCAAACTCCTCCAAGTTGCATTGTAGCTGCAAGTCAGAGAGCAAGGCAGTTCCTGGTTACAGTGGAAACATGTGCATCTTGGGGCTCAGGGATAACTTCTCTGTGACTTTCACAAGCAATGTGCTACTTCCAGAGTATAGTTCCCACAGCAGACTAGAGCAAAAATGCAATAGAAGGCTGTTTTTTAATGCCTGCATTGGGAGAAAACCTGCACCTTGCCTTTGTGCTTCACAGATTGGCACAATCAGGGGGGAAAAAAGGTAAGAAACTGGAGAAAAAACTGAAAACTTCAGTGTGCCACAACTCTCCTGATCAGTGTCTGCCTTCTACTGCCATCTTGAGTCCCCTCAAATGCACTAGGATTTCAAAATAAAATTCTGCCACTAACTTCAGCTACCCTGCTTTTGCTCAGGCTGCAGCTCTGCCCATTTTCCACACAGAGGGGAAGGCAGTTTTGAAAGGGAAATTTTCTGCAGGAAAACACTAATTCCTTATCATCCTACTAGACCAGTCCAAACGAATGGGTTATGATCCCTTGCCAGCAGGAGAAGGTAGACTTGTACAACTTTAATTGATGGTCATCACTTGGTACAGCATTGAGAGAAGCCAATATTGTCTGCCTTCTGCAGGTGGTAAAGTATATGGACTGGTACAACAGTGAATATAGGCCTGACTCTCCTTGCCCACACTACTGTGGAGAGGCCTTGGATTGAGTTTGAAGGGCCCGACATTGTTTGGAGTTCAGGTTTGCTCATGTCTCCTAGAGTGGACATATGCTCTGTGTCCATGCTGTTTCCTATGGGTTATTAGTGTTGTTGGGCCAAAAGAGGAGCAGAAGGATCCAACAGGACCTATGGGGGGTCAATAAGTTAGGTCCAGGCCCCCTTCCCTTCGGTTGTTCTTATCTGTTTTTAGAGTCTTTTCTTTGATTTTTCTTAAAATTTTCTTGATTATTTTTCTAAGTGCTGCTTTTCCCCATTGATTTCTATGGGAATCAAATGGCTGTATGCTCTGTATAAAACAGCTTCAAATTGGGGGGGGGGGGATGGATCTTACTCTGCAGCTGAGTTCCCCAGGCTTGTGGGTGCGTCTGGGGCTTCCCTGATTGGGTTTTTCTGGTCAGCCTGAAAGGCCTCAGGATTCCCTTTTAGGGAACACAGCAAGATGGCAATAGCCCCATACCTGGGGGTCCTTCTTATGGGCCAGCTTGCATTGCAGCTCCTTGAGCTGTATTCAATTGGCTAGATGCTTAGCAGCTCCCCTTTGGGGGGATTAGGGCCCACACATACCCTCTAGGGACCTGGGTCTCTGAGTGCTTCTCTCACGGACAGCTAGAACCCCTGCTTTGCCCTTGCACTCCTCTTCCTCTGTGAGCTCTGCTTTCCCTACGGGGTTTGGTTGAAGGACTCAAGTGAATTTCCAGCTTCTGGAAGGTAAGTTTGAGTAGGGCAGAGTGGTGGTTCCCTCAGAGACCAGATAGGATCCTCAAAGAAGCACTTTTTCTATGACATGCCCTGTTTAGGACCTTTACAGGATGTTATGGTAGACCTGCAGGCTACAGAGCTGGCTTTTGTGTGAGGTTAACAGGTGGGTCCCTTTCCACCTGGTGGATCTTCTGATCTGCTACGTTCCAGCTTCTCTATATGCCTATGCAGTAGCACATGGGAATTTCAGGGGCATTCTCCTCCAGGTTCTAAGGTCCTGTTACGCCTGCTCCCTCAGCCAAAGGCAAATGGGATGGGGGTCCCGTTCAGTGGTTGGAGATGCTACGTCGGAGTGTCTCAATTTTGAATGGTCAAGATCTTACAGAGAGCCACAACAGTAGTGACTTTCAGCTGTTGGGTGGTGCTGTCTGCACATCCTAAGGCTAGCCCTGAGACAAGGGTTCCACCCTCTGCAGGTGACCTGGTAGCTCCACCCTTAGGCCATGATCCATTGCTCCCAACCTTGTTGGTTGGTTCCTGAGAATACCTAACTTTAGTTGGGTTAAATGGTCTGTTAGCCCAGTCTTCTGCTAGATGCTATGGCACTTGCAGGAACCATCTAGATGGCTGCTGCTGTGGTAGAGTCTCTCCCAGCTCCATGGCAGATTTGGCTGGTTGGCTCAGGATTATGACAGTACAGTCCCCCTTAGGGGTCACTTTCTCTCTGGGAGGAGAAGCTTGCCCATAGGGAACCCTGAAAGACAAGCACAGAAGGTCCATTAGACATGCATAGAGCCTGGAGTTGTCCTTGGACGAAGGAGAGTCCTTTGGCGCTCCTATTGCAGTAGGGATACTTCTGGCAGAGCTTCTACTACTATGACTACTACTGATCATTTGTATAGCGCTATATAGTGTACACAGCACTGTATAGACACATGTAAAAGATAGGCCCTGCTCATCAGAACTTACAGTCTAGTCAAGACAGACAACAGAACAATGGAGGACAAGGATATATCTAGGGAAATAGTAAGGAAACACATAGGAGACTAAGCGGATCAGGATTTAAAAGCAGCCTTGAATAGGTGAGTTTTCAGCATGGATTTGAAAAGGGCCAGAGATGAAGCCTGACACACATAGTCAGGGAATTTGTTCCAGGCATAAGGAGCAGCAAGGTGGAAGGATCAAAGTCTGGAGTTGGCAGTAGAAGAGAAGGGCACAGATAGAAGGGATCTGCCAGAAGAACAGAACTCCCAAGGAGGGGTGTAGGGAGAGATTCATTTAACAAGTATTATATATTGCCTTTCATACATTCAAAGCGGTTTACATACAACATTGCAACTTTTAGAAATTACATTGAACGAGTAATCAAATTTGGAGTTAAGGGGGACATAGTGTACAAGATTTATAGCAGGGAGTAGCAATGCTATACAAGATTTATAATAGGGAAAAACAATTAATGCAGAGGGGTAAGTTACTCAGGGACAATGGTGGAAAATCTGCCTTGGTGTGTTAAGTGTAAGGCGTTGTAGAAGGGAATTCTCATGTGGTAGTAAATGAATTGGTTGACTGGGTACTTGTACAACCCAGGAGGAGTGGGGCACTGCAATCTGAGGAATTCATTTACTAGTGTGTGGATTACTCATTGGTTGTTCATAATGCTCCTTAAAAAGAAAGGTTTTTCAGGGCCTTCTTGAAGTCCATTAGGTCTTTGATTTCTCTTATGTTCACAGGGAGTGCGTTCCAGATTGCTGGAGTGTAAATTGAGAATGCCTGCTTACATGTTGCTTGCCTTGCTCTGGTTTTTATAGCGAGGTGAGTAGTTGATTCTGTTGCATTGATCTTTTTGCTCTCAGAGCTGGATCCTTGGTGACCAGTGACTGAAGTGATTCTGGGTATAATTGTTGGGTGATCTTGAAGATTATGAGTAATGATTTGTACTTGGTGCGGGAGTCTATCGGTAACCAGTGGAGCAGCTTCAAAGTTGGAGTAATATCATTTCTCACAGTTCCTGCAATTATTCAAGTAGTTGTGTTCTGTACTAATTGTAACAGGAACATGGCTTGTTTTGGGAGTTACAATAGCCTAGTAATGGCATAATCTTGGCCTGACACAATGTGCGAAAGTGTGTCTGATCGAGTAGTGGCTTGAGCCTTCGTGCAGTTTTCAGCTTGAAGTATGCCGCTTTTGTGGATCTGGTAATGTTTGTTCCTTATTGTTCCTCCAGTCCACTCCCACACCTCTGGGCAGTGTACCTCTTCCAGCAGCTTGGAGTCTGAGCATGTCATCCTTTAATGACATCAGTATTAATACATGAGGGACCGCCCACAAGCTCCAGTATACTCAGTCTCCAAGCAGCTGGAGGAGGTAGTGAGCCAGGGTGCGGGACTCATTGAAGGGACAACTAAGGAGATTTAGGTAGTTAGATAATTTCCTTTAGTATAGTGCAGGTCTAATCTTTCAAAGAAAACAAGGAAAATCAAAGATCTAAGAGCAGGAAGCGGAGATCCCGTCCCCCCTCCGGGTGAGTGTTGTGTTGTGTGGGGACTCCCCTAGAGACTTGGGGACTAGGCGGCTCCCGAACCCATCTTCAGGTGCATCCAGTTTGAGTGTTTAGACATCCCCGGAGGCCTTTCCTCCCCCACCTTGATGCCAAAGCCGCGATTACCAGCTGAGCACAGAGGGAAGAGGGCAGCAGAAGCAGCACACACGCAGCGGTACAGGAGAGACTTCAGTGTTTCTTCACAGGTACATGGGGGAAAACCTGAGGGGAAGCATGCAGGCTTAGTTCCCTTCACAGGCACAGAAAGGTTTTAGTGCTCCTCTGCGATGCATGGGGAAACTTGTGGGGCAGGCGGCTCAGTTTTCTTTTGCAGGCCCGGCCACGTAGTAGCAGAGCAGTGAGCAGCACGGGAAGCAGAGAGCGGTTCTTTTTCCTTTCTTTTGCACCGGCTAGTTTTACTTTCCCTTTCTTTTTCTCTTGGGCTTGTGCAGCTCAGTGCCTCCGATCCTTTCAGATTGTTTAGTTATAAATAGAACAGCTTAATAGTCCAACCCCACCCCCCTCCAAAACTGGCAGAGATTAGTGTGGAACATTGATTGGGGCACTTAGAGATGTTGCCTCTGCTTTGTTACCATTATGCCATCAAGACCCCAGTACTTGGTTTGCAGGACCCATCGCGGTGCGGTCTCAGAGTCCGGCATTTGCAGCGGTTGTGTGCAGGATGCCACTTCTATGGAGCACATTCTAGTGGACAAGTTGGGACAGGAGAGAGTGTCTTTTCCATCTAGGGAAATGCAGGACTCCATGGCTTCCATTCTGTCACCACAGGAGACAGCTTCCTGCCCCTCGGCCGTTCCGGACCCTCTGCCTCTCGGAATCTGGGCAAAGCCGGGGTCCTGGGTATTTTCTCTTCTGAATTTGTACTAGTTCTTAACCAACCATTCTGCTTGTGCCAGCAGGGACCGCTGGCGGGTCCTTCAGGGCCCAAGCGTGGGGCCAAAAGAACAGAGGTTTTTTTCTGAAGGCAGGCCGGGGACGGGACCCGCAAAGAGGCTCAGGTCTTTGGAGGAGGATCTGGGAGAGTCTCCATTGTCTGAAAATCAGGAGGCAGAGGACCTAGACTTGGAACTAGATGTCAAGGATGAACTGGAAGATGGAGAGATACTGGAACAGGAAGAGCAAGCGCAGATTGTATGGGTGTTCTGCCGGGAGGAGTTGCCGGCATTCATTGTGGAATCCCTGAAAGCACTGAATATGCCCGTTGGTCTGCCGATGGAAGATGAGTCCTTGGAAGACCCTTTATTACAAGCCATAAGGAAGATGCTGAAGGTCTTTCCAGTACATAGAGTAGTTCTTCAGATGATCCAGGATGAGGGGAACTTGCCGGAGGCCGGCCTTAGGGGGTCAAGAGCTATGTCTCACCTCTATCCACTGTCAGATCAGGACCGCAAGCTTTTTCAGCCTCCTAAGATGGATGCGGCGGTTTCGGCAGTTACAAAAAAGACGACGATTCCAGTGGAAGGCAGTGTGGCACTCAATGACGTCCACGATAGGAAATTAGAGACCTTGTTGAAGCAGGTCTTTGATATCAATGCCCTCTCGCTACAAGCCTACATTTGCAGGGCCTGGGTAGCTAGAACCTGCCTTCGCTGGTCGCAGTGGGCCCAGCAAGGGGAGCCAACAGTGGACCAGGCTGGGGAGGTGGCCAGATTATAATCGTGGGCAGCTTATTTGACTGATATCTATTATGATCTCATTTGAGGCCTCTGCGACAGGGCAGTGCGCCGCTATCTCTGGCTACACAACTGGGTGGCAGACAGTTCTTCCAAAGCCCAACTCAGCAAGCTTCCCTTTAGAGGGAAGCTGCTCTTCGGGGAGGATCTGGACAAATTGGTGAAGGACCTGGGGGAGTCTAAAGGTGGCTGTCTGCCTGAGGATAAACAAATCACTATCTAGTGTACATGTAAGGCCCGACGATATGCAACGAGAGTGGTTGCTGAATGATTGGACGGCGAATAAAACCAATGGTGAATCTTCGCAATCCTTTGTTGGTGTTCTTCCCTACACAACATTTAGTGCTGATTATAGTTAATATCTTAAAAAAATATTGGCCTATATTGGCGCTACATTCTTGCTTTCAAAAACCCCTTATGATAGCCTTTTCCCGTGGTGCTAATTTAGGTGATCTTTTGGTCCATTCAACAGTTTTAGCAGATAGACCACCAGTTCCGCCTTTATGACATAATGAAAGGCGGTTTTTATCAAGTGTAATAAAACATAAACATAAAACATAAAACATACTATTTGTGGATCTTGCATCTATTGTGCTCTTTCACTTACGGGCTGTACATGGGCACATCCTATGACTGGACAGTTAATTACGCGACGGTGGGAGACTGATTGTAATTCATCATTTGTAGTTTGTTATACTTTGTCCCTGCCTTCTTTTGTATATAGGCAGGACGATACGAACGATCAAGACTCGTTTGAGTGAACATGCATCACGGATCCGCCAGAAAACTATGTCTGCCCCGATAGTGGAGCACTGTCTTGCTCATAACCACAATTTTGAGGACCTTCGTTGGTCAGTAATTGATTTTGTTCCCCCTGATCCTAGGGGGGGCGATCGGACTGTCAAACTTCAAAGATGTGAATAAGGATGGATATTTCGATTGAAAACGGTGATCCCTATGGGTCTCAATAAAGAAGTTGATTAGACCAGCCTTGTGTGATGTTAGTTGAGACAATGGGGTTCCCTTGACGTAATGGGGAGTTCTCCATTGTTCTCATTGGTGTCTGAATTTTGATTGAAGGATAGAGTAGCCAATGAGGAGAGTTCTGCCCTTTAAAGAATCATCTGATGTTTTAATTCAGCATTTTATGGCAGTTAAGAAAACCTTCGATGGCAGCACTTGATACAGGGAGACAATCCCGAAACGTGCACGTCATGCGTGAATTTTCAAAGCCGTGATTTTGACCAGCTAAGTTATTTGAAATTATTATATGGTTTGATTAAAATGGATAAAACCGTTTGGTGGGTGTAGTTTGCAATTTCTACCCTCCTCGGCAATATCCGACAAAAGATTGTATATTGAGAAACATTTTTTAGAGGGTGATTTTGGTGATCTTGCAGGTTTGAGGATAAACAAAAGCAGAGCCGTGCCCCTCCCATGTCCTGGAGTCAGTCACAGGAGTTCAGGCATTTTCGTTCAACACGCTTTACCCCTCTCCAGAGGGGAAGATTCCACTCCAGGGGCAGGGGGTTTTGAGGTTTTTGAGGAGCGGGCAGAGTTTTTGCCACCACTTCACCTTGGGACTCAAAAAGTACAATGAAACGAGGGGGGCCCAGGTAGCGGTGCAGCCCGTGGGAGGTTGGCTACAGGAGTTTTACTTTGCCTGGGTCCAGATCATTTCCGACCAATGGGTGCTAGAGGTCATCCGGAAGGGGTATGCACTTGAGTTTGCATGTCCGGTGGGCAACTCCTTCATTTTGTCTCCCTGCAAGGTGCCAGCTGTAAGAGACAACTTAACATGGCTCTTGCAGCTTAGGACCATGGTGCCAGTTCCCTGAGACCAGTACAACTGTGGTCGGTACTCCATTTACTTCGTAGTGCCAAAAAAGGAGGGCGCCTTCCGTCTGATCCTCGACCTCAAGCGAGTAAACCACTGCCTGCGGGTGCTGCATTTTCACTTGGAAATGTTGCGGTCCGTCATAGTTGTGTTCAGAAAAGGGGAGTTCCTGACTTCTCTCGATCTAATGGAGGCATATCTGCACATCCCCATTCGGCCAGAACACCAACAGTTCCTCTGGTTTGCAGTGCCAATGGGGCACTTCCAGTTTCGCACTTTGCCGTTTGGTTTCGCAACGGCGCCGCATACCTTCACCAAGGACATGGTGGTGATAGCAGTGGTGCTCTGCAGGGAAGGAATTCTAGTGCATGTGTACCTCGATGATTGGCTGATTCGGGCATAGTCCAAGGACGAGAGTGAACAAGCCACGGCCCGGTTGGTACAGTTCCTTCAAAGGCTAAGCTGGGTAGTCAACGTAGCCAAGAGCCAGTTGGTTCCATCTCAGGATCTCGAGTACCTGGGGGTGCGCTTCAACACCTGCACAGAGAAGGTCTTCCTGCCGTAACAGTGTGCGCAGGAGCTTCGCAACTTAGTGCGGCAATTTCTGGGAAGGATGGAAATGATGGCTTGGCATTTCCTACAGGTCCTAGAGATCATGGCAGCCACCCTTGAACCTGTGCCATGGGTGAGGGCACATATGCAGCCTCTGCAGAGTGCTTTGATCAGGCGGTGGTCACACCAGAGGCATTCCTTGTCCCAGAAGCTCTCCTGTCTGCTGGCGACCAAGCAAGCTCTCCAGTGGAAGGTGGCATGCCCCTCGAGTCGCCACTGTGGATTTCGTTGATGACCGACACCAGTCTCTCTGGAAGGGGAGCCCACTGTGAAGATCACATTACTAGGGGACTATGGAGCACGCAGGAGGCTGGTTGGTCAATCAACTGACTGGAAATGTGGGCAGTGGCCCTGGTGCTCTGGAGCTTTCATCCAAGGTTGCAGGGAAAGGCAGTAAGGGTCCTTTCAGATAATGCAACCACGGTAGCCTACATAAATCACCAGGGAGGCACGGGCAGTGCAGCCTTGGAAGAGGAATGCGAGCTGCTGCTAAGCTGGGCGGAAAGCCATCTTAAGGCGCTGTTTGCAGTGCACGTGGCAGGAATCGATAACGTGACGGCAGACTATCTGAGTCGAGTGCGCGTGGACCCCAAAGAGTGTTCTCCTAGGTGGTGCAACGCTGGGGCGCCCTAGCCATGGACCTGATGGCAACATTCAAGACTGCCAAAGCGAGCCGCTTCTTTAGCAGGCAAAGGGAAAGGATGTTGGAGGGCCTAGATACCCTGATGCAAAAGTGGCCCGCGGAAGAGCTCCTCTGTGTTTCCCCCATAGGCTCTAATAGGCCAGGTCATGGAGAGGATCGAAGCTCATTGGGGTCTAGTAATACTGATTGCACCGGATTGGCCAAGATGGCCGTGGTATGCCGACCTCGTGCGGATTCTGGTGGATCGTCCATTGCGTCTTCTGGCTTGAGAGGATCTCCTGATGCAGGGGCCGGTATGCATGCCACAAGTGGATCGATTCTCGCTTACTGCATAGCCCTTGAGAGAGCACGATTGAAGAGTAAAGGCTACTCGGACGTGGTGATTTTGACCTTGCTGAAGGCAAGGAGGTGGTCTATCTCTCTTGCCTATATTCATATCTAGCACATCTTCGAGGCATGGTGTGCAGACAAACAGGCCCAATTGTCCTCGGTTTCTATCCCGGACATCTTAACATTCTTGCAGGCTGGGCTCAATAAGGACCTGATGGCTAGTTCCTTAAGTGTGCAGCCGGCGGCGATTTTCTGCTATCGCGAGAAGGTCCGGGGGGTACTGTTGGGGATGCATCCAGACTTCGAAAGATTCCTGAGGGTGGTGGTCCACTTGTGTCCACCTTTGAGGTCGGTGAGGCCACTGTGGGATCTCAATTTGGTATTAGAGGCGCTGGTGAAAGAGCCTTTTGAGCCATTGAACCAGGCCTCTTTGAAGGACTTAACCCTCAAGGCAGTGTTTCTGGTAGCTATCTGCTTGGCACGTAGAATTACAGAGCTCCAAGCCTTGTCTTGCCAGGAGCCATTCCTTTCCTTTTTCAATGACAAAGTGGTCCTGCGACCGGTACTGTCCTTTTTCCCTACTGGTCCTCAGGAGTGCAGAGAACCTCTCCGTCAGCACACAGTTGCGCCTTTTGGATGTTTGGCTTGTCCTGAGGCGTTATTTAAAGAGGACTGTGGGTTTCCGCAAGTCAGATCGCCTCTTTGTGCTGTTTGGAGGGCCACGCAGAGGGGAGGTGGTGACTAAGGCTTCTATTTCTAGATGAATCAAAGAGGCAATAGCGTCAGCATACATCTTGAAGAGTAGGTCAGTGCTGGCGGGCTTGCGTGCTTATTCCACGAGAGCACAGGCTGCATCGTGGGCAGAGTATAGCTTGGTGCCGCCAGTCACAATTTGCAGGGTGGCAACCTGGCATCGATTCATATCTTTGCAAAGCATTACCTCCTGGACGTACAGGTGGCAGGGGATGCCTGTTTTGGATGGGTGGTGCTTCAGGCTGATTTGGCAGGCCACTCCCATTAAGTTTAACTGCTCTATTACATCCCAGAGGTGCGGAACTGGACTGGAGTTCCTCAAGGAACAACAATTAACAGGTAAGTCTAATTTCACCTTTGAAATGATAGGTTGCGATCCAGATGCACGCCAAGGTATTTTACATGTTCTTTGACTCTTATATCATTATGCAGGAATTTCAGGAACTCCGGTGGGATAAAGTATATGTTCCTGGTCACAAAGAGCGCTTCAGTTTTCTTGTAATTTATATTAAGGTTTTGTTGTAGCCAGTTCACAACTTCACTCTTGGTCTTTTTCTTTTACAGAGTTAAAATGACTAACACAACTAATAGCTCTGTAGTAAAACTAGAAAGTACTAAGTATATAAAGATGGTATATAAAGATGGTATAGTAAATATCGATCTGCTTAAACCAGGTGTTTCAAAAATTATTATTATAGTTATAAAAGGTCTCAGAACTTGGGCTGCCGCTGATCTAGTATATCATCAAACGGACTAAATGCCTCCAATACATCAACGACCTTTTAAAATAGTAGAGTCTTGAAACTTCTTAGAACTGTAATTCGAACATTTCCCATATTCACATCCACTGTATAACTTCACATTTTTAACTTTCAATTTGAAATTTCAATAAGTGGTACAGAATCATGGTAAAAATTCAGTGCTTATCTTTGAGCAGTAGGATTCAGCTTTTTATATCCCGAGCAGTAGAATTCAGCTTTTATATATCCCGACGCTGTCAGGTGCGCTATCCTTAGCGTTTCACCCCCTACAGGTTTCCTCAGGGGAGATATCTAAGCACTGAAACCAAAACAAGTTCATTAGATACTGACTTTCAAAAACATTAATTCTTCGTATAATTCTTGAAAATAAACAAAGATGAGTTCAATTCATACCTCGAGTCCATTAGAAGTTGCTTCTCATGAAACACACTCATGCTGCTCCCACTAACTGCTGTTAAACGCCGCGCATGCGGTCTAGTTATATAGACAAAATCTCTCCCTCCTTGAACTTCAGAGCTAATTCATGAAAAAACCTCCCACTCGATCCTTGCATTAAGCCCATCAGGGGTCACTGTTTGTAACTTATGGATCCAACGCTGTTCATAATAAAGCAAAGTTTGATCTTTAGTTTTTCCAAATTGTGATGTAGTGATTTGGTCAATGCAAAAGCATCTCAGTTCTTCAAATACATGCTTAAACTGCAAACAATGCTCCACTATAGGAGCCTCCCGTCGGCCACACTTTAATTTACTTTTGTGTTCACCCATTCGTAGCTTAAAAGTTCTAATGGTTTTACCAATGTAAAATAAGCCACAAGGTCATTTAATGCAATAAACTACATATGTTGATTCACAAGACGTGTAGCATTTTAGATGGTAAGACTTGTTTTTATAAGTGAATTCCTGAAGTTCTTGCGTGATTGTGTAAATACCACACGTACCACATTTAACATGTCCCACTGTGGTATTCTCACTAGAAGATAAAGGCCGTAAGATGGCTGGACTTAAAATCTCCTTAAAATTTTTTTGTCTTTTCCAAACGCACCGTATTTTATAGTTTTCCAGACCTGGAATACTATTAAGTACATTTGACTGCCGTTTCATACTCCATTTCAATTGGGTGCTATATGGAGAAAAAGATGTTATTAAATTAACTTGCCAATCCTCAGTTGACTGAATATTTTTCTCCGGAGGAGAAATCAGTAAATCACGATTAATATATAAAACATAGAAACATAGAAACATGATGACAGAAAAAGACCACATGGCCTATCTAGTCTGTCCTTCCATAACAACAACTACAACAGTCCACTTTTTACCTTTAGAGATCCTCGGTGTTGGTCCCATGCTTTTTTGAATTCAGTTACTGTCCTCATCTCTACCACCTCCACTGGGAGACTATTCCATGGATCCACTACTCTTTCTGTAAAGAAATATTTCCGCATATCACTCCTGAATCTATCTCCCTTCACCCTCATCCCATGTCCCCTCGTAGCAGAACTTGCTTTCAATTGAAAGAGGCTCTCTCCCTGAACATTTATGCCACGGAGGTATTTAAACATCTCAATCATATCACCTCTATCCCGCCTTTCCTCTAAGGTGTACATATTAAGATCCTTAAGTCTGTCCTCATATGCTTTATAATGAAACCCATTAATCATTTTAGTAGCAACCCTCTGCACCGACTCCATCCTGTTCACATCCTTTTGAAGGTGCGGTCTCCAGAATTGCACACCATACTCCAAATGAGGTCGCACCAAAGACTTATACAGAGGCATTATCACCTCCTTTTTTCTGCTAGCCATTCCTCTCCGTATGCACCCAAGCATCCTTCTAGCTTTTGCCGTCGCCTTTTCTACCTGTTTAGCTACTTTAAGATCATCAGACACAACCACGCCCAGGTCCCGCTCTTCTTTACTGGACAAAAGTACTTCACCTCCTATACTGTATTGCTCCCTTGGATTGCTGCAGCCCAAATGCATGACCTTACATTTTTTAACATTAAATCCCAGCTGCCAAATTCTAGACCATTCTTCAAGCTTAGCTAGATCCCTTCTCATGTTATCTACACCTTCCTGGGTGTCTACTCTATTGCAGATTTTGGTATCATCTGCAAAGAGGCAAACCTTACCCGACAGCCCTTCCGCTATATCACTAACAAAAATGTTAAAAAGAATCGGACCAAGGACAGATCCCTGGGGCACACCACTGGTAACATCCTTATCCTCAGAGTGAGCTCCATTTACTTGTACTCTTTGTCGCCTCCCACCCAACCAATTTCTAACTCAAGCAGTAACTTTAGGGTCCATCCCTAGGGTGCTCAGTTTGTTTATAAGTCGCCTGTGAGGAACAGTGTCAAAGGCTTTACTGAAATCTAAATACACCACATCTAGAGCTCTCCCTCGGTCCAACTCCCTGGTCACCCAGTCAAAGAAATCAATCAGATTTGTCTGACAAGACCTGCCTCTGGTGAATCCATGCTGCTTCGGATCCTGTAATCCGCTGGACTCCAGAAACCTCACTATTTTCTCTTTCAGCAGCGTTTCCAATAATTTACTCACCACTGAAGTTAAACTAACCGGCCTGTAGTTTTCAACCACATCCTTACTTCCGCTTTTGTGTAAAGGCACCACATGAGCCTCTCTCCAGTCCTTTGGCACCACTCCTGACTCCAACGAGGCATTGAAAAGGTCAGTCAGTGGAGTTGCTAGAACGTCCCCAAGTTCCCTCAGTATTCTAGGGTGTATCCCATCCGGTCCCATCGCTTTGTCTACTTTAAGTTGAACTAGTTTCTCATGAACATAGTCTTCTGAAAATTGTTCAAGATGTCCCTCGCTTCTGTTCTTATTTGTGGGTGTTTTCTGAGGTCCTGCTCCTGGTTATTCATCTGTGAACACAGAACAAAAATATTTGTTAAGCAATTCCGCTTTATCCTTATCAGCTTCTACATATTCCCCCCCCCCCTGCACCCTTGAGTCTGACAATACCACTTTTGCCCTTCCTCTTCTCACTAATATATCTGAAAAATGTCTTATCCCCCCATTTTATTGCATTGGCTATTTCCTCCTCCTTTTGAATCTTTGCCTTCTTGACTACTTTGCTAGCTTCTCTAAGTTTTTCCAAATACAGATGCCTGTCTTCCTCTCTCTGTGATCTCTTGTACTTCATGAAGGCCTCCCTCTTTTTCTTCACTTTTTCAGCTACTTCCTTCGAAAACCATAGCGGTCTCCTGTTCCTTTTGCCTTTATTTACCATTTTAACAAAAAGGTTGGTTGCCTTTAAAATACCCCCTTTCAGTTTTGCCCACTGTTTTTCTACATCCCCCAGCTGTTCCCATCCCACTAACGACTCCCTGAGGTATTGGCCCATCTTCGCAAAGTTAGTCTTCCTAAAGTCTAAGATCCTCACCTTGGAATGGATTCTAACAGCCCTAGTCCTAATACTGAACCACACTATCTGGTGATCACTGGATGCAAAATGATTTCCCACTACAACATCAGAAACACTTTCACCATTGGTAAGCACCAAGTCCAGTATGGCCCCTTCAATTGTGGGGTCTGTTACCAATTGCCTGAATAGTTCTCCCTGTAGAGAATCCAGGATCTCCTTACTTCTAGATGATACTGCAGCAGGAATGTGCCAATCAACATCTGGCATATTGAAATCTCCTATCAGTAGCACTTCCCCTTTCCTAGCAATGCTGCGTATAAAAGCTCTTTTATATGCCCTACGGATCACTTTTTTAGGATATCCACGCTGAAGAAAATTAGAGCTCAAAACTTTAGCCTGAGCTTTAAAATCTGACAACTCGGAACAGTTCCGTCTGAACCGCACAAATTGTGAAAATGGTAAACCATTACGTAGCTGTAGAGGATGTGCACTGGTATAATGTAAAAACGTGTTTTTGTCCGTGGGTTTTCGATGGACTGAAGTCACCCATCCAAAACGAGTCTTCTGAATCACAACATCTAGGAAGGTAATCTGGTCAGCATGAAAATTAAGAGTGAAAATAATATTTGTGTTTCTATTATTAAGCCAACCGTGAAACTCTTGTAGATCTTCCTTCGTTCCTTGCCATATCAGAAAAACATCATCTATATAGCGGCGCCAGAGTTTTAAATGATCTTTATAAGGAGGATCTATAATCCATTTGGCTTCAAAATCCTGCATATATAGATTGGCAATAGAAGGGGCGCATGTTGCGCCCATCGCTACACCAGACAGTTGGTGGTAAATGACTTGTTCAAAAATGAAAAAATTATTATATAATACCAATTTTGCTATTTCAGACAAAAATGCTAAATGCTGATCTGATAGATCCCCCCCTATGCTGGAGTGCCGTAACAACTGTCAAATAAGCCTGCGTTTGTGGGGTGACGGTATAGAGTTGCCAAAATAAGATCAGGTAAAGTAGCTAGTTGTGTGTTGTCTTCTAAAATTCGTAAGAAGTGAGTCGTGTCCTTAACAAATGACAGAATTGAAGTCATCAAAGGCCGTAAAAAAGAATCCAGATAGATTGACAAAGGTTCTAATATTGAATCACGTGTCGAGACGATAGGTCGCCCTGGGGGATGAATGCTGTCTTTGTGAATTTTTGGAACCAAGTAGAACTTAGCAATAGTTGGATCACGTGGATTCAAGAATGCCCATTCTTTTTTAGAGATAATATGTGCAGCTAATGCATGCTCAGTAATCTGTTTGATTTGTTGTTGAAGATGATTTGTGGGATTTGCTGATAAGATCTCATATACTTGTGTGTCAGATAACTGCCGAGTGGCTTCATTACAATATTGATCACGATGCCAAACTACTATTCCCCCTCCTTTATCTGCTCGTCTAATGACGATGTCCGTGCGGGATTGAAGGGCTTTCAAAGATGTTCTTTCCTTAACAGTTAAATAATTTCAAAATCCACAGGGTGAAACGCTAAGGATAGCGCACCTGACAGCGTCGGGATATATAAAAGCTGAATTCTACTGCTCGGGATATAAAAAGCTGAATCCTACTGCTCAAAGATAAGCACTGAATTTTTACCATGATTCTGTACCACTTATTGAAATTTCAAATTGAAAGTTAAAAATGTGAAGTTATACAGTGGATGTGAATATGGGAAATGTTCGAATTACAGTTCTAAGAAGTTTCAAGACTCCACTATTTTAAAAGGTCGTTGATGTATTGGAGGCATTTAGTCCGCTTGATGATATACTAGATCAGCGGCAGCCCAAGTTCTGAGACCTTTTATAACTATAATAATAATTTTTGAAACACCTGGTTTAAGCAGATCAATATTTACTATACCATCTTTAGTCTTTATGAAGATACTTAGTACTTTCTAGTTTTACTACAGAGCTATTAGTTGTAGCCAGTTCAACATTGCTTTCAGGCATGACATTTTATTAGAGAAATCAGGTTGATCTACATTAAAAGGGGCAAAGTCTATAATGTCATCTGCATAAATTCTATATTGTATCTTGTAGAGACTGATAATTTAACAGTGGCTGAATGTAAATACGAAAGAGGATGGCAGAAGAGCCGATCCTTGTGGGATGTCCTGTGGTTGGTCTATTGTGTCAGAAAGGCCCTTGTTACATTTTACTTGTCCTATGGGATAAGTAAGAGGTGAACCATTTAAGGGTAGTGCCATGGAGTCCATTTCCTGTAGCCGTCTCAGCATGATGTTATGATTAATTGAATCGAAGGCTGCAGTGATTTTGATAAATATGAAAAGGAAGCCACTTTTAATGTTATCTAGACCTAGCAGGAGGTTGTCCAAGAGTGAAGTGAAAAGTGTTTCCACACTGTGTTGGGATTTGAAGCCGTGTTGGTTTTGGTCAAGTGGAGAATGGTTATTAATGTGATCCCGCAGTTGGTATTGTATCACTTTCTCAATCATCTTTGTCAGGAATGGGAGACTTGAGATTGGATGATAGGAGTTTGGATCCTTGGGGTCAGCACCAGACCCGTACCTAGCCCTGTGCGAGTGATGCGGCCGCACAGGGCGCAAAGGCTTAAGGAGCGCATTTTAGCTGTCTGCTGTTGCCTGCCGCCGCCACATTTTCTTCTCTCAGCGGCGGCAGGCAATGACAGATAGCTAAAATGCGCCCCTTAAGCCTTCTTGCCGGCATGCTAAGCAGATCTGTCCCTCCCTGCACATCGGGCACGCCTCTTCTCTCCCGCCGCGGGTGGGGGGGGGGGGAGCGTGCCCAATGTGCAAGTCGCACAGGGGGCGATTTACATTCGGTACAGCCCTGGTCAGCACTTGTATTTTTTAAGACTGGTCGAACTGTTGCATATTTGAACATGGCCGGTACATGTCCTTGACTGAGAGATAGCTGCGTGATGTTCCGTAGAATAGGGCAGAGTTGCTTAATCATGATCTTATCCAGGAGGCCAGGCATGCGTCTAGGGTTGACGTGGTTATGTTCATACTCATTATTATCTTCTCTAGGTGTTCAAGTGAAGGCACGTGGAAGGAGCACCAAAGGTCCTAGGAGGAAAAGAATGGAAAGTTAGTGAGGAGCAGCAGAATGAGTGCACGTATAGGTCGGTAGAAGTTTGAACTGGATACAGAAATGTATAGGGAGCCAATGATGTGACTTGAGAAAAGGGATTATATAAATATATCGAGGCTAACAGAAGATTAGTCACGCAGCTGAGTTTTGAACAGATTGAAGGGGAAAGAGATGATTCAGAGGGAGACCAGCAAGGAGGAAGTTGGAATAGTCTAGACGGGAGGTGACCAAAGAGTGGATAAGTGTCTTAGTGGTATGTGTAGAAAGGAAGAGACAAATTTTGCCAGTGTTATAGAGAAAGAAGCAACCGGTTTTAGCTGTCTGTTGAATGTGTGCAGAGAAAGAGAGAGTAGAGTCAAAGATGACCCCAAGAGTGTAGTGTGTCACACCCTCATCGGGCCCCTCCGGTGGAGACTGGTATTATGGCTTAATACCTTTTCTTGGCTTTCTATATGCTATAGATAGCCCTGCCTGGCCCTCTGTGGGTGGTAGTTGTACCGTTTTCTTGTAATCACTCAAACACACAGTTCACACTTTAAATCAAGGGCTTTATTCCCCCGTCCAATGAGGTATTCTTTTTCTTGAAGAACAAAATAATCAAAAGCCACTCTGGCAAATAACAGAAGCAAACATTGAACAAAAAGTGCTTTCCTCAGCTTTAACTTTTTAACAAAAGAAAAACAGTTCTCTTCATGAGCACTTAATCCTTTTCTTTTGCTGATATAAATCAATCAGGATTCACTTTAAACCAAGCAACTTCTGCCAGTTACTGTGTTGCTGTTTAAACCTTCCTTGTACATATATTTTCTTATCTCAATGAAAACTCTTCCTCTTCAGTTGTCACTAACGAGCATTCCATGGGTTCAGTGTTATCTGGTACATTAGAAATATCATGTGGCATTAAAGGATAACCATTTGTACCTACGTTTTCTGTAGCAGCTGTCCTGCCGAGCTCACTCTGGTTAATCACGTCAGCTACGTGACTGCTTCCTGGCTTTAGGCTAAAACACTGCTGGGTATTACCGTATACTCTGGATAATGGCTTGTAAGAGCACTCCCCCTGTGTAAAGCTATGAGGTAACTGCCCATAAACACTGGTATTAGAATCAAACAGCTTGTGTCCTGCCTTGAATGGGTTAAAGGCTAATTCCTCTGATACAGCTGTGGGAGTTTTCAGTGCTGACAACGGCACTCGAGAGAAGTCTGAGCATTTAAAGTTGCTAGCAGAATTATAAGGTAAGAGACCTTCCTTTCTCTTGTAACTGCCCGTACAAGGAAAGAAGTTGTTTCCTTTTCCCTTTATCTCTGCTCTAGGCTGGCTTCTTCTATTAATCCTGGACTTAGCCCATTCGGGTGTAAAACAGTCCTGTTCCACTTTGAATGCCTTGCTTCCTGCAACAGGATTCCTCCCTCTTCTCTTCTGGCTTTCACACACACACTCTGTGTTCAACAGCTGATCTCCACACGTACTCACATAGTCCTGAGACTCATTCAAGCTGTCCTCTGGTATATGTTGCTGACACTCTCTCTCATTTCCTTCCTTCCACCAACTTTGGTCCTGGAGATGAGATTGGCTTATAGTGTTTCTTTCTCTTTCCCTCCGTTCCCACGACTGAGGTTGTTGCTTCCACCTCTGTCCGTGCTCACTCTTCCTCACTGCTTGTGAGTGTGCCTTATGTATCTGTCCCCGGGTTCCACCCCTTCTCAGCTGATCCCTATCAGGTAAATCAACCTCCATTCTCATGCTGGCTGGGTGTGTCTTTTTACCCTTTTCCCACGTGTGCTGTGGTTGCTCATAGCAACTATTTGACATGTTTTTGTTTACCTCATCAGGTTCTGCCTGATTTTCTCCACTAATCTCCATTTCCTCTGGGTCCCCTGGGTTTACCTTGTGACAAGTGTTATCCACAGAAATAAAGAAGGGAGGAAGGTTTAGAGGGAAAGATAAGGAGCTCAGTTTTGGCCATATTCAGTTTCAGCTGGCAGTGTGACATCCAGACAGCAATGTCAGATAAGCAGGCAGAGATGTGGACCATCAGCATAAAGATGGTACTGAACAGCATGGGAGGAAATAAGTGCACAAAGGGACCGAGTGTACAGAGAGAAAAGGAGAGGTCCCAGGACAAAGCCCTGAGGTACACCAACTGAAAGCAGGATGGTGATGGAGGAAGAACCACCAGAACATATACTACAAGTGTGATGGGAGAGAGAGGCAGAAAACCAGGACAGAACAGAGCCCCTAAATCCAAGCGAAGACAGAGTATCGAGGTTAAGGTGGTGATCAACAGTGTCAAAGGCAGCAGAGAGGTCAAGAAGGATGAGAATCGAGTAGAGGCCTTTGGATTTGTCGAGGAACATGTCACTGGAGACTGGCAAGAGCCGTTTCTGTGGAATGTGGAAAACAAAAGCCAGACTGCAGTGGATCCAGAAGGTCTTGAGAGGAAAGTCAAGACAGTGGCAGAGAATTGCTTGTTCAAGTAGTTTTGAAGCAAAGGGGAGGAGAGAGAGAGGTCGATAACTGGAAGGACAGGTAGGATCTAGTGAAGGCTTTTTGAGGAAACTGGTCGAATGGTGTGGTCAAGTCGCCAACATGGTGCTTTTACTGAGCTGGTATTTCTCAATGGATGCCATCAATATATCTCAATCTGTTCCTTCTGAGCACACTCCATAGCACAATAGACTAGTGGGTTTTGGGGCCCTTAGGCAAGATCAGAATTTCTTAGCTCTTTTGCCAAGCCTCCTGCCTTTTATTTCTCAAGTTTCTTTTCCAGGCTAGCTTGGGACTTCTGAGGTGCACTGTTTCAATTTCTTCAGTGCTAGAGAGTCTCCCTGCAGCTCTCTGCTCAGTTGGGGAAGTTTGTGGATGCTCCTTAGGGTTTCCGGCAGTGACAGGTTGATCCAGACCCAGAGATGTTCTCCCTGATACTTGTCTATCCAGGAAGGGAGATTTCTTCTGGCATGCTCTGGATCTAAAGTCAGTTGTCTTTGGACCTCGAGTCTTTCATTTTTTTCATGGAGTCCTTCAATGTCATTGCATCACTTAGGTAGGGGGTACCCTTGGCTCCTGAACCTCACTGTGGGAGTTGTTGCTTTTCCATTTTGAACAGTATTAGTTGTTTCTCCACATCTATGTTCTATGTTGCCTCCTTCAGTCCAGGCTTTACCTTGGGCCTAGACACAGCTCCCCATAACTTTACAAGGGTAATAATGGTGGTAGCAGCATCTCTTGGCATGTGTAGGGCCCCAGCTGCTCATACGTAGGCATTGGGCTGGCCCAGTTAGTGCCTTTGATTAGGGTTAAATGCAACACAGGCCTTGGGGGCTCTGTCTGGAAAGACTGGAGCTGGAAAGCGTGTGTCCTAGGGTCAGCCTGATTCTCCCCCATGATTTTGAGTTTCTGGGGGTCGGTTCCCTACTGTCTTGACTTAATTTTTTTCTCACCACAGAGGGTTCATTAAAGCTTCAGCTGACTCAGAGCATGGGATTCTTGGTGAGCTCTATGGGCCTGAGTCATTGGGACCAGATCCTTGTTCCAAGGGTGCATATGCATTTGATTCAGAGTCACCACCTAATCTTCTGGTCTCTGTGTTTCCTGTTATTCAACTAAACCCTTCCTCTCTCCTTGGAGATCAAGGAGCAGTTGAAATAGTGGTTGCAGTAACACCACCCATTGGAAGCACCAGAGGAGATACTTGGCATCTTGGCTAATGGCCAAAAGAACTGGAAGTGTGAGGCCTTGTCCAGTTGGCCAAGGTACTCTGTCCCCCTCAGTAGGCTCTTGGAGGATTTTCCTCCTGGAGGCCAGAGCAAACAGTTTGACCCTGGAAAGGCTCATGTCTCCTTTAGTAGAAGCAGGGAGCTGTGTATTCTTGGACACTGCCTGATGGTCATGCTCAACTGTGGCAGATCTCATGGGTCTGGAGTGGTTCCCATAGCTGTGCTGTGGGGCAGAGGAGCATTTGAATGTCTTAGCTGCCTTGTGCATCACAAGCTTCAATAGTGTGTGATCTGACTTTCTGGGATGGAACTCTGTGAGTCCTGGCAAAATGAGAGCTCAGACTTCATTGTGCAAAGATGGGGCTTTCCAATACTCCATTTGAGGGGCACTCAGTTGATTGATGGCCCAAGAGCTATTTCAGATGTGTGAAAGTTCCACAGATATTTGGTTTGGTGGCCCTTCCTCAGGAGTGACTGAAGAAAGAGATATGCTGTATGTCTCCCTCTCTGTCCTAGGGTAAGCCATCTTCTGCTTAGGTTACAGGCCTATTTGGAACTGGTGATCCTAGAGGCCATAGTTTGTCTTCGCGCACCATATTACATAGGTCACCCTGCTTGAATCAAGAGTCTTTCTCTTGCACTTCATGTTTTAGGCCCTGCAATAACAACCACAGAGGGGGGCACCTGGTAAGGCAGTTGCCTGGTGGCTTTTCGCTTATGGTCTGGCCCTTGCAAGTGCAAGTCGGTCATTATGAGCTGTTGCAAATGGTATTATCCTCACTGCTTGGGATCAGGTTCATCTTTTGCTGATAGAGCTTTTTGGCAGTTTTCTCTGGACTGGGGCTTGGCCCTGAATTTTCAGGGTTCAGGTTGCACGCTTGTTCTGCTACAGGAGTCACCTCCAAGGGATTCCTTAGAGTATATTTTGACATTGCCCCTTTCAGTAGAAGTGAAGTAGTTCTGTCCACTTCAGTATCCTGTTTGGTCTCAGTGGGCTTCTGAGGTAGAGGGCCCTTAAAGGACCTTCCCATGGGCCCGTGCTTAAGACCTCCTTAGTGGGTTGGTTCCTTATAGACTCTTCCAGAGGACTCTAGTGCCCACCAGGTGGAATCTGGACTGTAGATGCAATGCACTGGCTTGTCTTTTTCAATGGCTTTTTTCACTTTGAAGCCTATGCCGTTCTTTCTTCAAGGATGTTGTCCCCTTTTATGATTATTTTGACCAGATTGTGGGTCTGTCTTCATTTGCAGAGAAGGTTCTTCAAATGGGACTCCTCGCTGTGTTTGGTGGACTTACAGAGGGTATTTCTTTGCGTTAAAGCAATTGCTCATTCCTCCTGCTGATTGGTCCTTCTTCAGTCCTCCTCAGTGGTTCGAAGAAACTGCTGGCAGAGGCCAAATTCTCTATTGTTTGAGGGCCTAAGGAGGTTATTAGAAGAACATAAGATATGCCATACTGGGTCAGACCAAGGTCCATCAAGCCCAGTATCCTGTTTCCAACAGTGGCCAATCTAGGTCTCACTGAAGTGGTATTTAAAGGTGCGGAAGAATTGAAGGAAATATCGATACATCAAGAAGATGTATTACAACTATTAGATAAACTGAAGAGTAGCAAATCACCTGGGCCGGATGATATACATCCAAGGGTGTTGAAAGAACTGAAATATGAGATTGGAGACCTGCTATTAGTAATCTGTGAATTTTCATTAAAATCATCTGTAATACCTGAAGATTGGAGGATTGCCAATGTAACGCCAATTTTTAAAAAGGGTTCCAGGGGTGATCCAGGAAACTACAGACCGGTGAGCCTGACGTCAGGACCAGGAAAAATGGTAGAAACCATCATAAAGAACAAAATTACTCAGCATGTAGATAGTCATGGCCTAATTTGAGACAGCCAACATGGCTTTAGACAAGGAAGATCTTGTCTTACTAATCTGTTATGTTTTTTTGAAGGTGTGAATAAACAGGTGGACAATGGTGAGTCGGTTGATATAGTGTATCTGGACTTTCAGAAAGCCTTTGACAAGGTCCCTCATCAGAGACCTTTGGCAAAACTAAAGAGTCATGGGATAGGAGGCAGTGTACTATTGTGGATCAGGAACTCTTTAAAAGATAGAAAGCAGAGAGTAGGGCTAAATGGCCAATTTTCCCAATGGAGAAAGGTGAATAGTGGTGTACCCCAGGGATCTGTGCTGGGTCCGCTGCTTTTAGACATATTCATAAATGACCTGGAAAAGGGACTAATGAGTGAGGTTATCAAATTTGCAGATGACACAAAACTATTTAAAGTTGTTAAAACCCAAGAGGATTGTGGAAAATTGCAAGAGGATCTTGATAAATTCGAAGACTGGGCATCAAAATGCAGATGAAATTCAATGTGGACAAGTGCAGGGTTGTGCACCTGGGGAAGAACAACCCAAACTATGGTTATACGATGCAAGGTTCCACATTAGGAACCACCACCCAGGAAAAAGATTTAGGCGTCATTGTGGATACCATGTTAAAACCCTCGGCCCAGTGTGCAGCGGCGGCCAAGAGAGCAAATAGAATGCTAAGTATGATAAGGAAAGGAATGGAAAATAAAACAAAAGATATTATAATGCCTCTATATCATTCCATTGTGAGACCGCACCTTGAATATTGTGTGCAATTCTGGTCGCCGTATCTTAAAAAGGATATAGTGTTATTGGAAAGGGTTCAGAGAAGAGCCACCAAAGTGGTAAAGGGGATGGAGGGATACTCCTGTGAGGAGAGGCTGGAAAAGTTGGGGTTCTTTAACCTGGAGAAGAGACGGCTGAGGGGAGATATGATAGAAGTCTATAAATTAATGAATGGAGTGGAACGGGTAAACATATATTGATTGTTTACATTATCAGAATATAGAAAGACTAGGGGACATGCATTGAAGCTACAGGGTAAACTATTTAAGACTAATAAAAGAAAATATTTTTTCACTCAACGTGTAATCAAACTCTTGAATTTGTTACCGGAGGATGTAGTGAAGGCTGTTAGTGTAGCTGGGTTTAAAGGAGGTTTGGACGAGTTCCTGGAGGAAAGGTCCATAAACCATTGTTAAGAAGGGACCCAGGATATCAATGCTTGACCCAGTACAAGCATTGTGGAACCTGTGTCTTTTGGGGAAACTGCTGGGTACGTATGACCTGGATTGGCCACTGTTGGAAACAGGATACTGGGCTTGATGGACCTTGGTCTGACCCAGTATGGCATATCTTATGTTCTTTTCTGCATTTGACATTAGCTTAAATGTGTTTAAAGTGTGCTTAAACATGCCATTTTCAGTGCTTAAAGACCATGCTAGTTTTCTGCATCAGCCTGTATGTCCTTGTAATAAAAAGAAGAGATTTGATAACATTTTCTTTTTCCAGCCATTGTGAGAGGTTATTGTTTACATCAATTCCTTTCCTTTAGGGCTTTTCTGAGGGAGCTTTGAAACCATAGTTCCTAATTCAGTACATACAGTAAATCATTAATTACTGTATTCTGACTTCAGAGAAAGGGCCAGGGTTTTAAAGAATGCAAGCTTTCCCAAAGAACTGATCTTCAGGTTAGGGCAAGCTGGGCAGTTGCTCAGGATTCAATCAGATGAGAGAGTGACACCTGTTGAACTGGTATGGAGCAAATGAAGAGTTGGCAGGGATTCCCAGGCCCCACTGGTTGAAGAAGAGTCGCTGTGTAAAGTTTTGGTGGGGATCCTCGAGCACCACTGGGTAAAGACCCAATGGAAATGTGGCTACAAGTGGTGTGCAGCCCATAGCTGCTACTGCTGTCTGCATTAAAGTCTCCCTCTAGCTTCCTGACTGCACTGCATGCTTTGCAGTTGGCAGTGGATCTAGGAGCTAGGGACAGACGAATATGCATGAATGATTGGGTTAAGATGCTCATGTAGAGGTTTGGGGGAAGGTAAAGGGTAAGAGATGATGGAGCAAGAGCTGGGATGGGTGAGAGGAGGAGAAATGGGAGAACCAGCAAGAAGTGGAAAGAGAGATGGGGGGGGGGGTGAATGGGGGAGAAGAGTGGGAGAATCGTAAGGGAGAAATGTGTGGGGTCTGAATGAGTGTAGGGGGCTTGTTTACAAAGCTGTGGTAGCGGTTTCCGATCGTTATCGGAGCCGCAGCCCCATTGATTTCAGCATTGTGTGATTTCAATTGGGCCACGGCTCTGATAACGATCGGAAACCGCTACTGCGGCTTTGTAAACAAGCCCCTAAGAGTCTGGGACTGAGTGGGGATGGCAGAAGGGTGGGAGTGGGAGAGTGTGGGAATGCTGAAAGAATTGATGGAGGCAATTTATGCAAATCCCTCACATATATATGCATTGTGGATATCCTGAAAACCTGACTGGCTAGATAGAGGACCAGGCTGAGAACTACTGATCTAGAGCCATGGTTCTCAACCCAGTCCTCCGGGACCGTGCAGCCAATTAGATTTTCAGGATATCCATGGTGAGTATGCATGAATAGATTTGCATGTACTGCCTCCTTTGGTTAGCTGTGTCCTGAGGACAAGGTTGAGAACTCCTGATCTAGAGAGAGAGGTTTTCAGGATATCCACAATGAGAAAGCATTATGAGGACCCTATAGAGTGCAATCAAGAAATAGAATTTTTACTCTGCATATAGGAGCATTTAGAAAAAGCAAACATCAAACCTATGGAATGGCTTGCAGTAACAATGAAAGGGCTGGAAAGCAGGTTAAAATGACCCCCAAACTGGAAGAACCTTGGCCCAGTTGGCGCAAACAGTTAACACCATTCCACCAAGACCTGGCAAACTGTAAAGATCAATTCAAGCAGCCAGCACCTCAATGGCTTACTACAGGAAGGACATTTCTCCTTCCAAAGGGCGATCCCAGTAACATTCCCAAAAATTATAGATCAATAACTTGTCTACCTACAATTTATTTATTTATTTATTTAGTGTACACTTGTATCCCGCTACTTCCAGTGATCAGCAGTGGGTTTCTATACATAAGGGTGAGGCTGTACAGGCCAGAATTAGAGCATACAGTATGATTGCAGGGATGGGTAATAGTCACATCAAACGGTTACAGATTTACATTTGATTGCTTGAGAGGAGGCTTTACATATATACATAAATTACATAATTACAGGATGCATTTCTTGTTGATATGATTATTTTCAATGGGCATGTTGCTCGAAAAGTATTACGTCGTTCTGACTAGGTTAGGTTGTAATGAGTCTGAAAGAGGTGAGTCTTAAGCTTTTTCCTGAAGTCCTTCAAGTCTTTGTTTGCTCTCAGTTCATAGGGCAGTTGGTTCCAAAGTAGTGGAGCAATAAAGGAGAACTCTCTGTTGGTGGTGTTTGCATTGCAATTTCTCAGGCTACTCGGGACATGAAGGGGGTTGCTATTTACTGTTCTTCTGCTTCTGTTGATTGGTCGTGCGGAGATTAAGGTGTTGAGGTATGAGGGTGCTACATTATGAACGAGCTTGAATGTGGTTACTAAGATCTTATATTGGATGCGGGCCGTGATGGGGAGCCAATGTAGCTCAATTAGTGCGGGAGTGATGTGCTCAGTTAGACGTTTCTTCATGATGATTCTGGCTGCTACGTTTTGTGCCACTTGAAGTATGTTGAGGGTTTTTTTAGGCAGTCCTTGTAATATGGCGTTGCAGTAGTCCAGGTGGGGAATGATGAGGGCTTGTGCCACTGTCCTGAAGTCGGTGTGATCAATAATATTCCGTAGCGGTTGCAGGATTTTTAATTTGTGGAAAATGGCCCGATTGGTAATTCGGAGGTGCTTGTCCATATTTAGGTTGCTGTCCAGCATTACACCTAGGTATTTTATTTCGGGCTTTGTGGTATAAATGTTATTGTTCATGGTGACCGTTGGTGGTGGGTTGAAGTTAGGTTTTCTGGAAATGCACATCACTTCAGTTTTTTTATGGTTTATTGACATATTATTCCGTTGCAGCCAATTTTGTAGTTTGTTTAGGCATTTTTCAAGTTGGTTGAGGTTGGGGTTGTTTATGTCGAGATGAGTGTAAAGCATCAGGTCGTCTGCATAGATGTGGTAACTGATCTTGTGGTCCTGTAGTATGTCCCAAATAGGTCGTAGGTATAAGTTGAACAGGAGTGAGGATAGGGCAGAGCCTTGCAGTATGCCTTGGGTTTGAGGGAAGGCGGAGGCCTTAGCGTTGTTGAATTGGACCTGCTGCATTCTGTTGCTTATGTAAGACGAGAACCATTTCAGTGTGGTCCCTGATATGCCTATGGAAGCAAGTCTGTCCAGGAGTGTGGCATGATGCACTGAATCAAAGGCGGCTGATATGTCTATGAAAATGAGCATGTACATTTTGTTTCTGAAATGTATAAAATAAATCCTGGTTTGATAGAGTACATTAAGTTCACCATGACAATATGGCAAACCACACTCTTTTTGAAATATGAAGATAGTCATTATGTCTTTCCTAACATTAAGATCCAGCAATGAGTATTTCAGGGAGATTCCCTGTTGCCATTTCTGTTTTTTGTGGCGCTTAATCCAATGAGTACTCTTATCAACTTTTTGGGATACGGGTTTAGCCTGAATTCTAAAGAAGGTAACAACTCAGAAACAACATCCCATTTACTGTTTGTAGACAATCTGAAGCTCTACAGTTCCAGTGACTAACAATTGGCAGAGCAACTCCGTATGATGAAAAGCTTTTCTGATGACATCAAGATGACTTTTGGCCTTGACAAATGTGCTAGGACAACTATTTTTAGAGGAAAATTGAACAAAACGGAAAACATCTCCCTGGCTGAGAGCTGTGACATCAAGGATCTTGAACAGGAAGATGTATATAAGTATCTTGGAGTAGTGGAAGGAACGATGCTCAAGAAGAAATTACTGAGAGAAAGATCAGTGAAGAATACTACAGGAGATTAAAATCATTATTGAAAAGTATGTTAATAAGATACAAGACCTCAATCAGGTGGCATACAGCTTTGGGATTGTGGACTGGCCTCTTAAAAATTTTAAAAAATTGGATGTGCGAGCAAGAAAACTCCTCCATCCCCATGAAGTAATTTACAAGAATCAGTGTATGCCAAGACTGTACATCCCTAGAGCTGGAGGAGGACTAGGTCTCATAGAGACTGATTACACATACAGAGCTACTATCATAGGCCTCCAGGTCTACCCAACTGCATCATTGGATCCAAATAAGTAAAAAGTGCTGAAATATGAAGTAAATGTCCAGAATCTATTTCCATCATTAAACTTGGACAAGTGTTCCATTTTGAATTCCGTCACCGTGTTTGCCCCCACCACTTCCATCGGGAGGGCATTCCAAGCATCCACCACTCTTTCTGTGAAAAAGTATTTCCTGACATTGCCTTTCAGTTTACCACATCGCAGCTTCCTGTTATGCCCTCTAGTTTTACAGAAATCCAAGGGAAATGTACGTGATAGGGGGCGAGAGGTTAGTATGCACGGATCAGGAGAAAGACCTTGGTGTGATTATTTCTGAAGATCTCAAGGTGGCAAAACAGTGTGACAAGGCGGTGGCAAAAGCCAGGAGGATGTTGGGCTGCATACAAAGAGGAATCACCAGCAGAAAGGAAGAGGTACTTATGCCACTGTACAAGTCACTGGTGAGGCCTCACTTGGAATACTGTGTTCAGTTTTGGAGACCGTATCTTGCAAAGGGTGTAAAAAGACTGGAAACTGTTCACAGGAAGGCGACCAAACTGATTTGGAGCCTGCATCAGAAGCCTTATGAGAAGTGACTTGAAGACCTAAAGATGTACACTTTGGAGGAGAGGAGGGATAGGGGAGATATTATTCAGACCTTTAAATACTTAAAGGGAAATAATGAACAAACAAACCTCTTCCAAAGACGGGGAAGCTGTAAAACTAGAGGGCATAACAGGAAGCTGCGAGGTGGTAAATTGAAAAGCAATGTCAGGAAATACTTTTTCACAGAAAGGGTGGTGGATGCTTGGAATGCCCTCCCAATGGAAGTGGTGGGGGAAAACACGGTGACGGAATTCAAAATGGCATGGGACAGACACAGTGGATCCCTTTACAGCAACAGGATAAAATCAAAATAAACTGAACCATCTAATTTCTCAACAAATAGGGGCATCCTACATGGAGTGGTGGGTTCACCCTTAAACAGGGATGTGGGGAGGGGTGGCCTGCATAGAGCAGCAGGTGCACCTACTCTTGCCATTGTGCTGGGCAGACTAGATGGACCATGCTGGTCTTTATCTGCCGTCATGTATTATGTTACTATGTTCCAGTGACTAAAAGGAATGATTGAAATTCCATAAGCATACACAGGGAAGAAAGTAACAGAATTTTCAAAACAAGAGAAAAAGTTCTTCAAAGAATTAGATCAACAAACAAGGAAAAACAAGTGGCAAATGCACAAAACAGTGAAAAATACAGTGTTACTCCAGGAACCCTTTGTCGATCAAGAACAGACACATGAATGGCTAAGGATAGGTGAGCTGAAACCGAAGGATGAGAGGTTGATAGTTGCAGGCGAAATTTTAATTAAATGAACATAGTGGCCTCTGTCGTTAATTGGTGGCAACGGCTACATACGTATTTATGTGTTGGCACTTAAACATGAAATTTGCCGTCGATTTTTCCCATGTGTACATTGTAAAACAGCTCCTTTGGCTCCATATACTGGCATACACATGTGCACTCCTGCATCTCATTTTTTGTATAGTTTCCACCCTTGGCAGAGCCTTTTCTAAAACCCCAGTGGAGCTATGTATGTTGCAACCTCGATGTCTCAGTCCCAATCTCCACATACTCTATAAAATGTGCCTTATCAGGCTTTGTTACTGCTGGTATTATTGTACAGTGTATAGCCATAGAGTAAACATAAACATCTATTAGCTCATGCTTTAGCTAAGATAGGTAGAAGGGGAGGAATAGTTTTATTTTTCTTTCCCAGAGTTGTGGTAGCAGAAGAAGAAAGTATAACACATGTGAGGATAATTAATCAGAAACCAGAGGAGACTTCAGATGATCGAGCTTTGCTCCCACTGCGTATCATGCTTTTGGAATCACACAGTGCAATCATAATCCTCTTAGGGCCCGATTCTGTGCCACAACATCCATACCCGCTATTCGTGCCTTCTCTGCCCATGCTAACTTCCCCACCGGTTGTGTGGGGAAGTTAGACGGGGTGGGGAAGGGGCAGCTTGGGGGCAGAGTCTGGGCGGTCACTGGCCCTGGACATACAGGGCCGATTCTGATGTCAGCCCTGTATGTCCAGTGCCAGCGACATGTGCGGGGAAGTTAGACGGGGGTGGGGAAGGGGCAGCTTGGGGGAAGAGTCTGGGCGGTCGCCAGCCCTGGACATACAGGGCCAATTCTAATGTCAGCCCTGTATGGCCAGCGACATGTGCAGGGACGTTACTCCACCTCCGAGATGGAATAACTTCCCTGGATGTATTTTTATTTAAATGCTGGGGTGCGGATGGGGGGGGGGGGGCTGGAGGACATTCCCCGCAGCCCGACCCTGGTCTTAGGAGGCTAGATCAGGTGTCAGGCTGCGGGAAATAAGCATTTTCTTCTAGCTGCTGGCATCATGGCTTTTAAATGGAGCAGTGGTGCCATGGCACCGCGGCTCCATTTAAAAGCTCTGAGTGAGTTAGTCGGGCTAGTCATGTACGTGCTAGCCAGACTGAATTGCAGTCCCGGCCTGCATGTACATGACTGATCACGATTCTGATTCCGAGGGGGCTAGACATGCCCTGCGGGATCAGAATCACGATCCCCTCTGAATGTCCGACTCAGACCGGACGTACAGAGGGGATCTACATCCGGAACGGAATGAGCCCTTTAGTGGTTTCCCATCCACTTTTCTGTATATTAACCACGTGGAGGCCAATTCCGCTTTGTGTGTTCCTGGGCTGTCCGGATGTCCAAACATCCGGATGGCCAGAGGATGCACCCATTTCTGCTACTGTGGGCCTAGACATCCCAATGGGAGCAGAATCGCAGCACAGTGGCTGGATGTCCAAGGGGTGGCCTGATTCTGGCATCATGAATGTCTAGCCACAAGCCCAGCTAATTCAGTCAGGCTCCTGAATGGAGCCGCAGTGCCATGGCATCCCATCACCATGGCACCGTGGCTCCATTCAGGAGCTGTAATTGTCAGCTGCCGCCAAAACTCTCTTTTCTCTGGAGCCTGGCCCACGATCTGGCCTCCCATGGCCATGGTCGGGCTATGGGGATGTTCCTGCAGCACTCACCTGTCCGTTGCCACTGGCCGCTGCTGTCACACCTTGTCCAGGGAGACTTATTCCAACTCTGAGGTGGAATAAATCCCCCGTCAAACAGGCCAAGCCGCGACGTACAGGGCCAACCTCAGAATCGTCCCTGTACGTCCGGGGTCACGGCCCACCCTCGCTCTGCCTCCAGACCGCCCCTCCCGCGCCTGTCACAAGCTTCCCGAACACCACTGTACGTACAGGGAGCCTTTGCACTGGGGACGAATAGACAGGATGTACATCCCTGTTATTCATGATGCAGAATGACCCCTGTAGTGTTAAAAAGAAGGGTAAGCCCCATGTGTCAGACTAGAAGGGAAAAGCCATAAAAATTCTATAGAAGAAACCGTAACTCCTTCCCAACCCAAACATAATATGAATTCCACAATAATTTCAGAAGTGGTTGGGGCAAGTGGTTGGGGCAAGGTACTTCAGGCCGGAAGGTCGGGGGTTCAAATCCCACCAGAGGACAGCAACCTTGGGCCGGAAGGACTGTGGTTTCTAGTCCCACAGGTGCTCCTTGTGGTCTTGGGCAAGCCACTTAACCCTCCATAGCCCATATTCCCTGTAAAAATAGTTATCTCCAAGTTATAATGCCCTGTTCAATGTAATTTCAGTTTGTTCAATGTAAACCGCACTGATGCAGAATAGCGCGGTATATAAGAGAATGTAAATAAATAAATTAAAAAGAGCAATAAGGCACTCTGGAGTGCTTTCTTGTGTATATTCAGAGCTGGGATATCTGGTGCCCTAGCCCAGTGTTTTTCAAACTTTTATCTCGTATGATCCCATTTTAACAACTGAAAATCTGCGTGACCCCAGATGATGATGAATCAAATCAAAACAAGAAGTCTCTAGCCTCCTTCCCCTCCCTCCACTCATCTCAAACAGGCAGGTAGTAGTGACAGTAGTGGCAACTTCAGCAGCTGTGTCAGTGTTCAGTGCGTTCTTACAGACCCCCTAGTACTCAGCATGGGTTTCCAGTCTTAACAGGGGGGAAAGAACCAATGAATATTCACTGGCTAACAGGCCACATGCTGACTAGTGACAGCCACTACTTAGCATAGGTCACAGTGAAAATCCAGACAGAAGTGGAAATGACCACGTTTCTGTGACCTCATCTACTGATGTGACCCCATTTGGGGTCCCAGCCCCAAGTTTGGGAACCACTGCCCTAGGCAAATGTTCTGCTGTGTGCCCCAACCTCCAGGTGGGTCAAGGTCCTAGCATTACCCCCTGGGTGCCTCAAGGCCCTAGCATACTCCCCCTCCCCCCATAGTCCAAGATCTCCCCATATTATTTATTTATTTTAAAATGTCTAGATGCCATCTACCTGACAAACATCATTCAAAATAGTTTACATGTCAGATAAGAATTATCAAAGTTTGAATGACTAACAGTCAAAAGGCAGATCACAATACAGTGAAGATCAGGTTGACATCACCTATTACCTAATATTGTACCTATTACCAGCAATTACTCCTTCAATATTTACTCCTCAGCAGGGAATAATGGTATTTTTACCTCCTTTCTAAATCTCAATAAATTGTCCAGTTCATATTTCCTAGAAAAAAAGGTGTCTGAACTCGTATGCAGTGCTTTTTCATGAATACACAAAGAACCATGGCTCAATTTTAGCAGGCAATGAAAAAGGTCCTGGTACTCTGTTACCACTGTGTACCCCGTCAAAAAAAAGCCCTCAATATGTCTCCTCTCTCAAATATGCTGGTAAAGCATTCCAAACCTTTGGGCCCAACCACAGTAAAGCGTTAAATCTCTGCTATATCTGGAATTTCTAAAAGATTACCTTGAGAAGAACATAATTATCTATTTGGGGGCATAACATTGTAATCTATTTTTTAGGGATATGCTTTCATTTTGAAATGAAAGCAGCAATAGTGTGCCCTATTGCACAATAGGCTGCTCTATTAACAAAAATGATATGAAGACAAAAAAGAATGAAAATCCCCCAACGAAACAAAACAATTTTTTTTCCCTGCACGCCCCTACTATTTTTTTTAGATATGAGGGTTTCCCATTTCTTACGACTTTAAATATTAGGGCTAATAATTTGAAGCTACACCTTTCTCTTATGGAGCGCCAATGTAAGTTTTTTAGTAGTGGGCGAGCGCTTTCAGTCCTTTCCTCCCAACAAAAACGTAGTAATTGCATTTTGTGCAATCTGCTCTTTTTCCAACTATTTTCCTTTTAATCTGAAATATACCACATTGCAATAATCAAGAACTCTTAATAATAATGATTGTTCCTTCTCCCCTACCTATGGTGCAAGTTGACAGACCAGTTTCAGTTTATAAGATACAGACCTTCACTTTCTTTCATCACCTCTAGGGTTCGGAATTCAGTACCCCAAGGGATTGGAACACCATCAATCATAGGTGCATACTTATATTTTTATCAATTCCTCCCATTCCTGAACAAACTGTCTTAGTTACATTCAATACTAATCTACTTTGATCTAACCATGCTTCAATTTCTTCTACTCAAAATATCCCAATAAGGTGACAAAATAAATCAAATTCAAAAAGATCACCAAATAATCCCTCAAAAATTATAAACTTGTATTATTTTTGTCAGAGTATGCCGGGGGAGGAAAGAACTGGCATCTATCCTCTCCGGATGGTAAACTCCATTTTAATCATTTAGGTAGACTCGAAAAAAAAAATCACTTAACTTAATATCATTAAAGATGGATGCCAGTCCTTTCCTCCCCTGGCATACTCCGACAAAAATAATACAAGTTTATAATTTTTTGAGGGATTATTTGCTGATCTTTTTGAATTCAATTTCTTCTAAGCATTAATTCATAATCTGCAAACCTGCCTTGTCCTGTTCTAATGGGGCTATCAGCTATGTATCATCTGCATAGGTATAAAGTGCTATGTCATGCTTCTGAACCACTTGACCTAGAGGTTGAAGATTAATTTTAAATGGTATGGGGGAAAAGGGGAACTTTGTAGCATCCCCCTGTAGTCCAGCATCTCCCCTTCCCTTGTCTATCCACCGTGTCCAGAATCTCATCTGCTCCCTTCTTTTCCCCTTGCTGAGCTTGCAACTACCAATGTCCTACCTTAAGGTCTCCAGATTTTTTGCAGGCAAATCCAGGTCACTTATCCAAAGTGGGGGAGGAAGGAACAGCTTAGTTCTAGGTTTGAGCAAAAAGGCATGGAGGAGAGAAATTGAGTGATAACCCTGTTCCCTCCCAATCCATCCCATGACAGCAGCAATCACTTCCAAGAAGGCAAGTCGACAGAGAAATAGAAACTGTGTTGCATTTCCCCCATATTGTGCAAAATATAAAGATTATGGATGTAAATTCTAAAATTGATACATTCAAATCAGTAAATTGAAAATAATTTTTTTCTACTTCCTCTGTCCCCTTTGCTGGAATCGAGGGCCGGAGGCTGCCAAACAGGTGGGACACAGCTCTAAAATTGGAGACAATCCCTGAAAATCGAGAACATCTAGTAACCTTACCTACCCTCACAGGGCCCAAAGAGACAGGCTGCAAATCAGTATTTGCGGTGCCTTGTAGCACTGACCAACTCTAAAACGCTGCTGTGCCCCTCCCTCCAATGCATATACAATATCCTGTCTGAGGGGAGTGGGGTTCAGTTGCTTTTGAGCATGGCTGATGCTGCAAGGCCCTGCTTCTTCCATCCAGGGAGAGAGATAGGGTGATGATAGCAGCAGTTGCAGGCTTGGCAGTAGGAAGAGAAGAGCTTGATAATACTACTGTCCTGCTATGTGGGAGCCACACTGCTTCTCCCCAAATTTTGCCACTATTTGCTGATGCCTAACCTACCTAGTGGTTGGGCTGACTGTGCATATTTTTGCTTCTGTAATGCTTGCTAATATTTGTCCCTATTTTTTTTAGTGCCATCAAGTCAGTGTTGACTCATAGTGATCCAGATACCTCTGGGTTTTCTTGGCAATGTATCACCAGAAGTAGATTGCCAGCCTTTTCTTCCAAGGCAATGGAGGGTAAAGTGACTTGCCTAAGGTCATAAGGAGTGTTAATGGGAATGAAACCCTTGATCTTCTGGGTACTAGGCAGTTGCTCTAACCACTAGGCTACTCCTCCACTCATTTGGCCCTATTCCTTACACAATCTTCCAGGGGTGTAACAGTTTTGGTAACAAAGCCCCTCCCTGTCATATAATGCTGCTTAATCAACAGGCTGTATCTTATACTTTTATTGATTCCAGTTTTATACTGACATTTTCAAATTGCATTCCTAATGAAACAACTTGAGCTCCACACATATTATAAGAACACTTTTTTGTTTTATTCTCTTTTGGTGGGTACAAAAACCACAATTTCTTACACTGAGCAAGATTATAAATAATATTTGAAACATGAGTGACCCGTAGTCTCTTTTGACTCTACACTGCAGACTGATGTCACACTAACTTTGTTTATGTTATTAGACAGATGCATCTTGTGGAACACTGAATGACGTAACAAAGTGAATGTAACAGCAAACAAGGGGATGAGGAGCAACTTTTATCAAAAAAGTCTCTTGATTTTATAACAGTGATGGCATTTTAGATCAATTATTGCAATGTATTGTTCCCTAAGATGGTTAAAAAAGAATTGAGTCGTCCTCTACCAAATTTACATCTGTTAAAAAGCAAGCATGTTTTATAGTTCTCTTTTTTTTTTGTAAAGAAAATGTAAATAATTTCTTTATTTTTCACAGGATTTACATGTTTATTATTTTTATATCACAGTTTTTTTCTAGTGATTTCCACAACTGGACATTCTTCCACTGCATACATGGATGCTCTCAAGACACAGGTTAGCAGGTTCACTGAGTTCTATACCTATTTTCTCTCTTTGTTAAGACAGAGACCAAGTGCTGTTCTTTCTTTGCAGGTACGTCACAGTTTAATGCACCAATAGTTGAGCCTTATTGGCTTAAATCCCCTCAAGTGACATTTGTTGTATTAACATACCCCCCCCCAACCCCTCCCTCCCTCCCAAAAAAACTAAATTCTGAATTTTCCTGATATAAAATCTGAGTTTGGGTTTCCGAGCTGGGCTCATGCACGCTTTGCTGCTGCTGCTGCTGATGTCTGATGCATTCGGATGTACTTCCCGCTCTCAGCCAATTCATTAGGTTCTTTAACGACACTCCCATGTCACAAGTCACGATCTGTGCTGTATTTCCATCTGTCACCAACACTGTTCGGTTAAGGCACTCAGTAATTTTTTTGGTTTTTATGGTAGGTCCGATGCAATTACAGCCAATCCTGAACTTTGTCTGATTACAGTTCCAGTATGTATGGCCTTCGGGCAGTCTGGAGTCAAGACGCGACCATTTTCTCCTACACTGCCTGTGATGGATAATCTGGCTTTGTTTCTTATGGCTTCAGAAAAGGTCAACTAGGTTCAAAGGAAAGAAAAGAACATATTACATTTCCATTTAACACTGAGCCTGCCACACAAAAACACCAAAATATTGATCTGTAGACATCTGCATTTTTTTCATGTTAAATTTTTAAAGGAATATATATTTGTATAGAAATCTAATGAACTTGCAAAAACTCAGTCTCAGAAAATAGTGGGACCATCACAAGATTTATGTTAAAATGGGGGGTCGATATATTGCATTTAAACTTGAGCTACCTCCACTTAAACTGGTAATTTATGACGCTGAATGCTTGGGACTCTCCTATAGCATGTAATTCCTTTTTAAATAGTAAATCCTTCAGAAATTAGTTTTAGGATTTGGTGTAAGAAAAAAAATAGATACTCAAAACAAAGGGGAGATTTTTATAGCTGCCTGCGTTGGTGAGTAGCAGATGCACATGTTTTACTCCTCAGAGTTTGCAGGATTTTCAGAGTAAAGGTAAATGCATTATCTTTTTATTAACTCTTTATTGAACTGGTTCCTGGCATTTAAAAAGCAAGACTAAACACATCGTCACAGTCAGGGAAAAGAAAAGAAACATTTCCCACAGATAAAAGTCATGTGAGAATGGCCCACTAGAAACACCTGAGTAATTTTACATGAGCCACTGAATGTCAGCAAGACTTTTTATAAGACAGTCCTTGCCCTCTCCCAGCCTGCTAGGCCCAGTAAGAAGTTCCAAATCTTGTCTTATCTGTCCATATAACCTTTCAGACCAGCTGTGATTTTCTTCAAGATAACCACTTAATCTACTTTTCTTCTCCAGTGTCCAGTACATAGCAGTCGTAAGTCTAGCTGTATGTACCAAGTGCCCAATTAGCCTCTCAGCTGATGCAAAGACCTCCACCCCCAACACACATAGAGGAGTTTGTTGCAATTATAAAGGTGTCAATCGAACTATCTCACATTCAATGAGTGTCCACAAGTCTTGCACAAATCAACACTGTCACCACATGTGAATAGATAAGAAATGCCATACTGGGTCAGACCAAGATCCATCAAGCCCAGTATCTGGTTTCCAACAGTGTCCAATCCATAGCCCTCCCAGCACGCCACATTGGAGTTCCAAAATCTTGCATAGTATACTTGATAACGATATGCATGGTAAAGAATATGAAATGTCAACTCCCTTTGCCTCATGTATGTAGAAATCTTTTGGGCAGCCTTCCACAATCTAACCCAATCCCTTTGTTAATGATTAACCTGGAGGTCTGCATTCCATTGAGACATCAGTTTGGATAAAGTCTTGATACTAAAGGAAAAAACCTATTAGGTTCATGTAGAAATATGAAATACATATTTAATGGGATATTGAATAAGACAGACAGATTGTTCTCATGTCAGCGATGCAACAACATTTTGCACAATTGTAAATAAAAATACCTAGGGGATCATTTTAGAAGCTCTATTCATGATTTGGACATCTGACCCATGAATCTTAACCCACATTTATCTCAGACACAGGTGAATAGGTAGGTGAGGAAAGAGACAGATCACAATTGAGCACAGTTAAGCTGGACAACCCTTCTGCAGAGCCTTGAAGGAACTGCCACACCCTAACCCAAATGCGCACGGTATTGACCAAAATAAGATATGACAGACATATTCACCTGATACTTACATTGCTAGAAGGGGCAGCGCCGTACCTAGCCCTGTGCAAGCGGTGCAGCCGCACAGGGTGCAAAGGATTAGGAGCACATTTTGTGCTGTTGGTCTCAACTCCCCCCATGCTGCCTGCTATTGCCCTGCTGCCGCCACTTTTTGTTTTCTCAGTGGCAGTGACACCGGCAGCAGTGGAACAGATCTTTTTTAACTTCAGTAATAACCAGAGCAAGGTTAGCATGATAAAGCTGAGACAGGTTTAGGACTACCTGCATCCCTAGGTATTTGAACCCTTCCAGTGCTATCTTGAAACCCAACAGCCAGTCAGGCATCTGGCATTTGGGCCCTGTTAGAAAGATTTCTGATTCTGTAAGATTGACTGAATAGCTGGAAACAGCACCGTATTGTTGTAGATACAATGAAGTGCTATCGCAGACTTAGAAACATTAGTTAAATAAAGCAGGACATCATCAGCATAAAGAGCTATTTTACAAGAATACCCTGATCCAGAAAACCCCTTGATCTCCAGGTTTCCTTGTATTGATTGTGCAAGGGGCCCCAGAACCAAGTCAAAAATAAGATGGGACAGAGGCCATCTTTGTCTACTACCCCTCTGGATAGAGAGAAAGGGGTCATAGTCCTATTTGCCACAACTCACGCCCAGGGAGTTTGATACATGTCTGCCATCAATGCGTTGAATGTTGGAGGGATACCTTATCTCGGAAACACCACTAATAAAAGCTGCCAAGATAACCCACCAAATGCCTTCTCAGCATCCAATGATAGGATTAGACCAGAACGATCAGACTACCTTGTCTTAGCAATTATATTAAACACAAATCTACAGTAGTATTGAAGGTAGAAAAATAACCTTTAATGAACCCAATATGAGCATGAGCCCCTTTAGACGTAACTGTAGCACCTTAGCCAGAAGTGTGATATCTATATCAATGAGGGACATGGAGACAGTAGGGCCTACAGTCAAGTGGATTTCTACCCTGTTTATGCAACACTATGATTACCACATCAGATAGTGATCCAATAGAAGCCCCTGGGTGACAGATAATTAAATAACTCTACTAAGAAGGGAGACAGAACATTGTGGAACTTATAAAATTCAGTCTGGTATCCATCTGAGTCTGGAATTTGCCAGGTGACAAATAACCAGTGGACTTTGATGCCTCCTCAGAACCAATTGAGGTTGAGAGACCAGTCGCCTGCTTCTCACTCAATGTGGGTTATTCAACTGGAGTCAATAAAGACTCCAACCCTGCACACAAGGAGCCGTCACCTCCTCCATGTAAAGTTGTTCATAGAAGTCTCTGAAAACTTTACAAATCTTATTGATGGAGTGCTGCACACCTTTCTTGTGACTTAACCCGTAGTACCAACCTAGCCTCCCACTGTTTCTGCACCAATATTGCTAGGAGAAATACAGGCTTCTCGTCATGTTCATAGTATCCTTGCTTCATGCATTTTAATGCTTTTTCAATATGACCTGTTTGAAGTAGCTTATGTTCTTCCTGGGCTTGACATAACTTCCACAGTACTCTCAGAGAGCATCCTGCTTTATGCATGGTCTTCAATTCCTGAATATAATGTAACAAAAAGGTCCTCTCACTCCCTGTGCATGTTATCCATACTGCTAGCAAACTCTGAGGAAAACCTTTAGAGTTTCCCACTAAGGGATGATGCTCACCTCTCTCCTCCAATGTTTGCTACACTACCTTATGTAACTCCTCCCTCCCCATCAATGAAGTGTTAAACATTCAGGACCCAGGAAAAGAGCTATGAAAAGGTTAGAGCAATAGATACAGCATTGTGGTCTGATATTATGGAAGACAGGATATCACAGGCAGCAATCCAAAAAGACACAGTGGGCATGCACAAAAAATAGTTGATCCTGCTTAACAAGTTACAACCAACTCCCACACACACAACCCAGACATCCAAAAAAGACATAAACAGGGCTGGTGTTACCATTAGGTGAACTAAGCCGTCACCTAGAGCACTGACCCTCCAGGGGCACCATTGCTATTGCTGCCACCCCTCTCTGGGACCACGACACTGTGCTACCAATACACACCAGTGCTGCATTGTGGTTTCTTTCTTTCACTAAGTGCCATTTATGACACCTGCGGAAGCTGCATTGGAGGGGGAAGGAGATGGCACTTAGTGAAAGAAAGGAGCCGTGACACAGCGCCGGTGTTTGTTGGTAAGTGCTGCGTCACAGTTCGGGAGCCATTGCTGCTGCTGCAGGCCTCAGAGAGGGATGACAGTGGTGGCAATGGGAGTGGGGGCCATGGGACCAGCAGGATGGAGGGCCCCCCTATGGCAATCTCAATTCTTGCACTGGCTCTGGACTTAAACTACTAGGAAATGGTCTTGAACACTAGCCAATCTGCTCCCCATACTCTACACATCCCTTGAAAAAATTCCACTCCACCAACCATGCAGAACACAAATCATTCAATCCCATACCTAACAGATTTTTGTGCAAGCCAGAAGAACATCATACAGTATAATGCCACCCATGACTACCCCAATCATGAACCCCTAATCAAATATCTAGGCAAACACATATTTATAAGTACAGTTTCAATAGCTTCATAGTTCCCCTTCTATAAAGGTCCTTTAAGGGTTCTCTGGCACAGAGCCTGGATGACTATCCAAAAAGTCTTTGACTGCAGCCACTGCCTCAAGAAATGATGCCTTCCCATTCACTGATATCTTTAATCTTGTCGGATAGAGCAATGCATATGAAACTCCATGGTTCCACAGCTCCTGCTTGACCGTGGCATAGCTTTGCCTGCGCTGTTGAAGTTCAGGTGAAAAATCAGGTAAGAGGAGCAGTTGATGGCCCTGATATAATAGCAGTATGGAGGAATTTGGCCTCATCTCCAAAACTGTGAGCCTGAGAAACAGGGCACATGATTGACCTCCCTGTAGTGGTAGTGGCACCAGGGATCTGTGCATGCTGGCAATTTTGAGGTGGTCATGTTAACAATTCACGTTCAAAAGATTTGGAAGCACCGTGGCAAGAAAGTCTGCAGGGCTGGCACCCTTCATGCTCTCTGGGAGCTCAATTAAATACAAATTGCTCCAACAACTTTGATTTTCTAAATCATCGTGTGCTCCTCAAGTCTTTTAAGCTGGTGCTCAAAATACTCCATCTGCTGTTTAGATGTGGTGGCCAAGTCCGCCAATGCACTGACTTGTGCTTCAGCATCCTCAAGCCGCTCCCCATAGTCATTTACAGTTGAGATCAGCTGGGCCACCTTTTTGGCCATGGCTTGCAGCTTTGAGTCCAAGCTGGATATTTTGATAACCAAGCCCTCCATCACCACTCCAATCATTTCAGCTACATCAAGGGAGGCAGAGGACTCTGCCATTTTTCATCCCCTGAGACCAACTATTCTGCTGGTGCTGCCTTGGTCTCGGAAGTTTTCTTACCAATGTCTTGGCATAAATCAGGTATTGATCACTTGCCATGTTCTTTAGCCATATTTAAAATAGACAGAGGGTTTTCTCAAACATACGATTGTAGGATGAAATGAGGGAAACCATGAGAGTCTCTCACAGACATGTCCACATAGTTCAAATCATAATCAGAAGTCCTATAAATGCATATTTTTTCACATTGAAAATTATCCCAGGAAAAGTATCAACCTGATCATTTGTGTGGACACATATTCTGAGTGAAAGTAGGCATGTAGTTCTAAACATCATCCCCATGAATGCTTCCTCCTACACACGAGCATTTTTAGAAAAACCTATTTTCACAGCTAAAGCAGTTTTATTCATGGAAATGACATTGAAAACTACCCTCAAGGTTGTAAGAGCCTTCGATCATGCTAATGTTTTGTAGAGTCAGATGATATACTCATAATAGATTTTCTTTCATGTTGGGGGGGGGGGGTTAGAAGCCTAATTTGAAATCGACATATAAATACTGGCACTTATATGTGGAAATGGCATTCATGTTATAATGGCAATTTTAGAAAGGGCTGAATTTACATGTTGATGCCGTTACTACATGTAAATTGCAAGGGATCATGTTGGAGGTGTGGTTAGAACATGTATATTCCCCTATTTCATAAGGGGAATACATATGTATGGCCAAAAATGTCTACATCTGGATTTACACTTGCTCTCTGGCATGTTTAAGTTTTTAAAGAGTGCTTGTTGTGACCAGTCCTTCAAAGAGGTGGTTAAGGGAGTTATCCGCCTTAGGAGGTAGTTACCAAGCTGTGGTATAATCATGGATTTTACTGCTGTTTAGATTAACATGGGAGCCACTAACCTGCAGTAACTCAATACCATAGGTTAGTAACTCCCACAGAAAAGGAAGAACACAGCTTGTAGTGAACATTGCAAGTCATATTATCCTGGGAGGAAAAATAACAATAGGCTGGTGTTATTTTTCCTGTCTGGGAGTAGACTGCAATCTTAAAGGGCCACATTCTCAAAAAAAAACAACTGGTGGTCCAGGAGTCCCCACAAAAGGGTCATGTTTTCAAATACCTTCCCCCCAACAGTGATCACAGCACCCTCCAAAGCCCCAGAATAGGCACCCACAAAAGATCTCCACCCTAGACGCTGAATTGATATGCCTCCCCCCTGAAGAGATCACCTTCATCATCTAAGGTCACCTGGCCTATCTTTCCATGCCCAGGATGGTCTACTCTAGGGGTTGGCCAGCAGGATTGGTCCTTTCTTGACTCTGCCAGCATCAGTTCTTGGTTCAGAGTGGCATCCAAAACCCATAGGTGTAGTCTTATGGTACTACCGCTAGTACTATGAGACTACCACTAGGGGTCACAGGCACCATTTTGAATCTGATGCCTGAGCCAGCAGGAATGAGAGGGAATTACTTCTGCCAGTTGACCTCTAAACTACCAGGAACTTGGAAAGAGAAGCCTGAGCGGACTTGGAAAATGGAGGGGATCTTTAGGGGTGGGGGTTGTCAATTCAGCATCTGGAGGGGGCTAGAGATCTTTTGATATGTCTATTCTAGGGGCTTGAATAGTGCTAAGGTCACTCTGGAGGGGGGTTTATTGGGGGGCCCTCACTTCTTGGTAATGCCAGGAGAGGGGATTCCCTAGCCCACGGGTTGTTTTTTGATGATGTGGCCACTTTAACATCACAGGTTGGAACATCAGACCAGATGCTAACAACCAGCTGGCATTTTATCTTCATGAATAACGTGACTGGTGGCAAGTTGTTTGTTATGGTAAAATAATGCACATTAAAGGCCAATAATGTGTGTTAAGGGCCAAATAACATGAGTTATTGCTGCAACATACTTTAGTTACTGTGCCCCTTAATCCCCTGTTCCTTATTTTCCCCTCCATGCTGAAATTAGAAAAAGCAGCATCTGTAGTTAACTGCTGAAATTTACATGTGTAGGCTTGAAAAATGGTTTACAGACATGTGTAAGGGGCATGTAAATGTCATGATCTTGACGTCTCAGTTTTGGTCTTTACATCTTTCTAAAATGTGCCTTCACATCTTTGATTTTAGAGAGCATCAGTGAAGCTCAATGACAGAATTAAGGGCCTGGATAGGCTTTCTTTAAATAGTAACATAGAAACATAGTAACAGTATATGATGGCAGATAAAGACCAGCATGGTCCATCTAGTCTGCCCAGGAAGGTGGCAAGAGTAGGTGCACTTGCCGCTCCGTGCAGGTCACCCCTCCCCGTGTCTTTGTTTAAGGGTGTACCCAACACTCCGTGTAGGTCACCCCTATTTGTTCAGATAAAAGAAATAGTTATGCTTATTTTGATTTTATCCTGTTGCTATAAAGGGATTCACTGTGTCTCTCCCATGCCATTTTGAATTCTGTCACTCTTTGCTCCCACCACTTCCATCAGGAGGACATTCCAAGCATCCATCACCCTTTCAGTGAAAAAGTATTTCCTGACATTGCCTTTCAGTTTTACCCCCTTGCAGCTTCATATTATGCCCTCTAGTTTTACAGCTTCCCCGTCTTTGGAAGAGGTTTGTTTGTCCATTAATATTCTTAAGTATTTAAATGTCTGAATCATATCTCCCCTGTCCCTCCTCTCCTCTAGAGTGTACATATTTAGGTCTTCAAGTCTCTTCTCATAAGTCGTCTGACGCAGGCTTCAAATCATTTTGGTCGTCTTCCTCTGAACCGCTTTCAGCCTTTATTATATCCTTTGCGAGATACGGTCTCCAAAACTGAACACAATATTCCAAGTGAGGCCTCACCAGCGATATGTACAGTGGCATTAATACCGCTTCCTTTCTGCTGGTAATTCCTCTCTTTTTGCAACCCAGCATCCTTCTGGCTTTTGCCACCGCATTGTCACACTGTTTCGCCACCTTGAGATCATCAGAAACAATCACTTCGAGGTCCTTCTCCTGGTCCATGCACACCAGTCTCTCGCCCCCTATCGACACTGCACTTCTTCACATTAAATTTTAACTGCCAAGCATTACACCATTCTTCCAGCTTTTATAGATCTTTCCTCATGTTCCCCACTCCCTCTGGGGAGTCCACTCTGTTGCAAATTTTGCTGTCATCTGCAAAAAGACAGACTGTTCCATTCAGCCCTTTGGCAATATCACAAATATATTGAACAGTACCAGTCCCAGGACTGAACCCTGGGGCACACCACTAATCACCTTCCTTTCATCCGAGTGAGTTCCGTTTACCGTCACCTTCTGTCATCTGTCAGTCAACCAATTTCTGATCCAGTTCACCATTTTGGGACCCAACCCCAAGCTGTTGAGTTTATTAATGAGCCTCCTATGAGGAACAGTATCAAAGGCTTTGCCGAAATCTAGCTAGATCACATCCATCTCATGCCCCTTATCTAGTTCTCTGGTCACCCAGTCAAAGAACTCAATCAGATTTGTTTGGCAAGACCTTCCGTTGGTAAAACCATGTTGCATTGGATCATGCATCCTGTTGGTTTCGAGGAAGTCCACTATTCACTCTTTCAGGAGTGCCTCCATTACTTTTCCCACCACCGAGATAAGTCTTACTGGCCTGTAGTTTGTCACTTCTTCCCTATTACCACTTTTGTGGAGAGGTACCACATCAGCCCTTCTCTAGTCCTGTGGAACTCCTCCTGTCTCCAAGGATCTATTAAAAACATTATTTAAAGGCCCTGCAAGAACTTCTCTGAGCTCTTTCAGTATCCTGGGATGTATCCCATCTGTTTCCATAGACTTGTCCACTTTCAGTTTTGCAAGCTGTTCTAACACATCATCTTTTGTGAATGGTGTGATATCTACTCTATTCCCATTTGTATATTTCTCAATTACAGGTGGTCCTTCTCCAGGATTTTCTCTAGTGAAAACAGAGCAGAAGTATTTGTTTAGCATTTTCTCTTTTTCAATGTCACTTTCCACAAATTCGTTCCCAGCATTTTTGAGTCCTGCAATTCCACCTCTGATTTTCCTCCTTTCCCAAATATACCTGAAAAAATCTTGTAACCACACTTCACATCTTTAGCCATCTTTTCTTCTGCCTTTGATTTTGCTATCCTTATTTCTCTTTTTGTCTCTTTTAGTTTAATCTTGTGTTCTTTTTTGTGTTCCTCTGTTGCGAGCTTCTGAATTTTGTGAAAGTTGTGTATTTTGCCTTAATTTGTGCAGCCATTTCTTTGGAGAACCAAATAGGTTTCTTTTTCCTCTTGTTTTTATTTACTTTCCTTACATATGATGCCCCTTTTATTGCCTTTAGTTTAGCCCATTGAAATTCCACCTCGCTTATCCTCTCCCACCCTAGGAAGTCCTCCTTCAGGTACTTAGCCATTTTACTGAAGTCAGCGTTTTTGAAGTCTAGGACTTTGAGTTTGCTGTGATTGGATTTCACCTTGGTTTTTATCTCAAACCACACCATGTGATGATCGCTGCTGCTCACCAGGGGCGGCCCAAAGGGGGTGCGGTGCCTCATTTGCATAAGTGGCCTTATTTGCATAAATATTTGCATAATGTTACCATATACTAACTTTTAGTAAACATGTCTCTTAATGAGTGTATGGATAAAGAAAGACTAAAAGATTTCTACATTACTATAATCCAGTGCCAACTGCCAGGCACATTAGGAACTACTACAAACGCTGCCCATTTAGAACCCATAGCAAACCCGCCGTATCCTGACAGCATTACCAGGACTCACAAAGCACCATACCCTACCTATGAAAGGCAACACTGCAAATATTAAACCAATACATTTCAGAGAATACTGGGGAAAGAGAACAAGTGGCAATGTCAAATAGGAATTACATAAACAGAATACCTCAGCTCAGTTACACATGCAGAACATAGACCATCACCAAACAAGGAATCACAATTTAGATACAGGAACGCAATAATTAAACTGGGAACCCCAAAAGCCAAACTTGGAATGAACAACAACACTGTAGAAATAAAACTATAAATTAATTTCCTCTTGTACCAAACAAAGCGCAGACGTTAATGATGCACATTTCCCAGAGCTTTCATATTCCAGTTAATAAATTCAAAATAAAGAGATATCTTTCTACCTTTTGTGCATTTTTTTTCAGTTGCAATTGCTCCAGCCACTTTCTTATTTATTTATTTTTATTTATTTAACTGTATTTATATCCCGCCTTTCACCGGGTCAAAGCGGCGTTACATACAAGGGTGGGGATAATTAAGTATAAGGGTGGGGCCATTACCAGGTAGGTAACATTGATGATTTCGACATAAGACAGACTTTAGACATGGACAGTTTAGTGCAGTTTTCGATCAGAGGTTCATGGTGGGTGAGATCAGGGGTTAGTGCACTTTTTGGTGGGAGTTGTTTTAAAGTATTCTTGGAACAGGATGGTTTTTAGCTGTTTTCTGAATGACAGTAGATCGTCATTGTTTCTGAGGTGGCTCGGTAGAGAATTCCATAGGGACGGAGCATAAAGTTCAAAGGCTCGATTGCATGTCCGTTGAGAGCATTTGGTTCTTTTGTGAGGGACGGTGAGGGAGTTGCTGGAGGCCTGTCTGGTAGTTTTGCCGTGGGTTGGACGAGACAGCAGGGTGCGAAGCTGGGTGTTCTGCGTTTGGTGGATGGCTTTGTGGGTGAGTAGGATGGATTTGTATTTAGTTCTTGCTTCGAAGGGAAGTATGTGTAGGTCTCTTAGAATTGGGGTGATGTGGTCGCTTTTCTTTGCTCTCTGAATGATTCTTGCTGTGGTGTTCAATGCAGTTCGGAGGGGGTTGGTCTGTGTGTCTGGTAGTCCATGGTAGATTATGTTGCAGTAATCCAGATGTGGGAGTGTCATGCTGGAGCGTCTAGTCTTCTTACAACTTTCCTCCCATGTTGAGGCCACCAACGCTCTTCATCCTCGCCAGGCTGGTTTCAGACCAGGCCATAGCACTGAAACTATTCTTCTCGCTCTGCTAAATGAGATTCACGTAGCTCACGAACGTGGTGACATTACCCTTTTGGTTTCACTGGACCTATCCACTGCATTTGATCTGATTGATCATCGAACCCTTCTGTCACGCCTTTCTGACATTGGTGTACGGGGTGTGGTGTTACGTTGGTTCCGTTCCTTTTTCACTGCCCGCTCTTATGTTGTCCATGCCAATCACCAATCCTCATCAGCCATCCCACTGTTATGCGGAGTCCCCCAGGGGTCGGTTCTATCCCCTCTGCTCTTCAATATTTTTCTTGCCCCGCTTCCCCTTCTGGCCCAACAATTTCCAGTTTCCACCTACATTTACGCCGACGATATTGTCTTTCTCTTTCACACTTCTCCAGCCATGATCGATATCACTCCCCTCAATGACTGCCTCTCTCACATTGCCACCTGGCTCTCATCCAATTTTCTATACCTGAATCCTTTCAAATCTTCAGCTATGTGGGTGTCTCTGAGCTCTTCCTGCCCAGCCATTGCACCTCAAATAAATTCCGTTCCTATTCCTCTTACTTCTTCCCTCCGATATTTAGGGGTAATCTTAGATTCATCATTATCCTTTCGTGAACACATTTCTAACTTATCCCGTCGCTCCTTCTTTACTCTTCGCCAAATACGCTCAGTCCGTTCAATTCTGTCTTCTGACTCCCTTATCACTCTGGTCTTAGCCCTAGTTATGTCCAAACTGGATTACTGTAATGTAGTTTATGTCAATCTCCCCGCCTACCAACTCAAACGCCTTCAACTCCTGCAGAACACAGCCGCTCGTCTTGTCACTTTTGCCCGGAAATTGGATCATGTTACTCCTCTTCTGCTTCGCCTCCATTGGCTTCCGCTGCACTTTCGGTTTAAATACAAGGTTCTTATACTATTACATAGGGTCATCCATACTTCTAACCCACAGTACTTAGCAAATCTAGTCTCTCTTCATACTCCTTATCGGCAGCTCCGGTCATTACACGCTAATCGTCTGTTTCTCCCCCCACCTTCACGAGCTCACCTTGAGCAGACACGCCACGCTGCTTTCTTCTTCTTGGGCCCCTCACTCTGGAATTCTCTTCCTTCCTCTCTCCGTCTAGAGCCTTCCTACCAACACTTCAAAAACCTACTAAAAACTCACTTGTTCCAACAGGCGTATGATCTCCCCTCCCAGTAGTCCTGTCTAATTGTTTTGTTTGTCTTTGCTTACCCATGGTTTGTCTGGTTTGTCTATTGTTTGTTTTGTTCTGTGACCTCTTTGGTCCTTCTTTTCTTTATTTTTAATGGATTTCCTTTCCTTTTTAACGCTTTTATTTATATTATTTTATTGTAAACCGCCCTTACGTTTCGACAAGGGCGGTATATTAAATGTAAATAAAGATAAAGATAGCTTGCATTACCGTCCTGAAGTCTTGAGGTTCGAGGAGGGGTCTGAGACGTTGCACTGTTTTCGCTTTGTGGAATATAGTTCCGGTGGTTTTAGTAATTTGTTGTTTGAGGGTTAGAGCTTGGTCAATGATAATGCCTAGATATCTTATTTGTGGCTGTATTTGAATGCGTGTGGTTCCTATGTTGAGGTGTGTAGGTGGTGTGAAGTCTGGGTTTTTTGTCACTATGAGGGCTTCAGTTTTCTTTATGTTTATGGATAGGTTGTTTTCTTGTAACCAGTCGGACACTTCGGAGAAGCATGCTGATAGATGTATATTTGTTGGGTTTGTGGTTGTAATTGGGGCATAGAGCATGATATCATCAGCATATATATGGAAGTTGATGTTGTGTGTACGTATGACTGAACAGAGTGGTTGTAGGTAGATGTTGAAGAGCATGGCTGACAGCGTGGATCCTTGAGGTACTCCTTGGTGTTGCTGGAAGGGGGGCGAGGTCGAGGTGCTGGTACGAATTAGTTGTTGTCTATTAGTTAGGTAGGATTGGAACCATTTAAGTACAGTGTCTTTGATCCCAATTGTCCGCAATCTGCGTATGAGGATGTTGTGGGAGATGGTGTCGAAGGCTGCTGATATATCAAGGAAGATCATGGCATATCCAGAGTGTTTTTCTTGTGTTCCTATGATGAGGGTGTTCATCAGTGTGGTCATGAGGGTCTCGACTCCATGTAGGGGGCGGAAGCCATGTTGTTGTGGGTCCAGTATGTTGTTGATGTCTAGATGTTCTTGAAGCTGCTGCTGGACGATCTTCTCGATTATCTTGGCGGTGAATGGTAGGCTTGCTATCGGTCTGTAGGATGCAGGGTCTAGGGGATCCAGGTTTTGCTTTTTTAAGGATGGTCGGATGATTGTAGTTTTGAGGGTGTCTGGCATGCGACCTTGGGAGAAGGATTCGTTGACAATATGGGTTAATGGCGTGCTCAGGTCTTCTTTGGATTTTTTTTATCCAGTCAGTGGGGCAGGGGTCTAGCGGAGAGGTGGTGGTGTTTAGGCAGGAGATGGTGGATGATATTTCATCTGTAGTGGTTTCTTTGAAGGTGGTCCAGTCACTGTGCATGTTGGGGTGGTGGTTTGTTGTAGTTGCCTGGGCGTTCAAATGTTGGTTTTGAGGTTGTTGGAGCTGTTTGTATTGTCGGGCCAGTAGCTCTGGTGGAATCTTCAGTAGTTGGTCAGAGTTATTGGGTGCTTTTGTCAGTTTTTTGATAATCTGAAAGAGTTCACGAGGTTTATTTATGGATGTGTTTATGATTTTCATGTGGTAGGTTTTTTTTGCTTTGTCGGTCTCGAAGTGGTATGCGTTGAGTTCATATAGGTATTTTGTTTTGTCACTGTCGTTTTTTGGTTTTTCTCCATTTTCTTTCGGTTCTGAGTTTTGTTCTTCTGGTATCTTCATGTTTTCTGCTAACTCTCCATCGTCTGCTGTCCATTTGTTCTTTCTTCTCTCTTCTAGTTTTTTTCCATTCTCTCTCTCTTCATCTGCTTTAACATACTAATCTTTCTCCTTTTGCTCTTTCCTCATTCCTATTTCATCCACTCAAATTTTACCCCTCCATCCTCAATCCCCACTTACTCTCCCAATACCCGGCCAATTGTAGATTTTTCATCCCTCCCACACAAAATATTTTTCCCCTCTCCATTTTACTCTCCCAGCCCCATCCCATTCTAATCCTCCCCCAACATCAGCTCCCTTCTAGTTCCAGCCTCACCCAGCATCCACTCCCTTCTAGTCCCTGCATCAGCCCATTTCCAGTCCTAGCCCCCCATCAGCCCATTTCCAGTCCTAGCTCCCCCATCCATTTCCAGTCCGAGTCCCTTCATCAGCTCATTTCCAATCCTAGCCCCCCATCAGCCCATTTCTAGTCATTTCCTAGCCCCACCATCAGCCCATGTCAAATCCTAGCTCCCCTCCACTCAGCTCAATTCCAGTCCAAGCCCCCCATGAGCCTACTTCCAGTTCTAGCCCCTCCATGAGTTCATTTCAATCCAAGCCCCCACCACAGCCCATTTCCAATCTTAGCTCCCCCCAACAGCCCATTTCCAGTCCTGTCCTAGCTGCTCTATCAGCCCATTTCCAGTCCTAGCTCCCTTCCCTAACAGCCCATTTCCATTCCAAGCCCCCCTCCCCATCAGCTATTTGCAGTTCAAGACCCCCCTTCCATTCAGCCCATTTCCATTCCAAGTCCCCGTCCCCATCAGCTATTTGCAGTTCAAGCCTCCCCTTCCACTCAGCCCATTTCCAGTCCTAGCAACCCCCCAACCCATTACCAGTCCTAGCCCCCCATCAACCCACTTCCAGTCCTAACCCCCCAACACCCCATTTTCAGTTTAAGCCCCCCTATAACCCATTACCAGTCCTAACCCCCCATCAGCCCACTTCCAGTCCTAACCCCATCAGCCCATTTCCAGTCAGCCCCCCATAGCCCATTGCCAGTCCTAACCCCCCCTTAGCCCACAGCCCATTACCAGCCCTAACTCCATCAGCCCACCTCAAGTCCTAACCCCTCCCCATCAGCCCATTTCCTGTCCTAGCCCTCCATAGCCCATTATCAGTCCTAACCCCCCCATAGCCCATTACCAGTCCTAACCCCCATCACCCCATTTCCAGACAGCCCCCATCAGTCCACAGCCCATTACCAGTCTTAACCCCCCCATAGCCTATTACCAGTCCTAACCCCCCCAACAGCCCACAGCCCATTACCAGTCCTAACTCCATCAGCCCACTTCAAGTCCTAACCCCTCCCCAGCAGCCCAGTTCCTGTCCTAGCCCCCCCCCCATAGCCCATTACCAGTCCTAACCCCCCCATAGCCCATTACCAGTCCTAACCCCCATCACCCCATTTTCAGACAGCCCCCATCAGCCCACAGCCTTAACCAGGCTTAACCCCTCATAGCCCATTACCAGTCCTAACCCCTCCAACACCCCACCTCAAGTCCTAAACCCTCCCCATCAGCCCATTTCCTGTCCTAGCCCCCCCCATAGCCCATTACCAGTCCTAACCACCCCAACAGCCCACAGCCCATTACCAGTCCTAACCCTATCAGCCCACCTCAAGTCCTAACCCCTCCAATCAGCCCATTTCCAGTCCTAGCCCTCCCCATATCCCATTAACAGTACTAACTACCCCCCAACAGCCCACAGCCCATTACCAGTCCTAACCCCATCAGCCCACCTCGAGTCCTAACCCCTCCAATCAGCCCATTTCCAGTCCTAGCCCCCCCATAGCCCATTACCAGTCCTAACCCCCCCATCAACCCACAGCCCACCTCAAGTCCTAACCCCACCTCAAGTCCTAACCCCCTCCATAGCCCATTACCAGTCCTACCCCCCCCCCCACATCGGCTCAGGGAAAATTAAAAAAAAATAAAAAAAGCTGGCTGTTGCTGCTGCCGCCGCGGCAGCAGCAGAATCGAGTGTCCCGCGGGGCCCCCTCTGCCCGGCTGAGCTCTCCCTGTCGGGCTGAGCCCTTCTGCGATGGCTTTCAAAAATTCAGATCCGCGAAGGGAGAGTGTCTCCCTCGCGTCTCTGTTAAGCCTGCAGGGGCAGATGGGCAATTTCCCATCAGCCCCGGTGGGCTTAACAGAGACGCGAGGGAGACACTCTCCCTTCGTGGATCTGAAAGCCGTCGCAGAGGGGCTCAGCCGGGCAGGGAGAGCTCAGCCGGGCAGAGGGGGCCCCGCGTGACACTCGATTCTGCCGCTGCCATGGCGGCAGCAGCAGCAGCCAGCTTTTTTTTTTTTTTAATTTAATTTTTAAAGCAGAATGTTCTTTGCGCGGGGCCCCCTGAAACGTGGGGCCCTGTGCAAAAAACATTCTTGCTCAATGGACGGGCCGGCCCTGCTGCTCACATGGGTGCTCACATGGTCACCCAAATGGATATTCGACACGCTATCTCCATTGGTGAGCACCAAATCCAGCACGGAGCTCTCCCTGGTCGGTTCCATCACCATTTTTTTAAGTAACTCATCTTGGAAGGCATCCACAATTTTTTTTTACTTCTTTCCAGATTTGCAGAAGGAACACTCCAAGCCACATCGGGTAGATTAAAGTCACCCAATATGATCACTTCCCCCTTCATGGCTATCTTTTCAATGTGAACGATCAATTTGCTATCCATTTCTTTGGTTTGAGTTGGAGGCCTGTAGACCACACCAGTATGGATGACAGTGCCACCTCCTCTTTCCAATGCAGTCCAGAGCACTTCTTCTTTTCCCCACGTCCCCTGCTTTTCAGCAGCTTTAATATTGCTTTTGACATACAGGGCTGCTACTTCTCCTTTTCTACCATCTCTATCTCTTCTAAATAGATTATAGCCAGCTATGGCTATATCCTATTCATGTGACTCATTAAACCATGTTTCTGTAATGGCCACAATGTCCAAGTCCATTTCTACCATTAGGGCTTCCAGATCAGGAACTTTGTTGGCTAGGCTTTGAGCATTTGTACTCATTTCTTTCCAGCATTTTTTGAATGGCTTGCCTGCCTTTTGCATGGGTTTTGTTCTACATGCCCCTTCCTGCTTGCCATTGATGTGTTGTTCAAAAGTGTGGCTGTTTCCAATGTTGTTTTGCTTTTGCTGGGAGTGACGTCCTGAACTTGTCCTTCTCCATCTGTCACCCCCTTTCCCTAGTTTAAATGCCTGTCCACATACTGCCTGAATTTTTCACTTAGGATCCTTTTTCCTGCGGCGGGGAGATGTAGTCCATCAGTACAGTATAGTCTCTTGTTGATCCATATGTTTCCCCAGTAGCCTATATATCTAAATCCTTCTTGTTTGCACCAGGTTTGGAGCCATGTATTACATTTTTTTATGCGATGAAGCCTTTCTGCCCTCTTACCATGAACAGGTAGAACTTCTGAGAATGCTATAGTGTTAGCAATGGGCTTGAGTTTCTTTCCCAGAGTCTGGGAGAGAAATAACTTTTTTTCTGTGCCTCTGGGAACAAAACTGTTACTGAAAAAAAGTTAATTGTATGGCATTATATTGTGGTTATTATACTGTAGCTATAAGGATCCCTTTTTATTATGTATGGAAATTACACAAAGCCTGATTTGTTATGAAAATGAAAAAGGAGGCTTGCCAGAAGGCAGAAAATAAATGAGCGTCATAGATTTAGAATGTGTATTAGACTAATATATTTATAACAAAGTTTTCTTGGTTGTTCACTATAGCTATGATTCAAACCTTTGCTGCAGGCTTGTCTCTACACTGGAGATGGAAGTCACCAAACAAAATCACTCTGTCCTTCATTCAAAATGACATTGCAGAACAAGGATTTTTGTCAGAGGCAGTCAATGGAAGCAAATCTTTCAATGAAGGGACAGCAACGTTCAACCTGGATATTCAGCAGCAGTTCCTTTCCATGTTCTGATGCTGAATAGCCCGCCGATATTTAAGCAATGTGGCTGACTGCCACAGCATTTGAATATCGACCCTTTTGAAAACAGGATCCTAATGCTTTATCACCCATGAAAAGACTTTATAATGAATTCTTAGGTGAATGGCGTTCATTGAAGGTCCTCAAGAGCCAGAGAAGGGTCACATTTTCAAGGTATCTCTGAGGAATATGCATGAGATAGAATTGTATACAGTGGAGGTTGTAAGTATGCAAATCTTTCTCATGCATATTCATGAGGTATATCCTGAAAATCTGAGGCATTTGTGGCCCTCAAGGACTGGAAATGAATATTACTGTCTTTGGGAATAAATCTGCCCAAATTATACTCAGGCACTCAGGATATTCATTAAGCTTCAAAAGAACAGTGTGCTCCTTATTTACCTCCTTACTGACCCCTAGCAGTAGTACTATCAGACTACTGCTAGGAGTCAGAGCTGTCATTTTGAACTTGGGCAGCAATGGAGCAGGAGCATCTTGGGATTGCTCCCGCCCTACTGATAACCCACCTAGGATACCCCAGTAAGTTTTTGGGAGGTGGAAGCTGGGTTCAGAATACTGATGGGGTTGGGGACGAAGTTTGGGATGCTGACCAGGGTGAGGATTTAGAATATGTTTATCAAGATTGGGGGTGGGTTCGATAGTCTGATTGGGGAAGTGATAGTCTTTGATATCCTAATTGGGGTTGGTGGTGGGTTCAAGATGCTGATCAGAGGATAGTTTTGTTTAGCAGTGGCCACTGAAATTGCCTGCCAGTAACTCGAGTGCACCTTACCTCCTCGGTGCTATCGGCAGCTGTGTAGGTTAGTAAGCAATAAAGTATCATGCACTAACTGTATGGACAGTCCATGCTCATTCTCTGCCTATAACACGGTATGAAGTTAACATGCTAATTAATGTATGCTGTCATACCTGCATGGTAAGAGCTACCATATTCATACATTACCATATTTGCATGCTAACTGCTTAGTGCACTTTAGTATTTTTTAAGGCACTCTATTGGGGTCGTCTTAAAAGCCTTACTTGTGATTTTGATGTCTGAAGATGTGCATGTGGACATCCAAATCACGGAAACATTCCCAGAGTCATTTTACAAATGGCTTTTAAAGATGTCTTTGGTGGTCACGTGATGTGGTGAGCCGGGGAAGTTGTGTCCTCCCTGAGCTCCGGACTCCCTGGCCCCAAACCGGCTAACATTGCCCCTTAAACAGGGCACAAACCGTGGAAATTTATCCCCACCGAAGTGCTGCAGCTATACCGAACCCGAACGGGAGATCTTGAGGAGGATGGCCGCGGCAGCGAAACTTGGTAGGAGGGAGAAGGATCATGCCCTGGGGGCATCCAAGATGGCCGCCGAGCCCGGGGGCTCTACCAGCAGCTGCGGCACCGGCGGCCACTGTAACGGAGATTTCGGCGGCAGTTTCGGAAGCTCTATCCCTGCAATTCGAGACCCTCCGCACCAAAATAGAGGCGGTGCAGAACTCGGTCGATGCAGTCGGGCTCTGCATGCAACAGGCGGAGGCTCGGATATCGCAGGCCGAGGAGGAGGTGGAAAAGCTTACTTTGGAGCTTGCGCAGGTCCGGGTGACCCTGAAAGATCAGGCCGAGAAAATGGAGGATCTGGAGAATCGCTCCAGACGTAGTAATCTACGCTTCCTGGGGGTCCCGGGCTCCGTAGCAGACAGAGACCTGCGTACATATATTGAGGCCCTGTCGGCATCCTTGCTGGGGAAGAATGAGCTGGGCCCTTCTCTGGTGATAGAACGAGTGCACAGAGTGGGCCCCAGGAAACCTACCGATGCAAGGCCTAGGATTGTGCTGGCCAAATACCTCCAGTTCCAGCAGAAAGAAGCAATCCTGCGTGAGGCTCGGAAACGAGGGACCATTGAGCGGGACAACGCTAAAATTCGTATCACGCAGGATTACTCTGCAGCGGTGAGTCAGCGTCGCAGAGCATATGCCCCGATCTGTCAAAAGCTGATCGCAGCAAACATTAAATTTATGGTTCAGTATCCAGCGCGCCTCCATGTGCTCCACGAGGGCCGGCCTCGGGTATTTGATTCGGCAGCAGATGCGGCGGTCTATGTTGAACAGCTGGGAGGCCTGGGCACATCGTTGTCTACTGCACCTGATTGACTGGCCTGGGACGCAGAGGGGGTCCCTCGATGTGCTGGATCTTATGAGCCCTCGGGGCGAATGGGAGACTTTGGACAGTGAGTGCTACGAGGCTGCCCCGGTAGGTCTGCTCCCTGCGGTGGGGTTCCCGGACCTTCGGGAAGGTTGAGTGCTGCCAGGAACGCTTTTACTGCAGACTGTATGCACTATTGCTACCTTATTAGACTGAGCAGCCCCATGGGGGAAAGTACTTTGAGCCATGCTCGCCCTGTATGTAGGACGGGGGGAGGAAGGCGAACGGGGTGGGGGGGTTAGCTCCTTTTACCGTTGGCCTATGCCCCTTGCTCTGGGTTCCCTGGGCCTGTCCTTAAGGAGAAGAGATTAAGCTGTTGCTTTTGTGCTGTTTTTGTGCTGTTTCTTCTCTGAGTTCCACCCTGTTACCATGTTATGGCACTGTTTTTTGTTGGGGATATTATCACTTGCTGGGGTTGGATACGCTGTGGGGGGGTAGGGTATGTACCAGAGGGGATATGGAGCGGGATTCTTAGGGGGTTGGGGAGCCTGGACACATCAAGGTGACTGGATAGTAGGGGAAAGAAGGAAGATGGAGGTGGAGGTTGAGAGGGGGAGGGGGTAGATGAGGGGGAGGGGGAAGGGTTTAGAGAGGAGGGTGGGGGGTGGGAGGGGGGTTTGGTTGGGGTGGAGGGTTGGGGGGGGCCTGGGTTGGGGGTATGGGGATTGTCGCAACCTTAGCACCCCTGGGGGGATCTGTCGTAAGGATCTAATAAACCTGCATATGTTGAGCCACATGTTTGTGCATAGGAGGGAGCCCCAGGCTGGGGGAGCGACCCCATGGGATTTGCTTACTATATTGTCTGGGACTGTTTTGATGTTGTATGCCACTTAAGATAATTTCTTGGAATGTGTGTGGCCTGGGGAGTCCGATCAAACGGGCCAAGATTCTACAGGCCTTGGCTCGGCAGAGGGTGGACATTGCCATGCTCCAGGAAACCCACCAGACAGCCGAGGAGCACCGTAAACTTTGCAGAGAGTGGGTGGGACAGGTATGGGGGGCCCCGGCCCTTGGGAAGAAGGGGGGTGTGGTGCTTCTGATACACAAGCGCGTAAGGTTGTAAGGGACGTAGTCGACCCCTCGGGTAGATTTGTACTGTTGCAGGGAATCCTTGAGGGGAAGCCTGTTATCATAGGCAATTTATACTGTCCCAATGTGCTGGATTTGACCCTTTATTCTCGTCTGGCCTCTAAAATCGAGACTCTGCCGGAGCTCCCCGTGATCCTGGGGGGGACTTCAATGGGGTTATGGATGTAGCACTTGATACGTCTAAGGGGGGGGAGCCCCGGGAAAGAGTATCGACGGCTCGGGCGCTGCATCGTTTTTGCTCTAGGCTGGGGTTGGTAGATCCGTGGCGCCTCTTACACCCGGCAGAACGGGATTATACGCACCAATCTTGAGCGCACGGCACTAGTGCACGCATAGATTACCTTTTGCTTTCTAGCGGCTTGTTTGCTACGGTAGAAGATGCACAGATCGGACCCGTAGAGATCTCTGATCACGCGTTTATTTGGTTAGAAGTCCATTGGCTTGGGAACCTTCCTCGGACGTCTCCATGGCGCTTCCCGCTTGAATTATATAGAGATGCGCAGTTTCGTTCCTTTTTGCAGCAGAGATGGCAGGAATTTGAGGCGGTTCACAGCGGTCATCGGGATGACCCCGAGTTGATTTGGGAAACTGCGAAGGTTGTGCTACGGGGGGGACATTATTGGGTTCCTTGCCCGGAAGAGAAGATTGCGGGCCGAACGCATTATATGTTTAGAGAGAGTGGTGACGAAGTTGAGGCGCCGATGGGCCCATACCCCGATGGCTGGCCTTAAAAGGCAGCTGTGGGAAAGTCAAACGGAACTGAATGAACTCTTACATCAAAGGGCGAAGAAGTCTGTGTTATATTACCGTTACCAATTATATCGTCATGGGGATAAGCCCAGGAAACTATTGGCCAGGTGCCTTCGTGGACCTAGGGGCTCTAAATTGGTGCCAGCTTTGCGGGATGATCTGGGGACTCTTCACCGAGAGAGCCCGGCGATAGCGCGAGTTTTCAGATCCTTTTTTCAGAGACTTTATACAGCGGATTCGCCTTCTCTAATGCAGATGGCAGACTATGTGGAGGAATTGGATCTGCCCTCCTTATCCGTGGAGCAGAGAGCGCAGTTGGATAGGCCGATTACGGCTGCGGAGCTGCAAGGAGCCATTTCTAAAGCTAGCTGCTATAAATCCCAGGGGTCTGATGGCTTTGGGGCTGAATTCTATAAAATTCTTAATGAACTGATTTCCCCAACCCTGGCTGCGGTGCATAATCGGAGGGCACAGCAGGGGTATTTTCGATGGGGGACCAATCACGCCCATATTGTTCTTATTCCCAAGCCAGCTAAGGACCCTCTCTCAGCAGCCTCATATCGCCCTATCTCTCTGCTTAATTTTGATCTTAAATTAATGGCAAAAATCCTGGCGGATCGGCTGGCGGAATTCTTGGGGCAATTAGTCCACGAATCCCAAGTGGGATTCGTTAAGGGACGATATGCTGTCCGCAACTTGCGTAAAATCCTTGTGTCCTTAGAATGGGTTCGGCATCGGCATTTGTCCTCTGTGCTCGTCAGCTTTGACGCGGAAAAAGCCTTCGATAGGGTGGACTGGCAGTATTTGATGCATCTTCTTCCGCGCTATGGCATAGGGCCCTTCTTTTGCAGCATGGTTGCCAGTCTGTATGCCGACCCAACTGCAGCGATCCTATGTAATGGGGTGGTGTCCGAGGCGTTTCCCCTGCAGTGGGGGACACGCCAGGGCTGTCCCCTTTCCCCTCTCCTTTTTGTCTTGTCCTTGGACCCCCTCTTGCGCAAAGTGGAGGGATCACGAGCGATTAGGGGGGTCAGTATTGGCAAACACGAGTTCAAGATATCTGCTTTCGCTGATGATTTGTTGGTACATTTGATTGCGCCCAGCGAATCGTTGCCCTCTCTCCTCCGGGAGTTCCGCACATTTGGGCAGTTCGCGGGGCTTAGTATTAACAGGGACAAATCTGTGGCCTTGGATGTCTCTGGTCATCTCCAGAGTAGCTGGCAGGGTGAGTTCCCCCTTAGATGGGCCGACAATCACTTTGTATACCTGGGGATCGTTCTGCCCTGTAAGCCGACTCAACTGTATGGGAGTAACTTAAAGCGGATGTTGAACAAGGTAAGAACCCAACTGCGGTCCTGGCGGTCTCTCCCCCTGTCTTTAGCGGGGAGGATCGTGGTGATTAAATTGGTAATTTTGCCGCGGTTATTATATTGGCTGCAGACCCTCCCGGTTTGGCTCCTTCGGCGTGATATTCGGCATTTTGAGGCGGAATTTCGGGGCTTTCTCTGGGGGGGGCAAGAGCCCGTATCCCTTATGGTCGTTTGGTGGGGAAGGGGAGGAGTGGGGGGTGGGGGCTCCCGGATCTTGGTGCCTATGCACTGGCCTGTCAAGCGCGACACCTGGGGGATTGGCTAGGCAATACAGAACTCTATATGCCTACTGGGCTGGAAGAGGCTTATGTGGCCCCCCACTCTCTACAGGCTCTCTTGCACTTGGAAATAAGTAGGTGGCCGCCTCATTTGACTGATAGTGTGATACTGGCTCCGGTGTGCCGGACCTGGCGGCAGCTGAATGTCTATTGGAGCCGTAGTTGGAAGATATCGAGCTGGTTGCCGATTCGGGGAAATGCCAATTTTACTCCTGGTACCGATGCGGCCATATTCCGTATCTGGGGGGATAAGGGTATGCGGAATTTGGGACACTTGGTTGACCTTGCCGGGAAACTTAAACCCTTTCCTGTATTGTCACGGGAGTATGACCTGGGGCCCCGCCACTCCTTTGCTTATCTGCAGATGGCCCATTATGTGGCCTCCCTCTCGGGGGAGGAGCTGCACAGTAACCGCTCGGCCCAAATTATAGAGTTTTTCGGTCTGGGTGGGGCGGAGCAGCCGTCTATCCGCGTATTCGGCTCTAGGCTGGAGCAGTTTCGACCGCGGCCGGATTACTGTAGTGTGGAACAGGCTTGGGGGGTCAAATTGGGGTGGGAGACCCCGCAGGATACAATCTTGGTAGCCCTTCGGAGGGTGGTGAACCTGGCAGATGGAGTTCGCTGGCGGGAAATACAAATTAAATCGTTAACTAGGGTTCACTTTTCTCCAAGACGAGCCCTCCAGTGCCATCTGACCCTGGATGGCGGTTGTCCGCGGTGTGCGGAGCCTATGGCGACTTTGTTGCACATGTGGTGGGGCTGCAGACAGATCCGCCCATACTGGAGGAGAATCTCTTCTTTTATGGCCCATCTCCTAGGCCAGCCCATATACTGGGATGCTGGCTTGGTCACCTTGGACCTCTTGAGCCTTACCTCTCCGAAGGGGAAATGGGGCCGTTGGTTAGTCCGGAAGGCTTGTCTGGTGGGTAAGGGCCCCATCTTACGTCGGTGGAGGGAAAGCCACCCTCCCTCCTTCTGGGAGTGGCGGAATTCCTTCCACCAACTCATCATTCTGGAGTGTGGGGCTGCTCGGGGCCATGTCAAGCGATGGTCCGCCTTCTCGCTACTTTGGGATCCATATATCCAAAATTTGAGTCCCCGGGCCCGCAATGCAGTATTGCAATTAGGTTGTTAAGTGGTAGTCCTCCTTGTTGTGGCACAACGTAGGTATTCTGCAGAGTCCTTACGAGCTAGTCCTGAGTGATCCAGAACCGGCTATGTTGGAGGGGGGGGTTAAGGGGGGTGGGGGGGTGGGGTTCAGGGGGGAGGGGGGTTGGGGTAAAAATATGAAAATTTTTGGGACCATCATTGTGCTTCGCTCCGGGGGATAAGAGTCAACCCCAGGGAGAAGTTGTTAAATGCTATGTATGTACCATTGTTTTTCTTGGTGGTCTCTAAATAAACTACTGAAAAAAAAAAAAAGATGTCTTTGGTGTGGAGATGTCCATGTAGGCAGGGCATGTGGTAGAGACATGTCTGGGGAGATGCAATGGAGTTAGATATCCCCGCTCGATTTCAGAAATATCGGGGATGCCTCTGATCTCGCCAAGTTTAGACCTGTTCCAGCATGAATAGGCATCTGGAAAGTGCTTGTTTTGGCTGTAAAACAGCCAGAAAGTGTAGAGAAGATGGAGAGTTAAGTGATTTGCCCAAGATCACAAGGAGCAACGGTGGGATTTGACCATGGTCACAGCCCACTATTCTAGATATTAGGCTATTAGACATCTCTGTTCTGAAATACTGTCCATGTAGACATCTCCATAGACATCCATATCGGGCACGTCCACGTTTTTAAAATTGTGCCTGAACTTGGATGTGCCTGATTTTTTTTTCAGATTTTCTGGCTTAGATGTCCCAGATTGCACTTGGACATCTTTGGAAAATATACCTTCATGGGAACCATGTAAATGCCTTAAACGGGGATATTCAATGGCACTTACATGGTTAGTGCCGTTGAATATCCCCTTCTGAAAACCCTACATACCCCAATGGCATCCAGTTAGAATCGGGGCATGTTGGGGGCATTCTGGGGCGGAGCAGAGGCGGAGCATGGTGCTAACCGGGCAGCAGCGATATTGGATGCTGCCTGGTTAGCGATTGGCACCTTAAAGATTGGCAAGGAAAACTCTCACCTATCTTTAAGGTGCAGGAGCTAACCGGGCAGCATCCAATATCGCTGCTGTCTGGTTAGCTTCAGTGGCTTGTGGCTTCTGGCTTTTGTGGTGATCACCAGATATTAATACCACTACATCCAGTTTAGACCCCTGCTCGGTAGGCTGGCTGAAAGCTTTGCGTTCTGAATTCTCACCATTCATACGTAAAATGGTTAACCAATCTCTTACATTAGGGACTATGCCTTCAGCACTAAAGCATGCTATAAGGCCAATATCAAAACATAAAACACTAGATAAACAGAACCCAAATTCATATAGGCCAATCTCTAGTCTCCTGTTCATAGCAAAAGTGATTGAAAAAAACCTCTGCAGATCCAACTTCAAGAGTATATTGAGCAGAATTCCCCTTTAGATGAGCAGCAATATGACTTCTGACTATATCATGGTGTAGAGACCCTTCTACTAGCTCTTTTTGATAGCCTAATTCGAGGGTTAGATAAATCAAGACAAGCCTTTGTACTTGTATTTCTTGACATTGCCTCTGCGTTTGATAATATCAGCCACGGTATACTACTCACAAGACAAAGACATTTCCATGTATCCCTATCTGGCGTAAAGTGGTTTCAATCCTACCTCACAGGTCGTACCCAACAGGTATGAATCGGCCACTAGACATCTCACTCTTACAATCAAGAACAAGGTATCCCTCAAGGGTCTGCCCTTTCAGCATTATTATTTAATATTTACTTACAAACCTATAGGTAATATCTTCAAAAAGTTTAAATTAGGCTATCATATCTATGCAGATGATATAATGTATCTACTGATAGACATTATGAATCCCAATTATCATCAACTAACAGGCATTACCGAAGCAATGAAGTGGCTAAAACTGCATAACGAATAGAAATTATAACAAAACTGAGGTCCTATTCATCACAAGGAACTTAAACTTTATCTCCCCCCAAAAAAGCTACAACTTCAGGATGTCAAACTAGAAGTAAAAACTGAAGTAAAATACCTGGGGCTATCCTGGATCAGACACTTTCCATCCCATATAAAACTAATTACTAGAACCATCTTCTATAAATGCCCACAAGCTTGAGTAGAGAAAAGAGTCTTGCCAGAGCCATCTCCAACTCAAGCCAGGTCGGAGAATCTCAGAGTGGGGGAGGGGTCCTCTAATCTCAGCCAAAACATTCCTTTTTGTGCCATATAGGCCATAAGATATAGATAGAAGTCAGAGAGACCCACCCCACTGAATTTCCTAGCAGCATGAAGCACCCTTTGTGCAATACGGGGCTAACTGCCAAGCGGAACCACGGAGTCACAGTGGACTCAATGATTTCTACTATCCTTTCCATACTGAGCTCTTGCATTTGTTCTAAGTCCCAGTGGTAAATGGCACCCAAATACTTCATGCCATGTGGTATCCATCGTAGCCCGCAGTCCCCCACATCATCTTGCATGGTGTATGCAATAAGGGGGATAACCTCCAACTTCGTCTGATTGATCTTATAATCAGAAAAGCCTGCATAGATGTCAATACTAGCAAATAAAGCTGGTATGGAGGCTGCAGGATCCTAAAGTCATCCACATAGGCTGCCAATTTGCATGTAAAAGCTTTGTAAGTGAAATCCTGAATTAAGTGATTCTGCTGGATGGCCAACAGTTGGGATTCCATAGCTAGAAACAGGGAATGGTAGGGAGAACTGGCCATTGACCACTATCCGAGATGAGGGTGAAGAATACAAGACTTCCACCATCTTCAAAAATCTGGTCCACACCCCATACAATCCAAAACCTGGAATAGCTATGACCATTCTATGTGGTCAAATGCTTTCTCGGCATCCAGGGAGAGGGCCACTGCTGGTTCCGTCCCCTCAACAGACGCCGCTAACACCATAGAGAAGAGCCTCCCATTATCCCCAATAAAACAGTTGGACATAAAGCCAGTTTGATCCTGTTGATCGAGGAATCCCAGGGCGCTTTGCAGGCAGAGAGCCAAACTTTAGCTAGCAGTTTATTATCCATGTTACTCAAAAATATGGGTCCACAATTTTGCACTAGGGTGGGATTCCTCCCAGATTTTGGTAGCACAATGATTTGTGCTTGTGTAAAGGCTGGAGAAACAATCTTCCCACAAACATGTCCTGGTATAAATGACATGAGTGTTCTCCCAAGACTGCTTTAAACTGACGGTAGAACTCTAGCGTAAAACCATCTGGGCCGGGTGTCTTGTTCAGGGCCAAAGTAGCTAGCATCTGAAATAGGTCAGTTTCTGCTACTGGCACACCAAGGGCCTCCCTGGCCTGTGCAAACAGTTTAGGGCCTATAAGGGCTGCAAGAAATCAAGAGAACCCTCGGACTGTGAGGGAGCCTCCAAACTATATAGGGTAGAATAAAAATGAGCAAAGGCTACTGCAACATCACTGTCTTTACTGCAATGTCCCCTAACGGGACAGTTAATTAAAGAAACATGTTGATGCACCCCTTTGCCCTTTCAAATATCATGTCAACAGACGGCCAACCTTGTTATTCATTTTATAATAGACAGCACTGTGCATAAACAAATCTCACTACAGCGGCTATTGTAAAGGTATGTTTGATGCAATAGCCTAGAAAAAATGGAAGGATCCCCCCCTGCACATGTTGGCATTCTAGAGCAGAAATTTCAGCCTCTAAAGTCTGCGATTGTAAAACAAACTTCCTCCTCTTCCAAGTAGAATAGCTGATAATTTCTCCCCTTAAGGAGACTTTATAAGCTTCCCAAACAGTGGGGAATGAGACTTCACCCATTGTATTCCTGGGAAAAAATTCAGAAGTAAACTCTACAGCCCATTGAACAAAGTTGGAATCTGCCAGACAACTGTTATTAAGCCTCCAAGACCCCAACTTGGTTCTCTGGGGATCCCATTGCAGGCTGAGTGAAATGACAACATGGTCTATAAGAAGTATGGGATGAATCTGAACATTCTCCAGACACTGCACCAAACGTTTATATATTAGAAAGTAGTCTATTCTGATGTACGTGGAGTGAGGATGAGAGTAAAGAATGTACTCTCAACCAGTTGCGTGTCACAGACGCCAAGGATCCACCAATGCTGCCACCTTTATCATAACATAACCCCCATCCCACCCCCGGGCCCTAGAGGAGGCAGCACAACAGGTGGATTGCCTATCTAAGATATTGTCCAGCTGTAAATTAAAGTGTCCTGCCATTACAATGTTTTTATCACTGTACTCCAAAAGCAGGGCCGAGAGGGAGGAAAAAAAAGGAGGGGTCATCCCTGTTAAGGGCATATATATTAAGCAGAATAAAAGGTTGGGCATTTACGATGGCATCTAGTAACAATCATCTCCTTCAGGATCAGCAAAACGCTGCACAATTTGTACTTGTAAGGATTTACGAAAAAAGATATATACTCCAAATCTTTTGTGGATCGCAGGTGCATAAACATGCTCCCCCAGCCAATCCACTCTTAGTTTGGTGCAAAGAGCAAGCGGCATATGGGTTTCTTGTAGAAAAAGAATATCTCCCCTCCTTTTCTTCAAATACATAAAGATTTCTTGTGGTTGAGTCCATTAACATTATATGATATCAATTTCAAATTTGGCATAAGTTCCAATATAGATAAAATTAGTACAAGACATAACATAAAATAACCCCTCTCCCCATCTCCATCCTGTTAATTCTCATAGCCACACATTCAAACTCAGCACCCATGTTCTCCCAGTGATCATAAACCAATAAAAAAGGAAAAGATCAGGCTCTTGCAACAGGCGAGGACCTGAGATAACTTCACAGCATACCCCGAAGAGTGAAGCCATACCGCCGGGATCTGCCACCTGTCACCAGGCCCCGCCCGGATCGCTAGAAAAAAGAAAAAAGGGTTGGTGCAACCATCCAGTAGCGTAAAACCAATCACATCGCATGCATACACATTCTGCCGTCCAATATGCAAAACAACCATGCACAAATGTCCATCCCATTATGACAGAATGACCAAAACCCACATAACCCAGATGGTATTGGGCACAGTGTCCAGCAGCCGGTCTCCCTTGTAATGGGAAACAAAACTAGATGATGTGTCCAAATAAAACTATAGTAGTCCATATGACTGCTAGAATCGGATCAAGGTAACTGGGTCTATATCAAAATCAAGCCATACGGTGATTTGCCATGAAATATTGCAAATTAGCGGGATCTGTGAACCACATTGTATGGTTACGATAGGTGACTTGTAACCGCGCTGGATAAAACATCCTATATTGAGTCCCTAGGTCCCTTGTGGCATTTAAGGCCGGACACTACCTCAAAGGATCCCTTGTTCTTGATGTTCATTGTTATAGACATCGCAACAATGGGCAAAAATGCACAGCCGTCAAAAGACCCAAAACAAAGCAAAACAAATTTGGCAGCAAGGCCTGTACCAGATAGAGCTCTTACGACATGCGGCCGATCCGCTTGGGCTCAACATATCTTAAAAAGGACACAGCATAATTAGAAAAGGTACAGAGAAGAGCAACAAAAATGGTAAAGGGGATGAAAGGATATCCCTATGAGGCAAGGCTTAAAAGGTTAGGGTTCTTCAACTTGGAAAAAAATGGCTGAGGGGAGATATGATAGAGGCCTATAAAATAATGAAGGGAGTAGAATGGATAAATGTGGATCGGTTGTTTAACTCCTTCAAAAAGTAGAAACATTAGGGGACATGCAATGAAGCTACACAGAAATGCAGTCAGCTGGATATAGTGGTAAAGAAGAAAAACACCAGAATGGCATTGATAATAGAGGTGCCAGTTCAAAGCAACTACTCTGTGAATCACGTTGAGAGAAAATTTTCAAGTACCAAGAAATGTAATCAGAAACCAAGAAAATATGGCAGAAAGATACTGAGCTGTTTCCCATTGTATTAGGTGTCACAGATTTAATTAAAAGGAATTTCCAAGCACACCTTGATAAATTACACACAACATCTTATGAACTCCAGAGGGAGACTCTCTTTGGCTTGATGTAAGTACTACACAACAGCAGTAAATCTGAGAGACTGAGATCATACTCCACGTACCCTGGCTTAGATTGTCATGGTATGTGCAAAACTAACCCATTTGCAGAATCTGCTCGGAAAGCTACAATGTAACACATTTAAAACTAATTGGAGAATTTTTTTTTTCACTGAATGCATAATCAAATTCCGGAATTTGTTCCTAGAGGATGTAGTAAAAGCTGTTAGTGTAGCTGGGTTTAAAAGAGGTTTGGACAAGTTCCTGTAGGAAAACTCCATAAACCATTGAGGACCGGAGACAAGCAGCACGGAATTTGCATACATTTTTGGAAACCTTACAGATACTTGTGACCTGAACATAAGAAGATAAAAAATGCCATATTGGGTCAGATAAGATCCATCAAGCCCATTATTCTGTTTCCAACAGTGGCCAATCCAGGTCACAAGTACCTGTCAGGTTCCCAAAAATGTACACAGATTCCACACTGTGTAAATCGGGGTAAGCAGTGGATTCTCTTGATCCTCTTTAGTAATGGTTTATGGACTTTTCCTCCAGGAATGATACAAAGGCATTATAATATCCTTGGTTTTATTTTCCACTCCTTTCCTTATGATTCCTAGCATTCTATTTGCTTTCTTGGCCACTGCTGCAAACTGGATAGAGGGTTTCAATGTATTATCCACAATGACACCTAAATCTTTTTCCTGGGTGATGGTTCCTAAAGTGGAACCTTGCATCATGTAATCATTTGCATTGTTTTTCGCTAAGTGCACTTGTCCACATTAAATGTCATCTGCCATTTGGACATCCAGTCTTCCAGTTTATCAAGGTAATCTTGCAATTTTTCATAATCCTCTTGTGTTTTAACAATTTTGAATAATTTTGTGGTATCTGCAGATTTGATCACCTCACTTGTTATTTCCATTTCCAGGTCATTTATGAATGTGTTAAAAAGCAGCAGGCCCTGCACTGATCCCTGGGGTAGTCCACTATTCACCTTTCTCCATTGACAAAATTGGCCATTTAGCCCTACTTTCTGTTTTCTATCTTTTAACCAGTTCCTGGATTGGCCACTTTTGGAAACAGGATACTGGGCTTGATGGACCCTTGGTCTGACCCAGTATGGCACATCTTACGAGGTGTGATCAAAAAGTATCGAGACTTGTACAATAACACAACATTGGTAGTTATTGTACTCAGTCTCCTTCAAAGTAGTCATCTTCCGATAAAACACACTTCTTCCAGCGTTCCTGCCACTGCTGGAAACAATTTTGAAATGCTTCTTTCATTATGCTGTGAAACCGCTGTGCTGAATTTTGCTTAATAGTCTCCAAGTTGTCAAATCTCCTTCTTTTCAGTGGTAATTTCAGTTTTGGAAAGAAGAAAAAGTCACATGGTGTGAGGTCAGGTGAGTACGGAGGCTGATGGGCTTGCTCAGTTGGATGTTTGGCCAAGAACTTCCGGACAAGATGTAATGCATATGCTCGGGCATTATTGTGATGAAGCCACCATTCACCATTCCTGTGCAACTCTTCTCGAACCGCATCTCTCGAATCAGAACCTGGATTTAGTACTCCTTATTGATGGTTTGCACTTTTGGAGCATACTCATGATGAACAATACTCTGGTAATTATCAAAGAAAATTGTGAGCATAACCTTGACATTGCTCCTCACCTGACAGGCTTTCTTGGGTCTGGGAGGACCGAGCCTGTCAGGGGAGGACTGAGCCTTAGTTTCTGGGTCATAACCATAAACCCACGATTCATCACCAGTAATAATCTTTTTTATGAAATCTGATTCATTTTCAATGCATTCCACCAACTCCCTGACTGCAGATAGTCGATCTTCTTTTTGATCAGGGAACAGGAGTTTCGACACAAATTTTGCAGACACACATCTCATTCCCAAATCGACTCTAAGAATGGACTGTACTGATCCAAAACTGATGTCCATGTCCTCAGCAAGCTCCCTGATAGTCAACTGACCATTTGAGAGTATTGCGGCACACACTGCTTCAAGTTTGTCTTCATTCCTGCTCATGGATGACCTTCCAGAATGTTCGTCACTGGCGGCCTTCTTGGAAACATTTGCACCACTCATAAACTTGAGCATGATTTATGCATTCATCGCCATACACTTACTGTAACTTTTTTCATAAGTCTCTTTGCAAGAATCTCCAAGTTTCTGGCAGAATTTAATGCAAATTCGCTGTTCAATTTTTTTCACTCATCTTAAATCTGACGAACTACTTTTACAGTATATGATAACAAACATCACGTGATTAAAAAAAAGTACAGGTGTGCTGCAGCCACGCTACACTCTGCACATGCAGAGCACATAACTAGGTCACTGCATGCTTAATAGCATTGTGGTGCAACGTATTGTTATCTAGCTACACAACAAGTCTCGATACTTTTTGATCATACCTCTTATGTTCTGTTCTTATGAGTGGTAGTTGCTCCAATCTGGGCACTAAAACACCAGAATTGCATTGAGGTAGGCCCAGGAGGAAAGGGCTTAGAGGTGGGCAGAGTTGGATCAGGTTGGAGGGTCTTGAAGGGAAGGGGTTGGAATTTGATAGTGTCTTTGGGGAGGGGTGGGGGTTATTGGGGGGGGGGGGCTTTCCTTCTTGGTTGTGCCTGGGGGCGGGGACTCCTGGACCACCTATTGCAATTGCAATTTATACAACATGGGGCCCAATATTCGGAAGGCATTTATACAGTTTACAGCCCAATGACCTGTGTGAATGCCTTAGATGGGGATATTCAACAGCACTTACATGGTTAGTGCCATTAAATATCCCCTCCTAACTCCCCTACACACCCCAGGGCATGTTGGGGGCGTTCCTGGGTAGAGCAGAGGCAGCAATACGTGCTAACTGGGGAGCAGCAGTATTGCATGCTACTTGGTTAGCATCTGCGCCTTAAAGATAGGTGAGGAAAACCCTCACCTATCTTTAAGGCGCAGGAGCTACTAGACGGAATATAATATCGCTGCTGCCCGGTTAGCTACTGGAGCTTTTGGCTTTTGCAGCGATCCACGGATCTTCAGTTCAATTGGGCCACGGCTCCGATATTGCACGGAGGCTGCTACTGCTGCTTTGCAAACATACCCCTAAGTTGTGGTAAAATCCTAGATTTTACAGCAGCTTAGTAAATACCCCCTAAAAGTACATATAGCTGCATAAGTAGGACCTATTCCACAGTGTCTTCATATCATTGAGGAGATCAAGATGAACATAGGGGTATGTTTACTAAACTGTGGTAATGTCATTCATGGTAGGTTCCGCGGTAAAGGTAGAGATGCCCATATAAAGGCATGGGCGGTGCATCGTTACAGCAAGCTGACAGCTAACGCGCGTTACGAGGCGCCTTAGAATAATGAGCATTACAAGGCGCCTTGTAAGGCGCCCTGTAAGGTGCCTTATAAGGTGCCCTGTAAGGCGCCTCAGAAGGCGCCCTATAGGGCCTCCTAGGCTAAGCGCCATATTAGGCACCCTTGGACAAGTCACCGCAGAAGGCACCCTGGGCTATGGAACCATAGGTTAAGGTGGCCTAACAAGGTTATGGTGTCCTAGGTTAGTGTGCCCTAGGAACTGCAAGGTGCCTCAGGATGACATGCATGACCTGGGCGGAACAGAGACAGATGTAGCCCTAACACTAGATAGAGCACTCAGGAAAGGCAATGAACAGGTGAGTGAAGGAGGGAGAAGTGGGAGCCGCAGGACCTGCCATATCTGCAGGCAGATTGTATATCGGCACAGGATCTAGCTCAAGCCCTATCTGGACAGTACCTTGTATTATAGAACATGCTGTATTATAGCGCACACTGTACATAGCCCACCCTAATCTAGAATCTCCCTCCTCACACGCACTTCACATCACTGCCCCCACTGCATGAACTCCCCCCCCGCACACTATTCCTCCTGCATGATCCCCCCCCCCGCACACTATTCCTCCTACACTGCATGACCCCCCCAGCACCTCATCTGATTGTATTGTTGTGACACCGCCTTGATTTTCATGATATGACGGTTTAGAAATACTTTTAAATAAATAAATAAATAAATAAAATGTGCCTGCCAGTACTGATGACAAACATGGTGGGGCAGCTGTACCACAGCACAGGGTGTTGGCAATGTAAAGTACCGGAAAAACAGTTGGTGGCAGACGATGGGAATACATGTCCCCCAGTGGAGGCGGAGGTGGCAGGATAGTTACAATGATGGGTGGACAGAGGAGTGGTGGTGCCATGCAGATCAGGCACAGGTGAGGCAAGCACGATGAGGCGCAATGCAGGAAAGGGTAGCAGTGCAGGACATGGGCTGGCAGCCTGCACAGGCAGACAGGACTCTACACAGCTGACAGACGCAGATAGACGGACCGAGGGAATGTTGGCAATTGTGGCGAGGGTATTATGGGCTGGAAGTGCAGATCTGCAAAAATATGACCTCTACAGGCATGCACACTATTTGAGTAGGACAGGCATGAGAGTAGGGAACAATGAGGAACTGAACCAATGAACACTGCCAAGAATGGCAATGTATTAACCAGTAGGCTATACCTCCATGGTGCATGTTACAGCAATGTCTGGGTACAGAAGGCCTGCAGGTCACCACACAAATAGTCTGCTCTGAGTGCCAGGATAAGGCAACCCCACCATACCCATGATGCAATGCACATGCTGAATAGCAGTCTACGGCTGATCACCAAATGGGGTCTGCACCTCTCCGGTACCTCAGCTGGGAAAGACGAACTGACAGTGTGTGATACTGGCACAGAGTAGCTACAGACCATGCCATTGTGCAGGTTCTGTGATCACCCTGAGGGATAGGATTGGTGCCCAGCACAAGGTCCGCAGTACATGTGGTGCTAGAGATTGGTCCTGCTGTACATCCCCATCACTACCAGTGAGTGACAGGTATTCCGTGCAGTGCAGCCGAAGGTAATTTGGTGTCCATCTGTATCCTGCAGTCACATGTGGCCCTGTGGGACCAGACACCAGCCAGATTAGTGTGTACCCCTTGTGAGGGTCTGGCTGACATGGGCAGCTGTTATCAGGGCAGAGGGATTCCTAGAATTGCATAAGGGGTGTGTAGCAGTGACTGTAGAGGTCACAGTGGTATACACTACGTACCCCAAAGGGCCCACATCACCCTTTTGTAGGTAAAGAACAGTGCCCCCGGCCCAGGGAAGCAACCTCCATCCAGTTTGTATGAGACAGCCCTCCAGGGTTGGTGGGCCAGAGCCATACCTATGACTGGGACAGTGGCAGACCAGCAGCAATGCTGGGGTTAGGTCTAGAAACCCCAAGTGCCTCCCACCACTGTCTGCCAGTCACCAGCAGACAGCACAGTCAGACTGTATCTTAAAGGTGTTCCGACTATGCACAGTCTAACTGCAGACACTCCACCAGGAACTATGTGCAGCAAGCAGACATCTCAGTGATTGGGACCCCAGCACTGGGGAACACAAACATATCACTAGAGACAAATAGTGTAGAGCGCTATGTGGGAACCTAGACCTGCCATGGTCACTGCTTGTTCAGAGTGAGTGCCCTCCCAGCATGCCATGCTGTGGCCACCCTGTCCATGCAGGTGGTGGTCAGGCACTACAGTGTCCTAGCCATTGGCCCACACCCTGTGAAGATGCATCCTGGCCAATCTGCCCTGTCCGGGCCATACCCAGAATACCTTGCTACTCATTATGCATCTAATCAGGCTAACACTGGTAACAGTGGGACATTTTGGGCCCAGGGTTCAATTCCCACTAGCACTCCTTGTGGCCTTGGGCAAGTCACTTAACCCTCCATTGCCTCGGAAGAAAGGCCTGGCAATCTACTTCCGGTGACACTGCCAAGAAAACCCAGGAGCTTCTGGGTCGCCAGCAATGTTCCCTCTAATTTTCTGTAGGCTGTGTGCGCATAAAATATCAGCTGTGCAGCTTTTGAAGGAAGGTTAAATTTTTGTGCGCCACATGACGACACTCGGAGTTATATACTTTAAAATTTGACTAAACGTCAGAATACAGTATGTACACCACATTGATTGCACTAGAAAACATTGTAGAACTTGTGAAAACCATAAATACATAACAGCGTTTAAATTTTAAGACGTCTGTGTTGTTTTCTATCAGAATCAGAACCGTCATTTTTGTGCGCTCTGTTGTAAAGTATGTGCGTTCGCTCGGCGAGGTGTGTGCGCGCGCACACGCGCACAGCTTAGAGGGAACAGTGGTCGCCAGGACTCAGGACTGACTCGAAGGCACACATTGCATTGAAGTGTGGGCAGCCACAGAACAATGGATAGACATACTGTGATAAGGAAGCTTATCATAGCTCAGGAAGGAGCTATAGAAAAGGTGAAGTATCTCTGAACAAGCAACCTGTCAGTGCTGGTAGAAATGAGAAAACAGAATTTTGCCATAAAAGACTACCAGTCCCAGAATGCACCAGGTTTCCAAGAGCCATTAGAGGAGCTGAAGTGGGGAAACGTGTGTTCAATCAGGAGGGCTATGAGGTAATCCCTAAGCACTCATCTCAAAGGGCAGGGCCTGATTCAGCACAGCTGCGCTGTGTTAGGGAGGAGCACTCATCCAGGCAGAATAAGAGTAGAGTTTATTCTACAGATGACCATCTTCATGATCACCTTGGATATGCAGAGAAGGATCATCAGTTTCATCTGAAGAATCAGCAGAAGCAGAAGCCAAACCGGACGGATAGAGAAGGAAAGAAACCCTCTGGAAGGAAGAGGAGAAAAGCCTTTGAGAGGTCTAGAAGAGTCCAAGGCAGTACGTATACTGGGAGGTATTCCAAGGGCCAGCATAGACCATTGGACTGGGGAAAGCCAGAGGAATGGTGCTGCAGAACAAGGAATCACCAGAGGCTACCTGTGAGGGAGACGGCTGCACGTGGAAGGGACTCTAAGACCTATGCCAGAAGGTATGTGAAGAGAGATCCAGTGTCCAGGGATCAGGACTGGAAGGCTGGATATAAGAACTGGACTACATACTGGCCAGGCTATATAGAGAGGAACTATAGCAACAATGGAAGCTCAGGTATGAACATTGATCTATGCCCTAGCTATAACCTTGAAAGACAGCAGGGAAATAAGTGTTCTCCTGAAAGTGCTCCATTGAAAGATTCATCTGTGCCAATTCATGATAGTGACCCTATGCTTGTTGATGAAGGGGAAATAATAGCAGATCAAGATATTGTTTATATGGACTGCTCTCTATCCAAACTCCGTTGGTAACTTTCTGTGATAAAGCACAGCAGCCATCACAAAGAAATTATAAATTTGTTCTTTATTCCACTAAGAAAAGCTCCTGAAACAGGATTTGACTCACACAGTAGAAAGCCAGCCTGCTAAAGGGTTTCAGCTGGATAACTGATAGCAATTGAGCTGCACCTAATTGCTTGTGAGCTAGGAGAGAATTACTTCTGGATCTGTGTGGAAAGTAATCAGAAGTTAACCTTACAAGAACAGTTTATTTCTTTCTTTGTGGCTTTTCGTTTGTTAGAGATATGCTAAGAAAACATTAGCTAATTGCCTGACAAGTTTGAAGGTTGTTTTCCTGATTTTGATTTTTGACTTTGTTTTACCAAGTTAAACACTGCAAGCAAGTAACCTAATTTATGTGCTACCAAGCATATCTGTGCTGGGAGAAATAACCCCATAAATAAAGAAGTATCTTATTGGCTTTAACACTTGTGCACAACTAAATTATTGTCAGCAGCTGTGTCTGGTGTGAATGAACTACATTACCCACAATACCTTCTCTCCGCCCTCTCTCCACCTTCTGCGGTGTTTATCGTGCCGCAGAACGTCAACGATCGTTAACGTTACGTAACGCGTGTTATGTAACGTTACCGCAGTTTAGTAAACATACCCCATAGTTTGCATTGCAGACCTATGTGCATTACTTTTCATTTGAAACCTCTCCTCCCCAAGAAAAAAGCAAAAACAAAAGAAAAAAATCAGATGCAGATGTTTACAAGTATGTTCTACCCACAGGAATTTTTCACTTTGAAAAATGGTGCAAAAACCTTGCAAAAAAGTATCTGCAGACTTCGCAGCAGTGCAGGCAGTTTGAAAATATCTCCCTTTATTTCAAGCATGTTCAAATTCTGTTAGTGTGATCAGTTTCAGCACCTCCAATGGCACTTAACAACAACAACTAGTAGACATAAGAACATACGAGATGCCTTACTGGGTCAGATCATGGGTCCATCAAGCCCAGTATCTTGCTTCCAACAGCGACTAATTCAGGTTACAAGTATTTGTCAGGTTCCCAAAAAGGTACACAGATTCCACTTTGCTTATCCTGGGGTAAATAGTGGACTTCCCTGGTCCTCTTTAATAATGGTTTATGGACCTTTCCTCCAGGAACTTGTCCAAACATTTTCTAAACCCAGCTACTCTAACAGCTTTTACTACATCTTATGGTAATGAATTCCAGAGTTTGATTACGCATTGAGAGAAAAAATATCTTCTCCTATTAGTCTTCAATGGGCTATATTGTAGCTTCATTGTGTGTCCCCTAGTCTGTCTACCTTTTGAAGCAGTAAACAACTGGTCTACATTTACACGTTCCACTCCATTCAATATTTTATAGATGTCTATCATATCTCCCCCAGCTATCTTTTTGCCAAGTTGAAGAGCCCTAACCTTTTAAGCCTTAACTCATATGGGTATTCTTCCCTTTTAACATTTTGGTGTACTTTTCTAGCTCTGCTATAGACTTTTTAAGATATGCTGACCAGAACTGCACACAATAAACAAGGTGCAATTATACCATGGCTCGATACAGAAACATTAAAATATCCTTGGTTTTATTATCCATTCCTTTCCTTATGTTTCCTAACATTCTATTTGATTTTTTTGACAGTTGCTGCACACTGGACAGAGAGTTTCAATGTATTGTCCATGAATATGCCTAGATTCTTTTCCTGGATGATGGTTCCTAATGTGGAACCTTGCATCGTGTAACCATAGTTTAGGTTGTTCTTCCCTAAGTGCACAATTTGCACGTGTCCACATTACATTTCATTTTCTATTTAATCACGCAGTCTTCCAGTTTATCAATGTCCTCTTGCAATTTTTCAAATCTACCTGTGTTTTAACAACTTTGAATAATTTTATGTCATCTGCAAATCTGATCACCTTCCTCATTATTCCCATTTCCAGGTCATTTATGAATATGTTAAAAAGCAGTAGGCCAGCACAGATCCCTGGAGTACTCCACTATTCACCTTTTTCAATTGAGAAAATTGGCTATTTAGCCGTATTCTCTGCTATCTTTTAACCTGTTCCTAGTCCACAATAATAACCTCAGGCCGGAGGGACTGGGGTCTCTAGTCCCATAGCCTCTCCTTGTGGCCTTGGGCAAGCCACTTAACCCTCCATTGCCTCGGGTACACTTAGATTGTGAGCCCTTCAGGGACGAGGGAATAAAAAGTAACTGTTCATATATATCTGTAAACCACTCAGATGCGCATAGTAAAGGGCGGTATAAGAACATAAGATATGCCATACTGGGTCAGACCAAGGTCCATCAAGCCCAGTATTCTGTTTCCAACAGTGGCCAATCTAGGTCATAAGTACCTAGAAGTTTCCCCAAAAGACACAGGTTCCACAATGCTTGTGTTGGGTCAAGCAGGTATATCCTGAGTCACTTTTAATAATGGTTTATAGACCTTTCCTCTAAGAACTTGTCCAAACTTTTTTTTAAAGTCAGCTACACTAACAGCTTTTACTACATCCTCTGGTAACAAATTCCAGAGTTTGATTACACGATGAGTGAAAAAATATTTTCTCTTATTAGTCTTAAATAGTTTACCCTGTAGCTTCATTGCATGTCCCTTGGTCTTTCTATATTCTGATGACATAAACAATTTATTTATTTAGCTGTATTTATATTCCGCTTTTCACCGGGTCAAAGCGGTCAATTGGGGGATACATTTAACACGAGGGGATATGACACACATACATTAATACTTACAGGGAACATGGGCAATGGAGGGTTAAGTGGCTTGCCCAAGACCACAAGGAGTGCCTATAGGACTAGAAATCCCAGTCCCTCCGGCCTGAGATTGCTGTCCCCAGGTGGGACTTGAACTTCCGGCCCTCCAGCCTGAAGTACCTTGTCCTAACCACTAGACCACTCCTCCCTAAACAATAGATCTATGTTTACCCGTTCTACTCCATTCATTAATTTATAGACCTCTATCATATCTCCACTCAGCCATCTCTTTTTGAGGTTGAAGAGCCCTAACCTTTTTAGCCTCTCTTCATAGGGGTATGCCTTTTCTAATAACGCTATATCCTTTTTAAGATACGGCGACCAGAATTGCACACAATATTCAAGATGCAGTCGCACCATGGAATGATACAGAGGCATTATAATATCCTTTGTTTTATTTTCCATTCCTTTCCTTACGATACCTAGCATTCTATTTGCTCTCTCAAATAGTTTTGTCTCATCTGCAAATTTGATAACTTCACTCATTATTCCTTTTTCCAGGTCATTTATGAATATGTCAAAAAGCAGCGGACCCAGCACAGATCCCTGGGGTACATCTCTATTTACCATTCTCCATTGGGAAAATTGGCCATTTAGCCCTACCCTCTGCTTTCTATCTTTTAACCAGTTCCTGATCCACAATAGTACACTGCCTCCTATCCCATGACTCTTTAGTTTTGCCAAAAGTCTCTGATGAGGGACCTTGTCAAAGGCTTTCTGAAAGTCCAGATACATTATATCAACCGACTCACCTTTGTCTGTTTATTCACACCTTCAAAAACACATAACAGATTAGTAAGACAAGATCTTCCTTGTCTAAAGCCATGTTGGCTGTCTCCCATTAAGCCCTGGCTATCTACATGTTTAGTAATTTTATTCTTTATTATGGTTTCTACCATTTTTCCCGGTACTGACTTCAGGCTCACCGGTCTGTAGTTTCCCAGATCACCCCTGGAACCCTTTTTAAAAATTGCTGTTACACTGGCCATCCTCCAATCTTCAGGTATTACAGATGATTTTAATGATAGTTCACAGATTACTTAATAGCAGATCTGCAATTTCATATTTCAGTTCTTTCAACACCCTTGGATGTATACCATCCGATCGAGGTGATTTGTTACTCTGCAGTTAATCAAATAGTTGTATTACATCTTCCCGATTTATCAAGATTTGTTTCAATTCCTCTGATACATCACCTTTAAATATCATTTCTGGCATGGGTTAGTTTCCATAGTGAAACTATACAAATGAAAAATCCTTACAAGGAGCCAAGTCTCTCAAAATATTCAAAAAAACTCCTTACTCCAGAACAGACTCAAAACAGAGGGAGAGTCAGCCAGTCAGAAACATCCATCTGGTGAACTCCAAACATCAAAAGTCAGTTGTAACCACTTATTCAATAAAGATTTTTTCCAGAAGCTCTGATTGGCCCTACGAGCTTATTTACTTAGTTGAGGAATTTTTTAGACTAGAAGCTCTAATGAACAACGAAAGAGAGCTTGTTCAATGAGTTTCTCAATGTACTATACTTAGGGGTATGTTTACTAAACTGCGGTAATCGTGAATAACGCGCGTTAGGTAATGTTAACAATCGTTAGCGCATCATAACGCGCGTTATGATGCGCTAACGAGCGTAATGCTCCGCGGCGCGGTAAAACACCGCAGAAGGTGGAGAGGGGGCGGAGTGAAGGGGTCAATGGGCGGAGAGTGGGTGGGGAGAGGCTCCCCTCACACTAACGCGCTGAATTTCAGGGCTGAATTCCAACGCGAATGAAAACCTACCGTTAAAGGCACATTACAGGGGAGAGAAACCATTTCAGTGTCAGCAATGTACAGCCCAGGCAGGGAAACCAAAAAACAGTGATAAGTGTGATACATGTGCACAGAACAAAAGGGCACAGAAACACTGAAAATGACCCCAACAAACTGGAAAAAAACAATACCCAAGCTGGCCAATAGTGGTATCAATGAGAAACATCAACCCCTCCCCCCCCCGAGTAAGCCCCATAGAACAGATATAAATTGTGGAAGGGTCTATACGCCGTCCCCATACAAGGTGAATGAACCCACAGTGACATAGCGCTGCTCAGGGTTTTCCCCACTATTGGACAGGTGCACATGTCCCGCAACATCAGGGCGGGCATGTCGGAACAGCAAATGGACAGATGCCGGAGAAGGGGATACAGAGGGCCGCAGTCGGCACATGCTGTGGTGGAGCCGGGCCACAGTGTGGACTAGGGTGATGCCTAGGTGGCCCATACGAATGCTGAAACAGCAGAGCAGCCAGACAGCAACTGCTGAAGGTCCAACATGGGCACGAGTGGGTTTCCCAAAGTGTCACAAGGGATAGTACCCAACAGCTACCCCCAAGGGCACGGAACATTGGCAGGCGGGGCTGGGGGGGGAGCGTGGACGTCTATGCAGGCACCCCTACCCCAGAACCCGCACCATAGGCAGCCGCCTACCTGCACACTGGATGGCCTGAGACTGCGCACCACCAGCTCCACCAGCAGAAGGGCATGTCAGCATGGTGGCTGAGGGATACCGGTGGTGGAGGGGGCAGTGGCAGCTGCCCAGAGCAGACCGTGGCCTAGCCCTGTGTAGGTGGGTGCGATGCACTGCAACAGACAGGCCCTGTCTGACCAACAGTCATGGTATCACCAGGGAATGCACCATCTCTGTGATAACATGGTGGTGCAGTGCATAAAACCAGTGTATTCAGAAGCAGAACGTCACAGGTTCAAGTCCCAGCTGTGGTTTCCGCCAACCCAGTCCTCATATTTTACCCAATACTACAACTTGCTAATACAGACAGCACCTTTATTGCAGATGACGTAAACATGCCCAAACACCTACATTCTACCCTACAGAGCACAGACACCATAAACATGCACATTACCTAGAGCAGAGTCTCCCAAATGCAGTCCTGGAGGGCCAAACACCATTCCGGATCCATGCTGCCTCTGAGAAAGATGCCTGTGCTACATTTCTATGCGCCACCCCCATGGTATGCAGATGTATCTCATGCATATTCATGAGGGACAGCATGAAAACCTGAACAGTGTTTGGCACCGCAGGAATGGAGTTGGGAACCTCTGCCGTAAAGCAGCAGCCAACAGGGGCAGACACACCCGCACCCACAGGTCCCATTATCCAAAGCCTCCTGGAGAGGCAGGACTTTGGGCTCTGCGTGCATCTCCCAATACTAGTACTTGTATACCTTAGTAATGCCACCCTAAACCGGGGAATATGGTACACATCTATCAAAAGGTTGCTATGATTACTGGCAGATAGCAATTCCTAGGTTAAGTACAATTTCTGAGTGAGCTGCATCATAGCAACCTTTCTGATGTCTGTGGAGTGTGCTACAGGTCTTGTGTCTGACAGTGTTTACCAATCTGGGGAGTGACTCCTACAGTATTGCGTACCATAGCCATGCCTGCACTGTGCCCAGGACTGGTGTGGTGGCCTGGGCTGCCCAACACCTCTATAGCTGCACAATGCTGGCATAGGTGTGGGGAATGTGTGTCTGTCTATCCAGTGTGTGGTGGCTGCCAACACCCTCCACAGCCCACACTGCTAGCACCGTTGCCAGTATTGGCCTGCCAATGTGCATAATGAGGAGCACGGTACCGTAGGAATAGCCTGGATAGGGTGGCCTGACCTGGATGCATCTGCACACAGCATAGGGCAATGGCTGGACATTGTAGTGCCCGGTACCACCTGCACGGACAGGGTGGCCATAGCATGTCCTGCTGGGAGGTCACTCTCACCCTGACTGAGCAGTGACCATGGCATGGCTAGGTTCGCCCATACTGCTATATAGTATTTCTCTTATGTGATATTTATGGGTTTCCTTTTGGGGCCCAATCACTGACTTATCTCCTTGGTGTGTATGCTGACATCCCCGTTCTGGGTACATGCATCTTCTCCAGGACCATGCACTATGGACTAGCTGGCGGACTGTCTGCAGCTAGTATGTGTCTTGCTGGAACACCGTGCAGCGGCTGGAGGCTTGCTGCTGGAGAATGTCAGATAATGGTGGGGGGCAGCTGAGCATTTCCAGACCTGCCGTCTGTCTGCTATTGCGTTATGGCTGTGTACTGCTCTGCATTGCCTGCCCTGTAGGGTGTTTGATCCCTAGCAGGACTGGGGTGATGGTCCCCTCTACTGCCACCATTGCAGGGGGGTAGAAAGTGGATCTGTGGGTGGGAGATCCTGCTCCCCACCCTGAGCCCCAGAGGGTGCATTGGGTGGTGGTATGTAATCTCCCTGGTAACCACAGCAGAATGTGGGTGTGGTGCTGTGCAATCCTCCTGTAGCCAGGCAGGTGTTTATTAGAAGCTCTAGCCCACTGGTTACTTCACTGCCCATGGAGCCAGAGGTCATGGGTTCACAACCCACAGTGGGGTTCATCGATAGGGCTGTTTTACGCATTGTCTATTTTTATTGTATATTAGTGCTGCCAGCAGAACCACCCTCAGGGTACTGTCACCTTAGGGTGGCTCATAAGGCGCCCTATAGGGCGCCTTATACGGCATCCTATAAAGCGTCTTATAAGGTGCCTTATATGCTGTCCTATAGGAGACATTATAGGGTGCCTTGGCAGACAGCGCACTTTATAATGTGCCCTATGGAGTGCCTTCTAGGGTGCCTTATGTGGCACCTTAGGTTACGCCACTGTGAGGGTGTGTTTGCTGGCAGCACTATTACAGTACAGCTAAACTTCCTCACAGCCCAATACTTAACCCTTTCCAGGCCAAGCCCAAAACTTTCGTGATCCAAACTTCTGCCTATATATTCCTTTCAAATGGTATATAATACATGACCATGGCAGAGGGAACGCCACTATTGGGACATATTGAATAAGACGGGTACAATTTTCCTGACATATGCAAACATTAACCCGGCTTCAGACTGTGGATTAAAATATTATAGTAGGCTTTCAAAGGGTTACACATGATGCCTCAGCCAGCCTTATTCATTAGGCACACTGGGGAATCGAACCCATGATCCTCGTACCATCGGTCTGTGTAGTAACCATTGTGCTACAGCTCTGTTTCTGTATTTGGGTGTCTGCGTGCCTTCTTATGCTTAACGCGCAGTAACGCGCCCTGTAACGATCGTTGCTGCACGGCACGTTATAGCACGCGTTATCACTAACGATGTACCGCCCATGTCCTTTTTTGGCATTTCTTCCACTAACGCGGCTCCTAACGCGAATCACACTAACGCAGTTTAGTAAACATACCCCTTAATGTAGTTAATATAACTCACCTTGAGCTCCTGAGTAAGGCATGAGCTAAAGTCCAAGGGCCTGATATTCAAAGAGATTAATACAGCAGACCTGCTAACTGGGTTAATCCCTCTATCCAGGATATTTAGCAGCACTAACCGCCAAATATCCCTGGTGCCACCGCTGCATAACCTGATTCTAACTGGTTAGCATCAAGATGTTCCAAGGGCTTTACCTGGCCATGACCGAGCAATGGAGATATTGAGTCGCTGCCTGGTTATGGTAAAGCAGTGAAAGTAAAGTGCAGCAAAGGCTGGCTGAAATCTCAATGAAGAAGGTAACCTGGCAGCAGCTCGATATCGCTGCTGCCCCATTAGCTTCCTGCTAATCCGGGCCACCTGGATATTCAGTGCTGCAGCCAGATATGACTCTGGCATTGAATATCCGGGTTTAAGTTTCAGCAGCAGTGGCTAGCCACTTCATATTCCTCCCCTCCCCCCCCCTCCCCCAAGTCTTTTGGGTTGCTACTAAACTGTTCATTTTATTTTAGCTCCTGATGCTATTTAATTAACATGAAGTGGAGGAGTAGCCTAATGGTTAGAGCACTGTTTGGGGAACCAAGAGACCAGGGTTTGATTCCCACTAGTATTACTTGTGGCCTTGGGCAAGTCACTTAACCCTCCATTGCCTCAGAAAAATCCAAGTTATCAATGTCCCTTTTTAAGGTACAATGTAAACTGCTTTGGCTTGAAATGATAAAGCAGTATAAAAAAACCCTATAAAATAAATAAACATGTACAATTCCTTCTAAGCAATTGTAGCCACCTTGGCCTTTACTCCTTATAATCTAATCACAAGAATGTTTGTCTTGCTATATGCTATGAGCAGCTGAGACATTTAACTTGGAGTGATCTATTATCTCCAGGAACAAGCAGGAATGTAGCCTTCACATATGGGCGGCACTGGCACTGATGGAGCCCACGCGGGAATGCTCCCCAGCGTCCAATTGGAGAGCTTTTGGGAGCACTCCACTGTGCCTACATGAATGCCTTCCCACCTTCCTACTCCTGCTCTTCAGTTCTTTGTTTTCCGTGGAGCCAGCAGGAAGCAAATCCTGTCACCACAGAAAAATCTCCCTTTTGTGGATAGCGTCTCTGCTTTCGCGTTGACGCTGGCACATCGAAGACATCACCGGTTCCCTTATTCTTTATCTTTAAACTAGGTTTTCCAAAAAAAATAAATAAATAAACTTGGGCGTCTTGATGCCCTCTTAAGCCTTAAGCCTACCATATCCTTCCCATCCTTAAAAGGCATGGAGAAACCAGCTAGTGGTTTCAAAAATTGTTCTAAGTATGCCAGCAGCATCTCAGTGACTGACACACATGACTGGTGTTTAAAATACCTCGGCCCAGACCACCAGCCAAAAGATTGTTCCCTCTGTCAGAAAATGATACAGAGAGGCCTACAGAACTGGGCTTCTAAATTTGGGACTCTCTTAACCTCGGACGTGGTATCATTGGCATCCACTTCGTCGAAGGCCTCATGGATCCCAGGTATCCTCAAAGTCTAAGCAAAAGTCTGCATCGAAGCAGGACTAAACCTCCAGGGGTAGATCTCACTCAAAGCATCGAGATACCTCGGGCATTACATCAGAGGTGGATCAGCCTGCCCAAAACAGTCCAAAGCCATAGAGGGCTCCAGGATGCTCCTGAAGCCTTACCCTCCAGAGAGCTACTGGTGTCATGCTCTGGGACAGTAGTGCAAGTACCCATGACCAATACCGAAGCATTGGCAACCTCGATAGACCAGCGCATCAAGCGCAGCTTAGCAGCTCTCCTGGCAGCCTCGGTACCTATAAAGCCCTTGGCTCCAGACACCGCTCCGTCGATACTGGTACTGACATCCACACCAGTTGCTGGCACAACATCAGGGCTAATGCAGATGGCATCAACATCGCTGCCACCCATGCCATCCTTTGAAACCATCACCAATGTTGGTATCTAACTTAAATGGCTCACTGAGGCCGATACCTCAGAGCATCAGTACCGACATCTAACTTTGGGTGAACACTGTACTCGTCAGTACTTCAAGTCTTCCGATTCAGATTCCAGTGCTTCAGGTGCAGAGTTGCTCGATTCCCAGGGCCCCCAGGATCTCCCTTCAGAGTCTTCCCCAGCACAACAATGATGCATGTTGCCTCCAGAAGATATGTCCTTCCAAGAATTCATACGAGACCTAGCTAAGGGTCTCTCCATCATGGTAACATCGGAGAAGGAGCCAAGGGTGGAGGAACTGGAGATCCTCCAATACCCAACAGCACGCAAAGAGGCAGCCACTCTGCCGGTGCACCACATTCTTCATGATCTTATGCTCCAGATGTGGGAGACTCCTCTCACGGTCTCCCCTCACAGTTGATGCCTCAATATCATGTATCGGGTACTGGAGTGTCCCGGCTTCCAAAAATTTCAGCTACCCCACCATTCCATGGTGGTTGAATTGGCAATGCGTCAAATCAAAGCGCGAAGACTCACTCCTCGAACCCTCCAGGTAGGGAATCAAGAACCCTCGATGCCTTTGGAAGTCGATGTTTCCAAGCATCCATGCTCTCCGCTAGAATCATTTCCTATATCCTATATATGGGAATGTTCCTCAAAGAGGTTTCCAGGGATCTCAAGGCCTTTGCTCCTCTCCTCCCAGATGACAAGAGGGCAGACTAACTCACCCTAGTCAAACATAGCCAAAATGTATCAAAGTTTGTCAATAGGGCCACTTTTGATACTTTTGAATGCACAAGCAGGGCCTCCGCAATATGCATTGGCAGCTGCAGAATTGCATGGCTTCAGGTCTCAGGTCTTGAACAGTGGGTTCAAGATAAGCAGGGCAGCATACCTTGCACAGGTGAAAATCTTTTTGGCAAAGATTGGCAAGATAAAGCCTCTCAGAGTCAGAAAGCACTACTCTAAAGAGACTGTCTAGAACAACAGTTGACCCTGCTAGAAAAAAGACAGCTGCAAAGAAGTCTTTCTACAATAAGAAGATATTCTACTCTTCTTATCCTCCTGCTTCTCAATACCAGGGTCCAGCCCCACAGAAGAGGCAACAGCCTCCTAAGCAGCAGAAGAAGTCACCGGTGGCTAAATCTCAACCAGCCCCGTAGCTACAGTCTGCACCTGATTTTTGACTCTTTTCTAGAGAACATTGCCAGCCTGCCTCTGGACGACCCTCACCCCCTCCATGTAGCAGGAAGACTGTCACTATGCCCACAGATGACACTTCATCACCTCAGAGCAGTGGACACTAAACATAGCTCAGGAGGGGTGCAGACTTCATCTGTAAACTCTGCCCCCCTCTACTTTCATGGGGGAATTTCAAATTCAACCCCTACTCACTGCTCTCCTATAGGACAAGGTGTCTTCTCTTCTGTCTCAGGGTGCCATAAAGAATGTTCAGATATCCCAGCAGGGAATGGGTTTCTTCTCTCCATACTTTCCCATACCAAAGAAAAGTGGAGGATACAGGCCCATTCTGGACCTCAGAAACCTCAACAAGTTTCTAGTCTGTGAAAAGTTCAAGATCATCTCTCTCGGGACTCTTACCTACCTTCAGAGTCAGGATTGGCTCTGTTCTCTAGATCTAAAAAAGCATACACACATTTTATTTATTTATTTAGACAGTTTTTCTATACCACCCCTTCCAATGATCAGGGGCGGTTTACATCGAACAAAAATTTTGTCACAGAGAACATGTTAAACTAGGTACCAAAAAACTATTTACATGCTAGATAATCACATGTATCATAAAATAGTGAAATATTCTCATCCATCCAAAATATTCTCATTTATCCAGGACACAGGAAATATCTATACTTCACCTTTCAGGGAACACATTATCAATATAAAGTACTTCCCTTTGGACTCGTCTCTGCACCGAGAGTCTTCACAAAGTGCATGGCGGTCATAGTTGCATACCTACAGTCTCTGGGGATGTTTGTTTTCCCCTACTTAGACAAATGGCTCATAAAAGCAGACACCCCCAGGAGGAACAACTTTCCTTATATCATACCATCATGGTACTACAACACTTGGGATTTGTCATAAACTTTCCAAAATCCTTTCTCACTCCAACTCAAAAGTTAAGAGTTCATCAAAGCCCTATTGGACACTCAATGGTCCAGGTCTTTTCTGCCCCAGCCCCGCTGTGCCCATCTAATTGAACTAGCATCCCAGATGCTCCACAAGGACCATCTGACCGCCCACAAAATGCTACAGCTCCTCAGACACATGGCTTCTACTGTACATATCCTTCCATATGCCCGATTATATATGCAAATAGCCCAATGGACTCTTGCCTTCCAATGGATGCAAGCCTCCGGCCATCTCTGGGACAGGATACAGGTCACTGCCTCTCTAACCATGTCCCTTCAATGGTGGTGGTCTCCAGAAAACCTGCTTGTTGTGCCATCTTTTCAGATGCCTCCACTTCAATATACCCTGATGTCGGATGCCTCCAAATTGGGTTGGGGATCACACCTGGGCAACCTGTCTACACAGGGGCTGTGGACAATGCATGAGCCACACCTCCAAATCAATTTTCTGGAACTTTGTGCTATCTCAAATGCCCTCCAAGTGTTTCAACAGGTCCTAGTCAGGATGGACGATCAGGTTGCCAGGTTCTATGTGAACAAACAGGGAGGAACAGGCTCATGGCCCCTCTGCGAGGAGACTCTTCACCTTTGTCATTTCTCATCAAATACATCTCCAAGTGGTGTACCTCCCTGGGTAGTTCAATGTCTTGGCTGACAAGCTGAGTCACATCCTTCTTCCCCACAAATGGTCTCTCTATCCAGACACAACATCCTACATCTTCAAGACCTGGGGAACTCCAGACATAGATCTCTTTTCTACTCTGCAGAATGCCAAGCTTCCTCACTTCTGCACAAGGACTCCAACATCCAGCAACCAACTGTTGGATGCCTTCCACCTTCACTGGGGGCAGGGTTTGCTTTATGCTTTCCCTCCTATACTTCTCATTTCCAAGATGCTTTTCAAGCTTCAGTATGACAAGGGCTCCATGATCCTCATAGCCCCTCACTGGCCGCGACAACCATGGTTTCCACTGCTATGTCTGACTCAGATTCAGCCTCTGTAATTGAGACCAGTGCCCGATCTCCTTTCCCAGAACAACAGCTCACTACTCCATCCCAATCCACACAGCTTGGCTTCTGAGAGCATAGCATTATGGGCATTGACCTTCCACAAAAGATGAAGGAGTTCCTATTGGCTTCTAGAGAGCCCTCCACCAGGCATTCATACATTTTCAAGTGGTGTAGATACTCTCTCTGGTGTTCTCAGAAAGATTTCAATCCCCTTTCTCCTCCAGTGAAGTCACTCCTACAATACTTCCTTCACCTATCCTCAGTAGGTCTAAAGACCAACTCGGTGAGAGTCCACCTCAGTGCCATTGCGCCTCTCATCACCTACTGGATGCCCATTTCCTCACATCTGCTAGTAGTACATTCCATGAGAGGTCTCCTGCTGTCCAAACCGCCCATCAAACCACCTCCAGTGGCTTGGGACCTCAACATCATTCTGGCGCAGCTTCTCAAGCTGCCCTTTGAACCATTGGCATGACCTTCCTAAAGTTCCTATCTTGGAAGGTAATCTTCCTAATTGCCCTCACTTCGGCTAGATGCATTAGTGAGCTTCAGGCTCTAGTGGTGGACCCCCCCTATACCCAGTTCCACCATGACAAAGCCTTCCTTTAGATTCGCACACACTTTATGCCAAAGGTGGTGTCTCCTTTTCATTTGAACCAGTCAATTAACCTTCCAGTCTTCTTTCCTAAACTGTATGTGTCTCAAGCGGAAGCAACTCTTCACATTCTTGACTGCAAGCATGCATTGACTTTTAATCTCCAAAGGACACAAGGTCATCGTAAAGCCTCACAGTTGTTCATCTCATTTGACCCTAGTCACCTGGGTCTTTCTGTATCTAAGCATATGCTCTCCAGATGGATAGCAGACTGCATTTCATTTGCCTATGACAGAGCAGGACTTGCGCTGAAAGGGCATGTTACTGCTCATAACGTTCGAACCATGGCAACTTCGATGGCAAACCTACGCTCAGTAGCCATTGATGAAATTTGCAAGGCAGCAACTTGATCTTCCATCCATACCTTCATTGCCTATAATTGCCTGAACAAGGACTCCTGTCAGGATACCATGTTTGTACTCCAGCACCTCTTTCAGACTTAGATGCAACCCCTATCCTCCGTCCTGGACTTTGACGATACCAGAAATCCATGTAGGATCCATGACCTTTTCAAGCCCACTCCGAGGTGAACCTCAACCGGTTCTAGGGCCAATTCATCTGGCATCTGGGGGCTAGGGAGTCCCATACTGGAGGACTACATTCCTGCTTGTTCTTGGAGATAGTGTAGTTACTCACCTCTAACAGGTGATCTCCGGGAACAGCAGAAATTTAATCTTCACAACTCGCCCTCTTCCCCTAGGAATTGTAGGTTTTATTTTCCTCTTTCTCTCAGCTACAAACTCAACTGAGGAAAGGGATTGGGAAGGCAGGAAGGCAGTCACGCAGGCACAATGAAGTGCTCTCAGAAGCTTTCCAATTGGACACTGGGGAGCATTCATGCACAGGCTCCATTGGTGCCGACGTCACCCATATGTGAAGACTAAATTCCTGCTGTTCCCGGAGATCACCTGTTACAGGTGAGTAACTATGCTTTATCAACATTAATGACTGACTGTATTTAGTTTTTTTCTGTTTTTATGCCTGTCTAGAGACCATTCATGAAACAACCAAAATCATGACAGTTCTGCTTCATTTTATAATTGGGAATGACCAATTATACTGTAGATAAGCATTTTCTGTATTTTTTATCTTTTATGATGCAACTTAGAACTTTTAGCAAAGTGTGTCTTTCATACTCTTGGTCTTATTTTTCTTATGAACTTCTATCAACATTCCATTGTAATTCTATAATATAACAAACTACATTAACTTACTGTGTAATTTAATTCAAATTCTTCTCTTTGTCACCATATGAAAATAATGCATGATTTGATGGCAGAAGCTGTTTGAGCTGTACAGTCTAACATCAAAATAATCGGTGGGTAGGGCATTTCTAGGCTATTAGGGGCTAATTTTATAACAGGGTGCCAATGTGAAATGTTCAAAAAGGTACCTGTTTTATAAAGACAAAGGGGGATGTTTACTAAACTGCGGTAACGTAGCAGCGGCTACATTGACGCACGTTATGTAACGTTAACGCGCGCTAACATTATGTTACATTAATGCATGTTAACGTTACATAACGTGCATTAGCATTCCCGGCCGCGGTAAGTCCTGCAGAGGGTGGAGAGAGGGCGGAGAGAAGGGGTCAATGGGCGGGGAGTGAGCGGGGAGAGGTCCCTTCCACACTAACGCGGGGAAATGAAGGGCTGAATCTGAATGCAACTGAAAACCTGGCGTTAGCACACATTTGCAAGAGAGAGAAACGATTTCAGTGTCAGCAATGTACAGCATAGGCAGAGAGCCCAAGAAAGGTGATAGTAGTGCTCCATTTGCAGCAACAGCATAGTGCCCAGGTATGAAAGGCCACTATGGTGATGGCCCAAATGGGGCATGGGGGCCGCAGGCGGGACATGCAGTGGGGGCTACTGGGGCACAGGGTGGACTAGGCGGTTGCCGAGGTGGCACATAGGAATGCAGAAAATGGAAACCAGCAAGACAACAACTGACCAGGGTCAGAGATGCAGATGAGTCTGTGTCCCATCCAGGGGACATTACCCAGCAGGTACACCAAGGGGCACATAATATTGACAGGTGGTGCCAGGGGAAGCGTGGACATCTATGTAGGCACCCCTACCCCAGAACCCACACATTAGGCAGCCACCTACCTGCTCCCTGGATAGCCTAGGATGGCACACCACCGGCACTGACAGCATATGGTCATGGCGGCATGGCAGAGGGGGTGGGTGATTGTGCTGGAGGGAGCAGTGGCACCCGCCTGCAGTGGACCTAGGCCATGCCCTGTACCAGTATGTGGTGTGCAGTGCAACAGAAGTGGTCTGGCTGAGGAACGTAAGGGTAGCCCCAGGGATCACTATGCTGCTGTGGCAACAGTGTGGTGCAGTATACTCAGCCAGCATGTCCAAGAGCAGAGGTTCAGGTCCCATCTGTGGATCCTGCAGAGCATCTCCCCATAGTTTTAGCCCACAATGCAGCCACAACAACAACATGGGCAAACCCCAATGCTGCGGTGCACAGGGGTACGGACACCCACTCACAAAGGCTCCACAGCTTCATGGAGTGTCAGGCTGTTGGCCCCAGCACAGAGCTGCAGTTATCACCAGAGCACTACTATTACCCCCTGCACAGATTAGCAATGTCGGCACTGTAATCAGGACCAGTGCGGCGGGTAGGGTTGTCAACCACCTCCATCTCTGCACAATGCTGAGATAGGTGTGGGAGTGTGCGTATGTCTCTACATTGTTTTGTGTCTGCCAACACCTCACTGAGCCCACATTGCTCACACTGCCTCCAGTGTTAGCCTGCAAATGTGCATAATGAGGAGCAAGGTATTGTAGGTATGGCCCTGACAGGGCAGATTGGCCAGGATGCATCTGCACAGGGTGGAGGGCAATGGCTGGGACACTGTAGTGCTCAACCACCCCCTGCATGGACAGGGTAGCCACAGCACATCACGCTGGGTGGTCACTCTCACTCTGACCGAGCAGTGACCATGGCATGTCTATGTTCCCATATAGTGCCACACATTATTTGTTTCCAGTGATACCTGTGTGTTTCTGGTTCTGGGGCCTAATCACGGATATACCTTCTTGGTGTCTGTGTTATACATCCCACCTCTGGATGCACAGGGTTCCCCTGTGAGCATAAACTATGGACTGGTTAGTGGGTTGTCTGCAGTTCACCTGTGCATGGTGGGAACACCTTGTAGGATGCTGCAGGTGCAGTCTGACTGTGCTATCTGTTGATGAATGGCAGACGGTGGCATGGGGCAGTTGAGCCTACCCCAAGCATCACTGCTGGTTTGCAATGGTTACAGGTATGGCACTGGCCCAGCAGCCCTGGAGGGCTGTCATCCGCCAGCAGGACTGTGGTTGCTGGTACTACAGCCATTCTGCAGGGTGCAGGCACCTGTCCCAACCCTTTGGGGTATATAGTGCATACCACTTAGACCCATAGTGGCAGTGCTACATAACTCTCATGCGAGTCTAGACACCCCACTGCCCTGATAACAGGTACCCATGGCAGCCAAACCTTAACACAGGGTACACACTAATCTGGGTGGTGTCCACTCCCACAGGGCCACATGTGACTGCAGAACACAGCTGGAACAGATGTACCTTTGGTTGCACTGCTGGGAACACCTGTCACACACTGGAAGTGATGGGGATGTGCAGCAGGATCTATCTCTAACACCACATGTACTGTGGACCTAGTGCTGGGCGCCCCTCCTATCCTTGAGCAATGGCATGGTCTGTAGCTACTCTGTGCCAGTATCACGCACTGTCAGTCCGTCTTACCATGCTGCAGTATCAGAGAGGTGCAGACCCCATTTGGTGGTCAGCTGTAGGCCGCTGTTCTGCATGTGCAATGCATCATGGGTGCTGTTGGGTTTACCCTATCCTGGCACACAGAGCAGACGGTTTGTGCGGTGACCTGCAGTCCTTCTGTACCCAGCCATTGCTATGCAATAGACCATAGAGGTATAGCCTACTGGTTAGTACACTGACAATCTAGGCAGAGGTCATGGGTTTGATTCCTCCTTGTTCCCTCCTGTCCAAGGCAGATATTTTGCTTGCCTGTGACAGTCATATCTTTGCAGATCCGTGCTGCCGGCCCATAGTACCCTCACCACAGTTGCCAACAATCCTTATAAGGCGTTATAAGGCTCCTAATTAGGCACGTTACAAGTCACCTTATTAGGCACAGTACAAGGCATGTTATAAGGCACGTTACAGGGCACATTACAAGGCACCTTAACGTGCCATGTACTGTGCCTAATAAGGTGCCTTGTAACGTGCCCTGTAACATGCCTTATAACATGCCTTGTACTGTGCCTAATAAGGTACCTTATAACGTGCCTTATAACATGCGTTATGTGACACGGCTTGCCATAATGATGCCCCGCCCACTCCCTTATATAGGCATCTGTATCATCACCGCGGAACATAACGCGAGTTACATTAACGCAGTTTAGTAAACATACCCCAAAATGTCACACAACTAGTAGATCCATAAAGCTGAGGTAATTAATATAATCCCCATATATATCAACTATATGAATGCATGAGAACCGATGATGATATCTATATGAGAGACATGGAGTCCGATTCAGGGAGGGGGATGTCTGGGCCGTCCAGACGTCCACAAGGAAGATGGGCCAGTTATGACCCAATTCTGGACCGCGGGAACAAAACGTTCCCATGGCACACAGAATCGGGCCTGTGTATGGCCCGGTGTGCCCCTGCCGCCTGTGGGATGTCCTCCTGCAGGTGCCCCTGACTCCTGTAGCTCAGCTGCCCCCTCTTCCCCACCACCTGACTCACGACTAGCCTGCCGGGGCCTGGATTGTGCAGCGGGGTCTCTCCACACTTGGCCCCGGCCCCAGCCCTGGCGGGAATCCCCGGGCCCTATCGCCAGGTCCTTGCTTTTTATTCCACCTTTGAAGTGGAATAAACAGCATGTCCTTTTTGACCCGGCAGGACATACAGGGCCATGACTTGATTTGGCCCTGTATGTCCTGCCAGACTGGTCTGCCCCTGCTCTACCCATGTCCCACCCCCTCCTGGCCCCCGCTGGCTCTCCCCATCCTGCTGCTCAGGACGTATGGGGAGAGTTGTTAGGGAAATTGGGTCTGGACAGCTTGCGGGGCTGCATGTCCTGCTGGGATGTGCAGCCCCGCAACCCGCGTTCCAGAATTGGGAAAGTTCTACTCTGCTCTCTACTGTACTAATGAATTCTGATGGTCTTTTATTAATATGTAGATCTTGTATGGTTGGAGACTGAATGATATATATGTGGATTTTTTTTTTAAAGCAACATAGGTGCTTATTTGCCTTTGTAAAGTAGGCTCAGATAATGGTCCCTTCTTCCCCCAAAGTGCACAAGTGCTCGCATACAAATTTACGCCTGCTCCAAAGAGGGTATACATTTATGCATGGTTTCTATGTGTGCACTGGAATAGTTTATAAAATATATACATACATCAGAAACGTGCCCTACTCCACCCAAACTAAACCCCTCAGGAATGCCTATAGGCAGATCACATAAAACTAGCTGGCAGGGCGCTATCTTGCAGTGTGTCCACATGCGCATAATTTCATAAGCACCTGTTTCCACACGTAAGATATGCTTTAGATGAAGAAAATACTTTAGAAAATGATCCCCATGGAGGATTTTATTATAAACTTTGGAGTTCATGTGCATTACTACAGGTGTATTTCAGGCCATATTATAAAGTTAAGTACACACGTACTTATTTTAAAACAGGGGTGTAAGTGGTGTAAAAATGTATGCCAAATTAGCTACATAGTCATGAGCATAAATGTGCATGCCTAAATTTTTCAAGAATACTAGTAAGTTATAGTATTTTATAACTTACGTGTGTAAATTTGCACTCCGTCTACACTCCGCCCAAGCTCCGCCCCTGGATATGTCCACACTGCAAGTATGTGCAATCAGTCTTATGCACCTGCTTACAGAACAGCGACTGACTAAAGTAGGCATATAAGTACCCATTCATTTACATGTCCTTAAAAATAGGCGACTTGTGGGCATAAATGGCGCATATCTTCATGCAGCTCCTTATAAAATTACCCCTTAAAAGACTAGCTGAAGAAGTCTGCCATGACTTTTTAAGGCAAGCAGTGAGTCATGCAAACAAAATTACTTTGAAACTGTAAGCTAGAGAAAAAAGTGAAAGAAATAAAACATAAATGATAAGTGTTCTCCTTTTTTAGACAGCAGACATTTTCTGGCTGTAGCAAAGGGCAGAACAGGCATTGTTATGTAATAAGACTAATAATGATGAGAATTAGGGTTAGATGTAAAGCAGCTAGGCGTATACTGATAAATAAACGGAAGCATCAAATGTCTTATCATGGTTCTTATGCTTATAGGGGGCATATTCAGCGGCAGTGACTAGGCAAAATAAAAGGCCTTGCTGCTGCTGCTTTAATGGGGATCAGATATTCAGCAGTGGAACATATCCGGTTTCCACCGTGGAATATCTTGGTTGCCCGGCCACCAGAGATGCTATTCGGTTAGTGGCTATTCAGCCTTCTAATTCGCTGAACAACATTTTGAACGTTGTTGTTGTTATTAAGTGCCGTCGAGTCGGAGTCGACTCATGGCGACCCTCTGGATAGCTATCCTAAATTGTGTTCGGTCTTGAGTCAAGCGGCTCATTGTTGACAGACTGGTACCCGTAGCTGCTGTTATTGTATCGATCCATCTCATTGCTGGCCTTCCTCTTTTGCTTTGACCTTCTATCTTGCCAAGCATGATGTCTCTCTCTAATGATCTCTCTCTTCGCATGATGTGTCCAAAGTATGAAAGTCGAAGTCTTGTCATCTGAGCTTCTAAAGAAAGCTTAGGTTTGATCTCCTCTAGTACCGACTGGTTTGTTCTTCGGGCAGTCCATGGTATACACAGTATTCGCTGCCAGCATCATAATTCAAAGGCATCAATTTTCTTCCTGTCTATCTTTTTCACTCTCCAGCTTTCACATCCATATGATATTATTGAAAATACCGTGGCTTGAACAAGTCAAATCTTTGTATGGAGAGAGACATCTCTGCTCTTGAGAATCTTATCTAGGTCTTTCATAGCCATTCTGCCAAGAGCAATGCATCGTCTGACTGCTTGTTGCTTCTTTATTGATAGTTGATCCAAGTAGGTTAAAGTTGTTCACGATTTCAATTTCTTCTCCTTCAATGATGAACCTGTTGATTATGCCAGTTGTCATGATCTTTGTCTTCTTTACATTAAGGTGCAGGCCCATTTTGAGACTATGTTCTTTGATTGTGAGAAACAAATGTTTCAGATCATCTTCACTTTCAGCCAGTAATGTGGTATCATTAGCATAGCGAAGGTTGTTGATGAGTCTTCCACCAATCTTCACATCTCTGTTGTCTTCGTACAATCCTGCTTCTCTGATGATTTGTTCTGCATATGAATTAAACAGGTAGGGGGAAAGTATGCAGCCTTGTCTTACACCTTTGCTTATTCTAAACCATTCTGTTTCTCCTTGTTCCGTTCGAACTGTTGCTTCTTGATCAATGTACAGATTGTGCAAGAGTATGATCAGGTGTTCTGGTATACCCATGCTTCTTAATGTGGCCCAGAGTTTCTCATGGTTTACACAGGCAAAAGCCTTGCTATAGTCGATAAAGCACAAATAGATATCCTTTTGGTATTATTTAGTCTTTTCAAGAATCCATCTTACATCTGCAATGATGTCTCTCGTTCCTCACCCTTTCCTGAACCCTGCTTGCACTTCAGGTAGTTCTTGTTCCAGGTATGGTTGTAGTATCTTTTGAATAATCTTCAGTAGAATCTTGCTGGCATGTGGAATCAGAGCAATTGGGATCAGTTGGATCACCTTTCTTTAGTATTGGTATAAACACAGATCTTTTCAAGTCAGTTGGCCATGATGTTGTCTTCCATATTTCTTGGCAGAGCCTTGTAAGTACGGTAACAGCTGCATCAGATTGCTGTAATACTTCTATGGGAATGCTATCAATGCCTGGTGCTTTGTTCTTTGATAAGGCTTTCAATGCTGCTTCAACTTCTTCTTTCATCACCAATGATTCCCGATCATAAGGTACAGGTTGAAACGGCTGTTGGTCCACTTGATCTTTATTTCCTTCCACCTTTTCTTGATCTTCTCAGCATCATTCAACATAGAACCTTGAGCATCTTGTAACATTCCAATTCGAGGCTGGAACTTTTTCTTTAACTCTCGTAGCTTTAGGAAAGCCGATCTTGTTCTTCCTCTAATAGTTTCTTCTTCTATTTCCTTGCATGCGTCGTTGTAGTACTTTTCCTTGTCCTGTCTTGCTGCACGTTGGAAATCTCTGTTGAGTTCTGTTATTGTCTTTCTTTCTCCTCTGGCTTTAGCTTCTCTGCGTTTCTGGGCAATTTTCAGAGTTTCTTCCGTCGTCCATTTTGGTCGTTTTTGCTTTTTCACCTTTTGTAGAGACGTCTCGCTTTCTTCCAACACAACCTTCTTGATGTCATTCCATAACTCTTCTGGAGCTCTGTTATTTGTATCTAAAGCAGCAAATTGATTTTGCAGGCAGTCTTTAAATTCCAGTGGTACGAGTTCTCAAGGTCATATTTTGCTGCATTCATGGTTTGCTCTTTTTCAACTTTAGTTTGAGTTTGCATACTAGTAGTTGATGATCTGTACCACAGTCAGCTCCAGGTTTTGTCTTTGTTGATGTTATAGAACTTTTCCATCGTTGACTTCCACAGATGTAGTCAATTTGATTTTTATACAATCCATTGGGCGAAGTCCATATGTACAGTCGCCGCTTGTGTTGATGGAAGAAGATGTTTGAGATGAATAGATCGTTGGTCTTGCAGAATTCTATCAGTCTTTCTCCAGCTTCATTTCTGTTGCCAAGTCCATATTTTGCAACTACTTTGCCTTCTTCTTTGTTGCCAACTTTTGTGTTCCAGTCACCCATGACTATTAGGATATCCTGTTTGCATGTTCTGTCAATTTCAGCTTGCACTTGTTCAAAGAACTCTTCAATTTCATTCTCTTCTGCAGCTGTTGTTGGGGCATATACTTGAATTATAGTTGTGTTGATATTTGAATATGTGCCCCATATTATTTTTTCCATAAATACATTTTGTATGATCAATTGCTTTAAATATGAAATTTCTAAAGTTCTTTTACCATTACGAAAAACAGTCCCTCAAAGAGCAGTAATACATTACCAAGTAGTTGCACATGAAACCTCATGGCATTGTGGTCTCACAGAGGCCAGTTCCAAATGAGCTGGAAGTCTAAAAGGAATAAGAAGAAATTGGAGAGCCAAAACTAGGCTCATCTAAGTGTAGTTGTTCTCCCAATATCAGTAAGCTTCTGCCATCGATGCACAGAACATTATTCAGGGAAAAGGTAAAAGGTGTACTGATCAATTCAAATGCCACCTTTTTTGATGAAAAGGCAACAGATTTGATTGGTCCGCTATCACCAATCAAATTGTAGCTGCTTCCCAGTGGAGTATGATACCGTGTTTAGTCAGAATGCAGGATGTCTATCCCAGCATTACATGGTCTGTCTCTGAGGTTCATACTCTAATTACAGTGACTGACAGGGAAAGAGTCCCAAGTTTCAATGTCATGATGTTGGGGTAGAGAACTGGTAACTTTGTTCAAGCACCTAATATTGTTTTATGGAGTAATAACAGGCCAATATTGATAGTCTAAACCATTTGCCTTATAACTATTTTAAACCTGTTAAAATGGGTGAAAGGCTGAAAAGGTCCTATAAAAATACATTAGGAAATCAGTAAATGTGTTTAGTTTTCAAACATTAATTACAATATGCTAGTAAATTTCTGCTGAAATACGATTGATATCGGAAGATACATTTCAGTTTGCAACTGATTCTGGTTCCAAACTAATGTAATACTCAAAGACACAGAAAAACATTAATTCTATGGATATAAAAAAATAAATAAGGTGATATGTTAAATATGTTACTTTGTATCTGAAAGCATGTTTGTTTGTACAGGGTAGTCTACACTATTAGACTGACTAAACCTGAGAAAGAGTTAATTCTGTTCAGAACTTTGCTTAGAAATAAAACTTCATATATTTGCTTACTAAGTGAAGGTTTACATGTCCTGTAAATAAAGAAAAGGGCAGGTTGTACTCTAGCCTCTCTGTCTCAGGGTTATTAGCTAAAGTACTCAGGGTTATTAGATATCAAGCAGTCAGCAGTAAACATTTATGTGTATGTCTCCTCATATTGGCCTAGTCAGCAGTAAACAGTTATGTCTTGGAATCCATGTATGTCTCCTCATACTGGCCTACACTGATTAGAAGTTGACCTACAATATGATAAATGCGTAATAATTGACGTGTCATAATAAAGTGAAATTATGCTGTATCATCCAAAAGAGCCTTATAAATAAAGTGAACCATGGCTATCAGTTAGAGTAAACAAGGAGAACTTGGTTCTGTTGTTTCTCTCCACAAAGCTTTGGTGTATGTATATAGAATTGTGTGGTATTTTATTGCTGTCTTTGAATTACCTTCCCATTGTTTTGAATGTAGTCTTCTGTAGCTCCAAGAGCCCTGCAAGGTTGCTGGTGAGGGGGGGGGGGGGGGCTAAGGAAGCCCACAGTATCCAATTTCCCTAAGATATCGTTTGTACCTCTCTTAAGTGTTATTTAATAGTTTTTGTCTTTTTCATGAATTTTTCCCAATTTTTGGAGGTTTTCAGTTAGTTTTACATACTCGTTTTCATAGGGACCTTTTATGTGCAGTAAGGGGCCTGTTTACTAAAGTGTAATACGTTTTTGCACTTACAACACATTAGGTGCCAAAACTAATGCCTGACAATTGCAAAAGCTGTGCGCCGACTGTTGGGGGCATGGTAGCAAATGCCTTGAGGGTAACGCACAGGGCACATGCTTAGCACATGGGCCTGTGCTAAGTTCATCGTCAGATAGTGTGGATGTACCTTTGCCATCTACCGCTGCATTAATTTAGGTGCTAGTGCTAATATCAAATCTCCTCAGATTGCAGCCCTTATACCCAACCCTTCTCCAAGCACATAGCTACTCTGATGTCATAACCACCTCTGGACATAAACCACCCTAATGTGAGAACCTCTGCATTGCTCCATGGCGCAACCGCATCTTGAATATTGTGTGCCGTTCTGACCTCTACATCTTAAAAAGGATATAGCAGAATTAGAAATGGTACAAAGAAGAGTGACCAAAATGATAAAGGGGATGGAAAGATACCCCTACGAGGAAAGGCTTGAAAGGTTAGGGCTCTTCAACTTGGAAAGAGATGGCTGAGGGGAGCTATAATGAGTGGACTGGAACGGGTAAATGTAGATCAGTTGTTTACTCTTACAAAATGTAGAAAGACTAGGGGACATGCAATGAAGCTACAATCTAGCACTTTTAAGACTAATTAGAGAAAGTATTTTTTCACTCAGCATGCAGTCAAACTCTGGAATTTGTTGCCAAAGGATGTAGTAAAAGCTGTTAATGTAGCTGGGCTTAAAAGAGGTTTGGGCAAGTTCCTGGAGGAAAAAATCCATAAACCATTATTTAGGTAGACTGGGAAATCCACTGCTTACCCCTGGGATAAGCAGCATGGGCTCTATCTACCTTTAGGGAACTTGACAGGTACTTGTGACCTAGATTGGCCACTATTGGAAACGGGATATTGGGCTCGATGGTCCTTTGGTCTGGCCCAGTATGGCATTTCGTATGTTCCTATCATCCTCCTGGGTTGCAGCCCACCACCATCACAAACCCCCAAAACTCTCATGTGCCCACCCTTATCCCAAACCTCCCCATACTTAACGCGATCTCTCTAGTAAACTATTGGATGGAGCAGGAACTATCCCCCTCTCCTCCTGTGCTGTGGCCACTCTCGATCAAAATGGCAGCTATGATTCCTAGTGGTAGTCTTGCAAAATTACTACTAAGATCAATCTACCAAATAAGAAGGGATTGCCCTTACGGGGCTGAATGAACCTAGCAGTAATACCATAAGATTTCTGCTAGTGGTCATACATGCTATTTTGAACCTGAGTGGCAACAGGGCAAAAGTAGAGGAGGATCATTCCTGGTGCATCCATTAGACTGCCAAGGATATCCTAGTAAGTGCTAGGGGGTGAGGAGAGGGTTGTGTGATGGTCTTCGGGGGAATTGTGTTAGAAGGCTGTCATCCAGGAGGAGGAGTAATGTCCAAGAGGGAGAATCTGACATTGAAGCAGTTGTACCCGGGGTGGGGGGTGGAGTGTAATGACATTGTGAGTAGCTATGTGCATGAAAGGTTGGGTATTTGGCTGAGATTCGAGATTTTCTAGGTTGGACAGTGGCCACGCTACCTGGTGCTGGTAGCACGAGTACACTTAAGCCATCTCTTGAGGTGATGTTAAGTGCAACTGCACTATCAGCAGCCGTAAATCACATTTACTTAGTGCACCTTAATATGCTGGTTAATTATTGTACATTAAATCAAATTAGCAAGCACTAAAATGTTTAAGGCACCCTAACAAATGCACATCTCTAATGTTTAAATATACTCTGACCATTCTTTCTACAAAAAGTCTAAAAAAGGTTTTCTAAATATACAAAAATTGATTAAAAAATTATCTTGCCTTTCCTTGGAAAGACTCTAGTTTAGCATTTAACATTTTTACGTTGCTATCCTATTCCAACTAACTTAGTTATAACTTATTTTGATAAAAGACTTTGGAAATCTTCTTTCAAAAATACATTGCAATGCAGATGTCTATTAGCAACAGAGACTGTACTGAACATCTGCAGCCAATAAGAAAATAAAAATAAATAAAGTGGCCACTTTGCACTGAATTTCTCCAAAATATCAAGCTCTTTTTAGCAGCAAGCATCAGCACTTGACAGACAGGTCACAACACTGCATTACAAAATGCATCACCCACTCACTGTAGTAAGCCCTAAGTCCTACCCCTAAATTTTAACACTTTCGGTTCCATATACGTTGTAACCTTCTCTATAAGTTGCTAAATTCTGGGTATTCTGCGAGGAAGTTGGGTTAAAATTCTGTGCACTCTTTGCCACCTTCATTCGCTTTGCCTCTGCCCTTGACTTGTAACAGAATTCTATCAAAGCCACCAGCATTGCTAAGCCCAGGCCTCCAACTAGAATGTAGAAGACTCCAGCGACGTTGCTCAGACTCAAGGCACTCGTCTTGTCCTGGGGAAACAGAACCACTAAATTAGTTGCTAAAAATTTGAACCTAAAGAGCAATACTATAGACCACAAGGAAACAAAATGCCCGAACATGCTAAATGGTTCTGACAATGCAGTGTTTTGTATTTCTGATACTTCAGATTATTATCTACTACTTTCAAACATCAGTGCAAATTATAAATCTGTGTCTGCTGCTAATTTAATCTGTTTTGTTTTGTAGTGACATGATGCTAGAATGGATTTGTTTAGCACCCATTAGGGAGTTTATCATTTTAGTCCATTGTGATTTATGTCAGACAGGGTTCAAGCAACAAATAAACATTTATTGTGTGTCTATTAACACAGAAAATCTGAGATTAGTTATCTTGGTTTATACAATTTATATATTTTTTATGAATTTTCTCTCTCTTTATTTTACTTTAGGTTATATTTTTTTAAAAATAAGTAAACCATATTCACTGGAAAAATGAAAATGTTGTTGATTATTATGATTATGTGTTTGATTTGTTTGGTTTAAAATTCTGAACTCGCTCAAGGTCTTTACTATTGCAAAATTTACACTCTGCCTTATTATTTATGAATGTTAAAGGGAAACCTACCTACCACAAAACAATCTAATTTACTCATATTACTTACTGATTATAGTAAGATGGATTCTTGAATTGATTAATAGTATTTACATAATTATTATTGCTAGAACTTATTTTTCACTCTATAACAGCTGGTTTTCCCCACTTTATCATACTGAGTTCATGAATGGTAAATGTGGTTACTTTATTAGAAGGCTATTATATTCCATATGTTTGGGGACATTGTGCAAAAACGTTACTTTATTTCCTCTCCATTTAGTGCAATCAAATACGGGGCTGCAATTTTTCATTAAAAAGTAGATGTACACAACCCCCAAAAATTTGCAGTTCATACTTATTTAGAACAAATTTCTAATTTTTAGGTATTTTTTAATGCTTGTTTTGCATATTTATTCTTTAGGAGCACCCACTTTAAACCGTTAGGGGCTTGAACAAACCAAATGCATGCTTATGAATGTACGTTCCTATTAGAGACAAAAATGAAGGGTTGACCTGGCTGCTCAATTGCAAGAGCTATGCAGAGGATCTGAGTTTGATTTCTGGGCTGGCTTCTTTTACTCAGGCCTCTAGGTGGTGTGAATCTCAGCCACTGCTTAATAGTGGATGCTAAAAGGAGCAATGATTTGTGGCCCTTGGTCAAGGGCTCTTAGAAAAATGGTGGGCTGAGATGGGAAGGGAATATAGAATAGGAAAGGAAAAACAAATTCAAATATAGAGCTCAGCCAACTTCCTTTTAAATATGATACTGGCCAGTAGCTAGGCAGGAAGGAAATATGCTTCTTCTGCCACTAAGTACCTTAGAAGGCCAAAATAGGGGTAAATAAAGAGCCTGGGGGAAGGCAGGGAAGACCCAGAAACCTTTTCCTGTAATGGGAAGGGGAAGAAATAAAAGGAACAAAGACCATAGGGATTTTTGTTATATTAGGGGGTGGGAGGTGGTTCAAACCGATAGGCTTCTACTTTGGCTGGAGGAGAGAGGATCCACATACCAACTGGTTCATCAGCTTTGGCCTAGTCAGTGGGAAGAAACCTGAACTGCAGAACATTTCACCATTATCATGGTTGTGATGTCTTTAATGTGGCCATTTTGGACACAATTTTGTTTTGTATCTCAATCATGCCATATACTCCACATCAAAGTGGGATATAACACCCACTTTTAGTATGCATATTGCCAAAGTGAGCACCACAGCACCCACTTTAAAATCTGAGGATTATGTACATTGGGGCATGTTTTGTAGAGTATGCTAAGGTTCGGCACCTTAGTGCATGTTAAGACACAAACATTAGTGAGAGATGTGAAACAGGCCCTCTATAACTGTTAAGGGCTTGCCCAGAATGTCCCCTTGCAGTTTCCATACTGAGAAACACGTCTATGTGCTAAAACTGAAATCGCAATTAACGTGGGTGCACATCATCACCCATTGAAGAGGTGGTAAGTGCACCTGTGCTGCCTGTAACAGTGAGAGTTAGCATGTGCTAGTCACCCTCCCACAGTAACTGCAACGCCCACTCTCTGCCTCACCCTGTCACATGCTCAGCAGTCATTGTGGGATATTTACTGTGCTGGTTGCTTTTGCATATGGTAGTATTTATCATGGCCCTGTGCTAATTGTGCAATAGCGTGCAATAAATATTAGCGCCTTTAGTAGCCCCATTAGCCCATAGTAATATCAGCAAATCATGTATAGGCCTCGCTAAGACTTTTGGCCATGGGACTGTGGTGAGAGTGAATGGTGGCTACAGACCTGTGTTATAGGTTTGTTGAATTAGTAGTATTTAGCTCATGTCTTTCCAGTAGTAGATCATGGCAAGTTACAATCAACTACTGTAGGTATTTCTTATTTATATTTATTTCCCTATAATTATACTATAGAACAGAGGTTCCCAACTCCAGTCCTGGAGGGCCAAACACCATTCAGATTTTCAGGCTGTCCCTAATAAATATGCATGAGATGCATTTGCATGCACTGCCCCCATTGTATTCAAATGTATCTCATGCATATTCATTAGGGACAGCCTTAAAACCTGAATGGTGTTTGGCCCTCCAGGACTGGCGTTTGGAACCTCTGCTATAGAAGAATGCATTTTTAGAATGTAATTCTTTTACTCATCTTTAGCAAATTATGTAATATAGAAATTTAATGTGTTTTTTTAGATGCACCTAATCAGATTTATCAATTCAATGATTTATAATGTTCAATCTATCAACACTATTTTCTTTTTATGAAAAAATACAAGACAACTACTAGTTAGGACATGCTTGACTATCATGGTCTACCACAGGGGTTCTCAACCCAGTCCTCAGGACTTGCCTGATAAGCACAAGGAATATGTATGAGAGAGATTTGAATGCACTACCTCCATTATATGCAAATCTCTCTCATGCATATTCATTGTAGTTATCCTGACTAGCTAGGTGTGTCCTGAAAACTGGGTTGAGAACCTTTGGTTTAGAGCAATGTTGCTTTAAAAAAATAAAACAATTAAAATTAAAATTTCAAGATACTTCAAAAAAGCAAATCTATTGGATCTACATTTGTATGTAGCATATGGAAAACTCATTGACTTGATTTTGTTTAATATGCTACCAAAATATGTGTCTTTTATAATATTATAACCATACTTGAATAGGCTGCCAAATATTTATGAACTTTGTGGGAATGCAGTTCATGCAGAAATAAAAATTGCTCTACCGTTCAAATGATTTAATTTAAAGAAACACTTCTCTAAAAAAGTACATGCTAACCACGATGTAAAAGTAGATGAAAGAACAAATGTTTAGCCAGAAAACAAGCTGGATTATAGATGCTGCGACCTCTAATGTAAGGAGAACAAATGTTTTTTATGGTAGCTTGATTTAAACTTCAGAAAAAAGACATATTTTCTTTAAAAAAAATGAAAATTTTGGATACTACTATTTTTTTAAAATGTATTTTCTTATTAATATTCTTAAAAGTTCACTTTCATGATCTCTAAATAATTTCTTTCATTACTCCCTTTACTGCTTTGTGAACACAACAGTAGGTCCCAAACTGCAGCGACTGACCTTACTTCCAGAGTCCTTGGGTCCACATTCACCTTTATCGTACCACCATTTGTTTTTCAGCTTGTCTAAGACGCCTGCCTCACTGAGTTTCAAAACGGCAAGGTTTACAGGAGTTCTTCACGTGGAAAATAACATAAATAACATTATATATGTTATTTTATGTTATTCAAGTAAAACTACATAGAAACGCATTGTAAAGTGACAGAGCAGAGGCCACAGTGGATGCTGTCATGTAGGCCCAGGGTTCAATATGGACATATGACTGGGGCCTGCTCCATCGCTTTAGGTAACAGGCACATGCTGCTGGGGTACACTTTTTATTAAATTGTATGCAATTACTGTGAAACCAAAACTATTGGCTAAAGACGTGAAAAAAGATTACTTTTTTGGCATCTCTCCAGTTGGAAGTAAGCACCGGATTTCAATTCTACCAGCTGTTTAGTATTTTTTGTTTGATCATTGTTGTTTTTCTAATATGTGCATAACTGTCCAAGAAGTTGCTTAATATACTCGCATTCGAAAGCTCAGCAGTTTTTTCTTCTTTCATTACTGTGCATACATCTAAGAGCTCACCTTTAATATAAAGTCTTCAGTGCATTTTCACATTCAGATAGTCATTAGGATGGGAGATACACTGTATAAAAGAGGAAGAAACCCTAAAGCTTACAACATTAATTTAGGGGTCTTTTACTAATGGGAGCTAGCGGGCAGCACGTCTTCTGACATGCCCTGAAGGTGCGCTGGGATATGCATTGCCGGTTAGAGCAGGGTCAAGACAGCATGTGGCTTGGGGCAGAGAGCGGGTCTGGTGAGCACAGTGCAGTTACTGCAATAACTGCATTAGTGCGGGTTCACCTAACATAAGAAGCATTAAGTGCTCCTGTGCTAATGCTGTGTGCGCTAGGGGACAGGGCTCCCGTTAACTGCTGGGGGAATGCTTTCCATGCCCCCAACAGTTAATACAGTGGTCTTGCACCATACGCACCATGGTTTTGTATATGGTGCGTTACGTGCAATAACTTAGCATCCGTTAGTAAAAGACCCACTTAGAGTTTCACATGGCTTTGATATATAACTTATTTCTGGTATTCTACTGAAACACTAGACTAAGGGGCTTGTTTACAAAGCCGCGGTAGTGGTTCGCGATCGCGATCGCAGCCGCGGCCCCATTGAAATCAATGGGGCCGCGGCTCCGATTACGATCGCAAACCGCTACCGCGGCTTTGTAAACAAGCCCCTAAGAAACAAATGCCACGATACCTTAGTTGTATAATTTAACCTAGATAATTGTATTCGGTATATGCCTACTTCTACGCAGATTCTGTGGGTTGACTAATATCAAATGTGAGAATTGTGCACACATGCAGCAAAGGCTGGGAATTTTCCAGTGGTACTCCTTTGTAACATCGCACTTTTAAAAGTAATTTAAAATGAACCAGACACCATGTCAGACCATTTTTCTTTACTTCACAGATGGCTAAGTTGGTAGACATGAATGCATATGGCCGTGGGCCATACCAAACATTGTAGCCTGCAAGTTGCCTAGGGTGGAGAAATTATGGGCCCGATATTCAAAGGCATTTACACAGGTTACAGACCTGTAAACCGTGTAAACGCTGCTTAGAGGGATATTCAGCAGCACTAACATGATTAGTGCTGCTGAATATTCCCGATTAATGCCACTACAAGCCCCAATGCTAGCCACTTAGCATCTGTGCATGTTGGGGGTGTTCTGGAGGCGGCAGCAGTTGCTAACCAGACAGTGGCGATATTGCACTGCTACCCGGTTAGTGACCCACGGGTAAAGATAGGCCAGCTTTAGCAGTGCCTATCTTTACCAGTGGGAGCTAACCGGGCAGCGGCTTGATATTGACGCTGCCTGCTTAGCTTCTGCGGCATCTTTGGCTATGCAGCAGCCCTGGATATTCAATGCTGGGGCCGCATTTGACCCCGGTATTCAGTATCTAGGGTTAAAGTTTGGCGGTGACAGCCATGCGTCCTAGAGGCACATAGTCATCGCAAAAGAATACCACGCCCTATAATCCTTATTTAACTTTCTGCATTGAATGAGGTGGAAGCCAGTTTGAATCCTGTTTAAAATGTAAGAGCATTTTAGAATAAATCTGAAATGGATTTGAAAATGGTTTCAAATTCTCTTGTGGAGGAAAAGCTAAACGAAGACTCTGCTATCTGGTTATGGATCTACCATTTGTTATTTTAAGTGAAGCAAGGCAGCTTTAGGGTATGCGGCAATGGTGCAACACAAAATAATGAAAGGTGTGCATGAGGAAACACTGAGTTGGAGGACAAAATCAATTAATTGTATTTCAGATGTCACTGGCACAGCTAGCTATAATGCATCAATCTAGGTCACTGATAAATATATTTGTATGCAGTATAGTTGAGCAATAAGAGCAAAAAAGATCTGGAAGGGAATCAGGGTCAGTGATCAATGGGGGGCCTATTCAAAGCAATTAACCCGGTTAGCAGACCTGTTAACTGAATTAATCGCGCTGAGTGAGATATAACCGGTTTGGGCCACTGATTACCCCCCTGTAATGCTGTGAGATGTCCTGTGCTAACTGCTTAGTTTTAGGGCATTCCAGGATCAGTGCCATAGATAACTGGTTAGTGGTGACATTCAGCCACTGGCTGGTTATCCTAAAGTGGCTAAACTTAGGAAGACAAAGGCTGTCCTAATTTTAGCCACTTAGCTAACCAGGCAGCAGTTGAATATCCCCACTGCCCAATTAACTGGAGTCTTATCTGGCCAACCCGGATATGCAATGCTAGTGGCCGGCTATGGCCTCAGCACTGAATATCCAGGTCTAACTTAAAGCACACACTAATATCCAGGTCTAACTTAAAGCACACATTGATATCCAGGTCTACGTTAAAGCACACACTAATATCCAGGTCTAACTTAAAGCTCACACTAATATCCAGGTCTAACTTAAAGCACACACTAATATCCAGGTCTACGTTAAAGCACACACTAATATCCAGGTCTAACTTAAAGCACACACTAATATCCAGGTCTACGTTAAAGTACACACTAATATCCAGGTCTAACTTAAAGCACACACTAATATCCAGGTCTACGTTAAAGCACACACTAATATCCAGGTCTAACTTAAAGCACACACTAATATCCAGGTCTACGTTAAAGTGCCACCGCTGAATATTCACCCCAATATGTTCGGTTAACTCATTAATATAGCTTAAAGACCACAGTAGGCAATTTTGCTATGTGCTGTACATGCTATCAGTGAGACAAAGCCACAATAGCAGGAGATTTAGTACCGACTCCCAACCTAAATAAAATGCCTTTCAAAAGACAGGATTGGAATGACTATAACATAATCTAGTGAACAAAGAAAACGTCATATTCTGACAGCTAAAAATCAATGTACCTGATCTTGAAATGAAAATGAAGGTAGAGTTTGTGTGAATAGTGCATATAATTACCTATATTCCACATTAGTAGGAAGTATGCACTCAGTGGATAAAGTGTGACTCTGAGATTCTGCATGACACTGATTAATAGAGTGCAAAGGTCATATATGATTTTTTATTTGCCAACTACGTCCAGTTAGAAGAATGTAGGCACGGAAATTTCAGTTATGAAAATGTGAAGCAATCCCAGCATTTGGAGATATGTTTACTAAGCTCTGCACCAGCAATGCCAGTGTGGAAGGTGTTACCAGCACAAGGGCTCCTTGCTAACTCTAGGAGGGCATGCAGATCCGTCCCCCCAGCAGCCAGCAAGGCACAGCCATATGGTACCACAGAGACGGGGACACAGCTGCAAGTACACGCAACACCATCCATTAAGGTAGCATTATCTTCCCCTGCACTTCTCGCGTCAAGCGCAGTTAACGCGGGCTAAAAATACCAATGCTAACCATGCCATGCTGGGAATGCCCAAGTCCTACCCAGTCCTTGCCCCAGTGTGCGTTACCAGAGTAGCATGGGTTTCTTAGTACAGCACCTGAATCACGTGCTAATACTGTGCTAATCTGCTAGTGCACGTTAGTAAACCTGCCCCGTAGACAGTCAATACTACTGCTTGTGCTAGCACTACACTTACTAATAGGTTACTCACACCTAGTAAACTTGCCAGCATGTAGTATTCTGTGTTCTGCATGCCTCAAGGTTTTTAGGATACTGTAGACAGCAGTAACCGACTTCTATAATTAATTACTTCATTAAGGGCTTTCAGTGGTAGGAAATTTAAACATGAAAGCAGTAATTAAGCGGGTAACATATGATCTAAATTACTACTTTAAAACATATATAAATCATTTTTATCTAAGCATGTAATTACTAGGCTTGACAAACTTTGTACTCTCAAGAAAGAACGGGTATGGTTAAAATCTTTCAAAGCTATTTTAACATGAAGTATTTTTGAAAGTACAGTTATTGAGTATACTGAAGAATTATTCTAGGCATGTAATCAATAAAGTAGTTGGTTACTGGTCCTTAATAAAGTGACTAATTATGAAGTCAATTACAAATATCATCCAATAAGTCTAATTAGTAATCAATTACACTAAGGTAATCACCATAATACTGGTCACTGCCTGAAACGATGGAGAAAAACTAAACAAGTATTGTATATGTTGTCTAAAAAAGATTAACAACCAACTTTGGAATCGCATTTTGTGTTTTCACATCAGGATCTATACCGAGGTTTTAATGATCTTGGCAGATGTGTAATAAAACAGATGCAAATATTTTTGCTTTGACAGTAATTGCACAGGTCTGCAGGGTGGGATCTCATTTCGAGGTAAGTTAGAAAACTGGTAATAGACGTGGACTTTCCATGGCTAACAACACCCCAGCAGATGCACCAGTTACTTAACATACTGTTTACCCGCTTTGGTGACATTGAGGCTAACCTTGGAGTCACCTCCCCCGCTGCCACATTCTCCTTTGTCGTACCACCATTTGTTTTTCAATTTGTCCAAGAGGCCTTGTTCATTCAGTTTTAAAACTGCGAGGTTAACAGCATTTCTTGAAACGATAAAACATATTTTGTAAGAAACTGCACAGCTGTCAAAGTGTTAGAAGGAAAGGGGATTTACACGCTCAGAAGTTTGCTCCACATGCTAAATAAACCTCTCATTTGAAGGCTACTGAAGAGTTGGGAGATTTTCTTACATTTCACATATAAAAATGTTTTTTAGTATAGCCTTTTTGACTATTATTTGTCACCTGAATGCTGATTTTTATACATCATCTCTACATAATGCTTTCAAATGCAATCCGGCACTGGAATTCACTGCTGCTCAGACCTTGCTCTTCACTCCTCTAATAGTGGAGCAAAGTTTAAGGAATTTTTGGCATCCTGAAAAAAGTGCAAGATTGGCCACGTACCTCATACATTTTACCAAAATTGAAGCTTTATGGAGTCATTGTTTAACTGTACATGTAAATATTTCATGCATTTGACCACATTCACTACACTTGATTGTTACCATGCCATATACAAGACTTGCTGACTCTGATGACAGTTCATCCTAATCTTAAAACAAGGTTACTGTTTAGAGAACAAAATGCTAGTTTATAATCCTAAAATGGTTGACTAGGCTAGAAATTGGTTGAGTGGAAGGCAACAAAGGGTAGTAGTAAATAGTCCAGTTTTTGTCTTAGCACCATTGGGAAGAGACTCCACAGCACCAAGTCTACCACCAAAAACATAGGCTCATATGCTAGATTTCCCCAACTCTCTAAAAGAAGATATCTGAAACAGATCTTGTTAGCTAGATCTTGATGATTTGGATTATACCAATCTGTCTTCTATTTTAAGTATTACGTTCTTGCCCTTCTTAGAACCTAAAAAACTGAACATCTGCTCTTAAAACGGGACCTTGGTTTTACCGGGACCCAGTGAAGAGATCATAACAAAGGTACACTTGGAACCCGTCTGAAACTCCCTGGACTATTTCTACCACAACATTGTGAACTACTTGTAGTCTATAGATGACCTCTAAGGCATGCCCACCCAAATAGTCCATTTGAAAGATTCACTAACAAGTAAACCACTGTTCTAAACAATCATGCATCTAAGAACGCCTGTAGCTTTCTTAATATTACAACAAGAAGATGAATCACTTATGAAAGAATTTTCTAGATACAACTTCTCATTTATCTTTACTGTTCCTCACTTCAGAGATCAATTTAAATTTCATAGACCCCGCAACAAAAGGTACAGCGACCAATACTGAGTGCCTCTTTCTTGCTTACCTTCAAAATTAGTTTATTCCTTAATGTCCATCCAATAATTTCACTCAATTTAGACTGATATCACACCATGCCAACCTCAGTTCTCTTTTTATGAGGACTATTATTTGCACATTATCTGCATATATATACTTCACAAGCCTAGGGATTTAATGAGCTGTCCTAATGTCCTCATACAATTTTAAATAAAAGGGGTGAAAGAAAAGATCCTTGTGAAAATCCAGAGGCCAACTAGAGTGGTATCTGGGGCTGATCATATCTGATGATCTTGAGGTGGCCAAACAGGTAGATAAGGTGATGACAACAGCCAGATGGATGCTTCAGGAGACACAGTCAAAGAAAGGGCTAGAGGAAGAGGCAGAAGAATGGCCAGTGACCCTGCCTTTGTATAAGTCTCTGGTGAGACCTCCTTTGGAGTACTGTGCACACTTAAAGCTAGAGAAGGTACCTCAAAAAGAATGGAGTTAGTCCAGAGGGTGGCTACAACAATAATCAAAGATCTTCATCATAACACATATGGGGACAGATTTAAAGATCTAAATATGAATACCAAGGAGGAAAGGGATAATGGAGATGTGCTAAAGACATTTAAATATCTCCCAGGTATGAATGCACAGGAGAAAGGCCTCCTTCACTTCATTTTTCATTTATTATTATTTTTATTTATTAAAATCTGTAGTCACTTATAGTTACACATTTATTTATTTGGGAGATTTATATACTGCTAATGGTGTATGCATTGTAGTAGTTTACAAAAAAGATAAAATCAGTAATGCATATACGGAGACAGAAATATACTGCGACATCCGAATAATAACAGAGCACATGGAAACATCGGGGGTGGGAGATTAGCACATCAATAAAACCCCTCCGCACCATTACTACTACTACTACTACTACTACTACTGAGCATTTGTATAACACTACAAGATGTACCAGCGCTGCACAGACCCATGCAAAAGACAGTCCCTGCTCATCAGAGCTTACAATCTAGTCAAGACAGACGGGACAGTAGCTGCAGACATAGGATACATCTAGGGGGAATGGTAAGGAAACACAAGGAGAACAGGTGAGTCAAGATCCAAAAGCGGAAGTGAAGAGGTGAGGTTTTAGCCTGGATTTGAAAAGGGCCAGAGAAGGTGCCTGACGTACAGACTCAGCTAGTTTGTTCCAGGCATAAGGAGCAGCAAGATGAAAGGAGGAAAGTCTGGAGTTAGCAATAGAAGAGGACACAGATAGAAGCGATTTGCCAGAAGAGTGGAGTTCCCAGGGAGGGGTGTAGGGAGGTATAAGAGAGGAAAGGTAGTAAGGAGCTGCAGAGTGAATGTAGTTATAGGTCAGCAGGAGAAGTTTAAACTGGATACAGAAACGGATAGGGAGCGAATGAAGTGACCTGAGAAGAGGGGTAATATGAGCATAACAAGGCTGGCGGAAGATTAGCCATGCAGCAGAGTGCTGAACAGATTGAAGGGGAGAGAGATGATTCAGAGGGAGGCCAGCAATGAGTAGGTTACAATAGTCTAAATGGGAAGTGACTAAAGGCTGGATAAGTATCTTAGTAGTGTGCTCAGAAAGGAATGGGAGGATTTTGTTGATGTTATAGAGAAAGAAACTGCGTATTTTAGCTATCAGTTGGATGTGCGTGGAGAAGGAGAGAGAGAAGTCAAAGACAACTCCAAGGTTGCGTGCTGAAGAGACAGGGAGGAGTAGAGAGTTATCCACAGAGACTGAGAATGGAGGAAGGGGAGAGGAAGGTTTAGGGTGAAAAATAAGAAGCTCAGTTTTGGCCATGTTCAAGTTCAAGCGGTGGAGAGACATCCAAGCAGCAATGTCAGGAAGGCAGGAAGAGATCTGGACCTGGATTGCCAGAGAGATTTCAGGTGTAGAGACGTAGATCTGGGAGTCATCAGCATAAAGATGGTACTGAAAGCCATGGGAAGAGATAAGTGCACCAAGGGACTTGGTATATAAAGAGCAAAGGAGTGGTCCCAAAACAGATCCTTGGGATACACCAACTGAGAGTGGGATAGCCAGACTGTAAAGGACCCAGGAGGGCTTGAGAGGACAGAATGTCAAGAAAACAGCAGTGAATCGGATTTTCAAGTAGTTTAGAAATGAAGGGGAGGAGGGAGACGGGGCAATAGTTAAGACAGGTAGGGTCTAGTGAGGGTTTCTTGAGGAGAGGTGTAACCACAGCATGCTTGAAGGCTGCAGGGACAGTTGCAATGGAGAGTGATAGATTAGAACATAACATAAGATATCCCATACCGGGTTAGACCAAGGTCCATCAAGCCCAGTATCCTGTTTCCAACAGTGGCCAATCTAGGTCATACGTACCTAGCAGTTTCCCCAAAAGACATAGGTTCCACAATGCTTGTATTGGGTCAAGCATTGATATCCTGGGTCCCTTCTTAATAATGATATATGGACCTTTCCTCCAGGAACTTGTCCAAACCTTTTTTAAACCCAGCTACACTAACAGCCTTTACTACATCCTCCGGTAACAAATTCCAGAGTTTGATTACACGTTGAGTGAAAAAATATTTTCTTTTATTAGTCTTAAATAGTTTACCCTGTAGCTTCATTGCATGTCCCCTAGTCTTTCTATATTCTGATAACGTAAACAATCGATCTAAGTTTACCCGTTCCTCTCCATTCATTAGTTTATAGACTTCTATCATATCTCCCCTTGGCCGTCTCTTTTCCAGGTTAAAGAGCCCTAACCTTTTTAGACTTTCTTCATAGAGGTATCCTTCCATCCCCTTTACCATTTTGGTGGCTCTTCTCTGAACCTTTTCTAATAACGCTATATCTTTTTTAAGATACGGCGACCAGAATTGCACACAATATTGAGGGTGCGGTCTCAACATGGAACGATATAGAGGCATTATAATATCCTTTTTTAAATTTTCCATTCCTTTCCTTATGATACCTAGCATTCTATTTGCTCTCTTGGCTGCCGCTGCACACTGGGCTGAAGGTTTTAACATGTTATCCACAATGACGCCTAAATCTTTTTCTTGGGTGGTGGTTCCTAATGTGGAACCTTGCATCGTGTAACCATAGTTTGGGTTGTTCTTCCCTAGGTGCATAACTTTGTACTTGAGAATATGAGAGATGGAAGGGACAACAGTGGAAGAGATGGGTGGGGATAGGATCAGAGGAGCAAGTAGTGAGTTTGGAGGGGGAAAGAAGGTGTAAGGTTTTCTCCTCAGAGATCAAAGAAAAAGAAGAAAGGGTAGCAGAGGTGGGGGAGGGGGAAGAAGTTGGGAGTGAAGAGGAGGAGGAGGAGGAGGGGAAGTAGCTGACCTTGTGGGGAACTGGAGTGTGATCTTGTGGATTTTGTCATGGAAATAGACAGGGTATGGGCAGAAAGAGGAGGAGAAGTCAGAGGTGGAGGCACCTTGAGGCGAGAGTTGAAAATTGTAAAGAGATGGTGATGGTCAAAGGCAAGAGAGTTAGTCAGATGGATATATAGTCTTGTTTGGCGAGTGCTAAGGCTGACTGGAAAGAGACAAGCATGAATTTGAAGTGTAGAAAGTCCGCAAGGGTGCGGGATTTGAGCCAAGCGCACTCAGCTGTACAGGCACAGGAACGTAAACAGTGGGTAGTAGAAGACAGCCAGGGCTGCGGTATAGTACAGCTGTACTCCTTCCTCCTCCCAGTAACATAAAAATGGAAACCAAGCAAGGGAAGATTTGTTTTCACTAAAACTAGCTTTTCCACCAACCCCAGTGCTAGCCGCAAATGATGAGGAGCCATGATATCTCCTGTCATGGAGAATATACATGCAATGGGCACATTGACTGGAGGGCAGAATACCAAATGCTGTGCAACACTGGTCAGGTCTGGCCAGACTGCCAACTTGGGATCAGTATGCTCAATATGCCAAGGGATCTGTGTGTATGTTGAAAACTGGACACTGGGTTTGATGGATCCTTTGTCTGATCCAGTATGGCAGTTCTTAACATAGTATATGATGGCAGATAAAGACCAGTATGGTTCATCTAGTCTACCCAGTAGGGTGGCTAGAGTGGTTATAACTGCAGCTCCATGCATACAATACTCCAAGTGAGACCTCCTCCTCTCTGCTAGTTATTCCTCTCTGTATGCCGCCCAGCATCCTTCTGGCTTTGGCTACTGCCTTGTTGCATTGTTTTACAACCTTGAGATCCTCAGACAATAGCACACCGAGGTCCCTCTCCTGGTCCATGCACATCAATCTCTCGCCCCCTATTACATACAGTTCCTTTGGATTTCTGCATCCCAAGTGCATGACTCTGCACTTTTTCACATTAAATCATAACTGCCAAGCATTAGGCCATTCTTCCGGTGTTTTTAGATCTTTCTTCATGCTGTTCACTCCCTCAGGAGTGTCCAATCTGTTGCAAATTTTCATGTCATCTGCAAAACGTCAGGCTTTTCCATTCAGTGCTTTCACAATATCACTCAGAAATAAATTGAACAGTATCATTCCCAGGACCTACCCCTGAGGCACGCCACTACGCACCTTCCTTTCTTCTGAGTGGTTCCATTTATCATTACCTTCTGTCGTCTGTCAGTCAACCAATTTCTGATCCAGTTCAGCCCCTTGGAACCTATCCACAGGCTGCTGAGATTATTGATAAGCCTCCTATGAGGAGCAGTATCAAAGGCTTTGCTGAAATCTAGGTATATCACATCCATTGCATGCCCTTGATCTAGTTCTCTGGTCACCCAGTCAAAGAACTCAATCAAATTTGTTTGGCATGATCATCCCCTGGTAAAACCATGTTGCCTCGGATCGTGCAATCCATTGGTTTCCAGAAAATCCACTATTCTTTTTTTCAATGAGCCTCCATTACTTTTCCCACTATAGAGGCAAGGCTTACTGGCCTATAATCTGTCACCTCTTCCCTATTACTATTTTTGTGAAGAGGTACCACATCAGCCCTTCTCTAGTCTCCAAGGATCTATTAAAATCATCTTTTAAAGGCCCTGCCAGAACCTCTCTGAGCTCTATCAATATCCTGGGATGTATCCTATCCAGTCCCATGGCCTTGCCTGGTATCTACTCCATTCCCATTTGTATATTTGTCACTTATATGTGGTCCTTCTCCAGGATTTTCTTTTGTGAATACAGAACAAAAGTACAGTATTTGTTCAGCATTTTCACTTTTTCAATGTCACTTTTCGCAAATCTGTCCTTGACACTTTTGAGTCTTGTAATTCCACTCTGATCTTCCTCTTCTCCTGAATATACCTGAAAGAAGTTTTGTCTCCACGTTTTACATCTTTAGCTATCTTTTCTTCCGCCTTAGCATTTGCTATCCTTCTTTCTCTCTTTGACTCTTTTAGCTTTATCCCGTATTCTTTTCTGTGTTCTTATGGCCTCGATAGTATACAAGATAGTATGCCGCTGGAGTCCATGCAGGAGTCTGACTTGTGGTAGGCTGATCTCTGCTTCTTAGCAGTGTAGCTAGAGATTTGGTCCCTTATAAACCACTGCTGGCATGAAAGATTGAGGGGGGGGGGAGTAGTAGGTGACAGGGCAGTACCCATGGTACAGTACTGCTTGCCAGTGTCCCTACTATTTCCCCTGCTGCTTCACCACTGCCACATTTGCCACTGCCCATCTTCCTCTGGTATTCCCGTTCCTTCACCTTCATCACCTGCTTTTCCTTCCAGTAATTCAGTGCATTGTACTGCAGAGTGGTAGTTCCCTTAATACGTAGGCCACAGAGGCCAGCTAGCATAGAAGCATCCTGCTTCCTAAGAGGTTCCATCCTTTTTCCACTTGACCCAGAAAGAAGTAAACTGTCACCAAAACCTCTGCTGTGAATCTTTATCACTATCAAAATCCCTCTAATTTCTCCTGTAAAATAAGCACTACTGGGATATGAGGACTCAGGGTAGCCCGACCGGAGATCAGTTCCTTTCTGGCATCCTTAAAGGGCTTCAGGACTTACGTCAGCTGTGTGATATTTGCCCAGTCCTGGCAACCACGGGCCTGTCGATGCCAATCTCTGTCTCCATTGACATCTGTTGCAGTGCCACACATTGCTCGACTAACTTCTCCAGCATGTCATAAGTGGAATTCCACCTGGTGCTAACATCCTGCTTGAGATGGTGTGTAGGTGCGCCTGTTGTGTCCTGATTTTTGTAAAGCTCATGTCCACCCTCCATACTCCAATAAAAATTCCCTGCTATGTTTGTCACTTCTCAATCACTTGTCTCAGATCAGGGCTACCATTTACCTTGCTGCCCAGGCCTAGGGAGTCTGACAACTAGGTACAACAAGTGTGCAATGTATCTGATCACCTGAAAGCCCCCCTCCTTCACTGCTGTGCCAGCTTGCAGCGTTGTCCTTATTTCTGCTAAGATATGGGTCCAATTATGGTTGACATCCATCACTTGGCTGAGCAGCACAGCTCACCAGGACCCTCCACCTGTTTTTCTCCTATTATATCTACGGCCTGGTTCTTCCTCATTCTGCTGCCACCACTGTGCTGTCAGGGAGAGGTAGACGTGCGTAGCATTCTGACTAATCCAGAGGTTAGTGGTGAAATACATGCTATTATTGGCTTCAGTTTTGCTAGCACTGTCTGCAGCCCAGTTATGCAATTGATTATATAGACTGGGTATTACATGATTATTAAAAGTTGTCCTGCAGGGCACTCAGTAATCAGGAGCAAAGAGATGGAGCAGTTCTCAAAACCCCACCTTCTCAAAAATCTTTGGGGGATGGCTATTCAGTGCTATCATTTCCCTGATGTACTATGTCACCACCTTCGATGCTGCCTGATGGCTACCCTGTTACAGTGCTGCTGAAAGCCACCCTATCTCTTACATGATCGCTTGCTTTGATGCCTGTCAGGCCTGACATCATGCTATCTGACTTCTAGAAGAGGCTAGGGGCTCGACTGAGAAAAGGATTTCATTTTTTTTGTTCTTTTCCCACCACAGCTATTTCCAGTCCTGGATTGAGTCCCCTGCCTGGGATCAGTGTCTTCCTTTGTACCGAGTTGGAAAGGGTTCTGTTTTGACAGATGATGCAGCATTGGCTTCCCTCTCCTAATCTTGAAAATGCCTCCACACATGTGAGGTTTTAGAAGAGTTCCCCTATACTTCCTTGAGGTTGGGGGGGGGGGGGGGCTACTGCTCTTGGTGCTGCTGCTCAGCCTGCAGTTGGGGGTAGAGAAGAGCATGAAAGGCCAGCAACATCCTTCATACTCTGTTGTCCTCTCTATCACTCTGGTGCTCTTGGCCTTGGCTTTGCCCATATCACTTTCTACCTCCTCATTCTTTAGCAGGCTAAGAACAACCTCTTCAACATCCTCTTCAGCCAGTATATAGAAACATAGGGGTATGTTTACTAAACCGTCTTAATGTTACCGGCGCTAGTTGCAGCGTTAACGTGAAGAATGCCATATAAGGTAGTGGGCGTTTTGGCGGCAAGGCAACAATAGCTGGGTATCGCGCGATAGAGAGCGCCTTGCCGTCATCGTGCGATAGTGTGTGCGCCGTGGTTTGCTAGCACGCAGTAACCATAATTACGTAGCAGGGGCACAAAATTAGCTAAAGAGGTGTAGCACACTGGTAAATACAATGACTGCTAAAACAGCAGTCATGAGTTCAATCCCTCAGTGGGCTCATCCAATAAAGCTGTCCAAGGCAAATTCTTTTCATGGTATTTATAACAGACACATCTCAACAATCTATGCTGCCAGCAAAAACACCCTCCCTGCAGTGCCGTAACCTAAGGTGCCTCATAAGGTGCCCTGTCCACCAAGGCACCTTATAGGGCGGACAAGGCACATTATAAGGCACCCTATAGGGCACCTTATACAACACCCTGGCTGACAAAGCACTGTATAATGTGCCCTATAGGTTACGGCACTGAGGTGAGGGTGTCTATGACTGACAACACAGATTGTACAGATGTGCCTGAGTGTTACAGGACCTAAAAGGAAATGCACCATTAAATAACACCACTGCAGGATCAAACTCATGACCGCTGCCTCGGTAGTACCCATGATGCACTGCACATGCAGAACAGCAGTCTACATCTGATCACAGGATGGAGTATGCGTCTCCACAGCATCTCAGTCTGGTAGGGGGAACTGACCGTGTGTGTGACTGGCACAGAGTAGCTACAGACCGTGACATTGTGCAGGTCCTGTGCTCACCCTGAGGGTGAGGTGGGTCACCCAGCACCAGGTCCGCAGTACCCGGATTGATTGAGATAGCCTTTGCTGCAGGTCCCCATCAGTGCCGGTGTGTGGCAGATAGCCTTTGCAGACACACCTAGGATAATCCTGTGTCCATCTGCATTCCCCAGTCATGTCTAGCCCTTGTGGACCATGTCGCACCAGGAATAGTGCATATCAAGTGTGGTTTCTATGGTCACGTGTCATAAGAGCAGAGGTGTGTCTGGACTCACATGTGGATTATGTAGCACCACGTATCATACTCTAGGAGTCAAGGTGGTGGACAGGATCTGCCCCCAACAGACCCACACTCTACAACTGTGCAATGGAAGCAGTAGAGGAACATAAGGAGGGGCTATGGGATCAGCAACCCCAGTCCAGTTGATGAATGGACACCATCCATGGCAGGGGATGCAGAACTGTACTTATCACATAGGCCACTGGCAAACAGGCATTAGACCTGGCAAAGCTCAGGTGCCCCCCGCCACAATCTGACATTCACCAACAGAGGGCACAGTCAGACTGCACCCTGCAAGGTGTTCCAGCCATACACATGCTAACTGCAGACAATCTGCTAGCTAGTACATAGTGCATGTTCCTGGAGGAACCGTGTGCCCCCAAAAGTGGGGTGTATGCACACACACCAAACAAGTATATCAGTGACTGGGCCCCAGAAAAAGAGACTCATAAATATCACTTGAGAGAAACATTGTACAGCACTATGTGGGAACCTAGCCATGCCATGGTCACTGCTCAGTCAGGGTGAGAGTGACCTCCCAACATGACATGCTGTGGCCACCCTGTCCGTGCAGGTGGTAGTCGGGCATTACAATGTCCCAGCCATTGCCCTATGCCCTGTGCAGATGCATCCTGCCCAGACCACCGTGTCCGGGCCATACCCACAATACCTTGCTCCTCATTATGCACATTGGCAGGCTAACACTGGAAACAGTGCAAGCATTGGGGACTCAGTATGGTGTAGGCAGCCACATAACACTGGATAGACATACACACACTCCCACACCTATTTCAGCATTGTGCAAAGATAGAGGTGGTTGGCAGTCCTGGCCGCCACACCAGTCCTGGGCACAGTGCAGGCCTTGCTAAGGTATGCAGGTGCTAGTTTTGGTAGCTGCTGCTCTGCACAGGGCCCAACAGCCTGACTCTCCAGGAGGCTTTGGATAGTGGAGTCTGTGGTTGTGGGTGTTTGTGCCCCTTTTGGCCGATGCTCTAGGAACTGCACATGTTTATGGTGTATGTGCACTGTAGGGTAAAATATAAGGCCATTGTCTGCAGGGGCCACAGCTGGGACTTGAACCTGTGACCTTCTGCCCCTGAATACACTGGCTGTGTGTACTGCACCAAACTATTGCCACGGAGGCAGGTCATTCACTGGGGATATCATTACTGTTCTTCAGACAGCCTTTGTCTGTTGCACTGCATGCCACCCACCTACAAAGGGCTTGGCCTTGGTCTGCTGTGGGCAGCTGCCACTGCCCCCTCCACCACCAGCACCCCTCCCCCACCATGCTGACATGCCCTTATGCCGGTGGTGCTGGTGGTGCGCAGTCCCAGGCCATCCAGTGTGCCTGTAGGCGGCTGCCTATGGTGTGGGGTCTAGGGTAGGGATGCCTACATAGACATCCACGCTTCCCCCCGGCACCGCCTGTCAATGTTCTGTGTCCTTTGGGGTACCTGCTGGGTACTGTCCCCTGGGACACTTTAGGGCACACACTCGTGGGCTTGTTTGACCATAGTCAGTTGCTGGCTTGCTGATTTGCAGTTTCTGCATTCCTATGTGCCACCTAGGCACCTGTCTAGTCCACCCTGTGTCCCAGCTGCCCCACTGCATGTCCCGCCTGCAGTCCCTTGTACCCCATTTGCAGCCTAACCATAGTGCTCTTTCGTACTTGGGCACTATGCTGTTGCTGCACATGTATCACTACTATCACTTTTCATGGTTTCCCTGCCTTTGCTGTACATTGCTGACTGAACTGGTTTCTCTCTCCTGCAAATGTGCCTCTAGCGCGAGGTTTTCACTGGCGCTAATATTCAGACCTTCATTTCACAGCGTTAGTGTGCATGGAGCCTCTCCCCGCCCACTCTCCACCCATTGACCCCTTCTCTCCACCCTCTGGGGAGCCTTACTCCACCCTCTGTGTGCCTTAATGCCGCCGGAGACGTTATCGCACGAAACCTCACGCTATTGCACAATAATGTTACTTTATCACATGCTAATGTTACCTATCGCGCCCAAACTGCGCCGCTGCAACGTTATCACTGTTTAGTAAACATACCCCATAGACCCATTATGCAGAAAAAGACCATACGGACTATCCAGTCTGCCCTTTCATACCAATTACTATATTCTATTTTTTTCACTTTAGAGATCCTCTGTATATGTCCCATGCTTTCTTGAATTCAGATACTGTCCTGGTCTCTACTACTACTGGGAGACTCTTCCATGCATCTACCACTCCTTCCATAAAGAAATAGTTCTGTATATTACTCCTGAGTCTATTCCCTTTCACCTTCATTTTATGCACCCCCCCCCCCCCCTTGCAGAGCTTTCTTTCAAATGAAAGCAACTCTCCTCCTGTGCATTTATGCCATGGAGGTATTTAAACATCTCCTCTCTGCCGCCTTTCCTCAAAAGTATACATATTGAGATCTTTAAGTCTGTCCCTATATGCCTTATGATGAAGCCCGATATCTGATGATTCAGATATAAATCCCACCTATGTGGATCTCTCAGATTCTGTATCACAAAGACCATATCCAAATAGCTTTCAGCAAGGAATATAGTGTGCCTGCTGCTAGGCTGGGTTGCCTTCGTCTGCTGCTTTTCTTTTGTCCCCCCACTCTTTACCATATCAACCTCCCTTTGATCCACTGTGGAGATGACACTGGACACCTGCTCTTTCACAGTAGCACTGGAAGCTGAAGCTCTTTCTACTCTTCTTGAAAATACATCTCTCTTTAACTTGAATGGCAGACTAGAGGAATGATAGGCATACGCTGAGAATGACCTGTCTCTTTCTGCACACTTGTGCCAGTACTGCTCTTGACTTCCCCCCTGATCCTTCTATGGTCATTTAAATAGTCCATCAAAAAATAAAAAATCACTCCATTACCTCACCAATTTTTTATAGTATTAACCTCAAGGATACAAAAACCAGGAGAAAACCAGGTCTCAGAACAAATGGGGTTATATGTGGACAACGAGGAAAACCCTCTAGCCACTTCCCCAAAAACATCAACTACCTGAATACACTTCTTATCATAAAATATTCAGTTATTCAACAAAAACAATGTCCAAAGATGTGCTTCCAAACAAATCAAACCAGTGTCTTTCCTCTACAAGCCAGCAGCAAAAATCTTTTCACCATATACTGAAGTAGTGAAACAAACTATCACTTAAATTTAATGCATCCAATCAGTATATGGTGAAAAGGGTTTTTGCTGCTGGCTTGTAGAGGAAAGGCACTGGTTTGATTTGTTTGGAAGCACATTTTTGGACATTGGTTTTTGTTGAATAACTGAATATTTTATGATAAGGAGTATATTCCATGCAGTGTTTAGTAGGGCTGGACGTCTGATCCAGACATCCAGCCCGGCTAAACGCTAGGTTTGCAATTCGCAGAACAGAGCTCCCCCCATGTAGATCAGAGGTGTGCATGGAGCTCTGTTTCTGGGTGGGAGGGGGTAGGCCAAAGGTGGAGTGAGGGCAGTGGGCAGCACCATGACCCCGGACATACAGGGCCAATTCTGAGGTCGGCCCTGTACGTCCAGGGTTGGCCATTTGCATGGGGGGACTTATTCCACCTCAGAGGTGGAATAAGTTCCCCTGGACGGCGGGAGTTGCTGCAGCCAAGCCTGGAAAGTGAGGTGAGTGTGTGCCCCGCAGCTCGGCCCTGGGCACAGTAGGCCCGATTGGGAGGTCAGGCTACGGGGAAAGCAAATTGTTGGGGTCTGCTGGGGGGATCGCTGCTCCTGTATGGAACTGCGCTGCCATGGCAACAGGACGCCACAGCACCATGGTTCCATGCAGGAGCCTGGCTGGGCTATACAGGGAGTTTGTTGGACATCCAGGAGCACAGAATCGGGGCACAGCCTGCATGTCCAGGCCGGTTACACCCAATTCTCCTGCGGGCATGTCTAGCCCTCGCAGGATCAGAATTAGGTGCAACCTGGGCACATCCTGATTCTGGACACCCGGAAAGGTGAGGGATGCCCAGAACAGAATTGGCCTCAAGGTGAAAAAAATTGTTGCAAAAATTTTTTTTCACTGTATCTTATTTTCTGGTTCTGCAATGGAATAGATAGATTTAGATACAGTAACTTGCCACTGGCTGTGTTTTACACACACAAAGTGCACAACACATTTTCCCCCAATAAAAGTAACTGAACTAAGAATCTATAAAGGCAGAATTTTTCATGCCTCTCTCTGACTTTTCTGATCTCTCCCACTCTAAATAGATAGGGCCCGATATTCAAAGGCATTTACATGGTTTACTGAACGGGATATTCAATGGCACTAACACGGCACTAACACGGTTAATGCCACTGAATATCCCCTACTAATGCCGCTACACACCTCAATGCCAACCATTTAGCATCAAGGCATGTTGTGGGCATTCTGGGGCATGTTGTGGGTGGCAACAGTCACTAACCAGGTAGCGGCAATATTGTACCACTATCCAGTTAGCGACACACGGGTAAGGCTAGGCGCAGCAAAAGCTGGTCAAGCTTTATCCATAGGAGCTAACTGGGGAGCAGCTCAATATTTCCGCTACCTGGTTAGCTTCTGCAGCTGTGGAAGGCTGTGCAGTGACCCCTGGATATTCAATACCGGGGTTGCATATGACCCCGGCATTGAATATTTGAGGTTAAAGGTTGGCGGCGACAGTTATGCACCATAGCAATGCATAGCCATCCCAAAAGAATATCAGGCAGATACTCTCTACCTACCAAAACTTTCAACCTCCTAGTTGTAAAAGCAGTCACTGCAGCCCTAAGGAAGTCAAGAACATTGTGCTCACTTAAAGCTATTTTTTTTCTCAATCTTTCTTTCTTGTGCTTTCAGGTAGTGAGCAAGCCCCACCAGTCAGCCATCACCCCTTCCTCAGTGGCTCACAGTCAGACTTGACGCTGTCTGTATTTGCATCAAAGCAAAATATTCATTCACTTTAAATGGCATAAATAACAAAATATCAACATATATTCAACATTGCCGCAAAGGAGCTTCGAGCTGCGTAAAAGTCCTCTGCTAGTGTTCCTGCCAGTGGTGGGTAGTGCAATTGAATTCTCCTTTGCAACGCAAGGGGCAAGCAGATCCTGAGAAAAAGGGAGGTCTGGGGGGTTGGTCACATTTTGTATGTATGTAAAAGGGTATTCCCTGGGACTTGATTTTTACCCAGAAGGGCAGAGCATTTAGTTGCAGATTTAGTCAGTTGTCCTATTCCTTTTTTTCTTATTCAGTTTTTCAGGACTATCGAGAGGCAAATCCCTCTCAGAAGCTGTTAAGCACTGGAGCCGCCTGAACATTAGAGTGCAAGATTTTTCCATTAAGTGAACAGGATCCTGTATGTGTGAACCTCAGCTCTCTGTGGATGCTAATGAGGAAGAGTTGCTGACATCCTTCGTGGTTGCATTGGAGGAAGATGCCCCTTGGAAGTGCATCTTAATTAGGCAGAGGTAGATGGCATAATAATGATGATCATATTCAAAAGATTTCACTGTTGTATAGGTATCAATCCCGGATGTTGTTGACTAAAGAACAGTATTTATGTAGATTCAACTGGCTGGTAGCCAAGCAAAAGAACTTTTTTCTATGGCACTTGAACTGACAGAGGTGCCTGCCCCTGTCTTTACTCACCTGCTTATATTTCCTCAGGATCTTTGCTCCTTTTGGTCACAAAAAAATTATCAATCTGCAGGAGGGTTTGAGTGATGAGGGCAATATTAATTTAATGGACGATCACCTTTTAGCAGAGTATTGGATATCGTAAATGTGTTGGAGTCGCTCTCAGATTAAATTGTCCATATCAGCCCTGAACTCGACTAGCTGCCTTGATGAAAAGTAGGAAATCATTGCTCTGGCTCTGGGTAGTGTCGCCAAATGGGTTAGTTTTGTGCATATTATGGCAGTCGTGAGCCTCACTTCTAAGCCAGGGTATGTGGAATATGATCTTAATCTCTCAGATTTACTGCTAATGCTTGGCGTAATACTTGCATCGTGCCAAAGAGAGCCTCCTGCTGGAGTTCATAAGATGTAACATGTATGGTAGTTTGTCAAGATGCGCGTAGAAATTCTTCTTTATCAGGCCTGTGGCTCCCAGTACAATGGGAAATATTTCTGTATCTTTCTGCCACATTTTCTTGGTCTCTGATTGCATTTCTTGATACTTCAAGATCTTCTCCTTCTCCACACGATTCACAGAATAATCACTTGGTACTGACACTTCTATTATTAATGCCGTTCTGGTGTTCTTCTCCTTTACCACTAGGTCAAGTTTCCTGGCATCCAGTTTCTTATCTGTTGGTATGGGAATGTGTGGTAAGCGTGGTGTGCGGTGGGAGGGGTTTTCTTTAAAACACAGAACAAAACAGCTGTTATTCTGTCCCAGCTTGTTAAACCTCCACAAAGCTGGTTCTCCTGACCCCTTCTCCAGCCCTAGTTTAATTTCCTACCTCAGAACTCCTTTGCACAACTTGCCTTGGAAGGACCTCTGGCTCCACTGGCCTCTCTCCCTCCTGCAGCCTGCTGGGTTCTTAACCCCTCCCTGTGAGGCACGCCCTCCCAGCCCTGAACTCTGGGTTGCAGACTCTCTTAAAGGGATCTGCTGATAATCCCTTCAGAGAAGGACAGGTAACATTCTATATACCTCATCACAAGCTGATTTTATTAATCTTTCATTTAAGTACAGGCCTTGTACCCAGCTGTCTGAAGTAGCTAGCTGTTTGTCCAATGTTAAAAAGATCTGATGATCCTTCTTTACCTAGCTCTACAACTAATACTCCTTTTCTGAGGAAAGATCTTGAGACTGTAGTGTTGGTCCAGTTACAAGAATTCTTGGACCATGTTAGCTTCATTTTTGTCAGTCAGGGTTACATAAGGAGCATTTTACTGAGACACTGCTTCTTTCTTTTCAGGATGAGCTGTTTTGAGGGATAAATTCTGATCAGGCATTCCTGGTGACCTCACTTGTTGTTTCTTCTGCTTTTGATACCATCTGTCAACAAATTTTGCTTCAAAGCTTCAGAGGCTGTTTTGGCGATATCTTTCTTGATTCTATTATTTTTTTATTCCAACCGATATCAAGTTAGATGAGATAACACATTTTCTGTGTGGGAAAAAGTGATGTTTGGTGTTCTGCAGTGTTCTGCTCCTTTGTCCTTCTTTTGAATGTGTATTTGCAGCCACTAGTTACATTGTTAGCTGAGAAAAAGACTCTTTGCTAGGCTGTATGCAGATGATATTCTTCTGGTCATTCCTGTGGATGCAGGGCTTGTGGAAGTTGAAGTCATTTCCAGTTGTTGGTTAGGGATGGTATATGAGTGGCTACAGTGGAATAAGCTAGTGTTAAATATAGACAAAACTGAACTTCTTGGGGTCTGTCGCAAGACTATCCTTCTTTATCACAGTTTAACTGATGGAGCTATTAGTGATTGCCCTCTTAAATCTGTTATTTGCCACTTGAATGTTCAGTTAGACATTACTTATTTTATGAGGTCTCAGATACATCTGGTGGCATGGGCAGTTTATTTTAAGCTGTGGTTGATTCATAAATCACAATATTTTTGCTGAGTAGTTTCAGTCAGTAGTCCAGGCTCTGGTTCTATTGGGATTGAACTATCGTAATGGAGTTTATATGGGCCTCCCTCAGGTTACACTTTAAATTCTTCAGATGGTCCAGAACTTGAAAGCTGAGCTGATAATTGGCTGCAGTCAGTTTGAATATATTTCACCATATCTGTAGGGCCTGTATTGGCTCCTAATTGTAGGATAAAATTTAAATGTTTGTTGATTATGTTTCAAGTGGTGCACAGTGTTGGCCCCTGTTATTTGAAGGATCTGGAATAGGGCATTCTTGGTGCACGGTCCGATTCTATGGAATGCCTTATCTCTAGCACTGAGGGAGGAATCTGATATTCTGAAAGGGGGTTAAGGCTCTGTTATTCTCAGGGGCTTATGGGCCTAGCTAAAGGGATAATAGCCTGTTTTGTATGTTCTGTTTCTGGATGGTATATGTTGTTTGTATTTTATAAGAGGTCACAAATGTGTGAGAATGTCTATGAAATTGCCTTCTCAATGGCTGGATTTAGGGTCCATGATTGTAGGGATCTGGAAAGAGCTCTGATACTTGGCCCATGTTTAGAAGATGGAAGACAATATAAAATAGAGGATGCCATCAATGAAGACTCATGGTGCCAGGCTCCCAGTCTGGCTTCCCATTTAACGGGAAGCTCAAAGGAGCAGGAAGAAATGACTGGGTCAAAAAAGAAATCTGAAACTTTAAAGATCTCCCAGCAATGTGCTCAGGGTTAGATTGGTATATCGGGCGTATAGACATGCCCTGGTAAGATGATCAGGTCTTGTCCCCTAGTGGTGAGGTTGATTTCTTCCTGCGTTTGTGAGAGCAGGAAGTACTGTATGTTGGTGAGAGCAGGAGATGCATTCATCCCTCTGGAGTTCTTAGGAATGTCACCTGGAAGAAATAGTTCCCTGGGCTGATAATTAGCTATCTATATTTTAGCAGCTAGATTTAACTTTAGGAAAATTTTAAGCTCGATGGCACACACCACAATATTTCTGGTTAAGTTGTGGCTGAATTTTTCTTCCTAAATATAGCCAGCTTAATTTGTCCAGATAATTTGGCTGCTGACCGGTTTATTGAAAATATGTGCTGGGTTTTTTATTGCAAGACAGTTTTAGAGGGTATTTTAGAAACACTGTTCATTAGTTGGATGTCTGAAAATGGGCATTTAGATATGCAAAGCATAGAGACGTTCCCAGGGCTATTTTAGAGCAGGGTTTATAGACGTCCCTAGTGCAAGAATGTCCATGTAGGAAATGGGCATGATGGAGGCATGGCCCGGTGGAAAAAGAGAGTTGCATGTCACGGTGCGATTGGAGAATGGCAGAAGAATGTCTGGTCCTGGCTGGTGAAAAGCTCATGCCTATACCTGTTCCTGACCACGAATAGGATGAATGAAATAGTTCCAGGGGTAAGCACATAATGTGCTTACATTGCCATTACTTTTTTCCTGTCTGAAGAAAGCTGAGAGTCAGTACATACTCCAAACATTTTACTGGCTTGCCATCGTATGTCTGAGTATCCAAAATAGCAGATTGGAAATGCAAGTCTCATACCATAGACACCCCCCTTCTGGAATACATCTACCAGCAAATCCAAATACCCGGTTCTGAGGTTGTGCAGATTACTGAAATGGTCTACACTCATGCACATACCCGGCCTTTCAAACTGCACAGGGCCCGCCTCCATAACCGCTTACAAGGACGTTCTTTTTTCAGGGTGGAGACACTGTGATTTCAGAAGGCACTAATACATGCCTCCCTTCACTGCTGCTGTTTCCCCGGATTTTTGAACATTCTGTTATGGACGTCCCAGATTCAATCTAGATGTTTTTCTAAAATGCCACTTCACATCTTATACTTGCTATAAGAATGCAAACATAAATCCCTGTAACACTTCCACACTGGTTTGAAAAGATCTGATTCCAAATTTTATATTATTCAGCAACTAAAGCTGTACACATCTATGATTTTTTATTCTTTTTTCACTACCTGAACAATCTCCATATTATGCTGCTCCAGTACAATGCTAAATCCCAGGAATATTACAGGCTATAAAATATACCATTCATTCTAACATCAGCCCTAATGGAATCACATACTGAGTAAGTGATTTATAAATTTAATAAATAAAAAATCTTGACTCCAAATTTTCTATATCCATTCATTATGCGAATGATGCATTTTCATTTCAGACAATTCAATTTTGGGGCTTCATTTTAGAAGAGGCTGCTCATTTGAGGACTGCAAAAAGGCAAAAAGCCTATCTTATAAAAGCAACAGAGGCACTTATGTGCCTTTATAAAAGGCATCTCGAAGATCCAGACCCAATAGTATGTAAAGTCTGTTTCATATACAGAAAAGAGCTTTATAAAATTGCACAAGCACATACGCTTGTAGAGAGTGCATGCATGGAGGATGTGTGTCTACTTTTCCACAACTGGTATGTAGGCATTTCTGGGGCATGTGGTATGGATAGAACAGAGGTGGACTTATGATATACGTGCATATTTTATAATACATTTACACCTTTTTGGGATGCTTTTATAAAGCTTTTTAAAGTTTATTACATAATAACATAGGAACATAGTATATGACGGCAGATAAAGACCAGTATGGCCCATCCAGTCTGCCCAGGAAGGTGACTAGATAGGTGCCAGACACTTCATACAGGTTATACTCCTCAATGTCTATGGTTTAGGGTTTGTACCCACCACGCCATGCAGCTTACTCCCCTTGGTGCCTTTGTTTAGGGTTTGCACCTGCTCAGGGCTGGACGACTATCAGGAAAACTAGACAGCCGCCTATGACAGCAACCTCTGAGAGGAAGCAGAGAGCAGGATATTCAAAGCTAAATAATAAATTATGACAGCTGGTCGGGGGGTGTTTGTGTAAATCTTAAGGATTGCCTAGGATGCCAACACTTTGAACCAACCCTAGGGCCAGCTCTGCACTTGCTGCTCCAAGCAGGTTAACCCCTCGATGCCTTTGCGTACAGTTGTACCCACTGCTCCTTGATGAACTGCCTTTCTTCACTGAACATTAAAATGATGTACACTAATAATTAGGGAGCATTTAACTTAACAAGACACAATGACAAAAGCTAAGCCCCAAAAGGACAGCTAATACAGCGATATAATCCTTTCATATAGTAAGAACACAAATACAAATCAGAGGGAGGGAATGAGAAAAAAGCCAGATCCCTCCAGTGGTCAAACCAGTACCCTACAGCCCAGGCAAAAACAGAATCTGATTTATGTAGGGGCCACTAGCCTCAATTGGCTACTGGAAACACTTCAATGAAAAGCCAGGTTTTGCACATAGAAAAAAACTTTTATAAAATCGTGTGACCTCTTATTTGCATAAAAAGTACAAGCATGGAAAGTATGTGCCTGCTTTTACACAATCTGCCTTTAGACATTCTCAGGGCCATAATCTGGGTTGCAATGTGTGTGCATATTTAATAAACTAGGCATGTACACGCATAGGGACTCGTTTTATAAAGGGAACGTTAGCAGTACATTTGAGTGACTGAGATCATACTCCATACCCATGTATACCCTGTGGCTTAGGAGTGAGGTTTATTACTGTCATGGTATGAGAGAGCCTTCTTGGTGGCAGGGTCAATATTACAGAAATCGGGAAGGAATTTATTTAGACGGATTTGGTATACCGCTTTATCATTAAAATCAAAGCGGTTTAGCACATCAAACAATCGATAATATTGTGTGTTCAGAAGCATGCAGCGGAGGTTTAGGAAGAGTGCCGAAAGGTGCAGTGTGCTAGATTTTATCGGTGAACTATATACATAGTGATTAATATACATATTTACAAGAATGGATCCATGTGAGAGGTGAGTTTTGGTCAATAATCTACTATTGCCTTGAAAGTACTTCAAAATGTAATCAGATCAGGTGAGGTCCTTGAAATGCTCTGTAAATAGGGCAGTTTTAAGAAGCTTTCTGAAGTCCTTGAGGTCTTTGGTTGATCTTAGGTGGTCTGGGAGGGAGTTCCATATAGCGGGCGCTGCTAGAGAGAGTGCCCTTCTTGATGTGGCCTGCTTTGTTTTTGCAAATTCCATTGGTGTGCTGATGGTGTCTGAGGTTCCTTTTCTTCTTGGTCTTTTGTCGTCTTCGGTTTTTATGAGTGGTTGTAGGCTGTCAGCTGAGAGGTTGTGTAGTATTTTCAAAATGTTTACAAGTACTTTGAATTGGATTTGAGGGCTGATTGGGAGCCAGTGTAGTTGGTACAATATGGGGGTGATGTGGTCGTGATTAGTACAATCTGTTATGAGTCGTGCAGCTGTGTTCTGTGCTAGCTGAAGTGGTCTTATGGTCTTTTTTGGCATCCCCTGGTATCTGTGATTGCAATAGTCTAGTGTGGGAATGATGAGGGCTTGACAGACTGTTCAGAAATGTTCCTGAGCGAGTATCGGTTTGAGCCTTCTGACGGTCCTCATTTTGATGTAGGCGCTCCTTGTGGTTTTTGCAATGTGGGATTGGAGGTTAAGGTCCTTGTCAAGTGTTACTCCCAGGTATTTTATTTCTTGTCTTATTGGTATAATGATGTCGTTCAGGTTGATGGTAGCCGTGGGTGAGAATGTCGGGTTTCTTGTGATGAATAGCGCTTCAGTTTTGTTGTAGTTTATTGACAGATTGTTTTCCTGAAGCCAGGTTGCCATTTGTTGGAAGCAGTTGGCTATGTTGGAGTAGTCTGGGTTGTCCAGTTTGATTGGTGTGAATATTATTATGTCGTCTGCGTATATGGTGTATTGAATCTTGTGGTCCTTGATGATGGCGCAGATGGGTTGTATGTATAGATTGAAAAGCAGGGCGGAGAGTGCTGAGCCTTGTGGGACTCCCTCTGTGGCTCTGAAAGGTTGAGAGGTCTTTGATCCACATTTGACTTGTAGCTGTCTGCTGCTGAGGTAAGATGTAAACCATTTCATGGTGGTGCTGTGTAATCCTGCATCCTACAGTCTGGTTAGTAAGGTTGTGTGACAGACAGTGTCAAATGCTGAGGAGAATTGGATTCTTAGGCCTTCAGGAAGAAGGTCAATTTAGTCAATGTGTATGTTTATGTCTCTGTTTGTGTATGTGTCTGTAGCTGAGTATATGTGTATTGGTGGAAAATCTGGGACACTTATCTAAGTGGGGATGGGGCGAAGGGAAGAGGCACTTGATTCCAGGCTTGAGCGACAATGCATTGAGGAGGGAAGAAGAGTCATTATCCTAACCCCCCTCCCCCCATCTATCCCATGACAGCAACGATATCACATCCAAGCAGACAAATAAAAAAAGTCACAGAAACAATGATGGATTTCCCCTATACTCTGCAAAATATAAAGAAATGGATGTAAAATCTAAAAACTGACATATTCAAATCACTAAATCGAAAGCAATTTTTTTTTTATCCCCTCTTTCGCCATTGCTGGAATCGGGGACAGGAGACTGCCAAACAAGTGGAAGTTGGGGAGACAGCTCTAAATTAATACTGATAAAATCCTTTGAAAATCATCATCTTATTTTTAATCTGCTTCAGGCCTTCATGGAAACAGAACTTTCAGGTCACAGTGTGTAAGCTTTGCTCACAGGCCGCTAACTGTATCCTGTTTGTATCTACACCTGAATATATTACACAGTGTAGGGAACCAATAATATATGGATGAAGCATCAAAACATGAATACTTTTATGCTATGTCCCTGAGGGAAAGTCACTTCAGAACCAGTAGGCTGGCTGGTTGGCCGAGGGCTGCGGCAAATCTGCATCAGCTCTGTCACGTTATATGAAGCTGATGGTAGGTTTCCCATGGGAGCCCTCGTTTGTCTGCAGCGCTTTAGCAACTGGCTTTGGCTTTCTGAGACTGGTGGCCTACAAAATCTTAATGATCTCAACCCTTCCCCTGGGGGCTATAACTGCTACATGAAGGTTTATTACATTGCATCCTGAACACTGGCTCATGCTATGCTATTTTCAAGTCATTTATTCTCAAGCTGCGCTTGAACAAGACATGTATATCCATGAGCTTTCATGGCTGACTAAAAAACATGGCCGACTAAAAAACATGGCTAACTAATAAATAGCTGTTTAAAAGTGGTAGGCAACCCCCTTATCATATTTAACCATTAAAAGATAAATGTGAGCATTGTGTTTCCTTAGGAGCTAATTTTATAAAAGATTTTCCACTTATAAACCCCACGGGTGACAGGAAGGCGACCCATGTGCACGCGTGTTCGGGGGCATGGGATCATGGAGTATGGGCAGCGTTTATAAAATACATGCCTATGCACATACCTCACCCACGAACATCTGTGCCTGAACAGGTCTCAGTGTATGTGTGTGTATCTGAGCCATGTTTGTTCAGATTTTTGAGGCCATTTTATAAAGACACATAGATGCCATTGGAGGTTATTTTAGAAACCTTATTCACGATGTACAGATGTATAATGTCAATTCAATTTATTTTCTTGATATACAGCTCATCATAACAGATAAACAGTAACATCTCAAACCCCAGCCCTCCCTGCAGCCCTCCCAACTCTACACCCAAATCCTATAATCCACATCTCCCGTATCTTTCACCTCCTCCTTCCACAGAAGAAAACAGACCTCCATTCCCCATTTCTCATCCCCCCAACGCAACCAGAAACCCAAACTAAAATATATTTTATGTTACATAAACGCTAGATCAAAAGGTCACACCTTCAGATGTTTATGAAGCCTTAAAAATGAATTTTAAATCCCTTGGCAGCAGATTCTACCAAGCAGTTCCCCTAAAACTAGAACCACTTTCCCTAGTGCAGGCTAATGGCACCTCCATCAAACCTAGGAGTTCCAACAGTCCTTCTGTGTTGGTTGAAGAGCCCTAGTTGGATAGTAAGGGTTCCCATCTGTTAGCCAGGTATTTAGGTTGTCCTCTGTACAATGCACAGTATACCATACAAAGGACATTAAACAGTATCCTCAATACCAATGGGAGCCAATGCAAATACTTGAAGAACAGAGTTACATGATTCCATCTATGTGCCTTCAATATCAAGTTGAGCACTGCATTCTGTGCTAACTGGAGTCTCCTCAATTCCCTCCCTGGAAGACCCATATACAATGAATTATAGTAGTCCAACCTACTGAACACCAGGATGCCACTATGGTTACCAGATTATCTACGGACAGAAGAAAATGTAGTTTCTGAATTGTCTGTAACTGAAATAAACAGGCCTTAACTACCGAAACTATTTGGTCTGCTAAGATGTAAGCCTACATACTGACTCCTAAACTCTGAATAGACTCACTAAGCAGCAAAATATCACCAGCAAATTTAGGCCTATAAAGTGAGACCATATGACCATTGATTTTTCACATTGAAACACAATGTATTTTCTTTAAACCACAGTCCCACAGCTCCCAGGCAATGATTAACCCTCTCCATTTCTTCTTCCTGATTCCCCTGAAAAAAAGCTAACAACTAAACATCATCTGTGTAAAAATAAAACTCAGTGCGCCATCTATCCACTCCCACGCCAGTGGAGCTAAATAAACATTGAACAATATATGTCAGGGGTGACATACTCCAGTCCTGGAGGGCCACAAACTAGCCTGGTTTTCAATATGTCCCTAATGAATATTCTTGAGTTTTATTTGCATACAATGGGGCAGTGCACGCAAATAAATCTCATGCAAATTCATTAGAGATATCCTGAATACCTGATTGGTTTGTTCGCCCTCCAGGACTAGAGTTTGACACCCCGGATATAGAGGATAATATTGATCCCTGCGGGACACCCTGACTCTATGTACATGAACATAAGAACATAAGATATGCCATACTGGGTCAGACCAAGGTCCATCAAGCCCAGTATCCTGTTTCCAACAGTGGCCAATCTAGGTCATACGTACCTAGCAGTTTCCCCAAAAGACACAGGTTCTGCAATGCTTGTACTAGGTCAAGCATTGATATCCTGGGTCCCTTCTTAATAATGGTTTATGGCCCTTTCCTCCAGGAACTTGTCCAAACCTTTTTTAAACCCAGCTACACTAACAGCCTTTACTACATCCTCCGGTAACAAATTCCAGAGTTTGATTACACGTTGAGTGAAAAAATATTTTCTTTTATTAGTCTTAAATAGTTTACCCTGTAGCTTCATTGCATGTCCCCTAGTCTTCCTATATTCTGATAACGTAAACAATCGATCTATGTTTACCCGTTCCACTCCGTTCATTAATTTATAGACTTCTATCATATCTCCCCTCAGCCGTCTCTTTTCCAGGTTAAAGAGCCCTAACCTTTTTAGCCTTTCTTCATAGGAGTATCCTTCCATCCCCTTTACCATTTTGGTGGCTCTTCTCTGAACCTTTTCTAATAACGCTATATCCTTTTTAAGATACGGTGACCAGAATTGCACACAATATTCAAGGTGTGGTCGCACCATGGAAAGGTATAGAGGCATTATAATATCTTTTGTTTTATTTTCCATTCCTTTCCTTATGATACCTAGCATTCTGTTTGCTCTCTTGGCTGCCGCTGCACATTGGGCCGAGGGTTTTAACATGTTATCCACAATGACGCCTAAATCTTTTTCCTGGGTGGTGGTTCCTAATGTGGAACCTTGCATCGTGTAACCATAGTTTGGGTTGTTCTTCCCTAGGTGCATAGCTTTGCACTTGTCCACATTAAATTTCATCTGCCATTTTGATGCCCAGTCTTCCAATTTATCAAGATCCTCTTGCAATTTTCCACAATCCTCTTGGGTTTTAACAACTTTAAATAGTTTTGTGTCATCTGCAAATTTGATAACCTCACTCGTTATTCCACTTTCCAGGTCATTTATGAATATGTCAAAAAGCAGAGGACCCAGCACAGATCCCTGGGGTACACCACTATTCACCTTTCTCCATTGGGAAAATTGGCCATTTAGCCCAACCCTCTGTTTTCTATCTTTTAACCAGTTCTTGATCCACAGTAGTACACTGCCTCCTATCCCATGACTCTTTAGTTTTGCCAAAAGTCTCTGATGAGGGACCTTGTCAAAGGCTTTCTGAAAGTCCAGATACACTATATCAACCGACTCACCTTTGTCCATCTGTTTGTTCACACTTTCAAAAAAACATAACAGATTAGTAAGACAAGATCTTCCTTGTCTAAAGCCATGTTGGCTGTCTCCCATTAGGCCATGACTATCTACATGCTGAGTAATTTTATTCTCTATGATGGTTTCTACCATTTTTCCCGGTACTGACGTGAGGCTCACCGGTCTGTAGTTTCCCAGATCACCCCTCGAACCCTTTTTAAAAATTGGTGCTACATTGGCGATCCGCCAATCTTCAGCTATTAGAGATGATTTTAATGATAGTTCACAGATTACTAATAGCAGGTCTGCAATCTCATATTTCAGTGCTTTCAACACCCTTGGATGTATACCATCCGGCCCAGGTGATTTGCTACTCTTCAGTTTATCTAAAAGTTGTAATATATCTTTCCGATGTATCGATATTTCCTTCAATTCTTCCGCATCTTTAAATACCACTTCAGTCATGGGTAACATCCCTACATCTTCCTCAGTAAAGACCGAAGCAAAGAATTCATTCAGTCTCTCCGCTATTGCCTTGTCGCCTCTTAGTGCCCCTTTAACTCCTCTGTCATCTAATGGTCCAACTGACTCTCTCACAGGTTTTTTGCTATGAATGTACTTGAAAAAATCGTTATTTTGCGTTTTTACTTCCGCAGGAAGCTTCTTCTCAAATTCTCTCTTTGCCTTCTTTATCAATGCCTTGCATTTGACCTGCCAGTGCTTGTGCTGTTTCCAGGTTTCATCGTTTGGCTCTTTTTTCCATTTCCTGAAAGATGCTTTCTTGGCAACAACAGTCTCTCTGACCTCACCTTTAAACCATGCTGGCAGTTTTTTGGACTTCTTTCCACTTTTCTTAAAGCGTGGAATACAGCTGGTCTGGGCTTCCAAGATAGAATTTTCAACAGCACCCAAGCTTGATGTAAGTCTTTAACCTTTGCAACTGCTCCTTTTAGTTTTTTCTTAACTATTTTCCGCATTTTATCATAGTCTCCCTTTCGAAAGTTAAAAGGTAGTACTGTGGATTTCCTTACTATCCCTCCTCCACTAATTAAATCAAAGGCGATCATGCTATGATCACTATTGCCAAGTGGCCGCAACACCCTTATCTCTTGCACTAGATCTGGTGTTCCACTAAGGACTAGGTCTAATATGGCTTCCCCTCTCGTCGGTTCATGGACCAGCTGCTCCAAGAAGCAGTCATTTATGTCATCTAGGAACTTTATCTCCCTAGCATGTACTGCTGTGACACTGACTCAGTCGATACCGGGGTAATTGAAATCGCCCATTATTATTACCGCACTGTAACTTTTGTTAGCTTGCTTGATTTCTTTGAGCATTTCATCATCCATTTGTTCATTCTGGCCAGGCGGTCGATAGTACACCCCCACCACCATCGCCTTCCCCTTTTTACATGGAATTTCAATCCATAGAGATTCTACAGCAAATTTTGTTTCCTGCAAAACTTTAATCCTTTCTGACTCAATGCCCTCTCTAACATAGAGCGCAACCCCTCCACCAATTTGATCAGCTCTATCATTACGATATAGTTTGTACCCAAGTATCACAGTGTCCCACTGGTTGTCCTCCTTCCACCATGTCTCTGATATTCCAATCACATCTAACCTCTCATTTAGTGCTATATATTCTAACTCTCCCATCTTATTTTTTAGACTTCTAGCATTTGCATACAAGCATTTTAGAGATTGTATTTTATTCATATTAATTTGGCTATTGGTAGACATGGGTAATTTGGAATCTTTAAGCTCTGTCTGCTCCATACTCGAGGGCATTTGGGCTACTTTACTCTTTTTTGGAACCTCTCTGCTTTTGGTAGTATCCTTCAAGGATACATTCTTCTGAACCATCTGCTCTTGGGCGACTGTCGGCTTTCCCCTATTATCTAGTTTAAAAGCTGCTCTATCTCCTTTTTAAAGGTTAATGCCAGCAGCCTGGTTCCATCCCAGTTAAGGTGAAGCCCATCCCTTCGGAAGAGTCCCTCCTTTTCCCAGAATGTACCCCAGTTTCTAACAAATCCAAACCCCTCATCTCTGCACCATTGTCTCATCCACGTATTGAGACTCCGGAGCTCTGCCTGCCTTTTGGGTCCTGCACGTGGAACGGGAAGCATTTCGGAGAACGCTACCCTGGAAGTTCTGGATTTCAACTTCCTACCTAAAAGCCTAAATTTAGCCTCCAGAACCTCCCTACCACATTTTCCTATGTCATTGGTACTGACATGTACCAAGACAGCAGACTCCTCCTCAGCACTATACAAGACCTTATCGAAAGGTTACCTTGCCCCACTACACATTGTGATCTCCCCTCACGGAAAGATGCAGACCAAACTAGTGCCCTGTCCTAAAGCGCAGCCTGATACAACCTATATATTAAAATGCCATGTGGACAGTATCCAATGCCACCAAATGATTCAAATAGATCTAATCTCCGAAAAAACCTAACCATTATGGAAACCAATACCAATTTCATATTAAAACCCTCTTGAGACCCTGACTGGTCACAGTACATCCACTTTCTTTTAGTTAAATGGTTCATTAAATGAGGGTTCACAATCTTTTCCATAATGTGTGCTCTCCCAGGAAGGATTGAGCCAGCCTTGTCCTGATGCCTCCAGCCCAATCGGGGCTCTCCACCCAGACGCCTCCAGCCCAATCGGGGCTCTCCACCCGGACGCCTCCAGCCCAATCAGGGCTCGCCACCTGGACGCCTCCAGCCCAATCGGGGCTCGCCACCCGGACGCCTCCAGCCTCTCGCCTGCCCAATCGGGGCTCTCCACCTAATTTAAAAGCAGGACACCAGCAAGCATGCCAGCGCCTTGCGGGCCCGCGCCTGAGGGCCTCGCCAGAGGGCCCTTCGGCGTGGCCCTTCGGCGGTGGCCACGTATTCTCCAGGATCCGTTAAACAGCCGAGAACAAGCTGAAAGCCAGGACTCAATCCAGGACGTAAAATGCAGGCCATTACCCTGACGAAGGCAGGGCCAAAACAATTACAAAGCAAAACAGACCATCCTAGAAGTCTATCAGGATCAACACAAATAACACTGAATAATGAAAACAGACAACGGTCAGCAAAGCAGAACCACTTGAAGCCAGAAAAGCAATGACAGCAGCAACACAGGTAATCCAACATGGTCGCTACACATTACCTACCTCTACTACTCTTGACCACCCATCTTATCCCACAACTCACAAGCACTCCAATCAACACCCCCAACACCTTTTGGTTCCTCCCACAAACAATAATAACATACAAACACTACCAAGAGCAAAAGCAGGACCTCAATACAGGACAAACAACGAAACCTGGCAAACAAGGAAAGAAGAAGCACAGCACCCCCACTCGCACCCACATAAACACCAACCGACCCACAAACATCTCCATAGAGCTTATCAACGTCATGTCAGTATGAAACAAAACAAATACCATCTCTGACCACATAAAAGACCAGCAGACATCCTGTGCATCACCGAGACATGGCTGTCACCCACCAACAATGTGCTACTCAACCAACTAGTCCCTGACACCCACACAGCATTCAACTGCCCTCGCACTCAAAGAAGAGGAGGAGGGGTCCTCATCATAGCAAGGACCAGCCTAAAGCTAAAAAGTAAAATCTCAACTAATACAAACCACTGCAACACAATCATCATTGAAAACTCGAACCTAGCCATATGCCTTACCTACAGAGCGCCAGACACACCATCAGATGAACTTTCAACAATCCTAGAGGCAATATGTGCAGTCAACAACCTACATAAACAACTCATAATACTTGGAGACTTCAATCTCAGATCTACTAGCAGAAAAGAGGCAGAAGCCTTCCTATCAGCTCTGGACTCCCTCCAATTCACCTAACTCATCAACACCCCCACCCACAACCTTGGACACACCCCCGACCTAATCTTTGCTCCAAACAACTTAAAGGAAGGAAGCCTTATCTCAGGGCCATACATCACACCGGTACCCTGGTCAGACCACCACCTAATAAAGATTAAACTACAAGTAACAGACTCAAAAAGGCAAAACAACAACCCACCCCCAACCAGGAGATTCAAAAGCTTCAACAAGGAACAGTTCACACAAGACACGCAACTACTCCTCAATGCTGAAACAATGGACATATATGAGCAAATCTCCAAATGGAATAACATAATTTCATCTGCCGCCAGACCACCCACCCGCAGAACACAACAATCACACAGCACAAAACCCTGCTCCACTCCATGGTACTCCAAGGATATACGAATAGCAAAGAGAGCACTAAGACGACTTGAACGCCGATGGAGACGCAACAAATCAACATCTCTACAGGAACAATACCAGACAAAACAAAAGGAATATAACAACCTCATCAACCAGCAGAAGAAAGAATACCATACTAACCTTATCATGAAGTCCACTAACAAACCCCGTAAACTCTACGAAATCGTAAAGAACCTCACCAAGGAACCCTCCAACAGAAACGAACAACAAATAGACCTACAGATCTTCGCTGACCACCTCAAGAACAAATTCACTGCAACACCCAAGAACAACAGCGCGTCAGTGAAATACAAGACATCCGAACCTGACCGGAGCTGGGGCACATTCGACATCCTATCGAATGAACAACTCTCAAAGATCATCACTGACCTCAACACCAGCACCGCCCCTACAGATCCCTGCCCAGTAGCCTGGATCAAAGCAATGAAAAAGGAACTAACACCAGTCGTACAGAAAATAGTAGATAACTCCCTCTCCAAGGGAACAATGCCAAACTCCCTGAAGCTAGCCACAATACGTCCAATCCCCAAGAAAACCACCCTGGCTAAAACTGACCCAGCCGCCCTCAGACCCATATCAAGCTTACCATTCCTGTCCAAGATCATCGAGAAAACAGTCCAACACCAGCTCCAACAACACATCGACATCTACAATCCACTGGACCCCAATCAACACGGTTTTTGACCCAGACATGGGGTTGAAACCATACTGATCCAGCTATTCGACAGCCTTTTGAGGACAATCGACAACACCAGAATGGGCGTCATCATGATATTCCTAGATATCTCCTCAGCTTTCGACACTGTCTGCCACACAACCCTACTAAACAGACTACAGGAGGCAGGCCTACACAGTACTACTCTGAGCTGGTTTACATCTTACCTCACCAACAGACAACTACAAGTCAAGTGTGGAACAAAGACCTCTCAACCATTCAGAGCCACTCAAGGAGTCCCACAAGGCTCAGCTCTCTCCGCCCTGCTATTTAACATCTACGTACAACCCATATGCACCATCATCAAGGACCACAAGATTCAATACACCATATACGCAGATGACATAATGATATACACACCAATCAAACTGGACAACCCAGACTACTCCAACATAGCCAACTGCTTCTGACAAATGGCAACCTGGCTGCACGAAAACAACCTATCAATAAATTACAACAAAACCGAAGCTTTATTCATCACAAGAAACCGGACATTCTCACCATCGGCCACCATCAACCTAAACAACACCATCATACCGGTAAGACAAGAAATAAAATACCTGGGAGTAACGCTCAACAAGGACCTCAACCTCCAGTCCCACATTGCAAAAATAACAAAGAGCGCTTACATCAAAATGAGGACAGTCAGAAGGCTCAAACCCATCCTCGCCCATGAACACTTCCGAACAGTCTGTCAAGCCATCATCACTCCAACCCTAGACTATTGTAATCACATCTACCAAGGACTGCCTAAAAAGACAATAAAACCACTACAGCTAGCACAAAACACAGCCGCACGACTCATGACAGATCACACAATTCACGATCACATCACCCCCATACTGTACCACCTACACTGGCTCCCAATCAGCTCCAGAATCCAATTCAAAGTACTTCTACACATATTTAAAATAATACACAACCTATCAGCAGACAGCCTACGCCCTCTCATAAAAACTGATGACAACAGGAGACCAAGAAGAAAAGGAACCTCAGACACCATCAGAACACCAAAAGAATTTGCTAAAACAAGGCTGGCCACATCAAGGAGGGCACTCTCCCTGGCAGCACCCGCTATATGGAACTCTCTCCCAGACCACATAAGATCAACCAAGAACCTCAAGGACTTCAGAAAACTCCTTAAGACTGATCTATTTACAGTACATTTCAAGGACCTCACATACATTTTCTACCTCAAGACATTACAGGATCACGATTCTACCCCCAAGACATTACAGAATCTCAATCCTAGCACGCCTCTCAAACAGCCCCATTTTGTATATATGTATATAGCTCATTATGTAAATAGTTCACTGATACAATCTAACGCACTGCCCCACACACTACACTTCTCAGTTCTCACACTGCATGCTACAAACCACACTTTATTATTGATTTTGATTGATATGCCACACCGCCTTGATTTAACGATAAGGCGGTATACTAAATCCTTCTAAATAAAATAAATAAATAAATAACGTTTATAAAAGAGGGGATATCATATGAGATATGGGATGATAATCAACCAAATCTAAACCCTCCATACCCTTCTTTTTATTGGGGTTATAATTGCTCTTTCAAAGCCTATGGAACCTCACCTTGCAGAAAAAAATGCAGAAATTCATCCTGCTCAATAAGGGGCTACCAAATCTCCCACCATAGAAATCATCCAAACTGGCAGAGCATCCAATTGAATAGCTGCAGATTTTAACCCAGTAACAACTCATTCTGATAAATGAGAACTACTCCCCCTCATTGGTGAGATCCTTATCAGGGCTTGCACCCCTGACGGCTTCCCTGCCCTTCTGCTGCAAATTGTTCAGTGTACCATCCCACACCAAAATCTGCAAATTTAAGTTTAATTTTGTATTTTTTTCATTAAAAATGCTGCAAAATCCTCATATATGAGCTTATCACCTTGCAGCTTACCTTAAATGCCTCTGTCCCAACAATTCTGTCATCTGACTATACAGTTCCTGGAATTAGGCATATGCCCATGTAAATGGCAGTCACAAGAAAATGGGCATCTTAGAAGGGACTCAGGTTACATGTGGAAGATGCTCTTACCTACTTGGAAGTTTCAAGGGGCTGTGGTTTGAAAGTGGCCAAGGCAGGACAAAAATTGACATATGCATTCTCCATTTCAGATAGGGAATACTCATGTAAGGACAAAATTGTGCATGGTGGGATTCACAACTGCTCTCCGGCACATGTAGGTTTTTAAAATGTTCATGCTGCGGCCAGTCCTTGGCAGGAGGAATTAAGAAGGTTTTATGTTTATTCAGTTACTTGATATACTGCCCCCAATAACATCGGGGTGGTTTATCCTCCTTAATCCCCCCTAGTTTATTTCTCACCCCAAACAATTCAGAATAGCACCCTTGTAGTAAACTGGCAGCCTTAACACATTTTAGGTTTACAAAAGTGGGTAACTAGACATGTGTGATGGTGCTTACACATGGAAATTCCAAAATACCAATCTTTATGTGTAAATGTTGGCAGTTACATTTGAGATGTGCCAAGTTCCTACCACAGATTTTTCTGGCGTGTAGGCTTGTAAAATGGATTTTGCAGCTTCATATATCAGCACATACACATGCACTTCTGCACCTCTGTATTTGGTATTTTAAAAAAGGCTTGACACTTAGGGGGATGTTTACTAAAGTGCGGTAATCGTGATTAACGCGCGTAAAGTACATTTAACGATCGTTCGCACGTCCGAACGCGCGTTCTGACGTGCTAACGATCGTTAAACGTACTTTACGCGCGTTAACCGCAGTTAACGATCGTAAACCTCCGCGGCGCGTTAAAACAGCGCAGAAGGTGGAGAGTGGGCGGAGAGAAGGGGTCAATGGGCGGAGAGTGGGCGGGGAGAGGCTCCCCTCATACTAACGCGCTGAATTTCTGAGCTCAATTCCAACGCGAATGAAAACCTGTCGTTAAAGGCATATTAAAGGGAAGAGAAACCATTTACGTCAGCAATGTACAGCAAAACCGGGGAAACCCACAAAACGTGAGCAGTGTGATACATGTGCAAAGACCAAAAGTTCACATAAAACCTTAAGAATGACCACAAGAAACATTGTAAAAAGCACAATTCAGCTGGGCAACAGTGATAGCAATGGGCAACAATGAACAACACTCCCTGGAAAGCACCAAAGAAAGAAATGATGTTTGGAAGGGTCTACGCTCCGTAGACCCTTTCAAAGATCATTTCATTGTGATGGAGCTTTCCTGGGAGTGGTGTGTAATGTTGCCCAATGATATCATTGTTGCCCAGCTTGGTTATGGGTGTTTGCCCCTTTTTCTGAGGTCTGTTTTGAGGTTTATGTGCACCTTTGTCTCCATACAAGGTAAATGAGCCCACAGTAAACCTGTGCAGAGCAGGGTTTCTGACTCGTCAGGCCGCTATAACTAACTCCAGGGACTGCACCATCTCTGTGGCCACAGTGTGGTACAACAGACACAGCCAGTGCCTGTAAGACCAGAGGGTCACAGGTTCAAATCCCAGCTGGGGCTCCTGCCAACCCAGTCCCCATAGTTTTACCCACCACTAAACAGTGATAGTAAAGACACCCCTTTATTGCAGAGAACATACGCATGGTTAATACGCCTAAATTATACCACACCAAACACAGACATCAGAAACAGGCGCATTACCCAGAGCAGAGTCTCGCAATTGCAGTCCTGGAGGGTCCCACACCATTCAGGTTCCATGCTGCCTCTAATAAAGATGCCTGTGCTGCATATCTATGCACCACCCCCATGGTATGCAGATGTAGCTCATGCATATTTATGAGGGACAGCATGAAAACCCGAACAGGTTTGGAACACCAGGACTGGAGTTGGGGAACTCTGCCGTAAAGCAGCAGCCAACAGGGCCAGACACACCCACAGGCCCCATTGGCCAATGCCTCCTGGAGAAGCAGGACATTGGGCCCTGCCTGTATCTCCCAATACTAGCAGTTGCATACCTTAGCAATGCCACCCTACACCTGGGTATATGGTACACAGCTATCAAACGTTTCCTGTGATAACTGGCAGATATCAATTCCTACATTAAGCACAGTTTGCTCAGTGAGCTCCACCATAACAATCATTCTGCTGTCTGTGGTGTGTGCTGCAGGTCTGGTCTCTGACAGTGCATACCACCATGGGGAGTGACCCCCAACAGTCTTGCGCACAATATCCATGCCTGAACTGTGCCCAGGACTGGTGTGGTGGGTATGGCTGCTGAACACACCTCTATAGTTGCACAATGCTGGCATAGGTGTGGGGGTGTCTGTCTGTCTATCCAGTGTGTGGTGGCTGCAAACACCTTCCACAGCCCACACTGCCAGCAATGTTGCCAGTATTGAGCTGCCAATGTGCATAATGAGGAGCAAGGTACCATGGGTATAGGCCGGACAGGGTGGCCTGGACAGGGTGCATCTGCACAGGGCATAGGGCAGTGACAGGCACATTTTAGTGCCCGGCCACCACCTACACAGACAGGGTGACCTCAGTATGTCCTGCTGAGAGATCACTCTCACCCTGACTGTGCAGTGACCACAGCATGGCTAGGGACCCCCATAGTGCTATATAGTATTTCTCTCATGTGATAGATATGGGTTTCCTTTTGGGGCCCAGTCACTGATTTATCTGCTTGCTGTGTATGCTGACATCCCAGTTCTGGGTGCATGCATATCCACTGGGCACATGCATTATGGACTAACTAGCAGATTGTTTGCAGCTGGTATGTGTCTTGATTGATGGAGTGGCTTGCAGGGTGCAGTGGCTGATGGCTTGCTGCAGGAGTATATCAGATAGTGGTGGGGTGTAGCTTACCATATCCAGGCCTGATGTCTGTCTGCGTACAGAGCTGCGGTGCTTGCCCTGTGGGGTGTCTGTTCCTCACCAAAACTGGGGTTGATGTTCTTCTCTACTGCCACCTTTGCAGGGAGGTAGAAGGTGGATCTATTGTTAGGAGACCCTGTTTGCCGCACTTGGGGGGGGTCCATGGGGGCTACACCTGACTGCAAGGTGTTTGTGCAGAAACTACCTATCTCACACATTAACACTGCTTTGGACCTGCGCCATGGCCTCATTCAGCCATGGATGGTGCTGTGGACTTGGTGCTGGGCGCCTCACTGCACCCTCAGGGTGAGCACAGGACCCACACAATGTGACGGTGTGTAGCTACTCTGTGCCAGTACAACACACGGTCAGTACCCCCTACCAGGCCGAGGTGCTGTGGGGGTGCACATGGTCACTTCCCCCTACCAGGCCGAGGTGCTGTGGGGGTGCATTGCCCATGGTGTGTATCTGTGGACAGCTGATTTGCATGTGCAGTGCATCATGGGTGTGACTGGCACAATCCAACCCTGGGAAGATCCAGCGCCTGCTCTCAGGCTCTGATAAACCATAGGCCATCACACGTACATCTGTTAGCATAGTGCATAGGTGCAAGACACCCTAAAGTGTCTGTACTATAAGGTGCCCATGCTGGTAAAAACACACGTACCCACACACGTACCAATGCACATACCTACGCACGGGGCTACGCCCGTAACAACGCATGCAGCCACGCACGTACCAACGTACATGGCTATGCGCACTGCGAGAGTGTGTTTCACTAACAACTACTGAACGTAAAGAAAAACATGCCCCCTCATTCCCTATGTAATGTACAGGGTGCTGCCTGGGACAGCATTCTGCGTTAGGCACACTGGGGACTCGAACCCATGCTGCCTGTAACAGCGGAGAGTACACTAACCATTGTGCTACAGCTCTGTTTCAATGATTTGTGTCTGTACGCCTTCATATGATTAATGCGCTGTAACGCGCCACGGCACCCTGTAACGCTCGTTAGTTTTTGGAACGCGCGTTAGTCGTTACGATGTCCCGCCCATGTCCTTTTTTGGCTTTCCTTTCACTAACGCGGCTCCTAACACGATTTGCACTAACGCAGTTTAGTAAACATACCCCTTAGTGACGCCTTTTCTAAAATACTGTCAGAATTCTTAATGCCGCCACTGCAATGTCTCAAATCTGACTTCCACATAATTTCTAAAAAAGGCTTTTATGTGTTTTTGTAAAATGGCCTCAAACAGGCACCTACTTAGACTTCCAATTTAGGAGATCTGTTATAAAATTACCCTCTTCATTTCTTCTGTGGAGTTGGAGTATGATTGTTAAGCTACAGTTCAAACTCTCTCTCTAAAAGGTGTCAAAATTTGGTTTGGGCACAATTTTGGATGATAAACTGTAGTTCTCATTCTGTGTGCTGCCCATTAGGTGGTGAGATTTATTTACATTCTCTTATATACCATGCTATTCTGCATCAGTGCAGTTTACATTGAACAAACTGAAATTACATTGAACAGGGCATTATAACTTGGAGATAACTATTTTACAGGGAACATGGGCTATGGAGGATTAAGTGGCTTGCCCAAGACCACAAGGAGCACCTGTGGGACTAGAAACCCCAGTCCTTCCAGCCCAAGGTTGCTGTCCTCTAGTGGGATTTGAACCCCTGACCTTCTGGCCTGAAGTACCTTGCTCCAACCACTAGGCCACTCCCCACTCCATGATGATGAGACTTCCTGTTTTCATGGGGGTGGAAGGGGCTGATCCAACTGCTTCCACGCCCATGCAAACAGGAAGTCTGCATTGCCATGTTATGTTTCATTAAATTTTTTATGCCGCCTTTTTGCCTGGTGTACAAAGTGGTTTACAATAAAATAAAAATAATGGGTGAAAAAAAGAAAGGAACAAGAACTACAACAAATTGATAGGACAGCAAGGACAGAAAAATATGAGGGAAGAGAGATCATTCAGCAGAAGCAACTATCAGAGACAAACATTCAGTCAAGGGAACCAGTCACAATGAAGAAGTCATCCAGGCAAGGAGCAACTTCTGGTACTGCCCCCCAGCAGGCATGGTTATCCTTGGAGGTTAAATGCCCTTCTGAACAGGTAAGCTTTGGCCTTGAAATGATTGAGGGATGATTGAAGATGATTGAAGATGGAGGTCAGTTGGAAGAGTGTTCCTGACTGACAGGGCAAAGAAGAAGAATGCCAAATGCTTAGTGACCTCAAACCTGGCCTGTTTCATTCAGAGATTGACAAGAATGGACTGGATAGTAGGGGATGATTAGCAATGATAGGTACTCTGTGGCCATTTGGTATAGGGCTTTAAAGGTCAGAAGAAGGATCTTGCATTGGACACAAAATTTTATCGACAACTAGTAATGCTGAAAGAGTAGAGGAGTTGCATTGTCATACTTACGAGCCTGGATAAACATACAGATGGCTGTATTGTGTACTGTCTGAAGTTTAAATCTGGAGGCAGACAGATCAGCAGGTGCAGAATTGCAGTAATCAAGCCTGGAGATTACTGTGCGGAGGATGATGGTGAATTGTGCTGGAGACTCTAAAAAAGGTTGAACAGCCCAGAAGCGAGGCACAGAGTTAAAAGAGGATTTGACCACCTGACCAAGGTGATGGGTGAAAGAAAGATTCAAATCAAGGAAGATGCTGAGATATCTAAAGGATGATGTTAGAGCAATAACATAAGAACATAAGAAATGCTATATTGGGTCAGACCAAGGTTCATGAAGCCCAGTATCCTGTTTCCAACAGTGACCAATCTAGGTCACAAGTATCTGGCAGGTTTCCAAAAAGGTACATAGACTCCACAATGCTTGTCCCGGAGTAAGCAGTGGATTTCCTGGGTCCTCTTCCATAAACCATTATTAGCATTTTCTCCAGGAACTTGTCCAAATCTTTTTTAAACCCAGCTACACTAACTGCTTTTACTACACCTCCACTAACGTATTCCAGAGTTTGGTTACACATTGAGTGAAAAAATAATCTTAAATGGGTTGCACTGTAGATTCATTGTGTGTCCTCTAGTCTTTCTACTTTTTGATGGCCTAATCAACCGATCTATGTTTACCTGTTCTACTCCAGTCATTTATTTATAGACCTTTATCATATCTCCCCTCAGCCATCTGTTTTCGAAGTTGAAGAGCCCTAACCTTTTAAGCTTTTCCTCATAGGGGTATCTTTCCATCCACTTTTACCATTTTGGTGGCTCTTCTCTGTACCTCTTCTAATTCTGCTATATCCTTTTTTAAGATATGGCGACAGGAATTGCACACAATATTCAAGTTGCGGTCGCACCATGGAACGATACAGAGGTATCATAATATCCTTTGTTTTATTCTCCATTCCTTTCCTTATGATACCTAGCATTCTATTTGCTTTCTTGGTTGCTGCTGCACACTGGCGAAGGGTTTCAATGTATTATCCATGATGACGCCTAAATCTTTTTCCTGGGTGGTGGTTCCTAATGTGGAACCTTGTATCATGCAACCATAGTTTGGGTTGTTCTTTCCTAGGTACATAACTTTGCACTTGTCCATATTAAATTTCATCTGCCATTTGGATACCCAGTCTTCCAATTTATCGAGATCTTCTTGCAATTTTCCACAATCCTCTTGGGTTTTAACAACTTTAAATAGTTTTGTGTCATCTGCAAATTTGATAGCCTCATTTGTTATTCCCATTTCCAGGTCATTTATGACTATGTTAAAAAGCAGTGGGCCCAGCAGAAATCCCTGGGGTACTCCACTATTTACCTTTCTCCATTGAGAAAATTGGCCATTTAGCCCTACTCTCTGCTTTCTATCTTTTAACTGGCTCCTGATCCACAATAGTACACTGCCTCCTATCCCATGACTTTTTAATTTTGTCAAGAGTATCTCATGAGGGACCTTGTCAAAAGCTTTCTGAAAATCCAGATACACTATATCGACCAGCTCACCTTTGTCTACCTGTTTATTCACACCTTCAAAAAATATAACAGATTAATAAGACAAGACTTTCCTTGGCTAAATCCATGTTGGTTTTCTTCCATTAAACCATGACTATCTATATGTTCAGTAATTTTATTCTTTATAATGGGTTCTACTATTTTGCCCAGCACTGCCGTCAGGCTCACCTGGGTAGTTTCCTGGGTGAGCCTGGGTCACCCCTTGAACCCTTTTTAAAAATTGGTGTTACATTGGCCATTCTCCAATCTTCAGGAACTACTATGATTTTAATGATTGTAAACCTATTAGTAAACTGTGAACTATCTCATATTTCAGTTCTTTCAACATCCTTGGATATATAACATCTGGTCCAGGTGATTTGCTACTCTTTAGTTTATCAAGTAGTTGTAATACATCTTCCTGGTTTATCAATATTTCTTTCAATTCTTCCAGTATATCACTTTTAAATACCATTTTAGGCATGGGAAACTTCCGTACATCATCTTCAGTAAAGACCAAAGCAAAGAATTCATTCAATTTCTCCTCTATGGCCTTGTCCTCCCTTAGTGCCCCTTTTACCTCTCAATCATCTAATGACCCAATTGACTCACAGGTTTTTTTTCCTACAAATGTACTTGAATATTTTTTTATGTGTTTTAGCTTCCACGGCAAGCTGTTTTTTTTCAAATTCTCTTTGCCTGCCTTATCAATGCCTTGCATCTCATTTATGTGGTTTCCCATTTTTTGTCATTTCGCTCCTTTTTCCATTTCCTTAAAGTCTCTTTTTTGGCTATGACAGCCTCTCTGATTTCACTTTTAAACCATTGTGATAAGGAAGCTTATCATAGCTCAGGAAGGAGCTATAGAAAAGGTGAAGTGACTCTGAACAAGCAACCTGTCAGTTCTGGTAGAAATAAGAAAACAGAATTTTCCCATAAAAGACTACCAGTCCCAGAATGCACCAGGTTTCCAGCAGCCATTAGAGGAGCTGAAGTGGGGAAACGTGTGTTCAATCAGGAGGGCTATGAGGTAATCCCTAAGCACTCATCTCAAAGGGCAGGGCCTGATTCAGCACAGCTGCGCTGTGTTAGGGAGGAGCACTCATCTAAGCAGAATAAAGGTAGAGTTTATTCTACAGAGAATTATCCTCAGGATCATCATCATCTTCATGATCAGCTTGGATGTCCTCAGTTTCATCTGAAGGATCATCAGAAGCAGAAGCCAAACCGGATGGACAGAGAGGGCAAGAAACCCTTTGGAAGAAGGAAGAGAAAAGCCTTTGAGAGGTCTAGAAGAGTCCAGAGCAGTACGTATACTGGGAGGCATTCCAAGGGCCAGCATACACCATTGGACTGGGGAAAGCCAGAGGAATGGTGCTGCAGAGCTAGGAATCTCCAGACGGTACCTGTGAGGGAGACGGCTGCACGTGGAAGGGACCCTAAGACCCGTGCCAGAAGATATGTGAAGAGAGATCCAGTGTCCAGGGATCTGGATTGGAAGGCTGGACATAAGAACTGGACTACATACTGGCCAGGCTATATAGAGAGGAACTCTAACAGCAATGGAAGCTCAGGTATGAACACTGATCTATGCCCTAGCTATAACCTTGAAAGACAGCAGGGAAACAAGTATTCTCCTGAAAGTGCTCCATTGGGAGATTCATCTGTGCCAATCCATGATATTGAACCCATGCTTGTTGAAGAAGAGGGGGTGATAGCAGATGAAGAATCTGTTTACATGGACTGCTCTCTGTCTAAACTCCTTTGGTGGTTTTCTGTTATAAAGTACAGCAACCATCACAAAGAAATACAAACTTGTTCTTTAATCTACTCAGAAAAGCTCATGAGTAGGATTTTTAGCCACGCAGTAGAAAGCAAGCCAGCTAAGGGGTTTCAGCTGGATAACTGCTAGCAATTGAGCCTTACCTAATTGCTTGTGAGCTCTAAGAGAATCACTTCTGAATCTATGTGGGAAGATATAAGAAGTTTACCTCAAAAAAACAGTTTTTTTCCTTCTTTGTGGCTTTTGGTTTGTTGTTTGATACATGCTAAGAAAATATTAGCTAAGCCTACAGAAAAGACCAGTTTGTTATCAACCAGGTCTTATTTCTTTTGCTTTGATTGCCTGACAAGTTCAAATGTTGTTTTCCTGTTTTTGTTTTTCCAAGTTTAACACTGAAAGCAAGTAACCTGATTTATGTGCTACCAAGCATATCTGTGTTGGGAGAAATAACCCCATAAATAAATATCTTATTGGCTTTACCCAAAAGCACAACTAATTATTGTGAGCAGCTGTGTCTGGTGTGAATGAACTGCATTGCCCACAATCCCTTGCAAATCATATAGATATATGCACTTGCCAAGACTGTGAAGATTCTCACCCAGGCAGCCGTCTGACAACCATGCTGGCAATTTTTTGGCCTTCCTTTCACTTTTCTTAAAGCGTGGAATACATATGGTCTGGGCTTTCAAGATAGTATTTTGAAACAACACCCATGCTTGAAGTAAATCTTTAACCTTTGCAGCTGCTCCTTTTAGTTTTTTCTTAACTATTTCCTCATTTTTCAGTCTCCCTTTTGAAAGTTAAAAGTAGTACTGTGGATTTTCTTGCCATCCTTCCTCCATTTATTAAATCAAATGCAATCATGCTATGATCACTATTGACAAGTGGAACCAAAACCCTTATCTCTTGCACCAGATCCTGTGTTCCTCTAAGGACTATGTCCAAAATAGTTTATAAGAACATAAGAACATAAGACATGCCATACTGGGTCAGACCGAGGTCCATCAAGCCCAGTATCCTGTTTCCAACAGTGGCCAATCTAGGTCATACGTACCTAGCAGTTTCCCCAAAAGACACAAGTTCCACAATGCTTGTACTGGGTCAAGCATTGATATCCTGGGTCCCTTTTTAATAGTGGTTTATGGACCTTTCCTCCAGGAACTTGTCCAAACCTTTTTTAAACCCAGCTATACTATCAGCCCTTACCACATCCTCCGGTAACAGATTCCAGAGTTTGATTACACGTTGAGTGAAAAAATATTTTCTCTTATTTGTCTTAAATAGTTTACCCTGTAGCTTCCTTACATGTCCCCTAGTCTTTCTATATTCTGATAGCGTAAACAATTGATCCACGTTTATCTGTTCCACTCCATTCATTAATTTATAGACCTCTATCATATCTCCCCTCAGCCGTCTCTTTTCCAGGCTAAAGAGCCCTAACCTTTTTAGCCTCTCTTCATAGGAGTAGCCTTCCATCCCCTTCACCAATTTGGTGGCTCTTCTCTGTTTCTCCTCTTGTTGGTTCATGAACCAGCTGCTCCAAGAAGCAGTCATTTATTTCATTTAGAAACTTTATCTCGAGGGCCCAGGATCAAGATGGCCATCTGAGGAGAGTGCCGCGTTTTTCTCTCTCTATGCCTAAGCGAAAAGGCAAGGTGCGAGCTTACCCACGGAGCTCCCTCCTTCCATTCAGGGTCCAATGGATCGTTATGTTGTGGTCTCTGAAGCTCAGCGTCAGGGGATTCAAGAGGGCACTGCTGGAGGATTGTCGGAAGGATCGGCGGTCCTGCCGGTGCTGGATGTTAGTCTCTCCCCTCTGGCTGACGTGACCGATCAGCCAGGGATGAGCGCTTCCACCCCTGAGACCCGTGCTCCTCCTCCGTTGCCTGGTGCCGCTGACCCCGCTGCATCGGTAGATGCACTTGGGGAGTTCAAGGGTGCTTCCCCCTCGTGTCTCCGTCAGGGGCTGTCGAGGAGGGAGGTGCAGCAGCTGCCCTGTTACCAATTGGGCGTTCCTCCTGCTATTCGGAGGTGGTAGTGCTGCCCGTGGAGGAAGGCGAGTCATAGTTTCAGTCCTCCCCCATTTCTTTGGAGGTCCCAGCTGGTCTTCTACTTCAGCGTCCGCAGAAGATCACCTTGGAGAGCATTTGGGATGCCATTACCCTGCTATCACAGTCTTTGAAAAAGCAAGTTGAGACTTCCTCTTCCCAGGTAACTCTTCTTGCACAAAAGGTGGATGGTTGTTTGGAAGCCTCTGCTTTAATTAAACAAAAAGTTGATGAACATGAAACAAAAATGGATACTCTTGAAGATTCCTGTGCTCCGTTGATGAAAGACAACAGTATGATGCGGTTGAAGTTGGAATCTTTGGATAAGGCATTTAACCTTCGGATTTTGAATTTCCCGGTTCCTGGTTCTTCCGGGAACTTTGCCTTTAGATTTGTTTAAGAAATATTTGTCTGAAAACCTGGCTGTCTCTATGGATTTGATGCCTCCGATTGTAAAAATTTTCTATCTACCTGTTGGGAAGAGGGATAGTGCAAACATGGATCAGTCATTTCAATTAGATGTTATTAATATCTCTGATATTTTGAAGTTTCTGGAGCCAAAAAGAAAAAAAAGAAACGCTATCTCCCTAGCATGACCTGCTGTGACACTGACCCAGTCAATACCAGGGTAATTGAAATCACCCATTTTTACTTTGTTGCAACTTTTGTCAGCTTCTCTGATTTCTTTTAGCATTTCATCATCCATCTGGCCATGTGGTCATTAGTACACTCCCACTGCCATCATCTTCCCCTTTTTACATAGAATTTCTATCCATAGAAATTCTGCAGTGAATTTTGTTTCCTGTAAAACTTTAATCTTGTGTGACTCAATGCCCTTTCTAACAAAGAGAGGAACCACTCCACCAATTTAATCTACCCTATCATTGCAATATAATTTGCATCCAGGTATCACAGTGTCTCATTGGCTGTCCTCCTTCCACCAGGTCTCTGAAATGCCAATCATAATTAGCCCATCATTTAGTGCTATATATTTTAACTCTCCCATCTTATTTTTTTAGACTTCTAGCATTTGCATACAAGCATTTTAGAGGCTTTATTTCATTCATATTAATCTGGTTATCAGTTGATAGGGATAATTTGGAATCTTTCAGCTTTGTCTGCTCTGTACTTAAGGGCATTTGGGTTACTTTTATCTTTTTTGGAAACTTTCTGTTGGGATGCCCTAGCTTTTCTCTTTTCTTATATTCTTCAAGGATACATCCTTCCAAACCGTGTGCTCCTGGGTGACTGTCAGCTTTCCCTTATTATGTAGTTTAGAAGCTGCTCTGTCTCCTTTTTAAAAGTTAATGCCAGCAGCCGGGTTCCATCCCGGCTGAGGTGGAGTCAATCCTTTCGGAAAAGCCCCTCCCTTCCCAAGGCTGTTTCCCAGTTCCTAACAAATTCAAAACCCTCTTACTTGCACCATCATCTCATCCAGGCATTGCGACTCCAGAGATCTGTCTGCCTTTTGGATCCTGAGCATGGAATGTGAATCATTTCAGAGAATGCTACCCTGAAAGTTCTGGATTTCAACTTCCTACCTAAAAGCCTACATTTGGCATCCACAACATCCCTACTACACTTTCCTTTGTCATTGGTACCAACATTTACGAAGACAGCAGGCTCCTCCCCAGTGCTATCTAAAACCTTGTCTAGGTGACGCATGAGGTCTGCTACCTTCGCACCAGGAAGGCATGTTACCAGGCAATCCTCACATCCACCAGCCACCCAGCTATCTACAGGGTGGCCCAAAAAAATGTGAGAACATCTTGTAAATTAAAAGCTTAAATAGTTCACTTATTTACCTTTTTTAGCTATATAACGTCTTTCGACAATTTCCGGTCGCCATCTTTTTTTTAAAAAATCTGTCTTTTTGAATTTTTAAATAACTTATATGCTATGAGATGATCTCACTTTTTTTGGGCCACCCTGTACATGCCTAATGATTGAATCACCAACTATAATAGCCATACTAACCCTTCCCTTATGGGTCCATGTCCCTAGAGAATAGGCAGACCCTGGATCATTGGGGAAATGTTGAGAAGAGGCGTGCCCTGTTATCTAGGTTGCCATGGATTCTTCAGGGTTTAGCTGAAAGCAGTTAATTTTGAACCAGTCTGAACTCAGATGCAGGCAATGATTAATTGCAGCTAGATTGAGGGCGATGCTGTCAACAGCGTAGAGAAGAAGAATGTCATCCACATCAGAGAGGGCAGTAGCAGGCATAGCACTGCAGTGCCAGAGATTTTGGTAAATACACCCAGGGCCACTTCAACCCCTTATGCGGCCCTGGGTAAACTTTCCAGAATGACCTCCCCAATTCATGCCCCCTTTGTGTTTGCACAGCTGCCCTTCTGATTGTGCAGTCCCCTTTCCCTTTGCGCATCCCCCCTCCCCGGAGCAGCGCAGTCAGCGACAATGTTTCTGCTAAGCAGCTTGAAGCTGCGCAAGTGTCCTCCGCTGGCATTCTTGCCAGTGGAGGAAGGTGTAACACAATCGCACTTATGAGGTGCAATTAAAAAGTATCAAGACTTGTACAATAACACAAGAAGTATAACACTGACAGTTATTACACTCAGTCTCCTTCAAAGTAGTCCCCGTCCCATAAAACACACTTCCTCCAGCATTCCTGCCACTGCTGGAAACAATTTTGAAATGCCTTCCATTATGCTGTGAACCTGCTGCATTGAATTTGGTTAATGGTCTCAGAGTCATCGAGTCTCCTTCCTTTCAGTGGTAATTTCAGTTTTGGAAACAAGAAAAAGTCAGAGTGAGAAGTCAGAAGAGTATGGAGGCTAACAGACTTGCTCGATTTGGTGTTTGGCCTAGCCCTGTGCAAGTGGTGCAGCCACACAGGGTGCAAAAGGATTAGGGGCGCATGTCGGGCTGCCGGCCCCGGCACCCCCCCCCCCATGTTGCCCTACTGCCGCAGCCACTTTTTTGTTTTCTCGGAGGCGGCGGCAGCGGCAGTAGCAGTGAGGCAGAGCCACATTTGTAGGCAGGTAGGGTCCCTCCTTCTCTTCTCTGATGTAGGTTGCATCAGAGGAGGGAGGGACCAGGCCAGCCATACCAATGCTGCGTTTGAATGGCTGGCCTGGTCCCTCCCTCCTCTGACATGACCTACATCAGAGAAGGGAAGGAGGGACCCGACCTGCATACAAACATGGGTCTGCCTCACTGCTGCTGCTGCCGCCACCTCCGAGAAAATAAAAAAGTGGTGGCGGTGACAGGGCAACACGGGGAGGGGGGGGGCAGGAGGAGGAAGGCAACTGGCAGTGTGGGGGGGCACACTAGAATTGGAGATAGCACAGGGTGCAATTATGGCTTGGTACGGCCCTGCAGCCAAGAACTGCTGGACAAGATGTGATGCGTGAGCTGGGACGTTATCATGATGAAGCAACCATTCACCATTCCTCTGCAACTCTGGCCTCTTATGACAAACTGCATCTCTCAAATGAGTCAAAACTTGGACATAGTACTCCTTATTGATGATTTGGCCCTTTGGTGCATACTCATGAAGAACAATACACTGGTAATCAAAGAAAAAAACTGTGAGCATGACCTTGACATTGCTCCTCACCTGACGGGCTTTCTTGGGTCTGGGAGAGTCTTGAGTCCTCCATTGTGAGGATTGAGCCTTAGTTTCTGGGTCATAATCATAAACCTATGATTCATCACCAGTAATAATCTCTTTGATGAAATATGAGTCATTTTCAATGTATTCCAACAACTCCCTGGCTGCAGACAGTCAATCTTCTTTTTGGTCAGGGGACAGGAATTTCGGCACAAATTTTGCAAACACACATCTCATCCCCAAATCAGCAGTAAGAATGGACTGTACTGACTCCAAAACTGATGTCAATGTCCTCAGCAAGCTCCCTGATAGTCAATTGATGAATGTATTGTGGCATGCACTGCTTCAACTTTGACTTCATTCCTGCTCCTGGATGGCTTCCAGAATGTTCTTCACTGTCAACACTTTGGCAGCCCTCTTGGAAATGTTTGTACCAGTCAAACTCGAGCATGACTTATGCATTCATAACCATGCACTTGCTGTAACTTGTTATTTATTTATTTTATAAAGTTTTTATATACCGCCTCTTCCAGAGATCAGAGGCGGTTTACAGAGAACAAAATAATGAACTTACATTGAACAATAATTAACAAAAGTTCATATCAAAAACTATATTACAACAACTATGTACAGTTGAGTAGGTCTTAGTAATTTAGGCAAACGGTTATCTATGTGTTGATATTGAAAGGGGTCAGGGGTCAGTATTATCAATTTAGGTTATTTGAGTTTGTGGACTGTCAATGAATGTGCCATAGTATTCAACTAATAGATGCATTTGAGGTCTTTTCGGAACAACTGTATGTCCTTTGTTGCAGTATCATGCACTTGGGAAGCAGAAATCCAAGGGAATTGTATGCGATAGGGGGCGGAGAAGGACCTTGGAATGATTGTTTCTGATGATCTCAAGGTGACAAAACAGTGTGACAAGGCGGTGGCAAAAGCCAGAAGGATGCTGGGTTGCATACAGAGAGGAATTACCAGCAGAAAGGAAGAGGTACTAATGCCACTGTACAAGTCACTGGTGAGACCTCACTTGGAATATTGTGTTCAGTTTTGGAGACCATATCTTGCAAAGGATATAAAAAGATTGGAAGCGGTTCAGAGGAAGGCAACCAAAATTATCTGGAGCCTGTGTCAGAAGACTTATGAGAAGAGACTTGAAGACCTAAATATATACACTCTGGAGGAGAGGAGGGACAGGGGAGATATGATTCAGACCTTTAAATACTTAAAGAATATTAATGAACAAACAAACCTCTTCCAAAGATGGCGAAGCTGTAAAACTAGAGGGCATAACGTGAAGCTGCAAGGGGGTAAACTGAAAGGCAATGTCAAGAAATACTTTTTCGCTGAAAGGGTGGTGAATGCTTGGAATGTTCTCCCGATAGAAGTGGTGGGGGCAAACACAGTGACAGAATTGAAAATGGCTTGGGACAGACACAATGTATCCCTTTATAGCAACAGGATAAAATCAAAATAAACATAACTATCTCTTATATCTGAACAAATAGGGGTGACTTACATGGAGCGATGGGCAAACCCCTAAACAAAGGCATGGGGAGTGGTGACCTGCATGGAGCGGCAGGTGCACCTACTCTTGCCGCTTTGCTGGGAAGAATAGATGGACCATACTGGTCTTTATCTGCCATCATATACTATGTTACTATGTTGCTCTTAAGTTGTCAGGGAGAGCATTCCAGAGTATTGGAGCAATGTATGTAAAAACTCTTGTGCTGGTAGTCTGTTTAGTGTTTCGGATGTGAAGCAGTATTTTGTATGTATTTTGGGAATAGTTTCTTCTGGTTCTTGAATTTTCAGGTAGACTGAGGAGGGAGTTAAGGTATGATGGGGCTATTTTATTGTGTAGTTTAAAAATTGTCATTATGTATTTGTATTTTGTTCTAGTTGCAATGGGCAACCAGTGCAGACTATGGAGAATTGGAGTGATGTGGTCAGAATGCTCTCTTTGCACGAATCTCCAAGTTTCTGGCAGAATTTAATGAGAATTCGCTGTTCAATTTTTTCACTCATTGTAAATCTGCCGAACTGCCTTTACACAATCCAAACTTCCCGTGATTGAAATAAGTACAGGTATGCTGCAGCCATGCTACACTCTGCACATGCAGAGCACATAAGTAGGTTACTGCATGCTTAGTAGCATCGTGGTGCGACATATTGTTATATAGTTATACAACAAGTCTCGATACATTTTGATTACACGCAGCATAGGGAGGTACTGAGTGATAGGCAGGTTTTGTGCATGAGCTAATTATGCACAAAAGCCTTGAGCAGACAGCAGTGCATAGTGCATTTAGGTCCTTAAATGGATGATAATGAAGCAGTTAGCTATACGACGCAGATGCAGCGAAGTGCACGGAAGACTGAGCGCAATGCTAGGATTTTAATGCGAGGTCTGAAGAGACATAGTTTGCTCATAGGTCTGCAGTCAGTGCTGGTGAGGAATTTATGCCTATTGCTTCTGTATCTTGAGCATACAGCACCCAGAACCCTTTTCTGGTTTGGCTTTAAGTCGTGGAAAAAAAAAAAAAAAACATGGCAGGCGAGGTGTGCTGGAACAATGGTATGCACGTGCTCTGGAATGCTACCTGGTGCAAAAACATACTCTGTGCAAAATGATATCAGTGTTTGTAGGTGCCAGAGAGCATTTCAGCACATGTGCACAAGTGCTAGACTGTTGGTTTTTTTGTGCACAAGGAATAGATGCTGCTAACACAGAACCCTGTCCCCATGTGTCTGGCTTGCTTTCCTTGTTTAGTGCAGACTTCTTGTACACAGCTTATTTGCATGCTCTTTGCTTACAGCATTGGTGAGTAAAATGTCTGCATTTAGAGAGGCCTGGCCACTCTGGACTGGCCAATTTAGCAAGACTGGGCACTCGAGCTGGGAGCATTTGGACAGGTAGGAGGTAGGAGATGGGGGCTGTGGTTTCATTCAAGAGCTGTACAAGTGGCCTGTTTTCCAGACAGACCCTCCTCAGCTCTGTTCGAGATTGAAAGGGCACATCAACAATTGTATCCATAATCTTTTGTGGTTAAACTCCTGTGGTTCCAAAATAGAGGCTACATTATTTGAGAATCCGTAAAATGGAATATGTGAGATACAAAAACTGGAAATTTTTTATCTACCCAGATTTTGAGGCCAAATCCATCAGGAGATCAAAGGAGGGCATCAAACTGGTTGTAGGGTCCTCTGGGAGGGGCTAGATAGAGGAAGCTGAGGAGAGGAGAAGGAGCGAGGAAGTCGCCGTTCATCTTTGGTCTTTTGCCTACTCATACCGTCCTGCTTTCTGGTGGCTCGAGCACTGATAGTCGGCACGCTTTTGTTTTTGCTTTCTCCTTGGATTATTATGCCAGCATTACTTTCAAAGACAACAATTTAACAGTTTTTAAGCCTGTTTTATGTTCTTATAGCACTGTTAAATATGAGTTTTGTTTCTTCCATTGCTGAGTTGGGTCTCCTATATGCCTTGGAATAAACATTTTAATTGGACTTCTTTGTAGATTGCATCCACCTCCGTCTCTTGTTTTTTCTGGTTCATATCATCTCTTTTGGAGGTTCTTTCCCCTTGGGACTCTACATGACCTACCCTGGTTGAAAATAAGGTGCACAAATTCTTCAAGTTCCTGGCAGCATTGGACAAGTATTTAGGTGTGTCTAAATTGACACCCCTGCGGTGTTAATGTTGAGCATGCAGAGTAGAAGCCACCTGATTAAAGAATCTAGCATGAGGAGCTCAGAGGGAGCTGGGGAACCTGGAGGGTTGATGAAGGTATCGGAGAAAAAAAAGACAACCAGGCAGCATCGAAGACCTTGGCGGTTGAATTAGTGACTAAATGTGTCTCATAAAACCAGAGGGTGAACAAGTTGCCTGATGCAGGAGGGGATATAAGAGATTGAGGAGAAGGTTGCAGCCAGTGGAGTATGTGATTTTGCTGTGTTTGCATGGGCAGTTATCTCTCATGAGAGGAGTGTGGACAAGTGTTTTTCTGAGCAGTAGCTCTGATTGCTGAATTTTTTATTTTTGAGTCTGTCAAAATATCAGCTCCTGGACTTCCCCCATGGACTATAGGATTGAATTGGAGGGGAGATCTTTTCTCTGCTTTTTGTTCTCCTGGACTTTTTCTCTTCTTCAGGGATGGGGAAGTGGGGGGACTCCAAGGGGGCTTGTGATTTTATTTTTTGGAAGGGAGGTGGATGAGGGTAGCATTGGACATTCAAAATGCAAAATGAGGGGAAATAGTTATCTGAAGTGTTTATTATACATGTTATTGTTTTAAAGTTGGTCAAGTTACTAATGCAGTGCATGTCTGATGTATGGCTGTGGAGAATGATGGATGTGGAGAGGAAAGGGCAAGGATGGGCTGATCTGTGGGGTGTGATTGTAGGGATGTAATATTGCCTCCTTTAATGTTAGGGGTTAAATAACCTCATTAAAAGGAAGCAGCTTCTTTCACACTTAAAGTCCTGAAAGACTGATGTTGCTTTACTCCAGGAGACACATCTAACTAGAGATGAACTTCAAAAATTGAAAAGTGTGTGTGTGTGTGGGGGGGGGGGGGGGGAGTGTATGAGCAGATTTACTGCTCACCCTATAATTCTAAAAAAAAAAAAGGGGGGTCACATTTTTGATACATAGAAGGATATCCTTTGCGCTATATGATTCGGGGCTGGGAGGAGGGGCAGGTAGGATAATTTGGGTTACAGGTCAGGTTGACCAGCAGGAACTATTTCAAACATATATGTGCCCAATGGGCCAAAGGGCTCTTTTTTCCAAACTTTGTTTGAGACTTTTGAAAAGGAGACTGGTTGATAGCAAGGGATATGAATTGCACTTTGGGGATTGAAGACAGATTCCGATCCAAGGAGCAATGGACTCAAAGAGAGGGGAAGGAGCTTAGAGTCAGTGTGTGAGCAAACTGGGTCTGGTATACCTCTGGAGGGAGAGTAACCCTGGGTGCCAGGAATACACTTATCACTCCCAAGGAACTGGATCTCATTCTTGTATAGATTATTTCCTGAGGCGAAAGGGACAAGAAGGGTTGTTTAGCTTTTTGGACATGCACCGTATGGCTGAGAATTTGGCAGTTGAGATTTAATGTTAAAATATGTAAGGTCATGCATTTGGGCTGCAAAAATTCACAGGTACAGTACAGGGAGTGAAGTATATCTTTCCATGAAAGAAGAGTGGGATCTGGGGTGATGGTTTTTGATGATCTTAAGGTGGCTCAACAGGTAGAAAAGGTGAAGGTGAAAGACAGAAGGATGTTTGGGTGCACAGAGAGGAATGGCCAGCAGGAAGAAGGAAATGATGGTGCCTCTGTATAAGCTTTTGGTGAGACCTAATTTAGAGTGTTAGAAGCAATTCTAGAGACCACACCTTCAAAAGGATATAAACAGGATGGAGTTGGTAAAGAGGGTGCTGCCAAAATGGTCAGTTATTTTCGTTATAAGGTATACAGGTACAGATTTAAAGATCTCAATATGTATACTTTGGAAGAAGGATGAGAGGGGGGAGATATGATAGGGAGGTTTAAATAATACCTCCATTTCATAAATACACAGGAGAGTCTTTTTCAATTGAAAGAAAGCTGCAACAAGGGGGCTTAGGATGAAGGTGAAAGGGGATAGGACTCAGGAGTAATTTGCAGAAATATTTCATTACAGAAAGAGTGGTAGATGCATGGAATAGTCTCCCAGTGGAGTGAGTAGAGACGAAGACTGTATCTGGATTCAGGAAAGCATGGGACACACACAGAAGATCTCTATAGGAAAAAAAGACTAAAGCTTAGTAGTTGATATGGAAGGCCCCATGGTCTTTTTCTGCCATCATATTTCTCTGCTTCTATGTTTCTGTTGGATAATGGTATGCTAACAGGCCATTGGGCCCACAAAATACATGGGTTGGTCAGTCAGCTCCTAGATGGTGTGCCAATGTGAACCTCCTTCAACAAGAGAAAGTGATGACAAGGTTAAGGCAGGTGTGGCACCAATACCTGAAACTGAATGGTAACCCCTCTGCTCTATCAAGTCACACATCATCAACTTCCACATTTATGCTGATGACATCATGCTATATGGACCATTCTACACCAAACAACCCTCATACACATGCCGCCAAGAATGCTTTGTAGATATATTCCACTGGCTAGCAAAAGTACCTAAAAATGTAAACGTTAATTCACTCTACTTCTCACTTTCGTTCAATTGTCCATTGTATAGTGTGACAATGAGAGCTGTGCTGACTCAAGGGAAGCACAGAAAAATGGTGACTATGTCTTTAAGACAGGGGACAGGCAAGCTTTTCAGAGGGCTAAAGCTACAGCCAAGCAAAAGAAACACGTACTTGCTGAGGCTAAGCCACGCCCAAGCCCCAACGTGAGTGCAGGCTTGGACTCTAATGACAACCACCTGTGCAGAGAGAAGGGTGTGGTAGCTAGGAAGCAGCTTTTTAAACCTGCTTCAGTGCAGAGAGAGAGAGCAAGAGGAACGACAAAGCAAGGAGATGGGGGAAGTTTAACTCCACGTGGGAGAAGCAGTTCCAACAGCAAAGGAAGCAACCCTTGGGTGGAAGGTACGCTTGAGCCAGAGACCAGCAGATGTATAGCTGGGGAGGTTGCTGAAGAGCTGGAACAAAGTGCAGTGCAGTGTGTGCAAGAGACAGTTCAGAAAACCCAAGCTGCCAGAAGGGGGGGGTGAAAGCTGTTACAAACAAATGTAACCAAGACCCAGCCAAAGGCAGAGACGTAGTGCTGAACACAGCTGAAGCAGTTAAGCTTTTGTTCCAGGGAAAGAAGCCCCACGCTCCTGATACAGCCAATGCTTACCAGGGAGAGCAGTTCTGGAAAGGACTTTTGAACTTTCTACAGAATAGTAAGTTGGAAAACATTGTTGAAAATCCTGAAAGAGATGAGCAATTTGCAGAACAGGAAGGTATGCAAATTGACACTCTTTAGTCAGATTCAGTGTATGACAAATCACCGATGGATTGTTCTTTATGCATGAGGGAAATTGAAAGCTGCTAGAAAGGACTGTAAAAAGAGCTTTTGGAGAGCAGTTTTTCCTTAGCCAGGAAAGTGCTAAGACCTTCTTTAAGCTAGAGAACTTTGCTAAGAACAGAACTGGAATTAAAGCAGCATTATTGGAAAATGAACAGAATTTACCTATGCTGAGATGTGTACTGAAAACAGCTGCCATGTTTAAAGAAGTGTTGCAGTTCTTTAACTTCACGTGTACTTTTGTTCCTGTAAGTTTTTTTCTGTTTTGGAGAATAATCCTTTTGCCTGCGTTATCGTTGAATTTAATGCGTGGAAAGAACCCAAAAATAAATTTCTTGTTTTTACCTTAAACAACTCCAGTGGTCACACACTACTTTGTCTTTAATGAAAAGAACTACAAGTCCCAGGATTCCTTGCTGGAGACAAAATAGCTTTATTTAAGGACAAATATGGCAGCCCTTTCCTGTGAGCAACTGGCCCAGGCAGGGGGTCACCACAATAGTCATATCTTTATCGTAGGTCTCAGACAAAACAATGGCATCAATTTTCTGGGTATTCGATGTTTCCCAGTTACGTGCCTGTTAGCATCAATGACCTACATACATTAATATTGTAGCCAAAGTGTCAGTAGGAATGCTTCAATTTGTCTGTGCAAATTTCCAATGCTTTCATCTCGTTACCAATTACAACCAATAATGATGAGTACTTAGCTTCACTTGTATTAATCCTTATGTTCATTCACTCCTACTGTGCCTCTCAGTCCCAACGTCGTTATATAAGCGCTCTCACGTTTCTCCTCCTGGGTTCCTCAGGGGACTCTAATTACAATCTGTAAAGATATAGAACTACCTCAGGTAACTGAACCACCTTATTATGACCCACCTACTTACTGTAATGCTGTCTGGATTATTAAATACCAGACTAGAAGCTGCTGCCCATTTGTTCTCCAGAAACCTCCGAACTCAATGTTACACAAATTAACGAATTAACGAATGGAGGTTGGGTTGTATATTGGAGGAACGGAGGTTCTCAGAAGAGTGAGGTCACGTGGGGTGGACTTGAGTGTAAGTGGATTGATGAGGTCTTTAAAACCGGCATGGGAACTGATAGTCCGCATGCGTGGCGTTTTCAGACGGTTCCGAACATTGAGTTCGGAGGTTTCTGGAGAACAAGTGGGCAGCAGCTTCTAGTTTGGTATTTAGTAATTACGGTGCTCAGAGACAAGGAGATTTCTAATTGGGATTTGAAATTGTTTACTGATGCGGCTGGTGGTCGGGGCCTCGGAGTTTACTTTGGAGGATCCTGGTGTGTGGCGGAATGGCCCAGTTCCTGGAAGATAGCGGGTCTCACGGCTAACATAACCTTTTTAGAGTTATTCCCGATCCTTGTTGTCTTGTTGTTATGGCCGGACAAGGTTCGCAATCGGCGGATTGTGTGGTGGTGCGACAATGAGGCGGTTGTATCGGTGATAAATCGTTACACGCTGCGCTGCAGGCAGGTGGCCGATTTGATGCGGCAGGTTGTGTTAGCTTGCTTAAGATTGAATACTGTGATCCGAGCTCGGCATATTCTGGGGAGTTCTAACAAAGTCACCGATGCTCTTTCCCGTTTCAAGTGGGAGCTGTTCCAATCATTGGCGCCAGAGGCAGAAGAGGAAGGACTGTCTGTCCCAGATCACTTATGGCAGATTGGCCTCCAGGGGTGACCGAGCTTTTGAAGCAGTCAGTTTCGGCGGCTACTTGGATGGCTTACCAACGTGGCTGCGACAGCGTGGCAGGCTTCCTGGAGGAACATAGATTGCGTGGTGGTCCGCCACCCGATCAGCTTACGGGTCTGTATGTGTCAGCAGCAAAGGCTGCGGGAAGTTCTCGAAGTACGGTGAGTAGAAATTTGGCGGGTTTTGCTTTCTTTGCCAAGGCGGTGGGATGGGGGGCTGCCAGGAGGGGGGTTCTTAACGCGTAGACTTTTACAGGGTTGGGGTCGGGCCTGTCCTTCGCCGAGGGATGGCCGACGGCCCATTACTTACGATTTGCTTCAACGTTTGTGTGCGGCCCTGCCTCAGGTGGTTTCTTCCGTTTTTGAGGGTGTTCTTTTTCGGGTGGTATTTTCCTTGGCCTTTTTTGGTGCTTTCCGCGTGGGGGAGCTGATTGCGGATTTGCGGAGGGCGGCCGGAGCGGGCAGCCTGCAGATGCGCCAGGTGAAGTGCGAGGACTGGGGGGTCAGTATTTATCTGGCGCGTTCCAAGACGGACCAGTTGGGGCAAGGCGTGTGGGTTCGATTGCGAGCTTTACGAGGGCCTGGCAGTTGCCCAGTCGCTCAGCTAAAGGCCTACTTGCAGGTGAGGCCTAGGGGAGATGGGCCGTTGTTCATCCACGAGGATAGCAAGGTACTTACACGCTTTCAATTTACAGCAGTGCTGAGACTGGCTTTACGCTGGCTCGGAGAGGATGAGGGGTCGTTCGCGCCGCACTCCTTTCGTATCGGGGCGGCGACGAGCGCGGCAGCTGTGGGGTTACCCGAGGAGGCAATCCGGCGCCTAGGCAGATGGAAGTTGGGGGCCTGTCACAGATATGTGCGCCTGTAAGGGCGGTGGGGGGCTGGCTAACTGTGGCTTTCTTTATCTTGCAGAAGTTTGTCCAGAGTCTTGTCGCTGTTGGGTTCTTGGCCACTCGTTTGTTTTCTGGGCCAGCAGACGAGCAGCGGCACGCCCGGTTGGGCCGAATTTGGGATTGGATGCCTTCGGGGTGACTGTCTCATGGCTGGGCGAGTGCGGACTGCGATGGATTCAGCTCTTGCCTTTGCTGCAGCACCACGAACGGATCAGCGGGACACCAGATGCCTTGTTGATACATTTGGGTGGCAACGACCTGGTGTCCTGGACCTGCCGACAGTTGATTCGGACTGTTATTAAGGACTTGGGAGTGGTCCTGAGAATGTTTTCTGGGGTATTTCTGCTTTGGTCAGATATCATTCCAAGGCCAGCTTGCAAAACCCAGCGTCGGTGGTCGCGCGGGTTGACGAAGATTAATCGGCAAATTGGCAGGTGGGTGGGGGAGCGGGGGGGGGGGGGGTGCCAAATTTTGCACTCCTGGGTTGACGTGGAGTGCGCTGGTTTGTATAGGGCGGATGGAGTGCATCTGTCCCCGGTGCGGATGGATTTGCTCCTCAATGATTGGCAAGAGGCCTTGGAAGGTATACTGAAGACCCGGGGCGCTGGACGCAGCTTGGCCAGGGGGGGGGGGGGCGGCTCAGGTCGGGCGGGGCCTGAGCCGGTGGCGGGATCCCGGAGGTGTCCGGGGTCCGGAGCCGGAGCCAAGCAGTAGGGCGGGGGTGGGGTACCCCCGACCCGGACAGTCCCTCAGGCTTTTGCTAATAATATGGCGAAGTCGGAAGAGGGAGGCTAGGCAATTTGCCAGGGCCTGGACACGGCGGAAGCGGAAGTGGCGTCACTTTGCTACCCACATGGCTGGTGAAAGCACGCTCTGCTGGGGGGGGGGGGTTAAAGTTAATGTTGGATTTGTTGATGGTTATTGTAATGTTGTTAATGGGGCAATAAAGCTGCGACCAGTTGAATTCCCAATAAGTGTTGTGTATTATTTGGCATTGAATGGCGTGGGGGGGGGGCTGATAGGCGGAGGTGGCGGACCGGTCCGCCTTACCCGGTTATGGCAAGGCCGTGGGCCCCCCCGGTGTACGCGTGGCCGGCGTTTACCGGGGGGGTGGCCAGCCGCGTGCAGCTCCGTGCTCGTGCGAGTCCGCGGCGGCGGCGGCGGGCTCACGGCGTGCGGGGCTCTCATTGGCTCCTGCCGGGACATCAACTCCTCCCCTCCCCTGCTCCTGCCCTATCGGGGCAGTGGGAGCACGTTCCAGCTCCTGCCCTATCAGGGCAGTGGGAGCCCGTCCAGCCGCCGGTAGAGGGGAATAAAAGCGGCGCCCCTGCACTAGGAGCGCCGCTGCCGGGACATCAACTCCTCCCCTCCCCTGCTCCTGCCCTATCGGGGCAGTGGGAGCACGTTCCAGCTCCTGCCCTATCAGGGCAGTGGGAGCCCGTCCAGCCGCCGGTAGAGGGGAATAAAAGCGGCGCCCCTGCACTAGGAGCGCCGCTGCCAGGACATCAACTCCTCCCCTCCCCTGCTCCTGCCCTATCGGGGCAGTGGGAGCACGTTCCAGCTCCTGCCCTATCAGGGCAGTGGGAGCCCGTCCAGCCGCCGGTAGAGGGGAATAAAAGCGGCGCCCCTGCACTAGGAGCGCCGCTGCCGGGACATCAACTCCTCCCCTCCCCTGCTCCTGCCCTATCGGGGCAGTGGGAGCACGTTCCAGCTCCTGCCCTATCAGGGCAGTGGGAGCCCGTCCAGCCGCCGGTAGAGGGGAATAAAAGCGGCGCCCCTGCACTAGGAGCGCCGCTGCCGGGACATCAACTCCTCCCCTCCCCTGCTCCTGCCCTATCGGGGCAGTGGGAGCACGTTCCAGCTCCTGCCCTATCAGGGCAGTGGGAGCCCGTCCAGCCGCCGGTAGAGGGGAATAAAAGCGGCGCCCCTGCACTAGGAGCGCCGCTGCCGGGACATCAACTCCTCCCCTCCCCTGCTCCTGCCCTATCGGGGCAGTGGGAGCACGTTCCAGCTCCTGCCCTATCAGGGCAGTGGGAGCCCGTCCAGCCGCCGGTAGAGGGGAATAAAAGCGGCGCCCCTGCACTAGGAGCGCCGCTGCCGGGACATCAACTCCTCCCCTCCCCTGCTCCTGCCCTATCGGGGCAGTGGGAGCACGTTCCAGCTCCTGCCCTATCAGGGCAGTGGGAGCCCGTCCAGCCGCCGGTAGAGGGGAATAAAAGCGGCGCCCCTGCAGGGCGCGCCCGCGCCTGGCGGGCCCGCGCCTGAGGGCCTCGCCAGAGGGCCCTTTGCGTGGCCCTTAGGCGCAGCACGAAGGCGAGCAGAAGGAAACAACAAAAGAAACAGCAACGCCGACAGCTTCACCGCAGAACCCAACAAGAAGCAGACCGAGGCGAAGGACGTCAGAACCGCAAGTAATTTCTCACAGAACATCATACATATCCCACCACCAAACTCTCACTTCCACTACCCACACCCTAATAGATCCGGCTCTTCCTACAAGGGACAGGCTCCCTCCCCGAGACAGGCTCCCGCACCAAGGCACCCTACGCAGATCCGGCTCTTCCTCCACGGGACAGGCTCCCTCCACGGGACAGGCTCCCGCACCAAGGCACCCTACGCAGATCCGGCTCTTCCTCCACGGGACAGGCTCCCTCCACGGGACAGGCTCCCGCACCAAGGCACCCTACGCAGATCCGGCTCTTCCTCCACGGGACAGGCTCCCTCCACGGGACAGGCTCCCGCACCAAGGCACCCTACGCAGATCCGGCTCTTCCTCCACGGGACAGGCTCCCTCCCCGGGACAGGCTCCCGCACCAAGGCACCCTACGCAGATCCGGCTCTTCCTCCACGGGACAGGCTCCCTCCCCGGGACAGGCTCCCGCACCAAGGCACCCTACGCAGATCCGGCTCTTCCTACAAGGGACAGGCTCCCTCCACGGGACAGGCTCCCGCACCAAGACACCCTACGCAGATCCGGCTCTTCCTCCACGGGCCAGACCCCCTACACGACACAGACTCACGCACCAAGTTCAGCTCTCCCCAGGCGGACAACAGCCGAAGACTCAAGAAAACTGTCATCACCCTAACGGAACATCACAAAAAACAACAACATGCACGTCACATACTTCCTACCACTCTATCTACTCGTCACACAACTCCTTCCACCAACCACACACCTCCACTACCCACAAGCAAACACTACATGGCACCCTCCAACTGCATTTCCATATCCAGAACGACGGCACACACACAAGGAGACACTCAAAACTCACCAGGCAAAGCGACCAAACAGACACAAGCCAAACCCCCACACCTGCACAAAGGAAGCACATGTAACAGCAACCTCATCAACAAGGACAACAACGATTGAGCTCATAAACGCCAGATCCGTCTGCAACAAGATGCACACTATCGTAGACCACATAGAAGAGCGCCAGCCCGACATAATATGCATCACAGAGACATGGCTCAACCCTACCGACAACGTACTACTCAACCAACTAGTACCGGACAACTACTCAGCGTACAACTGCCCACGCACCCACAAGCGTGGAGGAGGAGTCCTGATAATAGCAAAAACAAAACTAAAGTTCAAGACACTGAGCTTCACCGATACACAGCAATGTAACACAATTAGCATCAAGAACAAGAACATTGCAATCTGCCTAACCTACAGAGCACCCAGAGCTCCACCCGACGAACTAGCCCTCACACTCGAAGAAGCCTGTGCCATAACAACAAACAGCAAACCAGCGCTACTGATTGGAGACTTCAACCTCAAGTCCACCAATGCCAAAGACGCAGAGGCCTTCCTGCAAGCAATGAACTCACTTCAATTCACACAGATAGTCAATGCTCCAACGCACAGGCATGGATCATCCCCAGACCTCATCTTCGCATCCAATTACCTAACATCAAGAGACCTAATTTCGCCACCCACCATTACCCCAGTGCCATGGTCTGACCATTACTTAATCGAGACAAAACTGCTAACTCAAGAGGACCAGACAAACGAAAGAGCTAGCATCTCACACACACAAAGACGATTCAAGCATTTCGACAGGGACGAATTCATACAAGACACAATACAACACTTGAACATTACCACAGACGACCTGGAGGAACAAGTTTCCAGCTGGAACAGCATTTTAGCTAACGCCGCCAAACCATCTGGCGGCGGGACCGAGAAACAACACCACAACAAGAGACAAAACAAACCATGGTACTCAGCAAAAATACGACAGGAAAAGAGGGAGCTCAGGAAGATTGAACGGAGGTGGAGAAAAAACAAAGCAGCTGTCGACCAACATCTCTACCTAACAAAGCAAAAACAATACAACGAACACATCAACCAATCAAAGAGGGAATTCCACACAAACATGATAAATACTTCCATCAACAAACCCAGAGAGCTTTTCGAAATAGTAAAGATCCTCACAAAAGAGCAAACAACAGAAGGGGAAATACAAGTCGATACACAGGAATTCGCCGACCACATCAAAAACAAATTTCACTCCACAAAGCGAACAACACCTAGTGGGACCACCAGGACGGACGCACACCCCAGAACCTGGGGCACATTCTACTCACCCTCAACAGAACAGATATCCCACATCATTTCTACAATCAACACAAGCACTGCTCCTACAGACCCGTGCCCAGGTCATGGGTCAAAGCCACCAAATCCAGCCTCATCCCCACAATACATAAAATGGTACACAACTCGCTCACTCAAGGAATTATGCCAAAGCAACTAAAGCTTGCCTCAGTAAGACCTATCGCAAAGAAAACAACTCTAGACAAAAAAGATCCAGCAGCATACCGACCAATCTCCAGCATACCCTTCCTCGCAAAAATCATCGAAAAAACGGTTCTACTACAACTTCAGGAACACATCGACAAACACGAAACACTCAATGACAACCAACATGGATTCCGGCCCAACCATGGAGTCGAAACGCTACTGATCTACCTCTTCGACAGCATCCTAAGAACAATTGACAATACCAGGAATGGAATCATAATGATCTTCATTGACATCTCCTCAGCCTTCGACACAGTAGACCACAACACCCTCCTGGAAAGACTAAAGAACACTGGTATACATGGTATCACATTGAAATGGTTCCACTCATACCTAACCGAAAGACAACTACAGGTCAAGCTGGGACACAACACCTCCCGACCCATAAACGTCCAACAAGGAGTACCTCAAGGATCCGCACTCTCAGCACTCCTATTTAACATCTACATCCAACCAATATGCAACATCATGAAAGAGAACGACATTCAATACACAATATATGCAGACGACATCATGATATACACCCCGATATCAATCGACAACCCGGACTTCTCCAAGATAACAGACTGCCTCACCCAAATGGCGAGTTGGTGTCAAAACAACAACCTCGCAATAAACTACAACAAGACCGAAGCTTTAATCATCACTCGGAACCAAAGCTTCATACACCCACCAAATATAATGATACAAAGCACTACCATACCAATAAGATCAGAAGTGAGATACCTCGGAGTTACTCTGGACAACAAACTCAATCTCAAGCCTCACATAAACAAAACAATCCAAAAAGCCTACTACAAGATGCGAATCATCAGGAGACTAATACCGCTCCTCGCCCCAGAACACTTCCGTACCGTCTGTCAAGCACTGATAACCCCACTACTGGACTTCTGCAATCCGATATACCTTGGACTACCGAAACAAACCCTCAAACCACTCCAACTGGCACAAAACACAGCAGCACGAATCATATCAGGAACCGCACGACAGGAGCACATCACACCCACCTTAAAGGACTTACACTGGCTTCCAATCCATGCACGAATCAGATACAAAACAATCATAAACCTATTTAAGATAAAACAGCACACATCAGCAAACAGCCTGCACACCCTCATACAACCAGACACCAGTTCACGTCCCAGAAGAAAACATACACACAACCGAATCAGCACCCCAAGTGAATACAAACACACACGCAAGGACACAACAGACAGAGCACTCTCCATGGCCGCTCCAACAATATGGAACAATCTACCGGACGATCTAAGAGCCTCTACAGACCTCAAGGACTTTAGAAAACAACTGAAAACCATGCTGTTCATAGAACACTATGGACACATCACATAACCTCAGAAAATGTATAACAGCACATGATACTGCCTAAATAATGAATGTATATGTTTTTTGCACCACTGTATATAGCCCACTCTGTACATAGCTCATACCAATCCAGCACACAATACAACACACACTCAACTTCACCCTCACTGCATGTATAACACACTCACTTTACTCGATTGTTTGCTGTGATACCACCTTGATTATTAAGATAAGGCGGTTTAGAAATACTGTTAATTAAATTAAATTAAATTAAATGTTGTTAATGGGGCAATAAAGCTGCGACCAGTTGAATTCCCTATAAGTGTTGTGTATTATTTGGCATTGAATGGCGTGAGGGGGGGCTGATAGGCGGAGGTGGCGGACCGGTCCGCCTTACCCGGTTATATAAAGTGACTGCCAGGCTGCCTAGACTGAAGGAGGAGGAAGCCATGGCCCTTAATCATCCAATGGAATTGGCGAAAGTGGTAGCTGCCTTTAAATCACTTCCCAAAGGCAAGCTGGTAGGCAAAGGTTTCCATCAGAGTATTATCATCTTCTAAAAGAGGAGCTTGCTCCTTTATTGGTGAAGGTGTTTAACAAATCTTTAGAAGGTGTCCCCTCTCCCTCCAACACTGTACAAGGCCAGTGTGATAGTGTTGCATAAGGAAGGAAAGCCTAAGGATAGCTATTGTAGTTACAGACTGATAGCTGTTATTGTGATGCTAAACTATTTGCCAAGGTGTTAACAAGGAGCCTTGAAAACATACTCCCTCATTTGATTCATCCATATGAAAGAGGTGTTATAGCAGAATGGCTTATTTTGGATAATGTCCACAGAGCAATGGATCTCTTGCAGATGGTTAAAAGCATAGGGACTCTGTCCTCTGCATTGTGTTAAGACACAGAGAAGGCATTTGGGTGTGGTGGGAGTTCTTATTTTAAATGCGTGTACATCTTAATTTGGGGCAAGGGTTTAACCGTGCTGTTTAAGCCTTATAGATCAGCCCACTGGCACAGATTTTGGCTAATGGGAGCATGTCCAAAGATTTCAGACTGCATAGGGCAACACGGCAGGGTTGACCACTGTTGCCCATGTTATTTGAAACTGTAACTGAAGCATTTCTGGCATGAGTACATCAAAACAAATTGGTACACCTGATCTATGTGGGTAAGGGGAAGCGTAAGATCTTGTTCCATGCAGATGATATTCTGATCTTGTTACTCAGGGAAACAGTAGAAGTGCTGTTGCAAGAGATTGACCTTTTCTTAAAACTATTGGGCTTTAAGATCAACTTGAACAAAACAGAGGAGCAAGACAGGAGCTATATGAAAATTTTGCTTTTAAAAGGGCTGACCGGAAAATCCATTACTTGGAGGTATATATTTCCCGGGATCCAGCAGAATTAGTTGAATGGAATTATAAGCCACTATTGCAGCAGTTAACACCAGAACTGGAGAGATGGGCCTCACTAACCTTAAGATGGATGGGGAAGATGGCAGTCTTGAAGATAAAAATAACTCCTCGGTTTATATTTTGTTTAACCAGTTACCCATACTTATTCTACCTCATCTTTTTTTAATGTTGGGAGCACAAATTAAAGGTTTTGTATGAGGAGGGGGTAAAAGGGCTGGGATAAGTGTTGAGACTGAGTCGGTCCAAGGATCATGGAGGTATCCATTACCCGAATTTGAAGTTATACTATTGTGCTGTGGTTATCAAAGCCCCGAGGATTCACTATTTTGCAATTAGTGGAAGCCCAATGGGTTGAAATAGAAAAACGGATTTTGCTTCCTCAATCGGTGTTTGAGTGGGTGGAATCTAGAGAGGGTATGGGGGTGGTGAGTGGGGGAGACTGCAGAATCATCCCTTTTTAGGTCTCTTGCAACAGGTGCTGCATATATTTAAGAAGATGGGATTGATTCCTTCTTTAGTATCATGTAGGTCTGAAACGGACTATCAACCTTTCTCCTTGCGGGGATTCAGATCCTTTTTGCAGGATCTGGGCAGGGCAGACATTGTTAATTTATTAATATTCTTAAGGAGAAATCATGTCTGTCTGTGCAAGAATTGCAGCAGAGATGTGTGTGTGTGTGTGTGTGTGTGTGTGCAATATTCCTTTCTTTCATTACTTTTAATTACAGTTCTTTTAGATGAATCTGAATCACCTCCACTACTTAGGATAATCAATGATGCCACTCTCTTTAGGGTCTTTAAGATGAAAGCACTAGTATCAGAGCTTTATAAATGTCATCTGATGGCAGGAGTCTCATTGACCCCAGCACATGTTTTGGGATGATCAGGAGCAGAGGAATGTTTATTTGTATATTATCAAGTGCTCTCTGGTCACAAACGGGAGACAAACCCAGTATAAGATAGTGCACAGGCTCCACTCCACACCATTGGGGCTGTACAGGGTGAGGCCAAAGGAGACATGGTTATGCTGGTGTAAGTATGGGCAACTGGGGATCTTTTACCACCGATGGTGGGAATTTGCCTAGATACAGCATAACTGGTGGTGTTGAAGCAGATTAGTTTAATTAGGGGGCAAGCTGTGATGTTGGACCTTGTTTATATGCTGTTTGGTGTCCCTGGGGGGAGGGCAGGGAGGGCAAGTGTACAATATCCCCTCTACTGTACAAGCAAAACTGCCTGGTGCTGGTGTACATAGTTGGGTCCTTCGATACTCTATTGGCTGTTTAAAGTTGGAGAAATGATGTGCTTTGATAGATTAACATTTACCCTGAAAGGGAAGGTGTGATGCTTACATAAAGCATGATATATTTTGTATATAGGCTCACCTTGACCTGAATGGCACCAGGAGGTTACCAGCAACCCCCACCCCTAAAGAAATACTTCATCATCACACACTCTGTTTGGCAGACATCCATGAGTTTATTTTGATGTATAAGTTTGACATATGCTCAGTTGTTTTTATTTGTTTTAGCTATTCTTGATGATAGTAAGGTTAACAGCATCTACATGATTGTGGGATATGCTTATTTGGACATTAGGAATGTCTTGCTTCTGTGTCCTTTAGTTCTTTTCTTTCCCCTTTTAGTGGGATTATTAGTAGGAATGATGCGGAGTTTGAGGAAGAGCAAGATACTCCATTTTTCTTCCTTGCTTTTCTTTTTCTTTGTTTTCTCTGTAGTTTAGCTTGCTCTTCTGTATTGGAAGATGTTGCGAGAAGGTGATGAGTGGGGGATGTTGAAGAACAATTATTTGTATGCAGTCTTTTTAGGGATAAATTGCATCTCTATGATTGCTTACTTGTCAGGAATATTTTATATTGTATGTTTTCTCACAGAGCAAGTGGAGAGGTGCAGGAAGCCCAGCAAAGCATGGAATTAAAGACTGGGATTAAGAGACACAGACAGGTTTCCCCCTTTTGAGCTGATGAGGTCATGTACTGTAGGTTCATAGTTCAGTTGATGTTTCTGATTGATCGATAAATGTAACGTAATAAGCTGTGAAGTAGCCTAGAATCCAAGAGTTCAGGGTTCGATTCCCACTGGCACCCCTTATGACCTTGGGCAAGTCACGTTACCTTCCATTGTCTTGGAAGAAAAGGCCTGGCAATCTACTTCTGGTCACACCTTGCCAAGAAAACCCAGGGGCTGCTGGGGTCGCCAGAAGTCAGCATTGACTTGACAGCACTTAAAAAAAAAGGTTGCTAATAAAAGCTTTGGCTATTTAATCCCATATATGCATCAATCTGAACTCATGGTAATTATCTCAACAGAAGTAGATTTGGGGGGGGGGCTGTACAGTGTGCTAGTGTTAAGGAGGGGACAAGCTGATTTAGCAGGCACTTGGGCTAGGAGTTTCCTGACAAGGTGAGAGTTGGGAGCTGGAAGGCAGCTGTTGAAATTGAAAATTCCTGCAGGCTAGAGTTTGTTCTGTCCTCTTCCAGGTCCACTGGGAAGAAAAGCTGGGACCAGCAGACCTGGATAAATAGGGCAGGGAGACAGGGGAGCAGCACTGAAGGCAGAAAGCACAACTCCTTCCTCCCTTCCCCTTAGTACAGCGGGCAGGAGATAGCTAGGAGCTGTCACAGCAAAAAGAGGTGAGGACCTCACCAGTTAAATGAGGGAAGAGGAAGGACATAATGGTACTCAGGTGGCAAAAAAATGTGGCTTTGGGGCTGGTTGACAAATAAGAGGGGGATCCGTTCACCACAAGTTAGGGGCAGGGTGTCTGAGCCCAGGGCAATCTTGGCAGCATAAGATGAATCCAGTGATGGGGAATCACTGGCTTAGCAGAATGGGAAGCTGGAGCCAAATGACTCTGACTGCACAGAACAGCAATCAGCCTTGGGTGCTCTTAAAGACAGCCGTCTACCATGGAGTGGGCAGACAGGAAAGCATGGAACTAAAGACTGGGATTAAGAAACAGATGGGTTATTCCCTTTTGAGTAGCCGACCAATAAATGCAATTTCAGAAGATGTTAATAATAAAATGTTCCCGCATATGCAGCAATCTGGACTCGTGATTATTGTCTCAAGAGAACGGGAAGGGGTGGGAAAAGGGAGGGGGAAGGGAAGGGTGAGAAAGCCAGGGGTAGGAGATAAGGGGGGAGTAAGAAGGTGGAGGGTAGGAATGAGAGAAGGTGAGAGAAGGGGAGGCGGACAGCCCAGCAGCACCTTATCAGTGTTAAGACTTCCATTAGGAAACCCTGTGTTGAACTTTAGCCAGGATTTCTGCATCAGTCCCACAGTGATAAAAGTCAGAGCTGATCACCTAATTTCATTTCTTTGCCCATGCCCCACTCCCTTTTAAAGCTTTAGCATGTAGGCATCCAGAAAAAGCACGTTTTAAACTTAAAAAATCGAAGTTCGGCACCACGATATTTTGAAAAATCAGCTTTTAAATTCTCCTTAAACTTTTAAAAACAGTCACTGGTGAATTATTTTCAGTGTCGCTGTCCTACAAATAGAATTCCTAAAAAACATATGTATAGCCGATGAGAGGGTTATTTAGCAAGTTTCTTAGCTATTTCTGCACACAGTTCCACAGCACAATAGAGAAGAGACGTGGGAAGAAGAGGAATGGAGAAGTATAAACAAATTAAGGTGAAATCACTGATCTAAATTAAGCAGTGCTACTGGCACACTGAACACAAAAGGATTTGTTGAAACAAAGAATCAGCCATGTAAAAAACAAATTCTGTTTCACATTGTAATTTCTGTTGCTTTGTTAAATGACGAAGTAAAAGCAGCTTCACAGGCTTGTCTTCGAATCAACGAAAGCAAGGAAATTTAGAGCTTAGGCTGCCACTAGCATCTCCCATTTGTGTCTGGTTAATCATTTTTTTCTCCTTTATTTTCAGGCTGTGAGATCATTTGAACTGCAGTAACCAGACAGAAGAGGAAGCGCCAAGAAATAAATGATCAGATAGCCTAACCTCTGAATTGTGATTGCCATCGTGATTCAAGTCATCTCTCTAATGTTGTTAAATTGAGACTTTTCTATTTGAGATGCTTATATTACTTTTCAAGGAAACGTCGCACTGTGCTAGGCTCCCATCAAGACCAACTCAAAAAAATCCTTCAATAGGGATATCAAAAACCAACATAGATTTAAAAAACTCCCATATAGATTATATAGGACCATCAAAATCATTCAATAGTTCTGGCCATATATTCCAGTTGTTGTCCGCATAAGGTAACCAACTTTCAGATTTCATAATCAGCCCCTTATTTACTCAGAACATTTATATGTGCTCAATGTCCCATATTTCAATTTATAAATTTATAAAAATATATAAAAATATATAATGATCAATCATTACTTCAAAACTATTTTTTCAAGCATTTAGCAATAATTACAAGTATTTAGCAGTGCAAACTTATGGGTATTTTAGCAAAGTTTTCTAAAGTTCTTAATAATGGCAAAATTAGCAACACATCGACGAGATACCATGTTTCAAAAGAAGTTACATTTATTTTGTTATCTTTCTGCATCAGGGTATCAAATCCTACATAACAAGTTTTTCATGATAAATCCATTCTTCACGGTCCGGCTTCCAGCCTACATGAGCTGAATAATACGTAGGCTGGAAGCGGGACTGTGAAGAATGGTTTTATCATGAAAGACCTGTTATGTAGGATTCGATACCCTGATACAGAAACAAAGGATACGTGTAACTTCTTTCGAAACATGGTGCCATGTTGGTGTGATGCTGTTTTTGTCATTATTAGGAACTTTTGAAAACTTTGCCAAAATACCTATAAGATTGCACTGTGGATTTTGTTGATAATGTTTGTTTAGAGTGAGAAAGGAAAGTGAATAACACAGTTTGCATTTTTAACTCTACACGTATAGTTTCCAAGGAAAAAGTATATTAAAAAAAGAACTATCCCTATACACTTCCACTACAAAAATTTGTGCAAAGAATGAAGGCAAAAAAGCACCCATGGACTTTGCAAAAGTATGGTCAATTTGAAAATTGTGACTTGAGAAAAACTTATATATGGTTATAAGATTTTTAAATCATATTCTAAATATCTATTTACTCAATAGATTTTCATATCATAGTCAAACCACACACAAAAACTCACCCAAACAAATAAAAAAAAATCATACAATTTAAATAAAGATTATTTGTTGGACCCCTTATCATACATGATGCACCTCTATCTTCCAGGTAGAACCGAATATATCAGTGATCCTATTTTTCCTATTTTTTATCAGACATAGAAATGATTAAAATCATCCCCACATTCAAACAGCATATAAGAGAGGAATTATTCCTATAATTACAGCTCTGTATGGACAAGGGTCATCAATATTCAGTTAATCAATCAATCAATGCTTTCCTTTCATCATATTTAAACTTCTTAATTTCTGATGCTCTGAAATGATCATCCATAACATTGATCTGATCCTTGATTTCCTTCCAATTCTTGTTATATTCATCAACAGTAAACCCTTGTTTCAACTTCTTTTCAAGAGTAGCTGTTTGTTCCTTTAACTCATCCTCATTTTCTTCTCTCTTCATTTATTGAGAATACTATTCCATTTCATAACGGGATTTATCGTTCCTGAATAATCTGCATTCCTTAGATAGCCTTAACCCTCTTGGAATGATCTTACTTTGAATATATTGCACCATAGGGGGCTCTTTTACTAAAGTGTAGTAGGGAAAAACAGGGAGGTAGGTGCAAAGCCCTTGTGGTAAATGCAAGGGCATGGCCTCCATTTAGTGAACAGGGCTACCAAATACTGCAGGGGCCCAGGAACCCTGCCCTGACAGGGAGCATGGGAGCTCTGAATTCTCTGCCAGGGAGCATGTGAACACTCGCTTCCCTGCCAAGGCAGGGACCACAGACCCAGGGCTGAGCAGGCACCCCCCTGTGGCTAATTGGGTCCCCCCTGATGATCACACCACACTTGTGATCAACTCCCCTAACACATTCTATGAGGTAAACTTCCATCCCCCTGCCTGATATTCCCACCCTCATCAGAACCCATTTTCAGGATCACCACTATGGCCGGAAAGCTTTCTGGCCATAGAGTGAGGTAAAGGGGCCCATCAATGCCAGGGTCTACAAGCCCCTCCCCACAACACACCCACACCCTACTCCCCCCCCCCCCAGAACATACCTGGGGTCTAAACTGGGTCATCCCTGGTGATCTAGGGGTGATTGGGGCAGGAGCGGTCCCTTCTCCTCTCCTGCCCCAGCTTTAACAGTTTTCAAAATGGTGCAGGGATCGCCTCCTGCTAGTCTCGTGACCTCTACTGGCAGTGCTATGAGACTAGCACAGGATGAAGCCAGGATCATTTTGAAGATTGTCAGCTGGGACAGGAACGGAGGGGGACTAATCCTGCCCTGATCACCCTGTAGACCAGCAGGGATGACCCGGTTGTATGCCAGGTATGTTCTGGGGAGGGGAGGGTGCGGGTGTGTTGTGGGGGAGCTTGATGACATTGGCATTTGCGGGCCCCTTTGCAGAGCCTCCATGATCCAGAAAAGGGATACCAATGGGGGTATATGATGGGGGTGGGGTGGGGTGGGGAGTTACCCAGGGGACCACATTGGGGGGAGAGATTGTAGGGTGTGCAGTCATTGGGCAAGACCAGCTCGGCAGCAGGGCATCAGTTACGGTGCTTTTGGTGGCATGGCTGCACTTACTTCCATAGCTCTTTGAGAGGCAGTGATTGCAACCGTGCTACTGGAGGTCATGACAGCTAGTGCATGGCATTGTGGAGCATGCTGTCACCAGCCTTTGTGCTCCAATCCCACCTCCATCCTGCCTACCTTTGGTGAGTGCAGGCAACATAGATTTTGACCAAGCTGTCTGCTCTTGCCCCACGATAGCAGTTACTGCATGGGTTAAGTGCGGGTTAAGCCTGTGGAACTTTTTACTTCAGCTTAGTAAAAGATTCCCATCGTGTCACCATGCAGTTTTGCCCTCACTAGATGTTTCTTTAACACCATCAAGTCAATGGTAATATTAAGTCCAGATGCCACATTATCCTCAAAAAAGAACAGGCGCTGTAATAACTTAGCTGCAATAACTTAGCTGCCTGTTCAGAGGTATAGCAAATTAACTGCTCATCTGTCCCTTGTCCTTCATTTCATCCAATTAACTGTTCCTTGGTATCTACAATCACTATAATAAGTATAAAATATGTGACTGAAAACAACATGTAATAAACGAGGTGGGAATCAAATCAAACCAGCAAAGCCTCACCCAAACAAATAAAAAAACAACAACTTCATACAGTTTAAATAAAAATAAAAATAGGACCCCCTGATACCCAATTTCACTGGGAAGATACTGGTGGATCATGTATGATAAGGGGTCCAACAAATAATATTTAAACTGTATGACTTTTTTGGATTTCTTTGGATGAAGGTTTTGTGCGTGGTTTGATTTGACTCCCGCCTCATTTATTTGGACTTTATTACGTGTAGTAGTTTTATAGCATAGTGGTCCATCCAAACACAAAGTGGAGAAAACAAAACCACAGCCACACCAATGAGTCTTCGCACAAGCAGTTTTATTTAGTGACCAGACTCAGCCAGGTTTTGGCACTCAGGTCTGCATCAGGGTCAGTCTGATAGTATGGAAATGTCCAATGACAATGCAAACTGTTGTTGGAAGAGTTAGTCATAACCTTGATAACTGTGGAGCTCCCTTAAGAGGCCAGTGGAAAAGGAGGGGAAACTCATCAGTGTGGCTATGGTTTTGTTTACTCGGCTTTGTGTTTGGATGATATTGTTTGCAGAGCACCCTTCTCCTTTGCTTATAGCATAGTGGCACAAGATATAATATACTAAAAGGCAATTGGCCCAGCCACTCTGTCTTGTTATTCTTGTCCACATTACCAAGAGTACATCTCAGTCTCCATAGACTTGACGTTATCAATCCTTATTAATTTAGCTTTTGTTGTCTTCCTCCTGTGTCACCCACCCTTTGGGTTGATGACCTTGGAATGTCTACTCTTTAGGTAATCCCATAACCCCATCCTTTCCATGTTTAATTGCAAAACTTTTTAATCAACTAAATAACTATCAATATCAGAATGGCTGTTGACCATATCTCTGCCCTTCTAAGTCCATGAGATCTTTCTAAATTGTACTTATCTATCACTAACCTACTTGACATTATGAGTCCATAACCTGCCACCAAGAGACTCGGAAAGAAAGTGAGACAGGCAAATTGGGTGCAAAAAAGGCAAAGGCATGTAGAAAGACGTGGAAGAAAAAAAAAGACAAGAGAAGAATGGGGCAGCAGAAAGGCACTTGGGAGGTAGGAAAAAGTCAAGGGAGTAGAATAAAAATAAGGGAAAAAGCAGAGACATGATGGAGAAAAAAAATAAAAAGGTTGTTAGAAGAATAGGTTGGTAGGAGAGAGATCCAGAGGACTGAAGGGAAGCAATGGATAAAAAGAGGGAGGCAAAAACACAATGTAAGAGAATAAGGAGGAAGAAAGAGCTAGGGAGTCAAGGGGCAAGAAAGAGTAGGGTGTAGAAAAGAGGCAATCAGGTAGGAAAGAGGGTTGATAGCTGGCAGATGAAGAAGCAAAAGAGAGAATGGGAAAATGCACTTAATCAGAAAGAAAGCAAGGCAGAAGTCACAGAAAGCCAATGAAAGGTCAGACACGGGGATGTTCAGATTATAAAAAATGTATCACAGTATACGAGTATATACATAGATAGGTATAATTTAACAGGAGGATGTTCAAAAGCCATTCACTTGGGCAAAGTGCCTGAAATTGCCCATACTTTCTCCAGGCGAATATGCACAGGGACCAGCAACCCACAATACTTATCTAGGCAAAGGTAGGTGGGTTTGTGGGTGAGTCTGGGTCAGGAAAGGCAACAACGTAAGCACTTTTGCATTTTCAAAACCAGGTACAGTGGAGGTCATGTTAGGCTTGTACAGCATTTGCACATGTAAATATTGGGTTTACATGTAAATAACCTCACATATCTAACTTTCAGTTTTAGCAAAACCTGCTACTTACATGTATTTGTGTGGCATGGCATTTTGAGGGAAATGCTTTCTGGGCATGGTGTAGGTGGGCCTGAAAGGTATATGTGTACTTCTTTTTTATAATGGTAATGCACGCATACTTTAAAACATTTATCAAGTTGTCCATGAGGGCATATCAAGACGTGTATGTTGCAGGGTCTCCTTTACCATTTTCCTTTGGGACTCCTAATTCCCGTTGAATGTTTTGATTATGGGCAAAAGAAAAGCAAGATTTAAAACCAACCCCAGATAAAAAAAATCAGCTGTGGTCCGAGGGCTGATGGACCCTCATGTGGTGGCATTGGGACACTACTCCGATGCTGTCTTGAGGGAAGAATCACTAACCTCAGAAGAGAGTAATGTCATGCTAAGCTGTGGTGGAAGGTCAGGGATAGGAGGCAGTGTACTACTGTGGATCAAGAACTGGTTAAAAGATAGAAAGCAGAGGGTAGGGCTAAATGGCTAATTTTCCCAATGGAGAAAGGTGAATAGTGGTGTACCCCAGGGATCTGTGCTGGGTCCGCTGCTTTTTGACATATTCATAAATGACCTGGAAAGTTTTTTGCAGATGACACAAAACTATTTAAAGTTGTTAAAACCCAAGAGGATTGTGGAAAATTGCAAGAGGATCTTGATAAACTGGAAGACTGGGCATCAAAATGGCAGATGAAATTTAATGTGGACAAGTGCAAAGTTATGCACCTAGGGAAGAACAACCCAAACTATGGTTACACGATGCAAGGTTTCACATTAGGAACCACCACCCAGGAAAAAGATTTAGGCGTCATTGTGGATAACATGTTAAAACCCTCGGCCCAGTGTGCAGCGGCTGCCAAGAGAGCAAATAGAATGCTAGGTATCATAAGGAAAGGAATGGAAAATAAAACAAAAGATATTATAATGCCTCTATACCGTTCCATGGTGAGACCGCACCTTGAATATTGTGTGCAATTCTGGTCACCGTATCTTAAAAAGGATATAGCGTTATTAGAAAAGGTTCAGAGAAGAGCCACCAAAATGGTAAAGGGGATGGAAGGATACTCCTATGAAGAAAGGCTAAAAAGGTTAGGGCTCTTTAACCTGGAAAAGAGACGGCTGAGGGGAGATATGATAGAAATCTATAAATTAATGAACGGAGTGGAACGGGTAAACGTAGATCGACTGTTTATGTTATCAGAATATAGGAAGACTAGGGGACATGCAATGAAGCTACAGGGTAAACTATTTAAGACTAATAAAAGAAAATATTTTTTCACTCAACGTGTAATCAAACTCTGGAATTTGTTACCGGAGGATGTAGTAAAGGCTGTTAGTGTAGCTGGGTTTTTAAAAAAGGTTTGGACAAGTTCCTGGAGGAAAGGTCCATAAACCATTATTATGAAGGGACCCAGGATATCAATGCTTGACCTAGTACAAGCATTGCAGAACCTGTGTCTTTTGGGGAAACTGCTAGGTATGTATGACCTAGATTGGCCACTGTTGGAAACAGGATACTGGGCTTGATGGACCTTGGTCTGACCCAGTATGGCATATCTTATGTTCTTATGTAGTGATATGATTAGATGGCAATCTGGGAGAGAAACTGTGCCCAGCTGAGACTGGCGAGGAAGGGCTGGCATTAGCTTAGCACCCAGTGGGTATGGAACAGATGGAGAATTTTTGGGTTGATTTAGTTAGTTGAAGGGTTGCTGTGAGCACCTCTGGCATCCTGAGGGCATCATTATCCTTGATCAGGACAATAAATCTGCTCCATCTCTTACTAGAGCCCTCAAGGAGGTTGTGGTATCATCTTTTGCTCAAGGTGGGGGAGGGGGAGCAGCATGAGTCACAGGAATGTAGTATTAGAAGATATCTGGGTGGCGGTTGAAGGAATGGAAAGGACTTTCTGTGATTCAACTAACCAAATGCCATTTTTAGCTAAAGGGACTGTTGCCAAACTGGAGGCACTTGATGGTAGGCTAACTCACATCTCATGGGGAAAACATTGGTGTCTCCAAAATACTCTCTCTCTCTCCCTCCAGATTTCAGCCTTTTAGAAATATCATACGAGACTATTCCCACTAGAGATTGGATTTGAGTGGTTATTGCTTTCCTTTTAAGGGAGGGATTTTAGGGGTTGCTTGGTGGGAGTTATTATTTATTTATGCTGTACCATGCCTTGCATTTTAGGAAAGGCGCACAATAAAGTTTAAATAAATAAATAGATTAAAGATCATGTAGAGAAGGGAAGGGGGACCCTGTAAGTTTTTGATAGGTAACTTTCTTTGACCCTGCACATATAAAGCTGTGTCTTTGAGATAAAAATGTAGGACATGATATCTAGTGGCGGCGGTGGCTAGCCACTGCCATTGAATGTTAGAATGGGATATCCAGACCCCGGCATTGAATATCCAGATTGCCTGGATTGCTATGGAGTTAGCCGGACAGTGACGATATTCAGCCGCTACAGTACCTGGTTAGCTTCAGTGGCGAAAGTTAGGCCAGCCTTTACTGCACTTGACTTTTGCCGCGTTGCAATAACCGGGCAGTGGCTCAAGATTTCCACTGAGTACCTGAATACTGAGTATCACTGAGTACCACCTCCAGAACACCATGATGCTAACCGGATAGCACTGGGGCATGCAGCAGCATGTTAGTGCCCCTGAATATCCTGGCCAAGGGAATTAACATGGTTAGCAGGTCTGCTAACCGCGTTAATCCATTTAACCATTGGTCCGGTACCTTTTTAAATGTTTTTCCTTTTGTCCTGTTAGGATTGGCAGATTTAGATGGCCTTGTCTGAATATTGACCTGTATATATTTATATCTTATTTGTTTTTTGATTATGACTTTTCTACTACTTTTCTTGAGAATACACTTTATTTTGAAAATTCTGAATAAAAAGCAAAATATTATCCATCCGCATTACACCTGCTCTGAGCCATATGTAAGTTTCAGCTAACAGGCGTTTGAAACCTGCTCAGAAAGCCAAATGCAGAGCTTTGGAGATCAGCCTCCTAATTCATTCCTCTTGGACCTCCAATTGTGTGAAATTTGGCACTTACACACATACATTACAAAACTGGCGACTTCACAAGTAAATGCTGCAGGTACTTAGGCATCATAAGCCCCAAGATAGTTTTTGAAAAATATCTGTTTTACAAAGGCCCTACATTCTGCATACCTTTTGTAAAATATACATTAAATTGTGAATTCTCTTACTGTAGATGACCAATGCAAAATCAAACTTATTGTTTTCCATAGAAAAAAACACTTGCATAAAATGCAGACGCAAATTTCTGGGGCACTTTTTCCTGAGGCACTTTTTAGAGAGAAAGTATGCTTAAGCTGTCTCTTCAAAAGCACATGCAAAACTCCTAGCTAAAACTACCAGTCAACTTTGCATCTGTGCAGGTGGGTTTGAAAAGCGCCCCTTTACAGGCTTATTCTGTCCCGGACATAGATCCCCTCTGTACGTCCGGTCTGGGTCGGATGTACAGAGGGGATTGCGATTCTGATCCCGCGGGGCACATCTAGACCCGCAGGATCAGAATCGTGAACACTCCTGTATGAGCAGGCCAGGAGTGTGATTCAATCTGGCCTGCACATATAGGACCTTCCTGGCTAACTCAGTCAAGGCTCTTCAATGGAGCCGTGGCGCCATGGCATCATGCTGTGATGCTGGCCACTGGCTTCCCATCTTCATTCCCTGCAGCACGACCCCCGATCCGGCATCCTAAGGCCAGGGTCAGGCTGCGGGGAATGTCTTCGGGCCCCCCTGCCCCATCCATGCCCTGGGTCTGCAGTAAAAAAAAAACATGCAAGGAAGTTATTCCACCTCGGAAGTGGAATAACTTCCTCGCACAAGTTGCCCGCCCTGTACGTCCAGGGCCGGCGACCACCCAACACCTGCCCTGCCTCCGCCTCTGATTTGCCACTTACCCGTCCCCCTCCCATCTAACTTCCCCACACAACCGGCAGGGAAGTTAGATGGCAGCGGAGAAGGCATCGTCCATCCCCACTAATCATGGTACAGAATTGGGCCCTTAGAGAGTAATTTTCCAACAGGGTACCTAGGTTCAAAAGACTGGAAGGCATCTATTTGTCTTTATAAAATACTACTGTAAATCCTGCAGAGATTGCATCTATATTGCAGACACGGACATTACACCTGCTCTCAAAAACAGGTGGAAATGCTCGCAGAGTACTGCAGTATGTGTATAAATTAAGATATTTTATAATTTATGTGCATACTTTGCAACTTGGCCTGCTCCACTCCGCCTGGAAATGTTTAAGTACATGTATGCATGCCATCATGCATATTTTGATGCCTAGTGCAAATTTATAAGAACTATCTTACGTATGTATATTGCCACCCACATGCAAAACTGACTTTAGAAAATAGCCCTTTTAGGAGCGTGTAAATGTCCTGTTATAAAATTCCAACTGGCATAAAAGTACGCACAATGACAATGTAGTGTGTACTTTAACTGTAGGCATTTCCAGGGGCACAGTCTGGGCAGAGCATGAGCAGAGTTTGTAATTACAGGCCTTGATTATAAAATACTTTAATCTATGTGAGTGCTTGTGAACTTTACACACAAACATTTACACCTGCTGTTGAAAAAGTATAAAGGTCTGCTCCTGCATTCAAGGTGTCACTTATTTTAGTATTGTTGTAACCGTCTATGCAACTTTATAAAACAGCACCTCATGGAAGGTAATTTTCTAAAGAGGAGCCTAGTTAAAGAGGCCAAGTAGGCACTATTTTATAAAGTTACATACACATTTATGTGTCTTTATAAAAATACTAGCCTAAGAGGCAGAAAATGTGCCTTGAACATAGGCACTTACGTACGCCTGCACTCGATGAGAATCATGGCCTTGCCTGGCATGTCTACAAGAAGGATTCTTTCCTTAACTCTTGGTGGCTTTGACTGCCTCTCTAGGGATGCATCTGTCTCCCTTGTAGTTCTTAATCTCTGTCGCTATACAGTGCATAGATGAGCTCCTCTCAGGCCCCATGTACACATGATCTCTAATGTCTCAAATTCCTGGTATGCCATCAAACTGCATATCTGCTTTCAGCAAGTTATTATTGGAATTACCATCTACCAGGGATATGGATGACAGCATAGTAAAAATGTTGGTTCAGTCTGTCGTTGGTTCAATCACCTGGTTATCTTGTCTTTGGACTGAAAATACTGGGAGAAGGAAAAAGTAGTGCTAACATTGTTTGGAAGAACCCAAGACACTGGGAGAGGGCCAGAGCAGCACTAATGATGGAAGGAAAACCCAAAGATAAAGAGGCTGAAATATTTGGGCACTGGTGTTCATTTAGTAGGGTTTAGCCTTCAAAGATTTGGATCTGTGGGAAAGTCAGCATTAGAAATGGCATTAATACTGAGGTAATTGGGTACAAAACATTTAAATCATCTAGAAGGAAGCGTCATCTTGAAGCTCAACTGGTAACTGGGGGCTAGGAGATACAGCAGGCATTTCTTGTTTGTACTGTAGAGAGAAGAGGAGCCTAAGCCAATGCAAAAAGGGTAAAGCAGCATCAAGAAAAGTAAAGATCAAAGGCACCAGGAAAAGTATAAAACAGGAAGACCAGCATCTGTATAGAAGTACACTGATAACAGAGGATATAAACTAATGGCATGGTTCTTAGTATTAAACTGGGGGCTACTTGGGTCATGTGCCATGCTAGGAAGAGGCACCGATGTCAGAGAAGAGTGCATCAGAAGTTTTATGCCAGGACTCTCTCTAACGATAGCACAAGGCAGCATAAAAAGTAAAACCTGTTCTGAAAGTACAAGTCACAGGACATCCCTTTAAAGCCACTTTTAAACGTCTCCTGTAACATTAACAGGATTATCAAAGTACATTTAATAGCTGTCTTGCATAGGTCATCAAGGAATTCTGTCTACATCTTTTTCGGCATTGGAAGCAGGCCCTCTAAAGATGTGAGAATACTTAGCTAATGCAAGGTAGTTTGTTGTGCTTACATGGGCACGCCACATTCTTACGGTGATCCTGAATTTCTGCTCTTCAGTTTCATGACCCTTTCAGTTAACTTCTAGGTCTCTAGTCTTCAGATTGATAATTGGAATATAAACACCCCAACACCACCCCTCCCCGCCATAACACACAATCACTTGAGTGGAATAGGAGCATACCAGGGCAGGCGATCAAGCAGGATAGCAACAACAATACACTGAATCGAGACATTAGGCAGAGCCTGGAGGAGGCTGGGCAGGCAGTTACACTAGCCACGGCAGCACCAAACGTGCAAGGAAGGACGAGGATTGTCTTACTGCTGTTTTTGTATGTGACTCAACAGAACCCACTGGAACCAAGCAACCAGGCAGCAGCAAGGGGGGCTGCAATTGGCAAATCCACATCAAGACACTGAGAGTAAAGAGTGTGGGCACACCTTGCTTTAATAGGGCTCTGCACTCAGTTCTCACCCCAGTTGCATGGAAATTGAGGGAAACCAAGAAGGGAGAAGTTTGTGTTTAGGAACACCATCTTTTTCAGCAAATCTTGTGCTAGCTGTGAATGAAGTGGACTCACGATGTTCCCTACCACTGTGAATGTTTGTTCACTGGGCCCACTGAACGGTGGACCAGAGAGGAAATAATGGGTGATTGTGGCCAGGCCTGGCTAGCCTGAGGACTTGAGTACCTAATATGCAGAGTTTGAGGTCATAGCCTTGAAGGCCTCTGCAAGGTATGATGTCTCAGAAGTTGGTACAGGAGTCTCACTTGCAGTGGTCTGATGCTGTCTCTGCCACTTACAGCTGTAGAAGGGCCTGTGTCAACAAAGATGGTTCAGTGGTATCTGCAGAAGCCTGGCAGATAAAGGTAGGTGAGCAAGTGATAGCATGGTAGCTAACAAGATGCTTCTTAAATTGCTAATATTGCTTGATGGTGTGCTTACGTTTTCACCCTACTGTATCCCCACTGCCCCTTTGCCTCTGACATTGCCTTTCCTACATCTGAATTACTTCCTCGGACCACCCACTGCTGACTTCCTGTTCATAAAGGAAGTCAGCATCGGGCGTCAAAGTGGGTGGAAACAAACAACTTTGTGATGCAGAAGTTGTAAGGTAAGTGCCATGGGGCAGCTGTAGGGTGCTTCATCTCCTTGCACTGGCCTTGCCACCAAGATTATAGAAAAGGTGGAAAAAGGCTACTAAAATGTTACTGGATCTGCAATAAAAGTCATCTGAGATGATACTTTAGGTCCTAAATAAATATATATATATATATATATACATCCTTGAGGACAGGAGATACAAGGGAAATATGATAAACACATTGGGCCCAATATTCAAAGGATTTATGCTTCTAACTTTAAGAGTTATGCTCCTAAATTGGCCTCTTTGAAAATTTAGTAGGGCTGAGTGCCTGAATAATTTCTTAAAAATCACTAAACTAAATTTAGAAACATAAAAAGTGAGTGGCAACAGGTGCGGATTTAGGCCGGGGAAAGAAGTTAGGCGCTTAGCACTAGGCACCTAAATTAGACTCAAAGCTAGGCAAATAAATGGCAGACCTAAATTTAGGAGCATAGAGCCTGATATTTAAAATGATTATGCAGTTAGCAGACCTGCTAACCATGCTAATCGTGCTGAGTGTGATATTCAGCGGCATGCCTGATGGTAACCAGCTGGCATCGGGGTATCCGGGGGCAGAGCGGAGGTGGCACCCAGGGATAACCAGACAGCGGCAATTTTCAGTCACTGCTCCGTTATCCCTAAGCGGCCAAAGTTAGGCACAGTAAAGGCTGAAGCTAACTGGGCAGCAGCTGATTCTTGCCATTACCTAGTTAGCTTTGCTATCATCTGGCCGACGTGGATACGTATTCAATGCCGGAGGCCAGATGTGGCCCCAGCATTGAATATCCAGGTCTATAGTTCAGCAGAAGCGGCTAGCCCCTTCAGAGAGGCCAGCTGCTGCCGCTGAATATCGGGGCCATGAATTTGTAGCTCTTAAGTTAGGATGAATTTTCAGCCCAAAACTAAGGCTCATAAGCGTGCTTGAAGACTAAAGTTCGGAGCTCAGGGGGGATATCCAGCGGTGGCGGATAGTGTTTCCACAGTGGCTAGTCATTGCTGTTGAACTTTGCACCTGGACATTCAATGTCTGGGCCATGTTTGGCCACCGGCATTGAATATCTGGGTTGGCTGGATAGCGCTGAAACTAACTAGGCAGCGGCAATATATTCAGCCACTACCCGCTTAGCTTCAGCGGCAAAGGTTCGGTAAGACTTTCAGGTGCTATCTTTAGACACTCTGGGATAACTGGCTAGCAGCTCAATACCCCACTAGCCGGTTATCATGGGTGTCACTTCGTATCTGTCCCCAGAACACCCTAGTGCGTAAGTGCAGTTTAATATTCCACAGAGCACCATTTAGGCACGTTGAAAATGCCCTCCTTAACTTTTTTGGAATATCAGGCCCATGGGCATCAATATTGCCCAAGCAGCCCCTACAGTTCAGAGGGAAGGGGGGGGGGGGGCTAATGACTCTGCACTGCAGCGTAAGAGAGAGTAAAACATTACTTTCTTTCAAAAAATTGCTATACCACCTCTCACCAGCTTTCTCCAATGCAAATATATCAGTCTTCAGCCCCATCCCCAGCTGCTGCAGTGAGGCCAAGGCTCCCCGATACCAGTAGCAGGATTTCTGTGGCTCTTATCATGAGATATGGACCTGGCAGTGAGACATAAGGTGCCAATGCAGTACTGAAGACTGAAGCACATTCACTGGAGAGAGTCAGTGGGAGGCGGTGTAGCAACTTGTCTTGAATTTAAATGCATCACTCCATTCTGTCTCTTGAAAAATAAATGTGGAGGGAAGTCTCCTTCTCCATGGGGACTCTCAGCAATATCTTGCATGGGAGCCCCTCATTTGAACTTATACCAGTGGATAAGCGACAAATATCTCAAAGGTATGGATGGGTTAAATGATGAAGGCTGTTCAAAAAACACATATTTTTATCTGCATAAAAAAAGGGGAGAGAACAGATCAGGGGCTATGCCTGAAAATTTCATTTTCAAATACCTTCCAGCCTAAATGCATTTGGGCCGAATATCTGGGAAAAGTTAATAAAATAAAGTTGCATAATTAGCTACGTCTGATGCATGCTGGCTGGATATCGGCCTCATAATAAAAAATGAATAGGTAAAGGGAACGAAAAAGATAAAGAAAAAAATGATTAACATCAAAACAATTGAATTTGGAGATCTCCAAAATACAGCCCTTATTTCAAATTGTTTTAGTTATCAGTAACCTGAAAGATGATATTTTTGCAGTTCTTAATAAAATTTCAGATCAGTGAATGAGTTTAGTAACCCTCGTTGTGGGTTGTTTACTAACAGCATGCGTTAATGCCATTATTGCATGTTATTTACCACAGGCCCAATGTGCTAAAATAATGCACATTAATAGCATTAGCACAGACTGTTAATAAATGACCCTTATATTGATCTACAAGCAAATACTAAAAATAGCTTTGGAATTTGGTCAAAGACACCAAATAAATCCAAAGCCATAAAAATGGACATAATCCGCTCTGGAAATGCTTGAATATACTTGCCAAAGTAAATATCTTGGCAGGCTTCAAGACGTTTGTATGCCTAGAATTGTTCAAGGCTCATGCAAGCACCAAATATTCATGAATGCACATCTGTTCCATATTTAAGTCATACTAGTATAAAATGTCTTTGTATTTTATCTGCTTCTCTATCTTTTTTTTGCAATATTTGAATCTGCTCCAGATGGCATTAAGAACACCACCATTCAATTTCGGGCCCGGTATTCGAAAGGGTTTATCTACTTAGCAGGCTCTGCTTACCAGGTTAGTCTGGATAGTGCCGCTGGATATTACCTCGGACCACCGTGGCACTATCTGGATAGTGCTAGGGGGGGCCATGGATGGAGCAGGGAAGAGCCATCACTTATAGGGATATCAATGATTTTCAGCGCCACTCTCCGGATAAGTATGCACATAACTTAGGACAGGTAAAAAAAAAACCTACCCCGTCTATGCAAATTGGCTGTGTGGATAGTGGCTAAATATTGCCACTATCCAGATAGCTGCTGAGTGACCACAAATACTGGATATTCAGCAGCAGCCCCATCCAGATAATGCTGTTGAGTATTTGGGATATTTTGCATTTAAAGAAATCACTGACCACCACACGCTAAATATCAGCTCGTTAATTTGTAAGTAATCTAGCATATCGGGGGCATATTCAGTGGTAGTGGCTGGCATTATTAAATGGCTGACCGCGCCGCTTTAAAGTTAAACTGGATATTCAGTGCTGGTTCTCCTGGATTGAAGTTTTGCAGTCTGGTCAGTGGCGATATTAAGCAGCTAACTGGATTGCCAAATTGCATACAGTTAGGACAGCCTTTTATGTAGCCTAACTTTACGGGACCCTTTCACTAACAATTAGCTCGATCTATCTGCCTTTCAGTCCATAGGAAAAAAATGGCCATGCAGCAGATAGCTTGAGCTGAGTGTTAGTAAGAGCGGCCCTCTGCTTTGACTACCGGTTAGTAGCTGAAAACCACTGCTGACACCCCTGCCCCACCCTCAGAACACCCCATCTCTAAATGGATTAGTGGCAAGGCATTTAACCAGATTATCAGGGGATATTTGGCAGCACTGATCAGGTTAGTGCCACTGAATATCCTGGTCAGCAGGATTTATTCATTTTGCACATCTGTAAACTGCATAAATCCCTTTGAATACGCCTCCCACTCAGATCAGATGGGGAGTAAGACTATTCATGGGCCTGCTGAGACATATAAACCACTTTATCTTTGATTTTATGGTTTACAAATGACAACAAAACCCTTTGACAGCACTACACATTTAGAGGCCAATTCCATTCTGGCTTTTCAGCCCTGTGCGGCCCCTTAGAATTGGGGCGTGTAATGGCAGCACCCGATTCTGACCCTGCAGGGGCTAGACATGCCCACAGGAACAGAATCGGGTCTACCGGCTTGGACGTGCAGGCCAGGCCCCAATTCTGATGGGCCGCATGCCAAGCAGATCCACAGCTAACTCAGCCAGGCTCCTGAATGGAATCACAGTGCTATGATGTCCCATCGCCATGCACTGCAGCTCCTGAATGGAGCCGCGATCACTGACCGCAAGACCCAATGCCCTTTTCCCACAGCCCAACCCCAGATCCAGCCTCCCATGGCCAGGGTTGGGCTGCAGGGATCCCCCTGCATCCCTTCACCTCATTGCCGCCCCTCTGGCTCTGGCGTCCCCTGTCTACGTGGCTGACCCTGGACATATAAGGCCGACCTCAGAATCGGCCCTGTATGTCCAGGGTTACAGCCCGCCCATGCCCCACCCTCGCTCTGCCTCCAGATCGCCCCCTCCCACCCCCATCTAAGGCTGCCCATATAACAGCACTGTTTGTATGGGTAGCCTTTGCACCGGGAGCGGCAGGGGGATGAATAGCTGGGATGTACATCCAGGCAGGAAGTACATCTCCACTATTCGTGGAGCAGAATGACCCACATACTATTAATGGATTTTTATATTCTTTGTATGATGAATAATGTTTCACTAATAAGTTGCTATCCTAAAGTATATGCAGGGGCTATATATAATCCTCTTAGATCCTTTTTAGAAAAGTTGCTTGGTTCAAGATGAATGGATTTCACACCATCTACTTCATTTTGCTCCCTAACGAAGGATCAAGTTATTCATGCATCAGTGGTTTTAATAGAAAATCTAACAGATAATGGTAGAAAGCCTTAACTCCTGCCTTATCTTGAGGCAGCCTGTGAAGCAAATAATGCTCAACTACTTTGTTGTTTACATGGCCTCGGGTGACATGTTAATTATTGTTACTTCTCCAGTGCTATTATTAGAAACCATTACCTGCCTGTTGCTATGAAATGGGGTAAAGGAAAATGGAACATACCATGTTCACACACAACACAAAATAACTATATCAAGGACATCAGGGAAGGTGGAATACTATAACAACACATACTATATTGTTATACTATTCCACCCACCTTAATGGGGAATGCTTAGGTGTTGCCACTCCGTAGCCTTTCGAATCTAGGTTTCCTCCCACTTTCATTGTGTCACACGGCTTTCGCTGCTCGATGTACTCATTCATGGTGGACTCCAGCAGGAAGGCAAACTTGCCCTTGGATTTGCGGACGCGGGCAACTCCCTCAGCAGTGGTCTTAGTGAATACCGATGGCTCTGCTGATTTCATGTAGGTCCACATCTTTTCATATACTGCTATTTTTGATCGCTGAAAAAATGGAAAAAAGATAACCGTAGAAAAGATTAAATTAACAATTACAATCACTCATGACACCAAACAGCAACAAACAATACACATTGGTGGTCAATATTCTGAAACAGTGGGGACTGTAACAAATTAAATGTCAGCGTTAAAGTTAACATGACTACGCTCCTGCCCTATTTAATAGCACTTATCAAAATGGCTGCAATCTCATGGTGTTGCACCCTAGCATAAGGCTACAGGGCATCACCTCATGATCGCGGCTATTTTGGCCACAAGCAACAATGGGGTCAGGAGTGGGGAGGGTCCTTCTGCTCCTTTTCACTACTAGACCACCAGGAATTCCAGATATGGACCAAGGCGGGAACCTTCCAAGCTGAATGGCTAGCCGGGCATTTTGTGTTTAGAAGTGGGGAAAAGAGGGAGGAACCCCAATTGTCTAGCTGGGATGTTTTACAGTATGGGAAGAGGGAGGGGGGCTTTGGCCAACTGATTGATAAGCTAGGATGGTTTTCTTTTTTTACTGGGAGTGCACTTATATCCCTGGACAGTTCCCATTGGGGAATGGGAACTGTCCAGGGATCGATGTTGAAGGGGGGCAGGCCAGCCAGGTTCCTTGTTATTGCTGGTGCTGCAGATCTTTAGATCTAAGGGGGGCTGATTGGTGCTTTAGGGACAGGAACAGCCTTGATCAGGGCAAAAGAGAACTCTGTGTACCCGATTGCTACCTGTCCTCCCCAATGATTTACCGCAGAGGTCCATGCTACCTGCAGATGCAGGTATCATGAGTTTCTGTGGTAAATTCAAAACCTCTCTGGTATTTGCAGGTGGAAAGCTGAGAACACCCCCTGCAAATACCATAGAGGGTTTGGCCTTAACTATGGACTTTTTGCATCTATACATTGTGGGGCAGCTATACGTTCACAGCAGACTACTGAATGTATAACTGTTTTTGAATATTGGCCCATCTGTTCCAAGAGGAAGGCATAGTGGTAATATTTTTGTACTCTGAAATTTCAAGACAACCTTAACTTTTTCATTTGCTTTCTTTCTTGCCTTCAATTTGTCCTCAAGCATTTCCTATATTTAGCAAGACAGAAAGGAGTGCCTTCAAAAATCCAGTTAATTCCATTTCCATCTGATCAGCCTACTGAGATACTCATTTTAATGTCCCCTAGTTACTGAAATCCACAGTATCCACTGCAAATACCGCCAGTAAGTGCTCTCATCCAAATTAGGACGGATATCCTTCTTGATGGTATTGTCTAAAATCTGAGTACTGTAACCAAGGCCACAGTTAAACTACATTTTTCAGATGAAAATTCTCAGAATTACATATGGTTTTCATATATATATTCAAATTAATACAACCTTCTGTTTAAATATTTAGAGTTGGGAAACTTGCTCCCTATAATGCATGGCAAATGTCTCCTTTTAAAGATGAGAATACATGATTTTTCTACTGCATAAGCAAATACTTTAACTTATCCTGGGTCTTGACACAAACCCAAAACAATCATATGCCCCATAGGATCTAATTCACTAAGAGGCACATTTCACAATAGGAAGTCCAAGTGCAATTTGGGACATCAAAGCCAGAACGTCTGAAAAAAAAGCAGGCACGTGCTAGTTCAGGCATGATTTCGGAAATACTATAAATACAGTCTGTAAATAGATGTAAATTGTTGTACATAGTTACCATCAGTTGAAATCCAAGTTAATCTATCCTGTTCATTGTAAGTGCTTTGCTTTGACTGCACAAATCTGTTATATGTGGACCGCGCTGATTTTTAAGAGTGCGGTATATAAGAACACCACATAAATAAATAAATAAATAAATTAAATAAATAAATGTGGACGTGCTGGATATGGACGTTTATATAGATTTATTTATTTATTTAAACAGACTTGTATACCACCTTATCCTTCAATCAAGGTGGTCACGTCACATCACAATTGGAGGGTTACAATTAACATTAGGATACATGTAAACATTTAGACAGTACAATTAAAGGTAACATTTAACATGAGGGTAGTTAATCACGTGGTATGATAAACTTGTGTGTGTGGATAGGACGGGTGCATGTTTAGTTGGCGGGGTAGGTGGTATTTCAGTTTGGGTATGGGATGTTGCCTGGATGCTCATATGTTTCTATAAATAAATATGTTTTGAGGTCTTTGCGGAAGTCTTTGAGGTCATCTAATGCTCTCCGGCTTGTTGGGAGGGAGTAATGCTCTCAGGCTTGTTGGGAGGGAGATGTCCCCAGGAGAGCCTTCCAGAACCAAAACATCTAATAGTTAGAGTAGTGGCTTAAGAGCAGGTTGGCCAGAGTTCAAATCCCAGTGTGGGCCTCTATGATCTAAAGCTAGTCTACACACTCTGGATGTTTTAAGGTGAAAACAAACATGTTCCTGATGCCTATTTGTGCCTGGAGTAGGTACAAACGTGGACATGCCTGCAGATGTCTCAAACATTTCTGAGATTGAACACTCTGCCACGCCTACTTGGACATTCCTGCACCTGAGACATCTGTGAATGTCATTTGTGGAATGGCTACAGAGATGTCTCTGTGATTTTGACATCCACATGCATGTCTTCAGACATCCAAATCACGACAAAACCTTTTAAAATGACCCTGTTAGGCTTTTCTCATTCTTTATCTATGAGAAGGAAAACTAATTGAAACAGGCCCATAGATGTGATGGGAGTATAAATATACGAAAAAGGAGGTTACATAGTTTAATGAAAAAGGAAAGTGAATTTGTTTTACTTGATATAGAAACTTGCGGACCAAGTGGTGAATTGGGCAGTGGTTCCCCTCTATTCCTGCCTCATTCTGGATCTTTCAAAATGGCTCTGGTCTCACAGTACTGACCCCTAGCAGAAGTATGAGACTACCAGATAGTGTAGATAGTGCTGAGGCAGGGAATGCGTGCCCATACGATGTCTGCCATGTGTGGTAAAAGCAGGGCAGATGATGGGCACAGTTCCTCCATTTACCACACAGGGTCTGCATCTACCATGGTGGCATTTTTGCACATGCTAGGTGCAAACACTTATTGCAGTTTAGTAAACATTGGCCCTTGGGCAGGGATTATATCCACTATCAATTATCAATTGGCCATAAATTCCCATCATCCAACACTTCAAAGACGTAAGCTTCTGATGTTACCTCCTTGCATCACTGAAATCACTAAAGAATCCTTATAAATCATCAGCAGATCTCCTTGAACACTCGATGCTGAAATCCACGTGTTCACTACTTGGTGTTGCCTCCGCCAAAGATGTAAACTAATCACCTTCAGGCTACATTCACTTAAGGACTCTCACATGGACCTTTCTCAATTATATTATACTGTAGCTGTGCAAGGCAAATCATCACCAACAGTATATACCCTACTTCTATTCTCTGTTACATAAGTTTGCCTTGTCTCTCCCCTCCCTCCTTAAAGCCATCCCTTATCTCCCTGCTCTTAAGCCATTGGAATCTGCTTTGCCGCTCACCCCAGCATTAAGCTGCTTAAGTTAACCAGCTTGTAACCTGATACATTGTCCTAGGCTTTTCCACTAACTATACCCTGAAACGCAGGCTTTTTTTTTTTTTTTAGATATTGCTTAGCTAATCTTCTGCTGTTCTTTGCTGGTATACTCAGTAAAAAGTATAGATACTCTTCATTATTAACTTAGAACCACTTGTAAACAAAATCATGAATTTCACTTTCATGCTGACCCTCCTTGCACTCTTTGCTCCACTATCCATTGCACTCCAATTCCAGTTCCATACTCATCACATTCCAATAATTCCATATCGCCCTAGAAATATCTACCCCTTTACACACAATAAATTTCCATCGATAATCCACATACATCACACTAGCAGACTAATATACATGCCCACACGAATCACTCCCATATCGATATAAAACACACTTTAAAAGTAGCCCTTCTTAACACTAGATCAATCAGAAACAAAATACCCGCAATTATAGACCTACTCCAAGACAGTAAGCCACATGTATTATGCTTAACTGAAACATGGCTTACTCCCACAGACTCTGTCTTACTCAACCAACTAGCTGAATCCAACTATAATATCTTGCAAAGCCTTAGGTCCGTCACCGTAGTAAAAATACAGAAAATATCAAAATTATTATTACTGAAAATAAGAATATTAATATAAGTCTTTTTTACAGACCACCCTCGCCAAACCGTGACAGCCTCACAACTATTCTGGACGTTGCCTGCACCTCTACACCAGTATTCTAGTATATAAATCTCTATTTAATAATAATAATGAATATAAGAGGAGGAAATGGGCAAAATAATTAAAAAAATAAAGAACTGTGGAATTTTAGATTAAATGGCTTGAATGCCCGAATAGAGTGCTGTTTTGTTAAAAGAACAGCTGGGATAGAATATTGAGGGAGGACTGGCCTAGTGGTTGGGGCAAATTACCTCAGGCCAGAGGTTCAAATCCCACTAGAGGGCAGCAACCTTGAGACAGAAAAACTGGGTTTCTAGTCCCACAGGTTCTCCTTGTTGTCTTGGGCAACCCACTTACTTATTGATTTAACCATTTTCTATACCCCCTTATCCTTCAATCAAAGCAGTTTACATTATGTAATCACTACAAACAGGTACTGGATCCATTCCCTTGTCCCCAAAGGGCTTACAATCTATGTGCACCTGAGGCAACAGAGGGTTAAGTGGCTTGCCCAAGGCCACAAGGAGTGCCCAGAGAGCTAGAAATGAGATTGTTGTCCCCAGGTGGGATTTGAGCCCCTGGCCCTCTGGCTGGAGGTACCATGTCCTAACCACTAGGCCACTCCTCCCTCCATTGTCTCAGGTAGAAAACCACAAATTGTGAGTCCTTCAGGGACAAGGGAAAAATATATACATACAGTACCTGAATGTACACCACTTTGACTGGTAGAAAAGCAGCATATCAGACTAGTAAAATAAATAAACATTAACCAATGGCATGAGAAAATATCAGAAAAGAAGAAACTATTTAGTAGGAATGATATCCACCAATGGGATGAGACTGCTCTGAAAAATAACAAGCTGATTGACTGTTTAGACCTGAAAGAGGGGTTTTAATTGGAGTTTAAATGGAAGCAGTAAATCAGTATACATCCAGTATGTTTAAGGCAGAATGCTATGGTTTGAATGTTGATTGTTTAAAAAGTAAGTACTAAGGGATGTTAGCTTGTTACTGTGTATTAATTTGTTGTTGTGTCTGGAGTTTCAGATACCATGAATTTGTTGCCACAGGATGTAGTACAAGCTATTACACTTTAGCTAGGTTTAAAAAAGGTTGGGACAAGTTCCTGGAGGAAAAGCCCATAAACCATTATTAAAGTGAACAGGGGAAAATCTATTGTTTATTCCTGAGATAAGCAGCATGGAATCTTTCTACCTTTTGGGAACCTGACAGGTACTTGTGATCTGGATTGGCCACTGCTGGAAACAGGATACCTGGCTTGATGGACATTTGGTCTGACCCAGTATGGCATATCTTCTGTTCTTATGAAGATATTATGAATATAATCCCTGATACAGCAATACAAAATGCTGACAGTGTCGGATCTGTCAAATTTTAATTGTTTACATATATGAACTTTTGTGCTATTCACTAAAGCTAAATAAAATGAAGAATAGAAATGGGTGGACTAAATGAGGTTTTTGAGATCAATTACTGCTAAGTAGCTTGAGTAAAGAATGAAAGTAACAAAAAATTTTGTAAGTCGCCGTTGACTGATCTAAGGTCTTTTCCTCCTTTTAAGAAAACATTCCCACATTGATCAACTGGTTAAATCTGGTGGATGTTGTGAGTTAACTATTCGCTGTCATCTTTTTGTTAATAGAGGCAATACATGTAAATATATACCATGCATATTCATTAAGTATATCCTGAAAATCTAATTTGAAAGAGAGCAAAGGGCCAAGATTTAGGGGCTCTTTTACTAAGCACCCCTAACCAGTTAATGTGCATTATAGTGTGTGATAACTGGCTGCAATGAACACTAGCACATGGGCATATCAGCTACCAACCACTAAAACGCACCTTAACTGGCACTCACGCACTAGTTGGAAGAGTGGACTGGTTAGGGTGGAGTGTGGGCCAGGAGAGCACATTAACGCATCAGCACTTTTAATGTGGAATCAGAATCGCAATCAGTCCTGTACATGCAGGACGGGACTGCGATTCTGCCCGGCCTGCACATACACGATAAGCCCAATTAACTCAGTCAGGGCTTTTAAATGGAGCCGCGGCACCATGGCGTCCAGTTGCCTTGGCATTGTGGCTCCATTTAAAAGCCACGATGCCGGCTGCCGGAACAAACTGTGTATTCCCTGCAGACCGACGCCCGATTTGGCCTCCCAGGGCCAGGGTCAGGCTGCGGAGAATGCTCTCTGCCCACTGCTGCCCTTTCCCAGACCTGGGGCCACCAATCCCCGACATCTAGGAAAGATATTCCACCTCAGAAGTGGAATAACTTCCCCGTTCAAGTCATCGGCCCCGGAAGTACAGGGCCGACATTAGAATCGGCCCTGTATGTCTGGGGCCGGTGATCACCCACTGCCCGCCCTAATGCCGCCCCCGATCCTCCCCTATCCCGCCCCATCTAGCTTCCCTGTTCAACTGGCAGGGAAGCTAGACTCCGGCAGGAGGGGGCACGAATAGCGGGGATGGGCCCTTTGCCTTTAACATGCATTATAAATATGGTGTCATTACAAATATTATGATCACAGCCTTTCTGGGATTTCACAAAGGGGACCCTTAGTGCTTTTTAACCATTTTTGGAGATCTAAAAAATTTGATTCATATCGTTTGCTTTTCTTGTATGCTGGAATTTAAAAAAAAAATAAAATACAGATTTCTAATTCTATTATACAACTTTCATATGATGAATTGTTTCTTGTAAATTTGTCAACTTACTCTGAAGAATTCTTTTGTTGACCCTGAGTCCAGTGTTCCATATGCAATTTCTGTTTGTTTTGCAAGGTCTTCTGCACTTTCTATGGGGGAGACCATTCTCTCAACAGTCAAGAAAGCAGCAAGGTTAGCAGTATAAGATGAAATAATGATGAGTGTGAAGAACCACCATACACCTCCAACAATACGGCCTGAGAGGGATCTAGACATGAATAATACATTACACATTTTCTTGTCTTTCGATGAGAAATTGCAAATTGAAACACATGAGCAAATAAAGTATAATGAATTCCTATGAAAGTGATTTGAGAAAGAAAGCAGTTACAAAAACCATTGCAAAATTCTTAATGGAACATTGTACACGTTCTTTCAACTTAGTGAAGTCAATTTTAAGCAGGCTGCTAAAAAGCCTAACTGTGAATGGATGACTTATCCATTCAAAATTCTTCATATATTTTGCCTAGGCGTTTCAGTGAAACGACCAAATAAATACCCCTAACTTTAATCTGATAACGTATGTGTTTACAGTTATTCCTGCTATTTGTGCGTTTCACTTAAATGCATAAAGTTAAACATTCATGAAGTGGGCATGGAGCTGGGTAGAGTTTAGGGCTTAAATGAATACTTTGAAAATTGCCAAGTATGCATCCCTGTCAAGCAAGCAACAAGCGTCCCCAAAATTGCAGTAACATTACTAGTGATATAAAGAAAAGCAACTGCTAAAGAATCACAGTTGACCTCAGTGCTCCACCAGAGAGACTTAGGCAAGATGGCTCACATCAACGTCAGAGTATCTTAATGCCCCCAACATGACATCATTGGTTTAATCAAAAAGTTATTAAAAAAACACTCTTATCTTCACAGGTGACAAAAAAAAACACAACCTGCTGTAATGATCTAGATGGACCATACTGGTCTTTATCTGCCATCATATACTATGTTACTATGATCTATCACCTCTGCCTCAATGCTGTCAGCGTTTCGCTGGTTGCTTCATCAGGAGGCACTAGCAGAAAGATAACATCGTTCTTATCCCAACATTAAAATGTTGAAAAAGTGGCCAGGAAAAAGAAACAGTCACAGGCGTGAATGACAAGGAAAGACAGAGTCCTTTATTGAACCAACTGCCGCCCGACACAGGCCGTGTTTCGTACCCTTCGTCAGGGGCTAGCCAGGCAAAAAAACTAAAAACATAAACATATTAAACATCAGAAATGATAAGGAAACAACAAACCAAGATTGAGACCATGTTATGAAACACAATTGTTAAAACAATAAATATGTGTTAAATAAAAACTAAAAGTATAAAAGCATAAAATTAAAAATTAACAACATCATACATGTACATAATTGACAAATATAACAAGGAGGGAACAATAGTGCTCGGGACCTGATGAGAATGTGCTTAAACGAAACTGAAATACTAACCTCTCCAGTATATTGATATAGTAAGGCAACGCTAAAGTTCTCACATGGTATCCTCGAAAATGTTGACAAATACCTCAATATTCAATAGAGCCAAGGTTAGTTTAGTTCTCTTACTATAAGTAATTATTATAAAGGTATGTAGCTGAGTCATAGGCCACTATAGATATATTATGGCTTCTAACTCAACTGCATGTCAAGTCTCTAAAGGGTATGGTCTTTTAAATAACTTCATTGCTTCACCGTGTAAATAGTTTCTACTTTGCTACCAATAATATATGTTGAGCTGCTGCCAGAAATACAGTAGAAAACAGTGGTCCTACAGCTCATAGCATGCATGATGGCAATTGTTAAAAGCTGTGCTACCAACCTTGGTGAAATATCACATCCTTGCTGCATGAAGGCACCCAGGGAAAACCAGAGGCTATTAAAAATTCCAAACTCATTGGGTGGCTGGTCACTAGGTCCTTCCTTTCCATCCTCTGGTTCTTCTGTGTGCCACTCATAGGGGCTAAACCTACTGACTAGGAAAAGCACCACACTAACACCGATGTAGGCAAAGACTATGCACATCCAGATCTCATAGGCCAAAGGATCCAAAAAAGAAAACACCCCTGGTTTAGATTTTTGAGGCTTCTTGATCATAATGGAGATCCCCAAACTCATGAAAGGCTTAGAAAAATCAATAACTTCTTCTCGTACTAAGGTGATGGTTAGGGGTGCAACAGCAATCTCTGCTTTCTGTAAGAAAATACACAAAAATAGATGTAAGAAAACAATAGAGAGATGTGAAACAATTGCTTGTTATATCATACTATAGATGAATTAATAATCATCAAAATAAGGCAGTCAGAAGACCAGCTGTATTCCAATCTTTAAAAACTATACAATACTTAAATCAAGATGCACAAATTAAACCATCAGCAGCACAGTATTTAGAACTCTCTTCATCAGCTTTCGCCAGAAATTTAAGGTACCCTTTTATTAAAAGGTGATAAAGCTTTGCAGTCAGCACACTGTAATTGTCCAAATTACCAGAGTAAGAGCACAGCGTCTTCATTAACTCTTGGGGTACCCATGTAGTTAACAGAGAGACAATTCACTTACCATGCCTTAAGTGCATTATAGATAACACAGATAATTTCAATCGGTGGTGATGAGTACAAGTGATATATGTTATCAGCTGCATTAAAGTACAGTGGGGCATGTTTGCGAATGTGTACTGTTAACACACACTTTAGCATGCGCTAAGCGGTTAGCATAGGACCACGGTAATAGCTACTGCACAGTAAAAACAGCCAATGCGGTAAAAATCATACATTAACTGCTCAGCACACAACGAGACAGGAACTAGACGGGTTAAGGGTGGAAAGTGGGTGTTGATGGCACATTGCACATAGTGTGGAGGTGCTTAAAATGTATTCAATATTGCACCTAGCACAGGTGCACTTAATGTCACCTTAATGGGTGGCATTAAATTGACCATGTTAATTACAAACGCCTCTGCTTTGCTTTAGGGACCTTTTCAAGGTAGTAACCGCTGGGAACACATTAGACATTCCCCCGACAGCACAGGGCTGTTGCACTTATCGTATATTAGTTTTTGCTTCTAATACACATTACACGCAAAACCTTACCACATGATAGTAAACATACTCTTGTGTATTTAACCATAAGGCACAGCCCATACCCCATTTCCTACCCAGTCCACACCATGCAGTTAATGCAGAAATTCGCATGCTCTGTGTCAAGTCACCACATTAACTGTTAGCATGTCTACTGTATATACTAACAGCACATCCTAAACCCTGCATTAACTGCTTAACTCACTTTAGTAGAAGGGTCCCTAAGTAATGCTATCTTCTGAGCATCCCAACTCCAAGACAGAAAGCATTCTGGGGCTGTGCATATTTCTCTCATATTTTTGTATCAATACTAACGTAATGAATCTTGCCCTTTCATGCTTTTTTTTCCCTAGATTTAATGAACTAGTAAACATACACGAATTTACATTGCAAATCATCTTTTATTAATGTAGAAGATAAGACCAGGAATGAATATGATTTGTATAATAAGATAAATATACAAAAGGTTAATATAAGAAATATGTCCTGTAGAGCAACACAAAGGCCAAAGAAAGTGCTGCTGTGATGAAATAAACTATAATAATTTAATGCTTTTATTTAAGAAAGATGTCTACACAAGATATGAATGAAAGAAATATACATAACGGATAGGTCTATACAGTAGAAACAGTCTTGGGAATAATGAATGACAATAGCATAACTGCACCGGAAGGTTTAGCTATTGTTTCACATTCTTTTGCAGAAAACTCTGTCATAAAACCCTCTTGGAATGGAACCGAAGCATCAGTTCTCAGACAAGAAACTATCATTTATATATTTGAAATTATTTATTAGCTGCTTCCTGAGACCATCAATCAAAGCAGTGTACAAATCATACAATACATGCGCAATAAAGTGAAACACATCTCGAAGTGGTGCATTTTATTTTATGCTGAATATTAATTACACTCGATGGAGGCACATTAAGAGGATAATTTTGTATAGGGTGTGTAAGTGGCAAAACTGCCCTTTTAAAACTATGCAAATATTTTATAAAAGGCTCAGTAAGTGCTGTGCTTTTTTTATAAAAGACATATACAGGCAAATTCTCGATAGTGTATGGAAACTGAAATTGAGATGTCGGGGTCAGGAGACACACAGTTCCTCCAGTAGTTTAGAAAAGGCTTTGCCAAATGTGGAGCTTTTTCTAAATACATAGGACGACGGGCAGGAGCACACATACATGTGCAGACCCATGGAGCCGAAGGAGCCATTTGACAGATCTATATGTGCAAAAAATCCAAGGAAACTCAGCATCTTACATGTGTAAGTTGGAGTTTTACAAACCTATGCATCTAAATGCCATTAATTAACTGGAGAGGCCGCAAACTTTCAGGGGGGAAAGAAACGACTGAGGATCACATAGGGTAACTCTTAATCCCTCCTGTAAAGGATTGATCAAAATGAGCACTTTTTAAAAATCTAAAAATGTCAGGCAGCAGATGTAAATCCCAATGTGGACATTTTTGTCCATTCACGTGCCTTCTCTTTATGAAACAGGGAATGCCTACCCAGGCCATGCCTAAACCATGCTCCCAATATGCCCCCTTGCAATTTCTATGGATTATGGATATTCACATGTAAATTCAGTCTTCGTAAAATTACCATCTACATGCGGATGTCGTTTCCACATGTACTGTAAATGCTGGAATTTCTATGTGGAAATGACAAATAAGGCTTTGGAAATGACAAATAAGGCTTCCAAAATAACTGCCATGGTGCAGCTGAATATACAATATATGTAGATTTGGCACTATGTACAAAAGATAGGGTAAAAAAAAATAGAACAAAGCCAGTGTAGGGACATACATGTATAATTGATGCCACATACCCATAAGCCAATATTTTTATAAACCGTTGAAACATAACCATGTAAGCGGCACATTTTAATAAACTTGCACCTCCATTGGCCAGCAAGTAGGGAATCTTGCACAGAAGGGCACATTTTGGCTTCAGGGAGGTGGCATCTAGAGAGGTATGCAAATCTCCCCAGTTTTGAGATATTTCTTTTTGGTTTACTTCAGAGATTCATTTTAATAATTTTTTTTAACATGCATTAGAGGGAGTGTGACGTGATGCAATGAGTGGAGAAGGTTATGGTTCACTGTGCTCTGGGGCTCCCCACCCGAAAATACACTCATACTATGGTCCTTGTGGACTTTGCAAATGTATTATGTAGTGTAGAAGCTAAATGCCAAATGTAAGGTAGTGGGTTATTCCCATTGCAACCAAAACATTACATCTGTGTGGAAACTGCTAGTTACTTATGACCTAGATTGGCCACTGTTGGAAACAGGATACTGGGCTTGATGGACCTTGTTCTGACCCAACATGGCATAATTTATGTTCTTATGTTCTTATGATTCTTGAGGGAGATTTCAACTGCGTTTTAGAGGAAGCTCTGGATAGATCCCAGTCAGAGGGGAGTGGTGACACATGTAAATCACATTGCATTCAGAGACTGTGCAAAGGCTACAAATTACTAGACATACAGCACGTTCTACACTCAACTGAGAGAGATTGCACAAACCTATCTAGAGTGCATAGTACAGGATTGCACATTGATTATTTCCTGATCTCGGCTGGGCTCTTTGAGACAGCAGGGTGGAGATTGGCCCAGTAATTATCTCGGACCATGTGAAAGTATGGTTGTACTTGGACTGGGGGGAGAACATTGGACAATTTACGTGACATTTTCCACTGACAGTGATGGAGGTTGTGAATTTCTCCATCTTCTTATGCTCTAGGTGGGTGGAGTATGATGAGTGCAATGCACATTATGAGGATAACCCATCTTTGTTCTGGGAGGCTGCAAAGGTACTTTTGAGGGGCCACATTATAGGTTATGTGAGGAAGAAGAAGAAAGATGTGGGTAAGCGCATACATCTTCTGGAAAAGACCTTGTATGTGGAGATACGGCACTATGCGGCCCATCCCATGGCCACTAACAAAGCCACTATGATAGCATCGTAGGGCAAACTCAAGGTGGGTAAATTAATGTCACACGGGAGGAGAACAGCGTTAAGTATCGGTGATAAAAGATGAGACGGGGTGGATCCATACATTGAAGTATGGGGTGGAGAGGGTGTTCCAGGAGTTCTATCAGAGTTTATACCAAGTGGACCTGGGTGGCGCTAAAGCATACCTGCAGGACTAGAACCTGCCTAAACTTCCCACTGAGCAGTTGATTAATGCTCTTATTACGGCATAGGAAATGCAGCACTGCATTAAAAGGCTACAGAATTGCAGAGCACCAGGCCCAGATGGGTAAAGAAGCAAATTCTATCAGATGATGCAAGAGAAGATCGCTCTCCCACTGGCTGAATATTATATGGACCTGACACAACGGCAGTAGTTTCTTTATGAAACTAATAAGGCTGTCATCATGGTATTACCGAAGTCAGGATGAGATCAGATGCAGCCAGGGTCATATAGACCTCTCTTATTACTCAATATGGATATCAAGCCCCTGGCAAAGATTATGGCCAACTGACTGGCTGCATACATGCCTACTCTTGTATATGAATTGCTGGTAGATTTTGTACAGGCCAGGAGTACAATGATGAATATGTGGAGAATCTTGGCCTCCATGCATATTAGCCTCCAGCACCACATTCCTTCTATGCTAATCAGTTTCATTGCTAAAAAGGACTTTGACAGAGTGCACTGGGACTACATTTACTTAGTTCTGGAAGCTATGGGTATCACAGGCTTTTTTGTGGATGTAGTCTGCCTACTGTATTCTGATCCACAGGATGCCATCTTGATCAACAGCTCTTTTATGTTGGACTTCCCCCTATGGAGAGGTATCCAGCAGGGATACCCTCTCTCACCCTTGATTTTTGTCCTTACCCTTGAGCCTTTATTGGAGAGAATCCAAACCCATCGTCTTGTAGAAGGTGCCTGACTGGGGAAGGAGGAATTTCATGTTGCAGCCTTTGCGGATGATATGCTGGTCTATTTAGTGAAGCCCAAGAACTCAGTGATCATTATGATTCAGGAGTTTGAGGTGTTTGGAACTTTTTCTGTTCTTAAGCTTAACCTAGATAAATTGGAAGCAGTCCCATTGCAATAGGCACGGCGTACAGATTGGGAAGGGCATTTTCCCTTGAAATGGGCAGATGGCTTCTTCAAATAACCTGGGATTCAATTACCAAGCTGTCCGACCCAGCTATACAATCTGAAAGTCTCTGCTCTACTTACAGATTTAGAGAGGAGATTGCAAAGCTGGAGAGACCTACCTGTTTCATTGGGAGGGCAGATAGCAACATTTTAAAAAGGGCTATTTCTGAAATGGTTATACGTTCTTCAAGTGCTACCATTGGTGCTTAACAGGAAAGATCTGAGGTTGGTAGAACGAAAGGTCAACTCTTTCATGTGGAAGGGCAAGTACTCATGGGTCCAGATTGCTGTACTCCAGTGTCCTTGAAGTGGGGATGGGATGGGTCTACCGGACACTGCCAGTTATAATGTAGCCTGTATATTACTCCACCTCTGAGACTGGTTGTGGGGTATGGTCGATTATACCTCCGTCACACTGAAGGAGACAATGGCATCTTCACTGGCCCTTAGATATACATTACATGTGACTAATCCTCACTATTTGCCTACTATTAAAGCTAATATTCTTCTTTACCTGGTGCGACAGGTGTGGTGGCAGCTTTGTGCAAGGCTGCACTGAATGGCCCACAGCACAACATATCTACCGCTGTGAGGCAATGGCGATTTCCCACAGGACTGCATGGAAAAGCCTTCCATAAGTGGCAGGACTTAGGGATACTGGGAATGTTACAGTTTGTTGCGGAGGACGGATCGCTGTTGGGCTTTGTGGAGATGAAACTTCACTGCAGGTTGACTGACAAAGATGTTTTTATGTATACGCAGGCCCATAGTTATCTCCATAGCTTACGAAATGATGACCTATGTAGTCAACTGTTCTAAACTGGAAGAGCTACTGCTGTTGGGAGGAGAGAAATGAGCAATAGGCTTTTAGTGGACTGGAGAGGCCTGTGGCAAACAATGATCTCACAGACCTGTGGAATCATGAGATGGGCATTCAGGTAACCGGAGATGATGTCCTCAAAGCACTTGGATGTATATTGGGGCTGAGCACTACAGTAATTCTGAACTTCAGGAAACACAGTTTAAAATTATCTGGCAAATGTATTTTGCCCCAAACAGGGTGTTTAGGGCAGGGGTTACAACATCCACAAAATGCCCACACTGCATGAATATGAATGCTACTTTAGGCCACATGTTCTGGCAGTGCCCAGTGATTGTTCGGTAGTGGGCAAAATTACATTAATTTGTGAGCACGGTTTTGGGGTTTATTTATTTATTTTTTTAGACAGTTTTGTATACCACCTTATCCTTCAATCAAAGTGGTCACAACCCAATTGGGGGGCTACATTTAACACAAGGGGATATGAGACACATACACTAATACTTACAGGGAACATATGGTGCGAGGACTACTGCAGGTGGCAGTATTGGATATCAGTGAGGTCTTGGATAACTGCTGGGGCCTCGCAGAGTTGGGCTAGGCAAGCCCTGCTTGTGGCATTGAAGAGCATTTTAAATGCATGGCTATTGGCAGAGGGCCCTTCCTTCTGGCATTGGAGAAATGCATTGCATAGGCATATGCTTTTTGAATGTGAAGGGACTCATGGGAGCAAACATAGGTGGCACCGGTTTATAGAAGTCTGGAGCCCATAATCCAGCTCTTGTCAGCGCAGGCTCGGAGTCAGGTAATCAACCAATATTAAATGTGGCAGGAGGTGGGTTCCAGAACACGAGGGCTTAGGGCCAAGACCTGGCTCCACACAGGTCCAGAGGAATAGGACTGATAGAATTTTGCAAATGATATTAGGGACGGGATGAGGGACCCTTTTCTGTTAGGTTACATAGTGCTGATCTGCGTAAAGGGTCACACCACACAATAGGTCAGATGCACAGTTCCAATATGGGTAGGGGGGATAGGGGTTTTTACAATGCCTGTCAGTTAGTACACCTGACCTTGTGGGTGAGGTTTGTAGGATGGTAGGTTAGGTCGGAGGAGAGCATATATACTTTATACTACTAGCTAATGCAAGCTTACATTGTCTCAATCCCAGAAAAGGTTTGAACTGTATGTAGAAACAGATAGTAAACCAATAAAGTGACTTGAGAAGGGCAGATATATGAGTGTAGCGATACTGGTAAAAGATTGGTTATGCTGCTGAGTTTTAAACAGATTGAAGAGGAGAGAGATGGTTCAGCAGGAGACCAATGAACAGCAGGTTACAGTAGTCTAAGAGGTAGGTGATGAGAGAATAGATAAGGGTCTTATTAGCGTGTTCAGAAAGAAGAGGTCAAACTTTGCCGATTACCTTGATAGGCTCATTTTCATGTGTGGAATGCATGTTTTCAGATAATGGCCCACCAACACTGGGCAGAATCTCACTATCTAAGACACGAGTACTACTACTACTACTACTATTACTATTTAGCACTTCTATAGCGCTGAGCACGCAGCGCTGTACAGGTATGACATGCATATAAAAATATACATATAATAGACTACTGACCTCTGGACATTTAAGGGTGTCATTTAACTCAGTCAGCAGATGAGCTGCTGACCCACAGATAAACCTGATCAGCTTGATCGAGCTAAAACTAGGTCTACCTCCCCACCTTCTCCTTCATCTCAAGAACCAGAAAGAACTGGTCTCTCATCTTCCTGCTATGTGGCTCGGTCATTACACAACATATAACCTATGTCCCTGCCACTCTACAAAGTTATAGGAGAAACAGGACAAGCACAGGAACTCTCTTTCTCTTGAAAAAGACCCTAAGTCTCTCCCTCTCCCTCCCCTCGCTGCAAGCAATACAGACCTCTTCCTACCTCCATTTCTACAAGCAAGGCAACACAAGCCATCTCCAGGGACACCAGAGAAGTTCAGAAAACAGACCAACAGAAGACAAAATAAAGAAGTCACACTGACAGAGCTTAACCAAGCTCAACATCCAGTACATGCAAGTCCACTGAGCCAGGGTAAAATAGTTTAGGATTAAAACAATAATCTCCCATCTCCCTCATGTTATATATTCTCATTGCAAAAATATATAGAGAATATATATATACAGGGTGGCCCAAAAAAGTGAGAACATCTCGTAGCATATAAGTTATTTAAAAATTCAAAAAGACAGATGTAAATGATTGACAAATTTAAAAAACAAAGATGGCGACCGGAAATTGTCAAAATAAAGACGTTATATAGCTAAAAAAGGTAAATAAGTAAACTAAGCTTTTAATTTACGAGATGTTCTCACTTTTTTTGGGCCACCCTGTATATATAAAAAACAAATTTCTCTCAACCTTAAAGAAACAGAGCCTGTTTTCACCCTAACTTGCTTACTGTATTTCATTCATAAATCTTTTACAATAAAGGCTCTCCATGAAGCCCAATGCGCATTTCTTAATATAAATATAGGGCCCGATATTTGAAAGGCATTTACATAGTTTACAGCCCAATAAACCATGCAAATGCCTTAAATCGGGATATTCAACTGCACTTACACAGTTGGTGCTGTTGACTATCCCCTTCTAGCCCTGCTACAGCCCCGATGCTATGCGGTTAGCATCGGGACGCGTTGTGGGCGTTCTGGGGTGGAGCGGAGACAGATTGTCACTAACTGGGTAACGGTGATATTGCTTTGCTACCCGGTTGGCAATCGATGGCTAAACCTAGGTATAGCAAAAGCTGGCCGCGTTTTACACAGGAAGCTATCTGGGTAGCGGTGCAATATTGCCGCTACCCGATTAGCTCTGGTGGCTGCCGAGCATGTGCGGCAACCTCGGATATTCAATGCTATTGCCACGGCATTGAATATCTGGGGTTAAGGGTTGGCAGGCAAGGTATGCGCTGTAGTGGCAGAGAGCCTGCTCAATTTAATATCGGGCCCATATTGCATATTAAATCCTTTTACATAATAGCGGGATGTGGTATTTCTATTACATTAGATATACTGTATGTTGGATTCTTGTTTGTGAGCAACACTTTGTCTAAGGAATCACAAGGACAGGGTCTAAATTTTTAAATAAAAAAATAAATCCAAACCAAATAATTTCCACCCCTTTAGACCCCTCACCATCATTCACTATAAATACAGTGGTTTGATTCCTGACTCATTGCAACATTACACTCTCAATGCACGTTTTATTATGATGAGGTTTGCAGGCTCTCCTCTTTCCCTCCTATCCTGAAGTAGGCTGAGAGATTGTTAAAACTACCCATAATCTAACTTCCTTCTGCAGGAAGGGGAAGGGAGATGGTTAAACTAGCGCTTCTTACTATTCAGATGTCATTTCTAAGCCGCACCGTGACATACAAGAGGAGTGTATTCACAGCATAGCTTTATTTATGAGCATCATAGAAACAAAAGCACCCCATTCCAACTGCACACAGATCTTTTTGTGACAGTGAGGCACGCAGATCTTCCTGTAGCTCTTAATGTTGTATACGTCAAACTTTATTCAATTGCACAATAAAGGTTGCATTCTTACCTATAATGAGGACTCATAGCAGATCCTGGGAAAAGAATGTGTATTTCTGATATATATATATATATATATATATATATAGTCATGCAGCAGGGGCTGATGAAAGCAAAAATGCAGGAGAAGAAGCTGTTTTTCATGAAGAAAAAGAGGTGCACAAGATGCAATATCCGCACAGACCAGCTAGAGGGAGAAGGCGTGCACTCACAGAGCCTGAGTGGACACACTTAGCTAATCGAGAGCACCTGACAGTCAGCCCGGAAAGCTCAAACAAAGGAGAGCTTTATAAACGGAAGACTGGAGAGGGCAGAGCAGTGCTTGCAGGTGTGGAGCTGAAGGTTTACGAGAGAGAAGCACCACAAGCAAGGACCAAGCAGAAAGAAGCATTTGGGAAACTAGTGCTGGGCAAAGGAACAATCACCTTTGGAGGCAAAGCAGAGTGAAGGAAAGAAGCCTGGTTGTACCAGAGGAACCTGGGGCTAAACCAAAAGGTAACAGAAGCTTTCAGAGAGGAGACTGGCACAGGGATTGTGTTCCTGAAGAACTGTGGGAAGGAGGAAATCCCAGTTCTATATGCTGCTGGAAGCCAAGGTATGCTGACTCTGTTTCTATGAAGAAAACCTTACCTTATAAAAAGCCTTTTGAAAGTAATGCTAAACCTGTGAGAAAGGAAAGCAAAGATACCTCTCATAAGCCAAGTAGCCAACGCTCGAGGGTAGGCCATGTTCATTGGCAAACACTAGAGGAACTCTTTAAACATCCCGAGAACAGGACTAGGGCCTGGCCAGAAATTATAGCCAGTGAAACCACTGATACAGACAGAGATAATTCTGAGCCGATGCAAGTGGAACTTGTAGAGCCAAGCCTTTTATCTCAGGAAGAGATGGACTGTTCTTTGTGTATTTCAGGCAGTGCAGAGTCATTGTTAAACCTATGGATGATATATGTTATCTTCAGAATGTTATTCATTCGCTAAATGGAAGAAGAGTGCTGAAACATTTGCTTTACTCTGGAAAGCTTAACTAAGCATTGTTACAACTGTGAAACCTAACAGTTTTTCCGTTAACCTGAGTTGATTTCATCCCTGAAGTTAAGGACTTTTTCTTTAGGTTGTAACCCAGCTGAATCTTATGCATAAAGGGAAATAAATGCCTTGTTAACCCTCTACTCTGCATTCACAATTTTTCTTAGTTAGGAGCTGAACTGTTAAGACCAGGTTACACCTGGCTCTTAAAAGACCCTCCTCTCATAATAAAATAATTTTTGTGTCCCACCTACCCTTATGACCACTGGCCACCAGGGCGGTGCACGACAATATTTATATATATATATATATATATATATATATATATATATATATATATATATATAGTAATACAGAAGCACAGGCAGAGCCTATGGAAGTAGAAAGAAAGGTGGATTTTACCTCTAAAAATGACAGTCGGCCAACACACACAGCTCAGGGTCTGCACAAGAGAAGCAAGCAGAGAGAGGGAGCAGTTGAGCTGACACACCCAAGCTCTGAAGTAGCAGCAAGCTTGGAGTTTGATTACTTTCACCTGCTTAAAAAAGCCGAGCCAAGCTTCAGAGAGGGGAAATATAAATGCTGCTCAGTAGCCCCAGAAAGGAAGGAGAAGGAGGCAGAGAAGGAGGGAAGCAGAAGGCCTGGCAGAGAGCAAAGAGGTGGAAGGAGTAGAAAGAAGGAAGCAGTGGCCAAGAAGGAAAGACTGGCACACGGAGAGCTTCAGAGAGGCGGAGAGGCTCAGAGACTTCAGAAGGTTGGAGACTCCGTGAAGAACCTGGTTGTAGTTCGGGAAGTGAGGCTAGCCGAGCAGAAGGAGAGAAGGCACAGCCAGTTACTAGGAACCTGCCTAGACGGAGAGAGTTGGGAGCCCTTCAGATCTCACTGCCGGAGGAAAGGTCTCAAGGTCTATACAGGTGGGAACCCACCACTAAACCAGGGAAGTCAAGAGGCTCAGCTTGTACTAAAGAGCTAGGGCAGTGCTTTAGGCAGGAATTGAATGCAGAAAGGTATAAAGCATTGCCTAGCAGCTGGAGAGAACTAGGAGAGAGCCAGGGAAGAATCCCCACAGCCACAAACCTTACAAGACCTCACCATCTAGAACTGTACCCAGGGGAAGTGCCCCAGTTCTTAGAGAGAGGTTATTCCCGGCCTAGCAGTAACAGTTTGAAACAAAGCTCAGTAAGCCCTGAGGGGGAGGAGATGCAATGGGAATTTAATTCTGCTGACTCAGAAGAAATTCCAATGGATTGTACGCTCTGTCTCACAGACGACATTAAATCTCTTTGCTAAAGATTTGGGTGAATGAGCTGAGATAAAGCAGAGGAAAGGAATCTTCTTCTTTGGGGAAAAAGAAGAAGCTGTTTTGATTTATTACTTTGTTACAGAGGAAAATACCTTGCACGTTTTGGAAGCCAGGAGTATGAAAATACAGCTATTTTGTTTCTGTAAATAACCTTCAAGCAAAGCTCCTGTGAAGAGTACTGTTTGTTCTGCACTAAGTCTGTTTGGGAAGGGGAATAAATTTTCTTGTCAATTTTTGCCTAACACTCGACTCAAGGCTATCCTTTTATCAGAGGACTAAAAACTACCATTCCCATAAGGCATAGCGGGAATAAAAGCTATAGTCATTTTCTGCATAAAGGACATCATGGCAGCCCCAACCCTCTGATCCCTAGGCAGAGGGCCGGGGGGCGTATGACAATATATATACACACACACACACACATCACACACACGTATGGGGTCATTTTAGAAGCTCTATTCATCATCCGCACCTCTGAAAATGCCCATTAAGATGTGCCAATCATTGTCATGTCCCAAGAGACACTTTAGAAAACCCTAAGGTGATCATTCTGGAAGTCCTTTTCAGGCTTTGGATGTCCGAAAAAGGGCATGAGACGTCCAAAACACAGAGAAGTCTCCAGAGCCATTTTAGAAACTGGGTCTGTGGCCATCCAACTCTGAATGGGGGCATGGCGGAGGCGTGGTGGAGGCATTCCCAGGAACCTGGATGTCCCCACCTGATCTCAGAAAGTCACAACTAAGTTTAAACCTGCTCCAGGCAAGAACAGGCATCTGAAAAGTGCTTGTGGTGGTTGAAAAATATTTAGAGGGTGTAGAGAAGAAAGCGCACCATCATCCCCAGTACACAGCACAATTTCAATAATAGCAGCAATGGGATTTTAACCCTTACTTCCCCATTCCTAGCCCTCTACTCTAATCATTAGGCTATACCTAGACATCCGGGTTCTGACGCTCCTGCAGACGTCCATATATGGGCATGCCCATGTTTGTGAAATCGGGTCTGCACCTAGATGTGCCTGCTTTGTTTCAGACATTCTGGCTTAGATGTGCCAGATTGCACTAGGACATTCCTTCTAAAATTCCTCTCCAAATGTATAGTGATCAGGCATGATCAGGTAAGTTGCATGGAGGCATACTGGAGGCATGTCCAGGGCATTCCAAAAATCGATACAAGTATACATCCAATCTTTGAATGGCACCACGCATTTCAACCCACCGGCAGAAACGTCCATGTCTATACTTGCTACTAGGAATGACTAGCCACCTGAAAAGTGCTCATTTTGGCAACCTAACAACTGTACAGAGAACAGAAGAATACCCTCTCACTCCCTCAACAATTTTCGTTCCTTTAAAAATGCAGGTCAGTAAAGAGAGGGGCCTTTTTCCTAGCTGTCGTGTTGCAGCATGTCTCAGTTTCAAAATGGCAGGCTGGTATGTGTAGATGGCAAGAGACAAACATGTATGTTCTGAAATACAGTAGCATCGTGGACATGTCTATTTTCCGCGACCCGCCGCCATCCATATCTGAAACATGCACATTTCTGAAATCGCTCGAAACCTGCACGAATCTGACCCATTTACACATCCAATTTCTTTTTTTTTTTGCCAACATTATTTATCGTTTAGGCTGGAGATGTGCCAATTCTAGAAAACACCGAGAAGTGCCCGCCTTTGCTGCAGTCTTTCCCATGGAATTTCAGACATTTTAACTTGGTCGTTTTAGACTGCACCTAAATGGCCTTTCTGAAACGTGCCCTATTCTGTATCTAAACAGTAAGGTAACAATTTTATAGAACAGTTTTTAAGCTTGAAGCATACTTTAAATATCAAAAGGGCCTCTTATATAAATGTGCAGCCGAGTTTGTGTGCATAAGTACATGTGCCCAAAATGTGGTGCATAGGCATTCCTAGGGTATAATTTGGGCAGAGCAGGGGCGAAGTTGCAATACATACACGTGGAGCCCAATTCCTGTAGGGGCACGTCCGGGCCGTCTGGACGGCTCCAGGCAAGACGGACTTGTTTGGACCCTATCCAGGTCTGCTGGAACAAAATGTTCCCACGGCAGCCAGAATCGGGCCAGAGGATGGCCCAGCATGCCCGTGGATGGCCCAGCGTGCCCTTGCCTGTCTGCAGGGACACCTTCCCTGCAAGTTTCCTTCGCCACTGCAGCTCGAACCCTCTCTTTCCCGTTGCCTGACCCACAGTTGGCCAGCCGGGGCTTGGATCAGGAGGCGGGGATCCCCCTGCACCCGGCCCCGGGCGTAGAGGGGGATCCCCGGCCCCTATTGCAAAAAAAAAAAATGCTGCTTATACCATCTTTGAGGCGGTATAAACAGCACATTCCCAAGGGCCCAGCAGCACGTATAGGGCCATGACCTGAATCATCACTGAACATGCTGCCAGGCTGGCCCGTTCCTGCTCCGGCCCGCTCCTATCTCTTCCCGCCCCCCACGGCTCTCCCCATCCTAATGTACAGAATGTACAGGGACAGCCAGTGGGGCAATCTGGCCCCGACAGTTTGCAGGGCTGCATGTCCCGCCGGGACGTGCAGTCCCACAACCTGCGTTTCGGAATGGGGCCCATATTTTATAAAATATGAGTATATGCACACATTTACACCTTCTATGGAGCAGGTGTAAATTTGCATGATAGAATTTGGATGCCACTGAGGGTCCTTCTACAAGTCTATTTAAAGACACATAGGTGCTCTAGTATGAACTTACCGCATTTTATGTATCTATATCTATATCTATATGTATGCATGCATGTATACCATATTTTAACAGAGGACATGATTTCAGATAAGGGCTATTGGGTTGCAACTGTTCTCAGATGAATTGTCTTTCGCTTTGCTTTCAGTAAATCTATGTTTGAGATAATCGATCAGTTTTAGAGAAATAATCTGAAATGAGAAGGAATTTATTAGCACTCAGGCTGTTGTATATTTGAGAGCAGAGGCATAAAGTTTGAACACACTCTCCAAACTTAACTCTATTCCTTTGTCCAGTGACTCAAATGCTATGGGGTGTGGCCTTCTCTTCTAATTGCAGTTCATTGGGAGTACTATATGGGATTATCTGCACTTGCCTGTAGCATTATGTTGGCAAGATTTGATGCCTTATGAAAACATGGATTTTTGAACATTGTAGTTGCCTCAGACAACAACGCTCAGAGGCAGTATTGGACTGAATGGCAGCATGCTACTGAGAATTTGCAATTTTTTTGTAATTGACACTTTAAGACAGTTCTGGCATGGAAGGAATTTTCCTTTGCGGCTACTTCAAAGGAAGCAATGTTGAATTTTCCAGCTACATTCCCTGCGTTCATCTCAGACAATCAAGAAACTGAATAGGAAGCATTCCTTTGATCTATGTTCCCAGTACAGTGCCAAAAGATTTTATTTTATTTTGTTTTTAGTGCTTATTCCCCTCTGTTTCACATTGGTGCTGCAGTGAGTATGGTGGCAGCTGGCCTCGTGGATCCATTATACAGAGGAGTGGCAGATGGCGTTCCAAAGGTTTTGCTGATTATGTTAGTTTATGAGTTTGGGGGGGGGGGGATGATTAGACGATTACTAATTCTGTTCTCTTTTTCAGATGCCCGGCTACAGTCTCTGCACTGCACTGTTGACTGATCGGCCATTTTTTGTCCACTAGGCTGGCTAGTGGGCTGCGGTGAGACTGATGGGTCTTAATTTGGGCTTTACTTTGGCTGAGGTGTCTCTGATGTGGCTCAGCAAGCTTGGCCTGCAATGGAGCCAGCTCTTACCCTTATTATGACACCACACCCAGTTGAGGAGCCACTTGGCTGGGAGCCTTCTTCAACTGGGCGACAATGATTTGTTTTCATGGACATGCAAGCAGCTGATCAGGGCTGCAAAGAGGTACTTGATGGTGGTTTGGTGGTTATTTCCTGGGGTGGTATTCTGTTCTGACGTCATTCCAAGGCCTTCCTGCATGAGCCAGAGACGCTGGTCACGGGGGTTAGCGAAGATTTATCGCCAGATTGGGCAATGGGTGTATGAGCAAGGAGGCTATTAGATAAAGCATCCCTGAGTGGAGGTGGAATGCGCTGGGATTGGGATTGGGTACACCCGGAAGCTGGTCGACCTTTGCTAGTAGCATGGTGAGATTGCTGGAGGGGGGGGGGGGGGGGGTGGATGTGTTGAGTTGCTGCTGGTAAGACCGTGGCAGAGGGTGGAGATGGCTTTACCTTGCTAGTAGTATGGTGAGTGAGATACCGGATCCAGTTTTGATGTTGTTTTGTATGTTGACTGTTAGTACATGCTGTTTCTTGGAAGGTCATGACCAGTATGTTCCCATTAATGTGTCCGTTTAGTTCTGTCTGGGTAGAGGATTGGGAGGAGGGGGAGGAGTAGGGTTAGGGGTTTGGATGAGGAGTAGGGGGTGGAATGGTGTGGTTGGATGGGGTAGGGGATCCCCCAGGTCCATGCTACCCTGGTTATCACCCATGTGTATTCCATCAGTCATTTAACCTAATCATGTCAGCCCTTTTATTTTCACCTTCAACAAAGTGAATTTGAAGTAATTCTTTGTGATTTATTATAACCACTCCACTATGATTTAGATTAAAAGAATTCAAAGTACACATTCTTTCAATATCAAAGGGATCAGGTTAGGTTTTTTTTTGTTAAACACTGACACTTCAGTACCATTCATAGTTCTTAACCTTGAAATTAATGAATGCTTTTCAGCCCAGCTTCAAGGTTTTTATCCTACTACATAAAGCTTGAAAACAACAGAAAATACTTCCAAAAAGTGATATTGAAGATGAATTATATAACAAAAATTAAATTTCTTACCCCATAAACAAGTTCTCCCACCATCCCATTCCAGATTTTTGTCTCTGAATCCCTTGCTCCATATTTTCCATCTGGCACAATGGCAATTTTGTACTTGATACCAATGTGTTTTGCAATTTCTAATGCCAGGTCTACACAATATCCTTCATACTTGTCATTCCCTTCAAACATCTCATGGTTTTTCTTGTACATGACATATGGAGCTTCCTATAACAAAAGAAGCAGAACTGTAAAAGGAAAACATACAACATAAGATCTGCGTGTACGATTCTAGTGCTGTAGCAGAACGCCTCTTCTCAGGGCTTATCCATAGTACATGTAGTAAGGAGACTGCTAGAAATAACAAAATTACATCATATATGATCACAGACGTTCATACATGCCACAAATCTGAATCTCAAACAATGAGAACTAAAGTTTCACTATTTAACAAGAACACAGCAAACACAGACATTTAAAATCCTTCGGACAACAGAGAACAACATGGAATTATAAAGGATAAGTTTGTAAACTGCACCTAGTTAGCGCGCATTTTCATGCACCTATTTTATAAAGTCAAGCAAATACCTAAGAGACCTTATAAAATAATAGGGTAAGTGGCAAAGAACGCAGCTTAAATCAAGGCATCATCACTTAGGCCAGCCCTAGAAGGTTCTAAATGGCCGCGCCTTCTTTTTGCAAGTACACACGTAAATGGTCGTAATCTATAATTACCACAAGTACTTGCTCGTGACACCCTTTCTCTGCCCAAACTCTGCCTATGTGCATGTCCACAATGAAAGGATGTGCCATGCAAACATGCTGGATGGTATTTTATATGAAGCCTTTTGCACATCTATCTGGTCACTTAATGTGCATGAATGACTAAATACCAATAGCCATAGCACCTAAAACTAGGCATCTCCTTAAAAATATGACCCTCAAAGTCTCTAGCTGCACACTGATGCCTTTGAAACACTGCTAATATATGACAGTCTTGGAACAATATGTAAAAGCCTACAAATTGTAAACCTCTATCAAGAATAACTGGCATTTGAACATTTATGACTAAATCTTAATGTACGTTTCAAATCAAAATCCTGCAATTATGGCACTTGAATGATTTTTTCAGACTCATCACAGATGAAACATTTATACTAAATGGATGGTGACAGCTTAATTTTAGGTCTTTAGGATATACTATAAAGAAGAAGGTAAGAAAGAAGCACTTATCCTTAATCTATCAATGTATCACTTTAGCTTTGGCAATTTAACGGGTGGCCAAAATCTGAAGCTGAACAGCAAGCTCCGAGCAATTTTGACTGACAGCATATTTGAATGCCAACTTAATAGAAGACCTTTGAATTTTCCTGTCTGAATATGTGAATTTTCCTGTGATGTGTAATCTACCCCTTTATTTAATCAATACGCTGCTTAGAAAATGAGCCCAGAGTAAAATAGCACCTTGGATTTGTAGAAAAAAAGCAAAGAGTTCTTGCTCTACAGTCAGACCATCCTGACTCTCCAGATTGCCTACTCTTAATTATCCAAAACTGTACACACAAACATAAAATATAGTAGATGACAACCACAGTCTGCCCATTTCCCCTTTCTATTGTAGTACCAAAAACACACTATGATCTCTGATGTCACTCATTTCATTGCAACTAATGAACCTCTTTGTTTATTCCATGCTTTCTTGAATTCCATTAGTATTTTGCTTCCATCACCTTCCTGGGAGACCCTTTCATGTCTTCATCACCTGTTCTATGAAGAAGTATTGCTGTTTGTTACCCTGCATCTACCATTTTTCAGCTTCATACTATGGCCCATTAAATTGTGCATTCTGTGCAGGTATGCATTGCTAGATCTTGCAAAGATGGGGTAAAAAATATGATTTGCATTTTCACAAATTGAAAAGGAAAAATATCCTACTTTAACCCCTTATGCCTCCAAACCTTTGACAAACAGAAACAAGTCTATGTAGATAGTAAGATAGTAACAAAATAAATGACGCTAGAAAAAAATCAAAATAGCCCATCCAGTCTAACTAGTGAAGTACTTAGGGTTGTAATTGCTGCTCTGTGCAGGTTATTAGCATGTCTTTTGGTTAAAATTGTACAGGGCCAGCCTTTGGCTAGGAGAAACTGGACAGCTGACTGATGAGGGTCATCCTGGGCATTCTTGGCATTGCCAGAAGTGTCATTATGGGGTAGTGAAGGGGAAAGCGCCCCTGGTCAGCCCTTGGCACTCCAAACACCAAAGGCATATATAGCTGGATGCAGGTGCCCTGCCGAGTGGAAAGAAGTGGCGGTGGTCCCATGGGTACAGAAAGTTGCAGTCACATTAGAGAAGAGGAAAAAGCCATAGCCATGCATGGTGGTAGATACCTCAGTTGTGCCCCTGTCGAGTATAAGGAACCATAGCTAATGTGGACTATCGGAAACCATTGCATTTGCTTAATCAACCCTTGCAGGATGGAGGACAGCCATAAACTACCATCAGAGATAGGCTGGGCAGGGAAAAGGGAGAGAGAAGAATTCTGGGGAAAGGGGTGGGAGAGGAGAATGACAGAAGAGTGCGAGGGTCAGGCTAGTCCATTCCAAGGAGCAGGGGAGGGGAGGGGGTAACACCTCTGATGATTTTTGCCCAGGTTGCTGAATGTCTTATGGTCAACCCTGGGATTGTAACTACCGTTTGGTGCAGGTTACCCCATGCCTTCTATTTATGATTGTAGAATGGAAGCAGATAGTCTTACTATGAATGAGATGTCATTTGTGGTGGCCAATTGTAATGAAAACAAATGATGGAAAGAAAAGATGACAGTAATCATACCTGTAAATCAACAATTTAATGTGATATGATACAATATATAACATTCTCTGACGCATTACTTTAAATGGTACTAACTGGAAACCACTCTCTCTCTCTAAGGAATGGTTCTGATTGTGTTATAAATTATAACTCAGTGGCAAACTAGCCAAGGAATATGGTAACAAGTTAGTAATGGATGTGTTCCTACAATATGCTTGACTGTGCCTGTTCGTTCCTAAATTTTTAATAAGCAGTTCCATGAAGTCTTAATAATTCTTATAATGCTTCCAAGGTGCTAAGTGCAGCATTTGTTACACAAATTAGAATTGCCTGGGGAAACTAACTCAAACAACCTTTCTTTTCAGATATAGAGAAAACTAGCGAACAGACAAGGGCCACTTTCCAAAGCAGGGTCTCATTTCTGTATTTACAGCAAAATATCATCTCAAATAATGGTTGAAAACAAAGAACCTACTTGTTCTTATCACTCTATTCCCATTCAGTCACAATTTACTCTCTTTTCCTCTTTTTATGCTTTTTAAGAGTCACACTAAATTTTAAGAATACATAAGTCTAGAATAATTCAAAAGGATGTCAATTTCAAGAAAAAAAATGCTCTTATCTATAAAATGAAGGTAACTATTCCAGGATGAGACACATTCCAAGTCCAAAGGTGTAAAACTGGCATGAAAAGCATCCAGGGTTAAGTACAGTGAGACTTTTTGCCTGAATGAGATGAATCAAAATTAATCTCCTGGCGCAGTTCTGTGGTTGTTCTCTCACATCAGTCAGAGAATCCTGCATATTTCAGACGCGAATTATTCTCTCTCTCTAATGGGAAAGTTAGTTTTCAGTGGGCCTTCAAATCTCTGGAGACTGAAACAGGGAAACGCAGCCACAGATCACAAGAAACATCTACTGACGATTAAAAGCACACTTTTTTTGGGTGCTGGCGGTAACCGTGATTTGTTTCTTTCAGCCAGACTGTCGCTAGAATGCCTGGCTACGTGGGAGGAGGGAAAAGGGAATAAAAGTGAGGAGAAAATCCTGAGTAAGTGTGAATAAGGGCTCAAGGAACTAGAACAGGACTTCCATGTCTGTCTTGGGGACCCCACAGTCGGTCAGGTTTTCAGTATAAACACACCGACGGAGGAGTCACTTAATGGTTTGAGCAGTGGGCTAAGGACCAGGGAAGCCAGGGTTCAGATCCCACCAGTACTCCTCGTGATCTTAGACAAGTTACTTAACCCAACATCACTTTAGATATAAGCAATGCAGCACTTAAATATTGGTGGGATTTTCAGTAGCGATATCCAAATAGGAGCTTCTGCTGATTATCTGGGCTGAGTGGCGCTAATCTCGAGAGCGTGATTTCTCCTGATAGCAACATAGGCCTGCTTCTCGTGCAGCCTAATACGTCCAGATAAGTGCTGGCTGAAAATCACACTCTCCAGATAAGTGCTGGCACTCATCTGGCTAGTACTGGTACCACCCACAGACCGCTCCTGCAATAACCGACTAGTACTGGGACTGTCTGTGAGATATTCAGCTGCACTATCTGGGTAGGGTCACTGAATAGCTTGCTTAGCACCCTTTTCCCGATAGCCTCCTGTTGACCCTCCAGATAAGGATTTTGAATATCGGTCCCTCAGATTAAAAGCCCTCTGGGGACAGCGAAATACTTATAGTAACTTGCCTTAAACTACTAGCAAAAATGTCTTAGCTAAATCCTAAAATTAATAAACTCGCATATGCTGGGTTCACCATGCATTCAGATACCAGCTTCCTCTAGGCAAGATCTATCTAAGGACAAAAAGAGGATCACAGTTTTGCAGTTTCTTTCTAGGAACAGTCCTTTTCGGTTAGATGCTGTGGTCTACGCTAGCCACTTATGTGTAAACAGGGTTATTTCCTGCCGCTGCTATCATGGTTATCCCACAAATCCAAACTTTTGTTAGACACATATGTGGGATATACAAATTCTGCAGTTTGTGCCAAAAGAATTTTGCTTCCAAACTTTGAATCTGCCATGCCCTGAGAGATGGTTCAAGCCGTTCTAAAGTACCTTGTGCCTATGAAGGAATTATTCTATAAAAGAAAAGCCCCAAGAAATTGCAACATAAAACTGCTCACAAACGAGAAAAATCTCATGTCCTGAATGCATTCTATGAAATTATTGCAAACAAAAATTAAAAGTTACAATAGTAATTACTTTCAACAAAGCTGAAATGAATTTACATTAGCAAGGTTAAGGCTGCTTAATGATCTAGTTAAAGGAGTTTTGCCATAGGTATAATATGGAAGAGATAATTGTGAAAAGTGATCTCTAATTGTAGTAAAAGAAAAGAGATACATTTTTAAAGAAATCGTCATATTATATTCAAGGAGACAGCATAGGACTTGAATATAGAATTCACAAATCAAGAATTATTATAGCCCCAGAGGAATGTTTGTAAGGAGAAATTGTCAGATATTATAAGGTTAAGCAGCAACCAGCTTCCTCAAATTGCTTTGGACAGATGAAATGCCACAGAAACTCATAGTCATTGGCATTATGAACAAATTACTTAAGAGAGAACTTAATGGGTTTTCTGCCCCTTATTTGACAAACAGTTTAACCAGTAATTGTTTTTGGTTTTAGGTAAACACAAAATAATCCCAAGGGATTTAAGGTCTCCTTTTAGTACCTCATTCAGTTTCTAAGCTCTGATTCTATAGTGAATGTTTTGCTCCACTTCTTAAATCTCTCTTCCTTCATCATTTACAAAACACTTAAGGGGAGGCCCGGCCATTGGGCTAGGCCACATTAACAAAGGCTGGTGTTCAAGCATTGAGCCATTCCTGGAGAAGGTGGGGGGCAGGGAAGAGAAGGAGAAAGGAATAGTTTTAAAAATCCTACCAGTAGGAAAAGTGGCATGCTCCTGCCAGGTCCAGCGTCCACACAGCATGGGGGGGGGGGGGGGGGGGCGCTGAAGAAGATATAAGGGCTGGAAAGGCTAAGACTTGCAAGCACCAGCTTTTTCTCCCTCCATCCTTTAGCAGAAGACGGGATTAGGCTAAACTAGGCTTGTCACAACTGGCAGTGACCTCACCAGATTTAAAGGGGGAGATGATTTGGAGAGATCAAGACACTAAAACTGGGGCAGTTCAGGTGCCGTGCTCAAGGCAGTATCTGGACCCAGGAGTGACCTTGGCTGCTTAGCTTGTGGCCAAGGTGCAATGAGGCACTCAGCTAGCAGAAGGTGCAACTGGGAGCCAACAAAACAAGACCAACTGACTGCAAGGAGCAATGGCCATTGTTAGGACACTCATGACAGCCTCTCACCGTGGAGTGGATGGGAAGGCAATGAGGCAGCCAGGCAAAGCATGGAACATGTATAATACTGTTGAGCAAAAGGGGACCCTCTTTGGGGCTAGTGAGATTTTTTAAGAGTTTACACATGTTTTGTGTAAATTATTAATCATGGTTATACATACGTCTTGCATTGGTCTTGAAGGACTAGAAAAAGGGACTGTTACTTCTGAAGAGAGATCTGCAACTGTGAGTATATACTTCTGGTAATTCTCTAAAAGGAATTATTTGTATTAAAGCTAATTAATCTGTGAACCCAATATTTTTTGTTAAATCAGTCAGGGCCTAGTAGCAGCAGTTTAAGTTTAAATATAAAACACAGAGGAGAACTTTCTGGTTACATTTCATACCCAGCAGAGAGCTTGTAGTTTAAATTTAATAGTCACTCAGGGCCTAGTAACAGCAAAGTACTTTTAGTTTAAATTTAAAACACAGAAGAGAGCTTTCTGGTTACCTTTGGAACCCAGCAGAGAGCTTGTAGTCTAAATTTAATAGTCACTCAGGGCTTGGCATCAGCAAAGTACTTTTAGCTTAAATTTAAAACACAGAAGAGAGCTTTCTGGTTAAATTTAGAACCCAGCAGAGAGCTTGTAGTTTAAATTTCATAAGAAGTTAGAGCCTAGCAGCAGCTAAGAGCTATAATTTAAATCAAATCAGAATTTAGCTTACCTCAGCAGCACAAGACAGGGTACTGTGTAGCAGCCCTCTTTTAATAAGTGTTATTTCCCTCCCTCCCCTGGGATAATCGTAGCTTTATAGGTACTTACACATCTTAAAAGACAGGAGGTGCTCTCAGGTGAAGCTCATTACCCAAATCAGTCATACACTAAGGACCTGAGATTAGTTAAGCTTCAGGTGAACAAGGTATATTACACATATTAGGTACAGTTTTATTAGTATAAATATCCATAGCAACCCTTAGTAAGTAAAGAACTTAGATTTAAACACAAACTTAAAACTAAGATGCAGACAGCAGTCCAGCAGCGGGATGGGGGCTTTCCAGTCTTTTGCATTGAGTGTCACATGTATGATTATCTCCCAGTTGGTGAGAGGTCTTATGTGTGCACTAGGTGCAAGGAGCTCTTTGCTCTCAGGGAACGAGTCCGTTCTCTAGAGGCTAAAGTAGCAGACTTGGAAAGCATAAGACAGACAGAGAGGTACATAGACGAGACCTACAGGGATATAGTCCTGAAGTCCCACCTCCAGTCTGGCAGCATCCCTGTTGCCATGGAGGAGAGACGTCACGTGACAGGAGAGCATCACCCTGGTGTGGCAGGAAGTGATCCTGTAACTAGGACCTGTCCTTCAGGTGATGTAAAACCCTCTCGCACCGAGGAAGTTTCTCCAGGGCCATGTGCCCATGAGGGAAGGGTTAGGACAGCCGTTATAGTTGGTGATTCGATCATTAGGCATGTAGATAGCTGGGTGGCTGGTGGACGTGAGGATCGCCTGGTAACATGCCTGCCTGGTGCAAAGGTAGCGGACCTCATGCGCCACCTAGATAAGGTCTTAGATAGTGCTGGGGAGGAGTCTGCTGTCTTGGTACATGTCGGTACCAATGACATAGGAAAATGCAGTAGGGAGGTTCTGGAGGCTAAATTTAGGCTTTTAGGTAGGAAGTTGAAATCCAGAACTTCCAGGGTAGCATTCTCCGAAATACTTCCTGTTCCACGCGCAGGACCCAAAAGGCAGGCAGAGCTCCGGAGTCTCAATGCGTGGATGAGACAATGGTGCAGAGATGAGGGTTTTGGATTTGTTAGGAACTGGGGAACATTCTGGGGAAAGGAGGGGCTCTTCCGAAGGGATGGGCTTCACCTTAACCGGGATGGAACCAGGCTGCTGGCATTAACCTTTAAAAAGGAGATAGAGCAGCTTTTAAACTGGATATTAGGGGAAAGCCGACAGTCGCCCAAGAGCGGATGGTTCGGAAGAATGTATCTTTGAAGGATACTACCAAAAGCAGAGAGGTTCCACAAAAGAGTAAAGTAGCCCAAATGCCCTCAAGTATGGAGCAGACAGAGCTTAAAGATCCCAAATTACCCATGTCTAACAACAGCCAAATTAATATGAGTAAAATACATTCTCTAAAATGCTTGTATGCAAATGCTAGAAGTCTAAAAAATAAAATGGGAGCGTTAGAATATATAGCACTAAATGAAAGGTTAGATATGATTGGAATATCAGAGACATGGTGGAAGGAGGACAACCAGTGGGACACTGTGATTCCTAGGTACAAACTATATTGTAATGATAGAGCTGATCAAATTGGTGGAAGGGTTGCTCTCTATGTTAGAGAGGGCATTGAGTCAGAAATGATTAAAGCTTTGCAGGAAACAAAATCTGCTGTAGAATCTATATGGATTGAAATTCCATGTAAAAGGGGGAAGACAATGGCAGTGGGGGTGTACTATCGAGCGCCTTGCCAGAATGACCAAATGGATGATGAAATGCTCAAAGAAATCAAGGAAGCTAACAAAAGTTACAGTGCAGTAATAATAATGGGTGATTTCAACTACCCCGGTATCGACTGGGTCAGTGTCATGTCAGGACATGCTAGGGAGATAAAGTTCCTAGATGAAATAAATGACTGCTTCTTGGAGCAGCTGGTTCATGAACCAACCAGAGGGGAAGCCATATTAGACCTAGTCCTTAGTGGAACACTAGATCTAGTGCAAGAGATAAGGTTGTTGGGGCCACTTGGCAATAGTGATCATAGCATGATCGTCTTTGATTTAATTAGTGGAGGAGGGATAGTAAGGAAATCCACAGTACTACCTTTTAACTTTCGAAAGGGAAACTATGATAAAATGAGGAAAACAGTTAAGAAAAAACTATAAGGAGCAGTTGCAAAGGTTAAAGACGTACATCAGGATTGGGTGTTGTTGAAAAATACTATCTTGGAAGCCCAGACCAGCTGTATTCCACGCTTTAAGAAAAGTGGAAGGAAGTCCAAAAAACTGCCAGCATGGTTTAAAGGTGAGGTCAGAGAGGCTGTTGTTGCCAAAAAAGCATCTTTCAGGAAATGGAAAAAAGAGCCAAACGACGAAACCTGGAAACAGCACAAGCACTGGCAAGTCAAATGCAAGGCATTGATAAGGCAGGCAAAGGGAGAATTTGAGAAGAAGCTTGCTGCAGAAGCAAAAACGCGAAGTAAAGGCCTTTTCAAGTACATTCGTAGCAAAAAACCTGTCAGAGAGTCAGTTGGTCCATTAGATGATAAAGGGGTTAAAGGAGCACTAAGAGGCGACAAGGCGATAGCGGAGAGATTGAATGAATTCTTTGCTTCAGTCTTTACTGAGGAAGATGTAGGGATGTTACCCATGACTAAAGTGGTATTTAAAGGTGCGGAAGAATTGAAGGAACTATCGATACATCGGGAAGATGTATTACAACTATTAGATAAACTGAAGAGTAGCAAATCACCTGGGCCGGATGGTACACATCCAAGGGTGTTGAAAGAACTGAAATATGAGATTGCAGACCTGCTATTAGTAATCTGTGAACTATCATTAAAATCATCTCTAATACCTGAAGATTGGAGGATCGCCAATGTAACACCATTTTTTAAAAAGGGTTCCAGGGGTGATCCGGGAAACTACAGACCGGTGAGCCTGACATCAGTACCGGGAAAAATGGTAGAAACTGTCATAAAGAATAAAATTACTCAGCATGTAGATAGTCATGACCTAATGGGAGACAGCCATCATGGCTTTAGACAAGGAAGATCTTGTCTTACTAATCTGTTATGTTTTTTTGAAGGAGTGAATAAACAGGTGGACAAAGGTGAGTCGGTTGATATTGTGTATCTGGACTTTCAGAAAGCTTTTGACAAGGTCCCTCATCAGAGACTTTTGGCAAAACTAAAGAGTCATGGGATAGGAGGCAGTGTACTATTGTGGATCAGGAACTGGTTAAAAGATAGAAAGCAGAGGGTAGGGCTAAATGGCCAATTTTCCCAATGGAGAAAGGTGAATAGTGGTGTACCCCAGGGATCTGTGCTGGGTCCGCTGCTTTTTGACATATTCATAAATGACCTGGAAAGTGGAATAACGAGTGAGGTTATCAAATTTGCAGATGACAAAAAACTATTTAAAGTTGTTAAAACCCAAGAGGATTGTGAAAAATTGCAAGAGGATCTTGATAAATTGGAAGACTGGGCATCAAAATGGCAGATGAAATTTAATGTGGACAAGTGCAAGGTTATGCACCTAGGGAAGAACAACCCAAACTATGGTTACACGATGCAAGGTTCCACATTAGGAACCACCACCCAGGAAAAAGATTTAGGCGTCATTGTGGATACCATGTTAAAACCCTCGGCCCAGTGTGCAGCGGCGGCCAAGAGAGCAAATAGAATGCTAGGTATGATAAGGAAAGGAATGGAAAATAAAACAAAAGATATTATAATGCCTCTATATCGTTCCATGGTGAGACCGCACCTTGAATATTGTGTGCAATTCTGGTCGCCGTATCTTAAAAAGGATATAGCGATTTTAGAAAAGGTTCAGAGAAGAGCCACCAAAATGGTAAAGGGGATGGAAGGATACTCCTATGAAGAAAGGCTAAAAAGGTTAGGGCTCTTTAACCTGGAAAAGAGACGGCTGAGGGGAGATATGATAGAAGTCTATAAATTAATGAACGGAGTGGAACGGGTAAACGTAGATTGATTGTTTACCTTATCAGAATATAGAAAGACTAGGGGACATGCAATGAAGCTACAGGGTAAACTATTTAAGACTAATAAAAGAACATATTTTCTCACTCAATGTGTAATCAAACTCTGGAATTTGTTACCGGAGGATGTAGTAAAGGCTGTTAGTGTAGCTGGGTTTAAAAAAGGTTTGGACAAGTTCCTGGAGGAAAGGTCCATAAACCATTATTAAGAAGGGACCCAGGATATCAATGCTTGAACCAATGCAAGCATTGTGGAACCTGTGTCCCTTGGGGAAACTGCTAGGTACGTATGACCTAGATTGGCCACTGTTGGAAACAGAATACTGGGCTTGATGGAGCTTGGTCTGACCCAGTATGGGATATCTTATGTTCTTATGTTCTTATTTACATTCTTATGAGGAAGCAGTGGAGCTGGTTAATAAGAGCTGTGGCCATTTGTTCCCAAACAATTCCACAAGTCTGGTGCACTTGAATTCCTATCTAGGCAAAAAGGTAATGAAATAGAAGACAGGATGAAAATAGGTGGGGTGGGGGGCAGGTAAAGGGGATAGAGTGTGAGGAATGGACAGCATGTATACCTTGGGGAAGGCATAGGGAGGGGCACGGGCTACAGTGAAGGCGAACAGCCCAGTAGCGATGTTCCCCATGTTAGAGTAGTAGAGGGTAAGTCACCCATTCACTACTTCTTGGGTTGAGTCCTTACTTCTTATCTTGCGCTGAAGTCTTTAATGCCTTAAACAATAATACTATTTAAATTCTTGAAAATAATAAATGGTCTATTTTTCCCTGTTTTCTCTTATTTCTAGTTCTCTCTTTATTTTTCCCCAATTTACTTTATTTCTTATATTTTTACAATTAGTTGGATTTAAAAATGTGCAACCTTCAAAATCCCCAAATTTTAAAATTCCCTCATGGTTTTTTAGTTGTTCATTCTGCAATCACCCTCAACTTAAATGTTATTGCACGGTATTTCAGATAATGAACAGAAAATCACCTCTGTTCACTTACAGCAAATTCACACAGTGGAGGTGACTAAGGGGTATGTTTACTAAACTGCAGTAACGTTACATAACGCGCGTTAATCAACATTAACGATCGTAAAGCTCCGCGGCGTGGTAAAACACCGCAGAAGGTGGAGAGAGGGCGGAGAGAAGGGGTCAGTGGGTGGAGAGTGGGCAGGGAGAGGCTCCCTTCACACTAACGCGCTGATCTGAAGAGCTGAATCCAAACGCAATTGAAATCCCGCCGTTAAATGCACATTACAGGGGAGAGAAACCATTTCAGTGTCAGCAATGTACAGCCCAGGCAGGGAAACAAAAAAAAAGTGATAAATGTGATACATGTGCACAGAACAAAAGGGCACATAAACACTGAAAATGACCGCAACAAACTGGAAAAAAACCATAACCAAGCTGGCCAATAGTGGTATCAATGAGAAACATCAACCCCTCCCCCCCCGAGTAAGCTCCATAGAACAGATATAAATCGTGGAAGGGTCTATACTCCGTCCCCATACAAGGTGAATGAGCCAACAGTGAAATAGCGCTGCTCAGGGTTTTCCCCACCATCAGACAGGGTTCCTATGGCGTGCACATGTCCCGCAACATCAGGGCGGGAATGTCGGAATGGCAACTGGACAGATGCCGGAGAAGGGGATACAGAGGGCCGCAGGTGGCACATGCTGTGGTGGAGCTGGGCCACAGTGCGGACTAGGGTGATGCCTAGGTGGCCCATACGAATGCTAAAACAGCAGAGCAGCCAGACAGCAACTGCTGAAGGCCCAACATGGGCACGAGTTTGTTTCCCACAGTGTCACAGGTGATAGTATCCAACAGCTACCCCCAAGGGCACGGAACATTGGCAGGCGGGGCTGGGGGGAGCGTGGACGTCTATGCAGGCACCCCTACCCCAGAACCCGCACCATAGGCAGCTGCCTACCTGCACACTGGATGGCCTGAGACTGCGCACCACCAGCACCACCAGCAGAAGGGCATGTCAGCATGGTGGCTGAGGGATACTGGTGGTGGAAGGGGCAGTGGCCGCTGCCCAGAGCAGACCGTGGCCTAGCCCTGTGTAGGTGGGTGCCGTGTACTGCAACAGACGGGCCCTGTCTGACGAACAGTCATGGTATCACCAAGGAACGTACTGACTCTGTGACAACAAGGTGGTGCAGTTCACAAAACCAGTGTATTCAGAAGCAGAGGGTCACAGGTTCAAGTCCCAGCTGTGGTTCCTGCCAACCCAGTCCCCATATTTTACCCACTACTACAACGTGCTAATACAGACAGCACCTTTATTGCAGATGACGTAAACATGCCCAAGATACCTACATTTTACCCTACAGAGCACGGACACCATAAACATGCACATTACCTAGAGCAGAGTCTCCCAAATGCAGTCCTGGAGGGCCAAACACCATTCCGGTTCCATGCTGCCTCTGAGAAAGATGCCTGTGCTGCATTTCTATGCGCCACCCCCATGGTATGCAGATGTATCTCATGCATATTCATGAGGGACAGCATGAAAACCCGAACAGTGTTTGGCACCGCAGGACTGGAGTTGGGAACCTCTGCCGTAAAGCAGCAGCAGCCAACAGGGGCAGACACACCCGCACCCACAGGTCCCATTATCCAAAGCCTCCTGGAGAGGCAGGACTTTGGGCTCTGCGTGCATCTCCCAATACTAGCACTTGCATACCTTAGTAATGCCACCCTAAATCTGGGAATATTGCACACATCTATCAAAAGGTTGCTATGATTACTGGCAGATAGCAATTCCTAGGTTAAGTACAAGTTTCTGAGTGAGCTGCATCATAGCAACCTTTCTGATGTCTGTGGAGTGTGCTACAGGTCTTGTGTCTGACAGTGTTTACCAACCTGGGGAGTGACTCCTACAGTATTGTGTACCATAGCCATGCCTGCACTGTGCCCAGGACTGGTGTGGTGGCCTGGGCTGCCCAACACCTCTATAGTTGCACAATGCTGGCATAGGTATGGGGAGTGTGTGTCTGTCTATCCAGTGTGTGGTGGCTGCCAACACCCTCCACAGCCCACACTGCTAGCACTGTTGCCAGTATTGGCTTGCCAATGTGCATAATGAGGAGCAAGGTACTGTGGGAATAGCCTGGATAGGGTGGCCTGGCCACATCTGCACAGGGCATAGGGCAATGGCTCGGACATTGTAGTGCCCGGTACCACCTGCATGGACAGGGTGGCCATAGCATGTCCTATTGGGAGGTCACTCTCACCCTGACTGAGCAGTGACCATGGCATGGCTAGGTTCCCCCATAGTGCTATATAGCATTTCTCTCATGTGATATTTATGGGTTTTCTTTTGGGGCCCAATCACTGACTTATCTGCTTGGTGTGTATGCTGACATCCCCGTTCTGGGTACATGCATCTCCTCCAGGACCATGCACTATGGACTGGTGGACTGTCTGCAGCTAGTATGTGTCTTGCTGGAACACTTTGCAGGGTGCAGCGGCTGGAGGCTTGCTGCTGGAAAATGTCAGATAATGGTGGGGGGGCAGCTGAGCATTTCCAGGCCTGCCGTCTGTCTGCTATTGCGTTATGGATGTGTACTTGGTTGATGGTCCCCTCTACTGCTACCATTGCAGGGAGGTAGCCTGTGGATCTGTTGGGGGGTGATCCTGTTTCCCACCCTGAGCCCCAGAGGGTGGATTTGTGGTGGTACATAATCTGCCTATGGGTCCATACACCCCCCCCCCCTCCCTTCACCTACAGCAGGTAACCATGGCACCAACACAGGATATGCACTATTCTGGGTGCATCATCGCCCATAAGGACTAGACATGACCGAGACATACAACAGGACACAGATGTATCCTAGGTGTGTCTAACGGAACTACCTATCACACACTGATGGAGACCTGCAGCATGGCGTATTTCAGCCATGAAAGGTGCTGTGGACCTGGTGCTGGGTGCCCCACCTCAACCTCAGGGTGGGCACAGTACCCGCACAATGTGACTGTCTGTGGCTACTCTGTGGCAGTGCCACACATGGTCTGTTGCCCCTACCAGGCCGAGGTGCTGTGGGGGTGCATACCCAATCTTGTGCCCATCTCTTGACTGCTGATTTGCATGTGCAGTGCATCATGGGTACGGGTGGATTAACCCTATCCTGGTAACCACAGCAGACAGTTTGTGTGGTGACGTGCAGTCCTTCTGCAGCCAGCCAGGGCTTTGTTCACAGCCTTATAAGGTGTCCTATAGGGGACATTATAGGGTGCCTTGGCAGATAGTACACTTTATAATGTGCCCTTTGGAGTGCGTTATGGGGTGCCTTATGCGGCACCTTAGGTTATGCCACCGTGAGGGTGTGTTTGCTGGCAGCACTAATTAAAATACACGTTAAATGCCTCAACAATCACTACTTAAATGTAAAGGGTGCTGCCTCAGCCAGCCTTATACATTAGGCCCACTGGGGAATCGAACCCATGATCCCTGTACCATCAGTCAGTGTTGTAACCATTGTGCTACAGCTCTGTTGCTATGCTTACGTGCCTTCTTTATCTTTATCTTTTTATTTTATCTTCTTTATCCCTGTAGCGCTCGTTCATTTATGGCGCCTGGTAACGCGCGTTATCGGTAACGATGTACCGCCCATGTCCTTATTTGGGATTTCTGTCTCTACCGCGGCTCCTAACACGAATCACACTAACGCTGTTTAGTAAACATACCCCTAAGTGAGATTTTTGCAAACATTTCAAACACTTGCTCCTTGGGAAAGAAACGGAAACCAGAAAAGTAGTTTGGTATGTTTTGCCTGTTGAATCAAGTATGAGTAGACAGCATTGACTGTCACAGATTTATACCAGACTGGGACTATAGATAAGCAAAGCTCAGAAGTACATAGAAAGCCCATAGGTCATCTTGGTGTGGGGTTTGGTTTTTTTTTTTATCACCACAGAGATAAGCCAAATTCCCCCCTCAGTCACTCCTGTAAGTCCCATGTCCAAAGGAGCAGTTAGCCGACAGTTATATGTGAATTGGAGCAGGTGGGGAAATTTTTGGAAATATAGAGGGTGGCCCAAAAAAAGTGAGAACATCTCGTAGCATATAAGTTATTTAAAAATTCAAAGAGACAGATGTAAACAATTGACAAATTAAAAAATAAAAAAGATGGCGACCGGAAATTGTTGAAATAAAGATGTTATATAGCTAAAAAAGGTAAATAAGTAAACTATTTAAGCTTTTAATTTACGAGATGGTCTCACTTTTTTTAGGCCACCCTGTATATGTATTTCTGCTACAAAATAGGAAATATACACGTGAAATGGCATTTTAGAAAGGACATCCAAGTCAAATCCAGGATTGTCCAGGGCAGAATATGCAGAAAATGCCAGGGATGTCTCTCAGGGATGTGGTCTCTGGCTGATTTTAGTTTAGACATCCATCTTAGGAAAGCATGGGGCTGGGACATCCATCTCGTGCAGGTAGGATAAAGGGATGACCAGCGGCGTAGAAAAATGAAAACATGAGCCCCATCCCCTGTCCATTCTCACTGTCTTATTGTAAAATACAGGGAATGCTAGTGTAGCTCCTTTTCCACACCCTCTTGACATTTGCCTGACAAAACAGGCACTTTTCAGATACCTGCTCGTGTCTGGAGCAGGTATAACCTTAGGCATGGCTCTGGACATTTCTAAGATCAGGCAGGGAATCCAGGTTTTTTGGAACACCCCAGCCATGACTCCACCACATCCTTATTCAGATTTGGACGTCCTTGCACTGGGGATGTCCAAAGACTCGGGTTCTAAAATAGCTCTGTAGATATCTCCGTGCTTTGGCCATCACTTTGTCCATTTTCAGCAATTCAAAGCATGAATAAGGTTTTTAAAACAACCACCATAATTTTAAGGTCTGTTCAAGCCATGCCTAAAACACTTGTGCGTGCCACAGGTATACATGCATAAGATATGTTTTTTCTCAAATTATTATTTAAATGTGTATACCCATCTACATGTAAAAAACATTTTTTCACATGTATCAATGATGCCCAGCCCTTCTAAAATCATCTCCAAAATCGATCCGAAATTCCGCTTTCATTGAACTCTAATCAGGAAGATCATAGTGGTTACTTGGCTTGTTACTCTATTTGCGCTTAGCTTGTTTGTCTTGGGCAGATAAGAAGGAAAACGATGGATCAACTGCAGAAGCAAAGTCAGCCCTGAATCTTTGATTTGAGGAGCAGTGTGGATACAAAGAGAATACGTGTCTGAAGAACAGAGTCAGGAGTTTTTAAAAATTCCTGAGCAGCATCTAATGTTTGTGAGATGCTTTATTGGACTACTGTATCTGCAAAGAACTCAAATAGAATTCCTTGCAGACTGTGCCATGAGGGGCAATTTCTCTAAATGGGTGCGTTTTATGAATATCATGACAGTCATGAACCTCACTTCTAAGCCAGGGTATGTGGAGCATGATCTCAGTTTCTCAAATTTACTGCTAATGCTCGGCGTAGTACTTGCATTATGCTAAAGAGAGCCTCCTTGTGGAGTTTGTAAGATGTAACATGTAAGGATAGTTTGTCACAATGTGCTTGGAAATTCTTCTTTATCAAGCCTACGGCTTCCAGTATAAAGAGAAATATTTCTGTATCTTTCTGCAACATTTTCTTGGTCTCTGACTGCATATCTTGGTACTTCAGGATCTTCTGCCCCTCGACGTGATTCACGAAATAATCACTCGGAATCAACACCTCTATTATCAATGCCATTCTGGTGTTTTTCTCCTTTACCACTATGTCGGGTTTCTCTTAGGGTCATGATCCCAGTGCTTTTCAGGCACAGTGATGTTGTAGTGTTTACAGAGTTTTCAATGGATGTGGCGTGCTACTTTGTTGTGCCTTTCTGTATAGAAATTTTCCACCATCAGAAGTTCACAGCTGGCTGTGAGGTGTCACTGTTTCCAGATCTTCCTTACAGAATTAACATATGTCTGTGTTGCTAATTTTTTGAATGCTCACTGTCAACCATCTCGTCTGTTATCTGCTGTCCTGAGGTGAGACTATCAATCTCTCATCCTTTGGTTTCGGTTCAATTCCCCTTAACCATTCATGTTTCCGTTTGCGATCGACAAAGGGTTCCTGGAGTAAAACTTTGTATTTCCCACTATATTTGTACATTTGCCACTTGTTTATCCTTCTTTGCTGATCTAATTCTGTGAAGAGTTTTTTCTCTTGTTTTGCAAATTCTATTGCTTCCTTTCCTATGTGCGCTTGTGTATTCTCACTCATTCCCTCTAGGCAGAACGCTTGTCCAAGTTTGATGATGGAGACAGATTCTGCACATTTACTTTCATATTTCAGCCTTGGGGCAGTGAGGGACCTTCTGTGCTCTTCCCAAGTCTATTGTTCAATTATTTTATAAAAAGATCATACCGAATGGAGAAGATTTGGTGAGAGCCTCTTGTTAAGAAATAGTTTGCACATCATTTCCTTGGTATTAGTATTTAGGAATTGATAAATCCTTGTATTTATTATCTCAGTTTTCTCAACAGGAAAATTCAAGACTAATGGTACGTACGGTGTAGTAAATGCTAAAAAGACCGAATGACCAGACAGAATGAGAAGCGATCCAAGAAAGCTGACGGAATGGTTGACTGTTTGGAAGTTAAGATTGAAAGCATAAAAGTACAGAGTCATCCATCTTGAGTGCAGAAATCTAAGGAAGCAGTACATGACACATGGAGTTTGCCGGTCAGGTATCAATGTGCATTGAACAGGAAGTAGACCTTGACGTGATTGCACTGGATAATTTCAAGGTAGCGAAGCAGCATGACAAGCCAGAGATGTGGAGATGCACAGGGAGAACTACAACAAGCAGAAATAAAGGGGATCAATATTTGAAGGGATTTATACATTTAGTAGCAGCCGCTAAAATAAAAGTCCCCATCTATGAATTTTCTGTAACACTGTATGGATAGTGCCACTGACATTTCCTCTGACCACTCTGGCATTATCTGTAGGGTGCCAGGGTGGAATGAGGATGGAGAAAGTGTGTTTCGTCTAACTATATAGATAGTGGTGATATTCAGCAGCTATGCCTAAAATGCTGCCCTTACTTTAACCAATTAGCTATATGCATAGTGGTTGAATATTGCCATTGTATATCTATTGATGCTCATGTACATTCAGTGTTGCCTATCCATATAGTGACACTGAATAAACATTTTTTCAAACATTGTATTTTAAAAACACGCTCATTGTTGCTGCTGGATATTGACCTCAATGAGTTTATAGTGCCTCTGTACTGGTCATAGATGTGACCTCCTAAATATCTATATCCTAGTGAAAACATAAAATGGAGGCATTCAGATATCTCAAAGGTAAAAATCAGGCACACGAAGGACATCTTTTTTCAGAAGGTGTGCTCTAGAACAAGAGACTATAGCAGTGGTTCCCAAACTTGGGGTCAGGACTCTAAATGGGGTCACACCATCTGTGGAGGGGGTCACAGAAACATGGCCATTTGCCCATCTCTCTGGACTTTCACTTCGACTTATGCCCAGACACCAGTTAGCATGTGGCCTATGAGCCAATGAACATTCATAGACCTTTGTCCCATGCTGAGTACTGGGACAAAGCGCACACTGCACACTGACACAAGTGACCCTGTGCTGACTGCTGCTGCTATTGCCATTACTGTTGCTGCTGCTTTGTGCTTTAGAGGGGGAGGGGAAGAAGGCTGCAGATCTGCAAGTTTCAGTTGTTAAAATGGGATCATATGGAATAAAGGTTTGAAAAGCAGTGGACTACAGTATGAAGATTCAAAGGGGTAGATTCAAGAGCAATGCCAGAAAATATTCCTTCATAGAAAGAGCGATGGATATATGGAATGACCACTCAGTAACGGAGCTCAAGAAAGAGCAGGATAAACATAAAGGCTCCTTAGTTGCGAAGAGGTAAGGGAGACACTGGAATATCTGTGGTCCTTGCTTGCTGTTCTGGAGGAGAAATCTAGTGGTTGGAGCAACAGGCTATGAACCCAATAAACCAGAGGTCAAATCCCGGTTTGCCCACTGATGCTTCTTATGACCTTAGGCAAGTCACTTCATCCTCCATTGCCTCAGATGCAACTTAGCTTGTCAATCCACTTGGGCAGGGAAATAATTGGTGTACTTGCCTTGAGTTCAAATTTGGAACTCTATAATCCAAATACAAATCATATTCAATGACCAGTGGTAGGAAGAGGGTGGGAAGGAGACGGTTTTGGGTATTCTCCTACTTTCACTCTCTAGAGCACAGGAGAGAAGAAATAAGAATAGAATAAAGGGCAGACACGAAGCAAAGTAAAATGATACCATAGACCATGGAGGAGCTAGGTTGATACCAGAAAGCTATAATGCCCTGGGAAACCAAATAGGTTGGTACCAGTAGGTTAGTTATGGTTGAGCACTGTCGAGGAAGGCTTGAGGCACCTAGTAAGTGAGCGATTCAGACCACAGCCTTTCTAATTTTGGCTGTTGCTTAAATTATTAGAAAGCTTGACTGCAAAGCATGGGAGAGAGGTACCAAGAGAAGGGAGTCTGGATGTAGGAAGCTCATCTGCCTAGGAAGGTAGAACACAGAAAATGACTGAATGAGTAGTGATTTCCTATGAGTTTGGCACCCCTCTCTGTCAACTGAGATATGTCCTTACAGCGTAGACAAGAATTACTGGGCAGACTGGTTGTAGAAACTGTTTTTTTTCTTTTATTTTCTATGTTTAGCGAAAGTAACCTTATAGGCTTCTGGTATTTCTGGCATATAGCAGTCATGGATTGTTTCTAGGGTTTCATTTAATCAATTTTATCATAGACACAGAACAGAAAAAAGTTCTTTCTAAATAAAGCACATTTTGGAGAAACATTTTCAAATTTATGTGTTACTTGCAGGCTCAAAGATAATAGCACTGTGAAATAGCACAGGTACATTTACCTATAGAGGGGGTGGGCAAATTTCCACCAACAACTGTTCCAGAGTAACTGTTTAGTTACCTGGCAGAGTCATCTGAAAACCATGTGCTCTATTTTTTTAAATTATAGTATGTAATCTAGTCATGCAGAAGTATTTCCAGCAGAGTATTTCCAGAATGTTTAATATTGTGTTTGAACTTTAGTTAGGGAAATATTATAACTTAATACCTACCCAACTGGATGCTTGAGATTGAATAAAAATAAGACCATCAATTCTTGTGATTTCTTTATGAATTGATTTCACTGGTAGTAATTCAACCATTGAGGAGAAATATATTTACCTTCTAAAAGGTTCAACGAATACTATTCCAGTTAAAAACATAAGCATTTGCAATACTGGGTCACACCAAAGGTCCACCAAGCCCAGTATTCTGTTTCCAACAGTGTCCAATCTAGGTCACAAATACCTGGCAGGATCCCAAAATGTGTAAGACCATAAAAGTTGTCAGGAATTATCTAAAAGATATAGGTTCTGCACTGGAGCCTTTCCACTGGAAAATAAGGGGATTCCTTCCATGATAAATCTGGTGTGCTTGATTCAGGCATCAGTTACTGAACAGGCACCAGAACTGATGCAAAACTTTATTAGAGTAGCTTAAAATCGTGTTATTCCAGCAATCCTTATTGCCACCTATGTAGTTGCACCTTTTGATATTTGCCCCCTTTTATTTGGGCTACACGGCGATCACTGATATTTCCTGGACAAGCAGCTTAGAGATGCAGACTGAAGGGCAAAAGAGCGTCAGTGCAGCAGCTCAACAAGGATTGGTTCTGGAAGACGGAAGAACCTTCTTGTTTCAAGCTGCAGCATACTGTTGCAAGGAAATGCCAGCGGTTTTCTCATTTGCCTGCCGCGGCTCTTGATGGTGTCCTTTTAAGGAAATGAACACTGAATATATTTCATACCTTGTTGAGTTTGTTCAAGGTACCTTTCCTGACGCATTCCTGTATTCTATATCTTCATTGCCCTTTGCTGTCACACTACTCTCTATGCAGGGCATATTTTTTACTATATCCTACTTATCTATAACATATTTTAACATAATATAGAGTATAACATTATGGTAACTTTTATAGAATACATAGAGCTGAAATTGTGAAACTTCAGAGCAATTTTAAATTTTAAGAAATGGACTTGGTGAATTGTGGATGATCTATTAAAAATATACGTAAATAGCTTTTGAAATTAAAAGATAGGACACTCCATTAGGGCTGGGGGGGGGGGGGGCGTGTCAAGATGGCCACCTGAACTGTTTTGCTGCCCGTTTTTCCTCATGGGCAAGTGTAAAGCTAAGATGGGGAAACCACCTTCAAATGCCCTGACTCAGCCATTCTTGGGCCCAATGGATCTCTATTTGCATGGGCAGACCTCAGTGGTAAGCTCCGGTGAAGCTCTGGCTGCATCGATGCCGCGGTCGGTGGACCTGGCGTCCTTTTTGGAGGCAGACATCTTTTTATCCCCGGAGGAGCATCTCTCCCTTCCATCCCCTAGTTCAGTGGCATTTCTGGCAACTTGCTCTGGTGGTTCCTAGCCAGAAGGCGGCATGATGGATTCTACCACTCAAGGGAGTGTGGCTGCTGCTAGCGCCAAAGAACTCCCATCACCGGTTGCTCCAATTGTGGAGCCAGGAGGATTTGGGAGATGGATTGAGTCAAGCAGCTTGAATGGTTCCGGTTTTTGGTTCTCCCTGCATCTCATTTGGTTCTTTCTGAAGCTCTCTCATCTGCAGTTACCCTGGTAAGACTGGATACATTGAAGACAATTTGGGATGCAATAGTTAACTGTAGCTGTGTCCAGCCAGACTCAGCAATTGCAGCTGAAGATTCAAGACTAAGCCAGTATTATCACTCAGCAACAGACTGCAGAGAGAGGGATTGAAAACTACTATTGTGGCTCATGCTATTATGGACGATTTAACTGCTGTAAAAGCTTAATTGGAGGCCTTTGAGAATTTGTCTAGGGCTTCCAATTTAAGCTTTATTAATGCTCTAAAATCTTCTGTTGTATTTGCTCAGAAAATGTTCTGTAGATATTTCACAGAAATTTTGTTGGTGCCCTAAGACACGGTTCCCCCTATTTCTCAGATTTATTACCTCCCTGTGGGGAAGAAAGAACCTTTGGGGGAGCCTCAGGTAATGGACACATTGAACATTTCTGCCTTACTGGAAGATTCACAGTTGGAGTCAGTAACTTTTGCGACACTACTGGTCACTTGTGCACTATTGGTTGATTGCAATTGGATTCTCAAGCTCTTCTTTAAAAAGCAACAAGTCCCTTTCCTGAGCTGTAATGTGAGGGTCTTCCCGGATCTTACACGAGAGACTCAGAAATGTAGAAAATAATTTTTGCATTTGAAGTCGGGTGTTCAGCAGTTAGAGGCCCTTTTCTTTTTAAAACTTTCTTGCAAGTGTCGTCAAATATAACTTAGTTAATTACATTTAACAGCCTTCTGAATTGTCAACATTTATTAATCCTAGGCATGCAATTTCTTGCCTTGAGATTTAGATGCTCTTATACGGTTGGTACACTGAGGAGTTCAGGTTAAAGTCACTTTTTCCTTCTTTTCTCCTATAGGGGATTTCCTTTTCCATGTTCAGAATCATGTCCCCTGCTAAACTGAGGACTTGTGGAATCTAACATTTTGTAATTTTCCCTCATGTGTATTTGATTTACTTTGTATCATTTAATTTGCTATTTTCCTTTTGTAGTGGATGCTTGGATATGTACTAAGAAAATTCAATAAATATAAAATTTAAACAAATTAAATTAGATTAAAAGATAAAGCTAAGTGGACCTTGTTCACCACATCTTTACATTCTGTCAAAAAATTCAACCATTCTACAACATTCAGATTACAACTCTTCCTAATAAAAAAGTTAGTGTAACAGATGCATTGCTTGTATTTTGTGAAAGAAATTCATTGAAATTCAACATATCTTTGCTAATATTAAAAAACTAAAAACAGTTATTTGTATCTTTAGATAAGAATGTTTATTACAGTACAGGAACGAGAGTATACAAAAGATAGAAGTGACAATCTAGAAACATTTCCCTGAATCCCCTAATCATGACTTGCCACCCAAAAGGATTCCTTGATTTTGTCTTACATTGAACATAATAAGAAGAATGGAATAACCATAATTACTACACTGCAGGAGAGAACAATAGTTTGCCGAGGCTTAAAATGGCAATAAAAACGGGTTGAAATGTTTCATTTCATCTGTCATATTTTATTGTTTAATGATAAAACTCAAACATTACAGAACATTCAAACATTGAGCTAAATACAGATCATCAAACACAACAGGTAGAGTCATATGATTATACCAGCTTAGACAAAAAATAAGGCTTGTCGTGCCAAAGTATTTCAAATATTTTTGCATTCATTGACATCTTTCTCATGATACAAAAGCATACTGTAACATTGGATCATGGAATATTTTTAGTTCAGCACTAAGTATGCATGCAGTCAAAACATGGGCCTAGCTACATTCAAATTTCCTTCAATATGAAGAGTAAAGCGATGATGCCACCGATCCCCATCTATCTTTTGCAACATGAATACAAATGTAGGGAAAATCGCCATTGCATGAAGCAGTTAGTGCGGGACTGCAGTAACTTATCAGAAGCCAAAGCAGGCAGGTTGGCAAAAATCCTGTGCATGATGGTGAGGGGACGGGACGGATTTGGGGAGTAGAATGGGCATTGACTACACATTTTGATTAGTGCAGGGGTGTATGCCACACACTGTCACTGATGCAATTTAGCATGGGTTCACTTATTACCACATTAATGGGTGGCATTAAGCGCACCCCCTTTAATGACGGCAGCTTTAGCACGATGAGGTGCTTCATGCCATGATAACTGCAGGGGAACGTGGCGGACACCCTCCCAATGGTGAGAGCTAAGGTGTGAACCTTATCGCCCTTTAGTAAACATGCCCCATTGTATCTAGTGCGCAATCAGGTGCATTTCATTCATCAATGCTTTGCTCTAATGAATTGACTAATGCACATATGTAACACTACCATACTCCAAAACCAAACAAATCAAAGCATAACAGTAAAACAAGTAAAGTAAATGTGCTTTTACATAGTGATATTTCCAAGGGACATGCTGCAGTCACAGGGCATGCTTTGTACTTCACTCAACTTTTAGTTAACCCCCCCCCCAAAAAAAAAACCGAGTTAGCACCAGTCCTGTTTACAGTATACTGGACTGGGGAAAAAGTCATTTTCATAGCACATTTGTTACAATATGCACAATAAAATGGTTCATTGCAAAGGGAACAAGCAAGATGATACATTGTGAAGGTGCGTCAATGTTTTGCTCCTTTTGGGCAACCAGGCATACAAAATCACACAGTATACGTCTTCCTCCTAATTCTAGAGACCTTTTGATGTATATATCCCATTCATTCACAGCATCCTCGGAGGCACATGGATGAGAAAGAAAAAAGTCCATCCGGGAGCTTACTGTATATTTCATTTTCTTCTAAGCTTATCAAGCTAAGAGCCAACTCTTTATCGGTTCCAGCTAATTTAGAAAGGTCACAAAGTTTGAGTGTGAATGTGAAAGCCTGGTTATCCAGTAAGGACAGTAATGCATGTAACAATTTAATTAACGTTATACTACACTGGAGATTAATTACTTGAGCCATAGTAAGGAATGTTCACAGGAGCATGGAAATCGTTTCTTCCTTGATCAGTTTCTTAAAATAGGATTCTTCATCAAAGGCTGAAAAGAGGAGGACTGTACTGAAGCATAATTTTCCATTACTGTATCTTTTAGGAAAAAGATATATTTTTTTAAATGTCCCCATGCAAAAATACAATCAATCAGGTTATGAATTACAAGCTGAACTGCTGAGAGCTGGCTGGTTTGCATCTTAGAATAGAGGACTTGCCAAAGACCAATTTTACAGTATAGACGTACTTCAGTAGTATAAGAATGATTCAGATATGGATGTTGTCAAGGTATATTCCCCCTACCAGCTTTTTATTCTCCTTATTAAATCAAATTCAAATGCACCATACAAAAAAAGAAAATCATATGAAATATTTTCCAGTTTCATTCAAGATAATATTCACTCTGAATAGCTAAAATGTCTTTCCTAATGAGACAGCTGAAAAGTGCAGTGAATTGAGGTGTAACATTTTGAACCAAACAGGTAAAGGTCACCCTTAGCCAGTTTGGCTTCACATCAGCTCTAAAGGGCATAATTGACTTTAGAGGAAGAAGCGCACGCATGGCGTTCTATTAAAAGGCAATTTCATATTATTGTCCTTGGATAACCAATTTTGAAGAGTATACTATATTTTATTTTCTAATATCCCAAAATGTGCTTTGGCCGCTTCCTCCGCTCTTCAAGAATAAATGCAGAAGAGAGCATCAGTGCCAAATAGCTAATCAAATCTAAATAACAGTAACTATGGCATTGAAATGTAGAGGGACTTTGATTATACTATAAACACATGGTTTTAAGATATATATTACACAGAATGGGACATTTCCTCTAAATGCTTCCAAAGAACAAGTCTCCTCAATTTACTACATAACATTACTGAACAGAAATGAACACAAAGGCTTGTATTTTCTTTGCTAAGAGCTCTCTAAAATGCATAGCCATGTCAAGAATCATTTTATAACATTCCTATTTTGTGCCTGTTTATAGAGGCACATACACCAAACCCTCTTCGTGAGATCAATATTTACCAATACATTTCATCACGAATCAATAGGTCTCATTACATATATGTGTAGGTGTCTATAAATTAGCCTCACAATAATCCCCAGTAGCACATCAGAGTCCCTTTACTAAAGAGCTGCATTTAGCAGGTGATTAACGCATGTTGCCATATTGCCGCTAAGTGGGTGGCAATTGTCCTCATACTGCAATGACTCTGCATGCCCACACTCTGCCCCTAACCCGTCCACTTTCCTCCTTAGTGCATAATGGCCACTTACCGTGCGTTTAAGTGGCCAGCAGCTGGCACGCATGTGTGTGAGCCTTCTTGGCTGCCAGTTATCGCACAAACCGGTTAGCAGACTTTAGCAAAAGGGCCCCAAATGTTCCTACATAAGGTTACACCTGCTACAAAGTAGATGCAACTATATGCGTGGACACTCTGTAAGTACACAAGGACCTCACACCTCTACCCCAGCTCCCCCAAAATGCCACCCAGAGAATGCTTATGGAGTACTAATGCACTTGTCAGAACGTGGACTCGTACTCATTTGATAATAGCCATTTTCTGTACACGAAACATGCTTTATATGCAGAAATGGCTTTATAAAATTATCCCCATTGTTTTTATATAGGATTTAAGGAACATGCCCAGTGGTATCGCCTGTCAATGAAGTTGGGTTATGCTCATTTTTCAATTCAGTCCATTTATTTTTGTTTCTTAGGATTTCGACCTCTTCTTACCCTAGTGTCTTGGAAGTCTCAGACTACCCACCAGAGTACCCTGATAAACTGGAGTTGAAAACTGTTTTGCTCACTAACAATAAAACAGAAACTCTTCAAAACTAAAAAATAAAGTAGCCAATTTTTCCTTAAAACGAATGGTTAGAAGTAGTGTACACCAGATATAACCTCTATGGACGCAGAAGATGCTATAATGATATAGTTTTCAATCTTAACCCGGCAAAATCAGGAGGCTAAAGTGGGCTTCAGGCTTAGGGGCTTTAATAAGTCCCATTTTGCAAAGGCCATCTAGCTCAGAAAAGGGATGTCCAAGTTGAGATATTCAAAATTTCCAGAGCATTTTACAAAAAGCTTATTGAATGTGAAGCCTTTGGTAATATATACATAAGGATATACAAAGTACAGATGTATTTGCCAGCACATACAGTGAGGAACATCCATTTAATACATTTACACTTACAAAGAGTAGCTTCACTCGGGATGTTTCACATGGCAGTGCTGGTAAACACACATGAAAGTGCCAGATTTTGAAAAACAACACATACGAAAGAAGACAGAACTAAAGCTCAAAATTTTGGCTTTTTGAGGGTTTTTTTTTTTTAAGGCTAGCATAACTACAATTGCTTTCTCATTCACTCCTCTAAACTCTGGGTCCAAATGTGCAGTTAGCTCACAGTTATGCGTGACTACAGGAGCTCTAAATGCCAGTGGGGAAGGTTTTGAAAAATGTATATTCCCCTTCTAGAATGGAAAATACGTGTACATTTTGGAAGTCTGCCCCCACCACAGTCACACCATACCCACCCATACTGTGTGTACTGCACATATACACATCTAAGTAGCAGCTGTTCTAAAATCATTTCCATTTGCATGTGTAATCTAGCTTTTCACAATGCAAATACTGCCTAACCCTTCCACAGTGACATCCAATACAAGTTAAAAGAAGTGAAGAAGCAACTTACCATTATTGTAGTTACAACAACTGTTCTATTCTCCATGGCAAACGTGTCATTGCCGAACAGAGGCTCATGCTGAATTAAAACAAGTTTGTCCATGTCATTCCAGTAACCAATCTGCAATACAAAAATTAGGTTTGACCAAAGAAAACTTGAATTCATGGTGTGTTTGGGGTTAGTGCGATTGCCTCAAGTGGTGGCATATGATTTCTGCAAGTAAATCCACCAGATGCATCTTAAGCACCAACGTTTGCCTAGTACCATGTAACTCAGTGTTTCATATGATATTGAGTTGGTCTGAGCAACACTATAAAACATCAGGAAGGCAATTTCCAAAAGTCATTTGCCAATCTTAACGGCTACATGAGTAAAGAGGCTATTTGAAAACTGCCTACCTTGTGTGGGTAAAAATACATGAACTGTTCCACATTGTGCATATGTTTACCTACTGTATTATTTTGAGAACGTGGTCTTGGGCAGGGCTATTGAACACTACAATACATTGTGATCCTCCATCTTCACAGTGGGCAGGGTCACAACCATGTCGCCATGTCCAGACAAAGGGAAAACCACAGCAAGGAAGGAAAGAGGGCTAGAGGTGGACTCTGAGGAAAAGGGCAAGGCTCCTTATAAACTTGGGGCTTTACCAGCAGTGTTCATTATCCTTCCTGGCCCCTGGGTTGCAGATATAAATCAGGAAAGGAGGCATACCCAAGTCAAGCACAGGGTGACGTCACTTCCTTTGTAGCACCTAAGCCTGAAGGATCAATGACTGAAGAGGAGCTTGGTGGTGTGAAACCAATGGAAACTGAGTCTGCCTCAATAGAATCACTACCACAAGGTACCAAACCCATGGACTACTCTTTAAAGCAAGAGATACTAGATGTGTGGCTGAATGAAAGGAATGTTAGTTGGATAAAGCTGCTCTGGCTTAAGATAGTTTGTGGGAAGGGCAAGCAGAAGAAATCTCCAAAGATGAGAACTTGCTTGCCAGAGGGTGGTGGCTGTCCTCCCTGTTAAACTTAAATAGCAGAGAGGCAGAGTAGCAAAAGGCTGGTAAAGGATTTACATTCTGGGTTGGTGCTTCCCATTCTACCTGAAGGAGATGTGGATTTCCTCCAATATTTGAGAGGGCAATTAGATTATTTTGCAGAAACTAATGAACGACACCAGGACAATTCCTGCCTGTTTTGGAAAACTGTCAAGGTGTACCTGCATGGTGTAGTGATTGGATTTGAGAGCAAAAGAAGGAAAGATCACAATAAGAAACTAGTGGAGTGGGGGAGACAACTCCATACACTTCACCGCAAATTAGGATGCCAAGACACACCTGAGAACTACTCGGCATATTTGACCCTTCAAAGTCAGTTAAATACCCTTTTCCATGCTAGAGCAAAATGTTCAATATTGCACTACAAATATAAATGTATCGGTTCGGTAACCACTCAAGTAGACTCTTGTCCTCGCTGGTTAAGCATACAGGTGGTAGCAAAGCAGTCACGGCAATAAAAACTGCTAACGGGAAAAAAAAAAAAAAAGACTTCAAGAGGCGATGGAAAGGACATTTTTGACATATTACCACACCTTATATACATCAGACAATAAGGATGGGCAAGATGCCTACCATTACTTACAGCAATGCGAAATCACCCATTAGATCCAAGCCACCAAGGGGTATGTTTACTAAACCATCTTATTGTGTGCTCTGTGACGTTATCGCGTTATCCAGAACTTCCATGGTAGCATTCTCCGAAATGCTTCCTGTTCCAAGCGCAGGACCCAAAAGGCAGGCAGAGCTCCGGAGTCTCAATGCGTGGATGAGACAATGGTGCAGAGATGAGGGTTTTGGATTTGTTACGAACTGGGGAACATTCTGGGGAAAGGAGGGGCTCTTCCGAAGGGATGGGCTTCACCTTAACCGGGATGGAACCAGGCTGCTGGCATTAACCTTTAAAAAGGAGATAGAGCAGCTTTTAAACTAGATATTAGGGGAAAGCCGACAGTCGCCCAAGAGCGGATGGTTCGGAAGAATGTATCCTTGAAGGATACTACCAAAAGCAGAGAGGTTCCACAAAAGAGTAAAGTAGCCCAAATGCCCTCAAGTATGGAGCAGACAGAGCTTAAAGATCCCAATTTCCCCATGTCTAACAATAGCCAAATTAACATGAATAAAATACATTCTCTAAAATGCTTGTATGCAAATGCTAGAAGTCTAAAGAATAAGATGGGAGAGTTAGAATATATAGCACTAAATGAAAGGTTAGATATGATTGGAATATCAGAGACATGGAGGAAGGAGGACAACCAGTGGGACACTGTGATACCTGGGTACAAACTATATCGTAATGATAGAGCTGATCAAATTGGTGGAGGGGTTGCGCTCTATGTTAGAGAGGGCATTGAGTCAGAAAGGATTAAAGTTTTGCAGGAAACAAAATCTGCTATAGAATCTATATGGATTGAAATTCCATATAAAAGGGGGAAGGCAATGGCAGTGGGGGTGTACTATCGAGCACCTGGCCAGAATGACCAAATGGATGATGAAATGCTCAAAGAAATCAAGGAAGCTAACAAAGGTTACAGCACAGTAATAATAATGGGTGATTTCAATTACCCCGGTATCGACTGGGTCAGTGTCACGTCAGGACATGCTAGGGAAATAAAGTTCCTAGATGAAATAAATGACTGCTTCTTGGAGCAGCTGTTTCATGAACCGACCAGAGGGGAAGCCATATTAGACCTAGTCCTTAGTGGAACACCAGATCTAGTGCAAGAGATAAGGGTGTTGGGGCCACTTGGCAATAGTGATCATAGCATGATCGCCTTTGATTTAATTAGTGGAGGAGGGATAGTAAGGAAATCCACAGTACTACCTTTTAACTTTCGAAAGGGAGACTATGATAAAATGAGGAAAACAGTTAAGAAAAAACTAAAAGGAGCAGTTGCAAAGGTTAAAGACATACATCAAGCTTGGGTGTTGTTGAAAAATACTATCTTGGAAGCCCAGACCAGCTGTATTCCACGCTTTAAGAAAAGTGGAAGGGAGTCCAAAAAACTGCCAGCATGGTTTAAAGGTGAGGTCAGAGAGGCTGTTGTTGCCAAAAAAGCATCTTTCAGGAAATGGAAAAAAGAGCCAAACGACGAAACCTGGAAACAGCACAAGCACTGGCAAGTCAAATGCAAGGCATTGATAAGGCAGGCAAAGAGAGAATTTGAGATGAAGCTTGCTGCGGAAGCAAAAACGCGAAATAAAGACCTTTTCAAGTACATTCGTAGCAAAAAACCTGTGAGAGAGTCAGTTGGTCCATTAGATGATAAAGGGGTTAAAGGAGCACTAAGAGGCGACAAGGCGATAGCGGAGAGACTGAATGAATTCTTTGCTTCGGTCTTTACTGAGGAAGATGTAGGGATGTTACTCATGACTGAAGTGGTATTTAAAGGTGCGGAAGAATTGAAGGAAATATCGATACATCGGGAAGATGTCTTACAACTATTAGATAAACTGAAGAGTAGCAAATCACCTGGGCCAGATGGTATACATCCAAGGGTGTTGAAAGAACTGAAATATGAGATTGCAGACATGCTATCAGTAATCTGTGAACTATCATTAAAATCATCTCTAATACCTGAAGATTGGAGGATCGCCAATGTAACACCAATTTTTAAAAAGGGTTCCAGGGGTGATCCGGGAAACTACAGACCAGTGAGCCTGACGTTAGTACCGGGAAAAATGGTAGAAACCATCATAAAGAATAAAATTACTCAGCATGTAGATAGTCACAACCTAATGGGAGACAGCCAACATGGCTTTAGACAAGGAAGATCTTGTCTTACTAATCAGTTATGTTTTTTTGAAGGAGTGAATAAACAGGTGGACAAAGGTGAGTCAGTTGATATTGTGTATCTGGACTTTCAGAAAGCCTTTGACAAGGTCCCTCATCAGAGACTTTTGGCAAAACTAAAGAGTCATGGGATAGGAGGCAGTGTACTATTGTGGATCAGGAACTGGTTAAAAGATAGAAAGCAGAGGGTAGGGCTAAATGGCCAATTTTCCCAATGGAGAAAGGTGAATAGTGGTGTACCCCAGGGATCTGTGCTGGGTCCGCTGCTTTTTGACATATTCATAAATGACCTGGAAAGTGGAATAACGAGTGAGGTTATCAAATTTGCAGATGACACAAAACTATTTAAAGTTGTTAAAACCCAAGAGGATTGTGAAAAATTGCAAGAGGATCTTGATAAATTGGAAGACTGGGCATCAAAATGGCAGATGAAATTTAATGTGGACAAGTGCAAGGTTATGCACCTAGGGAAGAACAACCCAAACTATGGTTACACGATGCAAGGTTCCACATTAGGCACCACCACCCAGGAAAAAGATTTAGGCGTCATTGTGGATACCATGTTAAAACCCTCGGCCCAGTGTGCAGCGGCGGCCAAGAGAGCAAATAGAATGCTAGGTATGATAAGGAAAGGAATGGAAAATAAAACAAAAGATATTATAATGCCTCTATATCGTTCCATGGTGAGACCGCACCTTGAATATTGTGTGCAATTCTGGTCGCCATATCTTAAAAAGGATATAGCGATTTTAGAAAAGGTTCAGAGAAGAGCCACCAAAATGGTAAAGGGGATGGAAGGATACTCCTATGAAGAAAGGCTAAAAAGATTAGGGCTCTTTAACCTGGAAAAGAGACGGCTGAGGGGAGATATGATAGAAGTCTATAAATTAATGAACGGGTAAACGTAGATCGATTGTTTACGTTATCAGAATATAGAAAGACTAGGGGACATGCAATGAAGCTACAGGGTAAACTATTTAAGACTAATAAAATAAAATATTTTTTCACTCAACGTGTAATCAAACTCTGGAATTTGTTACCGGAGGATGTAGTAAAGGCTGTTAGTGTAGCTGGGTTTAAAAAAGGTTTGGACAAGTTCCTGGATTAAAGGTCCATAAACCATTATTAAGAAGTGACCGAAGATATCAATGCTTGACCCAGTACAAGCATTGTGGAACTTGTGTCTCTTGGGAAACTGCTAGGTACATATGACCTAGATTGGCCGCTGTTGGAAACAGAATACTGGACTTGATGGACCTTGGTCTGACCCAGTATGGCATATCTTATGTTCTTATGTTATGTTCTTATCACGCGATAATGGCACTTTATCGCGCGATAAGGTACCTTAGTGCGCGATGACGCGCGCTGCGGCGCAAACGAGTGCTGAAGGCGGAGAAAGGCTCCTGGAGGGCGGAGGAAGGCTCCCCAGGGACGGAGAGAAGGGGTCAATGGGTGGAGAGTGGGAGGGGAGAGGCTCTCTGCACACCAACGCTGTGAAATCCGAGGCTGAAAACTAACGCCAGTGAAACCCTGGGGTTAGAGCTGATTTAAAGGGAAGAGAAACCATTTCTGTCAGCAATGTACAGCAAAATCAGGGAAACCTACAAAAAAGTGATAAGTGTGATAAATGTGCACGGAACAAAAGTGCAAATAAACACTGAAAATGACCCCAACAAAATATAAAAAAACATAACCACACTGGGAAATAGTGTTATTAATGGTAAACATCGAAAAACACTCTCAAGAAAGCTCCAAAAAAAGGATATGAATTTTGGAAGGGCTTACGCTCCATCCTCATACAAGGTGAAATAGCGCTGATCAGCCAGTGTGTTCAGGAGCAGGAGGTCACAGGTTCAAGTCCCAGCTGTGGTTCCTGCCAACCCAGCCCCCATATTTTACCCACTACTACAACGTGCTAATACAGACAGAACCTGTAGTGCAGATGACGTAGACATGCCCAAAGCACCTACATTTTATCCTACAGAGCACAGACACCATAAACAGGCGCATTACCTAGAGCAGAGTCTCCCAAATGCAGTCCTGGAGGGCCAAACACCATTCAGGTTCCATGCTGCCTCTAATAAAGATGCCTGTGCTGCATTTCTATGCGCCGCCCCCATGGTATGCAGATGTATCTCATGCATATTCATGAGGGACAGCATGAAAACCCGAACAGTGTTTGGCACACCAGGACTGGAGTTGGGAACCTCTGCCGTAAAACAGCAGCAAACAGGGGCAGACACACTCGCACCCACAGGCTCCATTATCCAATGCCTCCTGGAGAGGCAGGACTTTGGGCCCTGCGTGCATCTCCCAATACTAGCACTTGCATACCTTAAGAATGCCACCCTAAACCCGGGAGTACGGTACACAGCTATCAAAAGGTTGCTATGAGTACTGGCAGATAGCAATTCTGAAGTACAATTTTCTGATTGAGCTGCATCATGGCAACCTTTCTGATGTCTGTGGAGTGTGCTACAGGTCTTGTGTCTGACAATGTTTACCACCCTGGCGAGTGACCCCAACAGTATTGCGTACCATAGCCCTGCCTGCACTATGCCCAGGACTGGAGCGGTGGCCAGGGCTGCCAAACACCTCTATAGTTGTACACTGCTGGCATAGGTGTGGGAGTGTGTGTCTGTCTATCCAGTGTGTGGTGGCTGCAAACACCCTCCACAGCCCACACTGCCAGCACTGTTGCCAGTATTGGCCTGCCGATGTGCATAATGAGGAGCAAGGTACCATGGGTATAGCCCGGACAGGGTGGCCTGGCCAGGATGCATCTGCACAGGGCAATGGCTGGGACATTGTAGTTCCCGGCCACCACCTGCACAGACAGGGTGGCCACAGCATGTCCTGCTGGGAGGTCACTCTCACCCTGACTGAGCAGTGATCACGGCATGGCTAGGTTCCCCCATAGTGCTCTATAATATTTCTCTCATGTGATATTTATGGGTTCCCTTTTGGGGCCCAATCACTGACTTATCTGCTTGGTGTGTATGCATCTTCTCCAGGAACATGCACTATGGACTAGCTAGCAGACTGTCTGCAGCTAGTATGTGTCTTGCTGGAACACCTTGCAGGGTGCAGTGGCTGGAGGCTTGCTGTAGGAGAATATCAGATAGTGGTGGGGTGCAGCTGAGCATTTCCGGGCCTAATGTCTGTCTGCTATTGCTTTATAGATTTTAATTTAATTTAATTAACAGATTTTTATATACCGCTCCTTCCATTGATCAGATGCGGTTTACATGGAACAACAGTAAACAGGGAGAGCTGTTTTTACATATAACAAATTGGAACTTACATTTAACAATTAACAAATAGTGAACTATGTACAAAGGAACAGAATTAAACTATATACAGAGTTATTTGTTATTCATTTGTCATCAATACATTGTTTTAGGGCTTCAGTACTTCATTCCTTTTCTGGAGAAATATATTAGCTGGAATAGGACTATCCTTTATCTAGCTGAGAGGTGAGTGGTGAATTCGTCAAGGATCCATAGTGCATTGTGAATAAGTGTGTTTTAAGTTTTTTCCTAAACTCCATGATTTCGGGTAAGGATCTTAATTCTGATGGGATTGTGTTCCACAGTATGGGGGCTGCATGGGAGAAGGCTTTCTTGTTTGTGGATTTTTTGGCCTTTATAAATTCTTTTGGTGTTGTTAATTTGTTTAACTGGTCTCTCCTTTGAAGATTATGAGTGGGCTCTATTTTGATGAGGTTATTTATGGTCGGGGGTGCTGTTTTATTTAGGGCTTTGTAGGTAGTTAAAAGAGTTTTATAATCTATTCGGCTTTGAATCGGGAGCCAGTGTAAATATTCTAAAATAGGGGTTATATGTTGGAAAGGTGGGGTCTTCGTAATGGTCTTTGCTGCCGCGTTTTGCAAAGTCGAAATGGGGGGTTATTATCGCTTGTATAACTTGTTGAAAATCTTGTAGGTGCATTAGAGGGCGGAGTTGCTTTAATATTTTAAGTTTAAAATAAACTTTTTTTGTTATGTTTCTTACGTGTGTGTCCATGCTGAGGTGTTTTTCTAGTATAACGCCTAAGTAACGTACTTCAGTTTTTAGTTTGATATCATTATTCTGCAATGTAATATGAGTGGGGGGAGTGAACGTTGTGTTTTTGGTTACTATTAGGGATTCTGTGTACAAAGCTGCATTGACTGCCCTTTAGGGTGTCTGTTCCCCAGCAGGACTGTGATTGATGGTCCCCTCTACTGCTGCCATTGCAGCGAGGTAAAATGTAGATCTGTTGGTGGGAGACCCTGTTTCCCACCCTCAGCCTCAGAGGGTGGGTTGGGTGGTGGTACATAATCTGCCTATGGGTCCATAAGGGCTAAACCTGACTGAGAAATAGAGATGTATCCAAAGTGTGTCTCACACACTAGCACTGCTGGGGACCTGCAGCATGGCCTATTTCTGCCACAGAAGGTGCTGTGGACCTGGTGCTGGGTGCCCCACCTCACCCTCAGGGTGAGCACAGTACCCGCACAATGTGACGGTGTGTAGCTACTCTGTGCCAGTAACACACACGGTCAGTTCCCCCTACCAGGCCGAGGTGCTGTGGGGGTGCATACCCCATCTTGTGTTCATCTGTAGACTGCTGATTTGCATGTGCAGTGCATCATGGGTATGGGTGGGTTAACCCTATCCTGGTGATCACAGCAGACTGTTTGTGTGGTGACGTGCAGTCCTTCTGCAGCCAGCCAGGGGCTTGTTAGCAGCTGTAGCCCACTGGTTACTTCACTGCCTGTGGAGCCAGAGATCATGGGTTCAAACCCACAGTGGGGTTATTTGATAGGGCTGTCCAACGCATTATCTATTTTTAATGTACATTAGTGCTGCCAGCAAAAACACCCTTAGCGTACTGTAACCATAAGGTGCCTCAGAAGGTGCTTTATAGGGCGCCCTATAAAGCGCCTTCTGAGGTACCTTATGGTTACCATCCATATAAGGTGCCTTATAAGGTATCCTATGGAGCGCCTTATAGGGTGCCCTATAGGGGACATTATAGGGTGCCGTGGCGGACAGTGCACTTTATAATGTGCCCTATGGAGTGCCTTATAGGGTGCCTTATGCGGCACCTTAGGTTACGGCACGTGAGGGTGTGTTTGCTGGCAGCACTAATTAAAATACAAATAAACTGCCTCAAGAAACAATACTTACATGTCACAGCTGATGCCTCAGCCTGCCTTATGCATTAGGCACACTGGGGGATCAAACTCATGACCCCTGTATCATCAGTCAGTGTATTAACCTTTTTGCTACACCTCTGTTTCTATGTTTGCATGTCTGGTCGCCTACTTAAGATTACCGTGCGTTAATGCGCTTTGCCGTGCTTCACCCGATAATGTGCGCAGCAGCGCGCGTTATCGTGCGATACTCCCATTTTGCTGCTTTAAGACTGAAACGCCCACTCCTTTTATGGCAGCCTGCACACTATCGCCGGGCTCATGTTAAGACAGTTTAGTAAACATACCCCCAAGAGTTTTTAAATGGGTCTTCACTCCAGAAGAGATTCAGAAAGTGATTAGGGCTTACACACACCCAGGGCCCCAGGCCCTGATGTGTTTAGTGCAGAATTTTACCAGATCCTCAATGATAAAATATGCTTCCCCCTTACTGATATGTACCAACAACTAATGATGCTTCGGACCTTCCTGTATCACAATATTGAGGCACTAATCATGGCTATCCCTAAACCAGGACGTGACCCAAAGCTCCCAGAATCTTATCGCCCCATTTATCTACTAAATATTGATTTTAAGATTATGGCAAAAGTACTAGCAGAACTTTTATCAGGAATAATGCCCAGCCTGATCCATCCCTCACAATTAGGTTTCGTTAAAGGACGACAAGCAATGGGCAATATCCGCCAAATTCTAGCAGCAATGTCCCATTGCAAAGGGGCGAGCATTCCATCACTACTTATTAGCTTTGATGCAGAGAAAACATTTGATAGAGTGGGCTGGAAATATATGTTTTTTAACATTGGAACAGTTCGGATTTGAAGGTCTTTTTCTTCAAGCAGTGCAAGCCCTTTATTCAGAACCCTGGGCTCAGATATTAATCAATTAAACTTACACAGACTGATTCCCCCTGGGTCGAGGTACTCACCAAGGCTATCCTCTTTCTCCTTTGTTATTTTTATTAACATTAGAGCCACTATTGTTGCAGCTTCAGCAAAACCCGCAGATACAGGGAGTACAGATGGGATCTTATGAATTCAAACTCTCGGCTTATGCAGATGACTTGCTGGTGTACCTTACATCTCTGGTAATTTCTCTCCCAGTTCTTTTAAATGAATTTACTACTTTTGGAATTTTTTTGGGTTATAAGCTAAACTTAGACAAGTTGGAGGCACTGCCCAGTTGCGATTCTTTATGTGCCTTTTGGCCCATGGGTTTCTGCTTTGATGGTGGACTTATTCTTTTTGATACTTAGGGGTGACCATACCCTCACTCCCAGAGGATCTTTATTAATACAACGAGGGACCCCTCTTGATTCAAATGGAACAACTAGAGAGGTGGCGAGAGCTTCCTCTTTCACTGGGGGGGACGCATAGTTCTGTTCAAGATGATACTTTTCCCACGTTGGCTATACATGTTCTAAATGATTCACACATGGTTCCTCAAAAAAGACCTTACCAAGCTAGATCGACGAATGTCTCACTTTTTTTTGGTCAGGGCACCGGGCCAGGATAGGACTTTCAACACTCAAAGGCTCCTGCCACAGAGGAGGTATGGATGTCCCTGACCTGCAAGCTTATAATTTAGCCTGCCTTTTGCGCTATTTAAAGGATTGGCTCTTTGAAACACAAGACTATGTTCCTAGCTTGTGAGAAAGCCCTGGTGGTCCCCTTACATCTCTGTTATATACTACATGCACAGGGGGAGAGACCATCGACCCTGTTGCGGAGCTGTCCTCTTAAGACCATGCGCCAAATGTGGAAGTGGATTTATACGCGCTTAAATCATTTGGACACACAGATCATGTACCTACCGATTCAGAGTAATTTTGATTTTATACAGGGCTTGACTTCGGTCCACTTTCAGAGATGGCAACAATTAGGCCTCACGCTGCTCCCCCTGACCACACTCAGTGTGCAATTTGGAGTGAATGAGAAAGATTTATTCACCTGTTATCAACTTCGTAGCTACATTAGCATTCTTAAAACAAGCAATCTATTAAGTGAGTTCTGCATATTTCTAGAGATGTTCTTCTTGGGTGAAGCTATGGTAAGATTACGATCTCCTGGGTGCAATTTTCTTTCGTGACCAGGGTCTCCAGGACCTCTTGCCACTGCTTAGCAGAAACCCGAAATGCACATCTCTGACTGGGAAGATTTATTTATTTATTACAATTTCTTATATACCGCACTATTGTCAGCGCGGTTTACATACAACAAAATGACCATAACAAACTGCTTGGCTTCACATAGAACAGGAGTAACAACTTGGATAACATGTTTATGCTTTACAGAGAACAGGAGTTGCAACTTGGATAACACAGGGAATGCAAACTGAACTAAATACATATGTACAAGGAGATCGAGTCTGAGAATTTAGGGTGTACATGTGTGTACATGTGTGCGATAGGGTTGATATGTTAACTTGAGGAGGTAAGGGAGAGGCAATTATGTAGGGGTTGGGTTAATCTGGTAGTACTGAGTAAATAAATGGAATTTGAGAGCCTTTCTGAATTGTGTTAAGTCAGTAATCGCATTGAAGCTTATCAGCCAGATACTGAGATTTACATCTATGGTTTCTCTGCACGATACCGAATAATTAGATGGGGGTATCTATCTCCGGGCCATGTACGAACCATGGGATACGAAGAATGGCAAAATTGTCCTAAATGTGGGGAAGAGGGTGCACCATTAATTCACCTGTTGTGGTCATGTCCGAAGGTTTGTGAATACTGGCAAGGAATTCGCAAATTCACAGAGGGAATACTAACACAATCATGGCAGCTTGTCCCACAGGCAGCCTTATTACACATGATGGAGGGAGTGGGAGTCACAGGGAAGGACAGGAGTTGCTGACATTGTCTCGTCTTGGCACTGGCGACATATAATTCTTCAGGGCTGGAAATCTACGGATTCTCCCAGCTACTGGCAATGGCGTAATGCCCTACATTATCATCTGCAGTTAGACAAAATATGGGCAGCTGTGGAATGTAGGCGCCTGCCCTGATTTCACGCGGTTTGGGATAACTATATTCAGCTATTACCCACCTGCAGTTGATGTTACATTTTAAAAGATCTTTAGCGCGATGGGAAGCATCCCAGGGGGACCTCATTCACGGGAAAGACTGGGAATGGGGTAAAGGGGAGGGAATGAAAGAGGGTTAGATTGATTGGTTGGAGCAAAGACATTCCAGCAAGGTGTAAGGGACCCTACCTGCCAGGAAGCACAAATTCTAAGTCACGACTGCTCCACCCAGATGGAGATATAGAGAGAGGTGGGGGGGGGGGGGGAGAAAGGGGAACGGAAGTAACTAGAATTGACAGTAACTGGGGGAGCGGAGGGGAGGGAAGGGAAAGTAGAGGATGGTAGGGGAAAGGGGGGAAATAAAAAGATAAAATGGAAAAAAATATTGTTATTCATATATGTTCCATAACATTGAATTGGTTGTGTTAACTATCTCTGTTTTTATAACTGGATTACGGTTGTTTATGTTCAAACTATTTATTAATGCACAATAAAGACTGTGGAATAACTGCTGAGTGCTTATAAAGACTATTCTATGGTTTTGAGAATTGAATTACCAGTGGAGAGGAGGATTATTTCACAGGAAACCTGGCTCAAGTTGCAAATTTTAAAACACAACCAGAGTCAAGCAGCAAAAGCAATGGTTGGTGGGGGGGGGGGGGGGGGCGATCCTTATTGGATTAGTTTCTAAGAACTAAGTCCACAGTGAATGTGAGACCAGGAAAGAAAAGCCTGGGATTGGATCCTTTAAACTGTGCTACTTCAGAAAAGTGGTAAATGTTCTGGAAGCGAGTAAAGACTTGAGTTGCCAAGAACGACCGTTTTGGATTTATTTTGTTGGTTTAAAACCCTGGGGAGCAACTTATAGTAGCCAGAAAACTGAAAGTGTCCCAGTCTAGAAGAGGAACATTTAAGGATTTTGTGCTGTGAATAATATACTGATTTTGCAAGGATTCTGAAGGACTAGCCCTGCTCTCCCTTGGAGTCGCCCAGCCATTGCCTGTTCTTCCTATTTCTTTTGTTTTTGTGCCAAAAGTCTTGATCAGCATTGTTAAAGCTTCTTTGTGGTCGAAGCCTGTTTTCCAGTCTCCACCATCTCTAGTGACTCTATGTGAAGGGTCCGCAAACTCCAGTTACAAAACTGCATGTCCTTCGGAGTACTTTTAGCTTGTACTCCATATAGTAATTTTATAAACAACCATTTGTGCACATAAAACCAGATTTCAGCATAAACAAAATTATAAAATTATCTCCAGAATGTCTGAAGTTGTTTTGGAGGAAGTAGATGTTTCAAGGATTTTGGAGCATCAGCAATATGCAGAAAAATCTTTTTAGAATTGTAATATGTTTAACACGATGCTGGAAGGCAAAAGCATAATGAAAGGAATATTTTTTGGCAGCATCATGCCTCAAAGCATTATAATACCAGGTAATATTGTGTCCAAGAAATTAATAGCTTGTTTTTAAGATGATGCCAGAAGGGGCAGAAATTGGGAGCTACTGTGAGAGGACTAGATTAATGAGGGATTATAATGTAAAATGTAATTCCTCATGGGGAAGGAGTGTTTCATTGGAGAACTTACTGGGGGAATGTCTTATTGAAGACTGCTGTGGGGGGGGGGGATGGTTTACATTAGAAGAGAGGCTATACAAGGCATTTGTTTGAGGGTTGTGGGTCTATGTACCACTTGTCTTAGATGTCATATGGAGAAGATTGGGGAACTGAGACTCCTATTTGGGTATGTTCTAAACTTGCTAGGCGAATGCAAATACTTACCTATTGTTGTGTGACTCAAACTTCTAAAATGTCACTTTCATTTATCCCAAGATGAAGAAAGAATATGGTGTGAGGCTATTTATCAAATTTAGCAGTTTATTCATAGAACAGAATTACAGGATAAGAATGCTATATAGGAATATTTAAAAGGGCCCATACATTAAAGCTTCTGCTAAAACATACGAGTATGTTAGTGAAAATATACAGCATGAGGTAATTTTATAACTGGCTGTACATGCAACTAGTACACACATACTTTTTTCTGTGTGGTACTGGCAAACTTTCACAAGAAAATTATGGAGGTCATTTTGGAAGCCCTATTTATGCTCTGGATATCCAAAAACAGGCATAGAGATGTCCAAAGCACAGAGACGTCTCCAGAGCCATTTTAGAAGCTGGGGGGCATGGTGGAGGTGTGGCTGGGTGTGAGGATGTCCAAGTCTGAACAGGGGCATAGTGGAGACGTTCCCAAGAGTTTCCAGGTTGGACATCCCACCTGATCTCAGAAACATCCTGGACATCCAGAGTCGCGTCTAAGTTTAGACCTGCTCCAGGCATCTGAAACGTTCTCTGTTTGGATCCAGAGGGTGCAGAGAAGAAAGCACTCCATCATTCCCCATACTCAGCACAATGTCTTATTTTTCCCCCTAAACCCTCCTCTCCCTTTCTTCCTTTCTCAGTCTCTGTGGATAACTCTCTACTCCTCTCTGTTTCCTCAGCTCACAACCTTGGGGTCGTCTTTAAATCCTCTCATTCCTTTTCCACACACATCCAACTGATAGCTAAGACCTGCCGTTTCTTTCTCTAGAACATCAACAAAATCTGCCCATTCCTTTCTGAACACACTACTAAGACACTTATCCATTTCTATCTGTGCCCTTATCTTGTATTACTAATTACAGATTTCTCTTCTTTTGCCTTGCTACTCCTTATGCCTGGAACAGGCTACCTGAGTCTGTACATCAGGCACCTTCTCTGACCCTTTTCAAATCCAGGCTGAAAATGCACCTCTTTGCTCCTGCTTTCAGATCTTGCCTCACTTGGTCACCTTTGTGTTTCCTTACCATTCCCCCTAGATATATCCCATGTCTACAGCTACTGTGTTGTCTGTCTTGACTAGATTGTAAGCTCTGATGAGCAGGGGACTGTCTTTTACATGTGTCTGTGTAGTTCTGCAAATGTCTTATAGCACTATAGAAATGCTCATTAGTAGTAGTAGCAGATAGCAGCATTGGGATTTGAATCCTGGCTTCCCTGTTCCTAGTCCACTACACTAACCATTAGGCTATCCTAGACATCCAGTTTCTAACATACTATTCTGAGGTTGTCTATGTAGACGCCCCCACAGACATTTGTCTCAGGCATGTCAATCCTTGTGAAATTATGTCTGCACCTGGATGTGCCTACTTGTTTTTCAGATGTTCTGGCTCAGACATCCCTGATTGCACCTGGACATCCTTTCCAAAATCCCCCTCCATGTGCATACTTTTGTTCTGACACAGGGAATTAATATGCTTACATTCATAGCTGCCCTTGACCAAAGCAGATTTTCCCAGTTAATTTATGTACATGAACACATTTATAAAATATGGGGTAATTTGATAAGGAGCTGCCGAAAGATTCACACCATCAACACGCATAAATCATGTATTTTCCATGACTTCTTGGATTGGTGGGCCTTTATCTTTGCACTTTAGCAGGTTGCTGTTTTATCAATATGCATGCTATGCTGATGGCCCGTACTGTGACTGTGAGTGTTCACATAAGCAGAGCTTGGGCAGGGCACATATTTACAGTACTGTACGCATGTACTTTATACAATACGAGTGACGTGTATGAGATATGCATGGCAATAGCGCTGTATGTAAGACTGTGCCTTGAATCTACGTGTTTCCCACTACTTACACTCCTAAAGTACATGCATACTTGATTCCATAAATAGATGCGATTGGCATGCGTAAAAACAGGCATTAACCTATTATCTTAAACAATGCTTAAAAGGTGAGGTGAGAGAGGTGATTATAGCAAAAAGAATAAATTTCAAAAAAATGGAAAAAGGATCCAAATGAAGAAAACATGGAACAGCATAAGCACTGGAAAGTGGAAAGCAAAACATCGATGATGAAGGCTAAACAAGAATTTGGAAAGAAGGCAAAAATTCAAAAATGTTTTTCAGATACATTCAAAATTAGATGACTGTGAGGGAGTTAGTTGGGCCATTAGATGATAATGGAATAAAAGGAGTATTCAGGGAGGACAAGGCCATAGCAGAGAAACGAAATAAATTGTTTGCTGTGGCCTTTAATGATGAAGCTATAAGGGACCTAGCCATGCCAGAAATGGTATTTAATAGTGATAATTCGGAGGTACTGAAACAAATCTCAGTGAACGTAGAAGATATAATAGGCCAAATTGACAAACTAAAGAGCAGCAAATTACCTGGATCGAATAGTTTACCCCCCACCCAGAGTGCTGAAAAAACTGAAAAATTAAATTGCAGATATACTATTGGAGGTGGCCTATGTAATGCCAATTTTTAAAAAGGGTTCCAGGGATGATCTAGGAAACTACAGACTGGGGAGTCTGATATCAGTATTGGGCAAAATGATAGAAACTATGATAAAGAAGAAAATTATTGAACACCTACATAGATTTATCAACTGTTAGCTGAAAAGGATCAAAAAGAGACATACTTTAAGTTCTTGTATTTGATAAGACCTGTACATGGGAAATTAAGAAAGAATAAGGCCCTGAGTAGATCTAGCAACATCAGGAAAGACCATTAATTTCAGATTATGGAACCACTCCTGTCTACGCTGAAAACAGCCTTAAAATTAGGCCCCGATCTAATTCAGATACAAAAGTCACAATTAAAATAGTCCCTACTACAGCCTTTTCAATGTCTCCAAAATTTGCCGTGAGATATAGACTATCATCAGATATCTACAGGACTAGCACTTCCATTAGGTGAACTAGGCAGACTCCTAGAGTGCCAACATTCTGGGGACAGTAAATGGACAGCGGCAAGCTAACGCTAGAATAAGAAAGTGTGCTTAAGAATGAGTCAATCTCGCAGATCATCTCATGAAATGGACCCTGCTCTGCAGAGGACTCTGACAAGTTCTTGAGCGCCTTTTCTCATAAATGCTGGTCACAGGGAAATTGATGCTGAACTGCTGTCATTAGGTCATTGTTTGCTGAGTCAGTTCCCTGTAGTTGGCGATGGCAAAAAGAAAGGGGGAAGTCTTGAGCACCCTCGATGTTGGGTCATCTTCCCTAGTTGAGACAAGCAACTTTGGAGGCATACAGGGCCTGTAGCTTTGACAAAGCTTATGGTTAATTCACTGTAGGGGCATAGCTCAGTCCTGACCACCCTCCCATGACCTGGAAATGTTTTCATGGGAGGGAGGGGGATGTCAGTTGCTGAACGCTCAGACCTGGAAAGGCAAGCAGTCTTCAGGGTTCAGGGCGTTCAGGGAGGCCTGTAGCAATATCCTCCTCATTGGAGAGAAAGAAGATGGAAGAAGGACAACTAAATTCTGGGAAAAATGTATGCACTTCCATGGAGGATCCCAGTGTGCTCTATATACCAGCCATTGCTATTCTGGCGTGCACTGGGATGCATTGAATCACTAGGATCCATCCCTTTTATCAGTGGTTGACAAAGGTTTTGATAAAGTTTCTAGGACTGTGACTGAGCAGGCACAAGCACTGGGACATGACAATGCCAGAGAGAGAACACTAAAGGTATAAATGGGTGAAATAAGAAACCTTAATGTGGCCCATGTGAGAGATAGAGATGCTGCAATGGAAGTTGGAGTATTTACAGAATCAGTCAAGAAAGAATAATTTGAGGTTCTTGCACTCCCCTAGATCCCCACTGATATCATCTTTGGACATAGTGCAAAAGTATATACTGGAGGTTTTAAAATGAGGTTTAGCACGAATCAGGTGCTGTAGTCTTTCTGGGCATCCCTCTATTACTGCAATGTTTTTCTTTCTTATTAGGTGTGTTTTGCTAAGGCGCAGAATCTGTTGTTGAGGATTCAGGTGGCAGGGAAATTGTCTGTACATGTTTGTTTGCGCATATGTAAACCACACTGATGCAGAATAGTGTGGTATATAAGAGAATGTAAATAAATAAATATCTGGCTGCAGGGAATTCAGGCTGATCTCGTGGTTTGAAGTCTCAGTCTCAAAACTGCAAGAGACTGGCTAGGGCAGTTATGAGAGAGAGAGACAGACTGGAGGAAGGCTAGGAGGAGGGTCATGAGAGAGACACACACACACTTGCATTCCCATGACTGCCGCTGGTGTCTATTCCCTTCCAGTCTCCCTCCTTCCCCACAAGCTCCTTCTAGTCCAAATACCATGTCAGCCCCTCTCAGCATTCACTCCCTTCCAGTCCCATTTCCCATTCCCTCGCATCAACCCATTTGTAGCCCTAGCCCCATGTTTTCTTCTAAGGCCAGTAGCTCTATCCTCCCCTCCCCACCATCAGCCCATTTCCAGTTGAAGCCCCCCCAATCAGCTCACTTCCAGTGCTAGCCCCCCTCAACCCCATTACCAGTGCTAGCCTCCCCTAATTAGCCCATTACCAATCCTACCCCCCCATCATCCCATTACCAGTCCTAGCCTCCACTAATCAGCCCATTTTCAGTCCTAGCCTCCCCGATCAGCTCATTTCCAATGCTAGCCCCCCTCAGTCCATTACCAGTCCTATTCCCCTCAGTCCATTACCAGTCTTACCCCCCCATCAGCCCATTTCCAGTCCTAGCCTCCCCTAATCAGCTCATTTCCAGTGCTAGTCCCCCCCTCAGCCCATTACCAGTGCCAGTCCCCCCCTCAGCCCATTACCAGTGCTAGCCTTCCCTAATCAGCCCATTACTAGTCCTACCCCCCCAATCAGTCCATTACCGTTCCTAGCCTCCTCTAATCAGCCCATTTCCAGTCCTGACATCCCCGATCAGCTCATTTCCAATGCTACTCCCCATCAGCTCATTACCAGTCCTAGCCTTCCCTAATCAGCTCATTTCCATAGCTAGTCCCCCCTCAGCCCATTACCAGTCCCAACTCCTCCTTGATTAGTCCATTCCCAGTCCTAGCCTGCCCTAATCAACCCATTACCAGTCCTAGCCCCCCCGATCTGCCTATTACCAGTGCTAGCCCCCCATCAGCCCATTATAATCCTAATCTGCACTGTCTCTCCCCTGTCCAGCATTTATCCCGTCTGTCTAGTATGTCCCTCTGTCTCTCCCCTTTGTCTAGCATTTTCCCTGTCTCTCCCCTTTGTCTAGTACTTGTCCCCTGTCTCCCCCTTTGTTCCCCCATATCTCACCTTTGTCTCTCCTTGTCCTTCTCCTGTCCCCACTCCCTCCACCTGCACCTCTCATCCGGCGGTGGCGGGAGCACTCTGGCTGTTTTAATTTTAGATTATGCTGCTTCTGCTCTGCCGTCCTGCTGCATTTTTTTCCTCAAGAATGCTTGCAGCAAAAAAAAAAGAAAAAAAAGCGGCAGGAAGGCAGAGGTAGGGCAGAGGTGGCAAAATCTAATATTAAAACAACCGGAGTGCCGCCGCCGTATAAATTAGCCTGATCACTTGCAGCAATCAGGCTTATTTGTTTGATGCCGGTTGTTCCTGCTGGATGAGAGGGAACCCTTGTCAGTTCCCTTCCAGCCCCCTCCCTCCCTCCATCCATCCATCCATGTCATTCCCCCCCCTCCCTCCATCCATGTCAGCCCTCCCTCCATCCATACATCTATGTCAGCCCCCTCCCTCCATGTCTGCCCCCTCCCCTCCATCCATCCAAGTCAGCCCCCTCCCTCCCTCCATCCATTCATGTCAGCCCTCCCTCCCCATGTCAGTCCATTGCAGATTCCCTGCCCCCTCCTCCCCTGTCCCCATGTCTGCCTGCAACCGCCCTGTGCCTCCTTCTTCTGCAGCCACATTCCCTGTCTCTTAGGGAACCGCGGCTGTGCCAGTAAAGCTGTTGTGGAGCCTTCCTGTCTCTCAAAGGGCTCTGTGCAGCATTGTCCTGCCCCCAAAGGAAGTTGTTTACCACTTCCTTTGGAGGTGGGACAATGCTGCACGGAGCCTGTCGAGAGACAGGAAGGCTTCACAACGGCTTCACCAGCACAGCCGCGGTTTCTTAAGAGGCAGGGAACCGCAGCTGCAGAAGAAGGGAGGTGGTGGGTTTGCCGCTGCTAAGAAGCGGACTTGGCAGTGGCAGCAACTTGTGTGCTTTCTTATTATTTTTTTTAACTTGAAGGCAAAGTGAGGCAGCTGTTTTGGGGGCATTTGCCGCCCTCAAAACTTTGCCGCTTGAGGCAGCTGCCTCACTTCGCCTCATTATAGAGCCGCCCCTGGCTCTGACCTAGAACATGTAGATAAACAAAGCTTGATGTACAGCTGAATTTCTACCATGTAACAGTTTTTCCCTAATAAAAGGAGGTGCAATGGCCTAGCTTGGAGGGAATTATGGGAACCTGCAGAAGTGTGCACACGTGTGAATTCCTCACTTAAGCTTAAGTTTTACTCTTTTATACAACTCTGTCTTTATTTGCAGTTGAATTTAGGGAACTGAAGTCCAAGGACCGAGATTAAGTTCTGCTACCTGGTTAGTAGTAGGCAACAGGCTAAGAGATCCATTCAAAATCAATTTGCTGATTTGGATACAAATAACAGAGCACTAGAAGAGTTATGGCATGACATCAAGAAAGTAACAGCTTTACGAAATCTCAGCAAGGCGACACTACAGTTGAAGTATGGTAGGAATGAAAAAGAAAAATATATATTGGCCTCATGTTGCCCAGAATAAAAAGGTGCCCACTCTTACGCACTAGGGCTAACGATGGTGGTTGCGATAGTGCAAGCACTGCAGATGTAGATACCATCCCTGCCATAGATAAAGGTCTTGGTGAGCCTGTTCCTGGACCAACTATGGCAGGAGATAAACCACAGAAATGAATGAAAAAGTTAAGAAGATTAACTTCGGTTCTGTGGACTTCTGCAGATAAAGAGGAGATAATGTACTGCTGCTTTTATGCTACAAACCCTATATTTAATTCAAGAGGGTATATAAAGAGGATCCACAAAAACTGAAAGAATGAGTAAAATTGCCACAAGGAAAACTACAAAAAGCAATAGATGCAAATTTAAGATAATTAGTTTTGCAGACCAAAGTACATAAGTATGTGAGTGATAACATCCTGAAGTAACTAAGGGCTTCCATGGAAAAAGAACAACAGGGAGGAGAAGACTTAGGTGGGAGTACCAACAGAAAGGAATACACAGAAATAGATAGAGCAATTGAGGGGGAGATGGAGCACAGAGATATGGAACTGTAGGAGAGTGAGATAAATTCAGGATTGGCCAGTAAATCAACTGAAGAGGAGGAAGAAAGGGAGAAGGAGGACCCAGAAGTGGAGGAATTCAAGATCAAACGCCTAGTCCACATGGAAAAAGATGAATATGCTTGGTTTCAAGCAAGGGAAAGATTACCCAAGTTAAATTTAACATTTAGGGTTAGGAGTATGATAATTAAGATGAATCAGGCCATCTCCAGTAGGAAGGGACCATTTATTGACATAACTGAAATTAATTGAATATTGTGCAGCTAAAATTATTACTGCAAAAATATTACCAACTAAAGTGCAGGGCCAGAAGAAAAAGAGAACAGTTCCTCCTTGGAAAAAGCACATTGAAGGAAAAATACAATCATTGCGTGCAGAGGTATCCCTGATAGATGGGTATCTAAAAGGATTAAGATCATCAAGGATATTGAGGAAGATCCAAGACATCAAGCTGAAGCATGCTGTATTAACAGAGAAAGACCTGAAATTTATGTTCCAACAATAATTGAAAGAAACATAACATAACATTAGTACATGACGGCAGAAAAAGACCTGCATGGTCCATCTAGTCTGCCCAGCAAGGTGGCAAGAATGGTTGCACCTGCTGCTCCTTGCAGGTCACCCGTCCCCATGCCTTTGTTTAGGGGTGTACCCACCGCTCTGTGTAGGTCATCCCTGTTTACTGAGATATAAGAGATAGTTATGCTTGTTTTGATTTTATCCTGTTGCTATAAAGGGATCCACTGTGTCTATCCCATAACATTTTGAATTCTGTCACTGTATTTGCCCCCACCACTTCCATCAGGAGGGCATTCCAAGCATCCACCACCCTTTCAGTGAAAAAGTATTTCCTGACATTGCCTTTTAGTTTACCCCCTTAGTACCTCTTCCTTTTTGCTATTAATTCCTTTCTGTATGCAACCCAGCATCCTTCTGGTTTTTGTCACCGCCTTGTCACACTGTTTCGCCACCTTGAGATCCTCAGAAACAATCACTCCGAGGTTCTTCTCCTGGTCCGTGCATACCACCCTCTCGCCCCCTACTGCATACAATTCTCTTGGATTTCTGCTTCCCAAGTGCATGACAATGCATTTGTTCACATTAAATCTTAACTGCCAAGCATTAGTCTATTCTTCTAGCTTTTGTAGATCTTTCCTCATGTTATCCACTCCCTCAGGGGAGTCCACTCTGTTGCAAATTTTCGTGTCATCTTCAAAAAGACAGACTTTTCCATTCAGTCCTTCAGCACTATCACTCACAAATATATTGAACAGTACCGGCCCCAGAACTGAACCCTGGGGCACACCGCTAATCACCTTCCTTTCATCCAAGTGAGTTCCATTTACCATCACCTTCTGTTGTCTGTCAGTCAACCAATTTCTAATCCAGTTCACCATCTTGGGACCCATCCCCAAGTTGTTGAGTTTATTGATAAGCCCCCTATGAGGAACAGTATAAAAGGCTTTACTGAAATCTAGGTAGATCACATCCATCGCATGCCCTTGATCTAGTTCTTTGGTCACCCAGTCAAAGAACTCAATCAGATTTGTTTGGCAAGATCATCCTTTGTTAAAACTATGTTGCCTCGGATCATGCAACCTTTTGGTTTCAAGAAAGTCCACTATTTGCTCTTTCAGGAGTGCCTCGATTACTTTTCCCACCACAGAGGTAAGGCTTACTGGCCTGTAGTTTGTCACTTTTTCCCTACTGCCATATCAGCCCTTCTCCAGTCCTGTGGAACTTCTTCTGTCTCCAAGGATCTATTAAAAATGTCTTTTAATGGCCCTGCAAGAACCTCTCTGAGCTCTTTCAGTATCCTGGGATGTATTCCATCCGGTCCCATGGCCTTGGCCACTTTCAGTTTTGCAAACTGCTCTAACACATCATCTTCTGTGAATAGTATAGTATCTACTCCATTTCCATTTGTATATTTGTCAATCATAGGTGGTCCTTCTCCTGGATTTTCTCTAGTAAAAACAAAGCAGAAGTATTTGTTTAGCATTTTTGCTTTTTCAATTTCACTTTCCAAAAATCCATTCAAAGCCCTTTTGAGTCCTGCAATTCCACCTCTGATTCTCCTCTCCTGAATATACCTGAAAAAAGTTGTCGCCACACTTCACATCTTTTTTTTCTGCCTTTGAGTTTGCTATCCTTATTTCTCTTTTTGTCTCTTAGTTTGATTCTGTATTCTTTTCTGTGTTCCGCTGTTTGCGAACTTTTGAATTTTGTGAAAGCTGTGGTTTTTGCCTTTATTTGTGCAGCCACTTCTTTGAAGAACCAAATGGTAAATAAAACCAAGAGGAAAAGGAAACCTTTCCTTACATAGAAACATGATGACAGAAAAAGACCACATGGCCCTATCTAGTTTATCCTTCCATATCAACCACTACAACATTCCCCTTTTTTCCTTTAGAGATCCTCTGTGTTTGTCCCACGCTTCTTTGAATTCATATACTATCCTCATCCCTACCACCTCCACTGGAAGATTATTACACAGATCCACCACTCTTTCCATAAAGAAATATTTCCGCATATCACTCCTGAATCTGTTGCCCCTTTTATTGCCTCCTTTAGTTTAGCCCAGCAGAAGCGCAAAAACTGCGATGATTTGACGAAAATAGAAATGAAAAATATAAAAAATAAACTAGAGAGAACACAAAACAATTCTACTGGGAATTGGGAAAGAGCATTAATACGGTAAAAGTACCACCAACCAACGCTGAAACAGAAATCTTCTAGAGAAACCTATATGAAGACCTTATAGAACAAATGAAGAAGCAGAATGGTTATCCTGCACACAGGAGCTTTTATAAAAAGCAAACATCAAACCGACAGAATGGCCTGCAGTAACAAAGAAAGCTGGAAAGCAGGTTAAAACAAGCCCAAACTGGAAGAGCTCTGGCTCAGATGAAGTAACCAACTTTGGCTCAAACCATTCACATCATTCCACCAAAACCTGGTGAACTGCAAAAATCAATTGTTCATGCAGTCAAACTTACCACCACAATGGCTTACTATAGGAAGAACATTTCTCCTTTCAAAGGGGACCCAAGTAATATTTCCAAAATTACAGACCAATAACTTGTCTACCTATAACCTATAAACTATTCACTGCAATAGATGCAGACAGAAAATATGATCACATCTAGTCCAGTAACAAAAGGGCAATAAGAGGGGAGCATGTGGAACCAAAGACCAGTTAATGTTGAATAAGGCCATCATAGCCAGTGCTAAGAAAATCAGAAATCTCAGTACTGCATGGATTGATTATATAAAAACCTTTAGACAGTATTCCACACACTTGTATAATAAATTGACTTGAAATGCATAAAATAAATCCTGGTTTGACAGAGTACATTAACTTCACCATGGCACTTAATCCAATGAGTACTCTCATCAACTCTTTGGGATATGGATTTAGCCTGATCCTAAAGAAGGTAACGATCCAGAAACATCTCATTTATTATTTGTAGATTATCTGAAGCTCTACAATTCCAGCATCCAACAAGTAGCAGAGCAACTCCGTGTGGTGAAAAACATTTCTGATGATATCATAATGACCTTTGGCCTTGACAAATGAGCTAAGGCGACTTTTTTTTTTTTTTTTTTAAGAGGAAAATTGAGCAAAATGGAAAACTTCTCCCTGGCATCTCCTGACATCAAGGACCTTAAACAGGAAGGCATATATAAGTATCTCAGAGTAGAGGAAGGAATGACAAACAAGCAGAAATTATTGAGAGAAAAGATCAATAAAGAATACTACAGGATATTAAAATAGTTATTGAAAGGTGCTTTAATATCACGGAAAAAGATACAGGCTATTAATCAGCTGGCAATTCCTGTGCTCTCATACAGCTTTGGAATTGTGGACTGGCCTCTCAAAGATCTTGAAAAACTGGTGGTGCGAAAAATAAAACTCCTCCATGCCCAAGAATTAATTTACAAGAATCACTGCATGCCAACAGCACATCCCTAGAGCAGAAGGAGGGCTAGGCCTCATAGAGATTAATTACACATACAGAGCTACGATTATAGGCCTCCAGGCCTACTTAACTGCATCATTGGATTCAAATGCACAAAAAGTGCTTAAATATGAAAGTAAATGTCCAGAATCTGTCTCCATCATCAAACTTGGACAAGCGTTCCGAAGACTAAAAGGAATGAGTGAGAATCCACAGACATACACAGGGAAGGAAGTAACAGACTTTAAAAAACAAGAGAAAAAACCCTTCAAATAATTAGATCAACAGAAAAGGAAAACAAGTGGCAAATGCACAACTTTAGTAGGAAATATAGTGTGTTACTCCAGGAACCCTTTATAAATCAAGAACGGACACATGAATAGCTGAGGAGAGGTGAATTAAAACCGAAGGATGAGAGGTTGATAGTTGCAGCCCAAGACAGTGGATTACAGATGAGATGGTTTACAGCGAGCATTGAAAAAACCTGACAACACAAACATATGTCAGTTCTGAAAAAAAGAGACCTGGAAACGGCGACTTGCCTCATAGCTGGCTGTGAGATTCTGATGGCAGAAAATTTCTATACAGAAAGACATAATAAAGTAGCATGCCTCATCCACTGGAAACTGTAAGCACTACAATATCACTGTGACTGAAAAGCACTGGGATCAAGACTCTCTTTGGTATGATGCAAGTACTATGCTTAGCATTAGCAGTAAATTTGAGAGACTGAGATCATACTCCACATACCCTGGCTTAGAAGTGAGGTTCATGACTGTCATGGTATGCGCAAAACTCACTAATGAAATATACCCTTAGTAACTCCCAAAAATTCAACACAATCTTCAGAAATGCTTATATTCTTTTTATAAAAGTAAAAACATCATAAATTCAATGTGGCATTAATGACCTCAGGATGGCCTTACCCCTACATCTGGCGAAACTAGTCACCATAGGGAGATGGCAGACGCTCACATCATAGGTCTCAAGCCTTAATATTTTCACTAATTTTATATCCTTTATTCAAATTCACCTCAAATTAATTATTATATATCCACAAAAGTACTTTTAAGGATCCTTCAAAACTAGACAACACACAAACACAATTTAAAAGAAGGCGTCTGCATTTCTATGTGGTGTATGGAATATATACCCAGTACCGGAACACACAAGATGCAATCTGTTTTACCTATAACAAAATAGAAAAAAGCTCTTAAAAGGTCAGCGTATCTATACACTCGATAAGATATATAGTCACTTATCTGAGCAACTTCTGGGTCCAGCACACATCGATGGTTGAAAACTGCTTGATTCAATTATAACCGCAAGCCGCGGTCAACAAATAGCCCAAGCTGTCTGTCTCCACGGCAAGCTATTCAACAAAAGCTTTTTAAAAATACAAAGAGGAGACAGAGGACATTTACTATTGCAGAAGGAGCAGAAATGGATTTATGAATTAAATACTTTAGACCCGTATGGGCTGAACGATAAAATTGATTGGATATTATTTATGTGATGTTGAGCTGGGTATCTATGAAGTTCCGATCTCCTTCCCTTTTTGTTATTTAAAAGAATTTTTAATTGTGTGTGTCATTTGTAGTGTGTAGGGTTAAGAATAAAGTTAGTTGAATGGATGACGTCAGTCTTTTTGTGAGTGACTCTTTTGGTGGCAGGTTGGTTTATAAACAGCTGACAGACGGTGAAGACACGGTGATAGTAAGAGGCATATTTGTATGCTCGAAGATATCTTTTTTGCGTTTGGTGGAACAATTGTATCTATAATCCCTGAAGAAGCCTAATTTGGCTAAACGAAAGCTTTTGTTGGATAGTTTGCCGTGGAGACAGACAGCTTGGGCTCTTTGTTGACCGCGGCTTGCGGTTATAATTGAATCAAGCAGTTTTCAACCATTGATGTGTGCTGGACCCAGAAGATGCTCAGATAAGTGACTATATATCATATCAGGTGTACAGATACGCTGACCTTTAAGAGCTTTTTTCTATTTTGTTATAGGTAAAACAGATTGCATCTTGTAGGTTCCGGTACTGGGTATATATTCCATATACCACATAGAAATGCAGACGCCTTCTTTTAAATTGTGTTTGTGTGTTGTCTAGTTTTGAAGGATCCTTAAAAGTACTTTTGTGGATATATAATAATTCATTTGAGGTGAATTTGAATAAAGGATATAAAATTAGTGAAAATATTAAGGCTTGAGACCTATGATGTGAGCGTCTGCCATCTCCCTATGGTGACTAGTTTCACCAAATGTAGGGGTAAGGCCATCCTGAGATCATTAATGCCACATTGAATTTATGATGTTTTTACTTTTATTAAAGAAAATAAGCATTTTTGAAGATCGTGTTGAATGTTTGGGGGTTACTAAGGGTATATTTCATTAGTTAGTTATAGTTTTCCCTTAGGCAGTTATATTTATTGATGCGCAAAACTCACCCATTTAGAGAAACTGCCCCCCCAAAAAAATCTGTGTTTATACCAATACTGAAGAAAGGTGATCTGGCAGACTGTGGAAATTATCATATAATCGCTCTGATCCCACATGCAAGCAAGATTATACTCAAAATCATTCAGCAGAGACTACAAACATACCTGGAATGAGAAATGCCTGAAGTACAAGTGGGGCTCAGGAAAGGGTGAGGGACAAGAGACAAAATTGCGGATGTGAGATGGATCCTCGAAAAGACAAAAAAAAAAGGATATCTATATTTGTTTTATTGACTACAGCAAGGCTTTTGACTGTGTAAACCTTGAGAAACTCTGGGTCACGTTAAGAAGCATGGGTATACCAGAACACATGATAGTTCTCTTGCACAATCTTTACATTGATCAAGAAGCAACAGTTCGAACGGAACAAGGAGAAACAGACTGGTTTAAAATCAGCAAAGGTGTCTGACAAGGCTGAGTACTTTCTTCCTACCTGTTTAATTTATATGCAGAACAAATCATCAGAGAAGCAGGACTGTATGAAGACAACCGAGATGTGAAGATTGGTGGAAGATGCATCAACAACCTTTGCTATGCTGATGACACCACAGTACTGGCTTAAAGTGAAGATGATCCAAAATGTTTGCTTCTCAAGATCAAGGAACATAGTCTTAAAATGGGCCTGGACCTTAATGTAAAGATGGCAAAGATCCTGACAACTGACAAAATCAATAAGTTCATTGTTGATGAAGAAGAAATTGAAATAGTGGACAACTTTAACCTGCTTTAATAAAAGAAAGCCGTCAAGAAATCAGACGACGAATTGCTCTTGGCAAGAATGGCTATGAAGAAGTAGAGAAGATTCTCAAGGGCAAAGATTTGACATGTCCAAACCATGGTATTTGCAATAACATCATATAGATGTGAAAGTTGTACAGTGAAAAAGATAGACGGGAAGAAAATTGATGCCTTTGAATTATGGTGCTGGTGACGAATACTGTGCATACCATGGACTGCCCAAAGAACAAACCTAAGCTTTCTTTAAAAGCTCAGATGACAAGACTTTGACGTTCATACTTTGGACACATCATGCAACGACAGAGATCATTAGAGAAAGACATCATGTTTGTCAAAGTTGAAGTTAAATGTAAAAGAGGAAGGCTAGCAGTGAGATGGACTCATACAATAACAGCAGCTATGGATGCCACTCTATCTACTATGAGCCGCCTGACTGAAGACCAAACACAGTTTAGGACAACAATCCAGAGGGTCGCCATGAGTCGACACTGACTGACTGGCACTAACACCACCACCACATAGCAACCAATAAAAAAGCAGTAAAATTCAGTGACTTTTCACAGTAGAAATAAAAGCAAAGAAAATAATCATTGTATTTCTGTTGCATGTTCTGTGTGTGCTGTGAATGCATTGTGTCTGTGGTTGAGGTAGCCTGCGTGTGGTGGGGCATTTCTGAGTACATAATTTTGGGGTGGGGGCCAGATGTATGAAGGTAGTTTTGGGGGTGGAGTAGCTTGTAGAGCAGTGGGGCAGATGCATGGCAGTAGTTTTGGAGGTGGGAGTAGTTCCCAGGGCAGTGCTGCAATTATAGGGAGATAGGTTTTTGAGAAGAAATAGTTTGTGAGACAGTTGCAGGGGTAATTTTTGGGATAGGCTATTTTTTGGGGCATGTGGGTTAGAGCAGTTTTGGAGGTGGTGCATTTTGTATGGCGGTGAGACAGTTGCAGGGAGGTAGTTTTTGGGGATGGGGTAGTTTGCGGAGTGGTGGGGTAGTTAAGCATGATGGTTTTTGAAGGCGGCATACTTTGTGGGGGAGTAAGGCAGTTGCAAGGGTAGTTCTTTGGGGGTGGGGTAGGGTAGTTTGCAGGATGGTGGGGTAGTTGTAGTGGAGTATTTTTTGCAGGTGAGGGTAGTTTGCAGTTGGGGCAGGGTAACCTTTGGGGGTGGTGCATTTAGTATGGTGGTGGGACAGCCCCCATAGTTTTTGGGATGGGGTAGGTGTAGGACAGTTGCAAGAAGGTTAATTTTTCACAGTGGGGCAGTTTGTGGGGTGGGGCAGCTGCACGAGCTTGCTTTTTAGGATAGAGCATTCTGACAGGTAGTCATTTTAATCTATCACCTTTTGCCCCATTGTATTATTGTATCTCCTGTCTCACTGAATGTATGTCTCCTCTAATGGTCTCAGAACCAAATTCTGTTCATACCTTTCTTGGACCTGTACTCTTTAACTCAAGGACATCCATTGTGTAGTTTACTCTACGTCCATAGTGGTCAAACTGAACATTCCCAGTCAAACCTTGGATTCGGACCTGCAGAAAGAAGAAAAACAAAAGAATTCTTTGTATGTTTTTTAGAATGTCTTTCATATTGAATTTTCTTTCAATACTTACTTTAGTTCTTCTTAATATTATTTTGCATCTGATATACTATATAGCTGCTGAGCACGGAGTTTAGCATAGTATACTGTAAATCACTTCACAGATAGTGATGGGACTGCACTACTATTTATCTGACCAGGATGAGGAAATAGACTATAAGATGTTAACAGAGACTAGAAAGATAACATAATAATGGGAGACCATAATTATCCCAATGCCGATTATGTCTATATCTGGTTTAGAAATGCTAAAAAGAAATTTTGGCTACTATAATGACTGTTTCATGGAACAGCTGGAATCAGATTTGACAAGAGGGAGAATTACATTAGATCAGATTCTCAGTGAACTGCAAGACATGGTGCAAAGGGTAAGGATAGTGGGGTCACTTGGCAATAATATAGTTGGGTGGCTTGGCTACAGTGATCATAATGTCAAATTTGACATAATCATTAGAGGGGAAGTTATTTAAAATTTTACTACAGTAACATTTAAAAGGAATACTATGAAAAATTTAGGAAATTATAAAATGAGCAGTTATAAGATTCGCATTTTTGAATAAAGTATGAAGATTGTTTAAAAATACCACCCTGGAATCTCAGAGAAAATGTATTCCACATATTACAAAAGGACAAAGGAAGCATAATGAAATGGTGAGGTAAAATAAGCCATTAAAGTTTTTTTAAAATATCAACTTTTAAAATTAAAAAACAAGTTGGGCATGAGAGAATAGGAAAGAGCATAAAGAGCGACAAGCAGGATGCAAAGGTCAAAAGAGAACTTGAAAAGAAGTTTGCCAAAGAGGCCTAAACTAGAAATAAAAACATTTTAAAAGTGCATCAGAAACAAAAAGTCTGCAAAGGAGTCTGTTGGAAGCCTAGATGACCAGGGACTTACAGGGGTATTTAGAGAGGACAAAGAAATAGCAAAAAAACCTGAAATGGACCAATGTTCAGTTGCTGTGGTCAGAGTTTTTTTAAGTGCTAACAGCATCAGTAAAATAAATCTGAATATTCATCACTGGTATGCAGATCGCAGTCAGCAATGAATATCCAGATACAACAGAAAGGCTGTCCTTGCTTTATCTGCTTAGCAGGGATATTCATTCCCCTATTTGGATAGGTTTGAGAACATAGGCATCCTACTGGCAATCTATCACTAAAATTTGGAACTGTACCAGGAGACTAGAGAGTGTTAAATATAATACCAATTTTAAAAGCGGCTCAAGGGGAATCCAGGGAACTACAGACAATGGAGATGATTGTTAAGAACAAAATCTCTGAACCAGTGGTGTAGCCCCTGCAATGTGGGAGGGACTGGGGAGAAATGGAGCCCATATAGTGGTGTGGCGGCAGCACGGCAAACTTACTTTATCATATTTGCTGAGCTGCCTCCGCTGTTGTAAGTCTGCCATGGGCCTGGCAGCTGTTCCTCATGATAACAGCCACACTGCGAGACTTTGGCTCAGCGAGGAACAGCCGCTGGGTCCGTGGCGAACTTACAAGAGCAGAGACAGGGCAGCAAACACAATGAAGTAAGTTGTTATGCATCAATGAAGCAAAGCAGCATGGATTTAGCAAAGGGAAGTCATCTCTTACCAATCTATTAGAGTACTTTTTATTTGATGTTTATTGAATTTAAAGAATCATAACAAGTACAGTCCTTGTAACAGAAAAGTACTACTACTACTAATAATCAGCGCTTATATAATGCCACGCACGCAGCGCTGTACAGACATACATACAAGAGACAGTCCCTGCTCGTCAAAGCATTCATCGTAAATATAATTTCAAATCACAATAATGTGAGGTCTACCAGGATTTAAACTTAGGACCCTAGATGCCAAATGTCAGTGAAATAAGACCATGTGCAGCAGAAGGAGATGCCCCTCCCCTTACCACTCCCAGAGGAGCCCACTGGACCAGAAAGAGGTATCTTTTATGAATCACCATATATAAGGAAGTCTAGCCAGACACACCCTTGCTGGTTCAATAGTTTTTGGTGGCCTGACCTGCATCTGTTGCTAACCATCTCTATTTCATTGTTTAGTGGAGTGTTTCTTCTGCTCTATGCCTAACTATTGCTTCATGTCTGGTTTCTTCTCCATGTCTGGTTCCTGCACCGTGCCCGACTATTGTTCTACATTTGGTTTTTGCTGCATGCCTGCACTTCTCCACCTTGTCTTCAGCCTAGCTGCTCCTGCCCAGGGTAGGCTCTAATAATTTGAACCATCTCCACAGAAACTCTGAGAAACCATGCAGGATTAACTTCAGGATCTTTGGCAGAGGTGGAAGTTTTCCAACCCCACCCTTGTTGCTGCTTACACCTTTGCTGGAGAAGCTTGATGGCACCTGGAGAAAACTGCGGGGGTTTCAAATATCAGTCAAAGCTCTGGTTCTGGTTTTATCTGTATATACAGGGTGGCCCAAAAAAAAGTGAGAACATCTCGTAGCATATAAGTTATTTAAAAATTCAAAAAGACAGATGTAAACGATTGACAAATTAAAAAAAAAAATGGCGACCAGAAGTTGTCGAAATAAAGACGTTATATAGCTATAAAAGGTAAATAAGTAAACTATTTAAGCTTTTAATTTACGAGATGTTCTCACTTTTTTGGGCCACCCTGTATATCAGTCTGACTTCCTCAAAATAAGTTTTATCATTAGCTTACTCATCAAGAATGCCCTGGTATGGGCAACCCCTTGTTGGAACAGAACAGAACAGTACCATCTTGAGCAACCTGGAACACTTTCTGGATACTCTTTTCCATGTTTTCAAGGAATTAGACTGAGCCCAGTTGGCAGATGAACTTCCATGGGGCTGATGCGCCATAATGGAGCATGCTACAGAGATCTGGCACTGGGACAATGATCTTGATTGGAATGAGATGGCCCACATCTATTTTTAATGAGGCCTTGCTGCTCCAATTAAAGATAAGTTGGCACAGTTGCACCCGCTAGCTCACCTGGAGGTGTTATTCACACTATGCATTTGTATAGAAAGGCAATTATCAGAACACATCCAGGACAGACATGTCAAAAGGATTAAACCAAGTTGTGGAATGGGTCCTCCCAAACTGCAACCAACACTAGAGGAGCCTATGCTAATGGGCACCATGAGGTACCTGCTTGCAGAAGAAATGGAAACATGATACCAGAAAGGACTCTGTTTCTATTGTGGCCTGCTTGGGCATATGCAAAACATCTTCAGAAGTAGGCCTCAGAACTACAATCAGTTCCAGGGGCAAAAGGCCAGGAGCAAGTATCACCTGACAGTCTAAGACTAAATTTTGTGATGGATTCCCAAACTACTCATCTGGTCACCAATACACTTTCTGTGGAAAGACAAGAAACTTCCCACATACGCTAAGATTGACTTTTGAGTCTCAGTATACTTCATGGATCTGACTTTTGTTCAGCAGCATCAACTTCCAATATGGAAAAAGTGGTGAGCATAGCCATAGAAATCACCAACAGCTCTCTAGTGTCCTTGGGTCCCGTAACTAGAGACTAAACCTCTCATTCTATGATTCAAGATCATAAGAAAGTGATACCATTTGACTTGATTTGTACACTACATTTTGCCATAATCCTGGGGATGCCCTGGCTCGAGTGACATGAACCTCATATCCAGTGGAGAACCCACTAGATTACCTTTCAGTCCATGTTTTGCCAGGAGAACGTCTACCTAATTTACAGTAGAAATGAGAGGAAATGACTTGGAGGATGATGCCATGAAAATCCAGGGATGTGCAGCAATCCAGGAGGAAACTGGGTGCCTACCAGAGAAATACTTGGAGTACTAGGGACTGCAGACAGGTGACCAGGAGTTCCTAGTGCAAGCCATATTGGATTTGAAATACATTTGAAATCAGCTCTACTACTTGGTGGACTGGAAGGGCTATGGTCCAGAAGACCAAAATTGGAAGCTTGCCACCAACATTCATGTCTGTGCATTAGGCCTCTTCTCTAGCCCTATTCAAATCCAAGCTAAAAACCCACCTTTTTGAAGCCGCTTTTGGATCCTCATTCTTGTCCACTACTTATGTGTATCGTACCATACTCTACTCTCCAGTTTTGTCTTTCTTATATTGTAAGCTCTGAAGAGCAAGGATTGTATTACATCTATATGTACAGTGCTGTGTATGCCTTGTAAAGCTATACAAATGATTAGTAGTAGTAGAATTCATGCAAAAAGCCTGCTAGCTTGTACCCAGACAAGTCAAGTCCTAAGGCCCCAGGAGTTTTCTGTGAGGTCTCACAGGATTCACACTCATGACTTGGAGTACCAGAGGTGGGTGACACTCAGCTGGAGCCACTAGGAAACAAGACCATGCACTCACCCCTCTCTGCAAGCGCCCACTGAACCAGCAAGAGGTGCATCTTATGAACTATCATATATAAGGAAGACTAGCCAGCCACACCTTTGCTGGTTTGATAGTTTTGGTGGGCCTGATGTGCATCTACTGCTATCCAGTTCCACTTTTCTACTTCAGTGGAGTGTTTCCTCTGCTGCAGTGGTTCTCATCTAAGTCCTCTGGGACCCCTGGTCCAGTCAGGGTTTCAGGGTATCCACAATGAATATGCACGAGATAGATCTGCATGCACTGCTTCCATTGTATGCAAATCTATCTTATGCATATTCATTGTGGATATCCTGAAAACTTGACTGGCATGAGGGTCCCAGAGGACTGAGTTGATAACCACTGCTCTATTGTATCTGTTTGCTGCTCTATGCCTGATTCCTGCACCACAGCTTGCTGCTACTCCATGTCTGGTTCTGCTTCATGCCCACACTGCTCCACCTTGCCATGGCCTAGCTTCTTCCATGGTCCTGCCTAGAGTAGGCCCTAATAAATATAAACAGTAAATCAAAGAAATACTATGTTATGTCAATCTACAAAACTGAAGAGAAGACCTAAACCAAACCCAGGAAGGCATAGCAAAGAAAATATATAGACAAGAAAATACCCAGAGAGTACCCATGTTACTGATGTGACCTCAACATAGCTGTCTAATCCATGATAAGCTGAAGGAGACTTATTTGTTTATTTTTTTAGAATCTAAAAAATGTTGACTCATATGATTCAAAATATATATTTGACATCATTTAAGCTTGATAAACATTTGCATGAACAAAGGACAAAGGAATTCATTGTTGGATGTGGTAAAAACAGTTAGGGGTAAGTTTACTAAGCCACATTAGCTGTTAACGCTGTGATTGCGCAGGAAAAGTACACCGTGGTAAAAATGAATCGGGGCCAAATGTAGATAGCACAGTGATATTCTCTGCTATTTGCGGGTTGCGTGTTAGTCCTGCAAGTAGGCGTGCCTGTAACTTGTGGTTACCATGAGCATCAACAGTGCGTGGTAACCACATGTTTTGCAGACATCACGGGCACAGCTAACGCCACCTCAATGGATGGCGTTAGTTGCATCCACTGTACTGCTGTGCCATGATCTCTGCATTTTCATCACATTATCTACTGGGGAAATGCTGTACATGCCCCCCACAGATAATGTACAGTTTTTGAAGTTAATGTGGCGCTATTTGCATTAATGTGCCACATTAGCTATAAAAGCCTATCGTGGCTTAGTAGACAGATCTTTTAGGGGTATGTTTACTAAATGGCAGTAAGGGAGCAAGTGTGCCGTTTACATTTGGTAAAGGCACACATGTCCCCTTCATGCTACAAAAATGCTGATTTTCCATGCATAAAAGGCTCCTGCAGCATAAATGGAACAAGAGGCAGAGAGTGGGCATGAAGGGGCGGAAAGTGGGCAGAGAAGGGGCAATAACATCATGTGTTACTTTAATGCCTCTTGCGTTAACATCTCCAAGAGCCTCTTAATGCCTGTAACTGTACCACAATGTAAAACCTCGCAGAAAGCGTGTCTGCAGAGGGGAGAGAGCCTATTTAAATGTGAGCAGTTTGATGAAATGACAACGGAGCCCAAGTCAGTGACAGTAGTGCTCCATTAGCAGCAGCAGCATGGTGTACAAGTAGGAAACGGCACCATGATGATACTGCCAATAGAGCAAAGGGGGTGGCACGTTGGACATGCAGTGGTAGGTGCAGGTGGACATTGCAGACCAGGGAGCTGCCCAGGTGGCACATAGTGGCATAAATAGTTATCTCCAAGTTATAATGCCCTGTTCAATGTAATTTCAGTTTGTTCAATGTAAACCGCACTGATGCAGAATAGGGCGGTATATAAGAGAATGTAAATAAAATAAATGAATAAATAAATAAAGAAGAACAGTGAGTTAGACCATGGTCTGTCAAGCCTCATATTCTCTGTCCCACAGTGGCCAATCATGCTCACAAGTACTTAGCTGGGTCTTTAAAATGTACCCATGTTCAACGATGCCTGTAGTGGGACAAGCTGTGGATCCGCAGTGCCCCCTGCATAATGGTGCAATGACTGTTCCCCTGGAACCTAACCAAATTTTCTCTAAGCACAGTTACACGAGGAGCCTTTGTGATCTGCATGCCAGAGAATGACTATGCATTGCCTGACAAACTATATGCCCTATTAGTCTGGAATGTGTTGCACTGTAGTAGCATTGCCTGTCCCCTTGTCCATCCACATTTTGATGGCGTAAACAACCGATCAATGTTTACCCATTCCATGCCATTCAGTAATGCATAGACTCCCAGCATATCTCACCTTAGCTGTCTGTCCTCCAGGTTGAAAGGGGCTAACCATTGTAACCTCCGCACATAGGGGCATCCCACCATCCGCACCATCTATGATGTCCATCATGATCACATGGTGCCACTGAACCCAGTTATGGAGGAAGACGTCAATTGCGCCTGCAGCTGTAGCCCTCCAGGTAGTTGGAAAATGCAGGTGCCTGGGGAAATACCACAGCAGTGGCTGCTATCCTCCCCCGAGACATATCGGTGGCAGGCAGTGATGGGGTTCCTGCATAGTCAGCTGGTGGTGGTGGGGGGGCTTCATGGCTATACATGTGTGACTCTGACCCCCCCCATTCAGGCCTTGCATGCTTAACATGCTGGGACTGCACATCACCACCACTGACAGTGCATGGGAATGTCTGCATGGTGTGGTGGTGGTGGTTGTTGCATGGGCAGTGACACCAGCCTGCAGCAGACAAAAGCCTTGTCCTAGTCCTGTGCACCTTGCTCATTGCAGCATGTGCCAAAGGCCAGCCAAAGGGGAGCATGTCAGCAACAGGGGCTGTTTTCCTCATATAGCCACACTGTGGTGCAACATACACGGATGGTGTATATGTGTGGAGGGTCACAGGTTCAGGTCTCCGCTGGGGTTTCCTGAATTGCATATTCCTGTGTACAAGGTTTAGCAGACAGTATAATTAAGCTCCAGCATGTACAACCCCCCAAGGAGATGGCCAACAAGGGTGGAAACACCCACAAGCAGCACTGACAGGCTCCATTATCCAAGCTGATTGGAAGCTAATAGCACAGTGACTGGGCAGTAACAATGTGCAGTGAGGCCAAGGCACACTAATAGCATCTGCAAACAAAACATATTATCAATCCCTGAGCTCACATTGAGAAAGAAGTGGCAAGCAAGAATGCCAACCATCCCCACTTTTGCACAGTTTACCAATGAGAGTATGCATGTGTATGTGTGTGTATGGCTTCCCTTTGTCCTGTGGCTTTCTGCACTTCACTTTGGCTCACATTGTCCGAGTTGTTCCCAGCCTTTGTTTGAAAATGTGAATAAAACGAGGCAGAGGACTGTGGGTATCGCCTGAGACAGTGCAGATCGGTCTGGATGTGTCTGCCACAACAGTAGGGTCAATGGCCGAGACGTCATTGTGTCCATCTGCCACGTGCATTGCCTAGGTGGCCACAGCATGTCACGCTGAGATGGCACTCTCACTATGACCAAACGGTGACCATGGCACGGTTATATATCCACATAGTGCTATTATAAAACCTGGCTCCAGTGATGTGGATGCAATCTCTGTCTGGGGATGCCAATCATTGAGAAAAATGCTGGGTGTCAATGCTGAGTATCCCAAGGCAGGATGCTTGTGGTTGCTCTAAGCACATGCTATGCATGCTGACCAGTAGACCAACTGCAGATGGTTTGTGCATGGCTGACACAGCCCAGTGAAGGGCAGCAGGGGCAGTCTTACTGTGCATGCTGTGAACCATTGTTGGTCCTTAATGGTTGGGGCAGCAGTGGTTCATGGCCTACTCATGGAGGTTGTGGCAGGACAGTAGCAGTAGCCCTACACCAGCCTATACGCTTCCAACTGCAGTGGCCATCTATGGCAGCAGCATATTGAAACTGGGCACTAACCTGCACTGTTTTCAGAGGGCTAGTGTCCAATATGGGCAGAACACAGGGCCGAGCTGTTACTGTCACCTACAGCATGCAGGAAACAGGAAGAAAAAGCATAACACACTGCAGACAATACCTGTCACACACTAGCAGTAATGTGGACCTGCAGCACAGCCAGCAGAGACCATCTCTAACAGTGCAGGGTCAGTGGACCAGGTGCTGGGCACCCATCCTCACCCTCAGTGTGACAGCTGAAACCGCTCTGCAGCACGGCTTGCAGCTGTTAAGTGCATTCAGCACACACAGTCAGTGCATCTTACTGAGCTGATGTGCTGGATCAGTGCATTCTCCATTGGTTCTTCAGCTGCAGACTGCTGTTTTGCATGTGCAGTGCCTCATGGGTAGTGGAGGGCCTAACCTATACCGGCACATACAGAAAACAGTTTGATCAGAGACCTGCAGGCTCTACACACCCATGTAGAGCTGTGTGGAAGTGTAGCCTACTGGTTGGTGCAATGTCTCCATTATCAAAGGTCCAGTGTTTGATTCCCAATTGTTCATTTTGTGCCTGGGTGCTACTCAGGTCACTTGCCCACCTCGCACAGTCCTAGCTCTGCTGTGATCTGCAGACAATTATCTTATATGTTTCTATGCATTATGGCCACATGTTGGGTAGCCCAACATGGCATTGCCCATCATGGGCATCTGAGAGCATGGCTTTAGTGGCTCTGCAATGGCTCATTGAGTGGGTCAGTGATGTATATAAAGCAGATGTCTGGGACAACTGGTATGGATGCAGTTTCTATTGCTCCATCATTGTGACCTCCCAGCTTTACTTAAAGAGGATATATCTCATACAATCAAGTGCATAACACGTTGCATAGCCATCCCCTGCACTGTTCTGCCATCATTACTTGCTCCACATGGTGCAAATGGGTTCAGCTTGCCCCTTTCTATCATGCCACTGTCAGGTATATTGTCTTACAGCTGCACAGGGTGAGGCACCAGTCCCACCCACACAAATGGCCTTTCATGTACCCCATGGCACTGCTACCTTTGGATCACACACACCAAATGCTCTTGGCCAGTAAGATCCCATACATCCACCCACCACACATATTGCAAACTCTCTGTTTGGAAAATCCATGGCACAGCCCTGCACCCACCATTTGACTGTTAGGGGGATTCATGTATTTGCTAGTAAGCTGCCCCACCATGGCCATCAAGGGTCATTTGCAGCAGTTAGCCATATCATGCACACCTCTCCTGTGACTACTCCACATAAGCACTCAAGGATAATCCTTACTTTGCTGCCCACATCAGGAACATGCTGCCTCCACCCAGATACTGTCCTGGCCTATGGCATGTCACACATTGATAGTACATCTGGATACATGTCCACACCTCACAGACACTATAATATAGCTTATGGCATGGTATATGCTTTCAGGAGCATCTAGGACTGCACACCTGTCACAGTGCCTCCCGCTACTGCAACCCCTCCGCTGACTCTGCTGCCACCACTACCCACCCATGACACTGCCAATGCCCTCACTGACAAGCATCACTAGGCAGCCACCTATCTTGCCTAACTGGCAGCACAGGCTCATCATACATACTGCCACATAGCTAGGCATCAGGTGAATGAACTCCATCAGCTACCAACTATGCCTGCATTCATACCTTCTCTAATGGCTTCCCTGCCTCCATTTCAGCATTTCAGATACTTTCCTGTGTTAACGTGCATACAAGACATCTTAACACAGAATGTCCTGTTACTGCCCGTTAAGAGTCCACTACCACCCCTTAACACCGGAACACCTTTAACACACCCAGCACACTTACTGCACGGTAACCCCTTATTGCTGCTGTTATTGCTCGGAAAGACATGCTCTCTTACCGCCATTTAATAAACATACCCCTTAGTGTACATTTAAAACAGGTTTGTACAAGTTTCTGGAGGAAATGCCCAACTGTTAGTGGATAGATTTGAAGGAAGCCACTGCGGATCCCTGGGGGTATGAACAGAAGACAATTTAGCTGAAACTTGTTCCAGGACCTTAACACTTTCTAATAGGGCCCAATGATCAGACTCTAGTCTGTATCTTAGTGTGTATATCAGAAGTAATGATACCTAAAGAAGAAACTTTTTTCAAGTAAGGCAACAGCCATCCACAGACTCTCCAGGGTAACATCAAAAGGTTTTTGTAAAGGGGGGGGGGGGCTTGTAAGTATAGATTTAATTGCAGACAACACCTCAGTAGTTAGAGTTGTTGTCAATGCAACAACTCTAACTCAATGCAAGTTATAAACGCAGCTCAATGCAAGTTATAAATTAGGTACAGTGGGTGCATCCCTGTCCCTGGAGGACTCACAATCCAAGTTTGTACCTGAGGTAATGGAAGGTTAAGTGACTTGCCCAAGGCCCCAAGGAGTGCCAGCGGGATTCAAGCCCTGTTCTCTTTGGTCACCAGGCTGCTGCTCTAACCATTAGATTAGTTTTCCACTCCTCTTATCAGTCTCTCACTCGACCCTAGGTCCTATTCTAGATAACCAGCACATCTACTGATGCTCTCCCACTCAGAAAAGTCTCATTCCCCCTACTCCACTGATCTTCAGGTCAACCTCATATGTGTCTGACAAGCCCCCATCAGCCAATATAACTACACTATTCAGGAAGTCGCCTTCTAAGCTGCACACTGATGCTGTTGTCAAGCCAAGAAATGGAGAGGAAACAATCAGCTGTGACTCAAAGACATCTCGCTGTCTAATGTGGTGGGATTTCCTGCTCCACCCCTGACAAAAGACTTTTTCGGCAGCAAGTCAGGCTAATTCTCAGTAAACCGCTCCTGATCTCTGGAAGAGGCGGTATAGAAAAACACACAAATAAAATAAATAAATAAATAAATAAGTGCAAAGCGGTGCACATAGGGAAAAACATCCAAACTACAGGAAGCAATTTTGGGTTACGTACTAGAAGTTACCACTCAGCAATCTATGGGATGCGTTTACTAAAGTGCACTACGATTTTGTAGTTATGTGTTTAGTGTAAATATCAATGCGCAGTATGTGCAAATGTCACGCGCTACCTGTTGGGGGCATAATCAGCATGTCCTTTGATAGCCTGGATTTAATGATGAACCTTGAATGCTATGCAGGTGATCAGATTTATTTATTTTTAATATTTCTACCCACACATCCAGGTCAAGACTGTTCTCTGTGATTTACAATAAAATGTCCATAAAACAAACACATAACACAACACACATACAAAGAAAAAGAAAAATGACACACATACTGTACATATAAACAAACCCTGATACATAATTAAAATTCATCTGATTGAAACTAGTACTGCAAACTCCTTACTCTTAGCAGTATATCTCTTTAGCCATCATCCAACTCACTACTGCCCAAAATGCAGCCAAAAACAAATAAGATTTTAGTTTACACCTTAACTGTACATAGTTAAGTTCTAATTGACGATCCGCAGGCAAGAAGTTCCAAATGTGAGGGCCTATGACAGAAAAATCTATACAATAACAGCAGCTACGGGTACCATTTGTCAACAATGAGCCGCCTGACTGAAGACCGAACACAATTTAGGATAGCTATCCAGAGGGTCGCCATGAGTCGACTCCGACTCGACGGTACTTAACAACAACAACATGACAGAAAAAGTCATATAATCCATACACACTAAATTACCCTCATGCACAGAAAGAGCTACTGATAACTTGGCACCTTCTGACCATAGTGAACCAATCAGGTGATATTCTTGCAACAAACCCAGCCAAATTGAATGGACCAGAATTTAGCCCTTTCATGGCTGTTGTTGCCATATGGCAACCTTCAAATTTTCCCCCAAATTTTTCACCGGATTCTATATTTCCAAAAACTCCGCACACTGTGTGCGAAATGTGATGTGTATCTGTGCTTGACATCTGAAAAAAACTGTTATTTAAACTATCACACCCAGCAGTAAATGAAACTGATGCCAAGACTGTTTTTAATTTTCAGCCATTCAGGACCGTAGTTGCCATATGGCAACAGTAAATATTGTTTCTTAGAAATAAAATTTTTTCATAAAAAACTTTATATTCTGCATCATTTAGCTCAAATCTTAAAAAAAAAAAACAGAAAAAAATGTTCAGTTAGAAAACAATTCTGTGGACGTGAAATCAATGAACAGAACTTGAATACCACCCATTGAGCAACAGGCAACCAGTGCAATGCTCTCAAAACTGGTGTGATATGATCACGTTGCACAGCCTGATATTAATCAAACAGCTTCATGTTGAATGAGTTGGTTTTATGGTTTATGGTTAAGTTCTGAGTTGCAGAACTTTAATATGGCCAGCAGGCACCCCTCAGGATCACCCATTACAATAATCCAGGCTTCCCAGTAAATCTCCTGGTCTACAGCTCTAAAATCAGAATGGGACAAAATAAATCTTAATCACCTTACCAACTAACACTTTTAAAAAAAAACCATCTGCAGTACCCACTGTAAATGTACCCATATGCTGATGTGCTCATCCTAGACAACCCCGAGATCCTGAACGTCCCTAGAAACATGAAAAATGTCATTGATCTCAAATATGGGGTTAGTCAGACTGAAAGATAGTTTCCTTACCAGTAACAGCTCTATTTTGGTTATACTTTCCACTCAGTGAATTTTATATTAGTTCTAGATAAGGATTGGGTTTTCAGGCATAGAGATGTTTCTAAAGTAGGAAGGTAGATATTTCCCAGTGTGGCAAAGGCCGTGTGGAGGAAAAGGGGCCGGTTTCTGCAAATGGAACTCAAAGCTCTACAAGCTGAGGCATTGGGGCAGCAGTGCGCTGTGCGTTAAGCCCCAAAACCTAGCATGGGCGTGGCGCCGGACAAATGGAAGTGTGCCCAGCATGTCCCCATGTAGTGAATGCAGATTCTGTGCAGTCCCCATGCTGAACTGTTCGCCACTGTTACCCCGGATGCAGTGAAGTGGCAATAAGGGCACCTGAGTTAAGTGTAACATTGGGGGTTAGTGTGCGTTAAAAGATGCACATGCTAACCACAGTGTACATGCTCCGCCCCAACCTGTGCTAGGTTAGCATGGGATTCTTAGCATGATTGCAAATTTGGTGTGTAGTAATGGTTAATGCAGCACACTGTGCTGTTACCAAGCTTTAGGAAACATGCCCCTTGCAAATGCGTCAATAAATATCAAAATGTGAGTTATGTTTCTGAACTCTCACAGTTAGCCTTTCTTGTTTGAGTGACAAGATAGTCTAGGAGGTCTTCCTAGCCCCTTTTTGTTTATACCCCTTGTAATTAACCGAAAGATTAATAGTGAGCTTAACAATCCTTAGTTATTATTGTAGCCTTCACTCTACCTTTCATATTCACTCTTTCCTTCCTGCTTCTTTCCCGCTTTACTTCTTCCATATTTGTGGAATTGTGGTTTGATTGAATTGATTTCTTGGAACTGAAGCTTCAATTTCAATCTCAATTTTTTGACTCAGATACATTGAACTGTATTATCTTATTTTTCATGCCATGGAATGTATTTGATTAATTTATGCGTTGTTCTTTTCAATGTTATTTTTGAGCAAAACTATTTTTGTTGGAGTTTAATTGGAAATGTTGTTCTGCCTTTAATACTGGACAACATACTATCCAAACAAAGGGCCCCTTTTACTAAATCCTGGTGAGAAGCTAACATGCATTTTAATGCATGGCTACTGGCAGCTGGGAACACTAGTGCCCAGTAATTGCCCATCTCAGGATGAGGCAGGGAATGGACAGAGTGTAAGCATGGAGGGCGCATTACCCCTAGTGCCAGGGCACAATTGCCATGCGCTTAGCAGCAATGAAGTTCTTAACACCATTTAGCCGAACACCTCTATGGGAGTTGTTAGGTGAACCTGCCTTACTGGAGCGCACGTTAGTGTTTGTGTCTCATCATTATCTGGCTGGACATGTTGCTATGCCCCCATCAGCGAACACAGAGGCTTTGCACTTAAGATGCATCTAATTCTTCATGATACTGGAATTATTTTAAACCACCACCTATATCTTTTTGATAAAATTCTAAATTGACATTCCAAACCTGCTATAAAGGTACATTTGATTTTGTCTCCTGCGGCTAACTGGGGTGCAGACACTTTAATTAATTCTTAACAAGAAAGTAATGGCTCAGTAGAGTGTACCAGGCAGAATTTCCAGAAAAATGAAGCTGCAGACTAATATCAGCTTTGCCTTCTATGGCTTCTCGTATTTACTTATTTTTTTACTTATTTAACCAGTTTTCTATACCGCCTTATCCTTCAATTAAAGCGGTTTACATTATGAATCACTAAAAAACAGGTACTGGATACATTCCCTTGTCCCGAAAGGGGTTACAATCTATGTGTACCTGAGGCAACAGAGAGTTAAGTGGCTTGCCCAAGGCCACAAGAAGTGTCTGTAGGACTAGAAACCCCAGTCCCGCTGGCCTGAGATTGCGATCCTCCGGCCTGAGGTATCGTATCTTAAACACTAGGCCACTCCTCCCCCTGCACAGTCTCTCAGTGTGCATCTATAAGCTTAGTAAATCAGGCCCTAATGTGCTTTCGCATTCACAGTTGCCCTAAGAGCTACATGCAGTACACTTGTATGTGTGTTGGGGGGGGTATCAAGGCTTTTACACATGTAAAGCCAATTTTATACGCAAAATGCGCTTTTATTAAATTGCATGATTACATATGCACATTACAAGTATACACTCAGAAAATGTGTCTACTTTTACATGCTGTCTGTAAGCGCTCCTGGTGGCAGGGTTAGTATGTGATGTACACGTGTAGTTTATAAAACACAAAGTACATACATGAAGGGTAGTTTCCTAAGGTGCTGCCTATTTAAAGCATGTTTTAAGATACCTATGTTACTGTATGTCAATTTTGGCCTAATGCGCACCTATATTGCAAGAATGGATATTTACACCAGCCCTAGAGTGGTTATAAGTGCCTGCACCTACATTTTTCAAGTACATGTGTAAATTATAGTACTCTATAATCTACGCACATACTTGTGTCTGCCAACGTTTCGCCAAAACTCCGCCTAATGTGAGCACCCAGCTGCAAAGCATGTGAAGGATGAGTGGCTTAGTGGTTGGGGCAAGTAACCTTGGGCTGCAGGGCCAGGGGTTCAAATCCTGCTAGAGGACAGCAACCTTGGGCTGAAAGGACTGTGGTTTTTAGTCCCGCAGGTGCTCCTTGTGGCCTTGGGCAAGCCACTTAACTCTCCGTTGCTTCAGGTATAAAAACAGAGATTGTGAGCCCTTCAGAGACAAGGGGAAAATATATATACAGTGCCTGAATATACACTGCTTTGACTGGTAGAAAAAGCAGTATACAACCTAGTTAAATAAATGAACCCATCATCTGAATCTGGGTAGTTTTACACTGGTCAATATTTTATAAGAGGCCATTTGTACATGCCTGCAACCACATATCTGCAGAAATACAATACTGCCAAAGTATGGGGGTACCATACTCTTAAAGTATGTGCCTCCTTATAAATATACCCCCTTAGAGTACATGCACACATTTACACCAATGTCAAAGCAGGGGTAAATGTGTGCGTGCCATTTGGGTGCTGTTGGGGCTGATTCTAGGAGCCTATTTTAGAAAGATAAATAGTCACCTCTGTTGTCTTTATTAAATAAGCTTAAGAAAGGTAACTTTTGTATTTCTCAGATAGGCATCCTGTTATATAATCCAGTCCTAAGAGGATAATTGTATAACACCATTTACCTAAACAAATGGCAATTTTCTTGAGCAAGGAGGCATATTTAGGTCAGAGGTGGAAAATAGCACATCTATGCCATTTTCACGTGCATGCTATTATACCCCTCAGTATAACACCCTCATTAAACAGCAGTCTAGCATACATGACCATCTTTACATTCAATTCACTGAGATTTTTCTATGGGAGAAAAGTAGGCATGTGTATTCATTAGCGCACATTCAATTCACTTGCACGCCTTGAAACAATTTAGTGCAAGCAAAATCAGTTTAAGCCATGCTAACCTATGAATTAACAGATGCACAATTGATCTGTGCATGTTAAAAATTTCTAATGCAAGTTAATGTTTTTTGTATTAAAACAAATATCTGAAATAAACCAAAACATGCATTCAAAAATCGTGAAAAAGTCTGAAAAATCAGAGTTGCAAATGTTTAGCCTATGCACATCCCTAGAACAGCTTAGTGAATGGAGCCCTAAATGAATGTACTTTTCTCTAATTTTCAAAAACTAACATGGCTTCTGTTGGAAACTTACTACAGTATATATGCATGTTAAAAGGATGTGTACACTCTACAGTGACACAAACTATTACAAAATTCTCCATACTACTGGAGAGGCTAAGTGAAATAGGAGTAAGTGGCAGTCCTCTGGCATGATTTCACTCCTTCCTAGCAGACAGAAAATCTCAAGTCAAAATAAAAGGCACGACTTCTAGACCTTTCCCTAAAGCAAGGGCTTCCTCAAGGATCATCTCTTTCAGCTTTACTCTTCAACCTTTCCTTACAGCCAGTGTGCAAAATTCTACTAGACTTCAACATATACTACCACCTATCAGGCGCGGCCCAAGGGGGGTGTGGGGCCATGTGCGGAGATTCGGTGCGGGGCCTCATTTGCATAAGGGGCCTCATTTGCATAAATATTTGCATAATGTTACCATACACTAACTTTTAGTAAACATGCCTCTTAATGAGTGTATGGATAAAGAAAGACTAAAAGATTTCTACATGACTATAATCCAGTGCCAACCGCCAAGCAGATTAGGAACTACTATAAACACTGCCCATTTAGAACCCATAGCAAACCCGCCGTATCCTAACAGCACTACCAGGACTCAAAGCACCAGACCCTACCTATCAAAAGGCAACACTGCAAATATTAAACCAATACATTTCAGAGTATAACAATACATGACCTACTGGGGAAAGAGAACAAGTGGCAATGTCAAATAGGAATTACATAAACAGAATACCTCAGCTCAGTTACACATGCAGAACATAGACCATCACCAAACAAGGAATCACAATTTAGAAACAGGAAGACAATAATTAAACTGGGAACCCCAAAAGCCAAACCTGGAATGTACAACAACACTGTAGAAATAAAACTATAAATTAATTTCCTCTTGTACTAAACAAAGCGCAGACGTTAATGATGCACATTTCCCAGAGCTGACATATTCTAGTTAATATATTCAAAATAAAGAGATATTTTTCTACCTTTTGTGCATTTTTTTTCAGTTGCAATTGCTCCAGCCACTTTCTTCTGGTTTCTTCATGTCTTCTGCTAACTCTCCATCGTCTGCTATCCATTTGTCCTTTCTTTTCTCTTCTAGTTTTTTTCCATTCTCTCTCTACATCTGCTTTAACATACTAATCTTTCTCCTTTTGTTCTTTCCTCATTCCTACTTCATCCACTCAAATTTTACCCCTCCATCCTCAATCCCCACTTACTCTCCCAATATCCGGCCAATTGTAGATTTGTCTTCCCTCCCACACAAAATATTTTTTCCCTCTCCATTTCACCCTCCCAGCTCCATCCCATTCTAATCCTCCCCCAACATCAGCTCCCTTCTAGTTCCAGCCCCACCCAGCATCCGCTCCCTTACAGTCCCCGCATCAGCCCATTTCCAGTCCTAGCCCCCCCATAAGCCCATTTCCAATCCTATCCTAGCACCACCATCAGCCCATTTCCAGTCCTAGCTCCCCCATCCATTTCCAGTCCTATCCGAGTCCCTCCATCAGCTCATTTCCAATCCCAGCCCCCATCAGCCCATTTCCAGTCCTTTCCTAGCCCCACCATCAGCCCATGTCAAATCCTAGCTCCCCTCCACTCAGCCCATTTCCAATCCAAGCCCCCTATGAGCCTACTTCCAGTTCTAGCCCCTCCATGAGTCCATTTCAATCCAAGCCCCCACCACAGCCCATTTCCAATCTTAGCACCCCCAACAGCCCATTTCCAGTCTTATCCTAGCCCCTCCATCAGCCCATTTCCTGTCCTAGCCCCTCCCCACTCAGTCCGTTTCCAGTCCTAGCTCCCTCCCCTCACAGCCCATTTCCATTCCAAGCCCCCCTCCCCATCAGCTATTTGCAGTTCAAGCCCCCCCCTTCCACTCAGCCCATTTCCATTCCAAGCCCCCATCCTAATCAGCTATTTGCAGTTCAAGCCCTCCTTCCACTCAGCCCATTTCCAGTCCTAGCAACCCCCCCCAGCCCATTACCAGTCCTAAGCCCCCCATAACCCATTACCAGTCCTAATCCCCCCATCAGCCCACTTCCAGTCCTAACCCCCATAACCCCATTTTCAGTCTTAGCCCCCCCCATAGCCCATTACTAGTCCTAACCCCTCCCATCAGCCCACTTCCAGTCTTAGCCCCCCATAGCCCATTACCAGTTCTAACCCCCCTCCCCCCATCAGCCCAGGTAGATTTAAAAAAACCAAACTAGCTGCAGCTGCTGCTGCCACTGCCGCCGTGGAAGCAGCAGAATCAAGCGTCCTGCCGCGGGGCCCCCCCTGCCCGGCAGAGCATCCCTGCAGCATCAGCTCCCGAATCCCAAAGCGCGGGCTTTCAGAGCCACGCGAGTTTCCCTTTCTTGTGGCTCTGTTAATCCCGTCGGGGCTGATGGTCAGAGAGGCTTTCCCTTCGCAGCTCTGAAAGCCCGCACTTTGGGACTCGGGAGCTGATGCTGCAGGGAGGCTCTGACAGGCAGGGGGGAGGGCTCTGTGGCGGGACGCTTGATTCTGCCGCTGCCACGGTGGCAGCGGCAGCAGCAGCCTTTTTTTTTAAAATCTACTTGGGCTTATGTAGAATGTTTTTTGTGCGGGGCCCCCTGAAACACGGGTCCCTGTGCAAAAAACATTCTTGCTCAATGGACGGGCCGGCCCTGCCACCTATATGCAGATGACCTAATGATATACACTGGACCTAGACACAAGGAACCCCAACTACTCCAGCATCTCTTCATGCATGTCAGCAATAACCGAATGGCTAAACCTAGGCAACCTTGAGATCAACTACAAAAAATTGGAAGCCCTTATAATCACAAGGGGCCTCACATTCAAACCTCCAGAAAACATAAGAATTGGAAACAGATCTATCCCAGTAAGAAACGAGGTAAAGTACCTGGGAATCCATCTTGACCAGAGGCTCAACTTCCAGTCCCACATCAGCAAGACTACCTCCAAGGTCTAATACAAAATGAAGCTCCTACAAAACCTCCGACCTTTACTCGATCAGAACCACTTCCGGTCTGTCTGCCAGGTGCTAATTACACCTCACTTTGATTATTGCAACCTAATTCTACATGGTGTACCCAAGCGCACAATCCAAACTTTACAAATAGCCCAAAACGCAACAGCCCGACTAATCACAAGATACAGCAAGCATGACCATATCTTCCCATACTTGAATCACTATACTGGCTCCCCATCAGCTCTCAAATAAAATATAAAGCCATAATGTTGGCTTTCGAGATTCAACACAATCAATCCACCAGCTGCCTAAAATACATAATCAGAAGAACCCCTGACAACAGATCAAGGAGAACCCAGCACCAAAACTCCCTTGCAAGCACCATTTCACACACAGGAATCTCCCAGAATACCCTGCACAGAGTATTCTAATTCTACATCTCTTCGCTATGGATCTCTCTCCCACCCCTCCTAAGAGCCACCATAGACACCACAGACTTCAGAAAGCTATTAAAGACTCACTTATTCACCGAGCATTTCCAAAACCCTCCAGCCATCTAAAACATTGTCTTTAACCACAGACAGAACTGTAAATTGTTAATTGTTAAATGTAAGCACTGTTAACAGCCTTGTACATAGTTCTAATGAAACGTTTTATGTAAACAAGTTCTGTTCCATGTAAACCATCTTGAGAATCTGAAAAGCGGTATATAAAAAAAATGTTAAATAAATAAACAAACAAACTGTACCAACCTAGAAATGTGCCCTGTGCAACTAACAAATCTGGCATCCCCCCTCCACGTTCAGTAACAACCTCTTTTTGAGCTTCCTGGAAGCCCATTGATGATATCAGCGCCCCCTTCTGTGCTTGCACCCTGGGCGGCTGTACCCCCCCTTGCACAGACCTTTGTACGGTACTGCTCTTAAAGAATGCTTCTGCGACTTATAATGAACCTCTGATTCTTTACTCTTTGGAAATCAGAGGTTTCAGGAATGACAGAGCCATTAAGTATTTTGGCTATGATCTGGATGCAAACAGAAAAAAAATGATGACCTTTTTAATTAGAGGAAGAAGCTATAATGGTGAGCAGCTGCAGGGTACTAAAGTTTCCTCCACTTTCCCAAGCAGTCATAAGATTCAAAAACACTTACATTTATAAGTTACAGAGCCAGTGCAGACTTTGTCTTTATATTTATAACCTCAAAATAGGTTAACCGTGAAGTGCTTTGGGAGGAAAGGTAAAGAAACAGCAGGTGCAGAGGTGCACATAGAAACATAGAAATATGATGACAGAAAAAGACCACATGGCCTATTTAGTTTGTCCTTCCATATCAACAACTACAACAGACCCCTTTTTACCTTTAGAGATCCTCTGTGTTTGTCCCATATTTTTTGAATTCAGTTACTGTCCTCATCTCTACCACCTCCACTGGGAGAATATTCCACGGATCCACTACTCTTTCCGTAAAGAAATATTTCCGCATATCACTCCTGAATCTATTTCCCTTCCCCTCATCCCATGTCCCCATTGAAGCGTTAAGAAACATGATGGCAGCGATCAACAGCCTCCCAAGACACCAAGAGCATTCTGAACATCCCACAGCACCAAGAGAGGGGCAAAGGACACCAACAGTAGCATGAATAGCTCAACCCTAAAAACACAAGATGAGAAAGTAAAAACAGCCCTTTATTAACTAGACCCCTACATTGCCACATTTTGGCAGAGCCTTCTTCAGGGGGAACTTGTAGTTAACAAGGCTTAGAGCTATCACAAGCAATTGATAAATGATCTAGTAGACACAACTCACCCTCATACAACCTGGGTAATGAGATTTCGGCTTTTGACTTAGCTACAGGCAGAATCCAGCAACATAGGTTAGGGGGTCGTTAATAAAGGACTGTTTTTACTTTCTCACCTTGTTGTGTTTTCTGGTTGCCAGTGAATTGGTAGGTGTGTTTTTGCCCAATCCAAAATATACAAAAGTGACATGAATCATCCCAAGAACCATAGAGGGGTGAAGGCTACCACAACAGTGGCACAAACATCCCAAAGCACTGAAAAGAGACAAAAACAGCACCAACGCCAAGGCGCTATGAGAGGGGCAAAGCAACACCAACAGTGGCATGAAGACACAAGCCATCTTAATGGGGGCAAAATAGCACAAATAGTGACATGCTAGGGAGATAAAGTTCCCAAATGAAAGAAATGACTGCAGCTGGTTTGGAAACTGACAAGAGAGCTTTTATAGACCCAGTCCTTAGTAGAATAAAGGATTTAGTGTGAGAGGTATTTTTCCTAGCAAAAACAGTGCTGGTACTCATATGTAGAGTTCTTTCATTAATGCATGAGGACCATGGGTCAATTTTAGCAGGCAATGAAAAAGCTGCCAGTACTCAGAACCAACAAGTACCCCCTCAAATAAAGCCCCAGTAAGGAGTAAGAGTGCTGGCAAAAGTGAAGATAGCAATCAAATGTGACTTAACGGAAGTGAAAATAGTAAGGAAATGTACTACCTAGCAAAAGGAGATTATGATAAAATAAGAAAAATTGTTAAAAAATGTAAGATATAGCTACACAAGTTAAGAGTTTATATTAGGCATGGGTGTCATTTACAAATACTATCTTGGGGGCAGAAAGGGGGAGCAAGATGGCACCTGAGAGGGATGATGCGACTCACTCCTTCAGTGTCTGGTGTACCAGGAGCAATGGCCGCTGTGTTGGAGCTGAGTTGGCTCCTTCCTTGGCCCCAATATCTTTTGTAGCCACGGAGGAAGGCTATTCTTGTCTCTACAATGGGGGTTCATAGTTTCTGGTGACCTCAGCCAGGAGGCTGACCAGCGAGATGTGGAGTCGTCCCCCCCCACCCCCCTGACTGGTGGGGAGCTTTCTGGAGCAGTAGCGGTATCACCTGGAAGTTCTTTGCAATCGGCGTCTGAGGCAAGTCTGGTGGTGGCAACAGGCACGGCTGGGGTGGCAGAGCTCTCAAGCCCTCCTCCAGCAGCTGCTGGGGGTTTGGCAAGAATTATGGAGCTGTAGACGGCTGTAGCCAATATCAAGCAGAAAGCCCCACTAGTGAAGCCCCCAAAGGTATCCCTGGAGAGCATTTGGCAAGCTGTGGTGTCCATTGATCATCTGATCTCTGTGATAGCTACTTTAACATTAAACATGCATGCTTGCTTGCAGACTAAGGACACAGAATTATCCCATTTGGATGTTCGTTTGAAGAAGGTGGAGGATTCAGTGACTCGGTTTGGTGAGATTCAAGCTACCCTAGTATAGGACAAGTTATTGACTGCATGAAATTTGGAAAGTTTGGACAATGCTGTTCGGGCTCTTAATTTGCATTTTGTCAATTTTTCCAGGACTCCTTTATTATCCTTGCAAACTTTGTTACATGAATATTTCTTGAATATTCTTAAATGTCTGAGAATGCCTTTCCCCACACGGCCAAAGTTTTTTTTACCTGACAGTCAGGACAGAGTCTTCAGGTCCTAGACTGGAGTCCCTGGGTGCAGGGGCATCTCCTGCATCTGAACCTTTGAATTTAACTGGTTTGTTAGAGAAGTCCTGGCTGCGCCGCAGGGCCCCGGTCCAGCGGCCGGCCCAGTAACCGGGTTCCCGGGGCCCGACCATGCGGCGGGCATCTAGCGCTGGGGGGGGGGGGGGGGGGGGCTGCGGCGGGGTGGGAGGCGGGGCATCTGCGCCAGGGCTCCACGCTGGTGATGTGGAGCCCGGCGATTGGATCGTGCAGGCGACCGTGGGGGCGGGGCAGCACGAGCAAGGGGGGATCGCCGGCTGGCGGTTTCCCTCTTCCTTCTTGCTCGTGCTGCGTGCAGGTTTGTTGGCTGGGGCTCCTGTTCGGCCTTCGTGTGGGCGTGTGGGGTGGTAGGCCTTGTTTCTGGTGACCGGGGGTTTAGACTGTTGGGGTGGGTCCTGGTTGTTCTCCGCTTACAGGAGAACCAAAAAAGTAACCCAGAGTGAGCCGGCAGCCTGACTCGCCGCATGTGTGCTGGCCTCTGTGCACATGGTGGGGGGGGGAGGGGGCTTGCCTTGCCGTTGTCTTCCCTCGGCATAGGGCATAGTTGTGTCCTCCGGTTTTGGCAGGTCCCGCTTGCTGGGGTCGTGGGAGCGAATAGGGGATGGGGGGCTGCGTGCTTTTATAGAAAAAAAAAACTACACAGAATTACCAGGTTCCAGTGCCTGGCAGTGTTGGGGCCCGGGGTGCTTCATGGCTCGGCGTTTTATTGGGCGGGGTGTGGGAAAAGGGCCGTGGGGTGCGGCCCGGGGGCAGGGAGCCGCGAGGCGTGGGCTCACGTCCTCGAGCAGAGCTAGGGCAGCGCGCACCGCTGCCCCGGTGCCCAGTGTGCATCATGGGGCCCAACAACGGCACGGACGCGGCAGGTCCAAAGGGGCCCGGGGCAGGGGGGCCACTTGCATGCCTCGTGCGCCCGGCTTTGCAGCCGAGGGTGCAGTGCAAGGAGTGCCGGGGCCTCAGCCGGGGGTTTCGGGTGGTGACGGCATGTCGGTGGTGCTTGGGGGCGGCGAGGCTCCTGGTTACCCGGGTGTAGGTGGGGCTGGGTCCCTGGTGGTGCCGGCTGTTGGCCCGTTAGTGGAGGCGGGGGTTGGCAGGCCTTCGGGCTTGTCACCTCCCACGGTTGAGGGGTGCCGGTCCCCTGCCTCCCCTGGATTCTTTGGTCCTACGGGCCCGTGGGCGGACTTGGGGCAGTGGGGGGGGGGGGGGGGGTTTGCGGTGGCTGGTTCGGCGATGGGCAGGGGGCTGGGAATGCCACTGCGTGGGATGCCTGTGGTCTTGGGTCCTCGGCATGGGGTTCGGGGGCTGGGCCGAGTGCGGCGCCTAGTACTCCTGGGGCTCTGGCTGCTGGTTTTTCTCCTTTCCCTTCGCAGGTCCCGTGGAATTCGACGCCTTTGACGTCCATGGCTTATTCTGCTAGGGTGGCTGGCGCAGGTCCTTCGAGTCCCGTGAATGAGTTGGTCGCTGCGGTGCCTGGGATGCCTCCTGGGAGTGTTCCGGTGGCCTCCCCCGGGGGTGTTGGTGAGTATGCAGGGGTCTCTGGTGGGGCTGAGGGAGGGGCCCTTGATTCCGTTTCGGGACCCGCTGTGGCGACGAAAGCGAAAGCCAAGCGTAGGCAGGGGCGTCGTTGTCGGCGGGCATCTTCGTCTTCCTCTTCCTCGACATCATCCTCGGCCTCGGCCTCTTCGCGCGACTCTGCTCCTGTGGTGGGCGAAAGCGGGGCGGGCGTGGGGACCTCTGTCGTATGCTGCGCGGAGTTGTGGGAGTGTGTTCCGCGGAAGTTGCGCCGTCAGATTCAGCGTCGCAAGTACATTGATATTTTCCGTCTGCTCGACGGCTGGAAGCATTCCGGTGAGAGCAAAAAGAAGCGCAAGGAGGATGAAAAAGCGGGCAGGGTGAGCAAGGTCTCTCACAATACCCTCAATTGGACCCGTTCTTTTTTGCGCTTAGCGAGTGTCTGGGGTCACTATTTCCCGGATCAGTACGGGGCCTTGTTGGCTTATGCTGATAACATTTTGGCGGCGTCCCAGGCGCATGAGGGGTGGGCCTGGTTGAATTATGATGAGGAGTTTCGGGACCGGATGGAGGAGAACAGTCATTTGTTGTGGGGGACGAAGGACATCAATCTTTGGTTGACCAAGATGTCCGTGAAGGGTCGGGTTGGGGGAGCGGGTGCTGCGGTTGGAAAGGCGGGGTCGTCACCGGTGCCGGCGGGGGGGGGGGGGGGGCATTCCTTTCGGGCCTCAGTCCCTGCACTGCCCCAGTCCAGAAGGAGCGCCGTTGGGGGGGACGTTTGCTGGCACTTTAACAAGGCGTCGTGCCCGTTCCCCGACTGCAAATTCAAGCATGCCTGCTCCTTGTGTGGGAGCGGGCATGCAGCCACAAAGTGCAGCAGGAAGAGAGTCGCAGGAGCCCCTGCGGGGAGTAAGTGAGGTGGCGTGCGGGGTGTTGGCCCCTACCCCCGTGACAGTCGATGTGATGCGCCCGTGGTTGGTGGAGTACAGGCGGTCCCGTCGCGGGGGGGGGGGCGGCGGGTTTGCTCTTAAGCGGGTTTTCGGGGGGCTTTCGAATCCCTGTTCAGGGTGCGTCTGCACGGGGGGGGGGGCTCCGCAATGCTGGTTCCGTGCAGGAACATGGGGATTTCGTGCGGCAGAAGATCGCGGAGGAGTGTGCGCTGGGTAGGGTGGCGGGGCCCTTTCCTGCGCCCCCCTTTTCCCTGTTCACGGTTTCGCCTTTGGGAGTGGTTCCCAAGAAGGAGCCAGGCAAGTTTCAGTTGATACATAACCTCTCTTGCCCTCCAGGCGATTCTGTCAACGATCGCATACCTCGCGAGCTCTGCACGGTGCATTATGCTTCCTTCGACGCGGCCGTCTCCCTTGTGCGCCAATGTGGGGCCGGTGCCCTGCTCGCCAAAGTGGACATTGAAACGGCATTTCGGTTGTTGCCGGTGCATCCTTCGGCGTTCCCTTTGCTGGGTTTCGTTTTGAGTCGCAGTTCTACTTCGATAAGTGCATGCCTATGGGCTGTGCGATCTCTTGCGCTTATTTTGAGGCTTTTAGTACCTTCTTGCATTGGGTTGTGGAGCGGCAGTCGGGGGTCTCGAGCATTGTGCACTACCTCGATGATTTCCTGTTTGTCGGGCCGGATCGGACCTCTACCTGTCCCACTCTCTTGGGGACTTTCCTGGGCCTGGCCGTTGACTTTGGCATTCCCATTGCGGCCAATAAAACCGTGGGTCCGGTTACCCGCCTCACCTTCTTAGGCATTGAGATTGATACGGAGGCTATGGTTGTGCGCTTGCCTGCACCGAAGATCCAGAGGCTCCGGGAGCTGGTGGCGTCTGTCGGCTCCGCCGCTAAGATCTCCCTCCGGGTCCTTCAGTCGTTGGTCGGGTATCTCAACATCGCTTGCCACGTCATGCCCATGGGATGCCCCTTTGCGCGGCGCTTATCTTTGGCTATGGCGGGAGTGCGCCTTCCTCATCATAGGATTCGGGTATCTGTGGGGATGCGCGAGGACTTGTGGGTCTGGGACGCGTTCCTGGCAGGTTTTGACGGCTGCTCCGTGCTCCAGTTGCCTGAGCTCTCGAATCGCGACCTGCATTTGTTTACGGATGCGGCTGGCAGTTCCGGTTTTGGTGCCTACTGTCACGGGGCCTGGTGTGCGGAGCCTTGGCCCGTGGAGTGGGTGCGATCCGGCTTGACCCGGAACATCACCTTTTTGGAGCTTTTCCCGATAGTTGTGGCCTTTTGGGTATGGCCGGACCGTCTGCGTGATCGGCGGGTTGTGTTCTGGTATAACAACGCCACGGTGGTCGAGGTCATTAACCGGCATGCGCCTCGGTGTCTGAGGGTAGCTTCATTGATGAGGGTGTTTGTGTTGACCTGCCTGCGTCTGAATGTCACCACCCGGGCCCGGCATGTGCCGGGCTCCCAGAATTCCATTGCTGACGCTTTATCCTGTTTTCAGTGGGCGCTGTTCTGGCGATTGGCTCCGGGGGCAGACGAACTGGCCTCATGGGTCCCGGAGCATCTCTGGAAGGTTGGGATCCCGACGTAATGTCCTTGCTGGCCGCGTCGGTGGCACGCAGTACTTGGGCGATGTACCGGCGAGGATACTCACAGGTGAGTGCGTTTGTGAGCACGCTGGGTTGGTATGGGGGGCGGTCCCCGACGGATTGGTGGGCCGGTTCGTGTTGTGGGCTAAGAAGGAGGGCTGGGCTCAGTCGGTGGTCACGGGGGTGCTTGCGGGATTTTCCTTCTTTTGTAAGGCCGCCGGCTGGGGCAACCCTCGTGTATCTTTTTTGGTGCAGCGGCTTCTCGCTGGCTGGGCCAGGGCACACCCCGGGTTGCGGGATTGGAGGCTCCTGGTGTCTTACGAGCTTTTGCTGTGGATCTGCGAGGCTTTACCGCGCGTGGCGGCCTCGGGTTTCGAGTCGGTCCTGTTTCATACGCTGTTTGCAACGGCTTTTTTTGGTGCGTTCCGGGTGTCCGAGCTCGTCCCTAGGTCCGCGAGACGGGGGGCTTTTGGTGGGCTCGATGTTGAGCACGTCCGGGTGGATTCGGTGCAGGTACGGATCTTCTTACCGCGTTCGAAGACGGACCAGTCTGGTAAGGGTGGATGGGTCCTCCTAAGCGCCATCTCTCCCTTGTTATCCTGCCCAGTACGTGCCCTGTGCAACTATTTGCAACGGCGGCCAGTGGCACGTGGCTATTTTTTCATCCACGCTGATGGCAAGCCAGTGACTCAGTTTCAGTTTACGGCTGTGCTGCGTCTGGTGTTACGGTCCTTGGGTTGTGACGACCGGTGTTACGCTTCGCACTCGTTCCGGATTGGGGTGGCTACTAGTGCGGCGGCAGCGGGCCTGGACGCGCGGGTTATTCAGCGCATTGGCAGGTGGCGTTCGGGGGCCTATGAAGGGTATGTTTGCCCATCGGGCTCCTGCTGCGCGGAGTAGGGCCGCGTGGTGCGGCTGGCTGCTGTGGTCCGCTTCTGGGGGGGGGGGCTCGGGGGTACTAATATCTTCCCTTCCTATTTAAGAGTTGCCTGCTGGTGGCAGTCCGCTTTTCTAGTTTCAGATGGCGTGTGCTCCAGAGACTGGTGGATCATTGGGCATTCCTTTGTCTACTAGGCAGAGTGTCGGGCGGCAGTTCGGCGGTTGGGTGCCCACCTCGGTCTGGCCATGTCTGGAGTTCGGCTGTGTTGGATGGGTCAACGCGGCATGCATTGGGGACAGCTCTTAGCCCGTGTTCAGGCGGAGATTGGACTGCGGCGGCGGCCGGTTGGGCTGCTGATCCACCTGGGCGGCAATGACTTGGCAAGTTGGTCTTGCCGGCAACTTATCAGAACTGTGCAGAGAGACATTGCTCAATTGCGGGAGGTCCTCCCGGGGGCTGCCATTATTTGGTCGGACATTATTCCACGTCCTGCTTGCTGGACTCAGCGGCGTTGGTCGAGGGGTCTGGTCAAGATCAACGGGCAGATCGGGCGCTGGGTCCAGCAGACAGGCGGGCTTCAGGTCCTGAACCCTTGGGCAGATGTTACTTGTGCCGGTTTGTATCGGCTCGATGGATTTCACCTTGCCCCGGTGGGGCAGGACTTACTATTAAACGACTGGCAGGAGGCATTGGAGTGGTGGTGCTGGTCGCAGCTTTCGGTGGTGGGGGCGGCGCAAGGGTAGAGGTCTACCTTGTGCCGGTGGCGGGGTGGCGAGCTGGTGCTCGCTGACCCGGCGGGGCATTTCAGGTTGATGCCGCTTTCCACGGGAGCGGCACTGCTCCTTAGGTTGGGGGAGACGTCCCGGCTGGGGTCTCTGCCCGGTAAATGGCAACCTTGAGCTGGCCTTTGCTAATAACATGGCGAGGCGGACGGTAGGGGGGTATGGGGGGGGGATGGATGATGCACCACTTTGCTAGAAACGGCTGGTGGGGGGCATCATCCGGATGACGGGGGGGGGGGGGTCTTTTTGTTATAGTTGTGATTGCTGAGTTGGCCCATGTTGGGCCGGTGTTCTAATACCGTTAAATAAAGCTGCGACCAAGCAATTTGCACCAATATCCGATGTCAGCGTGTTTTGTTCAAGGTTGTAGGGGTTGGTGGGGGGTAGATGTTTGGGGGGTTCAAGACAGGGTTGGGCATCCAGATACCTCGGTTACTGTCAGTCTGAGGTTCTGCAGCAGGAAACATTGTTAGTTTCTTTTGTGTTTCCTCAAGACAAGGACCATGTCCTGCGTTTGTTTTTTGGGCATAGATCTGTTTTTTATGGGGGCAGAAATTTGGGTTTTTCCTGATCTTGCAAGGTCTACTCAGGAACGAAGGAAGAAATGTTTAAGTATGCAACAAGCTATATTAGATCTAGGTGCCTCCTTTAGTCTCCGCTTTCCCTGTAAATGAATTGTATGTGTTGATAACTCTAGGTATTTGTTTTTCGAGCCTTCTCAACATAGATTTTTTTCTCGAGTGTAGACTCTTGCTTGGCCAAAATTCTATTCCAGTGGGGGGAGGCCTTTAGTTTAGGTTTATGGATTCGCCTAGAATCCCTCTTTTCCTGACTCAATTTCCTGGAAGTGCATTTCTCCTGGTATTGTGTTTCTCCCCCTTTTCCCATATATATATATATATAGAGTCTAAAATGTGCAGTGTGCATTTCATTTTTGAATGTTTTCCTTTGAATGAATCTTTAATCAGTGCTTTCTTTATTGCAAGTGATAGCACGTACATATAATTTGTTGTAAAATTAATAAAAATACCATCTTGGAAACCCACACCAGATGTATTCCATTTATTAAAAAATATAGAAGGAAGGCCAAATGACAGCCATTATCTTTAAAAAGTGAGGTGAAAGAGACCATTATAGCCAAAGTACATCTTTCAAAAAATGGAAAAAGGAATCCAAATGAAGAAAACAGGAAGCAGCATAAATCCTGACAAGTTAGATGCAAAGCATTGATAGGAAGGCAAAGAGAGAATTTAAAAAGAAGCTTGTTATAGAAGCTAAAACATTTTTCAGGTACATTTGAAGCAACAAGCCTATGAGTCATTTGGACCTTTAGATGATCAAAGGGCAAAATTACTGAACACAGACAGTCATGGTTTAATGAGAAAAAGGCAACATGGATTTAGCCAGGGAAAGTCTTGACTCACTAATCTGCTACAATTTTTTGAAGGCGTGGATAAAGATGAGCCAAATGATGTGAAGGCATATTTTAGCAAAGTTGTTTAGGTGCTTTCTGGGGTGTACAAGTCAAAACGTCCAAAATAGAATGATCTTATAAGAAAAGGCTAAAGTAGTCAGGGCCCAATTTTCATTTAGGCAGGCTATGCGCCACGTCAGCACATAGCCTGCCCACTGACCCCCTTAACCCAGATTTTCATGTCCGTGGCGACGTAAATGAAAATTTGGGTTATGCCACACAGGCCGACAGCCGCCAAGGCTAAGCAAGTAGCAACGATTTTCGATACTATCCGTTTAGCCCCAGCGCCTTAAAGATAGGCAAGGGTTTTCCTTGCCTAACTTTAAGACGCAGAACGCTAAGTGGGCAGCATCAAAAATCGCTGCTACCTGCTTAGTGCCATTCCCTGCCTCTGCTCCGTCCCAGAATGCCCCAAACACACCCCAATGCTAAGCGGATAGCATCTGGGCACGTTAGGGACTTAAGCGGTATTTTCCAAAGGCACCACCCATGCACTAATGATCTCTCTCTTCGCATGATGTGTCCAAAGTATGAAAGTCGAAGTCTTGTCATCTGAGCTTCTAAAGAAAGCTTAGGTTTGATCTCCTCTAGTACCGACTGGTTTGTTCTTCGGGCAGTCCATGCTATACACAGTATTCGCCGCCAGCACCATAATTCAAAGGCATCAATTTTCTTCCTGCCTGTCTTTTTCACTGTCCAGCTTTCACATCCATATGATGTTATTGAAAATACCATGGCTTGAACAAGTCGAATCTTTGTATGGAGAGAGACATCTCTGCTCTTGAGAATTTTATCTAGGTCTTTCAAAGCCATTCTGCCAAGAGCAATGCGTCGTTTGATTTCGTGACTGCTTGTTGCTTCTTTATTGATAGTTGATCCAAGTAGGTTAAAGTTGTTCACAATTTCAATTTCTTCTCCTTCAACGATGAACCTGTTGATTATGCCAGTTGTCATGATTTTTGTCTTCTTTACATTAAGGTGCAGGCCCATTTTGAGACTATGTTCTTTGATTGTGAGAAGCAAATGTTTCAGATCATCTTCACTTTCAGCCAGTAATGTAGTATCATCAGCATAGCGAAGGTTGTTGATGAGTCTTCCACCAATCTTCACACCTCTGTTGGCTTCATACAATCCTGCTTCTCTGATGATTTGTTCTGCATATAAATTAAACAGGTAGGGGGAAAGTATGCAGCCGTGTCTTACACCTTTGCTTATTTTAAACCATTCTGTTTCTCCTTGTTCCGTTCGAACTGTTGCTTCTTGTCCAACGTATGAAAGTCAAAGTCTTGTCATTTGAGCTTCTAAAGAAAGCTTAGGTTTGATCATCTCTAGTACTGACTGATTTGTTCTTCAGGCAGTACATGGTACACAAAGTATTCTTCAACAGCACCATAATTCGAGGACATTTATTTTCTTTCTGTCTTCCTTCTTCAATGTCCAGCTTTCACATCCATATGGTGTTATTGAAAATACCATGGTTTGGACAAGTTGAATCTTTGTATGCAGAAATACATCTCTGCACTTAAGAATGTCTAGCTCCTTCACAGCCATTCTGTCAAGAGCAATGCATCATCAAATTTCTAGACTGCTTATAGTTTCTTTTTGATTATTGATCCAGCAGATTAAATTTGTCTATTTCTATTTCTCCATCAAGGATGAAATTATTGATTTTACCAGCCGTCAAGATCTTTGTCTTCATGTTAAGGAGCAAGCCCATTTTAAGACTGTTCCTTGATCGTTATAAGTAGATGTTTCAGATAATCTTCACTTTCAGTCAGTAATGTGGTATTGTCAACATAGCAAAAGTTGAGTCTACCACCAGTCTTGACACCTCTGTTGTTTTCATACAGTCCTGGTCTCTGATTATTTATTCTGCATATAAATTAAACAGCTATGGGGAAAGTATGCAGCACTGCTATACACCTTTGCTGATTTTAAACCATTCTATTTCTCCTTGTTCTGTTCGAACTGTTGCTCCTTGAACAACGTAAAGTTTGTGCATGAGAACTATTTGATGGTCTGGTGAACCCATGTATCTTAATATGGCCCAGAGTTTTTCATGATTTACACAATCAAAGGTCTTGCTGCAGTCAATAAAACACTTAAAGACATCCTTTTGGTATTTTTGTTTTTTTTTCAAAGATCCGTCTCACATTCGAGATGATATCTCCAGTTCCATACCCTTTCCTAACTCGGCTTGCACTTCAGGTAGTTCTCATTCCAGGTATTATTGTAGCCTCCACTGAATGATCTTGAGTAGAATCTTGCTGGCATATGGGATCAGAGCGTTTGTACAATAATTTCCAGAGTCAGTAGAATCACCTTTCTTCAGTATTGGTATGAACATAGATCTCTTCCATTCAACTGGCCATGATGATGTCTTCCAAATTTCCTGTCAGAGCCTTGTAAGTATTGTAACAGCTGCATCAGATTGCTGTAATACTTCAAAGGGAATGCCATCAATGCCTGGTACTTTGTTCTTGGTTAAAGCTTTCATTGCTGCTTCATCTTCTTCTTTCATCACCAGCAATTCCTGATCATAAGGTACAGGTTGAAATGGCTGTTGATTCAATTGATCTTTATGGTATAATCAGGGCCGGCCTGTCCACTAGGCGAGCTAGGTGGCTGCCTAGTGTGGCTGGCCCGGGTGGATGGCCGCAGTGGTGGCACACATGGGTGGCCACTGCTGCCTGCCCCCTCAGTTACCATTGATTCCATTTGGGGAGGGAGGCAGGCAGCGGCAGTATTTCCAAAAGTGGCGGCAAAAGTTGCTGCATTTAGAAATACTGCCACTGCCGCCTCCCCCTCCCTAGACAGAATCGGCGGCAGCTGGGGGGGCAGTGGCACCAGCAGCTGAAGGGAGCAGGGCCAGTGGGGGGGGACGGACGCCGACCTTGGGTTTAATGACTGTGTATTCTTCCCACCTTTTCTTGATCTTCTCAGCATCATTCAATATGGATTCTTGAGCATCTTTTAGTATTCCAACTCAAGGCTGGCATTTTTCCTTTTAACTCTTGTAGCCAGGGCTGGATGCAGTTTCCTGGCACCCATAGGCAACAATGGGGGTGGTTCTCTTCCTCCCCCCGATTGGTTCCAGCTCCCCCACACGATCGGCTTTGCCACAATGTCTTGTTTAACACATAAACCAGTTGCTGAGCAGCAGCAGCAGCAGCAGCAGCAGCAGCAGCAGCGAGTTCATTAGTTACATTCCACCTGGGGCTGCCCAGGCCCTGCAGGGGGGAAGGACAAGGCGGGACAGCCTCTGGCTGAATTTAATTAACAAAATTTCTGCTGCCACTTGGGGACCGGATTGCACATTAAACAGGACATCATGGCAGAGCTGATTGGGTGGCGGAAACAGAGCCGATCAGCAGTGCGATCACTGAACTACATCAGGCTCAGATCAAGGCATGGCAGTTTGAGAAATACTCTGGCGCCTATCAAAATATGGCACCAAAGGCAGTTGCCTCCATTGCCTATGCCTAAATCCGGGCTTGCTTGTAGTTTTAGGAAAACCGATCTTGTTCCTCTTGTTATAGTTTCCGATTTTATTTCCTAGAATGCGTTATTGTAGTATTCATGCTGCATGTTGGAAAATATGTTTCTGTGGATAAGAACATAAGAACATAAGATATGCCATACTGGGTCAGACCAAGGTCCATCAAGCCCAGTATTCTGTTTCCAATAGTGGCCAATCTAGGTCATATGTACCTAGCAGTTTCCCCAAGGGACACAGGTTCCACAATGCGTGTACTGGGTCAAGCATTGATATCCTGGGTCCCTTCTTAATAATGGCTTATGGACCTTTCCTCCAGGAACTTGTCCAAACCTTTTTTAAACCCAGCTACACTAACAGCCTTTACTACATCCTCCGGTAACAAATTCCAGAGTTTGATTACACGTTGAGTGAAAAAATATTTTCTTTTATTAGTCTTAAATAGTCTACCCTGTAGCTTCATTGCATGTCCCCTAGTCTTTCTATATTCTGATAAGGTAAACAATCGATCTACGTTTACCTGTTCCACTCCGCTCATTAATTTATAGACTTCTATCATATCTCCCCTCAGCCGTCTCTTTTCCAGGTTAAAGAGCCCTAACCTTTTTAGCCTTTTTAGCCTTTCTTCATAGGAGTATCCTTCCATCCCCTTTACCATTTTGGTGGCTCTTCTCTGAACCTTTTCTAATAACTCTATATCCTTTTTAAGATACGGCGACCAGAATTGCACACAATATTCAAGGTGTGGTCTCACCATGGAACGATATAGAGGCATTATAATATCCTTTGTTTTATTTTCCATTCCTTTCCTTATCATACCTAGCATTCTATTTGTTCTCTTGGCCGCCGCTGCACACTGGGCCGAGGGTTTTAACATGGTATCCACAATGACGCCTAAATCTTTTTCCTGGGTGGTGGTTCCTAATGTGGAACCTTGCATCGTGTAACCATAGTTTGGGTTGTTCTTCCCTAGGTGCATAACCTTGCACTTGTCCACATTAAATTTCATCTGCCATTTTGATGCCCAGTCTTCCAATTTATCAAGATCCTCTTGCAATTTTCCACAATCCTCTTGGGTTTTAACAACTTTAAATAGTTTTGTGTCATCTGCAAATTTGATAACCTCACTCGTTATTCCACTTTCCAGGTCATTTATGAATATGTCAAAAAGCAGCGGACCCAGCACAGATCCCTGGGGTACACCACTATTCACCTTTCTCCATTGGGAAAATTGGCCATTTAGCCCTACCCTCTGCTTTCTATCTTTTAACCAGTTCCTGATCCACAATAGTACACTGCCTCCTATCCCATGACTCTTTAGTTTTGCCAAAAGTCTCTCATGAGGGACCTTGTCAAAGGCTTTCTGAAAGTCCAGATACACAATATCAACCGACTCACCTTTGTCCACTTGATTATTCACTCCTTCAAAAAAACATAACAGATTAGTAAGACAAGATCTTCCTTGTCTAAAGCCATGTTGGCTGTCTCTCATTAGTTCATGACTATCTACATGCTGAGTAATTTTATTCTTTATGATGGTTTCTATCATTTTTCCCGGTATTGACGTCAGGCTCACCGGTCTGTAGTTTCCAGGATCATCCCTGGAACCCTTTTTAAAAATTGGTGTTACATTGGCGATCCTCCAATCTTCAGGTATTAGAGATGATTTTAATGATAGTTCACAGATTACTAATAGCAGGTCTGCAATCTCATATTTCAGTTCTTTCAATACCCTTGGATGTATACCATCCGGCCCAGGTGATTTGCTACTCTTCAGCTTATCTAATAGTTGTAATACATCTTCTCGATGTATCGATATTTCCTTCAATTCTTCTGCACCTTTAAATACCACTTACGTCATGGGTAACATCCCTACATCTTCCTCAGTAAAGACTGAAGCAAAGAATTCGTTCAGTCTCTCCGCTATCGCCTTGTCGCCTCTTAGTGCTCCTTTAACCCCTTTATCATCTAATGGACCAACTGACTCTCTCACAGGTTTTTTGTTACAAATGTACTTGAAAAGGTCTTTACTTCGCGTTTTTGCTTCTGCAGCAAGCTTCTTCTCAAATTCTCCCTTTGCCTGCCTTATCAATGCCTTGCATTTGACTTGCCAGTGCTTGTGCTGTTTCCAGGTTTCGTCGTTTGGCTCTTTTTTCCATTTCCTGAAAGATGCTTTTTTGGCAACAACAGCCTCTCTGACCTCAACTTTAAACCATGCTGGCAGTTTTTTGGAGTTCTTTCCACTTTTCTTAAAGCATGGAATACAGCTGGTCTGGGCTTCCAAGATAGTATTTTTCAACAACAGCCAAGCCTGATGTACGTCTTTAACCTTCGCAACTGCTCCTTTTAGTTTTTTCTTGACTGTTTTCCTCATTTTATCATAGTCTCCCTTTCGAAAGTTAAAAGGTAGTACTGTGGATTTCCTTACTATCCCTCCTCCACTAATTAAATCAAAGGCGATCATGCTATGATCACTATTGCCAAGTGGCCCCAACAACCTTATCTCTTGCACTAGATCTGGTGTTCCACTAAGGATTAGGTCTAATATGGCTTCCCCTCTGGTCGGTTCATGAACCAGCTGCTCCAAGAAGCAGTCATTTATTTCATCTAGGAACTTTATTTCCCTAGCATGTTCTGACGTGACACTGACCCAGTCGATACCGGGGTAGTTGAAATCACCCATTATTATTACTGTGCTGTAACGTTTGTTAGCTTCCTTGATTTCTTTGAGCATTTCATCATCCATTTGGTCATTCTGGCCAGGCACTCGATAGTACACCCCCACTGCCATTGCCTTCCCCCTTTTACATGGAATTTCAATCCATATAGATTCTACAGCAGATTTTGTTTCCTGCAAAACTTTAATCCTTTCTGACTCAATGCCCTCTCTAACATAGAGAGCAACCCCTCCACCAATTTGATCAGCTCTATCATTACGATATAGTTTGTACCCAGGTATCACAGTGTCCCACTGGTTGTCGTCCTTCCACCATGTCTCTGATATTCCAATCATATCTAACCTTTCATTTAGTGCTATATATTCTAACTCTCCCATCTTATTTTTTAGACTTCTAGCATTTGCATACAAGCATTTTAGAGAATGTATTTTATCCATATTAATTTGTCTGTTAGACATGAGTAATTTGGGATCTTTAAGCTCTGTCTGCTCCGTAATTGAGGGCATTTGGGCTACTTTACTCTTTTGTGGAACCTCTCTGCTTTTGGTAGTATCCTTCAAAGATACATTCTTCCGAACCATCTGCTCTTGGGCGACTGTCGGCTTTCCCCTAATATCTAGTTTAAAAGCTGCTCTATCTCCTTTTTAAAGGTTAATGCCAGCAGCCTGGTTCCATCCCGGTTAAGGTGAAGCCCATCCCTTCGGAAGAGCCCCTCCTTTCCCCAGAATGTTCCCCAGTTCCTAACAAATCCAAACCCCTCATCTCTGCACCATTGTCTCATCCACGCATTGAGACTCCGGAGCTCTGTCTGCCTTTTGGGTCCTGCGCGTGGAACAGGAAGCATTTCAGAGAATGCTACCCTAGAGGTTCTGGATTTCAACTTCCTACCTAAAAGCCTAAATTTAGCCTCCAGAACCTCCCTACCACATTTTCCTATGTCATTGGTACCAACATGTACCAAGACAGCAGACTCCTCCCCAGCACTATCTAAGACCTTATCTAGGTGGCGCGTGAGGTCCGCTACCTTCGCACCAGGCAGGCATGTTACCAGGCGATCCTCACGTCCACCAGCCACCCAGCTATCTACATGCCTAATGATCGAATCACCAACTATAACGGCTGTCCTAACCCTTCCCTCATGGGCACATGGCCCTGGAGAAACTTCCTCAGTGAGAGAGGGTTTTACATCACCTGGAGGACAGGTCCTAGTTACAGGATCACTTCCTGCCACACCAGGGTGATGCTCTCCTGTCACGTGACCTCTCTCCTCCATGGCAACAGGGATGCTGCCAGACTGGAGGTGGGACTTCAGGACTATATCCCTGTAGGTCTCGTCTATGTACCTCTCTGTCTGTCTTATGCTTTCCAAGTCTGCTACTTTAGCCTCTAGAGAACGGACTCGTTCCCTGAGAGCAAAGAGCTCCTTGCACCTAGTGCACACGTAAGATCTCTCACCAACTGGGAGAAAATCATACATGTGACACTCAATGCAAAAGACTGGAAAGCCCCCATCCCGCTGCTGGACTGCTGTCTGCATCTTAGTTTTAAGTTTGTGTTTAGATCTAAGTTCTTTACTTACTAAGGGTTGCTATGGATATTTATACTATGGATAAATTATAGCTCTTAGCTGGTGCTAGGCTCTAACTTCTTATGAAATTTAAAGTACAAGCTCTCTGCTGGGTTCTAAATTTAACCAGAAAGCTCTTTTCTGTGTTGTAAATTTAAGCTAAAAGAACTTTGCTGATGCTAGGCCCTGAGTGACTATTAAATGTAAACTACAAGCTCTCTGCTGGGTTCCAAATGTATCCAGAAAGCTCTCTTCTGTGTTTTAAATTTAAACTAAAAGTACTTTGCTCTTACTAGGCCCTGAGTGACTATTAAATTTAAAGTACAAGCTCTCTGCTGGGTATGAAATGTAACCAGAGAGTTCTCCTCTGTGTTTTAAATGTAAACTTAAACTGCTGCTACTAGGCCCTGACTGATTTAACAAAAATAGTGAATCACAGATTAATTAGCTTTAATACAAAGAATTCCTTTTAGAAAATTACCAGAAGTAAATACTCACAGTTGCAGATCTCCCTCCAGAAGCAACAGTCCCCCTTACCAGTCTTTCAAGGGTTTTAGTGGATAGCACTATACTACTCTTTCTCCTCAGCTCGCAAACTTGGGGTCAACTTTGACTCTACTCTCTCTCTTTGAATACATCCAACAGATAGCTAAACCTGTTGCTTCTTTCTCTATAACATCTGCAATATTCATCCCTTCCTTTCTGAACACACTACTAAGACCCTTATCCATTCTCTAGTCACCTCCCATCTTGACTATTGCAACCTGCTCCTTGCTGGTCTTCTCTGAACCATCTCTCTTCCCTTCACTCTCTTCAAAACTCAGCTGTACGGCTAATCTTCAGCTAGTGTCCCTATACTCACATAACTGGTCTTCTCAAGTAACGTTACTGGCTCTCTATCCATTTCCACATCCAGTTTAAACTTCTCCTACTAACCTATAAGTGCATTTATTCTGAAGCTCTTCACTGTCTTTCCTCTTATCTCACCCTACACCCCCTCCTTTGGAGCATTGCTCCTTTGGCAGATCCCTTTTATCTGTGTCCTTTTCTGCTACTGCCAACTCCAGACTTTGTTCATTTCACCTTGCTGCTCCAAATGCCTGGAACAAATTACCCGAATCAGTACATCAGGCTCCTTCTTTAAGCCTATTCAAATCCGGACTGAAACCCTACCTCTTCGAGGCCGCTTGTGGATCCTCACTCTCTTCTTCACCACTTATGTGTATCTTACTATACTCTAGCCCCCAGTTTTGTTATGATATTCGTATTGATTAGATTGTAAACTCTGATGAGCAGGGACTCTCTCTTACAGCTATATGTACAGCACTGCGTATGCTTTGTAGCACTATACAAATGATAAGTAGTACTAGTAGGACCAAGTCCATTGCACTGTCCCAGACATGCTTCTACCTACTTGGATGTCCCCACACTGGAGGTGTCTTTAAAGCCATTTGTAAAATGGCTCTGGGGACGCCTCCATGATTTGGATGTCTGCACGCAGGTTTTTGGACACCAAAATCATGACTAATGCTTTTAAAATGACAACCATTATCTGATTGTATAGGTGGCGATTTCTGGTTGCTTATATATCTAATTTATAGATCTAGCTATGACACCAAAAAAACAGCTATTACTGGGTGGCATAACTAAAAGCGTGGCTGGACATATGCCTAGGACCAGTGGTGGGATCCAACGAGTTCACGCAAACTGGTTCCTAGCATTTTCTGCATTCACCGAACCCGTCCTTACATGCTGTTTCACCAGTGGATCTGCACTGCTGGTTTTCAAAAAGCCCGTCATCATTTGGATGGCACTGGGTATGCCTACTACTACTGAACATTTGTATAGCGCTGCAAGGCGTACGCAGCGCTGCACAGACACATGTAAAAGACGGTCCCTGCTCAATGGAGCTTACAATCTAGTCGAGACAGACAACACAGTAGCTGTAGACGTGGGATACATCTAGAGGGAATGGTGAGGAAACACAAAGGACATAAGGTGAGTCAAGATCTGAAAGCGGCAGCAAAGAGGTGAGTTTTCAGCCTGAATTTGAAAAGGGTCAGAGAAGGCGCCTGGCGTACAGACTCAGGTAACTTGTTCCAGGCATAAGGAGCAGCAAGGTGAAAGGAGCAAAGTCTGGAGTTGACAATAGAAGAGAAGGGCACAGACAGAAGTGATTTGGCAGAAGACCGGAGTTCCCGAGGAGGGGTGTAGGGAGAGATAAGAGAGGAAAGGTAGTGAGGAGCAGTAGAGTGAATGCAGGTCAGCAGAAGTTTAAACTCGATGTGGAAACGGATAGGAAGCCAATGAAGAGACTTCAGAAGAGGGGTAATGAGAGCATGACGAGGCTGGCGGAGATTAGCCATGCAGCAGAGTGTTGAACAGATTGAAGGGGAGATACATGACTCAGAGGGAGATCAGCAAGGAGCAGGTTACAATAGTCTAGACGGGAGGTGAATAAGGAGTGGATAAGTGTCTTAGTAGTGTGTTCAGAAAGGAATGGGTGAATTTTGTAGGTGTTGTAGAGAAAGAAACGACAGGTTTTAGCTATCAGTTGGATGTGTGGCTGCCTTTTTTCTTCATTCCCCGCAGCTGGACCCTTGATCTGGTCTCCCATGGCCAGGGTCCAGCTGCGGGAAACTTACTGCACCCCCTACCTTACTTTCCCGGCCTGGCAGCATGATCCACTGACATCCAGGGGTATTTATTCCACCTCTGTGGTGGAATAAGTCCCCCGTCTAAGTTCAGGGCCCCCAACGTCCAGGGCTGACCTCTGAATCGGCCCTGTATGTCCGGGGAAATGAACCGCCCTGTTCCGCCCTCCCCCCGTACGGGGAGCCTTTTCTCAGCAGCGGCATTTGCACGAATAGCGGGGATGTATGTCCAGGCAGGACGCGTATATACCATTATTCATGCCACAGAATGGTCTCCATAAGGGCTGAAAACCGCCAATCTTATCTGGATCGTGGCCACACAATTTGGATAATCAGTGGCAGCTACGATTCATATACTGCTGTTACATATCCAGTGTATGATTACATGCCCTAGCTGACTCGGTGGCATTTAAATATCCAGGGGAGATAGTCAAAGGCATTTACACAGTTTGCAGAGACACAGCAAAAGTCAGGTGATGGAAACACTGGCCTAACTTTCACCGCAGAAGCTAACTAGGCAGCGGCTGAATAGTGCCGCTGCTTGGTTAGGTTCATAGCAATCTCAGCCACGTGGATATTCAATGCTGGAGCCCAGATATGGCCCAACATTGAATATCCAGGTTTAAAACTCAGCACCGGCCGCTTTATCAGCCTTAGCCACTGGTGCTGAATATCGGGCCCATCCTTTGAAAATTGATCTCTTGGGGGCATACCGTAGTTTTAAGCCAATAGCGCGGCCATGGAAATAACACGCACACATACATAACATGCGGAAATGGCCAAAATTATATAAAAGATTTCTGGTATAGAGTGCCCACGCATATACCGTGCATGTCTTGTGACAATTCCAGATTTGAATTTCGGCTTCATTCACCCCTCCTCCCTTATTACAGTTAGGTCATATCATTGTGTTAATTTTCTTTGATCTCCCACATAGTTATTTTTGTACAATAAAGGTTAGCCATGGTCAAGAAATCATGGACCGAGTTTGAAGTAATCGGAAAATAAACAATAGAAATTGTGCGCATCTATTAATCCATTATAGTGCAATAGCAATACCATTTGGAATCTCGAGTAGCCTACACAAGCTGCACGAACATAATTATCACAGTTGTCTTCCGAGCCTTGGTTATCAATAGGCCTAAATTTATTTATTATTTATTTATTTACATTTCTTATATACCGCGCTATTATAATCAGTGCGGTTTAGAGTTGAAACAAACGTACTACAATGTAGTGGTACATTGAGCTTACACAGAACAGGGTATTCAAAACCTGGAGGAACTAGGGGGAACTATATACAGCTTATGTAAATGTTACAATAACGATAAATCTCAATGGATATGTAAGGGGTCTGTAAGCATACTAGTACATATGGAGTCAGGATGGAGAGAGGGAAATGTGATTAACCATTATCAGTGGGGGGATGTTCAGTGGGGGGGGTTAGATGGGGGGTCCGAGGGGTGGGTGCGTGCTTTTCAAACTGGGAGACTGGGTAGTGCTGCATGAACAGATGGTGTTTTAGGGCTTTTCGGAACATCACCAGGTTTTGGGTAGCTCGGAGTTCTGCTGGGAGGGCATTCCAGGCAATCGGTGCAAAAATGGAAAATGCTCTGTTGGCTGTTGACTTTGTACATTTTGTTAGGAACTTAGGGACTTCAATTGTGTTCATCTGCGTAGTTCTCCTTATTCTGTTAATTGTGGTACGGTGGAGAAGTGCGTTGATGGGTGTAGAGGGCTGGTTCTTGAGGGCTTTGAAGGTTAGTATTAAGATTTTGTATGTGATTCTGGCAGGTAGTGGCAGCCAGTGTAGGTTTATCAAGATAGGCGTTATATGATAAGAGCACTAAATGATGCAAAGGAACTCCGCAAGAAATTAAAAACATATTTATTCATCTCCCATTTCGGCAAACTAGAAAATACCTTACCACTAACAGGAAATGGTTAATAGCGACCTCAGGGTACACCAACTCCAATTTTTCTATCTAACTACAATTAAAGTCGATTAAATAACTATTTGTAAATCCTGTAAATAGATATATGTAAATAGTTCAAAATATGTAAATAGTTCAATTGTTATTTAACAAATTTACCATATTTAGTCCAATCATGTTTAATGTATTTAGCAAAATTGTACCTAGTTAATTAATGTTTCATGTATTTAGCAAAATTGTACCTAGTTAATTAATGTTTCATGTAAAACAGACCTGTTAATCTGTTCATTCCTTGTTCACTGTAAACCGCACCTGATCTGTGGAAGGTAGCGGTATATAAGCAACTGTTAAATAAATAAATAAATAAATATGATCCGACCTTGATGCACCAACTAGAACCCTTGCAGCTGAGTTCATGTCAAGTCTGAGTGGGTTTAAAGTTGATTGTGGAAGTCCATGTAGGATGACATTCGCAAAGTCGAGATGAGGGATGATTAGAGCTTGGAATATTGATCTATAGTCAGAGAAGTCGAGTAATGGGTGAAGGTGTCTTAGCGTTCGGATCTTGTGATAAATTGCTTTTGTGGTGTTTGTAACATGGGCTGACATATCGAGGCGTTGATTGAGGGTAATGCCTAGGTATCGGATTGTGGATTTTGTCTTCAATTCTATATTATTGACCTGAAGTGAGGGGGGAGGCGTGAAACTCCGATTGTTTTTCAATCCTTTGTTTTTCAAGAACAATGCTAATACAGCTTTAATAAATCTTCTGAAGACCTATATACTTTTTCCTGAGCCCTTTGAGATCATGCCAGGAATGAAATGCAAGTCCTACACCGCCGACGTCAATCAAAGTCTTTGTGAGAGCGGAAGAAACAAGCAACAGAACGGCAGTGAGAGAGTTCGAGATTGGAGAGTAGGTTTCAACATGGCACTCCACTGACCAATAACATCAAATCAGCTACACAAAAAATAAAGAAATAAGAAACCGAGGTCTGCAACATATAAAAATAAGCTAGTGTAGTGTGCTTGCGAAAACATCTGGGAATTGCATGGTTTGCAAAAAATGTATAACATGTGTGTTATTTGCATAAAAATATGGTATTCGGCGGTGCTGGTGGCCAGCCCAAGTAAAGCGGCCGGGGATCACTGCTTTAAATTAAACCTGGATAGTCAATGCCAGTGCCATGTCCTGCTACCGGCATTGAATATCCAGTTTGTCTGGATAGTAAAATTAGCTATCAGGTCAGCAGTGACATTCAGCTGTGGGCTTGATAGCTAAACTGGTTAAAGTTAGACCAGATTGGCCTAACTTTATCCAGTTAGGGATAACAGGCCAGCAGTTAACCCCCAGTGTTGCACCAACTCTGCCCTAAACCCTCCGAAGCTAAGTGGTTAGTGTCGGGGTGTTTAGTGTTGCTGACTATCCTGCTGACCACAGTTTAGCTAGTTAGCACATTTTGAATATGCCTCTCTTAGCATTTAATTTATTTTGCATTATTCCCATAAACACAAATAGAGAAAAACTATATGTTAAATTTCCTAAATGTTGTAAAAACACCAAAGGGCAGAGTAGGCGTTCTAAATATGGTAATCTAAACTAAATACGAAAAATAAATTATCAAAGGTCTTAAATATAGCGGAACTACTATTATATGAGAAGGAGCTATAAATACCTTCTACAATAGGAGGCATATTTCAAATGGGAAGTCCAAGTGCAATATAGGACGTCAAAGCCAGAACGTCTGAAAAGAAAGGCAGGCTCGTGCAAGTTCACACACAGTTCCGGAAACGTGGAAATGCCTGATAAGCACTTGCATCAAATGTCTATATAGACATCCCCAGGAGAACATTTCAGAACCAAGACAACTAACAGCATAATGATTAGAGTAGTGGCTTAAGAGCTGGGTAGCCAGGGTTCAAATCCCAGTGTAATCTAAAGCTAGTCACTTAGTTCTCCATCGTCTCTATACTCTCTGGATATTTTAATGTGAGAAAGCATAATTACTCACAGTATGATGACATAGCTCAATCTAGCATTAAAAAAAAATGACTCCACGGGGAGGAGGGAGGGTTATGAGGACTGATTCCTGCTGTCTCTGAAGAACACCTGTAATAGGTGAGTAACTACACTTTCTCCAGGAACAAGCAGGAAGTCAATCCACACAGATGGGACTCCCAAGCTACAGGCTATCGAAAAAACCTGTTGGAGCCATGGTCGACCCAAAAGGCGAAAGGCAGAGCACAGCAAGGAGTGCGGAATGGCTTGAAGTCCAGTGATGAAGTCCCAACATTGACGCTGGAAACACCTCTCCAGTAGCCTGGACACAAAGGGCTGGAGGGAAGGAGTTGCACTATTCTCCAAAGAGGTGAAGATGTACTGCTTGGACAGAGGCACTATTGTGCTGTGAGCTCTCCTCCAAGCAATAATGCACTGTGAAGGTATGGACCGAAGACCAGGTGATGGCTCGGCAGATATCCTGCAGGGGGACTGAGCGGAAGTGAGCCACTGAGACAACCATACCGTGCACATTATGCATGGTAACATGATGCTCCAGAGAGAGTCCAGCCTGCTCATAGGCGAAAGAGATTCAGTCTGCCACCAAGGTAGACAGGGTATGCTTAGAGATCGCAACCCCAAGCCTGTTGATATCATAGGAGACAAACAGTTGTGATGAGCGGCGATGGTCTGTGTTTTCTGGAGGTAGAAGGACAGTACCCTCTTGCAATCCAGGGTATGTAGCAAGGTCTCCACTCAGGATGTGTGAGGCCTGCAGAAGGTGGTGAGAAGCACCACTGCCTAGTTCCTATGAAAAATGGAATTTCAGGCGAGTCCAGAAAACAACCCTCTTTTTGTGGAACCTGGTATAGGGGGCGTTGTCTGCCAATGCCTGCAGCTCACTAATTCTCCTGGCTGAAGTGAGCGCTACCAGGAACATTACTTTCCATGACAAGAACTTGAGGTGGCACGTAGCCAGAGGCTGAAAAGGGGGAGCTATCAGCTTCCCAAGGACAATGTTCAGGTCTCACACCATCGGCGGTGGGCGGATGGGGGGATGAGTGAGGAGAAGTCCCCTCATAAAATGGCCCACAAGAGGGTGCACAAAGACAGGCTGACCAGCAATGAGGTGATGTACCGCCAGGGCGCTGAGGTGCACCCTGATGGAGCTGGACTTTAGACAAGCCAGGGAGAGGTGCAGAAGATATTGCAAAATGTCCTGCACCAAGCAAGAGAAATGGTTGAGATTCCTGTCTGTGGACCAGACCGAGAATCTATGCCATTTGAAGGCATACGCTCCATGTTCAGTTCTTGGCGATGCCAGTAGGAAATCCTCTACATCCCGGGAGAGGTGAAGGTGTGCTATGGCTAGTCATTCAGCATCCACGCCGTCAGGTCGAGGGACTGGAGGTTGGGATGGAGAAAAGTCCTATCGTCCTGTGACAGCAGGCCTGGGGCTTGGCACAGGGGTATCAGGGCCACTCTGTACAGCTGCAGAAAAAGAGGAAACCACGGCCACCAAGGAGCAATGAGAATTACTGAGCCCCGTCTGACTGGACCTTGAGTAAGGTCTTGGGAACCAGGGGAGTAGGCAGGTACGCATATAGCAGGCTCTCAGACTTGGAGAAAGACTTCTGCCGCCATCCATTCTAGGGCTGGCCTCTGGGAGAAGAAGTGCGGCTGGTGAAGAGGTCCAACATTGAAGTCCTCCAACATTAAAAGATGGAGGTGACCACTGCTGTGTTATGGTGCTACTCGTGGGGCTGAAGGACTATGCTAAGTCAATCTGCAATCAGATTGTCCTGGCCTGATAAGTTGACTGTCCAGAGGGTCATGCCCTTCTCCATGGCAAAGGTCCAGAAATGAACTGCCTCCCAACAGAACAGGTTCAAGCCCGTTCTCCCCTGCTTGTTGATGTAAAACATTGCTACTTAGTTGTCCATCTGAATGAAGATAACCTGGCCCTCCAGGTGGGACTAGAACACCCAAAGGGCATTTGACACAGCTCTGAGGAGGTTCATCTGTAGGGCACTTTCCTCCAGAGTCCAAGTACCCTACAACTGAAGACCATTGCAGTGGGATCCCCAGCCGAGCTTGGAGGTGTCCATTGTCAGAATGTGTTGGGCTAGCAGGGCAGACTCGGGTGGTGAGAAGGTGTTCAGGTACCAAACGGCAAAAAAGATAAAATGCTAAGAGAAGGGTTAGAAAAATAAACTTTTACCAGGGTCGACAGACAGGACGTCTGCAGGGCTCTGCGTAAAAAAGATGTTGGAGGTAGGATGGCATCCTTGAGTGGGAAGGTGACCGCGTTTGCGCGGTCTAACTCCTGAAGGTTTTCTTTGAAAGCTGCAGAGTAAATCCACTTCGGCTCCATCAATGCTGATGTCAACAATTTGTGAGGACTGACTTCCTGCTTGTTCCCAGAGAACAAACACTTTCCTGATGCCTATTCATGCCTGGAGCAGGAATAAACATGCACGTGCCTTCAGATGGCCCCGCTGCTTCTGGAATTGAATGGGGACATGCAAGTCCAGTACCCCTCCCCACACATGCCTCCGCCACACCCCCATGCCTACTTGAATATCCCTGTACTGGAGACGTCTGTGAACGGCATTTCTGGAATGAATACGGAGACGTGTCCATGATCTTGACATCCACGTGCATGTCTACAGACGTCCAAACCACAACCAAACCTTTTAGAATGATCCTCTAGGTCAGGGGTCACCAACCTCCAGAGGGCCGCGGGCCGCACAGCCGACTACCGGCAGACTCGCGGGCCGCACCCCCCTCCCCCCCCGCGCGAAAAAAAAAAACTGCTCATACCTGTACTTTTATTTTTCCATGTCAGCTCCCTCCCTTCTTCTGCAGCCGCGGCTCCCTGCCTCTTAGGGAACCGCGGCTGTGCTTGTAAAATCATCGCGGAGCCCTTCCTGTCTTGATGGGCTCCGTGCAGCATTGTCCCGCCTCTAAAGGAAGTTGTTTACCACTTCCTTTGGAGGCGGGACAATGCTGCACGGAGCCTGTCAAGACAGGAAGGGCTCCGCGATGATTTTACAAGCACAGCCGCGGTTCCCTAAGAGGCAGGGAGCCGCGGCTGCAGAAGAAGGAGTTGGTGAGTTTGCCTTGGCGGGCCGCACCGGGGTAGAGTCTCACGGGCCGCACGGAGGGAGTCTAGGTCAACATTTGAATTTCAACATAATATGCCTAGTCATGTTTGAAAAGGAATAATTATCAGATCCTTCAGCAATCACACTCTATTTTTATATATAACATTTTAGTGGCATTTCTCTTTTGGCTAGTGTGGTCACTTACTTGGATTATGGACACTTCAGGCTACAAAACAAAGCTAAATAATTCCATATTTCAGAATTTATTGAAAGTACCAGTGCAGCAAAAAGAAAAGTGATTTCCATTGCCCACGTACACTCAGGGTCTAAGCAATACATCTCATGGTAAACAATGTTGACATGGTAAAAATCAAAGAAAAAATTAAACTGAATAAAGCAAACAAAAAAAAAAATCCAGTCTACTGTTTGAAAATTGATCCCTTAGACTTTTAGATGGGCAGTGGAAATAAACATTCCTATTTGTGTTTAACATGAAACACACAGTATCAAAGCTGAGAAGTCTAAATTAATGTCCAGAGAATTCATTTAAAAAATGCTAACAAACATTACCTGCTTCAGGGTTCTTTCCATGTCAATTCCCTGAGCCCAAGGTGCAGCAGGATTTGCAAGACAATCTCCAGCGTTCCCTCGCCTTGAAATGTCAATTTTCTGTCTCCTAAGATTGCGGAAAGCTTCGGCCATCACAAGTACACCATCGTAGGTCAATGCAGATGTGTACTACGCAAATAAAAGAATTTAAATACTGTACATGTGTAGAAAATAAAGCAGCAAAAATAATTTACTGAAGACCCACAGACTGTATTTTCTTTTTAAACCCTAGAAGGATTCTAACCAGTATTGCAGTTAGCTAACATTTTTCACCCTCTGTCTCAAATCTAATAATTCCCATCCACTCTTTGGAGAAAGAAAGATAAATGAAATATTAAAAACCTTCGGACAGGTGTCAGCTACCTAAAACCCACATGTGTTTATGTAAGTTTTCAACCAAGCAAGGTATTCAGCTGTAAATGCTGAAAATGTCAGCATAAAGTTATACGTAGAAATTATTCATATAAAAAGATTCTTATTATTTCTGCGTTCATGGCTCAAAACAATATTTATCAATACAGTAGTCGAATATAGCAGCTCTAGGGATAATTTTAAGCTCTGCCCCCACTGGAGTTGAGGAGTACCTTAATTGCTAGGGCAGCGACCTGGGATCAGAAAGACAAGAGTTCAAATCCCAGCGACACTCCTTGTGACCTTGGGTGAGTCACTTAATCCTCCATTGTCTCAGGTACATACTTAGATTGTTCAGTCCTCCAGGGATGGGAGAATACCTACAGTACCTGTTTTCCATGTACAACCAGACTTTTATAAAAGTGCCTGAACACACATGTACATAGAACATATTTATTTATTTATTAATTACAGGCTCTTATATATCGCACTATTTAGCATCAGCGCGGTTCACAATACAACAACAGACCAGAACAACAAGCTGTTTGGTTTTACATAGAACAGGAACAAGAACTTGGATAAATAACATGGGGAAATTGTTAACTGAGACTATTTACATATGTAATTACATGTATATACAGCGGTATTATTCTTAGATTGAGATGGGTCATGTGGAACAGGTGTTCAAAAGGGGATGGGCGGTCAGGTCGGTGTTTGGCTGGTCTGGCAATATTGGGGGAATAAGTGGGATTTGAGTGCCTTTCTGAACAGCGTTAGATCGGAGACAGCCCGAATCTCCGGTGGTAGGGTGTTCCAGCACTTAGGGGCATAGAAGCTGAAAGCCCTGTTAGACGTCACTAGTGAGCATTTTGTTGCTGCCTTAGGGATTATTAGCGCGTTTGTAGATATAGTTCTCCTAGATCTGTTAGGTGGAACGGTCTGAATGAGGTCTATTAGTGAGGAAGAGGTGATGCCTTTGATAGCCTTGAAGGTGAGTAATAAGGTCTTGAACAGCAGTCTTCCATGTATGGGGAGCCAGTGAAGCTGCTTTAGAATAGGTGTTACATGGTCCCTTCTTGATGCTCCGTAGAGGACTCTGGCAGCGGTGTTCATGGCAAGTTGCAGAGGGTTTAAGGTGGAGTATGGAAGGCCTTGAAAAATGGCATTAGCATAGTCGAGGTGCGGTAAGGTTAAAGCTTGGAATATCGTCCAGAAGTCCTCAGGATCAAGCAAGGAGCGAAGGTGGCAGAGTGTCCGGATCTTGAGATAGATCGCTCTGACTACATTGGTTATATGTAATTTCATATCCAGGCGTTGGTCTAAAGTGACCCCAAGGTATCGGATTGAAGATTTTGTTTGGAGCTCGGCTTCTTTCACCTTTATCTGGGGTGGCGGGGTGAAAAATGGGTCCCTAGTGATGAAGAGAACCTCAGTTTTCTTATGTTGGATGCGGAGATTCTGGGACATATGAACACTTGGGGGGATGTTTATTTATTTATTTATTTGTGTGCTTTTCTATACCGCCCCTTCCAGAGATCAGGGGCGGTTTACAAGGAACTTTAAAACAACAATATAGCAAAACAGTGCAATATTGCATTACATTAAACATTAGGTGAACATAAAACTAGATTACATAAGAACTGTTTACTAAATGGCGGTAGTGGACTCTGTGAGATATCGGAGCCGTGGCCCCATTGATATCTCACGGAGTCCACTGCCGCCGTTTAGTAAACATCCCCCTTGAAATTAGAATGCATACACAAGCTGCGTGTATGTGCTCAGCGGAATTGGACTGGAACAGAGGCAGAGTTGTGATGAATGTTTATAGTCCAAAGCACATGGTCTTATCCCAGAGAGATTGACTCAAGCTGTGATTAGCCTATTATTAAGAAGAGAAGGTTGGACCAGAATAATTTGGGCAATTATTGCTTGCTATCTCAACTTCCCTTTATAGAAAAGTTTATCATCTGTTTATTACAGTTTGTTGATGCTGATGGAGGTATTAGCCCTAGACAATCTGCGTTTCATCTGGGTCATGGGACCGATACTGTATTAGTGTCTCTGTTGAATGAAATTAGATTAACTGGGAATAAAAGCAGAGATGTTTTATTGATATTTTTGAATTTTATCTCCAGCTTTTAGTATAGCATAATTTAGTTTAGTTTGAGATTTATATTCCTTTTAATCAGACTTTGATCATGAGGCTATATCAATATAGCAATTTCACTTAATATTTGACATCACATCAGAAAACAATCACTTCATTGATAATTAACATAAAAAACTGAGATGACCAAATTAAGGAAAAAAAAATCGACCTCATTATCAAACCAGACCGTACTATTTGTTAAATAGCCAAGTTTTTAACTTATTGCAAAATCCTAAATAATTTAATTCAGACCTCAAATCCAAAGGCAGGGAGTTCCACAAGCTAGGAAGGTGTTTTTTTTCATGGTAGATGACTTCTTGAACTGCGATGGTTTGGGTAAAATTAACTTGTTTTGGTGGTGACTCTCCTTAAGAGAGAGTGGTGACAAGTCAGACATTTAAACACAAAGCACAGAAGTTTAAAATCCACTCTGGCACAAGTTGGTACCCACTGAAGGGACTTCAGAATTGGTGTAATCCCATCATATATGGCTGCTTTCACTATTTATTTAGCTGCTGTGTGCAATATGGTTTGTAGGTGAAGGAGCACACTTTGTGGAAAACCTACGTAAAGGGAATTGCAGTAATCTAAACAGGTAAGAATAGCAGTTTGTACCAAACTATTAAGATGATCCTATGGATGGTTCATATAAAGGCACAAGAAAGAATTATGAGCTACCTTACCTATTTGTGGTTCAAAAGTTAAAGCAGAGTCCAGAGTAATTCCCAAACTCTGATCCGACTGTAGCAAGTCTAGCTGAAATCCATTAATAACAGGACCTGACGCAGACATCAAAGTTCTATCTACACTAACCCAAAGAAGTGTTGTTTTGTCAACATTCAGTTTTAAGTGATGAATCAACATCCTCAGTCTATCTAAACAATCCTCAAAGTCATAAGCATAAAATCTTGTTGATAGAATTGGGATAATTATTTGGACATCATCTGCATAGATAAAATCAGTTGTGTCAAAGGTTTGATTTTAACTTCTCATGCTCTGCTGCTGCACCCTGATTAGGTTTTTGGGGTACAGAATATCCTTGGCTTTCATCCTTTTTGAAATCTAGGTCGCACGTGGTGGGTTTGGGAAGGAACAATTTTTAGATCAAGGCAGCTGGTTTGAGGCTTGTCCCAGGGATCTCTATTATCCTTATTGCTGTTTAATTGTTAGCTGAATTTATTTGCAGATGATATCCAGCTGGAGATGGAGTTGGAGAAGGATCAGACTACAGCCTTGGGGAGGTTGCATGATTGTCCAATGGCTGCAATATCATGGCTTCTGATATCAAAACTGAAATTGAACATAAACAGGTCAGAGTATTTCTGGATCAGTTGACAGATTAACTTTATTTCAGCTCTGGTCATAGGGAATATTCTGTTATGAACTATAGATATAGTGAGAAATTTGGGATCAGCATTAGATGCTGATTTATCTTTTCGTGACCACATATGAGTTCAGAGGTAATGAGGTAATCATCTGACAATTTGAAGTTGCTGTTTTGGCTAGGACCTTTTCCGGAGCAGAAGGACCTGGCAACTTTGGTCCATGCTTTTATTATGACAAAGCTGACATGTGTAGAAGTTTATACTGCAGGCTGCCAAAATGCCAACTAAAGTACCAGCAGCGAGTCTGAAACAGGTCATGCAACTGTTGGTAAATGAAGAATCTACAGACCACATTTCCTTTGCATTGACTGCCCACCACTGGCTCCCAGTGGAGTTTCATATCCAACTTAAGGTTCTTTATTTGGTTTTTCAGACCTTATATCTCAATGGGCCTTCATATTTAAGATTGCTATTGCAGCCTTATGTACCAGCAAGAAGTCTGAGATTGTCTCAGCAATTATTGACCATTCCAAGTGGGGTGCGATTGCAGGGTACACTTACATAGAAACATAGAAATATGACGACAGAAAAAGACCACATGGCCTATCTAGTCTGTCCTTTCATATCCATATCAACTACAACAGTCCCCTTTTTTCCTTTAGAGATCCTCTGTGTTTGTTCCAACAGCTACTGCCCATAGTCTTCACTAAGTGAAGCTGGTTTGATGGCCACATAATGATGATCAGATACGTAAGGTACGAGTTCACCTTTTCCTTATGACTGTTTTATTTTCATTCATTACTTTTCTAGGAAAATCAAGACCAATGTATCTGCCAGTTTCAAGGTAAAGGGCATTTATTTATATGCTTTTGCAAGAATAAGGCTGGAGAGGTCTTTTCAAGAAGGAAAGTATGGGAGTCACTTTAGTCCTGCCTCCTAGACCCATCTCATGATATGAGCTGTTCTATAAAGTGTATCTTTTCTGATTGTTTGCAGGTGTTGTAAATTGTCCCAATTAACTGTAGTTGTGTGTATGTATATATGTATCTATATGGATGTTTGTGTGCTCAATGAACTTTGGATTGCCTAGGACAGTAGCCAAGACAACTGTAGGTTGGGAGGAAGTTACAGTCTTTTAAATGTTTGCTGCTGAGTGCCGCATGTAAACTGACTCAAACTTCTTAAGCCTTTCCTGGAGGCACACTAGGGCATTGGGTCTTCAGGATAAGCACTAAGAATATGCAAGACAAACTTCCATATATTGGATACCCAACTTAATCCTAAAAATCCACCTCCAGAAGAGGCTTGAGAAGCATTGCCTCATAGTATATGGCACGTGAGGCACCGACTCAGAGAACACCACAGTAGGGGTGCAGGAAGCCTGCCTTTCTGGCTCGCTTCCAGCCTGCTGTCTGTCTTCCCAGCTGCAGCTTTGTGAAGCATTAATACAGCTGCAGGAGCATTTGCTTTTACTTCTGCATCTGTATTAAATGCGCAAAACAGCAACAGGAGCATTTGCTTTTGCTTCCGTGGCTGTGCTACACTCAAGCTGAGTCTAGCACAGCTAGAGGAGCAAAACTAAATGCTCCCACAGCTGAACTAATGTTCAAAACAGTCTGGGGAGCATTGGGTCTTGCCCCCTCAGCTGTATTAATTTTTGATACAGTCATGGGACCAAAAGCAAATGCTCCTGTGGCTGTGCTGCTGCAGGGAGGGGGAAGAGATAGCTTTGGAGGGGCTAGAACTGCGCTGGGGGGCTGGAAATGGGCTGATACAAGGACTGGGGGGTTGAGACTGGGGCCTGGGGGAAGGGGTTGGGATTGGCAATGGGCTGATATCGGGGTTTGGAGGAATCAAAATGGGCTGATACAGGGGACTGGGGGGCTAGCTGATAATGGGACTGACCACTGGTACTGGAAATAGGATGATATTGGGGTTGGGGGGGACTAGAAATGGGTTGATACAGGGGCCAGGGGGCTGACTGATACTGGCAATGGGCAGATACTGGGAATAGGGGGCTGGGATTGGAAATGGACTGATACAGGGGCTGGGGGGGGGGGCTGACGGATACTGGCAATGGGCTGATACTGGGGCAGTGGGCTGGTACTGAAAATGGGCTGATATTGGGATGAGGGACTGGAAATGGGCCGATACTGGGGCTGGGGGATGATACTGGAAATGAGCTGATATTGTGGCTGGAGGGGGGACTGGAAATGGGCTGGGACTGGAAGGGAGTTAATTCTAGGACTGGGGTCCTGAGTTGAAAGGAGGCTGATGCTGGCAAAGCTAGGGTCGGAGTATTAAAAAGAGGGATATGCTGGGGGAATGAGAAAGGAGAGGAGGACAGATATTGTTGGAACTAGGAAAGAAGTAAAGTCATTCAAGGAAAGGTCAAGAGGGAGTGGTATAAGAACACATGCTGGGATAAGAAGGAAGAAAGACAAGGATAATGAATTTTGGAGAAGAAAGTAAATGGGTGGGTGGTGGGGAAGAGAAATAGGAGGGCAGATACTAGGGACATAAGATATAGGAAAGCAGGGACTCTGACAGGTGGAGACTCTACGATTGTGTGATAAAACAGAAGAAAGACTAACATAAGCTGGGTATTGGGAGTTTAAGTAGGGACTCGGGGCTTGGATGGGATTGTGAATGGGAACTTGGAGTTGCTTGGACTAAGAAATTGACCAGAGATTAAAAGGACAGTGTGGACAAGGTGATTGGGTGAGGGGTATGAGTAGAGCTGTGAGACACAGTGCAGAACTACGTGGAGGGGAGAAGGTTCGAAGGACATGGGGAGGATGGAGGGCAGTTAAAAAGAACAGAGTAGAGGAGCACCACTAGAAGGGACATGTCTTCCTTGAAGGAGGTGAAAGAGGGTAGAAATGGAAAAAGTAAAAGGGGAAATGGAAACCTGGATGGGGATAAGCCATAAGAAAGAGACTGGAGGTTGAGAGATGAAAGTATTAAGGAATGAGCTGAGTCTGGTAAAGGATGAGAAGCAGAAGGTAGTAAATGAGACTGGGGAGGAGATGACTACAGAAGAAGGAAATGATGGACTAGAAAGTAGATGAAAGATGGGGGGAGGAGGGGGGAGGATGCTGGCAAAGGAATGAGACAGATGTGGAATGAAAGGACTAGAGAAGTAAAATTAGGAAATTGAAAGCTGGTTAAGTAGGTGAATGGTGAAAAGAGGAAGACAAGACTGTAGGAAGGAGAAAGAGGAATGGATTGAAGCTATAGTTTGGAAAAGGCCAAATGAGAGAAATGGAAGGATCAATGCCAGAGAGAAATGTAGTGAAAGAAAGGACGAAGAAGACAGGGAATGTGATGAAACAGAAAAGGGAAGTGGGATCTTGGAAAAGGACTTACAGTGACAGAATTCAAGATGGCATGGGACAGGCACAGTGGATCCCTTTACAGCAACAGGATAAAATCAAAATAAACGTAACCATCTAATTTCCCAACAAATAGGGGTGTTCTACATGGAGCGGTGGGTTCACCCCTAAACAAAGACATGGGGAGGGGTGGCCTGCTCAGAGCGACAGGTGCACCTAACTCTTGCCATCTTACTAGGCAGACTAGATGGACCATACTGGTCTTTATCTGCCGTCATTTACTATGCTACTATGACTTAGAAGAAAACCAACAAGAGAAAGTAGAAACCTAACCCAACTAGAAAAATAAGATAAGACAAGAAAGGTAAAAAAAGGTGTCAGTTTTTAGAGAATGAAATGTGTCAGCTTTGAAAATGTGCATTTCTTGCAGTTCATTACAGGAGGCAATACATTTCTATTTCTTTTTTCCATGTTTTACAGTTTGGTGTCTGATCTTGTGGTTTTCCATTTCAATTTGTCTTTTGCAGTTTCTTAGGGCCCGATATTCAAAGGCATTTACATGGTTTGCAGACTTGTAAACGGCACTGAATGGGATAGTGCCACTGAATATCTCCTACTAATGCCACTTCACGCCCCAATGCTAACCGCTTAGAATCGGGGCGTGTCGTGGGTGTTCTGGGGCGTCATGGGCGGTGACAGTCGCTAACCAGGTAGTGGCAATATTACACCACTACCCGGTTAGCAACATACAAGCAAAGCTTGGCGCAGCAAAAGCTGGCCTAGCTTTACCTGTAGGAGCTAACCGGGCAGTGGTTCAATATCACCGCTACTCGGTTAGCTTCTGTGGCTGCTGAGGCTGTACGGCGACCCCGGATATTCAATGCCAGGGCCGTATATTACCCAGGCATTGAATATCCAGGGTTAAAGGTCGGCAGTGCCATAGCAGCGCATAGACATCCCAGATCAATATTGGGTCCTTATTCTTTAATTGGTGATGGTCTGCATTTTCCATGTGCAGCTGAGATAAGGGATTCTGTTAACATGTAGGTTCTCTCTAGCTTGTTCTCTTTTCCAACTGGGGGTTACTGGGGTTCTAGAATATTTGCAGTGCTGATTTTCCATAAGTAAGGTTTGTGTAATTTGAGTTCTTGATGTTGGTATTGAGCATCCATTTGCAGGGTTTTGTGTTATGATGCACAATGTCTAGCTGTGGAAAGAGTTAGTAATGTTGTCACTGATGTGAGACTAGAATTTGAATAGAATGTTCATGTATGTTGAGACGTAAAGCGAAACACTCTACTTCTGCTCGGCATCTATTGTTGGGAAAGTTTAATGGGCGTGTTCCATATGAATAAATAATTATACCCAATCAGACTGATACTCAAAGTCAATTAGGCGTTTGCTAGCAAATATATAATTAGCCTAACCATGTATTTTCAAAAAAATATACAGATATTTTGGGGGTTTTTTTAGTGCCATCAGGTTAGTGCTGACTCCTGGCGCCCCAGCAGCCTCTGGGTTTTCTTGGCAATATATCACAGGAAGCAGATTGCCAGGCCTTTTCTTCTGAGGCAATGAAGGGTAAAGTGACTTGCCCAAGGTTACAAGGAATGCCAATAGGAATACAGATGATATCAGGCTTATACAATGCAGAATGGCCAGATAATAGTATACTTCTGGGGCATGTTAGGAGAGGAGCAAGAGTAGGCCAGAAAATTATCCAGATAGTGGGAATATTTAGCCACTCTTAAGGTAAGTTATATGTTTAGTTTAAGTCTGCAGAGTATCAGGTCTAACCTAAACAGATAAAATAAAAATGACCACACCACCACTCTGTATATTCAGCGCAGCTATTTATATGGATAGTGACACAGAATAAACAGATTATGTTAAATGGAAGGGTGGCATTTAACAAGCCAGTGGGCTGAAAATTTACCCGTTTGAGCAGCTTGCACAGCAAGATCGGACCCAAGGCAGGGAGCCGCAAAGGTTAGCTTGGGGAGCCAGCTCTGCGTATAGAGTCCATCAGAAGACATTGGAGAGGGAAAAGTAATCATCCTGTTATGCATCAAGCCTTGAATCACCAGTAAAGTAGCAATGTCAGAGCTATTCTGCCTTTTGAGAGTGTTCTTTAATACAGTTTTTCACTGCATGCCCTTGAGAGCATTTCATCCTTGCAAACTGTTTGAGTCAGCAAGATTGAAATGCCCCTTTGAAGTTACCGGAACACTGCTTGTGCTGACCACCAATATTTATACATTTCATTAACAGTCCCTTAGTACATTCATAGCTACATCTACAGAACATGTTTAATGCAAATCAAACTGTACAAAGACATTTTCTTAGTACCATTTTTAGAGGATATTAGCATCTCAGCCACCGTGACCTACTTAGCTGAAAAAAAATCATACGGTACCACAAAGATCAAATCAAACCATTTGCTGACTGCCATTCTTATAAAGTCTGATTTTTCAAAGACTTCTTCACAAGCACAAAATGAAAGATAATCGGGTCAAAGTTGTTTATGTAATAGATCACTGCTAATAACGCACAATGGGAGCTTCATCTTCAAAGTGCAGCAATTGGTATCACTTCCTCTAAAATGACATACTAGGATGTCAGCAGAAATGCAACCCACTCCCAGAACGTGTGGAAAGCATAAGTTACTGTTGTAAAATATAGTGCTAATAGGAAACAATGCAACATGGAAGATTGTTGTGTAGAGCACGTAAGAGTGGGAAAAAAACATTTGGAGGGGAACGAAGGAGGCCTTCTTACTAAAGGGTTCCCCCATTAAAACAAATAAAACACTTTTCATTTAACACCATCCATCATGCGCTGCAAAATGGAAAATACTTAGGGTCTGATATTCAAAAAATGCTGAGCTCCTAGATTTCAGGCCTCCTAAATTTGTGCCCTATTTTCAGCCAAATTTAGGGGTTTAAAGGGATTATTTTAGAAGTCTTATTTGTGTTTTACACATGCATGTGCTGAGAATACACTTGTAAATGGCATCCTTGTGTAAATGCAGAGGGGTCAAAAAATGAAATAAAATATATGAGAAAAACCTAAGATACAAATAAATAAAACTGGCAGGCTAGTCTTCAAGAAATATATATAACATCAGTTTTATTTTGAAAATAGACATATATAAAACCATGTAAAAATACATAGGGCCTGATTTCGTCCCGGATGTCGATCCCCTCTGTACATCCAGTCTGAACTGGACATACAGAGCGGATCGCGATTCTGATCCCGCGGGGCACTTCTAGCCTTGTGGGATCAGAATCGTGAACAGTCTTGCACATGCAGGCTGAGACTGCGAAATCAGTCCGGTCTGCATGTGCAGGAATGTCTCTGGCTAACTCAGTCAAGGCTTCTCAATGGAGCCGCGGTGCCATGGCATGTTGCCATGGCACCATGACTGCATTGAAGAACCACGATGCTGGCCGCCGGACTGCAGGACCTCATTCCCCACAGCCTGACCCCCGGATCCGACTTCCAAAGGCCGGTGTCAGGCTGCAGGACTGCCTTCAGGCCCCCCCTGCCACCGCAAGCCCCCGGCCCACCGCATAACAACATACGGGGAAGTTATTCCACCTCAGAGGTGGAATAACTTCCCCATATAAGTCGCCGGCCCTGGACATACAGGGCCGACATTAGAATTGGCCCTGTACATCCAGGGCTGGCAAATGACCAGACTGCTCCCGAGCCGCCCCTTCCTCACCCCTGTCTAACTTCCCAGCACAACCAGCGGAGAAGTTAGTCAAGGCCGGGTGAAGGCATGAATAGTGGAGATGGACATCCCGTTGGGCCATCCATCCCCGCTATTCATGGCACAGAATAACCCCCATACTGTATACACCTTCAAAGCCAGTTGCTTGTATAGAGGTTTTAGACAGAGAGACAGTAAGATATCAAAACAATCACCTAACATGTTTCAGCCAAAACTTTCGTCAGGGTCTTAGATGTAAACAGGTAGCTTAAGCAGTAAATTACAGCCCATGTCCTAGTTAAAAAGAACTCAAGAAGGGACCGTCACATCCAAATGTCAAGGTGAAGCTGAAGCTAAGACCCAGATATTCAGTGCCAGGGCATATCCGGTTACCGGTGTTGAATATCCCAGTTGGCCGGATAGCAACGAAGCTAACCAGGCAGCAGAGATATTCAGCCGCTGCCTGGTTAGCTTCGATGGTGAAAGTTAGGCCACCCTTTCAGGTGCCTAACTTTCCCTGCTTTACAATAATTGGGAAGCTGTTCAATACTGGCCCCACCCAGTTTTCGCTCAGTCCTGCCCCTAGAATACCCCGATGCTAGCAGGCTAATATCAGAGCATGAGGTGGAGGCACCTGCCGATATTCAGCAGCATTAACCATGTTACTGCCTCTGAATTTCCCAATAAGCACAATTAACGTGCTTTGAATATTCCCCTCCCCCTTATATGTATATTCCCCATTTCAGATAGGGAATACACATGTATGACCAAAATTGTGCATGTTGCGATTTATACCTGCTCCCTGGCAGGTATGTTTTTAAAAAGTACTCAATTCAGCCAGTCCTTTACAGGAGAGAATAATGCATGGCACCACAGTAGCCCTGCGCATGGGTACACCTAACACCACCTTAATGGGTGGCATTAGGTGCACCTGTGTGCCAGGTTACTATGGTGCCACACATTAGCAACACAACAATGGCAGGCAGATGGATGCACATATCCTCTGAAGTTGGCACTGGCCTCCACATTGATTTCGTGGCCCAACCATGTGCTACTGGTACACTTTTTAGTTAACATGCATCTTAGCTTAATTATGTTTCCAATGAGGAACAGTGTCAAAGGCCTTGCGTAACTCTACACCACATCTAGCACTCAACCTCGATCCAATTCTCTGGTCACTCAAAGAATCAAAGTATCGCCACATACATGCACGCTCCTGTTCTCATTTATTTGGTATTATTGAGCCACTGCCTGGTGAGCAACACGTGGCTGGCCTAACTTTTGCCTCAGAAGCTAACCGGGCAGCAGCTGAATATTGCTGCTGTCCTGTAAGTTTCTGGGTTCTGCAGCCAACCTGGATATTCAATTTCAGGTCTAAGATTCAATGTCAGTGGCTTGCTGCTGTAGGAGTGCTAGCCACCAGCATTGGATATCAAGCCCTCCATGTTTAGTGGAGCATTTTCTAAAATACCATCATAACTGTAAACACTGTCACTATGACATCTCAATTCAGACTTCCACGTTTTTTCTCAAATCTGCTCTAAGTTTTCAGCTAAAACTTCCACAAATTTTAAGCTCCTAAATGAAGATGGAGGCATATTCAGTGACAGCAACCAGCATCATTAAAGCGGTTGGCCATTGCCACTTTAATCTATAACTGGATATTCAGTGCTGCGGCCATATCCAGCCTACAGCACTGACTATCCAGTTTGCCCATATAGCCATTTAGTCATCTGCTCAGCGACAATATTTATCCACTGGCCAGATAGCTCAACCAGCCAAAGTCAGGCCAACTTTTTTTTAACCAATTAGAGGCTGAATATTGCCATTCTTTTGTTTACAATTTTTATCCTAAATTATGTATTTATTTACTTACTTATATAAGGCTTATTTCTATACCACTCTTCTACAATTCAGAGTGGTTTACATAGAACAAAAACAAGTCAGAGCAAAATCATGCAATCTGTTATTCAGTACATGGACGGTAAAACATGGCAACAGAACTATGAACATGGGGTGGGAATGTAACTATGTACAGGGCAAATGGGGATTGAATGATCTACAGTTGGGAAGAGGGAATTCCTGGGTAATTCTATGGAGAAGTCCAGGGACAAGTTATGACACAACACATCAACCAAAGTTTCTGGTATTGGTTGTGTGTTATGGCTGTCATGGAAGAGGTAAGTCTTTAATTTCTTCCGGAACGAGCTCAGGTCAGTACATGCCCTTATGTCTAGTGATAGGGAGTTCCACAATGTGGGTGTAACCGGGGTGAAGATCCTGTTGCAGGTGGACTGTTTACTCTTGGTCTTCTGAGGGAGGATGTTGGTGCAGTGGTGTCAATCTCCCATTTTCAGGTCTGGTTATCAGGGTCTGTAGGCAGTCAGCAAATTCCTTGTGTAGGACTTTGAAGGTTAATATGTGAGCCTTGAATATGATTCTTGCAGCAATAGGGAGCCAGTGGAGTTGAGGTAGAATGGGAGTGATGTAGTCATAAAGGCAGGCTCCATAGATTAACCTGGCCGCTGTGTTTTGGACCATTTGTAAGGGATGGAGAGTGTTTGCGAAGACCTTGGCAAATGATATTGCCAAGTCAAGAATAGGTGTAGTCATGACTTGGGCAACTGTTTAGAAGAGATCTGGTGATAATAGAGGTCGGAGTTTCTTCAATATTCATGGTTTGTGATAGATAGAAGAGGTGATCTTTATATGGCTTCGAAAATTCAGTTGCTGATTTATTATTATGCCTGTGTATCTAACTTCCGCTAAAACTCTGAAGTCTATGTTGTCCAGTTTCAGAGTAGGCAGTGGGGAGAAGGATGGATTAGAGAATATGAATAAAGATTTTGCCTTATCCATATTGATGTGAAGATTATGTGAATGGAGCCATCTTTTCACTTCTGCGAAGCAATTCTGTAAGGTTTTGAAGTCTGAATATGAGATATTGAATGGGGTAAAGAACATGATGTCATCGGTGTAGAGTATTTTGTGTGAATGAAAAAAAGTATGATAAAGCATGATAAATGATAAAGTATTTTGTGTGAATGGAAAACTTGCATATTGGCTGAATGAATATATTGAAAAGGAGGGCTGAAAGACATGAACCCTGGGATACTCCTGTGCATTGGGTGAATGGAAGTGATGAATTCAGTCCAATTTTCACTTCTGTCTTGGAGGTAGGAGCAGAACCATTTAATTGTAGTGTTCCAAAGACCAATATCTGAGCATTGCTGCAATAGTAGATGATGAGGGAGGGAGTCGAAGGTGGAGGATATGTCAAGGAATATGAGTATGAATCCTTGAGAGATGTTCTGGGTACAGGTTAAGACTGTGTTCAGGAGAGAAGCGATCAGTGTCTCAACTCAGTGATTCTGACGGAACTCATGTTGGTGGAGGTTCAGGAGGTTAAAGGATGAGAAGTAGACTTGAAGTTGGAGATGGACTATTTTCTCAATTATTTTCGAGATGAATGGTATACTGGATATTGGAATAATCTTCCTCCACATCTCCGGTTAGAGTCTTCTTTTACAAAGTTCAAAGCCCATGAAGCCCCTTCACCCTCAGGCCCCCCCTCCACTCACTCTTTCACTCTTATCCCTACCCCCTCTACTGTCCAAGGCCCATGTTCTCAACACTCCCCAAGCAAGTCAATAGCAAAGAGAACATATGGAGTCCTTGCAACAGTACATAAGGAGCCTAAGAGCTGTCCCACCAATCATGGTTACACATGACTCTGCAGTCCAATAGTCTCCAGTGAAGAGCTCCATCCACACAGTGCCAAAAACAACTGGGGACCATGTGGTGCCACAGTGCACGCCCTGAAAGGGGAGTCTCCAGCCTCCCAGCCCGCTAGTATTGAGTCCTTTTGCAGTCTGAGGGGACAAGTGCATACCTTCGGCCCCGCACGGTGCCTCCTGCGTACCAACGGTCCTGTGTAGCTAGCTCCAACACTCTCCACCATGAGCAGCTGCTATTCATAGAATGGCCCACAGGGCAAGAATCAATGCCACCTCGCTGCACTCGTTCCCCTCTGTCGAGCCAGGGCTGCTGACAGTCTCACCTATGTCAACACCCAGTATGCCAAGGTCCAGAAAGGCTGCGATCGCCGGTGACCACAGCTCCCTGCCTGCTCTTCATTGTCCTGGGCGGTCACAGCATTCCAGAAACTCTCTCCCCTCCTCCACCATGTTAAGTTGAAAAGTGGCATCTTCATGTGTGATTTTCAACTTGTGGGGATATAGCAAGGTGAAATGGATCCCTTGCTGGTGCAGCTCTGAGCAGACTGGAGCAGATTTGTGCCTTTTTAAAGCAACATGAGAGGAGTAGTCGTTGAAGAGAAGAATGTGGCAACCCTCATACTCCAGCAAATGGCGATGTCAGAATACCCTCAGAATGTACTCTGTCTTGGACCAGACGAGGTGGCTGGCAATCACTATTCTGAGCTTATTAGAGCCATCTTTTTTATGCCTGATACTGTGCGCCTTTTCACATCTCCAGGTAAAGTCTTTGCTCTGCAGTCCCAAACTGGTTAGGAGTCACTTCTCGAAGGAGTCATACAGCTTTGTGTCGGTGACCTCCTCGTTTAAGCCAACCACTCATAAGTTGTTGTGTCGGGCTCTATTCTCTTCTTCTATGCATTCTAAGAGCTGCAGCTGGTTGTTGGAGATCTGCACCACATGGGTCTCCAAGCACCCTGTGGCGTCTTCCTGAGCCGCCAATCGCTGTTCCACCTCTGCTAGCCTCTGAAGTTGCGCTTCAAATGTCTCTTAAATCCTACACGGTGGATTAAAGTTTGTTGAGGCAGTCCTCCAGGGTTGCCGATACCACTCTCAATATCTCGGCAGCCAGTTCTCCTGTACCCGCCGCTCCCACATGAGGCAGTTTGGTGGCCATCTTAGCTGTTAGGCTCGGACGTTTCTCGGATTTGGATGCAGGAGTTTCCTGGGCATACCCAGCCGTTCCGGCCACTTCCATTGTCAGCCAGCACATGGCGCTGTTCTCCGGTTCATCAGGGACCCAATAGCACTTGGTGAAGACGTCTTAAGCAGAGTTTTAGCAGTAGTTTTGGGGCCTACCCCAGGAGCTCTACTGTCTTATGTCCTGGCACCCCTCAGGCCTCACCAGAAGTCCCTTGCTTAGATTGTTTAACCCTGGTTTAATTTGCAAGTTCAGTACAAACTATGGGCATGATATGCAAGGGGAAAATACACAGTTTACAGCCTAGTAAACCGTGTAAATGTCTCAGATGGGGATATTCAATGGGACATACATGGTTAGTTCCATTGAATATCCCCATCTAATTCCCCTACGCGCCCTGATGCTATCCAGTTAGCATCAGGGTGTGTTGGGGCATTCCAGGGTGGAGCAGAGGCAGGGAATGGTGCTAACCAGACAGCAGCGATATTGCATGTTGCTCGGTTAGCGATCGGTGCCTTAAAGATAGGTGAGGAAAACCCTCACCTATCTTTAGGGCACCAATCACTAACCGGGCAGCAGCCAATATTGCTGCTGCCTGGTTAGCCTCAGCAGCTTCCTGTCCCTGTGGCGATCACCAGATATTCAATGCTGTTGCCACCGCATTGAATATCTGGTTTAGAGGTCAGCAGGGAGGGCTGTGTGCCTCTTGTGCCTGAAAATTGGGCCCTACATGTCTATTTTATGACCTCTATCTCTAATACTCTGCACCTTCTTTTTCTAATTGAGGCCTGGTTTCTCCCTGAAGACTCTGTTTCAGATCCTGCCCTCTGTCATGCGGGGGGGGGGAGGCCTACCAATTTTCCTATATGCCTTGCCCTGTTCGCTGCAGCAGTGGTGTTGGGTTTTTACGCTCTTATTCCTGCCATTTTCAACCCCTCCTTTTTCCCCCTTTCATTCCTTTGAAGGCCACTCCATCTGCATTTTTACTCAATTACCCCTCCAGATAGCTGTCATTTATCAACCTCCGAATAAAGCCACTTCTGCCTTTCTCACTAACTTTGACCCATGGCTTTCCTTCTTTCTGGATGCATCTTCCCCTTCCCTTATTCTTGGGGAATATAACATTCATGTTGATGACCCCTCTGATCCTTATGCCTTAAAGTTCCTTTCCCTTAACACCAGCTGTGCTCTACTGCCTGGACCTTGTCTTTTTCTCTAACCGTGTCCTTAAACTTCTGCACCTCTGTTCTTCTCTTATCTGACCATCACCTGGAAAGCTTCACTCTTCACCTCCCACCTCAATCGCACCCAGTCTTCTCCATCTTTAGAAGTCTTCACACTATTGACCCATCAGCTCTCTCCACTGCTGTCTCATCACCTCTTTCCTCCACTTTGTCATCTGAATCTCTTGATGAGGCAATATCTTCCTATAACACTGTAGTCTCCTCTGCTCTAGATGTTCTTACTTCTCAATTCTAAAAGCTGTGAGACATACTGTACATCAGCCCTGACTATCTTCTAAAACACACTACCTACATTCCTATGCCTGCTCAGCTGAGTACATTTGTCTCAAATCTTGCACCCTTGCAGTCTTCCTATATTTCAAATTCATGCTAGCCTCTTTCCAGTCAGCCATAGCACTCACCAAGCAAGACTACTATGTCCACCTGACTAACTCTTTTGCCTCTGACCTCACCATCTCATTATAACTCTTAGCTCTCTCCTCAAAGAGCCTCCATCTTTGACCTCTCCTTCCCTTTCTGCCCAGACTGTCTTTTTTTCCATGAAAAAATTCACAAGATTACTCTTACGTTCCCTCCGGGATCACCTCCATCACTCTCTTCACTCCCAAATCCTTCCCTCAACCTCTGTCACCCTTTCTTCCTCTTCAAAGATCACTGAGAAGAAAACCACACATTTTCTTTTCTCCTCCAAACTTATTACCTGCTCCTCTGATTTTGTTCCCAGCCATTTACTAAGCTTCATCTCCTCCGCTATCATCCTTTCAATGCCATACCCTCTACTCAAGAAACCCTTATTAGACCCTACCTGTCTTTCTAATTATCAACCCAAATCCCTTCTTCCCTTTATTTCCAATGTGCGGTTCACGGCCATTGTCTTGACTCTGTTCAATCCTTTCTGGATCCATTAGAAGCTGGCTTTCATCCTCTACATTCTACTGAAATGGCTCTTGCCAAAGTCTCTAGTGACTTGTTCCTTGCCAAATCCAAGGGCTTTTACTTAATACTCATCCTTCTTGACCTTTCTGCTGCTTTTACAGTTACAGCTTAATTTGATATAACGTCCATCACAAAAAATTAACTAGGTGGGTACTTTTGATAATGTTGATCACCACCTTCTCCTCAATACCCTGTTCTTGCTTGGATTTAGGAGCTCTTTTCTGTCCTGGTTTTCTTCATATCTCTCCCACCGTATTTTTTAGTGCATGTACTGATGAATCCTCCTCTACTGCTATCTTTATCTTTACTGTGATTCTTGATAGACCGCTTAGGATGTAGCATTAAAGCGGTGTACAAAATATACAAGGGCTGCGTAAAAGAAGGAAAAAAGAAAAAGAAGGTCATTATGATATAGAACAGAGAGAGAGATAGGAAGGAAAGAACAAAGGATAGGTCAGGAAAAAAGGACAGAAGGGGAGGAAGACAAGAGGGAGATTCCACTACAGGATGCCAGAGCTCTAAAGTGACAAGACAAAAACAGGGATGTTAAGAAGGGGGGGCCCAAGAGGGAAAGGCTAAATGGAAGAGAGGGATTTTCAGGGCAGTCTTAAACCTAGTGAGAGAGGGTTCAGTATGGAGGATAAGGGGGAGAGAATTCCACAGGGCAGGCCCTAAAAAGAAGTCAGTCAGTGCCCCGTGTGCATCCCAAATGTGAGATACAGAAGGGAGAGCCAAACAATGAGTATATATGGAACGTAACAGGCAGCGTAGAGTGTGAAAGTATCCTGCTCTCAGTAGGTGTACCCCAGGGAGCTCTCCTTTTCTCGCTCTACATCCAGTCCCTTTGAGCACTCATCTCCTCCCAAAGGTTTTCAGTACCATCTTTACGGTGAAGACTTTCAGATCTACCTCTCTGCACCTGAAATCTCTCTAGGAATCCAGGCCCGAATCTCTGACTGCTTATTTGACACTGCTGTCTGGATGTCCCACCACTGTTTGAAATCGAATATGGGCAAAACTGAGCTTCTTATCCTGCCCCTAAACCCACCTCCCCCTATCTTCTTTCTCTATTTCTGTGGCTAACATTCTACCTCTCCCTGTTTCCTTGTCTCACAACCTTGGTCATTTTTGACTCTTCCCTCTCCTTCTCCCCACACATCCAATAGATTGTCTATCCCCCTCGACAGGTTTTAACTAAGGCATTTACATGGCTAATTTCCCTGAATATCCCCAGTTTGAGCCACTAAATGCTCTGACACTAAGCACTCAGGATCATGGCATTCTGGGGGCCGCCGCTGCCTGGTTAACCCTACTATATCTGGCTAAAGTTAGGACAACTTAATGGCTGTACTAAATTTAGCCGGTTTTGGAAAAATCGGCCAGTAGCTGCTGAATATCTCCACTGACTGAATTGCAAAATTGCAATTTGGGCAACCTGGATATCCAATGCTGGGCCCCAGATATGGCCTTGGCATGGAATATCCGAGGTAAAGTTAAAGCGGTGACAACCAGCCGCTTTAAGTGTGCTGGCTGTCACTACTGAAAATCCTCTTCGTTGCTTCTTTCTCTATAGCATCATCAAAATTTGTCCCTTCCTTTCCGATCACACTACTAAGACCCTTACCCACTCTCTAGTCAATTCTGCATAAAGAACATAAAGATTCCTTTTTTTCAGTATGCAAAAACAGTGTATTTGTTATTGAAAATCTTCCACATTATTTGGAAATGGTTATATTTCCCCCCCCCCCCCTTCCTCCCTTGTGCCCAGGAACCCTGCTCATCCCATCACTCCAGTTTCAGCTGAACAAGCACATCGCAGAAGTGAGGTACTGGCACTTGGGAGAGAGGAGAGATAGTTGCTGCTAAAGTAGCAAAGCCAATTATAGTGAGAAGTTGATGGACAGTCTGAGTGGATAAATCCTTCTAGTTCTCAGAACTAGTGAGTGCTTCTTGTGCTGCCTCAAAGTAGCGACGGAGTGGGGAATTCCATAATCAATGGAAAATAGGTAAAACGCTCCATGTTAAAATAAATGTGTATATATTCTGGGTAAAAAAGATGAATATGGGAGATGGAGAACCAAGAAGGCAGCTACCTGAAGCACGACAAGTGGTTCTCTGCATTCTCTCTGTATTACCTTTCAATTATGAAAGCAAAAAAGAAGGGCAAAGTAAATAATATGGGACCTAGTGGCTATCTGTCACTAGGTCCCATATTATTCAATGGGACCTAGTTGCAGATAGCCCGGGTTAACCGTTAGCCTGGTTTAGTAAACATACCCCATAGTCTTTTTCTGCTGTCATTTTTCTATGTTTCTAGGATAAAATGGTCCATTCGAGGTTGGGCATGGTGGAAAATAACTTGACACATTTGAATTTCTGATTTTAATATTTTCCCAATGTTCCCTTTGAAAGGCCCTTGATCATTTAAGAAGTACACGATAGAGGTTTTTAAGATCCCAGGAGAGGCCATCCCTCCAGTGGGAAAATTTTTTTCTCTCTTTGGTAAATCAAGGGCAGACTCAGAGAAATGTCAATGTTCCCAAGGACAGTTTGGACCTGCTGGCAATCTTTGACACCTTGCTCAAAGAGGCTGCCAGAAGACCACCTTATAGGTGGCCTTTGTCTTTGAACGTTAGGATCCTGGCTGGGAGCTCCTTAGTGCTCGATCAGCAAGAGAACATGATGGTGCAACCTTTTGCTCTCCTAGCAACCTGCAAACTAGCCACAACCACAGGGTGTTTCTTGGCTCATACCAATCCAAAGGTTGTTTTCAATAACCAAGTTCACCTTCTTGGATTATCTTGAAAATCAAAATGTAAATATTTTATTATCTACAGCAAACTGAATAGTACCTCCAGGGCTAATTCAAAGGCCATCCTGTCTCAGCTTGAAACATTGAATAAATAGAATTGTATGCTCTCACTGCCATAGTTACTGCTATTGCCCTGAATACAAGCAAGAGGTATTTTAGCCATTGTATTACCGTTCAAGCGCTCTTGATGATTTTTAGTGTTTGAAAGCATCAACAAAATGGGAAATGGGGTAAAACTCCTGCACATGATACAATTATTTATATAAATAAAATATATTAAAAGCAGTACAGCAGATAATTACCGTATTTTCCGGCGTATAAGACGACTTTCTAACCCCTGAAAATATGCTCAAAATTCGGGGGTCATCTTATACGCCGGTATAACTTTTTTTTTTTTTTAACTCTGCAGAAAATTATCAGCTTAGACCCGGGGTCTGCGGCCCGCGAGAGAACTTTGTGCGGCCCGCGACGGAGGGAAACAAAAAAACCCAAAACCCTGGCTTCTGCTGCTGCCGCTGCTGCCGTGGCAGCGGCAGAATCTACTGTCAATGTAAAAAAAACCCTGGCTTCTGCTGCAGCCGTGGCAGCGGCAGAATCAGCTGTCCCGCGGCCCCTTCTCCTCTGGCCAGAAGAGCCCTGAGTCTGCTCCATCAGCGGCAGGCTTTCGCCGCTGATGGAGCAGACTCAGGGCTCTTCCGGCCAGAGGAGAAGGGGCCGCGGGACAGCTGATTCTGCCACTGCCACGGCTGCAGCAGAAGCCAGGTTTTTTTTACATTGACAGTAAAAGGGAGGATAATGTTCTATTGTTGGGCTTGCCCAAGAAAGATCTCCAGTAGAAACACTACGGCTCAACTTATCAAGGGCTTATAGAAATGTGATTCCGTGACCCCAGCGCTGATTCTGCTCCGCTAGCTCCCCATTCAGTTTCATGTGCATTATAAGGTATTGATGACTATGTTTAAGGTGCTACTCGGGCTGGGACCTTTTTACATGGCAGCTAGATCACATTCTTGTGTTCCAGGCAGGACTCTACACTCGCAGAGAGAAGAGTTGTTAACAGTTCCTGAGGTTTGTGAAGAAAATCTGCCGTTGGTCTAAAGATGTTTTACTTTGGGCTTCTTTGATGTGGAAAATCCTCCCTGTGCATCTACGGGTGACACTGGATTTGAGGCGAGACCTATTTGTTTATGGAAACATACGAAAGGGCTAGATTTACTGAAGTACGGCCACTTGCTTAGTAATACAATTAGTAAATAGACCCAATTGCCAGCAATAGGACCTGTGCTTCACCTGCTGGAAGAGGGGTAGTCTTATACGGCAAGTATAGGCCAAACCCTATATTTTCACAGGAAAAGTAGGGGGTCATCTTATACGCCCAGTCGTCTTATACGCCGGAAAATACGGTATTCAAGGCAATAGCAGTAACTACGGCAGTGAGAGCATACAATTCTATTTATTCACCACTAGATGGCAGCATCCATGCCAATTATGGTCTGGCAGAACTAGCTGGTTGCTGGATATGCTAATTGGCTATCAGAGTGACAATCAACAGGCAGTTCAATGTTTCAAGCTCAGACTAGGCCTCTGTCTAGGGTGGCAACTTCTGAGGGGCAGCAAAGAACTGAGCAGTCAAAGCAAAATAATGGATTTTGGCAGCACAAACTCAAAGAGCCATCAACATATTCTTTTACCTGAAGGGAGAACATGCATAAACATAAATGCAAAGCAAAGTTTAATGCTTAAAAGAACAATAGTAACATAGTAGATGATGGCAGATGAAGATCAGCATGGCCCATCTAGTCTGCCCAGTAAGGTAGCCAGAGTTGTTGTACCCACCGCTCCATTCATGTCCGCCCTCTATGCCTTTCTTTAGGGTTGTACCCGCCGCTGCGTGCAAGTCACCCCCTCAATTTGTTGAAATCTATAAGGTGTTTAAGTTTGTTTTGATTTCATTCTCTTGCTATGTAGAGATCCTCTGTCCGTCCCATGCCTTTTCGAAATGCGTCACTGTTTTTGCCCCACCACCTCTGTTGGGAGGGCATTCCAAGCCTCCACCTTCCTTTCAGTGAAAAACTATTTCCTGGGGTTGCTTTTTAGTTTACTTCCTTGCAGCTTCGCATTATGCCCTCTAGTGTTATAGCTTCCCGTTCCTTGAAAAAAAGTGTGCTTGTTCATGAATATCCTTTAAGTATTTAAACATCTGTATCAAGTTATAAATTTTTACAGGATCGTTGTTGGAAAGATGATGTTCAGGTGATCCTAATTGTTGTATTTAATTGTCAAAATCTCTGGGGGTGGTTGGGGTGGGGGCAGGCTTAAGGCTGGAGAATTGCCTAGGGGGCCCACTATCTTGCATTAGCCCTGGGGCTGGCCCTAAACAAATCAATTAATACTAAAGGAGATCAAACCTAAGCTTTCCTTAGAAATTCAAACAAGACCTCAAGTGAAGAGATAGATCATGATAGACAGATATCATGCATAACAAAGTTGAAAGTCAATGCAAAAGAGGAAAACCAGCAATGAGATGGGTGAATACAATAGCAACAGTTATGGACACCGCTCTATCAACAATTAACCATCTGAGTGAAGATCGAACACAGTTTAGGACAACTATTCACAGGGTCACCATGATTTAACATGGGGTCAACGACACTTAACTACAACAACAAGCTATTTTAATGACAATGAGCTGCTTTGTACAAATTTGAATGCAAAGTAATTCATTAAAATAGTCTGTGCATTATGACTTTTTTTGTTTTTTGGTAATGCAAGTGTGTTCACTACCATTATGGCATATTAATGCATTAACACAGCTATTAAATAAGTAGCTCCCTATGTAAAGTACAGTATCACACATTACTTCCATGGGAAGTATGAACAATCTGCCTCTCATCATGAAATTACGCTGTCTTCTATTTTTATGATTCAAATCCAAAGTGGCACAGGAACTTCAAAGTACAGGAGATCTAGCAATGTTTACCATGAAAAGGCTAACAGAGGAGCTCAACCAAAATCTTAATGAATATTCTTTTCATGAGCTCTGTGTAGGTCTGAAGAGAATTTTTTTTTTTATAAATACTTGAACATTAAAAGAGGAAGTACCTTTGGTGGACTGTCTGATCCTGGGTATTCCCTCTGGTCCAGCTTTTTCCAGCGCTGCATAAGTCTCGTCACAATCGGTGTACTGAAATCCACTAACTGGAATCCGGTCACATTGGCTCCTCCATGCATGAATCTCTCAAGAGAAATATCCTTGAAACCCTGTAAAACCAGGTTCATACAGTGTTTTGTGTTGATCTAATTTCGGAACCAAATACTGAAGTCTCAAAGGAAAGCATGCATCAATCGACCGACTGACATAGATCCTAAACATGAAGTGCTGTGCTCTTAGGAGAAAATATTGGTTTATAGACGGAAAAACCTATTTTGAGCCATTCTATGCAATTACATAAATATGACTCATAATAACTGAACATTAACAAGTTGAAGTGTACACTAGCAGCGTGACACAATGGTGCATTTCCCCCAGTTCCGGGATCAGGCATGTGAGGGTTTCATGTGTGTCTCTCATAGGAAGTATTGGGGATATCACAGGCTAGGTGGGTGCGTGCATGAGTATGCCATGGGGAGTGTCGTGTGTGTGTGTGTGTGAGTCGAGGGGTGCATGCATGTGTTATTGGGAGAATCGGGGGGGGGGGGAGATATGCGTGCATGTGTGTGTCATGGGGAGTGTTATGGGTTTCATGCATGTATGTGTATGTCTCATGGTGAGTGTCACTGCCATCATGCATGTGCGTGTCATGGAGAATGTCATGGCTATGTGCATGCATGTGTCTGTCTCTCTCTCTCCTGACACCCCTTCCCAGGCTTCCCCGTGTTCCTTCCCTTTCTCTCTTTCATAACCTTCCCCTTCCCCAAATCTTTCTCTATGCCATGAACCGCCCCCCCAGGCTTCACCCGGTCTCTTTTAAGGTCCCCCCTCCAAACATTCACCCAATGTCTCTCTATCACATACTCTCCCCTTCATCCAGTCCCTGTTGCTTTTTTTGTAATTTATAGTTTATTGTTATATTTTCAGCATTTACAACTCATGCATATAACAACTTTCATATCCCCCACTCCTTCCTTCATTAAACTGAAACATTATTCTCCCTTCGTTTCCCATTCCCCCCTTCATCCAGAACATCTTTTCACTCCTTAAGCTTTATCATGCAAATGCAATGTGTGCCTTTGAGTCAGTCCTGACTCCTGGCAACCCAGAAGCTCCTGGGCTTTCTTGGCAGTGTCACCGGAAGTAGATTGCCAGGCCTTTCTTCCGAGGCAATGGAGGGTTAAGTGACTTGCCCAAGGCCACAAGGAGTGCTAGTGGGAACTGAACCCTAGTTGCTTGGTTACCAAGCCAGTGTTCTAACCACCAGGCTACTCCTCCACTCCAGCTTTATCATATATCCCCCTATTACAAAAACATAAACCATACATTTTAACAATTTAACAATCTTCACCAGAATAGTGGTTATATAAATGATATTACCTCTTATACTATTTGTATACTAACATCTCATAAATACTTAAGATATAACATATACTTCCCCTTTAACATCTTTCACTCCATATGCTTCTTTCCCCCTTCACCATATTATAACATATTATCCCCCTCCCCTCCCACCTCCCCCCTTCCCCTCACTCTCCCCCCTCTCTACCCCAACCCTCCCCTCCTCCCTCCCCCCTGATTCTCTGTCCCCCTCCTACCACCCCTCCCCTCTAATCCCTATCTCTTCCTCTTGGCCCTCAAACAACCCTCTCTTCCCCTCCCTCCCTCCCCTTCCCATACTTGCTCCACTCCCCTCCGCCGCCACAGTTCATACCAATGCCACACCTTTTTATGTTTCCCCACTTGATGCATTCTGTAAGCTTCCATCATACATAGACCCCATATTTGTTCTAGCTTATCCACTACCTCCCTTATTGGAGGCACTTCAACATTCTTTCACCACCTTAAGAGACACATACGTGCGACTATCACTTCATAGCCCACAAAGGTTGTCAAGTCCCCCTCTCCCTCACATGCCCCCTCATTGAGCACTACCATCCCTGGTGTTAACTTTATCTGCACTCCCGTGATATCCCCATACAACCTTCCCACTTTACCCCAATACTCCTGCGCCTTTTGACACTGCCATATCATGTGCATTAAATCCCCCTTTGCCCCACATTTCTTCCAGCATTCACTTGAACTATCTGGAGATATTGCCCATAACCTCACTGGTGTCCAATACATCCTATATCTCAGCTTCAAACTATTTTCTAACATTGGAGTTCCCCTTGCTAATTTATATGCTTTCTCAAGTACTTCAGCCCATCGACTCTCATCCCACTGACCTGGAATGTCTTCTTCCCACCTCTGCTGCCACCTCCCTTTCTCTCTCCCCTTCTGGAGAAGCATTTTGTAGATTTTTGATATTACCCCTCTCTATGTCCCTTGCTTTCCCATCATCTCTTCAAACTGTGAAGGCCTTCTTTCAAGATCTAATTTCACCTCTTTTCTATGCAGGAAATCCACAATTGCGCATATGCATATTGATCCGTTCTATCCAACTTATATTCTTGCTGGAGTTCCTCAAAGGTTCTGTCTCCCCCCCCCCCTTTCCGTAAAAGTTGTCCCAATCTTTCTAACCCTTCACTCCTCCACCCCTTATACACCTGATTATTCCCACCCAGCCCCTTATCTCCCACCGCTCTAATAAATGTAAACCGTGAATACGCTTTCCCCTCCATAAGATGCCCCCTCCATTTCCTCCAAATCTGGAACATAAGTTCCCTGAATGGATTTCCCTTCCCTTCTTTATCTCGCCAACCTCTGGGTCCCATATCCTCCCTTCCTTGGATTCCTCTCCCCCTGACTCTATTTTTACCCAACTCAAAATATCCGCCCCCTCCCTCCACCCCAGAAGCACCCTCAATTGCACAGCCTCATAATATTTTGTCAAGCATAGTACCCCCAAACCACCTTCCGACCACACTTGATACATGGTCCCTCTCGCCAGCTTTGGATTCTTCCCTTCCCAGATAAATTGCATAATCAGATTCTGCAACTTCCCTATCTCCTTCTTGCTCACCTGACATGCCAGAGATGTGAACATAAACAACCTGGGTAATACCTTCATCTTCACTACCGCTATCCGCCCCAACCATGACAATCTTATCCCCCTCCACTTTGATAGATCTTTCCGTATATTTTCCGCAACTATCTGATAATTTCACTGTTTAATCTTCTCAATTGGCTTCCCTAATTGTATCCCCAAATACCGAAATTGCTGTTGCACCCATTTAAAATTAAAATCACCTTCAATCGTTCCTCTAAACCCCCTACTAGATTGAACCCCAAGACCTCAGTCTTACGTGAATTTATTTTATATCCTGTGATACTACTAAACCCCGTTATAATTCTCATTAATACTGGCAGAGTAGTTAATGGCTGCCCCAGTGTGAATATTACATCATCTGCGAACAGCGCTATTTTCTCCTCTCTTCCTCCCACTACCACACCCTTAACATCTGTTTCCTTTCTAACCGCTTCAGCCAAGGACTCAATCGCCAATGCAAATAAAAGCGGCAATAGTGGGTAGCCTTGCCGGGTACCCCCATTTACCCTAATCCTCGCATACGGTTGCACATATAAAGCTTTTATCCAGGCTATATACTTGTCCCTAAATCCCATCTGTTCTAACACTTGGAACATATATGGACATTCAACCTGGTCAAATGCTTTCTCTGCCTCCACCGTAACAAATACCGCTGGCTCCCCAGTACCCTGGAGATGCCAAGCAATGTTCATCATTTTCCTGATATTATCACTCCCTTGCCTCCCCTTTACAAACCCGGTTTGATCTCTATGTATTACCTTAGGCAATATCTCCTGGATCTGATTAGCCAATACCTTAGCTAATATCTTAGCATCTAAATTAATTAACGAATGAGTCTATAAGAGCCACCCCCCACCCTTATCCTTACCAGATTTTGGTATCACTGTGATACCCGCCTCCCCCATAGTCTGTGGGATTCCTTCACCTTCAATCACCTTATTGAAAACCCTGGTCAATATTGGCGTTACTTGTTCCACCATCTTCTTATAAAATTGCGCCGTAAACCCATGCAGCCCTGGGGATTTCCCCAATTTCAAGGTCTTTATAGCCTCCCTCACTTCACCCTCCTTGCCCCTTTTGCAACTCACTTTGATATAACTTGCAATAGTAAAATTGGAGAATCTGACTAATTTCTTTCGTGCGATGCACCATCCTCCCCTTATTATCCCTAATTCCATCTACTGTATATAAGGTGCTTGCCGCTGAGCCCGCAGTCTACTTGCCAAAATCATTCCAGCCTTGTTTCCCCCTTCAAAATATTTTTGCTTTAGGACATTTAGTTTATACACTATTTCCTGAGCTCTCAACCTACTTAACTCAGCCCTAGCCTGTATCAATTTAGCCATAACCACATACTCCTTAGTCCTCTGATGTTGAGCCTCCAGCTGCTTTATCTGCCCCAACAATTCACCTTCCACTTTCCTCTCCTCCCGTTTAAGTCACGCGGCTATGCTGATGAGCTTCCCCCTAATCACCGCCTTCAACCCATCCCATATAGTCTTCAACTGAACCTCCCTCATTGTGTTATAATGTAAACCGCTCTGATACCGAATAGTGCAGTATATAAGAAATTGTAATAAATAAAAATAAATAAATAAATTATATACCAGATACTCTTCTATAGCCGCTCTTACTACCCCCACATGCTCCTCTTTCTCCAGCAAGGAATCTTTTAACTTCCAAAACTTTATCCCCTCATCTTCTATACCCGTGTCAAAAAAAATCACAGTAACTGGAGCATGATCTGTCCATGTAATTTCCCCTTGTTCCACTTCCTTTACTCTCGAAGCCCATATCCCACCTCCCCATATCATGTCCAATTTACTGTATGTGCCATGCACCTGGGAGTAAAATGTATACTTACGCTCCCCTGGATGCCTCGACCTCCACAGATCTATCAATCCTAATCTCTCCTGCATCCTTTTCAGGCTTTGTCTGTCCTTCTTTCCTCCACTTCCTTGCCCCCCACTATTATCCAACTTCGGATTCCAAGTCAAATTAAAATCCCCCCCCCCACACTACTAGTGGGGTATCTCCCAATTCTTCCAACTCATTAGTTATGTTATCAAATGCTTCTTCATGCCCCTCGTTTGGCCCATATACTCTTATCACACATACCTCTCCTTCCCCCACTCTCAACTTCACCTCAACCCATCTCCCATCTTTCCCTTTCCTTTCTCCTACTACCAAATGGCTAATGGCATCCGCCACAAAAATTCCAACCCCTCCCTTCCTAGGGTTTGTCCTCTGCCCCGCTAACACTACCTTTGAGTATTTTTTTGAAATTAACAAGTGTTCCTGCCCCATCCTTAAATGTGTCTCCTGCACACAAACAATATCCACATTCATACGCCTTCCTTCCCTTTCCAAAAGCCTGCGCTTTTGCCACGTTCATAATCCTTTAACATTGATTGTAGTTACCCCTAATCCTTTAGAATGCAATCCCCTCCCTTTTCCTCATAGGTCCCCTTCTCTCTTATCCTCCTCCTCTGCCCCCCCACACTTCTTTCCCCCTTCCCCCCCTTCTTCTCCTCCTCTGTGGCTTCTGTCCCGCCCCCTCCCCCTCCCCTCTCTATCCCTCCCTCATTCCCTCCCTCCTTTCCCAGGAGTATGTGGAGTAGTGCGTCTCTTACCTCCCCCACCTGCCCCATCCCCCCACCTCCTCCCCCTTCCTCCCCCCTCCCCAACCATATCTCCTCCCTTATTTCCATTCTTTCCTCCTCCCTCCCTAACTCCCATAACCATATTAGGCAAACTCATCAAACATATATCAGTGCTCATTCCTGCTTATATTACATTTTACATTCTTAATACTACTATTACCAGATTACTGCAAACCACTGTTTTGTCTCTAGTTCTCCAACTCTCCTGTTTCCTCCACTTCCAGCCAATCCTTATGTCAGCTCTCCATCCTTTCAGACTTTCATCTTTTTGCTCAATCTTTGCTCTCCTTACTCCTCCCCTTCTTCATTTCCTGTTCTTCATTGGCTTTACGCTTTTCTCCTCCATTCTCCACTGTTTCCATAACTTGTCTACTGATCAATTTCTCAGTTCTGATCCCTTCATCTTGTAGCGCTGCTGTCGCCTCCGCTAGCGTCTGCACTCTCCAAGTTTTCCCGTTTATTGTAAATGACAGTCCAAACGGATGCAGCCATCTGTATTTAATGTCTCTATGTTGCAAAGTCTGTGTGACAGGCTGCAATACTCTCCATCTCTGTAAGGTTCCAAGGGACAAATCCTCATATATGGTTATTGGATACCCCTGCCAATTTAGTGTCCCTAAGCTCTTTATTTTTGTGCAATTCTTTCTTTCATTTTATATCCAGTAAAGCAAATGATGATATCTCTAGGTCTATTCATTCTTGCCATTCCTAGTGCTCTGTGTGCTCTGTCCAACACGATCTCCTCAGGTCCTACTTCTTCCCCTCCTTTCCTGAGCATTTCCGAACATATTGAAGCTGCCACCTTCGCGCTGTCTTGGAATTCCCTTTCTTCAGGTACACCATGGATCCACAGATTATTTCTGCGAGATCTATTTTCCAAGCCCTCCAATTTATATTGCATATCTGTTTGCCACTTTTGAATTGCCTGACATTCCTTTTGCTGCTCCTCGTGCTGCTGCTCCAAACTTTGCAACCGGTTCTCATGGTTTCCTGCTGTGTGTGTCAGTTCTGCTACATCATCTTTCAAATTTCCTATGAGTTCACTGAGCTCTATTTTCACTGCTTGTACTTCTTTATTTATTTCCATGAACCACTCCTTCCCCTTCCTTGCTCCATATTATGACGGTGCGCAGACTCCTCAGCTGGCTCGGAGTTTTTAGTTTTATTGTCCATCGCCGCATGCTCACTGGTGCCTGCCCCCACACCCTGGTATGCATACTCCCTCAGATCCATAGTTTTCCTTCTCGTTGTCAAAGTAAACTCCTGATCTTTCTCCCCTTCGTCGTCGTCTTCTTCGTGTCACTGCACACTTAATATGTTGACTTTAGCACAGCCCCTTTGAATTCTTTTAGTATAGCCAATCCACAGGCTTTCAAAAAGTAAGCTACTTTCCTCCATCTTACCGACACTTTTCCTACCTTACACAATTCCTTTGGGTTTTTTTTCCTTTTCCTCCCCTCCTTCTCTTCTCTTTCCTCTCACCTCAAACTCCAACCTGTTGGTTAAACTGAGCAGGCTTCCATGCTGCCATCAGCGCTCTTCTCTTCTTTGCTCTTTAATTAGTGTAGGACTCATTCAGTCTATTTGCTCTCTGTGCTGATTTCCTCCACCTGCACTCCTCATTTCTTCCTCCTCTGCACTGTTCGCCTTCCCTTCTGTCACTGCCATGCTCCTTGCTGGTTGATGCTGCCATCTTGGTCACCACGCGGCCTCCGATCGCCATTCTCTTTGTCTTCCCCTTGCCTCCTCTTCTTCTATATGCCCTCTCTCCGCTCCTCTGCAAGCCTCTCACCTCTCATTCAGTTGCTCACTCTCTGGCAGATCTCCTGGTGTCCCCCTTACTTCAGCCAGAACATTCGCTGCACCACCGGCTCCTGCACGCCTCCAATTCACCGGTTCTCTCCTTCTCCATTCCCCGGCTTATCCATCTCCTCAGTTCGTTCAAGCTTCGCACTGCTCCTCCTGCATCAGCTTTCCTCTGATCGTGCGCCTCACACCCCTAGCGCTCCTGAGGCTCTCCGAAGCTGTCTCGGCTCTTTTTTGGAGTTTTTTGAGGGTTCTTTTCACTTATTTTTGGCAGGGTTGGCTCGGAGCGATGCCCTCACACCGCCATCGGGATCGGTGACATCACTTCCTCCATCCAGTCCCTCTTTCACTCACTGTCTTGTCCCTGACTGCAGCTCCTCAAAAACATGGAAGTTCACACTCCCCCACCAAAACTGGCTCTCTGCAATATAGAACCCTTTGTGGAGGAAGGTCACCTGATCTCCCGGTTGAAATCTTTTGAGACTTCTAACTGTGTGATAAGAGGAACTTCCTGCACCATGGGGCTCCATCATTCAGAGAGACAATCGTGGTGGTGGTGGTGGGGGAAGCCTGAACTGTGGTATTTTAATAGCCTTGCATACCCAAGTACTCATCATACACCAGTGACACCATATAAGAACATAAGATATGCCACACTGGGTCAGACCAAGGTCTATCAAGCCCAGTATCGAGGAGCGAGTCCAGCACCGTATCCAGCTTCAGGTACATTGAGAAAGAGTACAAGAAACAGGGGTCCCCCATGCAGGGAAACCAGCAAGCAATGTGTGCCTTTGAGACAGTGCTGACTCCTGGCAACCCAGCAGCTCCTAGGTTTTCTTTGCAGTGTGACCAGAAGTAGATTGCCAGGCCTTTTTTCTGAGGCAGTGGTGGACTAAGTGACTTGTCCAAGGCCATGAGGAGTGCTGGTGGGAATTGAACTCTGGTCTCTTGGTTACCAAGCCAGTGCTCTAACCACTAGGCTAACTCCTCCATGCCAAGAAACAGGAGAGAAGGGTTCCCACGCAGGGAAACCAGACTAAGTAACATTTCTAAAATGTGCTTTTTCCTTTAGCAGTCTGGTTGGAGAATATTAAATGTTTCCAAAAATTACTTAAAACTCACTTGTTCTAATGTCAGTTGTACAATCTTACGAGCTGATGCAGAAAACATCGGAATGCCAACCAGAACACAAGTGTCCGCATTTCCTTTTGTTTTCTTTGTAGTCATTAAAAGTAATACGGCTATCAGAGTATTTTCTTCTCTATTCCCTCCAGGTATTTTTGTGGCAGAATGAGAATGCCTATTCATGCCCTGGAACAAGACTAGACATGGTGGATTAAGGTGTTCTCGCCGGTTCTGAAATTGGGCGTGCATGTGTACCTTTTATGGAAGCCCCTGCTGTGCCCCCATGTGACATGGACATGCTCGTCCCAGAGACGCCCATATACCTGACTTTCTAAAATGGCTCCAGGGATGTCTTCATGATTTGCATGTTTACGTGCCCTTTTTAAAACGTCCAACTCACCAATAGGACTTCTTAAATGACCCCCAAATTATTGGCTACAGGAATTGAAAAAGCTGATGCACGTGTCCTTGATAACTGCGCTACCCTCACAGTGGGCATCTCTAACAGAGCAGCTTCTCCAGAGTGTCGAGTCTGTATAGGAACAGACCACTGCAGTTCTTTAAATAAAAGGCGGGGGAGAGAGGTAGAAAAGGACCATTGAGTCTACCCAGTCTTCCCCTTTCTACTTGCCAACTGTGCTGTCACAGCTCTTGCTCCAACACTCTCCTATAAATGCATACACTTCAGTCAATTCTTGTTACAATAATGTCAGGGAAACTAACAGGCCAACTTTCTTCACATTGAATTTAGTGTTGGGACCAGCTTTTGGTTATTTATTTATTTAATTTATTTATGTGCAGTCTCTTTTATACCGCGCTATTCGACATCAGTGCGGTTTACAATGAACATAAGAGTTGCACATCTCAGTTTTCTTAAGTGACTTCTGCCTTAATGATTTTCCCCAAACACAGTCCATTGCCTGCATACTGCAGCTTGTGGGGTCCTTTTTTAACAGGAAAAGTCAGGCACTGAGAAAATAGGGTCTGGATTGGTCTTCAAGGCTGATTTGACTCTGGTGGCAAAACTACAGCTTATAATATTTATAGTCTCTGTTATAGCTAAATACACCAAATATTTTATATTGCTATAAAACAATTAATGCTGCAGAAAACCTCTGTCCCCTGCTTAGAAAGTTGTGATGGGTGGGCTATAAATATTTCTAAAACCTCTGTAAATCTCTAAATAATCACTGTCATGAATGGTCACGGCACAGTTCAGATATCATTTATAAAACCACAACCTATAGCGAGACTGTGCAATGCCATCTACCAAGGACTACCACAATTCACCTTCCCACCACTCCAAACAGCTCTCCATTCAATAGCCAGAATCCTACAAGCAGCAGCAAGGCAAGATCACATCACTCCAATACTCGAACAGCTCCACTGACTTCCACTACAGAGCCATGTAATATACAAAACTATCATGCTAACTCACAAAGCAATCCACTCAGAGCCCTCAAAACACCTCAGCATGCTTCTTTAGCCATCCCAACCACACAGATCTAGATGGACCTCCACAGTGGTCACCCTCATCATCCCCCACATCAGAACCAAGTCCAACAAGCAAGCATTTAAAAGTGCCTTACAACTATACGCACCCTCCATATGGAACAGGTTACAAGACCAGCTCAGGAACATCACTGACCTCAAGACATTCAGAAAACATTTAAAGATGCATCTGTTCACAGAACATTTCAACCCAAGCGCATTTCAACCCAAGCGCATTTCAACCCAATGCGCAACCCAAGCGCATTTCAACCCAAGCCCCCTCCCCTTCAGAAAGAACATAGCATGATTCCTATCACTACTGCTGTACATAGTCAGAAACTAGGGTTCATAATTGCATGTGTTGTATAGTTATGATGTATTTTGCATTTGTTCCATGTAAACCGCCTTGACCTGTGAAAGGCGGAATATAAATACAGCTAAATAAATAAATAATAGAATTACTTAGCACTGCCCCTTTATATTTTAGAAAAAAGGGGATGCATTGGGGCTATTTTAGAAGTCTTATGTGTGAGTTGGATGTCTGAAAATGGCACTTAGATGTGCAAATTGGAGATGCCCCCCAAAGCCATTTTAGAAACTGAGTAGAGAGATGTCCCCAGCGCAAGAACGTCCATGTAGTAAGGGGCATGGTGGAGGTGTGGCCTGGGCAAAGCAAGGGAAATGCAGAACGGCACAAGCAATTCTGCTCCTGCTTGGTGAAATGTCTATGAGCAGTATCGTACCTAACCCTGTGTGAACAGTGCAGCCAGAGTGAGCAACAGAGATCGGAACAGCGGCACAGGAGAAGAGAGCAAAGGATTGATTTCTGCAATACCTGCCAACACTCCACTGTCTCAGAGGGAGAGGAGCTCTGCCCGTGAGGAAGGCTCCAAGAACTGTCTCTACAACTAAACCTTCCAGTCCATCAGAGCCAAAAGCCCAGCAAAGCAGGTTTTGGGACCTGCTTCTACAGACGTCATCAGCTCTCAGGAAGAAAGGGAACACAAGCACTCAACGTATACCAGTGACACCAGATCCAGAAGTAAGCCAGAAAAATATTGGGGCCTTGGGTCCAGAGTCGCTTTTACCTATGGGCAAACAGGGCCGCTTCAACCTCTTATGGGGTCCTGGGCAAATGTTTGCAAAATGGGCCTCACTCCCCATTTGTGCGCCACCGCCGCCCCCTCCCTCCAGGATTGCAGCAGTGGAAATATATTTAAAAAGGCACCGTGGTTCTAGAGTTACCTTCTCTTCTGGCGCCATGGTGCCGACTGCACTTCCACTCCCCTCTGATTCTATTTCCTGTTAAAGGGGAATTGGAGGGGAGCGGAAGCACGACTGGCAACGAAGTGCCAGAAGAGAACGTAAGTCTGGTGCTGTGGTGCCTTTTTAAATGTATTGCCCTGGAGAGGGGCAGCAGTGGCAGTGGGAGGGGGCAGTGGTGGCTCATTTGCAAACATTTGCCCAGGATCCCATAAGGGGCTGACGCGGCCCTGCCTGTGTCTGCCTCACCACCAGCTTCAGGTTCACTGGGAAAGAGCACTAAAAATAGGAGTGAGGGATTCCCACTCAGGGAAATCAGACTAAGTAACAAAAGTGCAGGAGTGGTTAAGAGTGGAATAATTGTTCAGCTTAAGATAAAGAGAATATGAAGGCAGTGTGGTAAGATATCAAATAGAGGAGAAAGGAGTAATCTACCCGTACAATAAATGTCCCATAAAATCTTAATTAAATATACTAATATTATCCATTTCACTTTAAAAATTATATCTTCGATGAGAGAAAGTGACGTCAGTGGCCGCCATGGCAGCTTGAGCTGAGTGCTCCACACCCTACCACAGCAAATTAGCGATATTAAGCACTTCCCTGAAGTCGACTGGGCTGCTGATACCTCATAAGCTGGTAACAGAGAACATAAGTGTCCCAGTGGCAGGGAAGATGCAGTCTATGGAAACTTTCGAACACCAAAAGGAATCCAGAGGCTGATTGTATTTGGCAGCCTGGGTGCAGTCTCCCGCCAGTATGATGTCCTTTGAATTCCATGGCAAACAGGCCCCAGACACTGAAATCACTGCAGACCTCAGCTCCACGTGGATTCACGTATGCTGAAGTGTTTTGTGGAGTTGCAGGAGGAGATTCACAGTATAAGAGTTGATATCGTGGGCAAGATTAAGAAGTTGCATATTGAGCTGAAGGATTCAGTGGCCAGGTAGAGGATGCTGAGGCAAAATTAATAGAACACGATGAAGAGCTAACAGATATGAGAATGTACATAGGCAAGACGAGTCAGAAAACAATGGATTTTCAATATAAAATGGATGACTTGGAAAATAGGGGTCGTAGGAAGAACTTGAGGATAAGTGGTTTACCTAAGAAGGGATCGGGAGAAAAGATGGAGGAAGTTGTTCAGCATATTTTCTGGGAGTTACTGAATGGAAACTCTGCTGATACACCCAGGGTTCCAATACCCTTGGAAAGAGCCCATTGCTCACTGGGGATGCCGGTGAATGGAACTGAGATATGGTTGTGTATTTCCTGAGCTTTGCGGACTAAGATCGGGTTCTCCAACAGGCATGGAATAAAAGTGACTTGATCTTTGAAAGGGCCAAGTTACAATTTTTTCAGGACTTGTCAGGGTAGACTTTGGTAAATGAAGAGAGCTGAAGCCCATTTTGGACATACTAAATCATGAGCATGTGAGGTATAAATAGCTATTTCCCTTTCATTTAAATTTTACTGTGGAAGGGAAACAATTCACTGTGTGGGACCCCAATGAGGCCTGGAAAATGCTGAAACACTTGGGCCTTAAGCTGCTGAGCAGCTGAGTTTTACCCACCCCGCAGACTATGATGTGGCTAGCAAAAGGCAGTGTGTTCCGGACAAGAATAAATGGCTGAAGCAGAGTGGTGATACAGATGCTTGAGCCCTCTGGTTTGCATAGGAGAAGTTCATTTTCTGAGAAGTCCTGTACAAATTTTTGTTTGTTTTGGAGCAACATGGAGTTGTCCCCTGGATGCCTGCTATGGCAGGATGGTGATGCTTTGACTTTGAGTTGTATCTTCAGTCATCAAAGTGCTGGATAATGATGAGCTTGAATTGAGTGCCATGAACATTTTAGAGTGGAGAGGAGTTTCTCCCTCGAATTGTCCTCCATTAGTGGCTCATTGGACACATCGTCAACATTCTCTGATATTTGTTGGCGTATTCTTGAATATATACCACGTACATAGCGAGGTGGCAACTATTTGAGACGCCTAGAGCTTCATGAACATACCTGGATATTTCAGCTGCAATCAATCGAGCCTAATGGTCTGAATTTAGCTGTTGATTGGTCCTCTCTGATCTGATTGGCTGTCTTGACCATGTGACCACCACAATGCTCTATTTCTGTGAATTTGATTCATTATGTATTTGAGCATTCAGCCAGCTGGAGTTTAGCTCTAACATGTCATGGAAAGTTTTGTTGTTAGCACACTCCCCTAATGCAGATAAGTATTAAGTCTTTATCTTATTGAAACACAATATTCTGTTGGGTTTGTTGCATTTTTTTGAGTTTGTGTATTACATGTATGTAGTCAATGCTATACATGAATATAATTATTTTTGTGTGCACACCTTATTTTTTGAGTTTTGAAGGAATTTTTTTGGGTAAAATGGACCGATGATGATCTTAGAGCATAGCAGTGCTGGCCCTTGTGGCTGCAATACTAGAGGGTCTGGTTGGACCGTTATGAGCTCAAAAACTGTTTGAGGTCCTATATAAATAATGTGACCACAATTTGTTTTTCATTTTTGAGAAAATCCTTTTGTTGTCTCCATATTGTTGAGACATGAGCCATTTAGAATTGGACATGAGAGCACTTTGTTGTTTATGATTCCTCTTTTCTTTCCCCTTTTTTTGATGATTGGATCATCATCATAATTATGTTTATGTATTAAAATTTGATGAACCGCCCTTCGTGAAACAAGGGTGATGTATAGGTAAAATCAAAATTAAATCAAAGGCAGAAAAGAACCCCAATAAAACAGGAAAGAGTTAAAACAATCATACCAGGAGGAGGAAGCAAGGTAAAACCAGAAGAGGAAAGAAAAAAAAAAGAGTAAAAGTAGGAAGGAGAAGAAGAAAGCGGCGAGTTATGAAGGCAGGAGGTGATGGGCTATAGTAAAGAGATGGGTTTTCAGGAGAGCTTTGAACTTAGGGTATGAAGGTTCCAGTCACAGAGCAGAGGGAAGGGATTCCAGAGGGCAGGGGCAAGGAAATAAAAGGCTGAAGAGCATGTGGATTCAAGATGAATCTGAGAAACGGCAGAGAGATGGAGACGGTTTGTGTGAATGCTACGGAGAGAGCGGTACGGGGAGTGGAGGAGTAGAAGATCAGAGCGATAATGGGGGGGGGGGGGAAACCAGTGTGAAGTGCACAGTGGACTAGGGTAAGGACTGTCGGTGGTACTTGATGAGAAGCCAATGATAGTGAACTAGGAGGGGTGAGACATGGTTGTGGCGTGATGCATGAGTGAGAATGTGGACAGCTGTATTCTGGATGACTTATAAGCTGCGAATCTGATACTGCGGAAGGCCGAGAACAACAACATTACAATAATCCAACCTGGAAATAACAAGGGTAAGCAGGAGAGAAGTGAGTGACGATGACGAGAGGAAAAGGGCAAATGGCACGTATCTAGTGGAGAGTGCTAAAGAAGTGGCAGAGTACTGCAGAGAGATGGGCATGGAATGATAAGAATGAATCTAAAGTGACACCTAAATAGTCAACGATGTCCACAAGGGGGACAGTTAAACCATAAAGGGAAGGAGCCAGGGTTGGAGAAGGACTACCAAAAGTGAACCAAATTGCAGAAGAATTGGTGGGGTTGAGATGTAGGAAGTTATTTGACAGCCAAGCAGAAATGGTGAAGAGGCAAGCATTAAGGAATGAGATGTCAGGGCTAGTGTGATGAATTAGAAGGATGCCATTGGTGTAGTAGTGTGCAGAGATGCCGTGTTGTTGAATGAGAAGAGCTAGTGGGACCAGAAAAATATTGAACAAAAGAGAGGCCAGAACAGAACTGCAGAGCAAGGGAAGGGAAGAGTAGAAGAAACACCAGTGAAAACGGAAAAAGACCTAAAGGAAAGAAAAGAACTAAACCAACTAAGAACCGTGCCACGTAGCCCAATATCATGAAGGCGAAAGAGAAGGGTGCGATGATCAACTAAATCGAAAGCTGAAGAAAGGTCGAGAGAAACTGCCACCGAGAAGTCACCATGGTCATGTGAAGCATGCATTTGCTGAGGAGAGAAAGAAGGATGGTGTCCGTGCTATGCCCAGGACAAATTATGTTTCATTTGCTGCTTTTACAATAATGTTATATGGTGTATCTGTGTATCTGCGTGACGTGCAAATGAGAACATGCTAATGTTGGATTTGAAAGGGAGAGGGTTTTATAAGAGGTAGGGGACTTTGAGGAACTTTTTTAGGGAGATCCGGGTGAGGGGGGAGGATCTTTGATGAGCCATTGTTGAGTTGAGTCCTTCCTTGCTTGTTTCCATTGGGGATATGATTCTCCAGAGATTTACATGGTGGAAGGGGCTTTTGGGTGAGGGGGGAATCGAGTGGGGCGGGTTTTTTTTGGGAGGAATGGTTTGGAGTTGGAGAGTTTAGGAATGGGAGGTGGGATATGTTTGAAACCTTAGTTGGCATTAGCAACCAAGTTATTTAGGGCAGGAGGTTGGAATGTGAATGTGATGCTGATCCAAGAAACGCATTTGCGTTAATTACAAGATCCTATCCAATAGTGTTGGGGGCCTCTGATACTAATGACAGTAAGCACAGGGGGGAGGGGGAGTAGCTATTTTATTCCAAAAGACACTGAACCCTGAAATTATAGCTGTGAAACGGGAGCCTAAAAGATGCTATATTTCTGTGAATGTGTCCGTAGCTAGAGTCCTTTACACACTGGCCAGCATTTATGGACCTAATGAACAAGCTTTTTTATAGGGAATTGAAGGTTGAATTATTGGCTTTTGCAACAGGTTTGTTATTGTTGGGCGGGGATTGGAATCTAGATTTCATGGAGGCAGGAGAGGCTCAAGCAGGGGGAATATGTGGATTAGATCGGGGCCCAAATTGAATTAAGGCAGCTACTGGGGGATATGGGAGTTGTAGATGTGTAGCAGAAGGCACATAGGGGTCAGTGGGACTATATCTTTTACTCTGCACCCCATCAGAGCTATTTGAGAATAGACTACATCTTTGTAGTCCCACAAATATTGTCTCAGGTGCTAGAGGCCAGCATTGAGGATATCACATAGTTGGATCATGCCCCTATATGCGTAGAATTAGAGAGGAAAGACTGGGAAAGGGGGGATTGGATTTAGAGGCTTAATAACAGTTTGTTCTGACAATAGGCTGTGTGCCAGGGATTTGTAAAATAAATTACATCCTATTTGGACCTTAATGATAATGGTGCAGTGGGGATCCTATTATGTGAAATGCTTTTAAAGCAGTCAAGAGGGAGTTTTGTATAAGTAAAGTGGTGCAGCTGAAGCAACGGCCAGAGGCTAGGCTGAGGACACTACAGGCAAGGCTTGGGGATTTGGAAAGGGCTCACAAGCAATTGGGTAATCATCAATCAGACCTTATGAGCTTTAAAGGATGTTGAGGGGAACTTAATGGCTTGCTAGCTGATCAACTGGAGTTTCGCTCAGTGCTCCTGTAGCATATTATGAGAAGGGCAATGAAGCGGATAAATTGTTAGCTTATCGGTTAAAGAAAATGCAGTCAGAGATGGTAACCTGCCTTAAGAGTAAGGTGGCAGGGATGTTAACCAGCCCCCCTGACATTAGAGAGAGGTTTGGGGAGTTCCTAGTGTATCTTTGCACATGTAGGAGACAATTCAAGAGAGTGCAAGAAGTGAGTACTTCGAAGATCTCTAGTTCCCAGAACTTGGAAGGAATGATAGAGACATTAAATAGCCTTGGAGGAAATTATGTTGGTTGTGAAATCTAGGAATGGAGGGAGGGCAGAGTCTAGATGGCCTGACATCAGAATTTTATAAAAGATTTGCACTACACTTAGGCTCTTAGAATCTATAATGGGATGCTGGAGGGAGAGCACAACGGTCATCTATGTTGAAAGCTTGGATATCGATGATACGCAAGGAAAACTAGTTATCTGTGAACTATCATTAAAATCATCTGTAGTACTGAAAGACTGAAGAATGGCCAATGTAATCCCAATTTTTTAAAAGGGCTCCAGGGGTGATGCAGGAAACAATAGCCCGGTGAGCCTGACATCAGTACCGGGCAAAATGAAGAATAAAAGAATAAAATAAAATAATAAAATTACTGAACATGTAGATAGTCATGGTTTAATGGGAGAAAGCCAACATGGATTTAGCCAAGAAATGTCTTTTGCCTTACGAATCTGCTATATTTTTTGAAGGTGTGAATAAATAGGTAGACAAAGGTGAGCTGGTTGATACAGTGTATCTGGATTTTCAGAATGCCTTTGACAAGGTCCCTCATGAGAGACTCTTGGCAAAATTAAAAAGTCATGTGATTGGAGGCAGTGTAGTATTGTGGATCAGGAACTGGTTAAAAGATAGAAAGCAGAGAGTAGAGTTAAATATCCAATTTTCCCAATGGAGTACCCCGGGGATCTGTGCTGGGCCCGCTGCTTTCTAACATATTCATAAATGACCTGGAAATAGGAATAGGGTCTACAATAAAGTTCCTCTGTTTTTATTCAAGTGTCTGGCCGTGGTATTTGCCCTCTGCTAGTTTTCCTCTTATTATGCACCTAGGAAAGAACAATCCAAACTATGGTTACAATGCAAAATACCACCTTAGAAACCACCACCTAGGAAAAAGATTTAGGCATCATTGTGGATAATATGTTGAAATTCTCCACACACTGTGCAGCGGCGTCCAAGAAAGCAAATAGAATGCTAGGAATCATAAGGAAAGAAATGGAGAATAAAACCAAGGATATTATAATGACTCTGTATCATTCCATGGTGTGACTGCACATTGAATATTGTGTGCAATTCTGGTCGCTGTATCTTAAATATATATCAGAATTAGAAAAGGTAGAGAAGAGTGACAAAAATGGTAAAGAGGATGGAACAATACCCCTATGAGGAGAGGCTTAAAAGGTTGGGGCTCTTCAACTTGCAAAATAGACGGCTGAGGGGGGGATATGAGAGAGGTCTATAAATTAATGAATGGAATGAAATGGGTAAACATATTGGTTATTTATGCCATCAAAAAGTAGAAAGACTAAAGGACACACAATGAAGCTATAATGTAGCCAAAACTGCAAACAAGCCTATCTACGTTTAAGGACCATCAGAAAGCTCAAACCAATACTCAACCAAGACCACTTCCGCACAGTGTGCCGAGCACTCATCACACCTCTGCTTGATTACGGAAACTGGTTGTATCAAGGCCTCCCCCAGCAGACCCTACACCCACCCCAAATGGTACAATGGTACTACAGCACGCATCATTACGGACACTGCAAGAACTGAACACATCACTCCCGTCTTACAGCAGTTGCACTGGCTCCCAATGATGGCCAGGGCAAAATACAAAACAATCATGATCATCTTTAAAATCTTCCACCATCAATCGGCAGATGAACTCCAAGATATCATAACAAAGGATATCAGCAATAGACCAAGAAGAACCAATAATGACAACAGGATCGGCACACCTGCAGGATATCACAAAACTAAACAAGCAACCTCAAGAAGAGCTTCTTCACTACCGTCGTTCACACTCTGGAACTTCCTACCGATGGGTCTGAAGGCCATGAACGATTCCACAGACTTCCGCAAGGCCCTCAAAACCCTACTCTTCACAGAAACCTACGAGCAAACAGATAACCAACAAATTCCACCCAAAAAGTAATGCAACGAATAGTAATGCAACTACATCAATACAACTACCTCCACCATCTCAATACCCACCCCAACTAAACCTATAAGTTCAATGAATAATATGGTTAAGTACCCTCATGTATAATTTATAACGTACAGTGTATAGTGTACAGTGTATAATGTAATGTATAGTGTACAGTGTATAATGTATAATGTCTTTCTAATGTACAATGTCGTTAAGTACCCTCATGTTAAATGTAACCCTCCAATTGTGATGTGATCACTTTGATTGTAGGATAAGGTGGTATACAAATCCGTCTAAATAAATAAATAATGTAACCCATTTAAGATTAATAAGAGAAAATATTTTTTTACTCAATGCATAATCAAACTCTGGAATTCTTTACCAGAGGATGTAGTAAAAGCTGTTAGTGTAGTTGGGTTTAAAAATGTTTTGGACTAGTTCCTGGAGGAAAGGTTCATAAACCATTATTAAAGAGGATCCAGGAAATCCACTGCTTACCCCGGGTCAAGCATTGTGGAACCTGTGTGTCTTTTTGGGAACCTGGATTGGCCACTGTTGGAAATAGGATACTGGGCTTGATGGAACTTGTTCTGACCCATTATGGCATTTCTTATGTTCTTATGTTTTTAATGTTGATGGAAAGAGTTTAGCAAAAGTGCTGGAGGCAAGGTTGAATGGATGTATGAGTAAGCTTGTGTATGCTGACCAGGTCAGTTTTATACCACTTAGGAAAGCATCAGCATCATTTGACAGCCCCCTCCCCCCTACCCTCTAGCTCCGTTTCTTTCATGTTCTGTCTCGCCTCCCTCCTACCTCTTACTTGTTTTTTTTTTCTCTATTACTTTCCTGTTTATCAATGGTGTTCCTTTCTCTCTTTTTATTTTCTGTAGCCAATGGATTATTGTATTGTACACCACCCTGATGCTTCGGCAAGGGTGGTATATCAAATTTTGCAAATAAAGATGAAGATAAAGATAATTTTAGAAAAGTCCTTTGTCTGGCTCATGTGGTGCGAGCAACCTGTCAAAAGGCCTTCCTTTTATTGATTGATGCAGAAATGGCCTTAGACCACCTAACACTGGGGCTTTTTGGAAAAAATACTGATCAAAGCAGGTATAGGCATGAATTTTTGTACATGGGTACCTAAAATGTATGAAGGGCCTTCTGCATGCGTTCAAGTGAATGGTGGGAATTTGAAATGTTTTCCTTGAGGAGAGGTACTCATCAGGGGTGTCTGCTATATCCTCTTATTTGCTCTTGCAATGGAAGCTCTAGCTTCTAAGATTCATGGCAGATCCCAATGTTAAGGGAATATGAATGGCAACTGAGGAGTATAAGGTTTCATTGTCGATGAATGTCTTGTTCTCTCTGATCTCTCACTTGACGACTTCACTGAATCTTCTCCAGTCTGAAGCTCTAAATGTGCCATTGTCCTCTAGTCTGGTAGATAGGATGCGTGTGGGCTCCATTTTGTGGTTTATTTAGGTGTATTTTTGACTTCAAGTAGTAGGACCCTATATGCCACCAATTATGAGGATATTAAAAAGGATCTGTTGCACTGGACTCCCCTTTCCATCTACTGCTTTTAAAGACTGATGGCCATTAAAATGAACATTTTGTCTCAGTTATTGTACGTATTCCAAGTGCTCTCAATTTCTGTCCTTAGGTAGGTATGTGGGGGCCATCCCGTTGGCTGGTATTTTTGTAATAGATGCACTGTTCATAAGAGCATAATTGGAATTTGTAGCCATACTGGGTGGCTTATTTTTGTATTTTGTGCAGACCCTGATAAATAAATAAATAAAATAAAACTGTTTATCTTCATGCCTAATAAAGTGATATTGTTTTGTACCTTAATCAAACTACAGTCCTGCATCATGGGCTACTCATGTCATCAATTTTCCCTTGTTACCAGATCTTTTCATTCTTTCATATGTTTGACCAGATAAAATGGAGAATAATTGAAAGAGTGCTTCCTCTGTGCCGATCACTAACTGGGCAGCAACAATATCACCACTGCCCAGTTAGCCTTGGTGGTTTCCTGTCCCTGCAGCAATCACCGTATATTCAATGTCATCGTCATGGCAATGAATATCTGGTTTAGAGGTTGGTGGGGAGGACTATTCACCGACAAGGTGCATAGCCCTTCCACACTGCGGGCAGCTGAAAATTGGGCCCTAAATTTTAAGAAGCATAAAACTTTCATTAAAATGGACTAAAAGAAACCATTGGGTAGAATATACCAAGGTGGTGATAAGTCTGACAAAAATTTTATAATACTTATTTGGTTTTGGGATCACTTTGTGTATGGTTATTAAAATCTCCTTCATTATGCATATATTTACAAAATAAAATTGAATATTAAAAGTGTGACATCCAAATATGTGTTTTTATAGGATTGTTCTGGGAGATGATTACAATTAAGTTTGATAATAGCATTCTTAGGAGGTGGGGTGTGTGTGAGGGTCTAAAAGCTAGCTGCAAGGAGGTGCAGGGCTGATGTTTTGCCCAGGGCAGGCTTATATACTTGCACTGGTCCTGACTGCTTGTAACATAGTTCATGTTTGTTGTTCTTGCCAATTATTATTGCTATTGCTGAGTGACCCTAAAGTTTAAGTAAATGCTTGGTTCAGAACAGTTTCTGGACTCATTTATTTGAGAAGGGAGAGGTATGAGAATGTCAAGTACCAAGGGCCTCTTGGTATATGTTGGTCCCACCAAAAAGAACCCTGATATTAAATTCCAAAAGCCTAAGAATAAAAGACTGCAGAAAGGCTCTTGGATTAGTGTTCCCCTCATCTGTTAAGCTACTAGCAGCCACTGCAAACAGCACACACAAAAGGGGGGCAGATAAAAACAATGGGACCTACCTGGTCTGCCATCCATAACATCTATTAAGTTCTACAATCTTTTCCTCTCCCTCAGAGATCCTCTCATGCTTTCTTGAATTTAGATATAGTTCTTGTCTCTACCATCTCCACTGAAAGGCTGTTCCATGCATCCGCCACCCTTTCCATAAAGAAATATTTCCTCACATTACTCCTCAGTCTATGCCCTTTTACCTTTGTTTTATGATTCCTTGTTACAGAGCTTCCTTTCAACCTGATGAGGGGCAAAAATCTCGTTTGCCTGCTCTGCTTTCCACTTTTCAGTCCGCTTCCTACCATTATCACGCAGCTATTACCCAGGCCAATAAATCATAGTATTCTGCCCTCATCTTTTGCGCTCTTTCCAATTCCCCTCTTGTTTCTTCTGCTGCTTCATCTCTGTATCCACAGACTTTTGCTTCTGCTTTTCACCAAAACATCCTCACAATCCAGTCTTCCCTGTCCTGTTCCATGGCTCCTCCGCCTTTTGGTCCTGTCTCTTCCACTTCTGCTACCAGTCTCTCTGCTCTTCGTGTTCCCACCTATAGTGAGAGCTTCTTGTGTGATTGCCTCATCTCGCTCTACCTTTACTCCATCTGACCCAATGTCCTCACAGCTGATTTACTCTATCATTACCTCATCTTTCTCCTCTGATCTTGGTCCCTCTTCCTGGAAAGAGGCCATCATCATTCCTATTCTCAAACCAGCTGCTAGTGACCCTTTTGATCCTCTCAATTACCAGCCCGTTTCTCTTCCCCCTTTTCTTTTTAAAGTTGTTGAGCGATTGGTCACTTGATAACTACAGGACTTTCTTCTTTCCTCTGGTACCCTCCACCCATCTCAAACAGGTTTTCATCCCTATCCGTCCACTGAACACTCTTTTCTGGCTATCTCTGACTATCTTCGCACTGCCTTGCATTCCAGTCACCATGTTCTTCTTGTCTCCCTAGACCTCAGAGCAGCTTTTGATTTGGTCGATCACTTTCTTCTTCTCTTTCAGCTTTCTTCAATTTGTATCATAGGTTCCACTCTGGACTGGTTCCGTTCATACTTGCTTGGCCACTCTTATGTCTCTTGGTCTTTCTTGCTCTCTGTCCCTCAGCCCCTTTACTGTGGTGTTCCCTCAAGGTTCTGTCCTCAACCCTATCCTCTAACATTTTTCTGGCCCCCTTGACATTTTTGATCATGTCCATGGATATAACATTTTTTATTTATGCTAATGGCATTCAGCTCCTCTTTCATTTTCCCATTTATTCCTCTACCGTTATTTCCCAGACTTCCCTTCAACTTAATTTCATCGCTGATTGGCTTTCAGGTCACAGTCAAACTCAATACCTCCAAAACCACTTGTCTTCTCTTTGCCAGTCATGCACCTCACTCTTTCTACACACACCCTTCTCTGTTCATGGTTCCTTGTCTCCTTTCCAAGACACAAGATCCTTGGTATGACTTGACTGCTGACTCTCCTTTTTTCATCAAGTCTCTTCCACTGTTCAGCGTTGCTTCATTGTCCTCTGCTAAATCTATTCTATCTGCAAGCTTCTTGATCAACTCTCCATTTACTTGCTTCTACTATCATTGATCACCCGCCTAGACTAAGCCAATTATCTTTTCTCCAGTCTTCCTCAGTGCCAAATCTATCATTTACAATTGATCCAGAACACTGCCCTCAAACTCCTTCACAGTGCCCAAAAGTTTGATCATGTTACTCCTCTCTTTCTTACCGAGCACTGGCTCATAGTATCCTATCGCATAAAATACAGACTTCTCATTCTAACGCATCATGTCCTCCGCTCTGATAATCCTCTTTTCTTGCCTCAGCTTCTGTCCCCATATATTCCCCCTCCCCTCATTCTCTTCGCTCTGCCTCTCAAAGTCTTCTTGCAATTCCCGGTCTGTGTTCTGTTCATTCATCTGCAGCGCGTTTCTAGTCTCTGTGTTGTTTCTCCTACTCTATGGAATTCCCTTCCCTCTGACCTTCACTCCCAATGCTTGTTTACCCACTTTAAATCCCAACTGAAAGCCTATTTCTTTACTTTAACTTTTCCCACAGCTACGCCTTCTTGACCTTCTACCTTGATGCTCGTTGCTCCCTCCTCTTCCTGACCCCCCCAAGCAGTACCAGCCAACTGGTATGTCTGTTTCCCTGGTCCCTCCCTGCCCTTTTGTGTCTTTTGTTTATTACTTATCACTGCATTGTAACCTAGGAACTCCTTTCCCTACCTCATCCTCTGTCCTCTTGTCTACCCCTGTCCTGTCTTCTGTGGTTTAATTTTTTTTTTAGGTTGCTATCCTTACCTATGTAAACCACCTAGTTGCACTGCTATAGGTGATATATCAAATCTAATAAAACTATCTTCTGTGCATTTATACCATAGAGGTATTTAAATGTCTATTATATTTCCTCTCTCCCGCTTTTCCTTCAAAATAAACATATTGAGATATAAGAACATAGGAACATAAGATCTTTGGGCCCGATACTCAAGTAGGCAGTGGTGATGGCAAAAAAACACAACAGAGCTATCTGGTTGGAGCGGAGGGTGGGGAGTACTGCTAACTGGGTAGCGGCGATATTGGACCGCTACCCGGTTAGCATCTACAGCTAAAACTAGGCAAGCCAAAAGCTGGCCTAGTTTTAGTCACAGATTGCTAACTGGTTAGTGGTCCAATATCGCCGCTACCCGGTTAACAGTACTCCCCACCTCCGCTCCAACCAGATAGCATCGGGGCGTGTAGGGGACAGACAGGGATATTCAATGTCAATAACTGTGTAGGTGTCGTTGAATATCCCCGTTTAAGGCATTTACATGGTTTACTGGGCTGTAAACTGTGTAAATGGCTTTCGAATATCGGGCCCTTTAAGTCCATCCTCATATGCCTTATAACGAAGACCACTGGCCATTTTACTAGCAGCTCTCTGGACAGACCTCATCCTGTTTATATCCTTTTGAAGGTGCAGTCTCCAGAATTGTACACAGTGCTCTAATGAGATCTCACTAAAGACTTATACAAAGGCACTATCATCTCCTTTTTCCTGTTGCCCATTCATCTCCCTATGCATCCAAGTATCCTTCTGACTTTCGCTGTCACCTTTTCTACCTATTTGGGCACTTTAAGTCAGAAACATAGAAACACAGAAACATGACGGTAGATAAACACCACATGGCCTATCTAGTCTGCTCTTCACTATCAACTACTAAGCTTTACATGTCCCATTTTCCTTTAGAGATCTATATTTATTTGTCCCATGCTTTCTTGAATTCAGATACAGTCCTTGTTTATACTACCTCCACTGGGAGACTATTCTATGCATCTAACACTCTTTCCATAAAGAAATATTTTTTCAAATTACTCCCTTTCACCTTTGTCCTATACCCCCTCGTTGCAGAGCTTTATTTCAATTGAAAGAGACTCTCCTCCTTTGCATTTATGCTACGGAGATATTTACTGTAAATGACTACGCTGGCTCCCTTCTCCTGCCTTTCTTCCAAAGGACAGACTTAAGGATCTTAATATGTATACTTTAAAGGTGGGATTGAGGTGATATGATTGAGACATTTAAATACCTCCTTGGCATAAATGCACAGGAGGAGAGCCTCTTTCAATTTAAAGCAAGTTCTGCTATGAGGGGACATAGGATGAAGGTGGAAGGGGATAGACTCAGTTTTTGCCACAGAAGCTAACTGAGCAGCGGCTGAATATCACCGCTGCCTAGTTAGCTTCTTATTGTCTGGCTGACATGGATATTCAATGCTGGTGGCCAGATGTGGCCCTGGCATTGAATATCTGGGTCTGCCATACTCACCATATTAATTACTTTGGTAATTTCCTTGCCCCACTTCTCATGCGCCCTCCCTTGACCCTACCGTCCCTGCACACTATTGTCACGTATCCAACCTTCCTTTCCTCTCTAATATCCTTGAAAAATTTGTATTTTCTCAACTCTCTCTTCATCTTGATTACATTCATTTTCTTCAGCCCCGTCAGTACAGCTTCAGGTCCGGTCACAGTATCAAAACCATATTACTTTCTTCCCTCAACGAGCTTCAAATTTGACATGACCATGGTGATTTTTCCTTGGCTGTATTCCTGGACCTCTCCTCCACTTTTGATCTGGTCGATCACTCCAGTCCTCTTACATGTCTTTGGGAAGCTGGTATTTATGGTTTCATTCCTTTCTTTCCTCTCGGCCATTCTCTGTCATCTTGGACACCACCTCCTCGGCTCCTGCTTCTCTGCCCTGTGGTGTTCCTCAAGGTTCCGTACTTACACAGCTCTTCAATATTTTTCTGGCTCCCCTCGTGCTATTACTTCAACAATCTGGTTTGTTGGCGTATTATTACACCGACATTATTATCCTACTTCAGACCTGTCATCACTGAATACCTGTCTCTCTTGTGTCTCTCATTGGTTAGCATCCAAATTTCTTCATCTCAACCCATCTAAAATGTCTGCCATATGGTTTACCTTCGGTGGTTCTTGTCCTTCTCTGACTCCATTTCCCTTGTCTCTTCCCTTCATTACTTTGGGGTTATGCTTGACTCCGCCTTGTCTTTCCACGAACGTCTCTCCCTGCTTATCTGTCACTCTTTCTTCTCCATTTGGCAGATTTGTGCAATTCGTCCTTTTCTGACCACTCACTCACTAACCACTCTCCTTTAATCACTAGTCATGACGCACATCGACTACTGTAATGTAGTCGACTACTGTAATATTGTCCTCGCAGGTCTTCCCCAATTTCAACTCCACCGCCGCCTCCAACTACTCCAGAATACTGTGGTCAGAATCATCTCTCATGCCACCCACTTGACCACATCACCCCATTACTTATCCACCTCCACTGGCTCCCTATTCAGTATTGCATTCATTATAAAATACTCACTCTGGTACATAAATCCATTTACACACACACTCCACAATATCTATTGGACTATCTCCATTTCTATGTCTTATCTCGCAGTTTGTACTCTGTCATTGTAAGTCACCTGCACTTTCCCCCTGCCTCACGTGAACATCTGGAATTAATCTGCCTCTCCGCTTTTTTCTTCCTAGGGCCCTCCCTATAGAATTCCCTGCCCACCAATTTACATCTAGAACCATCATTCCAGAAATTCAAGTTTCTCCTTAAAACACATCTCTTCCAATCTGCCTTTGATCTTCCCTCTCCTGGCTCCTGACCACCTCCTCTTACCCCCCTTCCCCTCACCTATCTTTCTCTTCTCCCCCTCTTTGTTTGATTGCCCTATCCTTTCCTATCAATCAATATAGTTATTTTGTCTTTCCTTGCATTAGCCACTTCTTTATTTTTTGAGATTGTAAACCGCCTGATGTTACAAAGATACAGTATATCAAGAGACGCAATAAAGATAAAGAAAAAAGATAAATTTAGCGGTGATGGCTAACAAGGCCTAGCTGCCGCTGCTGAATATCTGTGTATCCTATTACCTCCTGTACCACGGATTACTCAATCAATCCATACGCTTCAGAGTAGTCTCTCCTCAATGTCAGGAGAACCCTTTTTTTAAATACCTTTATACGTATACACTTATCCCTTTGCCATTGGGAAGTATGAAATATTTATAATTGCCCATGCACTTATCTCAAAGCCATAGCGACGATCTCATTTCCAAATGATATTGGGAACAGTCCTGCACACGACATGCATGTTTCGGGACCCCAATGGGACCCTGTTTCAAGTGTTATCCCGCTGAAATGTAACCAGTGAGCAATCGCCAGAGCAAACCTTTGAGGAGAGACATTGAGGAGAGAGTTTTCTTCTCCCTACTCGGGTCTGTTGGTCCCAACAAAAAAAGGGTGGTAGCTCGGCATTTATTTATTCACAGATAACTACTCTGAAGCGCTGCTGAATATCTGGCATATTCAGCACCATTATCCAGATAGCAAGGAGGGCTGGATTTAAGTATAAAGTGGTGAGCATCTCTGCTATATTGAAAGCAGTGATATTCAATAAGCTATCCATATAGCTATCCGGACACATCTGGGATAGTCTTTTTGCTATCCTAAATTTATCTGGATAGCTATATTTATTTTATTTTATTTGAATTTATTTCTATACCACCTTTATATAATTCAAAGTGGTTTACATTGAACAAATAACATACAGAGCGTGATGTGTCCCGTTTACCTAGAACAATAACTAGAGAACTTACAAGGATAGTTATATACAATAGGAACATCAATTCTTATAACTAAATAGCTATTTACAAGTGGAAGTGTAACATAGACATTACTGAAAATGTATCTAAGGAAGAAATTAAATCATATGTGAGATTGTCCATCCAAGGTATCTGGGTGGCATATTTAATACAGTGGGGAATGTACGTCTGATTGTGCTAGGTGCCCAGAGACACTGGCTGAATGCAGTCTTGTGCGTTTGAGCTTAGGATGGTTTGAAGGTGATCCCGGAAAAGGTATGTTTTGAGTTTTTTTCTGAATTCTGTGATGTCCTGAGATCCTCTTAGGGCTGGTGGGATAGTGTTCCATATTGATGGGGCAAAGAGGGACAGTGCACAGTTGCCAGTGGCCACTCTCCGTATAGTTAGGTGGATTACTCACACTCTGACCTCACTCTGCTCCATGGTACTCTAAAAATTTTCAGTGGCACTACCAGATAATGCCATTGAAAAATAATGCATAGGGTATTAATCTGTATAGTAGCTGCTGCTATATGGATTGCTTTTGAATATCAACCTATCAGAGTTTATTTTGTTGGTTAACTGGCTTTATATTTAGGGCTTCTGTTCCTAGGTGTTTTATAATTTGTAAATTTAGGTGTTTATTTTCCAACTAATTAAGTACTTTTTGAGGGTACAAACAAATCAGTGAATCGGTGTTTTCGTGCTACAGGTACTATTGCAGAGTGCCTTTTTCAATCGAATCAAGCCTGTAAGTTTGTGTTATTTAGGAGTTGTTAAAACAGAAAAGACAAAAACTGAGTGGAGGATACCAGCTACTAAGCTTTACATGCCCCTTTTTCCTTTAGAGATCTTCTGTGTTTGTCATATGCTTTCTTGAATTCAAATACAGTCTTTGTCTCTACTATCTCTACTGGGAGATTCTCTTTCCGTGAAGAAATATTTCTGCAAATTACTTAAGTCTATCCTTTCACCTTCATCCTATGCCCCCTCGTTGCAGAGATTTCCTTCTATTGAAAGAGACTCTCCTCCTGTGCATTTATGCTATGGAGATATTTAACCCTGGGAGTACCGATGGGGTCAAAAGTGACCCCATTGCAAGTTTCACAACGCGTATCTCGAAAACTAGTTATTCAAGAATGCAATCTTTTTATGACTTTTCACATGTCAATATTTTCTTTATATTGCACCATGAGAGGAATAATTTTCATCTGCTAGGTGACGCTAGTGATGAATTGCAGCACAGAGTACCAGTGGGGTCATTTTTGACCCCAGTTGCTTATGTCCGGTTTGGATCGTGATACAATTTGCAGTTTTGTGAATTTTTTGATCTAACAAAGGTATTTATCATTAATTAAGTAGCATTTATTTTTTGTACTCATTTTATAAAAATTAGACATTTTCTGTAATTGATATCACACGTTCTCTCATTATTTCCAATGAAATCTAAAGGCTTTCAGCTCGTTCATCACGATTATTGTACACCTATAGTAAAACTGTTTTGCGTTTTATTCAACTTTATCTTTGTTTATTTATTTTCGGTTATTGTTTATGATGTTAAAATGAAAGTATTCAGCTGCCCAAGTAAGAGAAATATTGCAACGAGATGCTGACACTGACGGCTCTGAGTCGTCTGATAATGCAGCATATTCAGCAAGCGAAGAAGCATATCAGCCAAGTTCGGGCGATAAATCTGATGATGACAGTCATGATTCAGATGGCGACAGCAGTTGGTCGCCAAGTGAATGTGAGACTGATGTTGAGCCGGTAACATTGCCTGCAGCAAAGAGTCAAGTTACAGGTCGAGGCTGTGCTGGATGGGGAAGAAGGCAGGAGTCCTCGGTGTCAGTATCATCTGTGAGGAATCTTAGTTGTGGTCGTAGAGAAGCTAAGAGGTCATCAACTATAAGCACAAATGTTGCCATTGAAACCTATGTATCTAAGGATGCCACATCATGGAACAGGAAATCTATAAAGCAAGCTGCTGGAAGATATGCCAGAGCTAATGTCATGCCCATACAACAAGGTCTTACAAGGTATGCTGTACGAAATATTGGTGGCCCTCTCGCAGCATTCCACTTGTTCATGAGGAAGAACCTATTGAATGAAATCATGATGTGGACGAGCAAACAAGGAACTCACATTTATGACGACACCTGGAAAGATTTGACAGATGGAGAATTTCAACGTTTTCTTGGACTTCTGATCCTCTCAGGCGTGTACAAGTCACAAAATGAATCCATAGTTCATTTGTGGAACCTTGAAGATGGTCGTTCTGTTTTCGGCAAAAATATGGCCCGTAACCGTCTTCAGAAAATTTCTTGTGCTCTCAGATTTGATGATGCAACCAACAGACGTGAACAACAAGGCATGGATAAGCTTGCTCCAAACAGACACATTTTTGATACCTGAGAAGCAACTCTAAGTGACACCTTTGTTCCTGGTGAAAATGTTACCGTGGATGAGCAACTGCTTACATTTCGTGGCCGTGTTCCGTTCAGACAATATATTCCCAGCAAACCTGGGAAATATGGCTTAAAGCTATGGATGTTGTGTGACAGTGCAACGTCATATGTTCTGCGTCTTCAAGTATATACAGGAAGGGAACTTGGACAAAACAGGGAACAGAATCAGGGTGAAAGGGTTGTGCTGCAACTCACTGAAAGATTGACGCAATCTGGCAGAAATGTTATTGTTGACAATTTCTTCTGCAGTTTATCCCTGTCATGGAAATTGCTAGAAAAACAAATGACACTTTTGGGGACAATTCCAAAGAACAGAAAAGAATTACCTCCAGAATTTGTAACAGCAAAGGGCAGAGAGGTATTCACTTCACTGTTTGCCTTTCGTGATGACTCCACTCTGGTTTCCTATTGCCCGAAGAAAGGAAAAGTGGTTGTTCTTCTGAGCAGTTTGCATGATCAAGAAGTAGATAACACACGGCCAGACAAAAAAACCACGCATGATCTTGGACTATAATTCTAGTAAAGGTGGAGTAGATACGGCAGATCAAATGTTGCACACGTATACCACAAAACGAATGACAAGACGCTGGCCAGTGAATCTTCTACAACATGTTGGACATCAGTGCTTTGAATGCCTTCATTGTTTGGATATCACTAAATCCAGAATGGCAGTCCAAGTCAAAGCACAGATGTTGTCTATTCCTCTTGGAATTAGGAAAGCAGCTGCTTCAGAGTAATTGCAGCGAGACTTCTTCCAGCATTGAAGAAGCCACTGATGCTGTTTGCAATGTCGGGATCCCAAAGAAAAGGGCAAGGTGTCACTGCTGTTCCAGAGAAAAAGACAAAAAAGGCAACATAGTTTGCACCTCCTGCAAGTGCAATGTTTGCAAAGAACATTCAGAAATTGTCTGTGTCTCATGCAAATGACTGTAGTACTTTACTGTGTTCATCAAGTGTATGCAAAAACTGCTTTCATGGCAACTCTTCTTCATGTAATTTTAAGATAAAGCATTAAATTTCAAAACATTTAACCTTCATATAATAAATAATTAATTCATAATAATATTTTGTCTGTTTAGTTTAAAATTTTCATGGTTAACAATTAAAATTCATCGCGGGGTCATTTATGACCCCAACGGTATTCAGTGTGTGCAAAAAATCTCGGTAATTCCAGGGTTAAATGTCTTTATCATATTTCCCCTCTCACACCTTTCTTACAAAGTATACATATTGAGATCTTTAAGCTGCCAAACCAGGGGGGCGTTGAAAAATATTGGTGAAGTGGTGTTTTTCTGGTGTTTATCCGATAATTCTTTTGCACTGGGGATATTTTATCGGTGTTTATCAATTATAACCTAAAATCAGAAGCCCTACTTATAATATACTTATAAGAATGAAGGATCTGAATTAGTTACTTGTGACAATTTAATGACTTTATAACAGAGTAGGTTGCTGGATTGAAAGCGTTTTGATGGCCAATATGAAAAAAGTTGATGGGTCATAGTTGAGCTTGCAGTGGACATGGATCCACAGTACTCTAACTTTATCATCATATGTAATACAAATTGAAATCCTTGTCTACTCCTCTGATGAGTTCATCATACTTAACTCATCTTTCAACATTTTTATGCCATTTTAATTTATGCATAGCACCTCAGCCTAGTGCACTATCACTCACGATTCACAAAGTTGTGTTAACTGTTACTGTGTCAAAAAGTGCATTATTAGTGAATAGGCCCCATTACTAACAAATTATATCCTTCAGTGCATGGGGGCTCAAGCACAATAGGGGTCTGATGATCTTCTGTCCTGAAGATGCAAACTAGGGCCATGTCCCTATGATGATCTTTTGGCAGCTGTGAGAAATAAAAAGGCCAACTGCTGCCTGCTCCCTGGATGGATTTCCTTGGTAACGAAGTCCAGGCAGGAGAAGGGTAAAGGATACAGTCTTTTGAGCATGTGTGCCAGGTCAAAAGGCTCATACTTTTTTTTTTCTTCTCATTGCTGTTGAAAGATCACTGCAGGTGATCTGCAGTTCTGGAGAGAATCACTGGTATTCTCAGGATAAGCCAGATGAAGGAAATGCCAGTCAAAGGGTGGAGTGGGGTTGGAAGAGAGCTAGCTGAGGGTCATGGAAGTGGGTAGAAGAGAAGATGGACTCAAGAAATGGCACTGGGGCGTTGTAGATGAGGCAGTAGCGCCATAAAGCAATATTGGAAGGGTAGGAGGACTAGGAAGGGTTGATACTTCACCATGATTTGTGGAAGGGGTACCCCTATGCTCTTAGGTATCCCACTCTGAAGCATCCCTCTAAGCTTTGCTTGGGGGCCTGAAATTATAGCATGTTAGTACCTAATACAAAGTTTTTTTCATTTAGGATGAAATATTCAAAAGCTCTTATGTGGAAAAATGCATAAAACCTCAGTTTGAAAATTGCCCTGCCTAGGGCACATAAAAGTATGCATACTATTTTGCAAAGTGCATATTTTTATTTGTGTTAAAAAGTGGGCAGGATAAGATTGGGGAGAAAAAGAATATGTGATAATTTAATTTTGAAACTCTTCATAGACATTACTGCACCCTGCTTCATTTTCAATGTGATCAACTTATTCAGCATGCATAAAGCCTACCCATTCCTTTTATCTTTATCATCTTTTGGGGCTTTTTTTTTTTTACATTTAATAACAACTGGTATAATTAAATAATAAAATTTTCTTACCAAATTTGCAATGATGTAATGATAGCCTTTTACATGCTTCCCAACACTTACAATCTGTGTAAAAAAAAAAGAAAGACAATTAATTGAATGTAATTAATATGATAGCATCCCAGCAATTAATTGTTTCTGAATAGCCACGGATGTAATTTGCATTGGTATCACGACAGGCCATTTCTTTGAACTGATCAATAGTAGAAAATGTTTTGTGTGCTTTGTCACTAGAACTTGCAGTCAAAACCATAAAATTTTAATTGGTAATATTTCAGGTTTTTTGTCATCCCATACGGCTGTTTCAACTTGCATATTAAAGAATTTTAAAGCTACAAAAGTAATAGTTTGAATCTAACCTTTAGATTAAAGTGCTACTAAATATTAGTTTATGAGACATTAAAACAGACAGATTTTTAAAATAAAAGACCTCAAAAAAGTGGTGCGATAAGGTGGTGCACACCCATGCAAAGACATGGAATGTGAAACTGTTAAAGTTGAGCTCAGAGGATCTAAATGTTTCTAATACCACCACTCCCTGTCTTGTACAAATGATTTCCCTTCTTGTTTTCCATCTGGGAAGATGGTGAAAATATTCAAAAAGAATTATCCTTTCAAATGAAACTTGCAAGATACAGGGCCTCTTACTAAAGCCCGCTAGCTGGTTAGTGGGTATTTTAACGCATAGCTCTAGGCAGCTGGGAACACTAATGTGCGATAGTGTCTGCCTTTGCACACTAAAACGCATGCTAATCAGCAATTGTGGGATGGGGCAGGGAATGGGCAAAGACTGGGTGTGGGGAGCACATTGCCACTAGAACCAGGGGCAAGTAACATTTGCTCAGCAGCAACACAGCTCTTTACATGGGTTCACCGAACGACTTCTCTATAGTGAACCGACATAGTGGAGGGCATGTTAGGAAAACTCCCTTGTGCCCGGGACATACTGAATACACTCCGACAGCTAACGCCTTTACCATTAATGAGTGCAAGATTAGCGTGTCACTGACAAATTCTTAGCAGGCTTTAGTAAAAGGGGCCCATAGTAACATAATAAATGATGGCAGATGAAGACTAGCATGGTTCATCCAGTCTGCCCAATAAAATGAATAGGTTGCAACTGCTGCTCTGTGCAAATTAGCCCATCATGCTTTTGCTTTGCATTGTAACTGCTGCTCTGTGCAGGTTCCACCCCCACCCATCCCCATTTCCTTCCTTATATTTAAATCATACCACTACCCAAAAACAGAACATCATAAGGAGATTGGAGCAGGCCCTTTGGCTACAAAACATTTCTCCTCAACTACTTGTTTTTCATTTTATATTCTGAGTCCCAGTCCTTCCTTTCCAATTTTCTACTCTTCTAGTGGTGGCTGTTCTCATAGTGGTGGTCTTGTCCAGATGAATGTCTTGGACTCCTGTGCAAATGGCTGGATAGGAACTATAAGTGAAGATTTTGGCGATGTATCAAGGGCAAGCGAGTTGATCCATGTGGGGACATTTCGCTTGCAGTTCACCCTGCTTTTTCTTGAGTGGAATATTGTTTCTTGAAAGTTCTTTCAAACTACAGAAGGCTGGTATGGAAGCACTCAAAATATGTATTCCACAGTTCTAAGGTTGTCTATAGAGGCAGGCAGCAGTGGTAATTTTCAAATTAAAACAGTTAATTAACCAGTTAGCATCAAGGCATGCCGGGGGGAGGCACTTGACAATAATTGGACAGTAATGATATTGAGTTGTTGCCTGATTATGGCTATGCAGCGAAAGGAAGGCACGGCAAAGGCTAGCCTTACTTTCACCATAGAAACTAATCTGCCCAGTTAAATTCCGGGTTCTATGGCCGGTCTGGATATTCAATGCTGGTGGCCGGATGTGGCCCTGGCCTTGAATATGCGGGTCTAAGATTCAGCCCCAGTGGCTATATACTATAAGAGTGCTAGCCACCAGCACTGAATATCAGGCCCTGTGTATTTACTAGACTGACAACTGTAACCATATACGCTTTGAGATGGATATCATATTCAGTGAAGTGAAGTGGAACACACACGGCACCTGAAGGGATCTACTCCCTCGCCCCTCCCCCTCTGTGGAGAACCTGCTACCTTTGGATAAGCATGTGTGCCAGCAGAGTGAAAGACTGGGAAAGAGCCTGGGAAGGAATTTGCCATTAGTCGGTTCCTGTGATATGAATCGCCCCATGACAAGTGGGAGCACCAGTACACTCAAGTGCCATAGCTGATGCCCATAATTCTAGTGCTTATGCTTGTCAGCTTGCATTTAACAACTTAGGGATCAGGTTAACCTTTGCTGTCATCATGTCAGCTACCTTCTTTGGATGGTGCTTAAACGTTAAGATGCAATTTTTCTCTCAAGTTCACATTCAAGGTTTTCTTTGTGCTCCAGTTGTCAAATGGAAAGCAGTGACAGTTTTTGTAGAAGGTTTGGCTTGCATTTTCTTTGGAATTTCATCAAAGGTAGCTTCCTGCATGATCAGCCTGAAGGCATCTGCATTTGCAGATTAGTGTGATGTCATTAATGTCAATTATGTAGGTGGTATAAAGATTTGTGGTCAGCAATAACCCTTATTTATTTATTAGAACTTATACGAGTTATCGCCACTTCCAAAGATCAGTGGCATTTTGTTGTTGTTGTTAAGTTATTAAGTGCCGTCGAGTCGGAGTCGACTCATGGCGACCCTCTGGATAGCTATCCTAAATTGTGTTCGGTCTTCAGTCAGGCGGCTCATTGTTGACAGACTGGTACCCGTAGCTGCTGTTATTGTATCGATCCATCTCATTGCTGGCCTTCCTCTTTTGCGTTGACCTTCTATCTTGCCAAGCATGATGTCTTTCTCTAATGATCTCTCTCTTCGCATGATGTGTCCAAGTATGAAAGTCGAAGTCTTGTCATCTGAGCTTCTAAAGAAAGCTTAGGTTTGATCTCCTCTAGTACCGACTGGTTTGTTCTTCGGGCAGTCCATGGTATACACAGTATTCGCCGCCAGCACCATAATTCAAAGGCATCAATTTTCTTCCTGTCTATCTTTTTCACTGTCCAGCTTTCACATCCATATGATGTTATTGAAAATACCATGGCTTGAACAAGTCAAATCTTTGTATGGAGAGAGACATCTCTGCTCTTGAGAATCTTATCTAGGTCTTTCATTGCCATTCTGCCAAGATCAATGCGTCGTCTGATTTCTTGACTGCTTGTTGCTTCTTTATTGATAGTTGATCCAAGTAGGTTAAAGTTGTTCACGATTTCAATTTCTTCTCCTTCAACGATGAACCTGTTGATTATGCCACTTGTCATGATCTTTGTCTTCTTTACATTAAGGTGCAGGCCCATTTTGAGACTATGTTCTTTGATTGTGAGAAGCAAATGTTTCAGATCATCTTCACTTTCAGCCAGTAATGTGGTATCATCAGCATATCGAAGGTTGTTGATGAGTCTTCCAGCAATCTTCACACCTCTGTTGTCTTCATACAATCCTGCTTCTCTGATGATTTGTCCTGCATATAAATTAAACAGGTAGGGGGAAAGTATGCAGTCTTGTCTTACACCTTTGCTTATTTTAAACCATTCTGTTTCTTCTTGTTCCGTTCAAACTGTTGCTTCTTGATCAATGTACAGATTGTGCAAGAGTATGATCAGGTGTTCTGGTATACCCATGCTTCTTAATGTGGCCCAGAGTTTCTCATGGTTTACACAGTCAAAAGCTTTGCTATAGTCGATAAAGCACAAATAGATATCCTTTTGGTATTCTTTAGTCTTTTCAAGGATCCATCTCACATCCGCAATGATGTCTCTTGTTCCTCGCCCTTTCCTGAACCCTGCTTGCACTTCAGGTAGTTCTTGTTCCAGGTATGGTTGTAGTCTCTTTTGAATAATCTTTAGTAGAATCTTGCTGGCATGTGGGATCAGAGCGATTGTGCGATAATTTCCACAGTCAGTTGGATCACCTTTCTTTAGTATTGGTATAAACACAGATCTTTTGCAGTCAGTTGGCCATGAAGTTGTCTTCCATATTTCTTGGCAGAGCCTTGTAAGTACGGTAACAGCTGCATCAGATTGCTGTAATACTTCTATGGGAATGGTATCAAGGCCTGGTGCTTTGTTCTTTGATAAGGCTTTCAATGCTGCTTCAACTTCTTCTTTCATCAACAATGGTTACCGATCATAAGGTACAGGTTGAAACAGCTGTTGATCCACTTGATCTTTATCATATAAAAACTCTGTATATTCCTTCCACCTTTTCTTGATCTTCTCAGCATCATTCAACATAGAACCTTGAGCATCTTGTAACATTCCAATTCGAGGCTGGAACTTTTTCTTTAACTCTTGTAGCTTTAGGAAAGCCGATTTTGTTCTTCCTCTAATAGTTTCTGCTTCTATTTCCTTGCATGCGTCGTAGTACTTTTCCTTGTCCTGTCTTGCTGCACGTTGGAAATCTCTGTTGAGTTCTGTGATTGTCTTTCTTTCTCCTCTGGCGTTAGCTTCTCTGCGTTACTGGGAAATTTTCAGAGTTTCTTCCGTCATCCATTTTGGCCGTTTTTTCTTTTTCACCTTTTGTAGAGACTTTTCGCTTTCTTCCAACACAACCTTCTTGATGTCATTCCAGAACTCTTCTGGAGCTCTGTCATTTGTATCTAAAGCAGCAAATCGATTTTGCAGGCAGTCTTTAAATTCCAGTGGTATATTCTCAAGGTCATATTTTTCTGCATTCATGAGTGGTTTGCTCTTTTTCAACTTTAGCTTGAGTTTGCATACTAGTAGTTCATGATCTGTACCACAGTCAGCTCCAGGTTTTGTCTTTGTTGATGTTATAGAGATTTTCCATTGTTGACTTCCACAGATGTAGTCAATTTGATTTTTATACAATCCATTGGGTGAAGTCCATGTGTACAGTCGCCGCTTGTATTGCTGGAAGAAGGTGTTTGAGATGAATAGTTCGTTGGTCTTGCAGAATTCTATCAGTCTTTCTCCAGCTTCATTTCTGTTGCCAAGTCCATATTTTCTAACTACTTTGGAACTCAAAAGTTGGCAACAAAGAAGAAGGCAGTCACCTATGAATATCAGGATATCCTGTTTGCATGTTCTGTCAATTTCAGCTTGTACTTGTTCATAGAACTCTTCAATTTCATTCTGTTCTGCAGCTGTTGGGGCATATACTTGAATTATAATCCAGTCTGCTTAAAATCATGGCCTATGTGAGTGTCTTTATGTGTTGCTGTTTTGAGTAGAGATTTTATTGTTGTTGTTAAGTGCCGTCGAGTCGGAGTCGACTCATGGCGACCCTCTGGATAGCTATCCTAAATTGTGTTCGGTCTTCAGTCTGGCGGCTCATTGACGACAGACTGGTACCCGTAGCTGCTGTTATTGTAGCGATCCATCTCATTGCTGGCCTTCCTCTTTTGCGTTGACCTTCTATCTTGCCAAGCATGATGTCTTTCTCTAATGATCTCTCTCTTCGCATGATGTGTCCGAAGTATGAAAGTCGAAGTCTTGTCATCTGAGCTTCTAAAGAAAGCTTAGGTTTGATCTCCTCTAGTACCGACTTGTTTGTTCTTCGGGCAGTCCATGGTATACACAGTATTCGCCGCCAGCACCATAATTCAAAGGCATCAATTTTCTTCCTGTCTGTCTTTTTCACTGTCCAGCTTTCACATCCATATGATGTTATTGAAAATACCATGGCTTGAACAAGTCGAATCTTTGTATGGAGAGACACATCTCTGCTCTTGAGAATCTTATCTAGGTCTTTCATAGCCATTCTGCCAAGAGCAATGCGTCGTCTGATTTCTTGACTGCTTGTTGCTTCTTTATTGATAGTTGATCCAAGTAGGTTAAAGTTGTTCACAATTTCAATTTCTTCTCCTTCAACGATGAACCTGTTGATTATGCCAGTTGTCATGATCTTTGTCTTCTTTACATTAAGGTGCAGGCCCATTTTGAGACTATGTTCTTTGATTGTGAGAAGCAAATGTTTCAGATCATCTTCGCTTTCAGCCAGTAATGTGGTATCATCAGCATAGCGAAGGTTGTTGATGAGTCTTCCACCAATCTTCACACCTCTGTTGTCTTCATACAGTCCTGCTTCTCTGATGATTTGTTCTGCATATAAATTAAACAGGTAGGGGGAAAGTATGCAGCCTTGTCTTACACCTTTGCTTATTTTAAACCATTCTGTTTCTCCTTGTTCCGTTCGAACTGTTGCTTCTTGATCAATGTACAGATTACGCAAGAGAACGATCAGGTGTTCTGGTATACCCATGCTTCTTAATGTGGCCCAGAGTTTCTCATGGTTTACACAGTCAAAAGCCTTGCTATAGTCGATAAAGCACAAATAGATATCCTTTTGGTATTCTTTAGTCTTTTCAAGGATCCATCTCACATCCGCAATGATGTCTCTCGTTCCTCGCCCTTTCCTGAACCCTGCTTGCACTTCAGGTAGTTCTTGTTCTAGGTATGGCTGTAGTCTCTTTTGAATAATCTTCAGTAGAATCTTGCTGGCATGTGGGATCAGAGCGATTGTGCGATAATTTCCACAGTCAGTTGGATCACCTTTCTTTAGTATTGGTATAAACACAGATCTTTTCCAGTCAGTTGGCCATGATGTTGTCTTCCATATTTCTTGGCAGAGCCTTGTAAGTACGGTAACAGCTGCATCAGATTGCTGCAATACTTCTATGGGAATGCTATCAATGCCTGGTGCTTTGTTCTTTGATAAGGCTTTCAATGCTGCTTCAACTTCTTCTTTCATCACCAATGGTTCCTGATCATAAGGTATAGGTTGAAACGGCTGTTGGTCCACTTGATCTTTATCATATAAAAACTCTGTATATTCCTTCCACCTTTTCTTGATCTTCTCAGCATCATTCAACATAGAACCTTGAGCATCTTGTAACATTCCAATTCGAGGCTGGAACTTTTTCTTTAACTCTCGCAGCTTTAGGAAAGCCGATCTTGTTCTTCCTCTAATAGTTTCTGCTTCTATTTCCTTGCAAGTGTCATTGTAGTACTTTTCCTTGTCCTGTCTTGCTGCACGTTGGAAATCTCTTTTGAGTTCTGCGATTGTCTTTCTTTCTCCTTTGGCTTTAGCTTCTCTGCGTTTCTGGGCAATTTTCAGAGTTTCTTCCGTCATCCATTTTGGCCGTTTTTGCTTTTTCACCTTTTGTAGAGACTTCTCGCTTTCTTCCAGCACAACCTTCTTGATGTCATTCCATAACTCTTCCGGAGCTCTGTCATTTGTATCTAAAGCAGCAAATCGATTTTGCAGGCAGTCTTTAAATTCCAGTGGTATATTCTCAAGGTCATATTTTGGTGCATTCATGAGTGGTTTGCTCTTTTTCAACTTTAGCTTGAGTTTGCATACTAGTAGTTGATGATCTGTACCACAGTCAGCTCCAGGTTTTGTCTTTGTTGATGTTACAGAGCTTTTCCATCGTTGACTTCCACAGATGTAGTCAATTTGATTTTTATACAATCCATTGGGTGAAGTCCATGTGTACAGTCGTCGCTTGTGTTGCTGGAAGAAGGTGTTTGAGATGAATAGATCATTGGTCTTGCAGAATTCTATCAATCTTTCTCCAGCTTCATTTCTGTTGCCAAGTCCATATTTTCCAACTACTTTGCCTTCTTCTTTGTTGCCAACTTTTGCGTTCCAGTCACCCATGACTATCAGGATATCCTGTTTGCATGTTCTGTCAATTTCAGCTTGTACTTGTTCATAGAACTCTTCAATTTCATTCTCTTCTGCAGCTGTTGTTGGGGCATATACTTGAATTATAGTTGTGTTGATAGGCAATCCTCGTAGACGAATAGAGATTAAGCGTTCGCTGACTGCATTGTATTTCATTACAGTTCTTGCAAGTTTCTTCTTTATTATAAATGCAACACCATTTCTTCTTTGTCTTTCATTTACAGCATAGTAGACCATGTGATCATCTGATGCAAAGTGCCCGATGCCAGTCCATTTCAGTTCGCTGACACCCAACAGATCAAGTTGTACACGTTCCATTTCATTCTTGACCACCTCCAACTTCCCTTGGTTCATGCTTCGTACGTTCCATGTTCCAATGTGTAAGACATCTTTACAGCTTCTGACTCTCATTTCATGCGCAGCTACATCAGCAGTCAGACTTCCCGAGGGCTTTGATCCAACCACATCATAAATGCTGGCTTTACTCTGAAAAGTCTTCAGCTCTTCCCCAGTAGCTAGTTGAGTGCCTTCCGACCTGGGAGTCTCATCTTCCAGCACCATAGCACAATTTGTTTTGTTGTAACTATCCATTGGGTTTTCATGGCAAGATACAGAAGTAGATTGCCGGGCCTTCCTTCCGCGCAGTTTAAGTTTGGTGTTGTTGCCGTTGTCACAGAAATGTGATCCTGCGCCGTCAACACTATCCCATTCTGCTGCTGCCCAGATGGGTGGTTTGTCTTCGTCTGGCACCTCAGCTGAGACCTGTCCATCTTGGGAGACCCTGCCAGTAGTTAAACTACCGATAGTTTAGCTCTCAGCATCACTGATGCACGCAAGCCCTCACAGCACGACAAGCTGCAAACCAAGTGAGAGGAGATTTTATTAGTCTTATCCATTTGAGGGCAAAGTATGAAGATTTGATGACGGATGTGATATGAAACAAATAAGTGAGAGTCTATTTTACAACTTAAGACTGAAAAGCAATCACAGAGGGGTATGGGGAAATTTTTCTGCTCGTACAATACAATTTGGTTGTATTGTATGAGCAGGAAACTCATAGGGGATCCACACTGCTTTGTCCTTCATAGGGTTAAGCTTTGTACCATTTCAGACTAGCCAATCTGCTACTTTTGTAAGACCAGAGCATAAATGGGAGAGGTTCGGTGAACAATTCAGTATATAAAAGCAATATGGAGATAAATACCGTTACTACTAAATTATCATTTGCAAAATAAAACCCGCTAATTCTAGGGTTTGTATAAGTGTAGCAAAAGAGCTGGTGCAGGTGTGGTACCTTGGGGAATTCCAACTCGGAGCTTATGAGTTTTTGAAGATGTTTCTCCAGTCCAAACAGTACAGTCCAATTTGAAGATAGGAGGTGAACCATATCTTTGATGCCTAAGCTATGAAGACGAGCCAAAAGCATAGTTGGGTCAATTAGGATGAATGCTACATTAAATCTAATATTATGAATGGGAAGAAACAAGCTTATATTGGATTTTGTTTAGTAAGGAAAGTAGAAAAGACAGTGTAGCCAGAACAGAAACCCATTTGTCTAGAGAGAAGGGCATTTGTCTTGGTGAGAAATGTGGAAAGTTGGTAGTGAACAATCTTTTCTATGACCTTGATGAAAATGGGAGATTGGATACTGGACAATATTCATCTCAAGTGATGCTTGTGTGAGAAGGGGAGCGAATAGTGGCATGCTTCCAGGAAGATGAAAAGGTGCCTGTAGAAAGGCTATTTATCATTGCCAAGAGAACGGGTTGAAGACCTGTGCTGTGATCTTTATGAGTGAAGGGGCTTTACTAAGAGAAAAATCTGTGACTGGATTAGTCTTAAATATAAGAACATAAGGTATGCCATATTGGATCAGACCAAGGTCCATCAAGCCAGTATCCTGTTTCCAACTGTGGCTAATCTAGGTCATACGTACTTAGCAGTTTCCCCAAAAGTCACAGGTTCCGCAATGCTTGTACTGTGTCAAGCACTGATATCCTGGGTCCCTTCTTGTGGGAAGAAGGTGGGTCCCTTAAATATACTACTTTGTAGCTTATTTGTGTGTGTCTTAGTCTGTTCTTTTCGAAAGAGCAAACAATTGATTTATGTATACCTATTCTACTTACTTATTATTTTATAGGCTTCTATCATAGCTCCTCTCAACCGTCTCTTCTCCTAACCTCTTTAACCTTTCCTCAAAGGGGTACTATTCCATCCCGTTTATGATTTGGTCACCCTTCAATAACTTTTCTAATTCCGTTATATCTATTTTAGATGCCGTGACCAGGACTGCACACAATATTTTATTTATTTTTATTTAAACTTATTTTTATATTGCCTTTCTACAATTCAAAGCAGTTTACAATTAAACAACAGATTAATATGACCAAGAGGTACAATGTTTTACAGAGAACTGGAACAGTGTAACAAAGTAAACATAGAACTGCTTAACATTTGGTATAATTAACTAGGAACTATTTATAGTATTTTGAGGTTGTCTTGAGTCCTTATCACATTATTTGTTTCTGTTGGGTTGAGATGTGGAGTTGTACATTCTGGTGGGTGAGTCTCAAAATCTGTGTATAAGTTATATTCTTCCATGAAGAGGTGGGTTTTTAATTTCTTTCTGAAGTCCGACAGGTCTGAGAGTCCACATAGTCATGGTAGTAGTTTATGACAAAGGGATGGGTGCAATTGCACCATGGAGCGATATAGAGCCATTATGATATTCGCTTTTATTATCCATTCCTTTCCTTATAATTCCTAGCATTCTATTAGCTTTCTTGGCTGCTGTTGCACATTGAGCAGAGGATTTCAATGTACTATCTATTATGACACCTAGGGGTATGTTTACTAAACCGGGCTAACGGTTAACCCGGGCTGTCTGCAACTAGGTCCCATTGAATAATATGGGACCTAGTGGCACATAGCCCGGGTTAACCGTTAGCCCGGTTTAGTAAACATACCCCTTAGATCCTTTTCCTTGGTGGTGACTCCTAATGCAGAAACTTGCATTGTGTAGCTATAATTTGGGTTGTTTTCCCTTAAGTGCATAACCTTGCACTTATTCACATTAAATTTCATCTGTGGTTTGGATGCCCAGTCTCACAGTTTCTCAAGGTCCTCTTGCAATTTCTCACAATCTTCTTGTGATCTAAGCGCTTTGCATAATTTTGTGTTGTCTGCAAATCTGATGACTTAAATTGTTCCCATTTTCAGGTCATTTATAGTTATGTTAAAAAGCATCAGGCCCAGTAGATCCCTATTCACCACTATTCATCTTTCTCCACTGATAAAATTGACCATTTTAAACAGTCCCCAATTAACAATAGGACACTTCTTCCTATTTCATGACTTACTAATTTCTTCAGGAGTCTCTCATGACAGACCTTGTCAAACGTTTTCTGAAAATCCAGATACATTATATCAACAGGCTCACCTTTATCTACATGTTTATTCACACCTTAAAAAATGTAGCAGATTAGTGAGGCAAGAATTCCTTTGGCTGAACGCATGCTGGCTTTCTACAATTGAACCATGACTATGGGGGTCTTTTACTAAAAGGTTCTAGTTATCAATGTGTGTTCTGGCATGAGCTGAAGGTGTGTTGGGACATGCGTTGACAGTGTAGGCCATGACAGTTAGTGAGACCAGATTTTCGTGCCAACTGTCCATGGCATGTTATGGCAGCAAATGGGCGGGTTTTGGGGGGAGAGACGGGGGGGGGGGGGGCGGAGAGCATCTTGCAGTTAGCATGCTTGCGCTAACTGCAAGGTGGCCAATAGCATCGGTGCAATTACCACCAGCTCAATAGGAGGTAAGTGCACTCATGCTAATGTTGCATGTATTAGGATACAGTGCTGTGTGTTAACTGATGGCAACATGCATTTCACGCCCCTGACAGTTAATGTGGTGGTGTTGTACCTAACATGCCATGGTTTGCACACTATTGATGCATTAGGTGCAAATCACAACACACTTTAGGAAAAGGGATCCTATCTACAATATATGTTCAATAAGTTTGTTCTTTATAATGGTTTCTATCATTTTGGCTGGCACTAATGTCAGGCCTATCGGTCTCTAGCTTCCCCTAGAAATGTTTTTAAAAATTGGTATTTTGTTGGTCCCTCTCCAGTCTTCAGGTACTATACACAATTTTCATGATAGTTTACAAATTACCAATAGTATATCTTCAATTTCATTTTTAAGTTCTTTCAGCACACTGAGAAGTATACCATCCAGTGCAGGTCATTTCCTACTCTTTAATTTGTTGATTTGGCCTGCTACATCATGTAGGTTCATTGAGATTTGTTTCAGTTCCTCTGAATCTTCACCTGTAAATATAATTTTTGGCATAGATATCTCCCCTACATCTTCCTTAGTAAAGACTAAAGCAAAGAAATCATGTATTCTTTCAGCTATGTGCTTATTCTCCTTTCATCTCCTTTTATCTCTCTATCATCTTGTTCACGGCAACTACAATTATGCCAGAATATGGCTGCTTCTTTGGGAATCACTGGCTCAATAACATGCTTAATTCTCCAAAAAACATATTATAAGCCCCTAAGAACACAGAGATAATGTAGCTACTCACCTGCAACAGGTGTTCTCCAGGGACAGCAGGAATTAGTCCTCACATAGGCTGGCATCAGCGCCAACAGAGCCTGCATGGTAACCTCTAACCAGCTTTCAAAGAAAGCCTTTGGGAGATGTACTACACATGTGTGGCCCCTTTCCCGCCCAAGTGTGCCATCTTGCCTCAGTATGATATCATAACACAAGACAGCAAAGAGAAAAAGCAACTCTATGGGGAGAGGGGGGGGGGGAGGAAGGAAGGGTTGTGAGGACTGATTCCTGCTGTTCCTGGAGAATACCTGTTACGGGTGAGTAACTACACTTTCTCTGGGACTCCTTAACTACAGGCTACCGAAAAACCTGTAAAAAGCTCATGGGTGACCAGAAAAAGGGGGAACCATGAGCAGCAGCAATGAGTTGAGAGAAAACAGACTCTTGAGTGGCCCAAGTGCCCAGCAAGGAGCAAATGCTCCAGTAGCCTGAACACACCAAAGGGCCGGAGGGCAGGAGTTGCCTATACTCCAAACAAATGACAGAGTACTGCCTGGCCAAAGACATTGTCCTGATTGGACTCTCTCTCCAGGAAGTAGTAAGCTGTGAAAGTGTGAACTGAGGATCAGATGGTGGCCCAACAGATTTCCAACAAGGGAACAGAGTGCAAGTTCGCTACAGAGGTCACCATGGCCCAGACGGTATGTGCCGTGACATAGCATTCCAGCAGGAGACCAGCTTGCTCATATGAGAAGGTGATGCAGTCAGTGACCCAGTTGGACAGGGTCCACTTAGAGACCGCAGCTCCCAACTGACTCAGGTCATAGGAAACAAAGAGCTGAGAAGCTCACTAGTGCTCATGGGTGCGCCTGAGATAAAAGGCGAGTGCCTGCTTACAGTCCAGTGTGTGGAGAACTGCTTCTGCCCTGTTGGCATGAGGTTGTGGGAAGAAGGTGGGGAGTACCACCTGCTGGTTGAGGTGGAACAGAAATACCACCTTGGGTAGAAAATTGGGGTGCATGCGGAGCACAACCCTGTTCTGGTAGATCCTAGTGTATGGTGGTTCTACCACCAACACCTGAAGCTCACTGATCCTGCAGGCAGAGGTGAGCACCATGAGGAACACCACCTTCCCGGAGAGATACTTGAGGTGGCAGAAGCCGAGTGGCTGAAAGGTGACACAGTGAATTTGGATAGCATGACGTTGAGGTCCCACTCCCAAGCCAGTGGGCGGGCAGGCAGCTTTGTCAGGAGGAGCCCCCTCAGGAAGCGAGACACAAGAGATTGAGCAGAGAAGGGTTTGCCTTCAATGAGATGGTGGTGTACTGCGAGAGCGCTGAGATGTACTCTTATGGAGTTAAACTTCAGCCCTGCCTGGGATAGGTGAAGTAGGTACTGCAGCACTAGCTGGATGGAGCAGGAGAAGGGGTTCACCTGATTCTCCACGCACCAGACCGAGAACTTCCGCCACTTGAAGGCATTTGCCTGACAGATGGAGATTTTGCGGGAAGCAAGGAGGACCTTCTCCACTTAAATAGAGAGAATGAAAGGAGCCAGGGCTACCCTTTCAGCAGTCATGCCATGAGTGTCAGAGACCCCAGGTTGTGGTGCAGGAGAGAGCCCTCCTCCTTTTTCAGTAGGCCTGGGTTGCACCCCAGGGGAACCGGGGGTGATGTGGCCAGGTAGAGGAGCAGGGGAAACCATGGCTGCCTGGCCCATTGTGGGGCCACCAGGATCACTGTGGCCCTGTCTAGTTGAACCTTGAACAGGGTCTTGGCAATCGATGATGTGGGTGGGATGGCGTAAAGGAGGTCCTCCACCCAAGAGATCAGAAATGCATCTGCTGCTCCCCCCTCCCCCGGGAGAGGAGTGGCTGCTGGGAACAGAAGCAGGGCAGTTATGCATTGGCAGGACTGGCAAGGAGGTCCACTCTTGAGAGCCCCTAGTGATGGAAGAACTGACTAGTTATCCTGGGATACAGCCTCCACTTGTGCGGCTGGAGGACCTGGCTGAGCCAGTCCACCAGGGTGTTGTCCTGGCCATGGAGGTAAACTGCCCATATGAGAATCCCATTACTGCTGGCATATATGAGCAGAGACTCGCTTCTTCCTAGCAGAGCAGGGCTGAACCCATGCATCCCTGCTTATTTATGTAGAACATCGCTACTTGGTTGTCAGTCTGAACCAGCACTGCTTGGTGCTGTAGGTTGTGGTGAAAAGCCCAAAGGGCTAAGGCTATGGCTCGGAGCTCCAGGAGATTGATTTGCTGGAGACTCTCTGTCGGTGACCAACTGCCCTGAGTGCAGAGGCCGTCGCAATGTACTTCCCACCCCAGCTTGGAAGCATCTATCGTGAGGATCCTTTGGGGTGCGTGGGGCTGGAAGGGCATCCAGACCAGCAGACACTGTAGATTTTGCCACCAGTCGAGAAAGAGCCGGGGACGGGTGAAGAGCATCCTTTCCCACAAGGGTCCCACAAGGGCTTGGGACTACTGCGAGCAGAGGGTCCACTGTGCCATCCACATCTGCAGGTGAGTGTCTGGAGTGACATGCACCATGGATGCCATATGCCCCAGCAGATGGAGCATGAGGCGGGCTGACACCAAGCAATGGCGCAAGACCCTGTCCCGAGGGAGAAAAGTCCTGGCTTGGACGGTGTCCAGCTGAGCCCCTAGGAACTCCAGGTCTTGGGTTAGCTGGAGATGGGGCTTTGGGTAGTTTATGATGAAGCTGAGATGCTCCAGCAGGAGGATGGTGTGTGCCATCACTTGACAGGCCTCGATGGTCGTGCTACCTTTTACGAGTCAGTCATCCAGATAGGGGAAGACGAATACCTCCTGAAGTCTGAGGTGGGCTGCCACAACCGCCAGGCACTTGGTGAATATCCTCGGAGTGGAGACCAGGCCAAAGGGTAGCATTCTGTATTGATAATGTTCCCCCCTGACTATGAAGCAGAGGTACTGCCTGTGTAGGGGGCTGATGAGGATATGTATGTTTGCATCCTTTAGGTCCAACAAGCATAGCCAGTCTCCCTGCTTGAGGTATGGCAGTAATGTTCCAAGAGAGAGCATCTTGAACTTTTCCCTCACAAGGAATCTGTTGAGGTCCCACAAATCGAGGATGGGGCAGAACCCTCTGGCCCTTTTTGGTACCAGAAAGTAGCAGGAGTAGAACCCTGTGCCCCTAAGGTGGGCTGGGACAGGTTCCACAGCCTGGTCCTCCAGAAGGCCTGCAAGTTCCTGCTGGAGCAGGTCTCGGTGAAGGGGAATTTTGGGGGGGGGGGGGGGCGCTCCCGGGAAGAATGGTGGGGGTGTCTGGTGGAGGTAGAGGAAGTAGCTCTCTCACCATCCGAAGGGTCAGTGATAATGGAGAGCCTGTTAGTTGGGACTGGACTTGGAGGTGTTCAAGGAAAGCCAATTGATCATTAAGAACTAATTTCACCTTCTCTTTGTTGTTGTGAAGGTGCTAGCAAGAATAATAGAGCAACCTGTGGACAGCATTTTCACAGAATCGAAGTGCTAATTCAGACCTGACTGAGAACTATAGACATGGTAGATCTGGAGAAGTGGTTTCAGCAAACCCAGGATCTATGAGGAAAACTTTTCAAAGGTTTTTGAGCAAGCAAACATGTTTACCTGTGTAGGAACTGTTCAAAAAATGCCTCTTCCTCCAGTTCAAGTAAAAATATGTATACTGTTTTACAACGCATATATTTTAAACCATGGGGGAAAGGGGAGTGGAATTTGATCAGGAGGAGGAGAATATGCACAGAAATTAGATTTTTGTTTTTCTTATAATTTAAATTGTATTCAATCTTTTTACTTATGGAAACAAACAAATCCGAAGAATAAGAGCCTTTTCATCACAAATAGAGCAGATAACATTGATGTATCCCCCACAAGTCAACTAAGAATAAGAGAACGAATATCTCAAGAAGAAACAAGATTAAAAATGGTGTTCCCCCTACTGTAAATCGGCCCAACATATCTATTCCTTCTTAATTAACATCATGCAGCTGGACAAATACTACTTCTTAATGGGTTACATCTATATATAATGTACGTTTACCCTGATGAGACAACTTGGTAAACATTTGTACCCCTCTGATACTTGACAACACACTTTAAGGATATTTAAAAAACAGCTCACACATACTGGACTGGACTGGACTGGAGTGACGATAAGGATTTATCTCTCTCCACCAACAGCTGGGAACCGAGCATGTCTGATTTTTAATGTCACAGTACAAGAGCTCCCTCTTCAGCTCCAGGAATCAGTATCTCAGTTCCCAGCAGCTGGAAGAGGAGCTTTGGCGTGGTGGACTCCACTGAACGGACATCTGCCTAGTAAAAAGGGAGGCAAGAGATATCCTGGAATAAGGATAAAAACAGGCAGCAAGAGACTAGGTGCCTCAATATTAACAGAGTTGGGTATCGCTTCAGGCATAGTTTGTATAAGTGAGGTCTGGCAATATTGCAGGGGCTGCCCTTCTGTCACTGGGATCCTTGAGTGGGTCAAGTGAGGCTTGGGGTCAAAATTACCTGATGGTGTAGATCCCCCCTACCCCCCCACTGGACAGCTCACCTTCTAAAAGATTGGAGTTGTTGAGCTTTCCATTGTTATTTGCCTTAGGGGCTCTGTGCCTTTCAAAAAAAATTTGAAAACTTGGCAAGACAGGAAGGCTGCTGCTTCAGAGTTCAAGTGATCTCAGATTAGGTTTTGGTTTCCTAGTGTGGTTTTTTTGCCTTCAGTTTGTGCTGGCGATTCAGCGGTTTTGAGTGCGAGTGTGTTTTATTTATTTAGTTAATCAGTTTTGTATACCACCTTATCCTTCAATCAAAGTGGTTAGCAACATAAATTGGGGGTCTGCATTCAACAGGAGGAGGGGATGACAGGACATACATATAGACTATCGGCATTAGTTCTCAGTTCTCGGTTGGGTGTGCAGGCTGTTGGTGGGCCATATGTGGCAGAGTTGTGGTGTTTGATAATTATGCTACTTGTCCATAGAAATCCATGAACAGGTGGGTTCTGAGAGATTTTCGGAAGTCCTTGAGGTCGTTTAGGGCTCTTAATTCTTCAGGGAGGGAGTTCCATAGCGCGGTCGCTGAGAGTGAAATACTCTTTTGGACGTTGCTTGCTTTGTCTTATGATATCCTTGCAGGTGTGCAGAGTCTGTTACTGCCATGGGTTCGCCTGGGTCTGCTGCTTGTATCTTTGGTTATTATGGCTTGAAGCACGTCTGCTGAGCAGCGATGTATGACTTTGAATATGTTCAGAGTTGTTTTGAATCTTGCACATGCAATTATCAGTAGCCAGTGCAGCTGTTAAAGTATAGGTGTGATGTGTTCGTGCTTGGCGGTTCCTGTAATAATGTGCGCTGCAATATTCTGCAGCAGTTGAAGTGGGTGGATAGTCTGCTTGGGTAGGCCTTGGTATAAAGAGTTTCTGTAGTTCAGTATAGGGGTGATGACCGCTTGGTATACGGTGCAGAAATGCTCCTGGCTGAGGATTGGTTTAAGTCTCCTGATGAGTTTTAATTGGTGGTATGCCTTCGCTGCAGTTTTGTTTATGTGCGATTGTAGATTCAGGCTCTTGTCTAGAGTGATGCCTAGATACCTTACCTCATCCTTTAGTACTATTGTCCTGTTTAGGATACTGATTACTTGGGGTGGGTTGAATGTGGAGTTTCTGGAAATGAACATTGCTTCTGTCTTATCAAAGTTCACCTTCAGGTTATTGTTGGCGAGCAGATATTCTGGCACTTGGTCATTGGGGTCATATCAGGTGCACGCAGGTCAATTGGGGCATACACCATGATATCATCTGCGTAGAGATGATATTGTATCCCGTGTCATTTGATGATGTTGCATATGAGTTGGAAATATATGTTGAATAGGATGGATGAGAGTGCCGATCCCTGAGGTATTCCCTGAGTGGTGGGGAACTGAGTTGATTTTTTATCTCCACATTTGACTTGCTGCGTTCGGTTGCTCAGGTAGGAGGTGAACAATTTGAGCGTGTTTTTGTGTAGTCCGATCTCTTGTAGGCGCTGTAGCTGTATGGAGTGGGATACCATGTCAAAGGCTGCTGAGATGGAACACACAATGGGCGAAGGCCAGTAAAGGGTTCCACATTAGGAACCACCACCCAGGAAAAAGATTTAGGCGTCATTGTGGATACCATGTTAAAACCCTCGGCCCAGTGTGCAGCGGCGGCCAAGAGAGCAAATAAAATGCTAGGTATGATAAGGAAAGGAATGGAAAATAAAACAAAAGATATTATAATGCCTCTATATCGTTCCATGGTGAGACCGCACCTTGAATATTGTGTGCAATTCTGGTCGCCGTATCTTAAAAAGGATATAGCGATTTTAGAAAAGGTTCAGAGAAGAGCCACCAAAATGGTAAAGGGGATGGAAGGATACTCCTATGAAGAAAGGCTTAAAAGGTTAGGGCTCTTTAACCTGGAAAAGAGACAGCTGAGGGGAGATATGATAGAAGTCTATAAATTAATGAACGGAGTGGAACGGGTAAACGTAGATCGATTGTTTACCTTATCAGCATATAGAAAGACTAGGGGACATGCAATGAAGCTACAGGGTAAACTATTTAAGACTAATAAAAGAAAATATTTTTTCACTCAACGTGTAATCAAACTCTGGAATTTGTTACCGGAGGATGTAGTAAAGGCTATTAGTGTAGCTGGGTTTAAAAGAGGTTTGGACAAGTTCCTGGAGGAAAGGTCCATAAACCATTATTAAGAAGGGACCCAGGATATCAATGCTTGACCCAGTACAAGCATTGTGGAACGTGTGTCTTTTGGGGAAACTGCTAGGTACTTGTGACCTAGATTGGCCACTGTTGGAAACAGGATACTGGACTTGATGGACCTTGGTCTGACCCATTATGGCATATCTTATGTTCTTATGTTAACTGTGGGCTGCAAGACTGTGCCTTCTGGGGGAAGAGAGACTCTGCCCAAGGAGTCAAAAGCCCTGTCCATGTTACGCCGGGGGCATGGGCTGGGTTTGGGGGTCTTGGGCTTACACGGACCATGCCCTTGTCCCTTGGCCTTGCTTGATGTCTTTATTTAATGGACCCTTTGAGGGTAATTTTAAGAGCCATTTCTGCACATAGAATGGTGCTTTATTCATGGACATGGGCATTTATAAAACTGTGCATCCAATTTACGTGTATAGCCTGTAGTTGTATAACTTTAACTGAACTGAGGCATTTGTAGGAGAACAACTGGGGAGAGGTTATGCATATATTTTTGAATATATGTGCACATATACATAAAGTAATCCAGAAATGTTATGTGTAGCAAAAAGCAAGTGTAAAAATAAGCACCTAGATTCCCTTGGATCATTTTCAAAATGAAAGCATCGCGTACTTTTCAATTGAAAATTCACTGGTATCTGCACAGGGGAAAGCATGCGTGTTTTATTTATGTATGCTGTTTTCTCATTATAAAATTACGCACTCAAGTGTTTCTAGCAATTCAGAAGCTATCATTTATTTAGAAACAGTTTTGCATAATAGGAAAGTTCTGCAATGAAGTACTAGTGCTATTCCTCCCCACTAACACTGGCCTGGGAGAATATGAATTTATTTGATCTAAAAAGCTATGCAGGGTAGGGGTTGGGGTAGGATTAGAGGGGGGCTAAGGGTAAGAGACGGGGAGAGGGAGGGAAGAACAGGGGACCCGAAAGGGTATTGTATATACAGAGTCAACTTGGAAATAAATTGGGGAGGAACAAAAGTTGTAGTAGTTACAAGGGGGGGGGGGGTCCTAGACTGGGAGGGCCTTTCCAATATATATGAGAAGAAATTATACTCAAATGATCAATCACAGATATTAAAATTGGGGTGCAAATAATTTTGTGGAACATTTGTGGACTAGCAAGCCCCTTCAAAAGGAAAAAAAAAATTGCATGCACTAAAGCGACATAAAGGGGACACATATTGTTGCAAGAAACTCACCAAGCCATAGGGGATTTGGTTAGATTAAAAGGGAAAGGAATAGAACAAATCTATGGGGCATCAGCGAGAGGGAAAAAAGAAGGGGTCACAATATTATTAACAGCAGGGTTAGGATTTAAAGTGGAACAGATGGTGGCAGACCTGGAAGGGCAGTTTGTACTAATAGAGGGAGTCCTCCAGGGGTGGAGGTTGCTAGTAGGTAGTGTGTATGCTCCAAATGTGCCTGACCCAAGTTTTTTTGCTAGAATGGCAGCAGAAATTGAGACATTACCAGAGTCCCCAATGATTTTGGGGGGCAACTGGAATGGAGTCATTGACCCTAGTTTAGATGTGTCGGGAGGATGTGGGGGGTCATCGTCTCAATATCGCAAGGCATTTGCAGAGGTTTTGCCAAAGTTGTCAACTCATAGATGTCTTGAGATCCCTACACCTGATAGAGCGAGATTATACCCATTTGTCTAGGGCACACGGCACAAGTGCACGACTTGATGCCATACTCGTTTCGGAGGAATTATTTCAAGTAATGACAGATGCGGTAATCGGACCCTATGAAATCTCAGATCATGCTCCTGTGTGGACGGACTGGGAATGTGGACAGTTACGTGTAGTAAAAGGCCATGGTGCTTGCCGTTAGACTTATGTCAAGGTAATAAGTTCCAGGGTTATTTGACGGACAAGTGGAAGGAATATGAGGATCATAAATAGGCCCATAAAGGAGAGCCAGAGCTGTTCTGGGAGGCATCTAAAGCTGTCCTACGGGGAGACATAATAGCATACAGTGCCCACCGGAGGCATATGATGGCAGCTAGGATCTTAAGAACAGAGAAATAGATTTGCAGGGAACGTCGGATCCTGGCTAGTAACCCCACTACAGCTAATAGGGCACAGTTGCTGGCAACCCAAGCATCCTTAAACACATTATTGCATCAGAGAGCTAAAAATTCTATAGTTTATTATAAATATCAATTGTATCAGCCTCTCTGCTTTATCCCCATACTATTAGCCCGCTGTCTTGCCAGAAGTCAGGGATCTAGATTTGTGCCACTTTTAAAAGATGAGGCAGGCAAGGTGCACACGGATGCTGCACAGATTGGGAAATTTTTGTAAACTACTATCATAAACTGTATGCAAGGGAAGATGTCTCATGTTCTAGGATTAGGAGGTTTTTAGCGGAGGGGAATTTACCACATCTTACGCAAGAACAGCAGGGACAGTTGACGGCCCCAATAACTACAGGTGAGGTACAAAGGGGCATTGAAAAAGCAGCAAAGTGCAAAGCCCCTGGATTGGATGGAAATAGAGCAGAATATTATAAATTGTTGAAGACACAGATTACTCCAGTGCTAGTAGATCTGTTTAATAAGTGGAAAGACTCTGGCGTTTTCAAATACAATGATAATACAGCGCATATAGTGGTTATACCGAAGCCGGGTAAGGACCCAACAGATGTGGGGTCATACCGACCAATTTCATTAATTAACTATGACCTCAAGTTGTATGCAAAGATTCTAGCAGATCGTCTGGCTATGTATCTCCCCAGTTTATTACATGTATGTCAGGCAGGGTTTGTACAGGGGTGTTATCCCACTAAAAATGTTAGGAAAATACTAGGAGCCTTGGAATGGGTCCGGAAACAAGGTGCCCCCTCCTTGCTGGTTAGTTTCGATGCTGAAAAAGCCTTTGAAAGGGTTGGGTGGGCATATTTATTTGAGATCTTGGAAGCATATGGACTGGGAGCAGGGTTCATACAAGGTATCCCAGGACTGTACCTGAAACCAATGGCGGTAGTGCGAGTCAATGGGTTGGTCACTCCCAGTTTTGACATCGCACGGGGAACAGGCAGGGTTGTCCGTTGTCTCTGTTATTATTCATGCTCTCGTTAAATCCACTATTGAGAATGATTTATACCAGTGACGACATACGGGGGGTGAAGGTGGGGTCTTGCACATTTAAGGTCTCGGCTTTCGCAGATGACTTGTTGGTTATGCTGAGGGAACCTCGAAATTCTTTACCCAAGCTTCTAGAGGTGATAGGAAAGTACGGAGAGAAAGCTAGTTTGAAGATGAATGTGACCAAATCAGAAGCACTGGATGTAACTGGAGGGCTGCAGGGGGATTGGGGTGGAGCGTTTCCCCCAGGGGCGGCTCAAGGCAATCTGCTGCCTGAGGCGAAGGATGAGATGGTGCGCCCCCCCCCTCTTAGAGGTGGGCAGGGCTTTTTCAAAACTCCAATCAGGGACTGAACCAAACCAAAAAGCTGATTAGATTATGTGGAGGAAATGCAAGATGTTTGCACACCAAGGAACTAAAAGAGAGCGAGAATCACAGCACAGTTTATAAAACTAAATTATAACTCATTTTTATTTTGTTGTTATAAACTGCGTTATGGTTATTTTCTTTTTCAAAATATATTTTGCATCCACAGAACCCCCTTCAACAGTGGTTGCAGAGCAGAACCAGGAATTCACCCACAGAACTCAATATCTTTAAAAAAAAAAAAATCTGATTCTGATCAACTCACTAACAACAACAACAACAACCATTCTCCGTACCAGGTATATTGTGAACTAATACAAAACCCTACAACAAAGTCACTGAGTATCTATAGAGCAAATCTATCATACCATACCATATCAGCACCAACTTCCAAAACTCACATGAGAAGCTCATCCAAAAAAAGCGTCACTGTAAATACTACAGTGGGCCCTGGAACAGCCATACACCTATTTGAAAAGCTGAACATGTCAAATTACAACAGTACAGTATAGATCGTTATGTACAAACTCTATGTTAACAGAACACCTGGGCTCAGTCACACACTCAGAACACAGACCCTCACCAAGTACAGAATAAGTGACTTACAATCTAAAGTAAAAATAAAAATATGTAGACAAAATTTAAACTGAAACCCCAAGAAGCCAGAGTCCACATGCAGTGCAACATCAGATAAATATGCAGTTCCTCCATGCAGTATAAAATATAAAGATAACACAAAGTCCATTCACTAAAATGAAATAAAATTATTTTTTCTACCTTTGTTGTCTGATCATTTTATTCTCTGATCATGCTGGTCCCAATCTGAGGCTTCTGCTTTCCTGTATTCTCTTAGCTCTCTTTCTGTGGTCTATGGTCCATCTGCCATTTCTTATCTCTTTTGTTTTCTTCACTTCTTTCCATCAGCCTATTTCCAGTCCCTGTAACCCTTCCCAGTATCAGCCCCTTTCCAGTCCTCCCTCCCGGTACCTTCCAATGTCAACTTGTATTCCCATGACTGCCACTGGTGTCCATTCCCTTCCAGTCCCCCTCCTACCCCACTGTCCAACTCCTTCTAGTCCAAATACCATGGCAGCCCCTCCCAGCATCCACTCCCTTCCAGTCCCATTCTCCCATCCCCTCACATCAGCCCATTTGTAGCCCTAGCCCCCAGTTTTCTTCCAAGGCCAGCAGCTCTATCCTCCCCTCCCCACCAATCACCCATTCCCAGTTGAAGCCCCCCAATCAGCTCACTTCCAGTGCTAGTCCCCCTTCAACCCCATTACCAGTGCTAGCCTCCCCTAATCAGCCCATTACCGGTCCTACCCCCCCTCCCCCATCAGCCCGTTACCAGTCTTAGCCTCCACTAATCAGCCCATTTCCAGTCCTAACCTCCCCGATCAGCTCATTTACAATGCTAGCCCCTCTCAGTCCATTACCAGTCCTACCCCCCCCATCAGCCCATTACCAGTCCTAGCCTCCCTTAATCAGCTCATTTCCAGTGCTAGTCCCCCCTCAGCCCATTACCAGTCCTACCCCCCCTTCAGCCCATTTCCAGTCTAGCCTCCCCGATCAGCTCATTTCTAATGCTAGTCCCCCTCAGTCCATTACCAGTCCTACCCCCCACCTCAGCCCATTACCAGTCCTAGCCTCTTTTAATCAGCCGATTTCCAGTCCTATCCTCCCCAATCAGCTCATTTCCAATGCTAGCGCCCAGCAGTCCATTACCAGTCCTACCCCCCCATCAGCCCACTACCAGTCCTAGCCTTCTCTATTCAGCTCATTTCCAGTGCTAGTCCTCCCTCCTCAGGCCATTAGCAGTGCTAGCCCCCCTGATCAGCCCATTACCAGTCCCAGCCCCCCTAGATCAGTCCATTCCCAGTCCTAGCCTTCCCTAATCAACCCATTACCAGTCCTAGCCCCCCGATCTGCCCATTACCAGTGCTAGCCCCCCATCAGCCCATTATAATCCTAACCCACACTGTCTCTCCCCTCTGTCCAGCATTTATCCCCTGTCTGTCCAATATGTCCCCCTGTCTCTCCCCTTTGTCCAGCATTTGCCCCCCTGTCTTTCCCCTTTGTCTAATACTTGTCCTCCCCTTTGTCCAGTATGTCTCTGTCTTCCCTTCCGTCCAGAATTTTCCCCGTCTCCCCCTTTGTCCAGTATTTGTCCCCTGCCTCCCCCTTTGTCCCCCATCTCTCACCTTTGTCTCTCCTTGTCCTCCTCCTGTCCCCACTACCTCCACCTGCACCTCTCATCCGGCGGTGGTAGGGGCACTCTGGCTGTTTTAATTTTAGATTTTGCCGCCTCTGCCCTGCCTCTGCCTTTTCGCTGCGTTTTTTCCTCAAGAATGCTTGCAGCAAAAAAAAACAACCAGAAAAGCAGCGGGAAGGCAGAGGCAGAGCAGAGGTGGCAAAATCTAAAATGAAAAAAAAAACGGAGTGCCGTCGCCACACAAATCAGCCTGATCGCTTGCAGTGATCAGGCTGATTTGTTCGATGATGGCAGCACTCCAGTTGTTCCTGCTGGATGAGAGGGAACCCTTGTCAGTTCCCTTCCAGCCTCCTCCTTCCCCAGTGTCAGCCCCCTCCTCCCCCAATGTCAACCCAGTTGCAGGCCCCACCTTCCCGTCATGTCAATTCCCTTCCAGCCCCCTCCTCCCCCTTTGTCTTCCCCATTGCAGACCCCACCTTCCCTTCATGTCAATTCCCTTCCAGCCCCCTCTGTCAGCCCAGTTGCAGACCCCACCTTTCCTTTGTCAATTACCTTCCATCCCCCTTCCCCTCCATGTTAGCCCAGTTGCAGATCTTACTTTTCCCTTATTCCCTGCCCCCTCCTCCCCCTCACTCATATTTCCTGTGCCTCCTCCTTCTGCAGCTGCGGCTCCCTGCCTCTTAGGGAACCGCAGCTGTACTGCTGAAGCCAGTGCGGAGCCTTCCCGTCTCTCAGAGGGCTCCGTGCAGCATTGTCCCGCCCACAAAGGAAGGCTCCGCACCGGCTTCAGCAGCACAGCCACGGTTCCCTAAAAGGCAGGGAGCCGTGGCTGCAGAAGTAGAAGTTAGGTGGTGAGTTTTGCTGCTGCCGAGAAGCAGATTCGGCAGCAACAACTTGTGTGCTTTTTTTTTCTTTTCATTTTTTAACTTTGAAGGCGAAGTGAGGCGGCTGTTTTGTGGGCATTTGCCGCCCTCAAAACTTTGCATCCTGAGGCAGCCGCCTCACTTCGCCTCATTATAGAGCCGCCTCTGGTTTCCCCTACGGTGGGCAAAAAATAAATTCAAGTCTTTAGGAATATGGTTACCCCAAGATCCGAAAAGGCTGTATCAAAATGTTCGGCCCTTATTGCAAGAAATTCAAAATAAGTTATGAGACTGGACGCAATTGCCCCTCTCCCTTAGCGGTAGGGTGGCTACTTTTAAAATGATAATTTTTCCAAAACTTTTGTATATTCTGCAACTTCTTCCTTTGCAGGTGAAGAGACAGGATATTCAAATAATTGAGAGATCTCTACAGAGTTTTCTTTGGAGGGGGAAAAAGCCCAGACTCAAAATTGATTGGCTATACGGTCAGTGGCAACAGGGGGGAATTGGACTACCTAGACTAGAGCAATATAATTTGTGATGTTTGCTTCAGCATGTTTGTGATTGGGTGGGAGGAGCATCAGCATATACCCCATATGACTTTGAGTCAGCGTTGGCAGCCCCATACTCGCTTATGTCTGTGTTACATGTTCCGCAGGTGCAGCTGCCGGAAGGGCTTCGAGACAATATTTTGTGGAAAGGGGTCCACTGGAGTTGAAGGGTCCTATGTGGTAAATTAGGCATCCCATATGAGGTATTAGGATATTTGCCACTACAGGGCAACTTATCCTTTAAACCAAGTACAATGTCAAATTTGTTTCAAGGGTGGGAGTTAAAGGGTCTCCAACAGCTGCGGCAAGTAATTAACGAAGAAGGAGAACTTCGACCTTTTTTGGAACTGAATGAACTCTATGACTTACCAAGTGGTAATTTCTATGCATATCTGCAGTTAAAGCACTATATGGCCGCAATGAAGGATGGGAGGCGGGGCTTGAGACAGGAAAATTCTGGGAAATTAGTGGAATGGTTTGAGTTGGAGAACAAAGAGCGGATAACAGTTGCGGGTTACTGTAGGGCCTTGAATAGTATTTCCCAGGATAAGAGTTATGACCAGTTGAGTACACAATGGGGCCGGGAGTTGGGAGTTAGTTTTGATTCATTTCTCTGGGACGCGGCAACAGGAAGAATTCCATGATTAATAATAGGGGCTCGACTCCGAGATATGCAATTTCATATATAAGAGCATGCATATATTTCACCATACAGAGCGTGAAAGGTGGGATTTGCGCAGCATAGCGGCTGTCCATGGTGTGGAATGGATGAGGCACATTTGGGGCATATGTTCTGGGGCTGTGGAAAGGTAGGGAAGTTTTGGAGTAGAATCCAACAATTCTTGGGAGGGCTATTGGGACAGGCATTGATGTTGACCCCGGGTCTAGCTATTCTGGATGCCACAGACCCACTGGGACTTACCACAGCAGGGAATAGAACAATGGTGAGAAAGTGTTGTCTGCCTGCCAAGCAATGTATCCTTCGTCAATGGAGGGTGGTAGGGGGCCTGAATATTGGGAATGGAGGAATGTCTTTCACCAGCTGGTATTATGGGAGCGAGAGGACTCTAGACAACACGTGCGAAGGAGAGCAAATTTTCTGATGATTTGGTCCCCATATCTAGAGGGTGTATCGGCGAGGGCGAGGAATGGATATTTTAATAATATAAGTTGGCTATATTAGGTGCAAGGACCCTGTACAGATAAGGAGGGGAGGGTGGGAAGGAGGGGGGGAAGGCTTAGCGGGAAGGAAGAGGGGGGAAGAGGGAGGGGAGATAGGAATGATACAATAATGAAGTGCTAGACAAAGTTCAATAGGTCAATGTATAAAAGGCAATTGGGAGCGATACAATGGGAGAAAGACTATCACAGAGTAATGCGGTATGAATCTCTGGGTGGTGGTTGGTGGTTAAGGACAAATTATAAGTATTGCTTCTGTGATGGGTTAAGAGTATCTGTCCGCTGGGGAATTCTAAGGAAAATATTAACACCACAGGTTAAGGAGACTAATATAGGTGGGAGGGGGGAGAAGGGAAGAGGGCGATGGGGAGGGGTTAAATATAAACCTGTAAACTGTTCAAGTAGTATTGGTTGTATTGTCTGAATATTTTCAAAGATGTATTCAAAAGCCAAGATACTGGAAAGGTTGACGTTTTGGTTAATAATAAAAAGATTTAAACAAAAGCTATGCATGGACAGGGTTAGCTAACACTTGGATGGGGGACCACTAGGGATGATTGGAAGCTATGGGCTGCAGAAGATTATGGCAAACCGCTGCAGTATCCTCTCAGGAAAAGGTCATAGGCACCATGATGGGGTTGTGATTGTTTAACACGGAATTCCAAGAAATGAATAGAAATAGGATAGGAAAAACAACAGAAACAGGTTTGATTTGCGAAGATTTGCAAGCACTATTTATTTATTTATTTTTTATTTATTTACATTTCTTATATACCGCACTATTTGCGATCAGCGCGGTTTACATAAAACAAAAAGGTAACCGACAATGAACAAAAATCAGGTCATTACATTGAACAGGAACAAGTAACTTGGAAAACAGGGTAAACTATATACATATGCATAACCATGAATGGGTAACTATATACATGTCAGAGGGAGTTATTGGGTATTGGACATGCTTAGTGGCTGGGGTTCGGGCAGTAAGTGAGATGCTTGATAAAGAGGAAATGTTTTAAGGCCTTTCTGAACTGGCTCAGGTTAGGGATTGCTCTGATGTGTGGTGGTAGGGAGTTCCAGAGACTTGGGGCGTATAGTCTAAAGGCTCTGTTCGATGTTGCTTTGGAGCATTTTGTAGTGTCTCTCGGTATCACTAGCATGTTAGCTACTGAGGTTCTTCTTAGCCTGTTGGGTATGGGTGGTTGGATGAGGTCACATAGTGAGGAGGAGGAGAGTCCCTTGATGGCCTTGAATGTCATCACTAGGGTTTTGAAACTTAGCCTGGCTTGAATGGGGAGCCAGTGAAGCTGTCTCAGGAGGGGTGTGATATGCTCTCTTCTTGGTGTGCCGAGGAGAATCCGCGCTGCACTGTTCATGGCAAGTTGCAGGGGCTGTAAGGTGGCCTGAGGGAGTCCTTGCAGGATGGCGTTTGAGTAGTCCAAATGGGGGATGATGAGGGCTTGATAAATGGTGCGGAAGTCGCTTGGTTCAAGTAGGGGGCGTAAGTGTCTAAGAGATTTAATCTTGAAGTAAATCGCTCTTACAGTGTTGGTTATGTGTTGCTTCATGTTGAGGTTCTGATCCAATGTTACTCCGAGGTAACGAATAGCTGATTTTACTTGTAATTCAGCGTTGTCCACTTCTAGGTAGCTGGGTGGTGTAAACTCAGGATTTCTGGAGATGAATAAGACCTCCGTCTTCTTGTGTTGGATGCGCAGATTCTGAGAGAGGAGCCATTCGGATATGGTGTCGAAGCACTCAGTCAAGGGGGTAAGGTCTGGGCAATCCAGGGATATTGGAAGGTACAGTAAGACATCGTCTGCGTATATCATACAACTCACATTGAATGATCTGATAATATTACAGATGGGTTGGATATAGATGTTAAACATAAGTGATGATAGGGAAGATCCTTGAGGAACTCCTTGGCTTTGTAAGAATGGCTCGGAAGTAGACCCATTTGCACGTACGTATTGCCATCTGCCTGACAGGTAGGATCTACACCATTCAAGAGCTCTTCCACCAATGCCTTTCTCTCTTAGCCGACCTAGGAGAATTTCGTGGCAGACAGAGTCGAACGCCGCCGCTATATCCAAAAATACGAGTGCATAACCTTGGCGTAGGTTGTCAATGCCTGAGATTATGGTGTCAAAAAGCGTTGTGAGTAGAGTTTCGACTCCGTGTGACTCTCTGAATCCGTGTTGAGATGAGTCTAGGGGGGCATTGGTATCAATGTGATCTTGTAACTGTTTGTAGACTGTCTTTTCGATGATTTTAGCAAGCATCGGGATGCTGGAAATGGGTCTGTATGACTCCACTTTTTGAGGGTCTAATTTGGCGTTCTTCAGGAGCGGTCTAACGGAGGTCTGCTTGAGCGTGGAAGGGAACGACCCAGTGCTGAATGAAAGGTCTATCATCTTTGCTAAGATCGGGGCAAGGTCACAACGCAGATCTTTTATCCAGAATGCTGGACAGGGGTCTGAGTATGCAGTGGAGGTATTTAAGGTTGCGATGGTATCTTCAATAGATTTTTTTGATGGTGTGACAAAGGTGGTTAGGGATACTGAGAACTCTTGTTCGTTGGAGAGGTCCGGTGACATCACTTTATCAGTCTTGCACAGTTTAGATTGCATAAAGCTGGCGTAGTCCTGAGGGTGTATGGTTCCAGGGTGTTCCGGGGTGGGTTCTTTGGCAAGAGATTTGACCAGGTTGAAGAGGTCGTGCGGCTTGTTTAATGACCGTTTCAGGGTGTCTGTATGGTATTGTTTCATCCTGTCTATGACAGCCCTGCGATGTGTGTGTAAGTGCTGGGTGTATGCTACTTGGTCATTGGTGGTGCGTGACTTCCTCCAGCGCTTTTCCAATCTCCGTAATTGGATTAGAGATGTCCTTAAGTCAGCTGTGAACCATGGTGCAGTTGATCTTTTATTTGGGGCTTTAGTTGTTGGTGTACGGATTGCGATTGCGCTGAGCTTGCTGTTCCATGTGGTGATTAGGTCCTCTAGGTTTTGTGTATCCTTATCGAGGAGTTTGTTCGTTTCGGCTAGGATGCGTTCTTTGTTGAACGAGTGAAAGCTTCTGGTGGTTGAGCTCGAGGTCATACTGGTGTCTACAGTGGTTCTTTTTGGCTTGATAGGGGTCGGAATCTGGAAGGTGATGAGCTTGTGATCGGACCAAGGTACTGCTGTTAGTGATAACATGAAATTTTGTGCTTGTTGAAGCACTGTTTGTGGGGCGAATATGAGGTCGAGAATGTTGCCTTTTATGTGTGTTGGTTCTTGTACCAGTTGGGAATATCCCAAGATATCTAGGGCTTCAATGAAAGTAGCTGCTTGATTGTCTTGTAAGGATGGCAGGTTGAAGTCACCTAGGATCCAATTTGGTTTATTTAGTTCGTGGGTGTTAGATGCTATGTTTATGATGTTGGAGAGGTTGTCTGGATCTGCAGAAGGCGCTCTGTAAATCAGGTTTATGGAGCAAGTGTTGTTGGATATAGTTATTGTTTCAAGGGTATCGATGCTGTTGGATTCTATCATCTTGAACTGAAGGTCGGATCTAGTGAAGACGGCAACTCCTCCTCCTCGTCTGTTCTGCCTGTGGCTGGTGAATGCCACAAAGTTAGGTGGTAGTAGCTGATTGAGTATGATGTTGTCTTCCGGTGAGAGCCAGGTCTCGGTGATCATGATAATGTCTAATTTATGATATGTTATTGTTTCAGTGATTGCCGGCCATTTATTGCGAAGTGAGCGAGAGTTAATGAGTGCGCACTTCAAGCTGCTGGTATATGGGCTTTTTCTTTGCTTGGTTTTCGAAGAGCTTTGTAGTGGGATATGGATGAGATGGTGGCGATGTATATCGCTAGATCCATGATAAAGGTTGTGGGAGTCACCAGACCATCTTCTTCCACTGGTTGAGACTGTTGGGATGTGATTTTGTGTTGTAAGTAATGCCAGTGAACTGGAGGGCAAAATTGTGAGCAGAAGGTAGAGACTCATTAGGGTGAAGATTATGCGCTCCATTATGAGACTTTCTGAGCCAGTACAGAGGAGGTGGGAGGTTTGTGTGAGCAGCGATCGTTGGGATGGCCGCTGGTTGAGGATGTTTTGCACACGCGGTAGTTTCTGCTGTGATACAAGATGGGAGGGTGGGTGTCCTCTCCTGTTTGCAGGTAATAGCAAGGGAAGAAAATCTACTAACAATAGTAGAGATCTGCTAGCAATGGTAATGATACAGTGAAACACCCAGTAGCATTGGCAGGGAAAACTGTAAACTAGACAGTGGCTATGATAGGCATAGGATATTACTGACAATAACAGTAACAGTGTGTCACAAATTAGACTGTATGCACTACTTGAGGTTAAATCAGGTTACAGTGTTACAAAGCTAAGTAATAACTAAGCAAATGGCTGGACAGTAGCAAATTAAACAGTAGCAATAATGTGAATGAGGTGATCCTAACAGTAGCAGTGTGCCCTAAGGGATATTGGGCTATATCGCTCTGCTTGAGATTATTTTTTTTAGTATGGTGTTGTACAGAGCATATTATAAAGGTGTGCATGTGCTGATATTACAATTAACTGCTGCAGGCATCATAATAGGGGAGGTCATGTGCACACCTCTCTATCGGCTAGGGGGCTGTAGCACAGATAGGAAGTGTTACAACGTGTGAATACTTGCAGACTATGAGGGATAAAACATACTATTAGGGATATTATAGGGTACCTGAGATGCTAGGTAAACGGTCCATAGAGAGTTGTCTCTGCAGGCAATAGAGGGTTGTTGCTGAAGTACGAGGGAGCCACAATTCAGTGTTGCTTCTAGGGCCCGCGCCTAAGGGCCAAGCCAAAGGGCCCTCTGGCGAGGCCCTCAGGCGCGGGCCCGCCAGGCGCGGTCGCACCCTACTGGCGCGTCCTTTTAAGGCCGCTGAAGAGCCCGGATTGGGCGATGCTGCCGACGCTGCCCTCCTGCCGTCGGAGGCTCGATCCCCGGGCTGGGTAGAGCTGAGGATGGTGGCAGGAGGTGGAGAGACCACGCGCCCGACTGGCGCATCCTTTTAAGGCCGTTGAAGAGCCCGGATTGGGCGATGCTGCCGACGCTGCCCTCCTGCCGTCGGAGGCGCGATCCCCGGGCTGGGGAGAGCTGAGGATGGTGGCAGGAGGTGGAGAGACCACGCGCCCGACTGGCGCGTCCTTTTAAGGCCGTTGAAGAGCCCGGATTGGGCGATGCTGCCGACGCTGCCCTCCTGCCGTCGGAGGCTCGATCCCCGGGCTGGGGAGAGCTGAGGATGGTGGCAGGAGGTGGAGAGACCACGCGCCCAACTGGCGCGTCCTTTTAAGGCCGCTGAAGAGCCCGGATTGGGCGATGCTGCCGACGCTGCCCTCCTGCCGTGGGAGGCTCGATCCCCGGGCTGGGGAGAGCTGAGGATGGTGGCAGGAGGTGGAGAGACCACGCGCCCGACTGGCGCGTCCTTTTAAGGCCGCTGAAGAGCCCGGATTGGGCGATGCTGCCGACGCTGCCCTCCAGCCGTCGGAGGCTCGATCCCCGGGCTGGGGAGAGCTGAGGATGGTGGCAGGAGGTGGAGAGACCACGCGCCCGACTGGCGCGCCCTTTTAAGGCCGCTGAAGAGCCCGGATTGGGCGATGCTGCCAACGCTGCCCTCCTGCCGTCGGAGGCTTGATCCCCGGGCTGGGGAGAGCTGAGGATGGTGGCAGGAGGTGGAGAGACCACGCGCCCGACTGGCGCGTCCTTTTAAGGCCGCTGAAGAGCCCGGATTGGGCGATGCTGCCGACGCTGCCCTCCTGCCGTCGGAGGCTCGATCCCCGGGCTGGGGAGAGCTGAGGATGGTGGCAGGAGGTGGAGAGACCACGCGCCCACTAAGCATATGATGGCAGCTACATACATGCTGCAGTGCTCCAGCCAGACTTATACCAGCCATGAGGTACAGCAAGTGTATTGTGGTCCGAGAGCTGCCAGAGGCAAATAGAAAGCACAGATGCATTTGGGTGACAGAGTGCCCATGAGTAATATGCAATGACCAGGGTAGGGTTGCCAACCAGCCAGTTTTTAGCTGGCCTGGTCGGTTTTTATATTGCCAGGCCGGCTGCCGGCAGAGATCTAAAACAGTCTGCTGAAAAGCTGTTTTGTTGCTCTGGCCACACGACCGGGAGTGGCCAGAGAAGAAAACCAGCTTTTCATCTCTCCATGTATCCCCTGGCGCAGCTTCACGCTCTCCTTTGCTCCAGCCACAGCTCCTCTGTTTTACAAAGTGCAGCCCTATGAAACTCCTGCTGCTGTGTCCCATCATCAAAAGGACACAGCAACAAGGGTTTCATAGGGCCGGAAGGCTCCACACCAGTTTTGCTTTGATTTTAAATTATTGGTGCTATTGCAGCTGTGGCTCTGTAAGAAGAAGGTGCCATAGCTGCCGAGGGGAAGGAGGTGTCAGGAAGGGACTGATATGGGGGGGAAGGTGCTGACATGGAGGGGGGAAGCTGGGGGCTGGATGGGAGCTGACATGGGGGAAGGTGGGGGCTGGAAGGGAGCTGACCTGGGGGGGTGGCACTGGGAGTGGAAGTGAACTGATACCTGGGATGGTATTTGGACTAGAAGGTGCTGGACAGTGGGGAAGGAGGGGGACTGGAAGGGAATGGACTCACTGGCAGTCCTAGGAATGCAAGGGTGTTGACATTGGAATGTAATGGAAGGGGAGGACTGGAAAGGAGGCTGATACTGGGGAGGGTTACTGGGACTGGAAATAGGCTGAAGGAAGAAAGTGAAGAAAACAAAAGAAGAGACAAGAAATGGCAGATGGACTATACTGTAGACCATAGAAACAGAGCTAAGAGAAGACAGGAAAGCAGAAGCCTCACATTGGGACCAGCATGATCAGAGAATAAAATGGTCTGACAACAAAAGTAGAAAAAATAATTTTATTTTCAATTTAGTGACTGGACGATGTGTTATCTTATATTTTATACAGTATGGGGAACTGCATCTCTTATATATCTGATGTTGCACTGCATGTGGAGTCTGGCTTTTTGGGGTTTCAATTTAATTTTTGTCTACATATGTTTATTTTTACTTTAGGTTGTGGTCACTTATTCTGTACTTGGTGAGGGTTTGTGTTCTGAGTGTGTGACTGAGGCCAGGTGTTCGGTTAACATGGAGTTTGTATGTAGGGATCTACACTGTACTGTAGTAATTTGCTAAGCTTTTCAAATAGGTATATGGATGTTCTAGGGCCCTCTGCAGTATTTATAGTGCTGCTCTTTTCTGGGTAGCCACTTGTATGAGTTTTGGAAGTTTATGCTGCTATGGTATGGTAGATTTGGCCTTGTAGATCTTCGGTGACTTTTGTAGGGTTTTATATTACTTCACCTATATGCCTGGTACTGGAGAATGTTATGTTGTTGTTAGATGACCAGAATCTGATTTTTTTAGACTGTTTGAATGATGCTAAGTATTTACTGCTATGTAGTTATTTTTATTCTGGCTATGCATTTGCCCTTTCACTGCAATTTTCTAATAAAATTGAATTTGAAGGAGAAATACTAGCATCACGTAAAGAGAGTTCATAAAGGAGTTTTGGGAAAAAAGAGGGTGCGGTGTAGCCAACATTAATAATAATGAGGGAAGGATGCCGATTTATAGGTTGCAGGGGAGTGCCAGAAACCCTAGCATGGCCCTGCCAAGGGCCGGCTGTACACATGCAGCAGGACAGCTTTGGGCTGTGATTGTGGCTGTCAGTGGCCATGGTGGGCCCAAGTCAGCCCTGGACAGTGACAGCAAAATTGAAAAAGAAAAGTGAAGCCTTGGGGCTGGGCTCAGGCAGCATATGGGGTCATGCAGACATCGGGGAGAGCCACAAACACCGTGGCTGTTCTCGTTTAAAGCACGTGGTGCTTGTGGCTACTCCCGGACACTGCCGCTGTAATCCTTACAATAGTCCAGCACTCTAGAGTAGCCACAAGTACCACAGAAGGGAGATGATGCTAGGAGGGGCTGGAGCTAGAGGAGTAGCCTAATGGGTAGAGCACTGACTTAGTAACCAAGAGACCAGGGTTCAATTCCCACTAGCACTCCTTGTAGCCTTGGGCAAGTCACTTAACTCTCCATTGCCTCAAAAGAAGCACCTGGCAATCTACTTCTGGTCACACTGCCAAGAAACCTCAGGAGCTGATGGGTTGTCAGGAGTGGGCATTGCCTCAAAGGCACACATTGCATTGCCTAAAGACCACTAGCAAGTCATGCCTTTTTCCATCTCCGAGAGATCCGAGGCCCTCTCTGGCTTGTGAGTCCAGGGCAATTGCCAGATTGCATCCCTCCTAATGCCAATCCTAACACCTGCTCTTATTTTGTACAGTACGGAAGAAATGCATTTCTATTTCTCTTGTGTTGCACTACATGCAGCATCTGGCTTTCTGAAGTTTTAGTTTTATTTTTGTTCATATATTTCTCTTTTCATTATGTGCTCATTTATTGATGAAGGCCTATCTGTATTGTGTGTGTGTGTGTGTGTGTGTGTGTGTGTGTGTGTGTGTGTGTGTGTAGAACCAACGTTGGGTATTCCGTTAGTATGTAATTTCTGTTTAAGAATGTGTAGCCCTTTCTGCAATTATTTTTTGGAGGCAGGGGCAGGATAGGGGGTGGGATGGGAGCAGGGCAAGGGGTGGGGAAAGGGCATGGCAGGGATGGACATGGGCAGAACAAGGCTAGTCACAAGTAGTGGGTTTTTCTCTTTCAGAAAGTTGGCAACCCTAGTCCAGGGTGTAACTGGCGTTCCTTCTTGGGATCATTCAGAATATCTTATTTTAAGCTACATATAATATCTGATTAAAAAGTGTTAAATAGCACTAATGTTATTAGGAAATGTAACACATTTTGAAGGAACTCTAATTAAAGAGATAGGAATCACCACTGGCATCTTCCTCATTTCCTTCTTTGCAAGCACCACTAAAATGAAAGACTGCACAAGAACCCTAAGCAATAGTTTAGCTTGCATAGTAGGGGTATTTTTCATGTGCTAAAAATAGGATGCCATGAAATAAGGCCTTCATGTGCATGTTAAAATGGGCCCTCAATGACGTTAGTGAAAACACAGAAGAGAGCTTTCTGGTTAAATTTGGAATCCAGCAGAGAGCTTGTAGTTTAAATTGAATAGGCACTCAGGGCCTAGTATCAGCAAAGTACTTCTAGTTTAAATTTAAAACACAGAAGAGAGCTTTCTGGTTAAATTTAGAACTTAGCAGAGAGCTTGTAGTTTAAATTTCATAATAAGTCAGAGCCTAGCAGCAGCAAAGAGCTGTAACTTAAATCAAATCAGAATATAACTTAGCATAAAAGGCAAAACAGGGTCAGTACTCTGTGAGCAACAAATAAAGTCTTCTAGAGACCTTTACAAAGAGGCCTTCTACCTAGGGGGCAAGAGACCTGTGAAACCTTTTCAATAGGTGTTAACACCAGGTGGCAGGTCCAAAGGCCATTTTGAAAGACTCTTATCTAAGCAAGGACTGTTAATCACCCAGGAAGTTGGTCACAGCTTACCTCAGAAGCACAGGACAGGGTACTGTGTAACAGCCCTCTTTTAGTAGGTGTTATTTCCCTTCCTTCCTCCCCAACACCTACCCACCCCTGGGATAATCATAGCTTTATAGGTACTTACATATCTTAAAGGAAAGGAGGTGCTCTCCAGTGAAGCTCATTATCCAAATCAGTCATACACTAAGGACCTGAGATTAATTAAGCTTCAGGTGAACAAGGTATACTAAACATATTAGGTACAGTTTTATTAGTATAAATATCCATAACAACACTTAGTAAGTAAAGAACTTAAAGATCTAAACACAAGCTTAAAACTAAGATGCAGACAGCAGTCCAGCAGCGAGATGGGGGCTTTCCAGTCTTTTGCATATAGTGTCACAAGTATGATTTTCTCCCAGTTGGTGAGAGGTCTTACGTGTGCACTAGGTGCAAGGAGCTCTTTGCTCTCAGGGAACGAGTCCATTCTCTAGAGGTTAGAGTAGCAGACTTGGAAAACATAAGAAAGACAGCGAGGTACATAGACGAGACCTACAGGGATATAGTCCTGAAGTCCCACCTCCAGTCTGGCAGCATCCCTGTTGCCGTGGAGGAGAGAGGTCATGTGACAGGAGAGCATCACCCTGGTGTGGCAGGAAGTGATCCTGTAACTAGGACCTGTCCTCCAGGTGATGTAAAACCCTCTCTCACCAAAGTTTCTCCAGGGCCATCTGCCCATGAGGGAAGGGTTAGGACAGCCATTATAGTTGGTGATTCGATCATTAGGCATGTAGATAGCAGGGTGGCTGATGGACGTGAGGATTGCCTGGTAGCATGCCTGCCTGGTGCGAAGGTAGCGGACCTCACGTGCCACCTAGATAAGGTCTTAGATAATGCTGGGGAGGATTCTGCTGTCTTGGTACATGTCGGTACCAATGATATAGAAAAATGTGGGAGGGAGGTTCTGGAGGCTAAATTTAGGCTTTTAGGTAGGAAGCTGAAATCCAGAACTTCCAGGGTAGCGTTCTCCAAAATGCTTTTCGTTCTACGCGCAGGACCCAAAAGGCAGGCAGAGCTCCGGAGTCTCAATGCGTAGATGAGACAATGGTGCAGAGATGAGGGTTTTGGATTTGTTAGGAACTGGGGAACATTCTGGGGAAAGGAGGGGCTCTTCCGAAGGAATGGGCTTCACCTTTACCGGGATGGAACCAGGCTGCTGGCATTAACCTTTAAAAAGGAGATAGAACAGCTTTTAAACTAGATAATAGAGGAAAGCTGACAGTCGCCCAAGAGCGCATGGTTTGGAAGAATGTATCCTTGAAGGATACCAAAAGCAGAGAGGTCCCAAAAAAGAGTAAAGTAGCCAAAATGCCCTCGAGTATGGAGCAGACAGAGTTTAAAGATCCCAAATTACCCATGTCTACCAATAGCCAGATTAATATGAATAAAATACAGTCTCTAAAATGATTGTATGCAAATGCTAGAAGCCTAAAAAATAAGATGGGAGAGTTAGAATATATAGCACTAAATGAGAGGTTAGATATGATTGGAATAGGTGGAAGGAGGACAACCAGTGGGACACTGTGATACCTGGGTACAAACTATATCGTAATGATAGAGCTGATCAAATTGATGGAGGGGTTGCGCTCTATGTTAGAGAGGGAATTGAGTCAGAAAGGATTAAAGTTTTGCAGGAAACAAAATTTGCTGTAGAATCTCCATGGAATGAAATTCCATGTAAAAAGGGGAAGGCGATGGCAGTGGGGGTATACTATCAACCGCCTGGCCAGAATGAACAAATGGATGATGAAATGCTCAAAGAAATCAAAGAAGCTAACAAAAGTTACAGCGTAGTAATAATAATGGGTGATTTCAATTACCCCGGTATCGACTGGGTGAGTGTCACGGCAGGACATGCTAGGGAGATAAAGTTCCTAGACGAAATTAATGACTGCTTCTTGGAGCAGCTGGTGCATGAACCGACCAGAGGGGAAGCCATATTGGACCTAGTCCTTAGTGGAACACCAGATCTAGTGCAAGAGATAAGGGTGTTGGGGCCACTTGGCAATAGTGATCATAGCATGATCGCGTTTGATTTAATTAGTGGAGGAGGGATAGCAAGGAAATCCACAGTACTACCTTTTAACTTTCGAAAGGGAGACTATAATAAAATGGAGGAAAATAGTTAAGAAAAAACTAAAAGGAGCAGTTGCAAAGGTTAAAGACTTACATCAAGCTTGGGTGTTGTTGAAAAATACTATCTTGGAAGCCCAGACCAGCTGTATTCCATGCTTTAAGAAAAGTGGAAGGAAGCCCAAAAAACTGCCAGCATGGTTTAAAGGTGAGGTCATAGAGACTGTTATTGCCAAAAAAACATCTTTCAGGAAATGGAAAAAAGAGCCAAACGATGAAACCTGGAAACAGCACAAGCACTGGCAAGTCAAATGCAAGGCATTGATAAGGCAGGCAAAGGGAGAATTTGAGAAGAAGCTTGCTGTGGAAGCAAAAACGCGAAATAAAGACTTTTTCAAGTACATTCATAGCAAAAAACCTGTGAGAGAGTCAGTTGGTCCATTAGATGATAGAAGCGTTAAAGGGGCACTAAGAAGAGACAAGGCGGTAGCGGAGAGACTGAATGAATTCTTTGCTTCGGTCTTTACTGAGGAAGAGGTAGGGATGTTACCCATAACTGAAGTGGTATTTTAAGGTGCGGAAGAATTGAAGGAAATATCGATACATCGGGAAGATGTGTTACAACTATTAAACTGAAGAGTAGCAAATCACCTGGGCCAGATGATATACATCCAAGGGTGTTGAAAGAACTTAAATATGAGATTGCAGACCTGCTATTAGTAATCTGTGAATTTTCATTAAAATCACCTGTAATACCTGAAGATTAGAGGATCGCCAATGTAACACCATTTTTTAAAAAGGGGTTCCAGGGGTGATCCGGGAAACTACAGACCGGTGAGCCTGATGTCACTACCGGGAAAAATGGTAGAAACCATCATAAAGAACAAAATTACTCAGCATGTAGATAGTCATGGCCTAATGGGAGACAGTCAAAATGGCTTTAGAAAAGGACGATCTTGTCTTACTAATCTGTTATGTTTTTTTGAAGGTGTGAATAAACAGGTGGACAAAGGTGGGTTGGTTGATATAGTGTATCTGGACTTTCAGAAAGCCTTTGACAAGGTCCCTCATCAGAGACTTTTGGCAAAACTAAAGAGTCATGGGATAGGAGGCAGTGTACTATTGTTGCTAAGGAACTGGTTAAAAGATAGAAAGCAGAGGGGTAGGGCTAAATGGCCAATTTTACCAATGGAGAAAGGTGAATAGTGGAGTACCCCAGGGATCTGTGCTGGGTTCGCTGCTTTTTGACATATTCATAAATTACCTGGAAAGGGGAATAACGAGTGAGGTTATCAAATTTGCAGATGACACAAAACTATTTAAAGTTGTTAAAACCCAAGAGGATTGTGGAAAATTGCAAGAGGATCTTGATAAATTGGAAGACTGGGCATCAAAATGGCAGATGAAATTTAATGTGGACAAGTGCAAAGTTATGCTCCTAGGGAAGAACAACCCAAACTATGGTTACATGATGCAAGGCTCCACATTAGGAACCACCACCCAGGAAAAAGATTTAGGCATCATTGTGGATAACATGTTAAAACCATCGGCCCAGTGTGCAGAGGTGGCCAAGAGAGCAAATAGAATGCTAGGTATCATAAGGAAAGGAATGGAAAATAAAACAAAATATATTATAATGCCTCTATATCGTTCCATGGTGAGACCGCACCTTGAATATTGTGTGCAATTCTGGTCGCCGTATCTTAAAAAGTATGTAGCATTATTAGAAAAGGTTCAGAGAAGAGCCACCAAAATGGTAAAGAGGATGGAAGGATACTTCTATGAAGAAAGGCTAAAACGTTTAGGGCTCTTTAACCTGGAAAAGAGACGGCTGAGGAGAGATATGATAGAAGTCTATAAATTAATGAATGGAGTGGAAGAGATAAACATAGATCGATTGTTTACTTAATCAGAATATAGAAAGACTAGGGGACATGCAATGAAGCTACAGGGTAAACTATTTAAGACTAATAAAAGAAAATATTTTTTCACTCAACGTGCAATCAAACTCTGGAATTTGTTACCGGAGGATGTAGTAAAGGCTGTTAGTCTAGCTGGGTTTAAAAAAGGTTTGGACAAGTTCCTGGAGGAAAGGTCCATAAACCATTATTAAGAAGGGACCCAGGATATCAATGCTTGACCCAGTACAAGCATTGTGGAACCTGTGTCTTTTGGGGAACTGCTAGGTACGTATGACCTAGATTGGCCACTGTTGGAAACGGGATACTGGGCTTTATGGACCTTGGTCTGATCCAGTATGGCATATCTTATGTTCATGCTAAAATGAGCATGCTCCTGCATATAGATTAGGGAGCAGCGTATGCAAACAAGGATTTGCAAACAAACAGGATAATAGCGTGGTATGCTCTCCTCCACTTTCTACTTGCTGTGAACTCACTAAAGCCTAAAATTGAGCATCTGCCTTAGACAGGTGTTAATTTTGTTCATGTCTGCAGCCTGTCGAAATTCCCTGTGCTGCTTGCTCTAATTAATGTGGGGATTTCATCCCCTCCCAGCTTCTCAAGATTGGCTCTCCTGCCCATGACGTCCTCCATCACAGCATCCTCAATGTGCCCCCCCCCCCCAACAGCACCAGGAACTGACAAACGGAAATAATTTGCATTGTAGTGGTGCAATGCAGGTTTGTCTAAACTGCTGCACCAATACATCTACTGACCTGACTTATGGAAAGAGATCACAGCCTTCTGAAAGAGACAGTAGATTCTGCATTCTTCTTTTGAGACAAACAGACTTTGGGCCTTGCAGTATAGGAAAGTTTATATGGGCAAGAACTGAAGTCAGTCAATTTGTGCATCAGGAACTTCTGCCTCAGTCCAAACCAAACTAAAGCATAAATTTGCATGCTAATGAACTTTAAATCCTTACTGTTTATTCTTATTATAGAAAAGACAAACTCTAACCTTTGTAACTAACAGTAATAGCATATGAATCCTTTGGGAAATGTGTCTTCTAGTGAGATATTATCAGCCGGAATCTTTAATTCTATTTACTTTCTATAGACAAACCACACAATAAAATATCATGTACAGCTGTTGAACTTTATTACACATATTTGCAAATATTTTTCTTCCTCAATTTTCTACCTCCCCATAGGCACTCTGTTCTGTAAGCGTTCATAGTTCTTAATAAACCCAGAGGATGATTTTGGCACAGCTTGGCAAACAGCCATGCTGCAAACACAAATCATTATGAACTATGTTTTCTCACACTGTGCATTACACTCTGTAAAGCAGCAGTATCAAGCCCAGTCTTTGTAAGATAATCCAGCTAGTGGTTTAACTTTACTACTTAGCATTTCTGTAGTTTGTACACATACACATAAGAGACAGTTCTTGCTCCACAGAGCTTACAATCTTTACCAAGGCGGAGCGGTGGGTGCAGCCCGCCCTGGGTGCCAGGCAGGAAGGGGGTGCACCCCCGCTGGGCCCATGGAAGCAGCATGGCAAACAAACATACGTCAAAGCTGGCTTGCTGCTGCGCTGTCTCTGTGGGCCCACTGCTCTGCTCTCCCAGCCAAAGCCTTGAGAATCGCGAGACTTTGGCTGGAAAAGGATAGCGGCAGGCACATGAAGACAGTGTAGCAAGCCAACTTTAGAGTAAGTTTGTTTGTCTCTGGGGGGGTGATTGGGTGGCTGAATTGTGGCACATCTTACCACGACACACAGGGGCCACCTGCCCCGGGTGGCAAGGGGGCAAGGAATGCCACTGAAGATACATTATTTGTTTCCTTTTGTTTAAATTCTGAGAATGCACATGTCTGAAGCTATAAGATGCTTATTTATTATGAACTTAATTATATCGTGCTCACCATCCGTATTTTGTGTTGGTGTCAAATGGATGAATGAAGAGTAATGTGTGTGTTGGGACCCCTAGGCGATTACATGTTGGACCGCATCTGGGGGCTTACATAAACCAAAATGAAAGAATTTTATTTAGTCTTCCAAATGGTAAGAGGTAGGGAGACTCCCAGGATAGTGTGCTAGACTGTCAGCCAGAAGCAATATTATATTAAAGTCGTCTTTGGCTATAGGACTTTGAAAAAATGCATGCAATCCACACCAACCTAAGAAACTAAACTTTACATTATTAAGGATCCAACAGTGTCAACTCAAACAATATACAATGATTAATGAAGCTTGTGACAACTTTTGTTTGAGGTAGGTAATGTTCTTGATAAACATCATGGTTCAATAATCCTTCATGACCCACCCTTAACAGGGTAGATCCAGGGTCGGTCCATCCACTAGGTGAAGAAGGTGGTCTCCTAGGATGGCAGGCTCTGGCAGGGCAGTATCCCTCTGGTGAAGAGGAAGTTCAACACCGTGGTGGGCTTTACAAGAATCGTGGTGTCACCTGACCTACGATGCTGGCGCTCCTGACATCCATCTTCTCGCCTGTGGAGGAATGGCATCATGGTGATCCCTCTGCTGTATCAGGCTTTAAAGTGCCCACACTGGTGCGCTCATGGCCTGCTGCTGCTCCTGCCCCCTTCAACAGGAAGTGTTGGAGGGAGGCAAGAGCAGCAGGCCATGAGCATAGTTACTTTAAGGACCGATACAGCAGAGGGATTGCCATGTTGCCTCCTCTCTCAGGTGAGAAGATGAATGCTGGACAGCGCCGCAATCCTGGGGGGAGGGGGGCATGGAGGGTGTTTCTAGGGTGGCAGAAACCTTTGGGCCTGCCCTAGGTAGATCAAAGCTCTTACTATTCACACCACACACTCAGGGAGTGAACCTCATCTACTGTGATATCTGCTCTTAGTTGTGTTAGTGTGTGTTGGGCCCTTCTGCTGAGTTGGCAGGACTCTATCCTTTGGATGACTTACATGCAGGTTCTCCACTGGCTTTACTCAAAGCTAGTTGTCCTGTCTCCTCTAATATCTTGACTATTTCATTTGCCTCTGGACCTCAATGAGCCTGGAGATGCCATTGGTCCCTGCTAGTTCAGCAGTTAAGACCAGTTCAGTAGAAACAAAACCCCTCTATAGCAGTCACCCCCTTGCTGAGCCTGACAAATTATGGTTGTGAATGTTGATATAGACATAAAAGTATTTGTATTGCTTTATAGTGGTGTTATATCTATATTGATTGAAAATGCCATATTGCATGTACTCCGTTGGCTGTGCATATTAAGTCAAATTGTTGTTTTCTTTAAATAACAAAGCCTTATCCCTTTACATTGATCAAGAAACAGTTTGAACGGAACTAGGAGAAAAAGAATGGTTTAAAACCAGCAAAGGTTTACAAAAAGGCTACATACTTTCCCCTTACCTCTTTAATTTATATACAGAACAAATAATCAGAGAAGCAAGACTTTATGAAGGCAACCGAGGTGTGAAGATTGGTGGAAGACTCATCAACAATCTTCGCTATGCTGATGATACCACATTACTGGTTGAACGTGAAGACAATCTGAAACATTTGCTTCTCAAGATCAATGAACATAGTCTTAAAATGGGTCTGCACCTTATTATTACGAAGACAAAAATACTGACAACTGGCACAATCAATAAGTTCATCACTGATGGAGAAGAAATTGAAATAGTTAACAACTTTAACATACTTGGATCAACAATCAATAAAGAAAGGACTAGAATGGCTATGAAGGACCTAGACAAAATTCTCAAAAGCAGAGATGTCTCTCTCTATACAAAGATTCGACTTGTCGAGGCCATGGTACTTTCAATTCATCATATGGATGCAAAAGTTGGACAGTGAAAAAGATAAACAGGAAGAACACTGATGCCTTTGAATTATGGTGCTGGCGATGAATACTCTGTATATCATGGACTGCCCTAAGAACAAACCATTAGTACTAGAGGAGTTCCTTAGAAGCTCAGATAACAAGACTTCGACTTTCATACTTTGGACACATCATGCGAAGAGAGAGATCCTTGGAGAAAGACATAATGCTTGGCAAGGTAGAAGGTCACCGTAAAAGAGGAAGGCCGGTAATGAGATGGATCGATAATGTAACAGTAGCTATGGATAGCACTCTATCAACAATGAGTCGCTTGGCTGAAGACTGAACAAAGTTTAGGTTAACTATCCAGAGGGTCACCAGGAGTAGACACTGACTCTACAGCACTTAACAGCAGCAGCGACATCCCTTATTCTTCTAATTTATTTTTACATGCAAATACATTTGGCTAAACATATTCCATTTAGGTTTGATATTCTTCCAATATCATTTTGTTTTTTTTACGCTTAAATAACAACTTTTCCTTGTAGTGACAGCTCCTCACCCTTACCTCCAGGGCAACTTATTGTGTCTATTGTAACCTCATGGAAGAGTGGTGGTAGTGCTGTACCTTGCCCAGCAGGATACAGCCAAGGTCCCAAGAAGAAACTCTGCCACTAGTGATTCGAGGAAGGGGAGTCAGGAGATCCCGGATCATCTGCCCTGTCCACCTAGGCAAGAGTTATATTACGACCCCTGAAACAATGCTAACAGGCTCTACCTTCCACACAGCAATGGTGGACGAGGTATGATGCATGTACAACAAACAGTTGAAGGAGAAAAAGTAAAAGAGGACTTCTTGAATACCTCAAGGACACAGTCAAGAAGATGCATGGAAAGAAGTAGGCAAAGAAGGTATTCTGAAGACCAATGAAGGAAAGCAGGTTTATGGAAATGAACAGCTGGAGAGCTGAAAAGCCAGGTGCTGCATAAACTACTCCATGGACAGTATTTCAATAACACTGAATGAAAAGTTGATAACACTAGAACATGGATGTGGATGAAGAAAGAAAATGAATGCCTAATAGAAGCAGCTCAAGAATAAGCCCTCCAAAGAAATGCAGTCAAAATAAAGATAGACAAATGATAGCCAGGGCCAGCACAAAGAGATGAGGCACCTTAAGAGGCATATTCCCTACTGGATGTCCAACCACTGTACAGACCCTCAGAATTGGGTCTATCAGCTTGTACATGCAGACCGGGCCCCAATTCTGAAGATCGCAGGCTAACTCAGCCTGGCTCTGTCATGGCATCTTGTTACCATGGCACCACGGCTCCATTACAGTGCCGCAAATACTGGCCACCGCTGAGAAAGTCCTTTCCCTGCATCCAGACCCCCAATCCAGCCTCCCATGGCCAGGGTCCAGCTACGGGACACCTCCTGCATGCCCCCTGCTTTGTCCCCGCTGGCTGCCGCTGCTACCCCACATCTAGGGGGACTTATTACACCTCTGAGGTGGAATAAGTCCCCCATCTAACTGGCCCACCCAGGACATACAGGGCTGACCTTGTAATCGGCTCTGTATTTCCAGGATGAGGACCCACCCACGCACCGCCCTCACTCTGCCTTCCACCCGCCCTCTCCTGCCCATGTCTAAGGCTTCTGTGAGAGCCAGAGGAGAAGCAGTTAACACAGTAACACAAAAAAATCATTGAAATGTCTGAATGCTGGAATTGTACTGAGGTGCGTACGTGAAGCTTTCAGAGGTATTGACGACAATGGAAAAAATGTGAAAACACACTTATCAGTAAATGGTGGACCTTGAGAGAGGGTAGAAAGGCAATCATGAGAAATAAACATGCCAGCTTAGCATGAAGAACAACATATGGCCCCCAATAAAGTTGTCAGAACCCAGGGAGTTAAAGAGATATATTTCTTGGGAACTGAGGGGTGGGAGAGAACCAAGCAAGAGAACCAGGTAAAGAATTGAGTGGGGGGGGGGGGGGGGAAGAGGTCAGATAACAATATAAATCGGACAAGGCCTAGAGTGATAATTACAGACATGGGCCTCACAAAGAAGGTCAACAGAGAGGGGTGCAGACATGAGTAGAATAACATGACAGATCACACAAGTGGGGTCTCAGACAGCTGGAACAAGAATTAGCTAATTAGAGAAGAATGCCTGAACAGTAAGAATGGTCCTGAGCAAGAGTATATAATGTGACAGGACCAGATAGATGAGGAGTTCGTCTCCTGCGCAGTGAAGGCTGTGTGGGGTATGGATTCCCTGGGTTCCCTATGGCCCCAGTATCCCTGTTGTCGTGTCTGAGAGTTTTGTGTGCATGCTGTTTTGTCTTGTGTATGTCGGTTACACTGATCTCTTGTGTCCAGGAAAGCTTGTCATATTTGCTGTTGAGTCAGGAAATAAGACAGAATCATCATGAAAAAAGGACTAACTGAACACATCACTCCAGTACTAATTGAGGTTCATTGGCTCCCCATCACGGCCCGCATCCAATATAAGCTCTTAGTAACCACATTCAAGCTCGTTCATAACGTAGCACCCTCATACCTCAACACCTTAATCTCCGCCCAGCCAACCATCAGAAGCAGAAGAACAGCAAATACCAACACCCTACATGTCCCGACTAGCATGAGAAATTGCAACGCAAACACCACCAAAAGAGCATTCTCCTTTACTGCTCCAGCACTCTGGAACCAACTGCCCTATGAACTGAGAGCAAACAAGGACCTGAAGGATTTCAGGAAAAAACTTAAGACACACCTCTTTCAGACCCACTACAACCTAACCTAATCAGAGTGTCATATACTACTAGAGCAACATGCCCACTTAAACTAATCATACCAGCAAGAAATGTGTTCTGTAATTACGTAAAGTATGTATATATGTAAAGCCGCTTCTTATGCAATCAAATGTATATATGTAAGATTCCTCTCAAACAAATCAAATGTAAACTTGTAACCTTTTGCTATGCTTATTACCCATCCCTGCAATCATACTGTATGTTCTAATTCTGGCCTGTACAGCCTCTCCCTTATGTATAGAAAACCGCTGCTGATCGCTGGAAGTAGCGGGATACAAGTGTACGCTAAATAAATAAATAAATGCAGACAGGACCAGACATTTTGGCTTGTAGTTGTTTAGAAATCTGCATCTGAGATAAAACAGAATGACCCTGTTTGCCTGCTGTGAGAGGTGGCAAGATCTGTAATTCCACTGGACTGTTTTCTTTTGTTCTTAGTCTTCTCTTGCTGTAAGATAGGGAATAATAAAAATATCCTTTTGGAAGAAAAATCTGTGAGATAGTTATTATCATGTATGAGTGTGTTGTCCTGCATATGGTGAGATGATGTTCTGCATAAGGTGAGATTTTATTGGGAAGTGTAGGTCCTCTCTGTGATGTTTCTTTTATTGGGAAGTGATATGTCCTCCCTGAGTGGTTCCCCTTCTGGACGGAGGAAGGAGTCTGCTTGGGAACTGTCTGGTCCACAGTCCAGCTGACCCTTCGCCCTGTACACTTCCCATACACCATCGCTGTTCATACAGGGAACCTTGCATGGGGACGGCACGGGGAACGACTAGCGGGGATGTGCATCCAGGCAGGGTGAACATCCCCATTATTTGTGGCTTGGAATGACCTCCGTAGCGAACAGTAACCCTTATTCCCCCCTGGCCATTCTGCTGTTGTTGCCCCTCATCGGGAACTATAGCAGCAGCAATGACCTGAAACAGCCTCATGGGGCTTACCTTCAAACTTCAGCGCTAAGGGGCTGTTTGCTTCTGCCCTCACTGATGTCAACTTCCTGTTTGCATGGGGGCAGAAGCGGTGCCAAAGTTTGCAGGTAAGCACCATGGGGTTGTTTTAGGTCATTGGCTCCACTGTAGGTGCAATGGTGGGCCTGGAGGGCCTATGTTCTAGTTGACCACCTAGTTTGCCTAATGGTAGCCCCAACCCTATCATAGCAAGTGCTGTTTGTGCAAAGTATCTGATGAAACTGTCTGTGACTGCAAAGAAACTGTTTGTAATTGCAAAAAGATCTTGCAGATAGATTAGTTGGAAAGACGCAATAAAGCTGTGGCCATGGGGCTTGTTTACAAAGCCGCGGTAGCAGTTTGCGATCGTAATCGGAGCCGCGGCCCCATTGATTTCAATGGGGCCGCGGCTGCGATCGCGATCGCGAACCACTACCGCGGCTTTGTAAACAAGCCCCCATGATTCACTGGAACCTATGTTAGAAATACCATTTACCAGCAGGAAAACATTGGTGGAATCATAAGACAGAGAAAGTAGTTTTGAGCAGCACTATGAGACTTTAGGAAAAAAATGGATAAGCACCTAGCACATGTCAAATTTAACAGTAGTTGAAAAAAAGGAAAAGCAAGTGTGGATCACTGGTGTGCCAATGCTGAGTAACAGTAGAGTCAAAGAAAGACAACTCAAGAAGCTCAAAAAATTTAAAGATTTGCAAATCAACATTCAGTGAATGTGGAAGAAAAAGGCTGCCAGGAGCTATATGTGCTGCAGAACCTTCAAAGCGGGTGCTGGACTCCTCTTTACTGGGTGAACATCTAATCCCTGACACAGATTTAATTAAACCTGCAGCAGGTTGTGTGTAGTGCGGTGGGCTGTCCTGCTATGGTCATATGAAGCTGTAGGGCTGTTCTGTGGTAATGTCAGGACGCCGAGGAGCCATGTTTGGAAGTATTCTGTTGAAAGAGTCAGATAAGTGTTTTCTAACAAATTGCTGAATGTGGGATAAAGTGAACTGCAGGTATACAAAACTGCAAGTATAATGTTTAGATAGGTGTTTTGAAAAAAAGAGACTGAATATTGGATAAAGCAAACTGCAAGCATAAACAGCGAGCATAACATTCAGGAAAGAGCAGCTGCAATAGGCTTTTCTATTGGATGTATATTACGTGGGCATGAAAAATACTCATGTGAAGGACCAATACCAAAAAGTTTTATTTAAAATTAGAAAAATTAAAAAAGGAGTTTTTTAAAATAATAAATGATGAACGTATGAGGTAAAAAAAGTAAACCAATGATTGATAAGGGGGCAAATAGCACACATCTATTTCTCTGAGGAGCTTAAATGTTGCTGGGCAGACTAAATGGACCATACTGGTCTTTATCTGCTGTCATAAACTATGTTATGTTATGTAATCATTAGTATTTTATAATGTATGCGGCTCTGGATTGCAAGATGGGGGTAATTCTGATAAACTTGCATTACTTGCTATTCGCGCTGCCACATGTTGTGCCATTTGGAGTAGTTTTAGGGTTTGTTTTGATAAGCCTTGAAGAACACTATTACAGAAGTCAAAGTGAGGTGTGATGATTGCTTGGAGGACGGATCTAAAGTCTTGGATGTGTAGCAAAGAACATAGTTGTTTTATCATTTTGAGTTTATAATAAATTTTTCTTGTTGTTTGTGGACATGGAGAGTGTTTGGCCTGTGGTGACCCCGAGGTATTTTATTTTGTTCTTTTCTGGAATATCAGTATAAATTTGGATATGTTCGGCGGGGTGAATTTTTGCTTTCTGGTAATGTAGAGGGCTTCAGTTTTTCTGAAGTTGATCAGTAGATTATGGGATTTTAACCATTCTACTGCTTCTGTGAAACAGTCTGTAATTTGGTGCAGGATGGGACTGGAGATGTTGAACGGTAGATATACCATGATATTGTCCGCGTATATGTGCTCATTTACTTTGAATTTTTTAAAGATCATGCAAATAGGCTGAAGGTAGATATTGAAAAGGAGGTAGTCCCTGTTCTTGGTTATAAGGTTTAGATGTATGCAGTCTGGATCTTAACTGTTGTGTTCTGTCAGAGATATGATTGGAACCATTGGAGCACTGTGCCTTTAACTCTTATTTGCTGTAGTCTGGTGAGCATAATGGAATGATTTATACTGTCGAATGCTGCAGTTATGTCTAAAAATATGAGTATAAATGCCCGTTTGTCTATGCCACATATCAGATTGTTGAGTAGAGTAATTAGTAGTGTTTCCACACCATGGTGGGGTTGGAAACCATATTGGTATTCGTCAAGGGGTGCATGGATATCAGTGTGATCTTGAAGCTGAATTTGAACTATTTTTTTCAATCAGTTTAGCCATAAAGGGAAGGCTTGAGATATGTCTATAAGCTATGGGGTTGTTTTTATTCAATGAGTTGTTTTTTAGAATGGGGTGGATTATTGCGTGTTTCAGGGGTGGAGGCATGTGACCTTGTTGTAATGAGGAATTGATGATGTAGAGAATGAAAGGGGAAAGCTCTTCTTTTGTGACCTTTATCCAGCTGACCAGGCATGGATCCAGACTGGATGTAGCTCTGTTAATCTTGGTTATGATGTTACTGAGTATATCTTTCCCAGACTTAGAGAATGTTGACCAGCGGTAATCCGGTGAGGAATTTGTTTTGGGTAAGGAAGTTGTGTCTACCAGTTGATGTTTTAGTTTTTCTTTATAGTAGTTGGCCAAAATTTGTGGATCTATGGTATGGTTTTTTTGAATCATCCTTTATGGCGTTATATGTAATAGTCTTAACAATTTTAAATAGTTCCCTGGGGCGGTCGAGTGATTTAGAGTAGTGCTCTTTCTTCTTGTATTGGAGTGTGGTCATGTATTGAGAACATAGGACAGGGGATTTTGTGTACCTACATTTGCACTCAATTTTTTGCTGTGATTTAATGATCCATCAATCCAAAACGTGCAAGTAAAATAAATATTATTATTATTGTTGTATTTATTTTCATTTACTTATGAACTATGAAAAGGCATTCCAGGAGGAAAATGATGAAACTGGAATCTTAAAAGAACCAAACCTTCCCATTTTATAGACAGTGTCTGACGTATGCAATCATGAAAAGTGTGTAAATGAATATGAAAGAACCAATAGAATTACAGGGGTATCCACCAAAAGGAGGCTTCCTGTGTGCTGGTACATCTCAATACAGGCTGGACCAAACCAATTCCAAATTGAGGCCAGTGGGGACAACAGTCTTTAGTTTGAAAATCCATTGCTGTTCAAGCCACTGTAATTTAAAGAGGTTGTCCCCACCATGCTGGTCCATAGGGATATGAGCGATAACGCGCCATCACATCTCTTCAAATTGATGATGATTTTGCATGCAATGTTTGACCATGGCTGTACGTAGTAGGGATGCATGTTCACCCAAACGAGTCCTCATAGGTGTAGTAGTGCGACCCATATAACAGAGTCCATCGGTGAACACTATGAGACACTATAAAATTTGAGTGGCAGGTTGTGTGCCAGCGAGACCACACTGTCAATCCCATGCGTTGATCAAGTCAAACCTCCCCCTCCAATATAAGGGCACAATATTGACACGTGCCACAGGTGAAGTGGCCAGGGTTGCCATGCATGCGAGGTGGACGATCAAGGAGAGTCGTAGAGTATACTAAATGAACCCTAAGATTGGAGCCCCATGAATAAATCAACATTAAGGGTTTGCTAAAACATGAATGTAAATTTAAAACAGGCCAACATTTATGTATCAGTTGTGTAACTGACTCAATATTATGCATTTAAGGTAGCTCACCAATCACCTTTTCATCTGAAGGATCAGTGTGAGATCTCTCCTGGTCCTGATCCAAAGGAGCTATCCCCTATGGGAGTAGTGCTCGAGAAATGATTGTACGAGGGTAACCATGGGCCAAAAGGCAAAGCTTTAATTCAGCCGCATGATTTTGAAATTCAGGGTGACAGCTGTGATAATGAAGTAATGTCTTATGTTGTACTGGTCTGTAGACCATCAAGGGTGGAATAAACCTGTACATCAAGAAATTCAATAGACAGTTTCAATATGGGCTGTGAATTGAATAATGGACCTGTCCATAGGAAAAATATATCATCCAAAAAACGTCTTCAAAAAGTGATATGCCGAAAGCAATTTCAAGGGTAACCCAACCCAAACCCACGAAACTACCCAAGCACCTACCAACACCACACAACCCAGCACAATTTAAGACACTGCACTCTCAAACATTAATTGTACATAGTTCCTCTTTACCACTTTGTAAGCTAGACTAGCCTATTCGATTTGCTTCAATGTAGTTACTTTATACTATGTAACGACCCTCACCACGAGCACTGCGAAACAAGTGAAATCACATAAGGCTAAGAATATGGTAAAAAATAATCTGCTCATGCAACCTAACACCCCTCCATAATCTCAACTCTCATGCATACTAATAAACGCAAGGTCCATAAGGAACAAGACCCACATCATACACAACATCATTACCGACGAAAAACCTGACCTCCTGTGCATCACTGAAACGTGGCTCTCCAACACCGACGCCGCTATAGTGAACCAGATAAACAAACCGGGATATGTGCTATTCAACTGTCCATGCACACACAAAAAGGGAGGAGGAGTCCTAATCCTTGCAAAGTCAGCTCTCGGGTTGACAAACACTTCAAAAGTCACTACCCAAGGAATCGATATTCTCAGAGTGGAGAACAGGACCTTGGCGATATGCCTTTTGTATAGACCTCCAACACAGCACCATGAAGACCTCGCTGACGCATTGGAAACCATCTCCTCCACTGCAGTTAAGAAATACCAAATAATTCTGGGTGACTTTAATCTTAACTCAGTCCCACACATGCAGGCTACCTCCTTCTTAGAAGCCATGGACCAGCTCAGGTATAAACAAGTGATACAAGAGGAGATCCATAATAAAGGGCACACCCTGGACTTGATATTCCTACCCAAAATGCCACTGCAATTAGAGGGAAAGCAACCCAAAACTTGTGTAACCCAAGTACCATGGTCCGATCACTACCAAATACACCTCACTCTATATCTAGGCTCCACAACAGACAAGATCGAATCTGGCTCAGCTGAACAACATCGAAGAAGGTTCCAGCAATTTAACAAGGAAGCGCTAATAAGCTCTCTTGAAGAGCACATAACACACGACAACACAGACATCGAAGACCTAATTCAACAATGGACCTCTTCAATAGAAGCCAATTCTGAGCCAAAATGGAAGTCATTAACCAGACCGACAAAGACAAAAACTGAACCTTGGTACACACCACCGCTGCACAAAATGAAGAAGGAATTAAGAAAATTGGAGAGAAAATGGAGACGGTCTAAAAATGACCCGCACAAGTTGGAATACCTGGCGCTCCTAGCCAAATACAAGCATGAAATTAACCTTGCCAAAAAGGCGCACCACACTAACTTACTCAACAAGGCCATCAATAGACCCAGAGAGCTGTTTGAGCTAGTTAAGGGGCTCACAAAACCCTTACACGAACAGGACTGCAATGGCAAAATTACGGCCCAAGAATTGGCTGATCATTATGCTATCAAACTAAATCCCCCACGACAACCCCTGGACATTACCACAAATCAGCCAAACTGCGAGGAAACAACCAATAAACCGAAAGAAAGTTGGTCTACGTTCCAGACAATTGATGAGAATCTCATCATCCATACCATTTCAAACCTAAATACAACAACTTCTCTCCTAGATCCTTGTCCAGCAGACTGGATCAAATCTACGAAACAAGAAATTGCACATATTATAACGCACATAGTAAATCAATCCCTGCAGCAAGATATCATGCCTGCTCATCTGAAAAGATCATTAATCAGGCCTATACTAAAAAACAAAGTGCTCAACAAAGAAGATCCAACCTCATACCGTCCGATATCAAGTATATCCTTTCTTGCAAAGATTATCGAGAAAGTGACCCAACAGCAACTGCAGGACCACCTAGATGAAAACAAAATCCTCGATGCCCATCAATACGATTTCAGACCGCACCATGGAGTAGAAACTCTGCTAATAGCACTCCTAGACAACCTCATCAAGGGCCTGGAAAACAAAAACAAGATGTTCATACTCATATTCATAGATATCTCAGCAGCGTTTGACACAGTACATCATCAAACTCTCCTGCGCAGACTTGCGTCCATAGGTATATCAGGAACACCGTTAAAGTGGTTCGAGTCCTACCTAACAAATCGAATGCAGCAGGTACGCTACAATAACGAACAAGCAGAGCCTTTCCCCCAAACACAAGGAATACCTCAAGGCTCAGCCATCTCCTCCCTCCTATTCAACGTTTACATACAGCCAGTATGCATGATCTTCAAAAAGTTCAATATCAGCTACCACTTGTATGCGGATGATATTATGATTTACACTCAACTTGATGTAAACAATCCCAATTACAACCAATTAGAAGAATGCCTACTCGAAATGCAAAATTGGCTCCATCACAACAATATGTCGATAAACCACAAAAAGACTGAAGTAATGTTCATTTCAGGGAAACAAGACTTTGATCCTCCTGCAACCATCACCCTGAACCACAACTCCTATCACTCTAAAAATGAGATCAAATATCTAGGCGTACTGATTGATGATAAATTAAAAATGGACAAACACCTCCGGACAACCAACAGAGCTATATTTCACAAGCTGAGGGTTCTACAACCGATACGCAGCATCATAGACCGCTCTGACTTCAGAACAGTAGCTCAGGCCCTCATCATTCCTCACCTTGACTACTGTAATGCCATCCTTCAGGGTCTACCGAAGAAAACATTAAACATCCTACAAATGGCACAAAATGTTTCAGCCAGGATTATCATGAACAAGAACCTAGTAGATCACATTACACCAGTCCTGATTGAACTACACTGGCTACCCATCTCGGCAAGAATAATTTACAAAGTTCTAATAACAACATTCAAAATCATCCACAAAGTATCCCCCTCATTCCTTTCTAACCTCATCACTACACAGCTGCTCAACAGAAGCAGACGGACCACTAACCTGAACACCCTCTGCGTACCAAGCAGCATAAGAGCAGTCAACGTACGGACGAGCAACTGGGCCTTCACTTACGCGGCTCCTATGCTCTGGAACCACTTGTCTCATGAGATACGCCAGATCAATGACCTAAAGGACTTCAGGAAAAAGCTTAAGACCCACCTTTTCCAATCCCATTACGGCATCACCTAGACAGATCAACCTCTACTTATCCCTCCCTGCTGACCTACCTCTAAGTTAACGTATATATGTAGATATTCTAACCCCGCAACTCCTCTTAGATTAAATTCTCCCCCTCTGATCAAATTGTAACTGTACATTATGTGTCCTCCCCCATGTAATCCGATTGTATGCTTAAATTGTACTGTTCTCCTCTCTGTAATCAGTCTGTATGCTTAAATTGCACTGTACATCCTCCCTCTCAAGTAGACCGCTACTGATCGCTGGAAGTAGCAGTATACAAATTTATAATAAATAAATAAATAAACCGAGCAAGTACCTGTTTGTACCGCTCAAATTGAATCACTTCTATGTAAATAGTTACTTGTTCAATGTAATTGAGCAAGTACCAATCTGTACTACACAAACTTGTTTACTGTAAACCACAATTGATCTTTGGAAATTGCGGTATATAAATTTCTGTTACATAACTAAATAAATAAAATAAAGGGTAAAGATGGGTTCCTTAAATGCTGCCATGTAAATGGTGGTGATTGAGGGAGCTACTGTTGCCCCACTGCTATGGGGTTCTTTTTGACCAGTAATGGTGATAGCATAAGATTCAGGCCACACAAAATGCAAGAAGGTGTTAAATGTGTTGGGCCTTTTTACTAAAGTCTTTCCCCCTCTTTTTGATTTTTTTTCAATAAGGTCCCAATAACCAAATAAATTTGAATTGGGATATAATATGATGGCTTAATTAAAATTTAAGATTTGCTGTTGATAGAAGTAACCCAAGGAGGATGCAGGGCTTTGTATAAGACTCACTGCAGAACCTCATTTGCATACATGTTTGCATAAGCCTGGGACCTTGTACCTAGGGTTGCCAACCAACCGGTTTTAGGCTGGTTGGGCTGGTTTTGAATATTGGAGGCTGGCGGAACAGTAAACTAGCCAATGAAAGGCTGTTTTTCTGCCAATCGCTGACATTGATCGCAACTGCAAGATCACATGGCCCTGGCCCCAGCATTAATTGTACAGCCCTGACCACTGTGACAGAAAAATTGTGTGGCTCGGCCCCAACTTAAGCACTCCTCCCTGCTGAGACGATCGGCTGAAGACTGGAAGCTGGAGCAGTGCAAAGAAAGACTGTCAAATTCAGCCCTCCTCCCCCTTCCCTGCCGCCAGTAATCAAAGCTATCACAGGCGTGAGACCTTTCTGACCTAAGTGAGCCTGAAGGACCTCCAAGTCCCGCCTTCTCTGATTCATAATTGTTGCATCAGAGGGGGGCAGCACCAGCAGGGACTTAGAGGCGTGCAAACATCTGTATCGGAAAGGTTCCGTGCCTCTGCTATTTTTGATTGCTTGCAACAGGGAAAAGGTAGAAGGCTGGATTTGAAAAGAAAATGCAGGTACGTGGATCGGAGGGGCAGTGGAGGATCAATGCTGGGGAAGAGAGAGAGAAGATCCAAGATACGGTGGTGGAGGGAGACTGAGGAGATGCTGGACATGGGTGGTGGGGACATTGGGTGAGAGGTGATGCTGGACATGAGGGGAAAACTGGGTGACAGAGGGGTGATGCTGGACATGGGGCAGAAAAGGCCAAGGGAAATAGAGATGCTGAGGCTAAGGAAAAAGAGAAGGGAGATGCTAGAAATAGGGGATAGGGAGAGTGGGGGAGATGCTGGATTTGAGGGAAACAGAGAAGGGAAAAGATGCTGGACAGGGGTAATTAGAAGGGGGAAAGGCACCAGGCAGGGAGGAGGAGAGAGGGAAGTGGGAAGACAATGGACAGGGAGGACAGTAGTGGTAGTAAGATACTGGATAGGGGGGAGAAAGGGAGGGAAATGCTGGGCAGGGAGGGTGAGAAGGGTGAAGATTCTGGTTAGGGGCAGCCATAGCTACATCACTAACAGTGGATCTCCGGGCACGCAGAAACACCAACAGCTGGGCAGGGTCAAAAACATATAGAAAAAAGACTGCAATTTCACCGTACATTTACACTGAAATTTTAAAAAGAATTGACCCCCCAGCTGCTGGACTCCCAGGCACAAGAAGAGGAACTCACGACTCCTTTTCTTAGTCTCCCGACTTAAATCTGGGAAGACCCTTACTTGAAGGCCTCTAAACATGACTAAGCATTTTTGTAAAAGTATTTTCAAAAAACAATCCCTATCATGAGACAATGTGAAAGTTACCAAAAGAGCAGCTAGACTACAGGTTTCCTCCCCAGATGCCTCTAAAATAGCCAAGACATCCAGTGAGTCTGCTTGTTGTACCCCTGGGATAACCCCAGTCCCTGAAGAATGCAGACCAGTTGGTATCCAATTTAGATAGAGGGGGATGAGATTCACTAGGAACACTCAATACCTCAATCATATATCTTTAAAGCATTTCTTTAGCATTAACATGTACAGATTTAGGAAAATTAATGAGTCACATTTTGATAATGAGAGAAATTCTCCAAATATTCCAAATGTGTCTTCATCCCCAAAGCGATTCTGAGAAAATAACCTCAGAATCCTCCAGCCGGCCCACTCTTTCCAACACGGAGGACAAAGACCCCTGCAGTTCAGACAAATCCCCAGCCTGCTGTTGCACAGAAAACATATTGAACTGCACTTGATCCGACACAATCTGTACCTGCTGAAAAAGAGACTCTCCAAGCTGTTGAATTGCGACCAAATCATTTCCGAAGTAAATTCAGCTGGGTGCTGCAACCGAAAGGTAGGAGGATCTCCTCTTGCACTGGGACTCTGTTCTGGGATCAACAAAGACACCGCTGCCGAGGACATCCTCATCAGGCTCCCCAAATCAGTACGTTGGAGTGCTGACCCAGAAGGACTCAACTGCCCTTAAGACTGCCCTCTTGGATCTGGCAGCTCACCACTCCTGGAAACAGCTGACGGGTCCCGACTCTCAGGGCAGGGAGGCTCCAGAACCAAGACTTTTGGTGCACGTTGCTGCTCCAGCAATTGAGCATCGAATTCCGAACTGCTCGATGAGAGTTCCAGCTCCGACTGGCAGGTAAGTGGGGATATAGTCACTGAGGAAATGCCAGCCCTCGGTGGTGCACATGAAAGATGGATCCAAAGGACCCATCGAGACAACCAAAGGAGAGGCAGAGGTGGCTCCAGAGGGCTTCTTGCAGTCCCTAGTTTTCTTTTTCCCCATGAACAAAACCTGCTGCACCTACAGGTACCAAACTTCTGCCTTTAAAATATATATACTGATAACTGGGATTGATTTCCCTCTACTTATCCCCTCCCCACATTCCCCTTTGACCTCATAGACACAACTCTGTGACAAACTTAGGCCACTGCTTTATTAACAACACATTTATTTATTTATTTAACAGGATTTATATACCGCTTTTGAGCCAAAGCAGCTTACATAGAATAGCAAACAAACTCAAGTGAGCCACAGGTTAAATAAAACATAAGGGTAATGTTAACTTGGAATTAAAGTGAACGGGGGATTAAACAATTGCTGTTCTATGTAAACCACCCTGGCTCAAAAGCAGTGGCCTATGTTTGTCAGAGTTGTGTCTGTGAGGTCAAAGGGAGATAAGTAGAGGGAAATTGATCCCAGTTGCCACAGTTATCAATATATATACTTTAAAAGTATGTAGTGCAAGTGATATATCTGGATTTTGCATTTAACTCGCACCGTTTTGAGAGGTAGCTCAAGGAGAGCTACATTCAGGTATAGTACACTTCACAGGTGTAATCTGAATTGACTGATACATATCATCAATCACCTCTAGGATAGCCTCTACTTTTCTATTTTGATTTTCGTCAACTGCCCTCCTCTTTAGACGCTACTACATCTTGACTTCCCCTCCTACTTATCTGGCAGCTCCTAATTACCCTTTCCCCATATCCCTATTGCAATGTTCACTGTATTTGTTTATATAGCCCTATTCCTTTGCAATATTTGCCAGGTTTACTCTAATAGCTACGATGTTTACTGTATTGTTCTAGTTGCGGTCGATATAAACCGCCTTGACCTTTGCAAATGCGGTATATAAACCTGCTAAATAAATAAATAAAATAAAATGAATAAATATTCTTTGGAGGGCTTACAATTTAAGTTCGAACCTGAGGTAATGAAGGGTTAAGTGACTTGCCCAAGATCACAAGGAACAGCAGTGAGACATATTTCACAATGGGACGTCCCAGTGCAATCAGAATGTCTGAAAACAAAGCAGGTACATGCAAGTTTAGCCACAATTTCAGAAATGCGGATATGCTCGACTGCACGTACTGCATATTAAATATCTATATATGCGTCTCTAGGCTAGCATTTCAGAACCAAGATGTCTAATAGCATAATGGTTAGAGCAGTGACTTAAGAGCAGGGCTCATTCCCAGTGTGGGTATTTGTGATCTATGGCTAGTCACATAATTCTTCATCTTCTGTACACTCTGGATGTTTTAAGGTGAAAACAAGCACTTTCCTGATGCCTATTCATGTCTAGAAGAGGTATAAACATGGACGTGCCTACAGATCTCGCTGATGTTTCTGAGATCAAACGAGACATGTAAGTCTATTGCTCCTCCCCGGACACACCTCCGCCACACTCCCCAAGCAGAATTGGATGTCACTGCACTAGAGACAACTAGAAACATCTGGAATAGCTACAGAGACGTGTGTCTGATTTTGATATACAGATGCACATCTTCAAACGTCAAAATTATGACCCTCAGTGGGTTTGAATATTGGCTTTCCTTTTTCTCAACCCATTGCTCTATTAGGCTACTTCTCTACTCTAACACAGGTTATTAAATGTCACTATTGCAAACCATACTAAACTTTGCATGGTGAGCATCAAATTGACAAGCTTTCTGATCGTTCTGTAAATACACAGCTAGCCGAAAGCCTCTGGAATATAGTATAGTGACTCCAGTTCAGGTCACCATACTGCAAACATTGCTAGTAAAGTTCTGCTTTGGTTTGGACAGATATTTTTGGTTTTTCATTTTCCCCTTGTACGTTCTTTGGGCTTGATTCTGAATTGGACACTGGGCTTTAAAATCTCATGAAATGCTTCAGTGTTGTCTCAGAGGAGGGGAAGTAGATGCAATTCCACTGCAAGAGGTTTCATCTTATTCTCCGACATTGTTCGGCTCTGAGAGGTCACAGCCTCCACATCTACCTATATACAGTTTCACCTTAAAGACGGATCAGTGTTTCATCCATTAAAACATTTCCTGTGAGTGGCCCTTGCATCAGAAAGCTATGTTATAGAATAGCCGTAAGCTTTCAGTCTGTAAGACTAGTGGCGGTCATTTTAGAAGGCATGAGTGTCATTTAGACATGCAAATTTCTTACATGTGTAAATAGTGATTTTAGAAATACACTGGGCCTGATATTCAAAGGGCTTAATACAGTTAGCTGAGCTGCTGTGTTAATCCCCCTGTATAGGATATTCAATAACACTATCACGGTTGATGCCGCTGAATATCCATGAGGGCTGCTGCTCTGGGTCATGGTTAGAATGGGTGCGTTCCGGGGGTGGCAGCCAGTGATAACTGGGGAGTGGCGAAATTGAGTCTCTGCCTAGTTATTGCAAAGCAGCAAATGTCAGGTGCAGTAAAGGCTGGTCTAACCTTTGCTGCTGAAGCTATCCGGGCAGTGGCTGAATATTGACGCTGCCTGGTTAGCTTTATCGCTACCCGGGCAACCCAGATATTCAATGCTGTTGGCCCTGGCATTGAATATCTGGGTCTAATGTTCTGCGGTAGTTGCAGTAGTAGAGCTAGCCGCCACTGCTGAATATGGGGCCTACTATGTACACATGTAAAAGCCGCAACAGACAGTCTGGAAGGGGGCATATTGTGGGCATGGTTTGGGTGAGCCAGCAAAGTACGCATGCATTTCCAATTTTGCAAGGGCAATCAGGACTGGATCAGAGGATAACAGCTAGGGCAGGTGCAAGGATAATGAAGTGCCCTAGGCGAACCTCATTCCTAGCGCTCCTATTGCCACTGCTGCCACTCCTCCCTGGGACATGCGTCGGCGGCAATACTTTTAAAATGTTACTGTAATGCTGGAGAAACTTCACCTCTGGCACTGCAGTGCCGTTCACACTTCTGCACCCCTCCGATTCCATTTTGTGTTTGCCCGGGGTTAGAAGCAGTGGCAGTCTCTTCCGCCCCATGCAAAAGGAAGTAGAATTGGAGGGGGGTGGAAGCATGAATGGCTCCACGGCGCTGGAGGTGAAGGTAATTCTGCCACTATAGTGCTGGTTTGAAAGTATTGCCGCAGCTGCACGTCCTGGAAAGGGGCAGCAGCAGCGACAAAGGGTGGCCTCACACCACTGTCATTCTAGGCGACTGTCTAGTTCACCTACCCTGTTGATGGCAGAGATCCTCCTTTGGAGTGCCATTGGGTCACCCTGTACAATGGAAATCAGGAGTAGTGATGTTCAGTAAGAGTGCCATAGTGGTGTCTTTTGACGCGACACCAGTGGATGGCCCTGAAGTAAATGGGAGAAGGCTCCTTATTGGTCCAGGTACTTGGTACCTTCAAAATTTGGCATCTTAGAGTAGTTGCCTATATTCTCATCTAGTCCTGAGAGCATTCTCCAAAAAAAACGTGGCCATTGGCATTTACACCTGTTCTAAGACAGGGGTACGGATCAGCTAACTGCTTGTTTAGACCTAAGGTTTCCACTAGGGATTGAAAGGAGAATTGTGTTTACCTCTCTGGTGTTTAAAGCTATCTCAAAATTTCATAAAATGTTTTTCACTTGGCTCTTTATTTGGCTTTTCCTGGATGCCCAATATTAGGAAATCTGCTACTTATATGTGTAGATGGTAGCTTTACATGTGCAGCACCCCAAGTGATGCCTTGCAAAATAACTCCTCCTACTGCACATGCTGCCAGATCCACATATCTTTCCTGTGGCTATAGGTATTTTACAAAGGCTCTGTAGTCGGTGAGCCTTTTTCAAAATACCTTGTTCACTATAAACATCCAGAAATGGACATCCCTTTTTCTACCTAGACACCCTATGTAAAATCAGGCTCATTGTCTTACTTTTTTTTTGGTCTAATCTTGTTTTTTTTTTCCAGTTTATGCTTGTGCAAGGCACATTATGTTCAAGAATGCAGGGCTACACACAGGGACTTAGAACAGCACTGTTGGAACACACATAAAGAGGTTAGCTAATTTTTCTCTTAAAGGGAAGTAAGGGACTTTGGTAGGACCATTTACTTCACCAGGTACTAAAGCTCCACCAACAATGGCTAGGAAATGTATTACCAAATCTGTTGCCCCGTTACAGCTTCTGTCTCTGTCCAGACTGACAGCCCAATGCCAGTCGAGGGACCAGTTCCATGTGCAAGATGCTTGCAAGCTGAAGCCCTCATGAAACAAGTGGAGAAGCTCAGACAAGAGGTGGTGAAGATGAGAAGCATTTGAAACAGTGAGAAGTACATTGATGAGATGCAAATTAAAGCATCCATGCTCTCTGAAAGATGTGAAGATGGGGTGCTACAGAATGAAGAGAGTTGGACATGAGTCTCGAGAGCCTATAGGATCGACAACCCAACTCCTCCAAGCCTCAAAATAAAGAACCAGCATGCAGCCCTAGAAGTTGTGGAAGTGAAGCATCCCAGGAAAGGGAAGAACCAGAGCTCAAGCACCCTAAAGTTGCAGAATCGGTGACCACAAGGAAACAAAAGGTAGCAGTGGTTGGTAATTCTCTTTTGAGGAGGTACTGAGGTGTCCATCTGCTGACCAGATTTGATGTCCAGAGAGGTGTGCTGTCTGCCAGGTGCCAAAATTCGAGAAGATATGGAGAGTTTGTTGAGACTCAAGCCTGACTATTATCTGATGTAACTCATCCATGTCGGCACGAATGATACTGCTAGGTATCCCTCCATGCATATCAAAAGGGGAGATACTGTGCTAACCAATGGAGAAAGTATTTCTGATGTCATAGTGGGAAATCATTTTGCATCCAGTGATCACCAGATGGTGTGGTTCAGTATCAGGACTAAGGGCTATTGAAGTCCATTCAAAAGTGAAGGTCTTTGACTTTAGGAAAACTAACTTTGCCAAGATGGGACAATACCTCAAAGAGTTATTAGCTGCATAGGAACAGTTGGGAGGTGTAGAAAAGCAATAGGTAAAACTGAAAGGGTATATTTTAAGGGCAACACACCTTTTTGTTAGAAAGGTAAATAAATGTAAAAGAAGAAGGAGGAGGTCACTATGATTCTCAAAAGAAGTAGCTGAAAAGGTGAAGAGAAAGAGGGTGGCCTTCATAAAATAAAAAAGATCAGAGAGAGGAAGACAAGCAAAAATATTTGGAAAAATGTAGAGAAGCTACGAAAGTAGTCAGGAAAGCAAAGAAACAAAAAGAAAAGATAGCCAATCCAGTAAAATGGGGGGGGGGGGGGGGGAAAAGAACATTTTCAGATATGCTAGTGAGAAGAGAAAGTGCAAAAAAG